>OU611921.1:3983758-6383758 GCA_914767705.2 Tenthredo notha | reverse complement strand
AAGTAGGCAGCTGAGTAATTGAGATGAATGAAAATAATACCTACACAGATATACATTGCACTCTATACGGTATGCAGTATTGTTAATAAACAACAAGGTAGATACAGATAAATAAACGTTTTCATTTTTATATATATATATTTTTTTTTTTTTTTCTCTCATCTGAGAAACTATAGTAGATAGTATGTAATAGCATGTTATACGTTAGCACAAAGTATCATCAAATTGACAATTATATGTATATGTATATATATAGGACGAGGATATCTCATCGTATGTAACATTATGCTGTCAACCTATAATACATCATACACATCACATTTTCGGTTAATATATACAGTTTCCGATCTTTGAATATAATATGTTATTATGATGTACTGCATTGGTAACCATATGGTTGCAAGGTGTGACTATCTATACTGGATTAGACATTTATAGCGCGATATTGTCAACGATCATTGTTATAACTGTAAGTTGGATGATATATGACGTTAACACCAACCCGTATAAATTAATCCTTGAGATAACCAGATGCCGAGAAACTATAATGGTCCTTATAATTGCCTTTAATATATATATATACGCGATCTAGGTGTACAAAAGGAAAGCCCAATTCCGAATACATAGGTGTAATAAACTAGTAGTGAATCGATGTTAAGTGTAATTCATGTCAGCTGATGGCACGTGATGTATAAATTAACATAAATGTCGTATACGAGAGAAAAAGAGAGAGAGAGAACGGTGTAAGAAACGTGATCCATAGTAATTCTTTGAGTAGTTTATATAGGTACACGTAAATGCAACTCTTATCTAATTATAGTTTAATTTTTTTTTCAACGTAGTTTGCTGATAAAAAAAAATTCAATTAACAAGTACAGAGCGAAGAATAAAATTGATTAGAACCCGGTGTATGACCGGATCGTTCGTTTATTATGGTTAGTGTTAATTTTATTATCGCGAGATTAGATCTTGGAATGAGAAAGAAATAAAAAAATTTGCACCGTGCATCGGTGAAATAATAATAAAAAAAAAAAAAACTATTAGTTTAAGGATACAGGGTCTCGACAGCTAGCGCGTGATACATTTGCTGTTAAAATTGATCCAATACGACGATCGTAAAAATTCATTTGACGAGCCTGCCTGCCTGCCTGCCGTTTGTCGATTTATGTAATCGCTATTTTTAATTCCGAGATGAAACGCGCGAGGTTTATTTTATACATATATGTATAGATGGTTATATATTATATCGCAAATATATATATACGTATATATTTCACGGGCAAAAAGCACATTCGCTTATATAAAAGAAAAGAAAAAAAAAATAAAAAATTTCCTGCACCCCGCGATACGTGGGTGGCTAACCACCTGTTCAAATGTTTTCTGCAACTACGTAGAACTCGCTCATATTATAATACATATGGAAGTGGGAGAGCTGGGTTGGCAATAAGAATTCAACGTTAATCTAATATATATATATATTTAATCGCAGCCCCGTATAGATAAATATAATCAAGTAACATACTATATATATATATATGAGAAAAAGAAGCGATTTTACTTAACGTTATAGATCTCGCGTATTAATCGAGTATATATATATATATATATATATATGCAGAGAGGAGAGTTATGGTCTGACCCTGAAAATATGGGTCAGTCGTCCCCGATAACTGGCGGTCAGACATACGTAGAGCGTTTTGTATATTTGCATAAGACGTAGTGGTATTAAGGACTTGACAATTAATCATTAGGGTATACGTACATATATGTATTATATTATATTATATTATATATGTTATGGCAGGTGAAGTGGTGGCCGAGTACCGCCTGTTATTATATTAATTATTCTCGCGGCGACTTTCAATTAAACACTTTCAAGTAGATACAATTAGAGTAATTGGTGGGGCGGTCGAGGATCACACGTATAATACGTACCTACACCTACACCTTATACTCATATAGGTATACCTAGATATAAGAAAAAGACGGTGAGTGCGGAGAAAATCTCCAGGGCTGTTCGCTCGCCAATCTTTCTCAATCATACTATATAGGTATATGAAGATAGATACATACATACATACATGCATATATATTTATTTACTCAAAACTGTTACGAAATTATTTTCTCGCTATTAAATTGCATATGAATAAAACTAGGTGGGCACGCCTCATATACCTACCTATAACTGCAAGATGAATTGATATTATCGAACGGACGAAAATAATACACCATAACGTCGAGACTTGCTTGCGTGCTCAGAGTCACGCCTTAGGTAATTAATATCGAAACACCTGTGCACGTGAATATTGTTTGAGAAGAAGAAGAAAAAAAAAGAAAAATTCACGAGGATTTCTTTCGAGTTTTTGATAAAAAAAAAAAAAATGAATTTTTGAGATCTAGAGAAGAGATATAATATGTAACAATATTTGATAATTCACGTTAATATATCACATGGAATTAATTACATCGTAATTTATATCTCGTTCGGACGTCGGGTCGTACAGCGTCACTATACTAGTCGTCTAAATGATAATTACTCAATTGGGGACGAAATTGAAGCGTCGATTTAACGACCGTATATAGAGCTTACTGGTATAGACCCCCGTCAGTGAAAATCGCAAAGTGTATAACGTGTGTAGCTGATCCTCTCATCTCGCGGACTACAACTAATAACGGTTGACGACGAATGATTGAAAAATATACATTTTTTTTTTCTTTTTCTTCTCTTCTTCACAAGAAATGCAAATGCGTAAAATATAGCGAGCGGAACCAAACGGCCAAGAAAGTCGAGCTTGTATTATGTATCTTGTCCTCGATTTTTAAGGCAATTCAAGGCCGTCGACGCGCCGCTACGGCCAATCCACTCAAAAATACTATAACGCACATAGTGTTACAATAAATGTATAAAATAACATTGTTAATGTGCATTAATTTATATCACACAGTTGAGTACAAAGCGAGATTGGTTGAATTTCATTTTTACCTTACGAACCTCGTCAACCTCGGGGAATCGCGTTCAAAAGATATCTGCAAATAAAATGAATTTTTTTTTTTTTTTTTTTCGTCTCAAGCACGGCGCGGGCGGTCCTTACATACATATACCTATAATATATCGTACCTACATATATATAGTGTAAAATAAATTGTACAAATATTTATCCCTCTCGTACCGATAAGCTGATGTATGTATATGCACTTGTTTACATCTCCTCGCGTGCAGCAAGCAGGCTAAATGTTTTTCTTTTTTTTTTTTTGTCATTTAATTTTTTTTTTTTTTTTTATTCTCTTCTGTTTTTACAGAAAAATACAACGTCGACACACTAGGTAGGTAAACGTACCTACCACCGCCCCATGATAATCAAGAGCGACGATTATATGTATTTTTAATAAAGTATACTTATATTACAGCAGCAGACAAGAAAGTAATGCTGGGAGATAAATTTTATTTTTTTATTTTTTTGTCGACAAAATTAAACGAAGTAAAAAAAATATATATATATATAAAAAATAAAAAAAACTTCGACTGATTTGGCTAATCGCGCTCAGATCGGGTTTCTGTATGAAAGGAAAAAAGAAGGCGTATGTGCGGGGTATTCGATCACATATCTGGTCGGCGACAGGTGTCGTCGATATCGATTAGTGAATAATAAAAAATTTGATAAAATAATTGTAAGTCGTATAGGCGTTTTAACGTGTAAGTAAAAAAGGTGCTGGTTAATTAACATTCTAAGAAATTTCGTGACAACATCGTTAGCTATAATATAGCTGAATTTAACGTCGTTTCAAATGCAAACACACATGTGTTATACTGTTCAATTCAACTACTACGACGACGACGACGACGACGACGACGACGACGATGTCTTGGATGTAAAAATATTTCCAATTCGTTTCGTGTGAACAGATGGCTCGTTTTATCCTACCTACACCCGACTGATGATCACGTTCGCGATATTCAAATATCTATTTAATCGTCATTTCCGGATAACAAAAACGGAAAAATTCCATTAAATACAGGGACAAATTGATGACGATCCCTGATCAAGCGTTTACCTTATACAGACATATATATGTATACGGTTTACCTATGAACATAGGCAATGAGGAACAACTTATACAAGTGTATAACGTATTATAAAAAAAATACAATAGAAATAACTATTCTAACATCCGGTATTTATTCCTAGGTATGTATATATGTGTCTACGCGCATCTATATTATATAGCCAATCGTGAGTTTTCGATATGCAACAGCTCACGGTTAAGTCGTAAATAATTGCATAGCAAATGAATTTTCCCCGAAATCAAACAAAACCGACTACTAACGGAATACGTATAAAATTTATATTTATAATCACCATAGGATAGTATATTTCTTCGACAAAGGCCAGGCGCACCCACGTCTATACGGATAGTTACGATAAAAATGATCGCGTTATTTATTTTTTTTATTCCCCCTTTAGAATACGATTGAAAAAAAATGAAAAATAATCCCCAAATCCTCCGACACCAAAAAACACAGAAGAGAACAACGACGTATAGAACAGCAGATGCATGATCACTTACGTTAGTTAATTATTAGATGTAGATAAATGGCATACATATAATTTAGATCGTTACGTTAATTCTTCTCTCAGCGCGATCTCGCAGACGATATACTTTTGTCTCTTTATCATTTCTATCCTTTTTTACTGCAGGTGAGTATACCTTGGATAAAAAAAAGCCACACACACACACACATTCCGCATATATCACATGTACAGAATCACAAGTATCAAACACCTTGGTGTGGTGTACGGGTTAATTCGATTCCGGGAATGAAATCTTCCCGCAAAACGAGTTACGGTAGGTACTTTCCTACCTACTTTGGTCGTTGATCCTCTTATTTAGCTGGGCGTTATAGTATAGCTACAAACCACGGTTATATTACAGCCTTATTTTTATAATTATAGAATAGTAGTAATATGTGTATAATGTAGTAGATTTAACTCGTAGTTGTGTATATCTAACGTAGAAATAAACAACAACCAAAAAAAAAAGTGGCTATATTTCAAGAAAAAATTGCAAAATTATAAAAATAATGCAAAATCTAATGAAATAAAACATCGAGTAATTAGATCATTGAAAAATACCCCCTTTAATTCACCTGCACTGTGTATAAGCAAAGTTTCCAAGGTCGGATTCGTTCATCGCATTATATGCAGTTGCAGTACTGCAGCAGTAGTGCCTTTTAATCGCGTGGATTTAAGCCGGATTTAAAGGGAAAGAACTAGTTGTTCTATAAGCGGATAGTACGTATAGCTTTTTAAAAAATTCTTTATAATATATATATAATTGTTTATAGAGAGTCGTACGTAGTACGACTATAATTTATCATTTGATAATAAATAATCGTAATTTTTGTTTCTCTTCAAAATTATACCAATATTTGTTTATAAATAATATACCATATGGATACGATAATGAATGAATAACGAAAAACGGAACGCGACCTTTGACACGTCGGCTCGTATAATATCTCGAGTAATTATCACTTTTGCGTTATCATATATGTATATAAATGTTGAAAACAACGATCATCACTTATTTACAGATTTTATATACTACGAAAAGATCTTTTTAGGCAATCGGTTACTCGCCATCTCTATACCAATGGTATTCTATATTACGATTCGGGCTATCAAACTATTTTCGTTCTTTTCCCCCGCTTGTATTAGGTACAGAAGTAGATATATGAACGATATACCTATATGTGAACGTGCGAGTCGAAAGTTTTTACCGATTAATCGATGCACGTTACCCTAATATATAAATATTTCGATATACGACTATAATATCTGTTTTCAAAATCAATATTTAATTCCGAAATATAAATTTAGTCTTACTATTAACAACCTTGAAATTTTTATCACTTATAACGGGATTTTGATATTTTGTTCCGTGAAATGAACGGTTTAATATTAATCATCATTATTATTATTATTATTATTATTATTAGCCACCCTCCGAATTTGAGATTGACCTTGGTAAGCTAAAAAATATCGAGCTGAAATAACGTAGAATTGAGGAAAAAAATCTCTGTAATCTTTATAGTGAAACCAGCGCGAGTTGTTTTTAAATGAAAAATAAAATCGATTCACGCAGATGAGGATGATAGCTACGATGAAACTTTCTACCAATACATATCTATATATCGTTGGTATGTGAAAATGAAAAAGAAAAATAATAAAGAATAAAGAATAAAGAATAAAGAATAAAACAACATCACGTTACGGCGTAATTAGTGGATAATCGCAAGCTTTGAAATTTTCTACATACTATATACCTACTCAAGTCACGCGGATTCTGTACCAGCTGTGTAAAGTCTACTTTATATAAACTAGAGAGAGGATGAAAAAAAAAAAGGAAGAGAGAAATAAATGGTGAGGGAGAACTGTGCAGGGGTGATAAGAGGTTACAAGTTAGCAGATTTCGACCTCGTGAGTATGTAGTTATAATTCAGTTATAATCATTGCCTTTCGCGATGATATAGCTGTAATATTATACGTATACGAATTATACGAAAAATACGAAGACGAAGACGAATACGAAGACGAAGAGGGTAAAGGGGGAGGTAAAGGAGAAAGCTAATAAATATACTGTGGTTAGAAACTTGCTAATAATCAATTACAATAAACAATATGATCGCCTAATACGAGAAGGGACCTAATGATCCTTGACCCCTCGATCAAGGTTCATAATTCTCGGATATATTTGGCGTACAATAAGAATAATGGGGGGCGTGAGTCCATTGCGGGACACCGCAAGGGCAATGGACTGTTTTTTTTTTATTTCTTTTTATATTGCATGGCCACGACTGACTCCATATTAATAATTTTCATATATCTCATTGTCATCACCTCACGAATTATTAAGTAATTAATTCCATCGTCTAGTAGATGTCAGAGATAGAGAAGAAACCCGTTGATGTTTCGTTATATCGTATAAATATATCGCGAGCTATACAACCCCTCCGCGTATGTCGAAAATATAATATAATATAATACCCGGTGTTTAAGGAAGGTGATTAAAAAGAATTACTTAGATCTCACGATAGAAGCGTGTTACTTTATAGCGCTTACTCATAATACGTATCGAAAATTGCGCTTTAATCTATTATACCCCTTTTATACATATATCGCAATAAATACATATCTACTCCGAGAATTTGACCGGGAGATAACAATATACATGTTAAATATAGTATGTGTGAATTTTCACGTCGTATTATATTATGTAAGGATAGAAAATTCGCCGTTTCATTTATATTGTTGGAATTATTTTTATCTCCAGCGGCAAGAAGAATTAGAAAAAATAAAGCATGTATACAAGTCACGTGGAGTTGATGTTTGAGGCTGTTCGCGGTACATTAGTTTTAGGATTACTATCTCTGGCATATTTACAATCTTTCTTTCTTATTCTTATTTCTACTTCCACATTACACGTCAGTTGTAATGACGCGGGGACGAAATCATTTGCGTTTGCAATTCTTATCTATATCTTAAGTTAGTCGTTTAGAGACATGTAGATATACCTACACTACTGTTATATTATATATATAACAAAGAAGAGAGATGCGGGAAGTAAACGAACGAGTCAGCTCTTAGCTCAGAATCAGATATTGTCAATCATTCCGGACTGATTTACTTCACGGAATATATATGTATAACAATAAAACAATAACTAAATACTAAGAATAAGTATAGTCGAATCTTTATTATTGTTTTAATGATTGTCATATCAAAGAGCCACATACGCAGCTACACCATTATATTCGAAGGAGGAAGAAGAATCATAAAATCCGTAGAAATTGTAAATGAGATATTAGCACGTGGTTTTACCTATAAAGAAAAGAAAAAAAACAAAGACCCGGAATTCTTACATTTTTTTTTCATACTTTCAATTTTTTCTATTCTAAACTTATTCTTTTCTCGCGTATATCTCCAAAGACTAAAAGTTGATGTACGCAGTCATCTATCGCGATGTATGTAACACATATGTGTGTATATATATCCTCGGTATCACCGGCACGTCGTGTCTCTTATAGAGTACTCTTCTCCGGCTTTTATCGAGAAGCGATGACGCGTAATTTAAACGCGAAGTTTTATACACACGCTTATATATATATATACACATATAATATTCATATGTAATAAATTTTGTATGTATGAGGGCAGTTTACATGTACGTCTTTTCCACCACCGCCACCGTAGTTTCTTCGTCACCTGCTGTACTACATCTATTAAATATTTGCATTTGACTAATGAACATGAATATAGAAAAGAAAATAGGAAGAAGAGACGCAGAAAAAGAATTATAAATATTTTATATATAGAAAATAAAATTCTATATAATATTTTCACATGATAGATATATTCTTTGTTAGCCAAATTGGCTGTTGAACTATTTGTCCGGTCTTATGCTGATGGCTGTTTCTGCCAAAACGACAACCTCATCTACGACTAGCCTGTATAGATGTCTATATTATATATATATATATATTCTATATATTCTATTAGAAGTATAAGTATAAGTCGAAGTAGTCTCGTTGCTTGCCAGATTCGAGAATACATCTTTATACACTCTCGGCTTTAGACTGGTTTAAAATTATTTTAAACTGCAGGGCAGGCGCATATGTACAAAATCCGCATGTATAATATATTCGATCAATCCGTGCTATGAGCTGATCGAATCTCTATATATAAATATAAAAAAAATAAGGAAAAAAAAAAAAAACAAACAAAAAAAGAAAAAGTAACAAAAATCAAAACCGCAGATTACATTAGATCGATCGACTAATGAACAACTTTTATACGCAAAGACTTGAATCACGCAATTAACAACAACGACTAGAGAAGACATGAGTTTTATCTGAACTTTTTTCTTGTTTTTTTTTTTTCTTTTTCTTCTTTACTCTGAAACATGAAAAGAAAAAAAGTAAACGTACGTACGGGGAGATTTCAGAGGTTCCCTATCTCGAATAAAGGCAATAAAAATGATGACTGTTGCTACTGTTATACTGCAGACGGTTAATTCAATTTCGCCAATTATTAAAACCGGGGATTATAGCTCGCCTACACCCAACTACTCTCTATACACAATATTCATCTATGTAGCAATTAAACATCAGGATCAGTAAGAGTAGCAGCTGACTCGAATGCGTATGTCTAGTCTATACCTTTATCTATAAGGTATGATGTATATGATTAGATATAGGTACTAACGTGTACTAGATGTAGATCGCGATTCGCGGGTTGCACCAGTACGATGCGCGCGTAGAGCGTCAGAAGTAGCGGAGACGACTATGTGGAATCGGATGGGTGGGTGGGGGATACTGTACGTTGAGAGAAAGACGGTGGGGGTGCTTGCCGCAGACGGTAGACATCGGGGACTGTATAAATACAACCGAGACATACGGCGACCGCTTAGTAGGTTGTTGTATTTTATCAACGAGACTAGAGAGAGAGAGAGAGAGAAAGATATAAAAATATAAAAATATATATAAAAATTTTCGCCTGTTTTTCTTATTGAGAAGAAAAAAGAAAAAAAGAAGAAAATTGATCGATTTTTGACCTATGAATAAATCTTCACATATGTACAAATCGTGGGTGGTGGGGTGCCGCGGGGTGGTCCTCGATCTAAAACTCGAATTTATAGATACGTGTTACGTTTGTGATACTATATATCGTTCGATCCGAAAGAGTGAAACTATAGCAGATCGTTCATAAACATCTTTGTGAATATATGAATAGGAATTTTTTTCATTTTTTTTTTCTTTAATCTCGTGAAAGTGTTTCTCTCGTATATATCTATAGGTATATATATGCACGCAGCTACGTACGTTCACCATCTCGAGAGATTGTTCTTTAATTAAATGAATAAAGTGAATATTGTGTGCTTCTTGAATTTTAGAAAATAAATAATTCCAAAATTATGTTGGAATAGACTGACTGTTAAAAAGGTATGAGTGTGATGAACACAAGTATATAGCCAAACGGATAAACAAAGGAATATAAAAATATATTTAAAAAAAAAAAAACAAAAAAAAAAACACCACCGCAACACTTGACCGCGATGAAATGATGAGGATTAAATAAATCCAGGAGTAGATTATGCAGGCAAAGTGTCAAGTGCGAGATATTTTATTGAAACTGACCGTAGATAACGAAAAGTAATCGCAGTATCGTGATATAACAACCGTATATACCCGCACATATATACGACATGGAAAGCACGATGTACATAACGGAGACACAGAACAACAACCGTTCGTCAAGAAAGTTTTCATCATCGGCGTCGAATTCCGTGGAATCAATACCGTCTCTTATGTTAGGTGAAAATTTAGAACGTCAAAAAGTAGCTGAAATAGTTAATGAGGATATCGAAGTAGATAAAGTGCAAGTCAGTCACCCCGTTGTCCAGGCTGTTAGAGAAACGCCGTCGCGGGGTCGTCGGCATAGTGTGTTAGACGATCTACGTGCTAAACGTGATAGTCTATTTCAACGTGCAAGACGCGGTAGTTTATTCGAAGACAAGGATCGTTACGGAGTTGTTACTGCGGCTGAAAATGACGGGATAAAAGAGAACAAGCGTAGAAGTAGCGAAGAAAATCGTCGAGGTTCGGTATTTTATCTATCCGAAGATTTTACCGAGGAAAATACAAGCCGCGAAGGTAGCGTCGAGGCTACAACAAGCCCTGATAATACCAAGGATTTAAAAGGACGACGTAAATCTTGGCATCCTTTAGCCAAACCACCAAAAGTTGACCGGAAACGGAGAAAAGGTGTGGCTGTTGTGCCACAGGTCGGAAGTGCCGAAGGTATCTACGTCAGACAGAAAAGGCCGTCATGGTGGAACATATTTTCACCAGAATCTAACAGCAGGTAGATAATAAATGAAATTTTTAATATACCAACTTTAAGATTAAAATAAGAATCGAAATCAATCGGTTTTTTAACAAAGATGAGAATTATAGGGTATGATCTAGGTGGTCCACGACGATCTTCGTACAAAGATTATAAAGTCGTAGTTTTGATCGCGTCAGGTATGTACCGTTGCATACAGCAACGGAAACGTCTACTACCTGGAGTAGAATCTAACCAAGACCAAGACCAATTCCTTCTTCTTCTTCTTCTTCTTCTTCTCCTTCTTCTTCTGTACTGTCAAGGATTCTGTAACCACCGCGTCGTAAACGTAGCATAGAGAGAAACCTATCGAAGAGATAAAAGGACTTGAACGGTGCTACGCTGCAGGGTTCATGTAACGGTCCAACGGTACGCCAACGCCAACTACGGGATACCGATGAAAAGTACGTTGCACCTGGTGTACCGATGATATAAAACTATAAGCCACGTGCGCGATTACATACATTCATATATACACGTAATAATACGCGACTATATTATAGTCTATCTGACTTTAAAATCTGGATAGATTTTTTTTATTCGTCTTTAGAAAAAAAAAAGTAAAGAAAAAAAAAATACGTTCACTCGAGAGTTTTCCTCTCCTTTTTTTTTACCCATCAAGATATCATTCCGTTTAACGATTATCGTCGATCTTAGTTGTCGTATCGATTTTTTAATTAACCATCGGTAAATCTAATTTCCGATTAATTATTACCTCCGCCCAATATCTGCGCGATTATATACCGATATATATACATGTAATATTTATATAGGTATTAGACCTACACCGTGGCCTGTGAAAGGTTCGTTGTCAACTCCGCCCGATCCTTCACATAGGTCTTTCACTTTTACTCACATCGAGTGTGTAACTCGACGCCGGTATCCAAGGCTGTACGTCCCCTGGTCGTACTGCTGGCTCTCGCAAAAGAGTAAAGAGGTCGACCGTATTCGCCGTCCAAGTTGGTTGGTTGGTTAGTTCGTCCGTTCGTTCGTTCGTTGCTTGCTTGCAGCCGCGAGATAGTATAGCGTATGTAGGTAGAGGTACACTTTGACTACAACGAGTATAGAGACAAGGCTATAACGTAGGCAACGTTCATACATACATCCATACGATATACAGTACAGTACAGTACAGCAGCGGATATTCATCAGGGGGCCTACGTACGTCAGCTTTTAGAGTTTAGATCGTCAATTAGGTGATAGGGCGTAGAATAATAAATATAATGAAATTAAAATGCAAAAAGGCTGTCGTATGAACAAAAAATTTGGGGCATATTTAACCTGTTAAATATCGTAGACAATAATTTGATATTAAAAAAAAAGTGAAAAATTGTTCCCACTGCAGCACGTTTGTCTGAAGGTTGAATCAATGGCGAGACTCTACTCTAACTCGCGGAAGTACTAAATTCATCAATTTATCTTCGCGTCGCGTCGTAGGTAGAGAGACAGATACCTATACCTATACCTATACCTAGACGTATAATAAATCCGCGAGTTTGAATGCATCGCGTAATACACGGTCTTTAGATCGGGGCTGCTTCCTTAGTTGACAATCATTATTCTATGAATAAACATAGTATACGCGACTAAAAAGTATCTAAGTAAGTAATAGTATATTCGATTGACTCTATGTATATGCGCGTCTTTTGAATATTTCGTCATCATCGATGCACGATCGTCTATATATATTGCGGAAATGAAATATGAAGAAATATCGTCTGGTATAATGGCAGGTGGGAATCTTAGCGGTCGTTTAAACCCACAGATCGCGATCGGAATACCGAATTCGTATAATATAATATAATATCTTGCTATTATTATATATAGTGGGATAAACCATTTAGTCAGGTATCCATATAGGTGATATATAAGCGCGCAAACATGACCATAATTCAATAATACAACGGGCACGTGATTCGACGACATATCTATAATCCGTATATATCGGAGGTCAGCGACAGTAGTAACACCCGATTATTATTATATTAGTCGTAGATAGTTCAGTTCCGGCCGCAAGTCCTTGGCCGCTAGTGACCATCATCGTTTCACAATTTAATACATATATACATACATATACCATACATCCCATGGGGCCTGGGGTATAATAGAGTATGTAGCTATAGTTTTGCGGAACCAGCATTACACACCTGGATTGGTTCGTCTTCCGGGTCAGGTTCACAAAATTCATTTCGAACGTCCTTGGTAGAGGCCGACTCGTTGCGAGAGCTGACGAAACGAAAAAAAGAAAAAGCAAACTATAGAGATTGAGATAAAAACGATGAAAAAAAAAAAGAAAAAAAAAAACCCTCAGACTGAAATAATTTCTCTGCAAATGCATACGTGGGTAGAGGTGTATATTATACATACGTGTATATAATTCGGTTTAATGCAAAGTACCGATCGGCTGCACGAGGTGACATTGACCCACTGAATCTGACGAGGCCGAGGTTCGACGTTCGACGTTGGTGTTTTAGATCGGGGGGAATCGAGTCCCTTTCTCCGCGATTAGACATACATATACTCAGGTATATACGCATATATAGTTAGGTATCATATGCAAGAAGTATAGAAGCACCATACCTAATAATGCGTACGTGATGTACCTCACGATTCTTTGAATATTATATAGAAAAAAAAAATATGAAAGATAAAATTACAACACTGCATCATCATCATCATCATGATAGAAGTGATTTTAAATAATTAACCGATGATTTCCCCGTACGACGACCCAATTTCATCGATTTTTCTCTTTACTATACTCCCAACCCATAGTGTATAGTAATTGCTATTGCTGTTGCTGTTCTTGGATGTGTATGGTAAAGCTAGGTGTAAGAATCAGCTGTTAAATTCGAACCACGTACCTCGACACACGAGAGTGTCGGAATGTAGCCGTCTATATGGCGACTTAGTGACGGAGAGGGGTTCTAGAGGATCATATTGCTGGCAAAGTTAACCAACTAAATAACTAAATAACTAACTAACTAACTAACTATCTAACCAACTATAACTCACTGACTTACTGGCAACTAAACTCTAGCGAAGAGTTGATGTATAAGAAAAAAGGCATCGCAAAGTATGCTATTATATTTATACGCAATATGCGAAGAAGGCAAAGAAGGTAGTAGGACGCGTACAAAATTTCTAAATCGCTATATAAATATAAAATAATAATAATAATAATATTAGGTACTCTAGCGATGCAATAGTATCGATAATTATAATCAAAAAAACATTAACAAGATAATATTTCAATCATATACCCAGCGCTATATATCAGATCTAATGTATTTATACGTAATATATATTTATAAGTACAAACACTGCTGCACGAGCGGCGCATGATTTTTATTTTATTTAAGTTTTTTTTTTTTTTTTTCTTCTTTTATCATTATATATATATATATATATATTCCGCACGCATATAGTATGTGTATAACTGTGTGTATATATAGTATATACCTGATGTGTGTTTATCTCTATTATCTAAATGTACGGCATCATCATATATATTATATATAGTGAGCTTCTGAGTTGAGTATTAAGTTGACACAGAGCCCGAGTATACTCGATTATTGTATATAGGTATATATACTATATATATCTATACAGGTATATAACCGATGCACGGTGTTATTATGTAATGAAGCTATAAGTTTTGATTTAATCTTGAATTTTTTTAAAGATTTTTCGTTTATTTTTTTTATATTTTCTGCTTTTCAAATTTACTAGATCATTTTTTTTTTTGTTTTTTTTTTTCTCAAGCTTTTGGCACGTTGTTATAAATACCCCACTTACATATAGTATATGGCATGGTTTTTTTACTTTCTCTTTTTGTTTTTTTTTTCCTCTCCTTTGGTACGAACAGGTCGCGACGCATGTCTCAGGACGTCACGCATACCAGATCCACAGAGAACTTGTCGGCCCAGTTCAGGTTCGTATTAAAGTTTCTTTGCACGTTTTTTTTTTTCAGCAATACATACACATATATACATATACATATACATATATATGTATATTCTATTTTAAAATTACATAGTATCGAATTATATTATGTAGTACATAGATATAAATATTTATATATATACATACATATGCTATCACGCTTTGGACGCACGTATTTTACGCTTATTTATTTATTTATTTATTTATTTATATATATTTATAATAACTAATACATATATCACGGTATATGTATACATATATATAATCAAACATAATAACGTATGATATCATTACTAAAAGCTTGAAGGTATAATATGCTTCTCATACATCTGATATAAGTATTAGTTATACGCTATCGTAGCTATAAAGCTATATCGAGTTCGATTCTACCACGGGTATACGGTTTAAGTTCTTATACACAATTAAAACGGTAAAATATTTCCTCCCGTATCCAATCTGCGAACTAGCGAGCTCTCGAAACTCTCCCCATATCCTACCTACCTACCTACCTACCTACCTACCTTATTTCAACCGTGAGCTGATCGCGGTTGTAAGCAAACGCGGTAAGCGTGAAGCGTGAAAGTTTTCATCTCGCGACGTAACAGGCTGTACTATCTACGGTACAATTATTATTATTATTATTATTATTATTATTATTGTTAAGAAAAACCGAATCAATTAATCACTTTTCCTAATTCACGTTTTTTCTTTTTCTTCTTTCTTCTTCTCTTTCTTATTATAGGAGCAAAAGCCGAAGTGTGGATCATGGATTTGCTGCACCATTCGATCTCGACTCACTCCGCAGCAAGGTGGAAGGTCGATTCGAGTCGGTTGATAAACTATCGAAAGGTGAGTGAAATTTATATGAATTATTAATACACACTCTCTATGCACCAGGTGCACAATTTTTTTCATAATTCGTCATCTATTAAATTAGATTTATCGAAAAATTGAACAAATTTTCTGAACTGTCTAATCGATAAAGGAAATCAAATTCCTCTGAGGCTGTATCAAAATCACCGAACCTAAATTCTAAAATCAATTATCATCATTCTATATTAGCTTATTTTATCTTGAATCTCTATTTTCCATTTCTTTTTTAGACTTGTATTAGGCGTTCCTTGAATTCCAATAAAATCTTCAATGTCAAAAAAGAAAAGTATGAGATAGGATAAGAAAAATAAAAATTAAATCAAACAGTAAATGTTGGTATCTAGAGCATTCGGGTTGCGTGGCGATCGTTGTCGTCTTCCACGCAAACGTTATTTAGTTTATTTTTCATCTGGCCAAAGTTCGTTGCTATTGGTACGATCGTAAAAATAATAATAATAATAATAATAATAATAGTAATAATAATAGCTAGGTAATATTTTTGATCTGTAAAAAAAATTTGGCTAAAAATTTGTAACTTTGAAATCCGTAAAAAGGTTGCGAAAATAAAGACAAAAATAGTGTTTGCTTTAAAAAGAAAAAAAAAAACAGAAATTCAATTTAACGCTGTTCCTAAATATATCGCGTGACTAACGCCATAAGATCGTGAAAGCCCGAAAATTAGATATTAATGCAAAAAAGTTGTACGATTTATTTGTATGTCAACATTTGCTTATGAAATGATTAAAGAACATTAATTACTTGAAATGGAAGAATTTTGCAAGTTAAAAGCAAAGACTCGTATGCATCGGGCGACTACGATCTTTGAGCTTAAATTTTTTTTCAAATCCCCAGCAATGAGCTGGGTTCGTATTCGCGAAATTATTTAAAATTAAACCGTCGATGATAAATATGCTACTTCGGCGAATGAATAATAAAAAATTGATTAATCGATTATTCAACATATCGGTATTATTGAAATTATTTAAAGCCAAGTTATTGATTTTGCAATGATCATTTGGCGGATACGATTTTGCATGAAAATTACACATTACCCAGCCTTTATCCCTCCTTACAATAAAAAAATCTTGACGAAAAACAGATGAGCACGATGAGTCGCATAATGCTATGTGGATTGCCTGCCATCGGGCGTTTTGCGCTGTTTTCGTATGGCTGTTATTTTTCCGGGGAGTAGGCATCAGGAGCTAAGATTGACCATCGTTTCATTTATACTGCAGCATTGGGATAGATATGGAGATTATATCATGGGGGACGAGTCACATGGCGTTTCTATAAGGTCAGCAGAAGACTACAAATTACATATGGGTAAGAATGGCGTATACGCCGGTGACTCTAGGGACAACGGTGAAGGAGCTACGGTTTGCTAAAGCCTAAAAATTCACCGAAAACTAGAATCGGAAAAAAAAAAATCAAAAAATGAATCGAAAAAAAAAATGCGAAAAATGCGTTTCTAGACAATTGAATAAGGAACAAGAAACGTCCTTAAGAGTTCACTCTAGGGACAACGGTGAAGGAACTACGGTGTGCTAAAGCCTCAAAATTCACCGTAAACTAGAATCGAAGAAAAAAAAATCAAAAAATGGATCGAAAAAAAAAATCCAAAAACGCATTTCTAGATAATTAAATAAGGAACAAGAAACGTCCTTAAGAGTTCACTCTAGGGACAACGGTGAAGTAGCTACGGTTTGCTAAAGCTTAAAAATTCACCGTAAACTAGAATCGGAAAAAAAAAAATCCAAAAATGGATCGAAAAAAAAAATCCAAAAACGCGTTTCTAGATAATTAAATAAGGAACAAGAAACGTCCTCAAGAGTTCACTCTACGGACAACGGTGAAGGAGCTACGGTGTGCTAAAGCCTAAAAATTCACCGTAAACTAGAATCGGAAAAAAAAAAATCCAAAAATGGATCGAAAAAAAAAATCCAAAAACGCGTTTCTAGATAATTAAATAAGGAACAAGAAACGTCCTTAAGAGTTCACTCTACGGACAACGGTGAAGGAGCTACGGTGTGCTAAAGCCTAAAAATTCACCGTAAACTAGAATCGAAGAAAAAAAAATCAAAAAATGGATCGAAAAAAAAAATCCAAAAACGCATTTCTAGATAATTAAATAAGGAACAAGAAACGTCCTTAAGAGTTCACTCTAGGGACAACGGTGAAGTAGCTACGGTTTGCTAAAGCTTAAAAATTCACCGTAAACTAGAATCGGAAAAAAAAAAATCCAAAAATGGATCGAAAAAAAAAATCCAAAAACGCGTTTCTAGATAATTAAATAAGGAACAAGAAACGTCCTCAAGAGTTCACTCTACGGACAACGGTGAAGGAGCTACGGTGTGCTAAAGCCTAAAAATTCACCGTAAACTAGAATCGGAAAAAAAAAAATCCAAAAATGGATCGAAAAAAAAAATCCAAAAACGCGTTTCTAGATAATTAAATAAGGAACAAGAAACGTCCTTAAGAGTTCACTCTACGGACAACGGTGAAGGAGCTACGGTGTGCTAAAGCCTAAAAATTCACCGTAAACTAGAATCGAAGAAAAAAAAATCAAAAAATGGATCGAAAAAAAAAATCCAAAAACGCATTTCTAGATAATTAAATAAGGAACAAGAAACGTCCTTAAGAGTTCACTCTAGGGACAACGGTGAAGTAGCTACGGTTTGCTAAAGCTTAAAAATTCACCGTAAACTAGAATCGGAAAAAAAAAAATCCAAAAATGGATCGAAAAAAAAAATCCAAAAACGCGTTTCTAGATAATTAAATAAGGAACAAGAAACGTCCTCAAGAGTTCACTCTACGGACAACGGTGAAGGAGCTACGGTTTGCTAAAGCTTAAAAATTCACCGTAAACTAGAATCGGAAAAAAAAAAATCCAAAAATGGATCGAAAAAAAAAATCCAAGAACGCCTTTCTAGATAATTAAATAAGGAACAAGAAACGTCCTTAAGAGTTCACTCTACGGACAACGGTGAAGGAGCTACGGTGTGCTAAAGCCTAAAAATTCACCGTAAACTAGAATCGAAGAAAAAAAAATCAAAAAATGGATCGAAAAAAAAAATCCAAAAACGCATTTCTAGATAATTAAATAAGGAACAAGAAACGTCCTTAAGAGTTCACTCTAGGGACAACGGTGAAGTAGCTACGGTTTGCTAAAGCTTAAAAATTCACCGTAAACTAGAATCGGAAAAAAAAAAATCCAAAAATGGATCGAAAAAAAAAATCCAAAAACGCGTTTCTAGATAATTAAATAAGGAACAAGAAACGTCCTCAAGAGTTCACTCTACGGACAACGGTGAAGGAGCTACGGTGTGCTAAAGCCTAAAAATTCACCGTAAACTAGAATCGGAAAAAAAAAAATCCAAAAATGGATCGAAAAAAAAAATCCAAAAACGCGTTTCTAGATAATTAAATAAGGAACAAGAAACGTCCTTAAGAGTTCACTCTACGGACAACGGTGAAGGAGCTACGGTGTGCTAAAGCCTAAAAATTCACCGTAAACTAGAATCGAAGAAAAAAAAATCAAAAAATGGATCGAAAAAAAAAATCCAAAAACGCATTTCTAGATAATTAAATAAGGAACAAGAAACGTCCTTAAGAGTTCACTCTAGGGACAACGGTGAAGTAGCTACGGTTTGCTAAAGCTTAAAAATTCACCGTAAACTAGAATCGGAAAAAAAAAAATCCAAAAATGGATCGAAAAAAAAAATCCAAAAACGCGTTTCTAGATAATTAAATAAGGAACAAGAAACGTCCTCAAGAGTTCACTCTACGGACAACGGTGAAGGAGCTACGGTTTGCTAAAGCTTAAAAATTCACCGTAAACTAGAATCGGAAAAAAAAAAATCCAAAAATGGATCGAAAAAAAAAATCCAAGAACGCCTTTCTAGATAATTAAATAAGGAACAAGAAACGTCCTTAAGAGTTCACTCTACGGACAACGGTGAAGGAGCTACGGTGTGCTAAAGCCTAAAAATTCACCGTAAACTAGAATCGAAGAAAAAAAAATCAAAAAATGGATCGAAAAAAAAAATCCAAAAACGCATTTCTAGATAATTAAATAAGGAACAAGAAACGTCCTTAAGAGTTCACTCTAGGGACAACGGTGAAGTAGCTACGGTTTGCTAAAGCTTAAAAATTCACCGTAAACTAGAATCGGAAAAAAAAAAATCCAAAAATGGATCGAAAAAAAAAATCCAAAAACGCGTTTCTAGATAATTAAATAAGGAACAAGAAACGTCCTCAAGAGTTCACTCTACGGACAACGGTGAAGGAGCTACGGTGTGCTAAAGCCTAAAAATTCACCGTAAACTAGAATCGGAAAAAAAAAAATCCAAAAATGGATCGAAAAAAAAAATCCAAAAACGCGTTTCTAGATAATTAAATAAGGAACAAGAAACGTCCTTAAGAGTTCACTCTACGGACAACGGTGAAGGAGCTACGGTGTGCTAAAGCCTAAAAATTCACCGTAAACTAGAATCGAAGAAAAAAAAATCAAAAAATGGATCGAAAAAAAAAATCCAAAAACGCATTTCTAGATAATTAAATAAGGAACAAGAAACGTCCTTAAGAGTTCACTCTAGGGACAACGGTGAAGTAGCTACGGTTTGCTAAAGCTTAAAAATTCACCGTAAACTAGAATCGGAAAAAAAAAAATCCAAAAATGGATCGAAAAAAAAAATCCAAAAACGCGTTTCTAGATAATTAAATAAGGAACAAGAAACGTCCTCAAGAGTTCACTCTACGGACAACGGTGAAGGAGCTACGGTGTGCTAAAGCCTAAAAATTCACCGTAAACTAGAATCGGAAAAAAAAAAATCCAAAAATGGATCGAAAAAAAAAATCCAAAAACGCGTTTCTAGATAATTAAATAAGGAACAAGAAACGTCCTTAAGAGTTCACTCTACGGACAACGGTGAAGGAGCTACGGTGTGCTAAAGCCTAAAAATTCACCGTAAACTAGAATCGAAGAAAAAAAAATCAAAAAATGGATCGAAAAAAAAAATCCAAAAACGCGTTTCTAGATAATTAAATAAGGAACAAGAAACGTCCTTAAGAGTTCACTCTACGGACAACGGTGAAGGAGCTACGGTGTGCTAAAGCCTAAAAATTCACCGTAAACTAGAATCGGAAAAAAAAAAATCCAAAAATGGATCGAAAAAAAAAATCCAAGAACGCGTTTCTAGATAATTAAATAAGGAACAAGAAACGTCCTTAAGAGTTCACTCTAGGGACAACGGTGAAGTAGCTACGGTTTGCTAAAGCTTAAAAATTCACCGTAAACTAGAATCGGAAAAAAAAAAATCCAAAAATGGATCGAAAAAAAAAATCCAAAAACGCGTTTCTAGATAATTAAATAAGGAACAAGAAACGTCCTTAAGAGTTCACTCTACGGACAACGGTGAAGGAGCTACGGTGTGCTAAAGCCTAAAAATTCACCGTAAACTAGAATCGAAGAAAAAAAAATCAAAAAATGGATCGAAAAAAAAAATCCAAAAACGCATTTCTAGATAATTAAATAAGGAACAAGAAACGTCCTTAAGAGTTCACTCTAGGGACAACGGTGAAGTAGCTACGGTTTGCTAAAGCTTAAAAATTCACCGTAAACTAGAATCGGAAAAAAAAAAATCCAAAAATGGATCGAAAAAAAAAATCCAAGAACGCGTTTCTAGATAATTAAATAAGGAACAAGAAACGTCTTTAAGAGTTCACTCT
This sequence comes from Tenthredo notha, assembly GCA_914767705.2. Lineage (NCBI taxonomy): Eukaryota > Metazoa > Arthropoda > Insecta > Hymenoptera > Tenthredinidae > Tenthredo > Tenthredo notha. Next base: position 6,362,269 of record OU611921.1, on the reverse strand, counting down.
ACGGACAACGGTGAAGGAGCTACGGTGTGCTAAAGCCTAAAAATTCACCGTAAACTAGAATCGAAGAAAAAAAAATCAAAAAATGGATCGAAAAAAAAAATCCAAAAACGCATTTCTAGATAATTAAATAAGGAACAAGAAACGTCCTTAAGAGTTCACTCTAGGGACAACGGTGAAGTAGCTACGGTTTGCTAAAGCTTAAAAATTCACCGTAAACTAGAATCGGAAAAAAAAAAATCCAAAAATGGATCGAAAAAAAAAATCCAAGAACGCGTTTCTAGATAATTAAATAAGGAACAAGAAACGTCCTTAAGAGTTCACTCTACGGACAACGGTGAAGGAGCTACGGTGTGCTAAAGCCTAAAAATTCACCGTAAACTAGAATCGGAAAAAAAAAAATCCAAAAATGGATCGAAAAAAAAAATCCAAAAACGCGTTTCTAGATAATTAAATAAGGAACAAGAAACGTCCTTAAGAGTTCACTCTACGGACAACGGTGAAGGAGCTACGGTGTGCTAAAGCCTAAAAATTCACCGTAAACTAGAATCGGAAAAAAAAAAATCCAAAAATGGATCGAAAAAAAAAATCCAAGAACGCGTTTCTAGATAATTAAATAAGGAACAAGAAACGTCCTTAAGAGTTCACTCTAGGGACAACGGTGAAGTAGCTACGGTTTGCTAAAGCTTAAAAATTCACCGTAAACTAGAATCGGAAAAAAAAAAATCCAAAAATGGATCGAAAAAAAAAATCCAAAAACGCGTTTCTAGATAATTAAATAAGGAACAAGAAACGTCCTTAAGAGTTCACTCTACGGACAACGGTGAAGGAGCTACGGTGTGCTAAAGCCTAAAAATTCACCGTAAACTAGAATCGAAGAAAAAAAAATCAAAAAATGGATCGAAAAAAAAAAATCCAAAAACGCATTTCTAGATAATTAAATAAGGAACAAGAAACGTCCTTAAGAGTTCACTCTAGGGACAACGGTGAAGTAGCTACGGTTTGCTAAAGCTTAAAAATTCACCGTAAACTAGAATCGGAAAAAAAAAAATCCAAAAATGGATCGAAAAAAAAAATCCAAGAACGCGTTTCTAGATAATTAAATAAGGAACAAGAAACGTCTTTAAGAGTTCACTCTACGGACAACGGTGAAGGAGCTACGGTGTGCTAAAGCCTAAAAATTCACCGTAAACTAGAATCGAAGAAAAAAAAATCAAAAAATGGATCGAAAAAAAAAATCCAAAAACGCATTTCTAGATAATTAAATAAGGAACAAGAAACGTCCTTAAGAGTTCACTCTAGGGACAACGGTGAAGTAGCTACGGTTTGCTAAAGCTTAAAAATTCACCGTAAACTAGAATCGGAAAAAAAAAAATCCAAAAATGGATCGAAAAAAAAAATCCAAGAACGCGTTTCTAGATAATTAAATAAGGAACAAGAAACGTCCTTAAGAGTTCACTCTACGGACAACGGTGAAGGAGCTACGGTGTGCTAAAGCCTAAAAATTCACCGTAAACTAGAATCGGAAAAAAAAAAATCCAAAAATGGATCGAAAAAAAAAATCCAAGAACGCGTTTCTAGATAATTAAATAAGGAACAAGAAACGTCCTTAAGAGTTCACTCTACGGACAACGGTGAAGGAGCTACGGTGTGCTAAAGCCTAAAAATTCACCGTAAACTAGAATCGAAGAAAAAAAAATCAAAAAATGGATCGAAAAAAAAAATCCAAAAACGCATTTCTAGATAATTAAATAAGGAACAAGAAACGTCCTTAAGAGTTCACTCTAGGGACAACGGTGAAGTAGCTACGGTTTGCTAAAGCTTAAAAATTCACCGTAAACTAGAATCGGAAAAAAAAAAATCCAAAAATGGATCGAAAAAAAAAATCTAAGAACGCGTTTCTAGATAATTAAATAAGGAACAAGAAACGTCCTTAAGAGTTCACTCTACGGACAACGGTGAAGGAGCTACGGTGTGCTAAAGCCTAAAAATTCACCGTAAACTAGAATCGAAGAAAAAAAAATCAAAAAATGGATCGAAAAAAAAAATCCAAAAACGCATTTCTAGATAATTAAATAAGGAACAAGAAACGTCCTTAAGAGTTCACTCTAGGGACAACGGTGAAGTAGCTACGGTTTGCTAAAGCTTAAAAATTCACCGTAAACTAGAATCGGAAAAAAAAAAATCCAAAAATGGATCGAAAAAAAAAATCCAAGAACGCGTTTCTAGATAATTAAATAAGGAACAAGAAACGTCCTTAAGAGTTCACTCTACGGACAACGGTGAAGGAGCTACGGTGTGCTAAAGCCTAAAAATTCACCGTAAACTAGAATCGGAAAAAAAAAAATCCAAAAATGGATCGAAAAAAAAAATCCAAAAACGCGTTTCTAGATAATTAAATAAGGAACAAGAAACGTCCTTAAGAGTTCACTCTACGGACAACGGTGAAGGAGCTACGGTGTGCTAAAGCCTAAAAATTCACCGTAAACTAGAATCGGAAAAAAAAAAATCCAAAAATGGATCGAAAAAAAAAATCCAAGAACGCGTTTCTAGATAATTAAATAAGGAACAAGAAACGTCCTTAAGAGTTCACTCTACGGACAACGGTGAAGGAGCTACGGTGTGCTAAAGCCTAAAAATTCACCGTAAACTAGAATCGGAAAAAAAAAAATCCAAAAATGGATCGAAAAAAAAAATCCAAGAACGCGTTTCTAGATAATTAAATAAGGAACAAGAAACGTCCTTAAGAGTTCACTCTACGGACAACGGTGAAGGAGCTACGGTGTGCTAAAGCCTAAAAATTCACCGTAAACTAGAATCGGAAAAAAAAAAATCCAAAAATGGATCGAAAAAAAAAATCCAAAAACGCGTTTCTAGATAATTAAATAAGGAACAAGAAACGTCCTTAAGAGTTCACTCTACGGACAACGGTGAAGGAGCTACGGTGTGCTAAAGCCTAAAAATTCACCGTAAACTAGAATCGGAAAAAAAAAAATCCAAAAATGGATCGAAAAAAAAAATCCAAAAACGTGTTTCTAGATAATTAAATAAGGAACAAAAAACGTCCCTAAGAGTTCACTCTAGGGACAACGGTGAAGGAGCTACGGTTTGCTAAAGCTTAAAAATTCACCGTAAACTAGAATCGGAAAAAAAAAAATCAAAAAATGGATCGAAAAAAAAAATCCAAAAACGCGTTTCTAGACAATTTAATAAGGAACAAGAAACGTCCGTAAGAGTTCACTCTAGGGACAACGGTGAAGGAACTACGGTGTGCTAAAGCCTAAAAATTCACCGAAAACTAGAATCGAAGAAAAAAAAATCAAAAAATGGATCGGAAGCGAGCGACGAGGCGGGGTTGGTGCGCGAAGCGCGCAGGGGCGAAGCCCCTAGTGATTTAATAAAAAGTAAAGACTGGCAGGTCTTATCAGCGAGTGCTCAGGCCCTTTTCCATTTAGTTGATAAATTATTGAATTTCAATTTACTTGATAATATGTTCATTTATTTTTCTCGAATACAAGCGAATAGATAATGTCCGTTTACGACCTTATAGCATCCAGTAACACGATATGCAAGAAAATGTGTATAAAATATACATAAATATCGTAACATCACCGTCGTCACATCGAAGTAAAGATAGATGGAAGGATAAATTCATGCAACTTGCCAACTCCGCCAAAAAAGATTTCTAGATTATTTATTCGGCTGTTGTTTGTTCTGGTTTAACTTTTCCCTGCTCGTAACAGTTTTCATTTCACGATTGCGAATACCATACCAAATGATTTGAAATATTTTTATCCACAATCTCTCACACTTCCGATATGTTCACACTCAATATTTCATATTCTTTGTATTCATATCTACCAAGTTCGAAATTATTTTCAAATTTTATAAACTGATTTTGAAGCAATACAGACGATACCAAACTACGGCATACATACACACGCGATTATCACTCACTGTATGCTATATACCCCATACAGTTCCACAACTTATCTCTCATACCTTTGCTAATTATTAACTGAGTCTCTCGAATCTCGCGTCATTCTCGCGCAATGGTTACAATACGATGTTAAACTTTCTATACTCGAAACCATAAGATGTTCGATATCGTTGTTGAAATTAGCTGCGATCAATATAATTCAACCCTTTTTGCGGATCTCGTTGATTTCTTACTGTTAATTAATTATCGATTATTTTTATTTTTTTTTCTCGCGTTCAAGAAAAGGGTACAATTTCAAGATTAAAATAACCGCTCAATTTCCAGACAACGTGACGACTATCGCTATAGCGGTGGCGTTGTGGTCAGACGATAATCAACCGCTGCTACCTTCATGTTGAACAATTATATAATATATTCAAGTTTCTATATTGTTTATTATTATTACTAAATTCTTAAATTATTTCTTCGAAAGAAATTATTCAATATTCGGGTCATTGTTTTATGAAAATTTATTTATTGTCCGTTTAAACACGTGACAAGATTCAAAGGTAAAAAAATCTTTCCGTGTAGATATCGATTTATCCCCACCTACCCCCTCTAACTAGCCACACATCGCGCGGTACTAGGCTGGAGATCGTGGGCACGCGGCGTCGTTCTCAGTAACAGTCGTCACGAGACACTAGTGACTATGGTTCATAATCGGGAAGATAGAGTCGCAAAATATCACACAATTAAGCTACGTACAAATAACCTATAATTCGCAAGGATTTGACTTTGCCAAATCGCGGTTTTCGCGCGCTGAGTACATCTATGAAGCAAATATATGAGACAGAGATCAGCGATTTCTATTCTCGAAATCCAAACATCAAATATCTTTCGAATATATCTACGTCAAGTGTGAAAAAGTGCGGTTGCGATTTGCAGTCCGCGTCACATCGCCAGTGTACGAGAGACGGGAGTTTTAGTTGTGCTAATATCACAACTGCGTCGAATTTCTCGATATTTTTGGGCATGGAATACGGGTGTCCAGGCGCGGCCTCCGAATGGGGAATCGCGGAGTACGAAACCCGGAATGTACACATTTCGGAAAGAGAGGTAGACGGTTACGTGGTCTACTACGTAGTCGGTGGCAATCCGAGGCTGCTTTTAAACTCATTCCGAAAAGGTACCTGCGTATATGAGAAAACGCTCTCAACCGATGAGAGTATATTTCATATTTCAACGCTACAATAGCAATATATCATACTTTGTTTCTGACCATTTAATATGTACAAATGATCGCACGATGACGTCTATAACTCGGCACGATATCGCCTTTATTTATTAATAATACTCGGATAATTGATGACTCGAGTAGATCGGTGTTACAAAATTCATTTTCCATACATTCTACTTGGAATGATTAGTAAATTAATTCATACTTTTACCGCGTTTAAATACTAGAGAGAAAAATATACGTATATTATTATTGCAAAAAGTTTTCACACCATGCGCATATTTATTTATAGAATATGGTTAGACAAACTGTAATATAAGTGTACCCATACATATACAACCATATGTACTACCATTGTTTACTTATTCATTTTTTTCATTCGTTTAATTTCTTTCTTTCAGATTCAGATTCCGAAAGCAAAGACGACTCAAGTTCGCAGGACAAAAAGCACAGCCGTGTATCACACCAAATTGAAACCATCGTTTATACGGCAAGTATTTATTTATTTCTATTTTTTTTTTTCTCTCTCTTTTCTCTTTGTGTATATTTTATTACGTTAAATGATATCGTCATTCATCCAGTCTACGTGATCGGTTGTATAAATTAATTAATCAAAAATAATTGAATAAAATTTACAGTTGAGTGACAGAGACACGTTGACATCGGTGGCTGCCAGATTTGACACTACACCTTCAGAGTTAACGAAGTTAAACCGGCTTGGTAGCACATTTGTTTATCCAGGACAACAGCTACGTGTACCAGCAAAAGGAGAAGGACGAGAGGGAGGTAATGCTGGAGCAATTGCCTCTGACTCGCCAAGTCCAGATCCCAATTTTGACCATGACTCACACGACGATCTACCTCCGGAAGAAAAAGGCAAGAATAATTGAGAGGAAAATAATTAAATGAAAAAAAAAAAGAAAAAAAAACTGGGTACTTCCTAGGATAGATATAAGATTTTACGCAATGATAATCGTAAGATTTCGCGCGAATTAGGAATTGAGATTAAAACCCTATATTTCATTATCTACTTTCTTTAATTTATCGTCACTGTTGCGTTGTATCAAAACGTTGCTGTTTACTCAGCTGTTTAAATATACACCGAACTAAACAGCTGGGCCAGAATCTCAGAGGAGGCGGAGTTTAGTTTAAATTTGACAGATCTACGTCAGCTGATTTCACACAACATGGCGTCGAACTGTATGCCTGGCTAGACATTGTGCTGTATTAAGCCCCCTCCGCGTGTAACAACAATACGTATTTTATCATTTCTCCATATGCATAGAGAAAAAAAAAGATATAAACATTTAAACGGTGTTAAAATTATCCTATGCCATCGTAATTCCGGTTCAAATTTAAGTCTCTAATCAAACGAATGATCATAATTTAAAAAAAAAAATGGATATCGTACATATGTTTTCATCCTCTATAAAAAATTCCATGAAAAACTTCGGTTGTGTCGTAGGTGCGGTTGAAATTTTTCATCAAGTCTTTGGAATAGGGGGAAAATTAAAAAAATACAATTTGATTGAAGAAAGCGTGTGCTTGTTTCTCTCTAGATCTTAAAATCCACTACTCTTCTCTCCACCTAATATATAAAATTCATTTTAAACTCGTTACAGAACTCCTGGACAACCTGCGACCTGTATCTCCAAAGCCTGGGCATATGGAAAGAATAAAAACACCCATAGGAAGTACCAGGGTTCCTGGTCAAGACGATGACCAACCGTTCAAGGAACGCTTTCTCAGAATCAATGTCCGCCACATAACAGATGGACAGGTATTTAAATTTCAAACATAAGGCTTTAAAAACACGAAAATCTAACAGACCAAGTAGGAGAAGGAACTCTTTCTGACGCTAATTTCTTCCACGTTTTTATCTCATTTTTTTTTTTTTAGGGAGTGGTGGGAGGGGTTCTTCTGGTTACTCCAAACGCTGTAATGTTTGACCCTAACGTATCAGACCCATTGGTAATTGAGCACAGCGCAGAATCATACGGAGTGATAGCACCGATGGAATTTATAGTCAATGCAGCTATTTACTATGACATAGCCCACATGAGGGTTGGTCATACGGATACAAATTCGTCTGATAAAAAGCCAGAGATTTATTACATGAAGAAAGCTGATGATAATCGCGGTCGACTATCACCAGGAAAGGATGAAAACTTTCCTGAATTAGCCGGCGACGATAGCGAAAGTGTTTGTAGCTGCGCAGAGAGAGATGGAGACGCGTTTCCTAAGGCTTTTGAGAGGGAACTAGTCACTCCGACAAATTTACAGGGTGTAAGTTATCCTTGAATTGATTTCTGGAATGTTTGACAGATTATATTTTAATCGGAAAAATTTCTCTAGGACGATGGAACTGCATCTGCCAAAGACAAGGACAAGGATAAGGATAAGGACAAAGAAAAGGATAAGAAAACTGAGAAAGATGATGATGGAAAGGAGGCGCAGGCCATTGCTACAGGCCAGGCAACAAGGACGTTGGAAGAACGCAGACGGTCTATGCTCGATCATCATTGGGCAGTTCCAAGCAAGGACAGATCTTGTTCACTGTCTGTTGATGACGAGCAGCAGGATCCCTCCGTGGTAAGGATTTCTAATGATTGAATAGCAAGCCTCTTTGACTTTGCAAATTGTTTGACAATATTTTTCATTTCAGAGTGATACGCAGCTGCCAAAACCGAATGTAATTCCTGAGGAAGAGGTATCTCTAGTCAAACTTTCGTGCCACGACTCAGGCATCGATATTCGTGATCCAAACCCACCTATATTACCACCGATACCCATTGTGCAGCCTATACAGTCAAAGAAAGTCTATTCGGATGCTGACATTGTGCTTTCTTCAGACTGGGTACCACCCTTAACAATTGCACCCACTAATGTAACAGTCACACCAACAGACAGCCTCGCTGCAATAAATGGCAGAAAGAAGGCAAGTTCGGTGTCGTTTAGTCTTGACAGCAATGCCGAAGAGACTGAAAAGGATGATGGGACCAGAGACGACGACAAACAAGAGACTAGGAAGACTAAGGTAAGCCCATTGATATATATAGAATCTTATTTGATAACTGAAATGAATCTTTTTTCTCTTCTACAGATGTTGAAAAGACTTTCCTATCCGCTCTCTTGGATGGAGGGTCTAACCGGAGACAGGGAAGAAGAAGGGGCTAAATCTACAACCGACAAAGTATCCAGCCTTCCCAGCAGCGCTGAGGCTCATCATTCTAGCGTTTTTAGCAAAGTTTTTTCGAGGTGAGTTTCAGATGGATAAATATAGTATCTCAGAGATTCAGGGTTGGGGTGATTTGGGTTTATCTCATTCCAATGGAGTTTCTTTTTTTCTTTTCTATTTTATTTTTTTCTCATAAAAACCATGATTTCCTCCAACCCTGATATAATATGTAAGTACATTCCCATGAAGATTCATCTCCGCGTTTATCTACGCGTAATTTACGGGCGAATGATAATTCTTGACCCAATTGACTCGAATCGTCGAGTTAGTTTATTAGCCAAAATGCCTACCTAACATCTCCTTGTTATGACTAACAAAAACTGTGTGATGGTTGCGGATAACATAAGCTCGCCAATCAACCTGGTGAGTGACTTTAGCTCTGGTCTCTTCGCGAAGACCCCCAGCGAGGAAAGTGGCTTTGGTAGGGGGGGAGCAACCCCTCCTCTCTCAGCCTCATCCTATTCTCATTTACAAGACAACGGCAACGCACCGTCGCCGGGAGGTTTTGTTGGGTGAGTCAATACCTACGGGCCCACCCACCCTGAGGGGGAAAAAAATAAAAAATAAAAAGAAATATAAACAATGCATAAGAATTTGTTGTCACCCCCTGAATTATTCCTCGGGATTTTTCAATGCTTTCGTTCGTAAATTATTGTGGTTTGTTTCCTTACACGTTTTACGTTCTTTAAATTTTCATAGACGATATATAGATAAACGATCGAAACCCCCCCTCAGACTATATAGTGTTGTCTAATTAATTTCCCTTAAATTCTGTTCATTTCGTCGAAACAATTAATTGCCTGTAGATGTTGTTGTTGTTGTTGTCATCGTCGTCGTCGTCGTCGTCGTCATCATTATTGTTGTTGTTCTTATCTCGCCTTTACGTCCGTTTCTAAATTCTAAAAAGAATTGTCTTGCTTCCTCTATACCTATCTTTACCATATTTATTCCGCACCAGCCTGGTAACGGAAGTGGGGGAAAAAAAAAAGTGGCGAAAATCTAAGAACCGCAGAATCCAGGATGTGGTCTGCGAAATTTATACTTAAATCCTAGTACTAAACACCTATTCTACTCTGAATGAATGCCTATGTATAACAAACTGCCTGGTAGTTACTGTTATAATGTGATAAAATAATGGAAAATCCGCTTATATGAGTCCAATAAATGGACACACGTGCATAAATCTATAATACCTACAAGATATACATATGTATAATATTTATATGATAAACGTATAAGTAGAATTGAGACCACACTGAATGTATCACTCGTCCTGCACTTATATATACTTTGTTACTATATGTGCGTAGATGAAGAAATATGTTTCTACGCTTTTATTCACTAAGTTTTTTATTTATTTTTTTTAATGCTTTTTAATTTTTAATTTTTATCAATTCTATTCCGTATTTCAGGAGATCGTCGGTAGGTACGTTCAGCAGACAACAACCACTTACATCGTCTGGTAGCAGTAGCGTAGATAGTAGTCGCGGTAGCAAGACTTCAACAGCACCGCCTAGGCTTGACTACAGAAGCATGGTATCCGTCGACGATATGCCTGAACTGTTTGTCAGTTTTGACAGTGAGTATAAAATATTTATTCTTTAAATAATAATTATACAGTAACGCGCATAAGTAATACGTGTATACATACCTATATACATGTTAATATAACCACGTCGTGTATAACGTATGTATAATCTATTAGCGTCGCGCGTTAACAACGAACAAACAATCCGTTTATTATTACGGTTATTACAATATTTAACAATTATCATTAAAACAATTCACGTCAATATAACGCGAGTATCTCGCTAGAGGAGAAATACCATTTATAGATGATTTAGGACTGGCAACAAATCAGAATTAATTACTTGCTGTAAACCATGAATCAGAGTTAATTACTCCGTACGTTGTAAATTTCACTTTTCTACTGACTGGTCTTGCTTATTAATGAATCTACCTTAATTCATATATTCTATATGTATTGTTCTTATTTTTAAATTTCATTTCATACACGATTTTATCACGTTGATGAGATAACTGAAGAGAAAGAAAGAAAAAAATAATATCAACTGTCAGCATATTTCAATCACTTCGTAGAATGGATAAGAGAATTATTTCTACGTCGTTGTTGTTTTTTTTTTTTTTTTTTTGAAATTCTCGAAATATTATCTCCTCGCGAGATACTCGCATGAAAAACTTTATCCCTTCCGCCCTCATCTTTGAATTTACATATATACATACGATATACTCAAGTATAAGTATACTAATACCTACACTGATGTCATATTGTATCTGTTTCTGTTGTCCCTCTAGTCCAAGCACCCAATTTCCCCGAACTCGAAGGCCTCGGTAGGTTCACACTGCAGTATTTGCTTGACTCTGTCCTTCGACCTATAACCCCCGTTTTACATTTAATCGCTTTTCTACATATTTTTATCAATATATCCTACACCCCCTCACGTGTACGGATAACACTGCAGCTGCATCTTTTTACTTCTTTATAATTCTACTATTTTATTATTATTATTATCATTTTTTTTCTTTTTTTCTTTCGCGACCCCATCCCACCCCCGTCTACCATTGTCTTTATGGATATATAATCATGCCTATAGATCATCAAGTATTTCGTCTTTCATTATCACATAAATTCATTATTCAATTAAATACGGATTCGTGGTAACAGCATATTGTCTAGTTTCATTATATCTGCTGCAACAACGAGGGTGGGGTGTGGAAGGGTGGACGGCGACGCGAGTAAAACGCTTTAAAATTTATTATTTACATCCGTATACTATATTATACTATGTGATGTCTATTACTCGACTTTGCTTATGCCTTGACTTGAGATCTGGTTTGACTTGAAATCTTTTCTGTTCTTTTTTTCTTTTTTCTTTTTCTTAATTTTCCTTCTGTTATTACCCGCGCACGCACGCTACTAACCGCAGCCTGTGCATTGTCGAAATCGTCCTCGGCATGACGCAAATAATTCTATATTAATGTATATATGAAAATATACTCGATCGATATGATTATTAATATATTATTATCATTATTACTATTTTTACACATATGATCTCACACACAAATACAACCCCAGCATACACACACGTATCAATCACTCTTCCTCTATATATTATTCATAATTTACCTATATATTATATTATTCATCGTCGTTGTTGTCGTTGTTGTCGTCGTCGTCGTTATTGGGTTGCCATTGATGTTAATGTTGTTATACGCATTTTCAATATTCGATATACATAAATATATTACATCGCATTATTGATTGAATCTAAATTTTGACTAAACATATAGGTATATGATTATACCAGCTGTGCTGCACGATGCTGTACAATATATACGATTGAATATCTACGTGAAATTTGACAAAATTTAAGCAAAACTAAAATTATATTCAAACATCGATGACCCAGTGTTGCTTTTTCGTTTTATTTTTATTACTTAATAATTATCTTTTTCTCTTTGTTTGTTTGTTTTTTTTTTTTTTCTAATAATTTTTCTTTTAAAAAAGAAACGTGAATTATCTTGTACATATAAAAAATAAAAAAAAATACGCGTGCGTGCGTGCGTGGGTGGCTAGATGTTGATGTTGTGTGTTTGTGGCGTTACGGCAGAATTGATCCCGCGGCCGGCCCGATCCTGCGACGATCCCCCGCTCTACCTTCGCCTTCGTACCGGTCGTCCGAAAGATAAAAGGATACCAAGATCTACGCCTATAATGAGCTACGGAAAGAAGAAGCTTAGACCTGAATATTGGTTCAGCGTTCCTCGTAATCGGTGAGTTTAAATAATTATCTAGTCTCATTTTTTGTTCATGTAATATACTATATGTGATATACATGTAATTATCATCTATCTATCGAAATAGGGAACAGATCATCGATGAGAGCGATTTTTTTTTTTTCTTTTTTCACGAATGGTGGGGGAGGACCTGAATTTTTATGGAGAGGGAAAAAATAGTAGGTTGGGGGCCGAAAGGCGTACGTTATTTGATTATGATATTGTACCACATACTCTGGAGTTACGTAATCCTATGCCAGCTGCAAGTTCAGTTACCCGTTCTCTTGCGTACCGGCTACAAGCCAACTTTCGCTTCTCATACATTCAGCTATTCAGTCCTTATTTTCATATCATAGAAGCTAATACATCGACCCGCGAGTATAACAATTTATAATACGTGAACGAGATAGAAGATACAAGATACAAGATAAAAGATACGTAGAACGTATCATCTCGTCATCTTCTAATCGTTCGAATATCGAGTGTGTATATCTACATGTCTGATACGAGCCTTGTATATCGAATAGCGTAGATATCGATCATCAAACGAGTCACGAAACGAGAAGAAGATAGAAAAAAAAATTTAAATACGCGTGGGAAATAGTGAAATTGATTTTTGAATTATATTTTAGAAATAATTTCATAGTAATAATGAATTACGCCATAAGTCGTGTCTTTGATCTCCTCTATATTCCTCCGTTGAGAACTGTAGTACGTTACGTATCACCGTTCGTCTCACGCAGGTATAATTTTTTTCCCCATTAGGATAAAAACCCATTCATGGTGTAAATGTGTATAATAATGGTAATTGATCTAATAGATCATTCAGACACGTTTACCTCATGCAACTATATGTGTGAATTTATAAATATTGTATTGAACAGGGTCGACGATCTCTACCGATTTATAACCGCCTGGGTACCTGCCCTATACGGTGAATTGGACGAAAATTTGTGGAGGGAAAGAGGCTACATTCTATCAGATACGGACACCGATCTTTCACCCGAACTTTCACCTCTTCAGGATCGTGACCCTGCCGATTTAGCCGAGGCTGGTAAATCCGGCATAACAGAATCTGACGATATATCTGAGCTTACCCGTGAATCATGGGAGGTGAGTGTCAAAGTCGAAGAAATATATTCGTCATTATACTATAATTATACTATATATTTTCAGTCATACACATGCATACATAGTTTAAAACTATGTAGGTGTATATAATGTCAAAGAAATGAGATAAAGACATTGAATAATTGTCTAAATAAACACGTGTATGTGTATGTATGGAGTGATTGTATATGTATACCGATTACGAGGTGAAAATGAAATGAAATGAAATGAACTGTACTGTATGTGTTCATGATGAATATGTATGCATATACCTATATACAATATATATGTATACGCGGACCGCAGTTGATCAAGGCCCCATACGCGAAGCTGTACAGCATCCTGAAGACTTCGAGCGCATCAGCAGATTCGGAACTGCAGGCTCAGGATCCGGAGGTACAATCCTACGATATGATTGTGAATCGTGATCGCGGCTGGAATTGTTGCAAACAGTAAAAAAAAAAAAAAAAAACCCACCCGCACAAACAGCTAATATTACAAATACATAATAACAAGTACATGATAACAGAAGCATACGATCCGTGGAGAGAGAGAGAGAGAGATACTTTTTTTCATCTCATGTATTACAGTTATATACAATTTCACGTATTTCTATATGCCTATACTTTATCGGCGTAGTTATTGGTATACGCGCAGTTATTATGATCGCGAATGAAAATTCAAGAGGTGCCTCGTTAACTGTAAAAAAAAAAAGAAAAAGAAAAAACTTATTTATACATATATATAGCTCTACGCATACTTATAGAGTTTAAAGATCTCTCATAACGTGGTATTAGTTATTATAAAGATATATATACACACGTATGCGTCTGACTATATAATGCCATGCCCAAGGGCATTCACTTACGATCACCCCCGTTGCTGGTTTACCTATACGACTAGCTAAATATAGATACGAATAACCAATCAACTGCACGGTATAGATATGCCGATGTCTCGTCAATGCTTCGGATCTAACGTGATCGGGATCACATTGGCGGTCGAAACTATTAATTTTTATTTCATTTTTTTCTCGTATATATATATATATATATATATATATATCTAGAACGAGCTCCACATATACCTTCGTCAAATCGTCACCCAGGTTAATTAGTCTATTTAACGATCGTTGGAAAAATCTAGCTACGTAACTAACTTATATTATAGTATATTCAGTATATACCACATATACTACTTACGAGAAAATTTCCGCGGCTAATCTTTTTCTCAAATATTATTCCCCTTTCTTTGTCACATATATATATGTATATACTAAACTTGTACTTTTGTATAGAGGAAATTATTAGATATTTGCCCCGGAGGTATCAATCAAGGACGGATATATACAATTTGTTATACAGTAGAACCTAGAGTCTAGACTATCTTGGATCGTCCAAGCCGAGGATTCGTCCTGAATAGTTGAAATCAGCCCCCGTGTTGTGTATTGGGTTTATTTTCATACGAAATTCAGTTTTCACTATTCAATTTTTTTTATTTTTTTTCAGAAAATGGTCTATTCAGAAAATAGAAAATAGAAAATCGATTTTGGACAATCTATGATGATCGATGTTCTCTACTGTATATACATATATATATATATATGGCTACTAGGCTGCGTAATACCGCTTTCGTATTGGTTATATATTTGACGAAAGTAATCAGTCTCCGATCCGGTTTATACGGAATTTGTTACGACCTTGGAATTATCTTGCGAGACTATGAAATGCCAAATTTTGTTACAGTTATACTACGTGTCCAGGATCGGTAGAAAGATCCTTTTCATCCACGGCTTAGAAACAAGGCTAATTCTTTGTTATTCTATACCTACCTAAATTAAAAAAAGATTAAAATCGGAATAAAAAGACACGTATAGGTACGTTTTATGTACAATCACCTTCTCAAAGACTGATTGTTTTTTCACTTTCGGGTGTTGTGATAATTTCGTTATGTGGAAAGAAAAAAACAAAAGTCAATTTTGTAAGTGAAGTGTCATGTTGACGAAATACAGTAGCAAATTATGCGCAGTCAGATAAAATGAGTTAATCTGATATCAAATAACGTGAAAACAAGATGAAATCGTTCGATTTTAAGAAAGCGGCATATTATCGCGGATGTACGTTATTAAAAGATCAAAGGAATTGGAAGTAGGCCGAAATCACACAAGGTTCGCTTTAAAGTACCACTCAATCATACTTAAAACTCGTACATATATAGTACATCGATGTACGCGCGTTAGAGATGAGATCATACAAAATCTGAGAAATCAAAAATTAATCAAATTTAATCAGTTGTAATGATCAAAAGAATCACTTGAAATTTTGAAGCGGTAAACATTTGAAGTAACGGGTTTCCTAGTATAAGAAAATTTCCCATCCATGATCAAAACCCTCGTATCTATAAAATTGAAACGAAATTCTATCAATCTTTAACTGTAGAATTATTTTCGAGTGTCCACTGCACTCAATTTCAAGGTATTTTCTGATACCAACTCAAACCCGTGTATGTATATATATATATTTATTTCCATACGGTGAAGAGGCCAGCGTAGGCAAACTTCGTCGTCAGTTCGGCTTTGGTCGTTGGGAAGTGAGCTTCGGTAGTTAAGAATAACGAGAACAAAGCCTGTTTGGATACAAATTTACGACGTGTTTATCATTCTCATTTTCCAATATCGTATTTCTATTATTTTTTTTTAACAATTTTATACATCGTAACGTGACTAAATGCATTGTAAACTATATAACGAAAGAAAAAGTTACACGCGAGTAGTCTGATATAACAGAAAAATTAGTGGAAAATAATAATTTAGACAATCACATACTCGACAGCAAAAGTCCGAATCTCTTTATACGTTTCGCGATATATATATATATATATTATACACACACCTGTAATTTATATAGGTATAGGTAATACCTATATAGTCTCATGATAGTTTAGCGGGTGTATTATAATATAGAAAGTTTAACTCTCCAACGGTGCATCACGGTTGTTATTGTCACTGTTTTGTCTGGTTGTACATGTATCGGTTAACCGAACCGGTGGTAGTTACCTCACGCGATCTATTCTCATCCGGAGATACCTAGTTCTAAACTAGGTATAGCTGGTACAGATTATATATTCTATTGAGGCTCGTGCGCGTCTATTATAAAATAAGAAGAAAAATATTTACGCAATATAGTTTTGTTGGCTATTTAAAACGTTGAGTAAAGAATAGAAGTTTGTTTTTAATTTTCATTTTTTCTCTCTCATTCGTTGGCAAAGTTATACGGTTAGTTTAAACGACACTAAGAACAATCGTCACAATGCCTAGAACAAAATTGCCGAATCCTATATCAAAGATCACAAAATATTTGAAACAAAAAAGCAAGGTAAATAAAAATAAATAAATAAATAATATACAGTATGAATTTGTAATTAGTAATGTAAAGTTTATATACGTCTGGCTGGGTTTAACCACGATCAGATATTTATCGTATAAAATAGGACCTCGAAATAGTATTTGGTACGCGAATGACGCGATATCCATAAAAGCGTATTTTCCATACAAACTGGTTTTCTCTATACACGAACGAATGTGCGAAGTTCGAGAAGGAGGTATACATATAAAAATTGAAATCCCGAAGTATACATATGTATGCGGATGCGGATTGTCGATGCAATTATACGTTCGAAAAAAATTAATAAAACAAACACAAAAAAAAAAAAAAAAAAAACGCGTATACGACTTATTCAGGGATTGCGATTTCTCTCGAGGTGGTAAACACATCACTTTGTTCTCAACGCACTTTAAATTCATCTCTTAATCTCACTACTTATACAAATTCTAACATATTTTTATTATACCATCTCTCTCACCTCCGCGTATTTTTCTCCAGCTACGGAATATTATGGACAAATATAAACAAACAAAAAAAAAACAAATAAATAAACAAATCAACAGATAGACAAGATCGGTATCTCATCTCCGTATTCATAGTCTCAATGCCAGCACGTGACACTTATGCTATCCGTTTCGAGAGCCGCGATTTAATCTATAAGATGAAGATTTAGCAAATATGTATGTATAATATAAACCACGTTATTTAGACAAAGTGTTGTATGATGAGAAGGACGCGACTGTCTGATAGTAACACGGATATATTTATACGCGTAATTGGTTAGAATTTATCTCGTCTTTATCGTTGTTTAGATTACGATTATAATAATAATTGTCATTTTGCATAGTATCGATTGAAAAAAAAATTAAAATGATATCGCAATCTGCGTTTTTTTTGTTATTTTATTCATTTTTTGTTCATTTCCTTTGTATCGAATGAGAAGTTACGCGTATACTGTATCATATACAGATCTGTACATATATATGCCCTACTCTCTTATAATATACCCACGACACAATATTACAAACAGTTATACACCAACACCGGACGCATATACTTACATATACTATACTTATATATCTAGTATATGTAGATGTCCGCACGTTGTGTTTTGAGCCTACATAGAGATATTATACTTGAGACTATAAATATTATATACATACGTATATTATATATTATCATACATTTATGTGTGTTTTTTTTTTCTTTTTTCTTTTTTGTTTTAGACAATATATGTATATACATATACATGTATATTAGTAGTGGCGTAATATATACGTAGCTTGGTGCATTTGTAGATGATATAGACGTTAATAGTATGTACCTACACATATTATGTATATTAGACGCATCAAATGAATCGCCACAAATTTTTCATCACACGAGATAATGATAAAACATTTCAAACTGTTGATTGATTTAAAGAAGAAGAAAAAGAAAAATAAAAAAAGTCAGCAAAATTTTGATATGCAATTATTTCTCGTCGTTGAAACATATTGGCGATTTATTTATCATAAATGGGGCTGATGGAACCCTTGCTGGATTTTATTGAATTTATAAAATGAAAATGAAAAAAATGAAAAACTTCAAGGGTTCCCTGCACAGTACTTTTCAACAGCCTTCATATGATACGTACATACAAGAATACTACACGAATATAGGAATTGTATTCGCGTTCGTATGCACCTGCCTGCTGCTGCTGCTGCTGTTGCTGCTGCAGGATTGTCAAACCGAGCCAGCACTTTGCACATAATACCTATTTCCATAACCATAGGTTCCATATAGAACTAGCTACCTATACCATACACCTATCTAGATGATAAAATCTGGTATTTAAGAAACTAGCGTATTAATTCGATAAAAATATGTATCCTCAGGTTCTGTCGATGAGCGAGGAGCTGAGACGAGCTTTGTACGCGAACAACGCTTTATCTATTGACACAGAGGTGATAGTACCGGACCTCGTTGGAACAACGGAAATATTAAGCGACGAGCACAGAGAACATCTATGTCGCCATTTACCAGCTAGAGCCGAAGGCTACCTATGGACACTTGTGTTCAGTACAAGCCAACACGGTTTCAGTCTGAACAGTATGTATCGTAAGATGCACAGGCTCGAAAGTCCTATACTATTGGTCATCGAGGACACTGAAGGAAATGTACGAAATATTATTTTTCATCATAGATTTAATTTCTCATATCTTATTTTCCGTTTGAATTTTTCTAATTGTATCTTTTCTTTAATTTTTTTGTCCTATTAGGTCTTTGGCACCTTCACATCCTGCTCTCTTCACGTAAGCGACCACTTCTACGGAACTGGCGAATCTCTATTGTTCAGGTTCACACCAAAGTTTCAAGCTTTTAACTGGACGGGGGATAATCTATACTTTATCAAGGGAAACAATGAGAGTCTTGCTATCGGTGCTGGAGAGTGAGTTTTTATTTATTATACTTATTATTATATTTATTATTACATTTGTTTAACTAATATTAAAAATATTGTTAATTTTCGCAGTGGAAAATTCGGACTTTGGTTAGACGGTGATTTATACCAGGGTAGAACACAACCGTGTAGTACATACGGAAACGAGCCCTTAGCACCGCACGAAGACTTTGTTGTTAAGACGCTTGAGTGTTGGGCTTTCATATAGGATTCGCTCGTGCCGATCACCACCCCCTTGCCTTGAAACCGCTATATTCGCGGTACTACTTTGCCTGACAATTAAGAAAAGGAAAGAATAATACGAAGGATAATAAAAAGACTTAAGAGCTTTGCCGTAATAGCATATATATACACATACATCCAGCCTACGCGCTTATATATTAGCGAGAGGATTTAAACAGGAAGTGGAAATATATCGTGAAATAAAATTACGGCCGGAATCAAAGAGCGAAGCGCGAAAGATAAGAAATTTTTGATGAAAAAGAAAGAAAAGAAAAGAAAAAAAGAAGGAAATTAAAATGAAAAACCTATTACGACGATTATGTCAGTGAGAAAAATCATTATGTTTATAGTCGAGGAGAGGAACGAGGGAGAGAGATACTGATAACGTTGGTTAAATAATAGAATGACAATAAGTCTAACCCAACGAAGAGAAGAAGAAGAAGAAAAAGAAAAAAAGAAGATAAAGATAAATACCACTCGTCGTCGTTGTTGTATTTCAGTTTCGTTCAAAATTGAAAGAAAGAAAAGTAAGCAGTACGAAGAATAAATAAGTAAAGAGAAAGAGAGAGAAAATAAGAAAAGAACAACAAGAACGGTTTGAATAAAATTATCAAGGGGTGGATATAAATTAACGAGTTGATACGCTAATTGTTGCTAATTACCAAACGTTGCGTTACGAACTTTATTAACTGTTAATTATTTTTTAATAATCCTACCTATTGTATTTATTTTATTTTTTACACGTACAAGATTTATCATTATTATTATTATTATTATTATTATTATTATTATTATTATTAATATTACGTTAGTTGTTAATTACGTTACAGCTGTTTCTATACCCTATATACACACATTATGCTCGTCAATCCGGTGGTAATAAATCCGCGATTATGATATAAATATATATAAGACCATAATTATTACGAGGGATAGTAGTGTATGAAAAATTGTCGATTCTTTTGATTTAAAAAATTATTTACACACACATACACACAGAGATATGAAGATATTCAATCTAGTATCTGAATAACAACAAGAAGAAGAAGATGAATAATAATAATAATAAACCTTTTGGATGAAAACAAAATTTTTATCAGCAATACTCAAATTTGTTTATTGAAATTCGACGCGATTACTATACTATACCGAGATAGGGGATGATACAATACCTATGCATATATTAGGATAAATAACTGTTTGTTGATGTGTAGATAGTGTAGATAGGGGAAAGAAAGTACAGAGAGAACGAGAGAAACGATACGGAGAGAGAAAGAAAGAGATAGATAAATATATATATATAGATATGTATAATGCATAGCTACATATATGTATATGTTATATTATATACGACGATGCTGTATGAACGTTAAGCTAAAAAGAAAAAAAAAAAAAAAAGAAGAAAAACATAAAGGAAAAGAAAAAATAAAATTAATACCAAGATGATAAAATTATTATGTATAACGTGGTAGGAAGAAGAAAACGAAAAATGAAAAAGGAGAAAAAATTGAAAAAAAATATTATGTAGAAGTTATATATGTATAATACGTAACACGTAGATCAGATCGTCTTGGCTCGTCGTTTGTCGTCGCCATATATTATATACTACAAGGGTCAAACTGTGAAAGGGAATAAGTGATAGATTATAATATGAAAATAAAGAAGAAGGAAAAGAAGAACAAGAAGAGGATGAAAAAAAAATATATATCTCACGCGAGCCCTGCAGCGTATATTTTCATTTTCATATTCATACTCATATTCATATTCGTATTCGTTGAATTTTATTATGCATACCGTTTTAACAGCTCTGCAATTAAAATACCGATTCAATATTCAATATTAATATGGGTTTTTGGAATTTGGCGTAAAACCGCGCGAAATATTGTACACATATGTATAATCTGTAAGATTTTAAGATTACAACAACAACAATCTCATAATATCGTTAGGTATTATTGTTTAATGATATATTGACGTTGCCTAAACAATAACGTGTAGCGCTATTAAAATTACAATAATCTGTAATCGATTGATGATTAATTGATTAATTAATTGATCATTGCTTAGGGGTGAGTTTAGTAGTTTGCCTAG
This sequence comes from Tenthredo notha, assembly GCA_914767705.2. Lineage (NCBI taxonomy): Eukaryota > Metazoa > Arthropoda > Insecta > Hymenoptera > Tenthredinidae > Tenthredo > Tenthredo notha. The sequence goes on along the minus strand of OU611921.1, from coordinate 6,340,828 downwards.
CCTAGACTAGCCGCTAGCTTGCTAGTTATGTTGCTAAATAATTAATGCATAACTATTATACATATGTTATTGTCAGTAGGTGGTTTTCTGCGTATACTTAATGATTATGATTATGATTATGATTATTATTATTATTATCATTATCATTATGATCATGATTATTAATTATGGTGGTGATAATACCAAGCGTATACATATAGTAACCTATATAATATCATATTGTATACAACGCGACACAGTGCCGACAAGAAGAAGAAAAAGAGAAAAAAAAGAAAGAAAAAAAAGAAAATAAATAACACTATTGTTACGTATAGATTGATACATAATTAGTAAATCAACGTATTTTGTGATATTCACAATAACTATTGTAAAACACTATACTATAATATCCTGCTTTCGTTGTTATAATATACATGAATACATATATATAGGCATTAATTATTCAGAACAGAAAGGAAACAAAAAAAAAGAAACAAGAAAAGAGAGAGAGAGAGAGAAAAAAGAGAAAGAAAAAAAAAAACTATTTTTATTTAAAGTTGAAAAGAAGATTCTAAGAAAATATATGATGCAGTACAAATGTTAATTGAGAAATGCTAACTCATTATACTATTTTTCTATTTGATTTAATCTGATTTGATTTGATTTTATTTTATTCCCTTTAATAATATATAATCAATCGTTTGAACGAAATAAATTATAAATCGTTTAATGATTATCTTTTCAAACCACAAAACCACAAAACTTCTCATAATGCTTTCAATTAAACATATCGCGATCAATATTTATATAATATAATCGTCATCGTCGTAATCGGTAATTCGGTTTTTTCGTCTTATAATAGTGCGTGTTTGACGACCGTAAATGCCTAATCAAAAAAAGAAGGAAAAGTAATTGAAAAAAAAAAAAAACCATTAGCTATTATAGATAATGATCCTCGTTAACGTTGGGGCTGTTTGTAGAAAGTTTGAGGAATAAATATATCTATGATAAATAATAATAATAAAAAGAAAATCAATCCCTACATCGATTTCACTATGATTATATACACATATGTATATCGTTAGCAGCGAGTTCCAATAAATCCCTGAAACCAATATGTTTTCTTCCAATAGTATAAATTCGCGAATTCAAAATTCATATCAATTATTATTATTCTTATTGTTATTATTATTATTATTATTAATACGTAAATTGTTTTCCAGGCCGTTCTTAACTACCGCACATTTGAAGTAGAGTGTTGTTGAGTAAAAAGCGAAAAAATTAAAAAAAAAAAAAAGCCTACAATGCGCGATAATTATATAGAATTCTACATCTGTGTATAGGAGTCGTTGCCTTGATCTGCCTTACGGTTATTCTTGTTCTCGTTGTTAACGTTGCTCGCGCATATTGTAGTCGTTGTTATTATTATTAGTATTACAGTTACGGTTGTTCTTGTTGTTGTTGTTATTGCTGTTGTTGTTGGAAAATATATTAACGTTCAGGGTTGTACGGGGACTCAGTTGCTTATCGCCATATGAATATATACTATGGACATACATAGGTAAATATATAAGTATAGCTGGGGGCTTGTATTAAACGGTGAACCAATAACTTTATGAAAATTGTCAATTAACAGTAATTACGATTCAGACTGACTGCAGGGATTGATAACTCGATCGCAGCTATCTTATGTATATAACATATATTATTTATTATTAATATTATTATCATCATTGATTTTTTTTTTCTTTTTTTTTTTTGTTGTTATTATTATCATTATTATTATTACTATTAGCGCTATAACGCCGCGTGAATTTAATACTTCGAACGGCAGGGTGGTCGTCGCAATTTCCGAGTAACTATAATTATACATATATGTATCATATTTAATTGGCAGAGGAGTTTTTCTCATTTACCTAATTGGTATTTTTAATTTTTTTTAATTTTTTTTAATTTTTTATATATATAATTTTCATTTTTTCATCGCGCTTGGTGTGGTGGACGCATAAGTATATATGTATATGTATATGTTTACGGACTATACCCAATATACTACGGTGTCATTAGCGGATATAATTAATATTTATATAATTGCCGTCGTGTTAATAATTAATATGGGATCAGTAGAGAGCGATATAATGTAAAAATATACGCGACGCAAATAAAGAACTAGCTGGTTGATATTAAAAAAAAAAAAAAAAAACAGATTTAAACACCAAGATACTCGATCTGACGATCACCCTTATGAATTCTCTGGACCAATTAAACGATCACGTATATTTTACGAACTTCTACCGAAGGTACATACATACATACTTACATACATGCATACGGTCGACCTAATTATATACATATACCTATAAAAATGATAAATTATTTGTCAATGGATCATAATACTTGTATGCGGACACTCTGCCTTTGGTGAGAAAAAAAAAAAACAAAGTAAGAAAAAGGAAATAGAAAAAAACAGTTGCTATATGCATATATAAACTATACCTATTATATATGATTATAACGAGATTAGTATGTATATCTATACCATTCATGAGCCAACAATACTTTTTCGACCACTATATAATTCAAAAAACAATTGTAAAACATCAATTGAATTTTTCAACCATTAAAAAGTCTTACTCACAATCTTTAATAACCATTGAAATTTACCTTTTTAAACCTTTAGTCAACGTCGTATACCAAACGCTAACTAAGGCTACTTTTTCATCACTATTTCTTCGGAAATAATGATTTTATACGAATTCTTGACTGAAGATTATACATCACTTTATTTCACTTGCATTTGCTGAAAATATAAAGATTTTATTATTCAGGATTTAACGATGTAATGAAGATATTGTTGTATTACATTTGCATTATTCTGTTGTCTGCATATCTAGCCGCTGGAAAGAATTCCGCGCTCAGATATACATATCAAGTCGTCGTTCTAGACTATAAAGCGCAAAGTGCTGCCCTCATCGCGGTAGTCTTGTGGAACTCGTAGAGGATCAGACGGTAATTAGAAGCAGTCAAGATCTACTTGTTACCGACGAAAAATGTCGGTAAAGTTACCGACGAAAAATGTCGCTAAAATTACCGACAGAAATGTTGGTACGGTAGAAGTATACCTGATTAAAAACTATATTTACAATTATTGAAATAATAAATCAGATATAAGAGAGCAAAAAAAAATAACTTTAAGTTCGATTCATCGAACAGGAAATGAATAGGAAAATAAAAAGAGCATTCAAAAAGCAGAGAGTTTCGTAGCGTGAAGGTCGGCGTCCTCTTCGAGCGCAGCATCCCTGACCTCTGTACCCCCACGTAGGCACAGAGATGCAGTGAAGCGTATTGCCCATTCAAATGATTCAATCGAGATTGGCACCGCATGCTACATACGCGATTAATACTAGACGAATTTTAACAACAGAATTAGTTGATGAAAAAAATATATAAATTGATAAATAAAATGTAGAAGTACTAGGCGAAGTGATCTGATTATTTAAAATGAATTTTCATTCATGAAAGAGATGAGTTTCTGATATATCTTAGTGCCAACTCACACGAATCATTTGACGCTGTGAAAAAGTGAGAAATAATTACGACGTCCTTAAATTATCGCGACCTGCCTGCCCTATACGCCTTAATCCCAAGACCGACGAACGCGAAAAATATTCTATAGCCGCACGCATTTCGCACTCAAGCACATACACACCCCCCCCCCCCCCCCCCTGTATTAACGAGCGCGAAATTCTCCTTTCGTTGGTATCCATCGTCCAATTTTAATCCGATCAAAACCTAGACATTCACACCAACACATACATACTTCTCGTCAATCACACCGTGGTGAAAACTTACAATTCCATATTTTGTGTAGATGCAGCTGTGGCCTGTAGGGAAAGAATGGATTAAGTCATGACATCCTATTCGTTTGCTGATATTATATGGATTCAAAGCTTAGAATCATTATCGTAATATAATGAAAACTAGAAAAAATAACGATAAGAGAATTACTTATCAAAATTTGAATTGAATAAATTGTACATGTTGCAAATTATGAGGACTAGAAAATAGTTATTCGTATGACAAGGACGTGGAAAAAAGTATTTCATGACGAGTCATGAAGTCCCTTATACAGCCATGTCCTACATTCTATTTTCTGCCTTACGTTTTGTCAAAAACGCAATTTTTTCGGATCTTCTCAAGCACAAGTGCATTGGAAATTATACAATAATCACGTTCTCGACAAAAAGGTAGTGCAGAAAATTATTTGAAAAAATTCTGGCAAACGCGAACTATAATATAATGAAACAAATACAAAACATAAACATATACATATGCGAAAATAATTAAATTATGTTACATTCTATTCTCTGCCCTACGTTTTGTCAAAAACGCAATTTTTTCGGATCTTCTCAAGCACAAGTGCATTGGAAATTATACAATAATCACGTTCTCGACAAAAAGGTAGTGCAGAAAATTATTTGAAAAAAATTTAGCAAACGCGAACTAATATAATGAAACAAATACAAAACATAAACATATACATATGCGAAAATAATTAAATTATGTTACCCTCACGCTACGCGATAGAGAAAAGGGAGAAACAGATATAGTAAAGTGTGTAGAAGTATACAACGGTTTTTTTTTTTTGCCAATGCTAATGATAAACCATAGCGTAAGATCGGCAAATAAACCGAGGAATATTTAATCGCATGCGTGACTCACCACCGTCGATCTCCAAATCTACGGTAAATGATGAACAATGGAATTATGAGATGTGGATCTCAAAATGTAATCCTTTGGAGAAGAAATCTTGTAGCAGTGGGCAGGGGCAAGGGCAGGGGTAGGGGCAGGGGCAGTGGCAGTGGCAGTGGCAGGGCGTTGATGGTACACTTGATTGCTGTGGGTGAAATAAACATATAGTATGCATATTTAATATCGTGGGTATAGGGGTTTAATAGAATCGTATTATACGTATGAATTCCATACTTTCGACGAATTTTATACACAAATACACTCTGGATTATATGTATGAATTTATCATACCATCGATGAATTTATACACAAATGCACTTTGGATTATACGTATGAATATCATACCATCGATGAATTTTATACACAAATTCACTCTGGATTACATGTATGAATGTATCATACCATCGATGAATTTTATACACAAATGCACTCTGGATTATACGTATGAATATCATACCATCGATGAATTTTATACACAAATGCACTCTAGATTATATATATGCACAGTACTACCTCGTTATAAGAGACCGTTAGGGCGGTTCCCCTCTACTGGGAAATCGCATATGTGTTAGTGTGTCAGTGAGCACCACTGGGAATACCTTACGTGAAAAGATAGAGTGGGGGAAGCTATAAAGCTCGTGGAACGAAGGGAAAATTCTCTTTTGACAAGAACTCGTCTATCGAGGTACTACTGTACTTTGTACTATGTATACGAATTTCATACGGTAGGCAGAATTTGAATAAGACTCGACTTGCTGTAGTATTTAATATCTATTCTAAATTGCGATATATACTCTCCCGGATATAAAGTGTTCGAAATACTTTTTACCGAACCCGTAAGGTAAATAATATAATATAAAAATATGCATATGGTAATGACTCCGATGGAGTTGAAGAATGATAATTATACCATTACAGAAATTGAATGTGTAAGATAATCTCGTGTGAGTTAAAGTTTCGTCAAGCCACCGAGGGATGGCACCATGGCAGCGTTCTGACCCTATATCACATATGACCTATATTTGCCGAATTTTTACTTTCAGAAAGAATTTTCACTTATTTCCGATCAGATGGATCCTAATTTTTCGTCAATTTCGCTAAAATCATACATAAATAACGGTTGTAAATTTTTTTTCAGAAAATTGATAAACTCTTATCACTCTACTCACGACTCATAAAGGCAAGACCGTACCGGCTTTGGATGAAATTCGTATCTCACGACACTAATTGACACTTTTACGTATTTTTACGTATATCCAACTGGCATGGGTACACATAGAACTAATCACTGAAGTTAACGGTGAGGAAATATCGCTGGAAAATCATGGGTGGATTGATGACGCGATGATCGTTGACCGTTAATCCATTCGAATTTCGATATCTGCACATCAGTAGTTGAGTTGGACTCCGTGCAGCGTTCCGACCCCAATTCCAGCCAATGGGCGACAAGATAGCGTCGTGATGCCGCCGAAATTATACACGAAAATTACAATTTTACTAATTATAGAGGATTTTCGTACGCCAAAATCTTTATCGTTTTTTTTTTTACCGTGAAATGAAACTATCGCGCGCTAAAATAGTACAAATATGTAGACGAAACACTCCGACGCCAAGTCAAGCCTAGACAATGGCCGCCAACAAGTTGGCGTCGCGAACCCCCACTTCAATTCACGAAAATCACGATCTAATTACTTGTATCGCATTTTTATACGGCCAAATTATGATTTTTTCACTTTTCCTGGCGAAATTGAACCATTGAGGTGAGAAAAAAAAATATCAAAAATGTAAATGACTCGCCCGATTGATTTTATCAGATATTAATCTCAGCTAACCCCCGAATCAATCTCACTAATTATTCTAACACATTAATCGCGTTTAATTGAAACAAACTGTTGAATAGCAAACCGCGTACCCGTTGCTATTCCAAACCGAACGTACTAATAATAATCATAAACTATGAATTATGGGTGATGGTACCCCTTCCACATCTTACGATCATCTTCACTCGAATTAGAAGATTTGTTAATCGAATGCTCATTGGTCGCAATTTTTTAGCATGAAAAACCATGTCGATAAGTCGGAACGATTAAGAACGTAAGAAACTGCTCCTGACTCTTACCGCGTAATGTTACATCTAGTTTCCAGCTACACCAATACAGATGGCAGCATGCGGATCGAATCGCCTAAAATCCCGGAGCGATTCATCTCCACGCGAAATTGATTTTGAATCGAGCACGTGGCGATATGCGCATGGATTGCCTGCGATGTTTCATACAGTTCATTGAAAAGACAGCTCATCCTAGGTAACTATAGAGTTAATTATATTAAGTAGGATCTTATTGTAATACGGACGTAGTTTATTTTATAATAACTCCTATGCCAGGAAACAAATAAAGATACTCGAAGAATTTATAATTGATTTTTATTTTTGAGAATCAATTACAATTTACGAATACCACATAACTTTTACGATGGATACGATTGTATCAATGCTGCAGTATTGAATTCTTACATATATGAATAATAGATTGCTTTGTTATTTTCCACGTTTCCCTCCCTGCGATTATTCATTTCAAATAAGAAATTTTTCTTTAATCTTTTTTTCGATTCAATTTCAATTCAATTGCAATTCGATTTTAATTCAATTTGAATTGTTTAATTTTTGACTTGAAATTTTTATAATTCTGAAAATCGCTACAACAAGTAAATAGGAAGACGTGCATGAGGATACGCATGCATGCCTATATCGACACCCTATACTCCTTTTCCTCTCCAAAAATTTTAGCACACCTCCTCGGGTTAGATGTTCTCCTGATACCAGGAGTATTTTTCGGGTCAAAATTCAAAAAATTGTAAGTAATTGTATTCTAATTACATTACAAATGTAATCAGTGTGTTGGGCCGTCAACGCCGGGCCAATTATGTTGCACCCTATTATCATTATTAGCTTGGTTTTGAGTTTATATTATTGTTGTTATCAAGGCCCTTATCTAATATAAAGTTTATTTTGTTTTGACACGTTGACCCCGAAAGACCGTTCTTGAATTCTTTGGTACGCCGATCGGCCGTTCGGGGACAGGGCTTTAAATACCTCGACGAGGAAGAAAATCCACCAGTCCACAGAAAATCTTTGAAAGTAGAGTTTCGATTTCGGGAAAATCCAACTATCCGCCAGTTGTCTGTTTTCTCTTTTCTCATCTCCCCGCCTATATCTGTCGTGAACACAGTGATTCGCAACACTGCAAGTATCCATGTAATAATAAGATCGTTTATGCAAACATGTATTATTCGTCTATGTAATCGTTTATGTAAACATGTATTATTATAGTAAATTGGCGCATTCTTGAATAAATATCTCTTGAAATTGTATCGTTGAATCATTTTCCCCTGTCCTTTCCTTGCCTATAAGTCGAAAATCATGAAAATCGCATGATTTCATAAAGCTTCGAACTATTTTTGCAATAAATAATTAATTTTATTATTAATATATATTTTATTGATAAATAATTGATCCGCCTTACCATATGCAACCCGCATGCCATTCGTGTAAACGGAAGGGCCCATGTTAATTTTTGTTGCCTATTTGGTGTTTTCCGAATGCCTATATTCAGGCGTATTGTAGTAATTCAGAAAAAAGGTCGAAAAAAAGGTTCTGGCAGTTGATACCTTATTTAAGGAGTCGGATTTCTGGCAGTTGATACCTCATTGATTTTCTTCTGGCAGTTGATACCGCAATGAGGTATCAACTGCCAGAAATCCGACTCCTAAAATAAGGTATCAACTGTCAGAAATCCAGAATTTTTCCTGATGGCTGGCCCATGAAACGCCGTAACTTAATTTAATCTGAAAACCGACCAATCAGGAGGCTCCTTTTCGAGAAATTGAGCCTAAATTGGCTAATGCAGCCTCCTGATTGGTCGATTCTGAAATTAAATCAAGTTACGGCGCTGCAGAGGCCAGCCATCAGCAAAATTCTGGATTTCTGGCAGTTGATACCATAGACATAGAGCATGGACTGCGCATTCCCTATACTGCCTGTGGTAACGCTAAAAGTGAGAGAGAAGGGAAGCACACGCGGCCACTGTCTGTCTCTTTCTATGCATTTGACGTCGTTGGTTAGAAAGAGACAGATTTGGCCGCGTGTGCTTCCCTTCTCTTTCTACGGACCAAGCGATTTTCGGCCCGAATGCGCAGTCCATGCTCTATGTCTATGGTTGATACCTTTTTCTTCTGGCAGTTGATACCTCATTCAGGTATACCAACTGCCAGAAATCCGACTCCTAAAATAACGTATCAACTGCCAAAAATCCTATAAAAATAGCTAGTATACTTGAACTGTAGAGAGACGTGCATGAAGCAACGTATGCCTATATCAAGAAAAATTTCTTATTTGGAATGGGTAATCGCAAGGAGGGGAAATTGGAAAATAACGAAGCGATTGATTATTATACTATATCTGGTAATTTATTGCTGTAGCATCAATACAATATTACTTATTGTCAACGTTATAAACAAATTGTAAATGTTTAGCTGCTGCCAGATTTTTCGTTACTCACTTTCGATCGCGCGCGTTGACATCCATCAGAAAGCGAATATAGTATGCGTCTTGTCACTGGCAATCTCAAGTCGGTAGTCACATGAAAGGCATGCCGGTTGCATTCGGCAGGGCGCACCCATATTTGCGGCACAAGTCGCACCCGTTGAGCCGGGACCAAAGGATGAAGCAAGTCTGGCAAGTTGGCGAGCACTGACACCTGAGAGGTTAGGATAATTAAAACATTAAAGTTTTATTTTTCTTTATTAAATCCTATGTATTGTGAATAATGCCATCCGCAAATTCCCTGAGCTTTCGTCCCCATTTATCAGATCATAGAAACCCATAAGTATCATTTGATTCGTAGTTTTAAATTAGAGGTTAATATGTCCCGGTAAAACTTATACGATACCTTATTTGAAACGTTTCACAGACAATTGTTTGTCAATAGTCGAGATTCGACGTGGTTTTTCCGAATCTACACCTACGATGCGTCTCCTGTCATATTGAACCGATATCAAGCCAAAGAATCTGAACGAGCACCGATCTCCATGGATTGCCCATTGTTGATTTGCAGCTTGAAAAAGCCAAGAATCTATTGGTACCAAACGGATCTGGAAGTAGTCATGCGCATAATGCTACATGACGTAGAGGATTACTTTCTCAGAGTAAAAATAGATGAGTTTGAATTTAGGTATGTTTTTCAAAAGTGATTTTTTACTTTCTCATTAATTATTTACTTACTAACGCAGCTAATGATCTTGACGATGTATTTTTAGCACCAATCACGAAGGCGTTGATTACTACCTGAACCTGCATCTCTTTGGAGCTGTTATCGCCGACAAAACGAGTCATAAGACAACGGGAAGAGAAATCACAGTCCATCTTCCCAAAGTACACAAATGTATGTGCCATGCTAACGATTCACCATCAATTAAACATAGAGATTCAATTCATATGATATATTTATATTCATACACTTATCTTACATCCTCAGGGGCTGACTGGCCAAGACTGATCTACTCGAGCGCCAAGTCTACCCAAATCTTTGTCGATGTCGAGCGTCTTGGGGCGAACAAACCTAAGAAACAATTAGTTCCTACTTGGAATGGTATTATATAGTTAATCTCAATCAATATAGATTAAATTTAAGTTAATTTACGGAGGGTGATAAGTGTTTACGAAAAAACTTGCTTATATTTATCACAAAATTAATGCCTTGAAATGTTTACAGAGAAGAACTTCTCAGCCTACAAACTGAGGAATCGTATAACGCAAATAATGCCGGACGTGCCATCGTCGAACGAGGAAGACTCGGCCGACGAGGGATACAACTTGATTTTCGAATAGAGTAATATACATGTAATGTCACTCTGGCTTTCGGAAAACTCTCCGCGAACCGTGTGGGTGGAAGAGACGATTGAAGCATCAGATGAAACGTAGGCCTGAGCACGAAATTATATTTTGGTGGAATTTTAACATCGTTTACAGAGTTCGGATAAAATTTTTCAATAACTTAGTCCCGAAAATTATATTCCACATCTACGCAGGTCGATTCTTCTGCCATCCACTGCTTCAATCGTAGCTCTGAGAAATATTTTAGGATAATAAAATAGTAATATAGTATTTTCTAAGACGCTAGATACATATTTAGGACTATAATAATCATTTTAAAGAAAATTAGGACTACTTTGTTAACAATTGATTAGGTGATTACAAATAAATGTTGATAATTCAACGACTTATACTAATCCGAGTGTGATATGTGGTACAGTAAAGGATTAATGCGGATTCTAGAAGTAATATAATAATACACCGTCGATATTTCGGTATTATACAACTTTATTGAATATACCAATTGATTGAATTATCTTATACATATATCCGTGGCATGATAAACCTACGTGTCCCACTTTTACTTTACCTACACCGCCTTGCAACTCGCATATCTAGCCTCGGGATATTAATTTCTAATTTTTATCCGTATTGCGTGCGCCGAGAAAAATTGATCGCTAAAGAGACGCGTTTTATTTTTTTAATTCTTTTACTTTTTATTTTTTCTTTCTAAATTTATTATTATTATCACTATTATTTAACTTCAAACGGAACTCAGATTAATCGACGACCCTTAATTCGCCACCCAATACTGGTACCGGAAGGATTTACGTGACGGCAAGAGAGCCAAGGAATGCGTTCACGCGAAGTATGCGGGCTTTATACTACGTCTAATTACGAATCGTCCTAACTGTGCCAAGTGATAATGAGTAATCTGGAATGTTGATGCCTTTTTGATGAGATTTGACAGTACCGCGTCAGGACGTTGAATGAATACAATAGTAATAACAATAATAATAATAATAATAAACGATGAATGGCAATGAATGACGATGAACAAAAAATAAAAAAAGAGTTATAAAATCGTATTTTGTAATATTACGTTGAGATTTCACTGTATCGTTAATTGAACTTTGTATATACACACACACGGCCACTACGATATATGAGTGCCGACGCGTTAATAAATAATCGGGCGTACACCGCAACGAGGATTATGATTATTTTCACAATCTAATAGTCTAGTTTTTTCTGATAAATTCTTTACAAAAATTAAACAAAGTCTACGCGGCTCATTTCTTTGAGAAAAAATTAAATTCCACTAACACATTACTCCGTGTATATCTGAACCAATTGTGAATAAAATAATTTTATTTTTTATTCAACCACCAAGCGTTATTTCACGACATCTATTTCTTCCTATGTCCCTTCCTCCCGCTTACCCTAAGTAAAACTATCAATGAGAAAAGAAACTATACACCATTCCAGGTACAGATTTGACTATATGTGTATATATATATTATATATATTATATGCTAAAACATCTACGCGGGAGCCTACGTTAGGGCGAAGCACAGAAATGACCCGTTAATCGTTTAGTCATTAAATATATACTTTCGCTACCGGGGCGATCAGGCCCAGGTAGTTGGACGATAACTCGTTGTTCCCGATTATAAAACGGCGTCGTTAACAACCCTCCAACGAGAGTCTCTGATTGATGTTGCCCACCCGTGTTTTCATCTCTCTGAGTATATCCTCGGCCAGTTCGTCGACCGTAGTGTATCGGACCTTGAAGAAGTTGAATATATCGATGAGAAACTCGACGACCTGCTCGCGAAAGTGGGAACAGGTGGAACGGAGGCTGCCCTCAGGACCCAAGAATCCCCAGACTAGGACCGGTGATATTTGCTCAGAGATCGAGTAGAAATGCGCGAGGAAACCCTTGTTGTACTTGAGCATCTGACGTTTTCCCATCAGCACAGACCACACAGCTGTACCTATTGCCTGAAAATTGATTTTCCCGTTAGCGTTACCAATTGCCCCAGCATGCACGCCTCTGTACACCTATAAAAGGTATACCTATACCTATACGCGCTAGGTTTTTCTGATCCCCTGTTTCCGCCCGGGAGATGCCGTTACGCGACGTCGACTTTGTACAATAATTATTTTAATCACGAATAGCGTGGCATGGGTATCATCATCTCCTGTAATACGGTACCGTTTCTCTGAAGCTCGCGGATATCCATCTATTCTGTAGTATCGCCTTTATAGAGGACGGGGGTTTCTCGACCTCGTCGAACGCGTCAAGCAGGATAAAGTCGATTAGTACGTCGTAGAAATTGATACACTTCACGTTTCGCCCTGACAGCTCCTCCTGCATCATACTACGTTTACTTGGATCCTGCAAGAACTCAAGCATCGCCTCATAGTGCGTCAGATACTCCTTTGGATCCTGGGGAGAAAATACGAAAAATCGTTACAGCCGGGAATATCCTTGCTTGCACCTCTCTGGGGATGATGAAAATAACATCTATACCAACCCTGTCCGCGTATACGATCAGGTCACTGATCAACTGTCGTCCCATGTCAGCTACCCAGGATGCGGCTACGGGCCAAGCAAATAATCTTGAGAAAGCTTGTCGCAGGCAATGGACCTTGGCCAGGTACTCAACGTCCGAGCCACACTTTACGAGCTCAGTGTGCAGCCTCCTACGCGATAGGGATGCAAAAGAACGAGATACGATCATTCAATCGAACTATAGAATGGTGTAGTGAATAGGACGAGGAGAGGGAAAAGAGTAGCTGATTTACCTGCAAGGGATACCCTTGTCCTCGTGCTGCTTCAGAGCTGAGAGGTATAACTTTTGCTTTTCGAAATGGGGAAAGAACTCTGAGAATTCTTCGAACTCCCGAAGATCTGCTACCTGTATATTGAAGCGGGGTAATCGACGATCATGTTATATAAATTCACACGAAGGGTGAAAAAAAAAATACCTGCACAATAACTATAGGGTCGGACTTACCCCGTCGCGGGCTGATTCAAAAGACTCGGGGGATGAGGCGGCGTCCTGTTTTTCCCTGTGACTTGAAGATGCCCGAGTCCCTGAGACGGACGGTTTCCGGCTCTCCTCGCTTCCCGCTTCACTGTCATTCCGGAAAAGTACCGAGTGCTGTGGCAGACGCGAATATATATGAAGTATACTAATTAATTTAAAGTATTGCGCTTGAATGAAATACTCGACCGTTGAATGGTCACTACGCGAGTATATCCGGTGAAGGAGAAACACTATTAGAACAAGAATGAGACGGTGGTCTTCCCCGACAAACTCCCACTAGACTCCCAACACTATATACCTATATAAGCTAGGCTGTAGAGTGGCTTCAGCGTCAAGTATAAGGCGCTAAACCTTAATGAAGAGATGAGAAATGACGAGTGTTGCCACGTGGTATTGCAGCCAGACAATGGCTCCAATTAGCTTAATAAAAATGGAACTTGAAAGTCTCGTCGACCCGGGTTCATTGTGCTCACCTGGTCTATGAAGAGTAACTCGGCAGTGCTCTGTATGTGGTAGCCGAGGTCAAGGAGTTCCTGTACGTCGTGGGTGAAGGCAGCATCGGCCTTGGAGGGTAGAGCTAGGGCGTCTCCGCAACACAAGGAGGAACTAAATGCGGTGAGGGCATCTTCCCAGCAATAGAGCGCCCGCTCGAGCGCCTCAAGCCCTGTCACAAAACCACGTTAAGCCAAGTCTGACGAGATTAAGTGCAGGGAAAAACGTAGTGACCGCGACTACGCCACACACATATTGTTATACTACACAAATATATTCGTTATTTTGCACCCTATATGTATACCTAGAGTCAGAAATCGTCGTTTTCGTCTGTCTAATAGATTATCTAAGACTGGATAGGTGTAAGAATTATTAGATATACTTATATTAGAAAATAATCTGAGATGTTTCGCTTAATCTGAATTCCCTGTTCTCATGCTTGTCAGCATTTTTCAGTAATTATCTTATAACATGTGAGTATATATAAGTATTCTAGTACGTTTCACATTGCCACAGATCGTAATACATTGCGGTGAAGGTATTATAGTTCATTCCCAGTCCCGTTAGACCCTAGAAGTAAATCGACCTGCGTCCTGTGAGCCCTGTTATAAAAAGCATTAGCTAAAAAGTACGTAGCAAGCAACGACGCGGATGATGTTGAATGTCTGACTTTCCGACACGAGTATATCTATATCTGTAAGGTATAGTTGTACAGAATATTAGAGTTTTTTACAAACTGCAGGAGTCGCGTGTAACGGTACCACGGCGACTTCTGTATCTTCACTACAGTTTGGCCCCCAGCCCTTTCTGGCCATCCTGGAAAGATCACCAGAAACGAATTATTCGGGACACAAAATACCGGCGTATCATATATCGTAGCTTATTAGCAACGTATACGTTACTCCACACCGTACGCTATGATACAACCGTATGCATTTTACGTTAAATATACTTCCGTACCCAAATACCTGGGTCACGGGGTATTACATACGTTTTAGAATCCACCTGCATCACCAATCAGTCTTTAATTAGAGGCACGCGGCCCGGACGCGGAACATTACATAGCAATCGGGCTGGCTGACACATAATATCCAATTGACGCCCTGGGTGCTGTGCTTAACGGCGTAGTCAGCGGAATGAATGCACGTTATATAGGTAGGTAGGTAGATAGATATGTATAAGTATATAACGCCAGCTTTTAAATACGTATAGGGTACACATACTCAGACAGATGTGAACGTATTGTACCCTGTATGTACTTCAAGCGATATTGTGTAGTACATAATAGTGGTCCTCTTTATACAGGCTATGTGTATACTATAGAAAGCATCAGTGCGGAAGAAACGCAGAGGTGGATAGAAGAGTACCCCACTGAGGTATCGTGGCCTCGGGAACTTTTTCTATTTCTCTTCTCTTCTCTTCTATTTTTTCTTCAAAGTCTCGTGAAAGAGGGGTACCGGGGATTCCCTGCGCCCTTGTTCCTTGTCCCTTGTCCCTTGTCCCTTGGTTCTGGTTCTGGTTTTGTGACCAACATTTCCCATCCTGCGGGTAACTCGTCGACGTCAATAACGTTCGAGTGACGTAATCCTTGCCCAGGTTTGTTATTGGAGGATGTGTCATCCAATAGGGAGGGGTCGGTGCGGCAGCTGAGGCGCTGAGGCCAGGGCCGTCAGAGTGAGAAAGAGAGAGCCAGGGGGGATATAGCGGCGTCAGCGCCGGGGTCTAGCCGTTTTGTTTCAGAGTGCCTCCTCAGTTCTCAGTTCTCAGTTCCCAGTCTTCAGTCGTATCCCTTCTGCAGTCGTCGTAGTAATTGCTATTGTGTATACGACCGTGGTGATTGTGCAAAGTCGCCTTTTATCCGTACAGACTCTCACCGTCCGGGCTTACCGCAGTCCGCATCATATTATCGCACTGCATCCGCAGGTGTCGATCCACCTAGTTTCATCCGTTCTTTAGCTATTCCGTTGCGTCATATTCCGTTATTCGTGTCAGATCATCTTTTTCTTCATTTTCTACCCTTAATCTTTTTATTCTTCTACCTCCGCCTTAGTTCTGTTATTTAAGAAGACCGGGCGTCGCGGAGCGACGTATAATGAGCTGTGACACATCCTGCGTAAAGGGATCTCATCGGCAAACTCTTTGAGTGTAAATTTCAAACGATTTTGGATATCACTTCTATGAAGACGAACCGCTAAAGTAAGTATAAATCAAGCCGCATTGAAGAACGACGCTAAGGGTCCTAGGCACGCATTTATTTTTCATATCCGCTGCAAGCTATAAGTACTGATATTTCCTATACCTACTAACAGAAATAAGAGCCGCATCGTACGGGGCAACTAGATACGATCAGCTCAGCTCTTCTCATCCCGCTCGATCCCGGGTAGCGGAATAAATTAATTATCGGTATTATCGACGTGCATGCGACCTTGGAAATCACGGTGGCGTAACCGTAGTATATACACCTATGTACACGGTATCATACTTTTTCCTATACGTATGTTGCCGCGTGTATATACAAGCGCACCCAAGCTGGTTCAATTAGCCACATCCGCAATCAATCCGTAGGCACAGGTGATCGGGTTCATTATGTTTTTTATTTGTCGTCTATGCACCGCGCCTTATATTATATATGTAGTCTTTTTCTGCGGTTATCTTCGTCCTCGACCTCGCCTAGTTTTCTTTAATAATACGTATAAAAGCGACCTCGCGGCCACTCCTGTTCCACTTTAATCACGCGGAGACCTCGGTCCGGTCGTACGTCGACCGTTATTGCCGTTGGCGCCGATGCGTGACGATATGAAAACCGGCCTGGGGCCGGCTCACGCGTAAAGAGTAATTAGTTAATTACTCATTGACGTCCAAAAATCAGCACACTTCAACGTGCCGGGTTAGCTTTTGGAAGTATAAGAATTAACTGTAATAAGTTAGAACCCTATACGCGGTATGTCAAGGGCATGATAACTGTCTCGTTATATATATATATAAATCGGCTGTAAAAATTTAACTAAATATATTGTATCATATAACTGTTATAGGTAGGTATATACGCGTAGCATATTATCACCGCTGCACGTAGAGGCAGTAAACGAGCGAGTTAAATAAATTCGGGCGTAAAGGTCACATCGAGATACCGTATATATCGATGTGGGAACGAAAACCAAGTCCGTCTATATACCTGAAATTCTCCTCGCCCCGTCTACAGTTCGGAATAAATTGGTCATAACCCGTAATACCTACCTACTCACATTCGAGAATCGTCTCGAACGAACAGAATCATCCGATCATCAAGGACTCGCAGTCAGCTGATACTTTCTATCTCGTCGTTGCCGCGAAAGTGTACGGTAATTGTGGGAGGCGATATCTCGTTTGCTCGTATATTCGCATATTCGCATATTCGCATATAGAGGCTTTTTTTTTTACGTTTTTTGCCCTCTGACCCGGTGAGTGACGATTCTATTTTTTCTTGCCTACGCTACAGGTATACGACACTGCAGACTAGCTAGTATTTCGCCCTTGAATATCACGACGTACGCGTGCCAGTATAGTCGCCGGTTTTTCTGGTGACAATTTCACATTCTTTGCTTTAATCTATCCCTCTGCACCGTGTGTGGTATACCTATGAAACGGTCGATATCCCAGCGAGCGCGAGCATAGCGGAAAGGGAAACGATATGGATAGCCGAATCGAGGTTTCGCCGAAAACAGGACGATTGCACGGATCCGTGATTAGATTAATTCAGATTTCACATTCACATATTACATAGGTCTATAGGTATGCGAATACGCGGATGACGAATTTCACCTCTGTGACGCACTGTTGAAACTGTGCGAAAGTAGCATGATATATAGCGTTATGTATGTACATTTTTGCCCGCGGGCGTGCTAAATTTCAAAACATCGGCGACTACGTACGATAAGAGGTGAGCGAAGGAAAGGCTTCTACCTTGAAACGGCGATAATTTTTGTACGGATCTCGGCCTATGCCTCATCGACAATAATTGTCACATATGCTAGCCATAATATGCGAGGGGTTTCTGCCGGACCTCACAAACTCCGCCTGAGCGGCCATAGGAATTTGCTTTAATCAGTAAATGCTTCAATTAAATTGCCCTGGTTTGCGAATGTGGTAGAAAAACCATTGCTATATAAATATATATATATGTATGTGTGTGTGTGTACAAACACGCATGTGTTTCTATCCGCGTACCTTTGCTTCTATTCTGCTTCTCTGAAATGTATATATATATATATATATATATATATATGTACGCATTCTCGGCTGTGTATAGGTATACCTATCGTGCACGTATACACACCACGTACATAGCTATGCTATATATGTATATCTATCAGATTACTCAACAGTGCGCTGTGACCTTTGTCAGCGGATTCTCTTCACCGCCTCGAAATACGCAAGAACTTTATCCAGGCATATAGGTATACTGTAGACAAAAGTAGATAAGATTTTACTATTGTGGGACTAGCACACAAATCGCTTCTGATACAGTTTGTATATATATAATAATAGGTAGGTGTAGTAGCGCGCGAAATAGGATAGGAAGAAATGCATAGGAAAGAAAGACCCAAATGTCGCGAGGTGCGGGGCGTTATCATGGTAACGCTACGGGAGGTAGGACTCCCCGCGCACCGTCTCGACGCTGACACGTTGCACCGAGAGTCGGGTCAATCGATAACACCGCGTCGTGGCACCCCGCCATATCGTATATACGAATAATACGCCGCAAACTCGGCTATGGTTACTTCTATAAATTTATAAAAAAATATATATTTTTTTCCTCTATCTTTCCCGCAGATGATCTTCACGAGCGGAAATGCCCGCGGACCGATGGTCCGGACCGTACCAGTCCTGATAACGCTTGTCCTTTTGGCGGTAATCACCGCTGCCGACAACAGCGTTCATATTCTTAAAGCTTCTCCGTACAGCCAGCTTGTCACCTCGAGTACCCTGATGTGGGTACCCCACAATCACGTGCGTCCCGGAGGCATCAACGACCTCGTCATTGGGGGTTTCAAATTCATCCCTAGAGCAGAAGGTGCGCGCTCGATTATTCTATCCCAGTGAATCCTCTCGGATCAAACTTCTGCTTTTATCTACTCCGCACCCCACCCTTCGCCTCCCCCTCCCCAGTGTATATTTATAATAATCTATGAACTGAATCACCCTACAGAAGATCCTACCGCCGTAGACAGCAGCCGATCTGACTCAAGGCCGATATTCGTGTGCCGAGCGCTCCTAAATGGCATCTATGTCTCTGGTGGCCAGGTAGAGGGTGAAAAACGATGTGTCGTTTCTCTACTCGGCAACGTGCACCCCTACGATCGTTATGATCTACTCGAAAATGTCGAGAAGGCAGCTCGTCTGACGTGGGTAACTTGGAACAAGTACGTTCAGCCACCCGAGGGCGGTATCGCAACCGGAGAGACCTATGTAGCCCGGCACAAGGTTCCCACAGACGAGAACGATCCCTCAGCCCAGACAGTTGGGTTCACCCATTACATAGGAAAGTATGATCCCAACGACAGACTCGGAAGTATCACCTACGTCAAGGTAAACTACCCTCGTTTACCCTGGGAATTATACAACTATCATATAACATATTCATGTTGATTATATTATTATGTTTATAATATATTTCGCGTGTGCAGAACGGTGTTCAGGTATCGGTAGATTCCGGCGAGGTACTCGTAGAGTGGGAACCGATATCCTACGAGCTAAAAGCGGTACATTTTGCAAATTTGAAGAAAAGAGTGATCAAGCAAGTGCCCCAGATACTCGGCACAGCAACCCTTAGCAACGCTGGTTCTGAGCCAGCAAAGGTCGACGAAGCCTTCGCCTACTCATACAACTACTCTGTATATTGGGGACAAGGGAGCGCGATGCTAAAGGGTCTTGCTACTACTATCGTTCTCGCGAACGGAACGAAACTACCGACGATACCGTGGGGCACCGAAAAGAACGAACACCGGGATAGCATCCAAGTGTAAGTCATGCACACATATTCGGTACACTCGTATTGAAATCTGCGGGTATATGAAATTCCGTGAAATAAATATTTTCCTCTTCAGGGTCGAAGTACACCTAGAGCCACAAACAGCGGTGAACGTGACACTCAGGGCGAATTACAGCGACGTGGAGGTACCCTACACGGCGCAGTTGGTCTCGCGTTACAAGGATGGTACGAAGATATCGCGTTCTATAATCGGTCTGCACCGTGAGGAAAGCATGATAGACGTTCAGCCTGATTTTGGGCCAGTTTACTACACTGGAAACTTTAGTCTGGTACCTACGACTACGACCACAACTACGACAACGACGGCGAAGACACCGCGGATGAATAATAATGGGGCTAATCCTGACGAAAACGATCCGGACTCAGTGGACATAAACCTGATCATTCCTCCGGGTAAGAAGGGCGATGGTCCGGGAGGGATGCAGTCTGACGACGGTGGACCATTATCCCTGAAGAATAAGCTTGACGACGGAGGCCACGGCGGCGCCCCAGGTCTCTATCCTCAGGTGCTTGTACTCGCCGGAGGTATTCTGATCGCCGTCCGCAATCGTACATGATAGCCGCGGAAGTATCCGTATAAAATTCCACTAAATTCTTGTTAACGCAATAGTATATATATATATATATAGGGCTGTATAAGACGTGTATATCGTTCGTTAAGTTGGGACGAATTCATTATCACTCCAAGTTTACCAAATACGACGGACACCGGAGGTCCGATGAAACGGGAAGTAATATTGAAAAGAAAAAGAAAAAAAGGAAACAAAAAAAAAAATGAAAATGAAAATGAAAGAAAAAGAAAAAAAAAACGTGAAATAATTGTAAACTCTAAAATGAAACTAATGAATCTCTTTGGCTGTTACGAGAACCTCCGCCAAGGCTGTGTCTTGGCCCTGACATATGCTTGCCTTCAAAAAAAAAAAAATAAAATACAAAGAAAATAGAAAATCTAAAAAAAAAAAAAATTACAAAAAAAATTAAAAAAAAAACAAACTACAAAAAAATAAAACTACAACAGAATCTTGATATATCTGATATCGATCATGTATATGTATTTAGCTTAGTAAGGAGAAATGATTATCATCTGTTGATTATGAGCTAGCCTCATAGTATACCAAGTACAAGCAACTTTTCAGTCCAACGGATTATTATGTAGATTAGCTTTCGATAGTGATTTATGAGAAAGAATAGAGGAGAGAAAAGAATGAGATGAACGTGCCTCGTTCAAGTTTCATCAAATGATATTTGTTGTTACATTCCACTCCATCCCCACATGCAAAAACGTGGAGGAGGAAAATAAAGATAAAGATAAAGATAAAAATAAAAATAAAAATAAAAGTAAAAGAGAATTAGAAAGAGAAAGCAAAAGAGTTGAAAAGAGATCTGAATCAATGCAGCCATGCTATATTTTTGAGATAGCCGTATAATTTTACAAGTTTCTACGCTAAGGTTTGTAAGAGAAAGAACGCGAATATTCGTATAATGAAATTACCTGCGATATTCTGTACTCAGCATCTAGTTTAATATGTATGTAATTGTCTTTTTAGCCAGTGAGCCTCACTAGGAAGCTATGATGTAATTTATCGATATTACTTGTTTGATATGGGTAAAGGATTTTTGTACAGCACACGCGTGTCGCTTGAAATGTAGCTATAACACTTTTCCTATCCAAGCGCATTACTCAAAACATTAAATATATCCGTTATCGCCGATGTTTGCCTGCGTGCGAACTCAATCCCAAATGTTGTTGGATATTAATTTTACTACTGGCGCAATGTTGTTTCCCTGTTTCATTATTCGATCTACCGTGGGAATAGTAGTAGTCTTAGTAGTAGCAATAGCAATAGCATTAGTAGTAGCACTAGTATTAGTAATAATAATAAAAATATTAAAAATAATACCAATAATAATAATAATAATAATGAAAATGATTACTATGCTTTTGAATTGAAGAACGCCAAAGGCTACTTGTATTTAAGTAATCGTTTCCGGCTTCTTCTCTGTATTGTACATTACTGTGTAAATATAATTGCAATGTATATACCTATACACAAACACCATTAGTGATTAGCTTTCCTATCATACTAGGTATATAAAATTTCCCAATTTCACTTTTTTTTTTGCATCTTGCAAGCCTGGTTTACCATGCAGACGTTTTTCAACTGCAAATCCCTACCCCAATTACCTCTTAACAGATCAATGAATTTCTCCACGCTTCTTTCTTTGGCTTTAATCATATTTTGACGAAACTTGTTTCATGATATTCATCAAATATTAGATTAATCTTTCATTAATTTAAATTCCTGGTTAGCTATAAGCCGTGATCGGCCCACTATGCTTTTAGATGACTCAATTATATCTTTCCGCGCTCTACATTCCTCCGTTAAAACAGAAATTAAATTGTCGCCATACGGTCGTGAGTCTATTATCTAATATCGATGCGTACCACTCACCCAATACTCCATATTGTTGCGGAGTGAGCTTGACGTCTCCGCTAGGACCGCCTGGGACAGAAGAAATGAGAGAGGCTCTGTCGCTCACGTGACTCCGAGTACTAGCCTCACTTCTTCTTGCCCACGACACTTGTGATACGGCGTCTTTATTAAATCAGATAATGAGCACAGTTTGAGAAATTTGTTGTCTAAAAAATGATTCAATACTTGGCTGAAAAAAACTTGTTTGGGATGGAATGTAGGAGGATATTACCTAAATTTGAACCTTTTCCATTTGCATATTTGTGCCTCGCATCTCTCGGATATCTTCTGGCAAACGAGGCTGGATGTCTTCTGCGCCTTTTCAAAAATTGCGCTAACCCACCGAGTAGCAGGGTCCCACTTGTCAGGCAGATAATCAAAATCTGTAAAAATGAAAAAGGTTCAAGAACGATGTTTAGGTATGAACGAAAATATACGATCGATGTTTAATTTCTGACTATTCTCATCATTTTTCTACTCATTTTGGTGTTTTTCTCATACCTAGACTATAATGACTGAATAAACTATAATGATAATTATATAACTATGTATAAGATAGGGACGTAAATACGAAGAAACATAACCAAACTAACTCACAGCCTCGGTTTAACTCGCGTACCTTTTGCGTTCTGGATAAATTCACTGACGGCAGGGTGATGACGAATTTTGAATTAAACTTTCCTATAAAATTTCGCACGTCGAAGAATGACATTCTCGTTATGATTTATTAGTCCTACTATTTTACAAACCGCGATTAGCACGGATAAAACCAACTCACGTCGCACCGGCACTTAGTTATGTCACTTACGCCCGTAACACACACCCATACAACCGAAACGGCACCAAACGGCACTGGCGACTACCACGGATCATTCAATTAATGAATAGAGGGGAAACTCGCTAGGCTATGGAGTGGAGATATAATTGAGCGAATCAAAATCGTCCGTGAGAATTGGTGGGGTTTTGGAACACATCGAATGACAGCGATCTGGTTCCGCGGTCGCTTTGGCTTCCCCACGATGACGAGTATCTGTCGAGGTGTGACCGGACAATAACATAACCGCGAATCAGCGTTGACATTTTCCGTCAGTCACCTTACAGTAATCGCGACCGCTTTATAATGGCGAAGAATACGTCGAGTTACACTTTTCGAAAGATTGACGTCGACCAGTACAACGAGGACAATTTTAAGGAGGATGAAGCCGAAGGCGGGACCGCTGGTCCGGATGAGAACGAAATCATGACTCTACTTGGACAATATCCTTTCAATTTACGTTCACCGCCCTTCATAGCTATCGACAACCAACTATTTACCATTTAATTTAATTTTAAGTCATCAAACAGAATTTTTCTTATCAAAATCTTAAAGGAAAGAATGTGGAAGCTCTGGTCTCTGTGCTGAAGTCCGCACCGCTCGGATGCAAAAATCAACAAGTTAAGGTATTATTCTTTCTCTATGTCATATACCTATTGATTATTGTGTAAAACCAATGAAAATTTCTTACGCAGGACAATGCCTTGAACCTTACGCTGAAGGTTTTACTGAGCATAAAATCGAACCAAATTGAAGATGCGGTAGCGAAGCTGGACAGAGAGTTGGTTGACGTGCTGATGAAGTACATATACAGAGGGTTCGAAATTCCCTCTGAGGGAAGCAGTGGACATTTGCTCCTGTGGCACGAGAAGGTATATAACATCGGAGGAGTTGGAAGTATCGTAAGAGTTCTCTCTGACAGCAAGCGGGCATAAATGAGAAATACCGAAGAGGACATTAGAGGGCTAACTCTGGGATTGAAATACATAATCACTAAATTAGATTGTACATGTTGAACGTGAGAAAGCTAATAGATAATTTCACCCTGTCAGACTATTTTTTATTTCAATTAAACCTATGGTACTTCATACTTGGGAACGTGGGACAGAGTGGCTGATACAGATTAACATAGGTGGGTATGTCTAATTTCACGACAACTTTTTTTTTGCACTCCTACCTGAAAAATTAGAATCATTTTCATTTAATTAAGATTATAAAATTATAAACTCCATAAAATATGTATAACATGATATGATTTTGTAAAGTAATTGATTGTCTACAAAAAGAATATCTTTTTATCAAAAGTTAAATGTTGACGAAAATTTTATAGAATATTCAATTCTTCACGAAACTTACTGATACAGAATTATTTTAGACTTGAACTTGGAATTGCGATAACTTGTAAATCGTTGAATCTACAGAATTTGTTTCGAGGACACTTTTTGCGAAGTATTTTTCTCTATAAAATCATGTGCTGCAGAATACTGTACACCAAATCCTGGCTCAGTTATACACATATTTTTATAAATTGATAAATGTCCTTTGCTACTTGAATAGAAAATCTTATAATTAATTGAAGAACTTCTTAATATTAAATATCAGTTTTCTTTCGAGAATTCTAAAAGTTTCTCAGGTGGGAGCGAAAGACAAAAAGGTTGCCCTGAAATCACACACCTTAGTGTGTATAATATTTGATTATGTCACCAATACCGTAAGTCCGGCACTATTTATTGTTAGCTACGTCGACTCCCAGTCTACCATTCCATCCATCGTCTGCCTAGTTTCGCCATTATTTTATTTGTATTAGGTAAATTTATTTCTCCCAGAAAACTGTACGCTTTTCTTTATACCTTAATTCATTCGCACTTGTTCTTGACTGTGACCATAATCATGTTTGTCTGATGAATCAAGTAGAGCGCACTGACAAAGACTGCATTTGCCCTGGAAAAAAAAATAATACAGTATTATTTTGCCAATTGCAAAGGCAAGAAATATTTAATTGAGACAAGAAGTTGTTAACTACAAATACAAAATACTTACTGCCCCTCTTTGAAATACTCTTTCAATGTATTGCTGAACCTTTTACTGTACTTTACAAACTCTCGCTTGCGTTGTTCCAAGGCCTGTTTGCCAGCAGATCCGGGTATGAAGCCGGCAACTTCATTTACGGCATCCAACAGTTTCTTGATAGCGCTCGCGATTTCTCTGGGAGAAAAAGTGCCACAGTCAAGTATCTGGCTTGGTTGTGATAGTCAGTTGCACAGACTGGTAATTATTAACTCTACTCACTTGATTGTTTCAAGAAACGTTTTGCGATCGGTTATTTCGTCAGGAATCCTGCTTAGAATTTTCTTCAAGGAAGCAGACTTTCGATTTAATTCTTGAAAGGCGTCCTCCGACCGGGCTAAGCGATACTCAACTATTGGAAACATCGTTTTTGAATGAATTTATATTAGGATTTTCATTAATATTGAATCTTAAAGAGATTTAAGAATATTTGTATTTAAACCCAGACTCTAAAACAGTAATAGAAATAAAACTATTTCATTTAGATCCACAATTTCAGTGCAAATTCACTTCTTTTACACTAGCCTTGCGAAACATTTGATATTACCTTCCTTTTATATAGCTATAGCTAATAATTGGCTAATTATTATTAACTCTAAATAGAAGTCTCATCGATCTATCACGAATATATCGCGTAATATATCATTACCATAGTGTGCAATAGAGTTAGACAATCATTATTGACAATATAGAACTGGAGCAATTACCGAATTGCAGCTAGATTATTAAAAATTACATAATAAACAAAAGTAATTCTCAAAGGCTAATGATAGATTTACAAAATGCAGGAAATTCTTTGTTATCCTTCTGTGTCGAATATGTTATAAGAAAAATGCGAGTGGTACAGGCAAGCCGTACTATTTGTCCGTTTACCATCGATGTCGGAGGCCATACCCTGAAGTCGGAGGATACTTTCATTCATATTTAGGTTGAGGTCTGCACGACGAACAATTCCTAAGACAAGATCGTGCGTTATTCCAGGGTGGGAGCTCTCTGCCTTGGAGAGAGCGGCACGAAGTGTTTGGGCAGCACTCACATTTTGTCGTTCCAGCTGTACGCGAAAAAAAACGTAATTCGATAATTATTTTTCATTGAAACACAGTTTCGAACGCTTTAAATCGTTCTAGCAAATATTAGCCAAGAAATTTTGGGAAAACTAATTTCTGTAAGATTAGCAATCTCGTATGCAAACGGACGGAGGAATGTCGCGAAATTGTCAGGTGCATAAGCCAGTAAACGGGGTTTCGATAATTGAGCGGAAAAATCGTGATCTTAATACCTTCGATAATATCGGGCGTAATATTACGGGAAGGACGAGTGATGTAACTGGGGTCTCATCGCCCATTGTCATCCTTCAAAAGTTTTAGGTCCTCGGGAATGTTCGCAATAAATATACGCGCGCGACTCACTCCTCTAACCGACTAGAGTTACCAAAGATAAACATCAACGATAGATAAGATAAAGTTTTCACACTTTCATCCTACAATAATAGCGCCCCGACTTATTCTGACAGCTGTCAACAAGCTCTTCGTTATAATAATAACTTAATAACGAGGTTAATGTCAAAATGATTTCTCGATTCTTCACCATAGAATATCGGACGCTTGTTGACTGTATAGAGATAAGAATGTGCGTTCGAAGGAATAGTCAATGCGTTCGGAAAAAATTCCTCCCGATAATCTCGTTGAGTTTAGTATCTCAGTTCGCTGTCTGTCTAATCTATCTTCTCCACGCTCATTTCGCTCGTCATATGCATATGCCTTCTAGCCCGTTGGTGTTCAATGGATGAACGATCTTCATGCTGTCTGGCAAAAATCGATCGTTCGTTCGTTGTCAAAACACAAGTTGAATAGTTCACCTGTCATCGTGATGAATAAATCTCCCCAATATTAGTATAGTCTAATTTAAAAATCCGCGAAATAAAAAATTAGGCATTGTCAAATACGTGGCAAGCCCACGTCCCCGTCATAACAATGCAAAGTGTAATAAATTCCGTCAAAGGCACGGCTCTCGGAGTAGCCGAGTATTTGACCCCGGTGTTGAAGGTACGAAGGTCAATCTTAAAATGTGCCGACGAACGAGTATTCTCCGTTATCGTATCTTCCCTCTATTGACTCACCTCGTATCTGTGATCCGCAGGAGAGCAAGTTCCGGGAAACCGGAGTACTAACACCCGAGGAATTTGTGGCGGCAGGTGACCACCTGGTGCATCACTGCCCAACGTGGCAGTGGGCGACCGGAGACCAGGACAGAATCAAGTCGTACTTACCAAAGAACAAACAATTCTTATTAACTCGAAATGTGCCATGTTCGCGTCGGTGTAAACAGGTTAGAACCGACCCCTAAGTCACGGGTGTATGACGTTTTATCAAAACATTGCAATTGCCAGATAAATAACCATCATTGATAATTCATGTGATAATTCCAGATAGAATACTGCGATGATCAGGAACGTGTTATAGAGGTCGATGACCCTGAGGGTGGATGGGTCGATACTCATCATTATGATTCTAGTATCGGAGGAATTGATGAAAAGGTTACCGAAATGACGCTGGAAGAGGGGCAGCCTCTTCCTCCTGGAGAGGCAGGAGACACGGACGAAGATGATGAGGATGATGAGGAGCCAGCCGATATGGAAGCCTTTGAAGTCAGCGGTCTGTTAGACGAGGATGACAAGGTTCGAGGGAATAGAGATTTGGTCTCTAAGAATGTTATTTGAACTGGATATAATCACTTATTCACTTATGTGTAATGATACGATCGGTCCGATATTCGAAAGAAGTAGTTCTGAATTTTGTAGACTTGTATCTTTAAATTTATGGGACTTTTGGCCAGCTACTTACGATTTTATTGAATAGTACCACTTCTTTATTTCGGTCCAATATCTAGTATGCTGCCGAAGCGACGCGGAAGCCTGTTAAAGAAGAGCGGGATTCTTGTACGGATGGGGAAATCATACGTACCCGGACCTACGACCTCCACATCACCTATGACAAATATTACCAAACCCCTAGACTTTGGCTATTTGGATACGACGAGGTGCGTTTTCCAAATAGGTGATTAACATTTAGCTGTAAAAATTACCATCATTTCATGATGTGATTTAATACCTTTTCAGAATCGCAAGCCGCTGATGGTCGAGGAGATGTATGAAGATGTTAGCCAAGATCACGCAAAAAAGACAGTCACAATGGAGACTCATCCCCACCTTCCTGGCCCACCAATGGCCTCTGTACATCCGTGCAGGTATACCTATCAATTTGTTTATTTGTATTTATAATAACAAGGATCATTTATGGTATTTATTTTGCCAGGGAAATATCCATTCGCCATTTGTATAAAGAGGAAATATTATTTGCAGGCACGCCGAAGTGATGAAGAAGATTATAGAGACTGTAATGGAGGGTGGGCGAGAGCTGGGCGTTCACATGTACCTAATTATATTTTTGAAGTTTGTTCAGTCCGTTATTCCAACGATCGAGTACGATTACACGCAGAATTTCATGCTTACCACTTCGGGCTAGGTGGACAAATCGTTGATGAGCGATTACCGCTACTTCATTTTGCAATTCTTTATTTCAATTGCGCGCACGCCCCAGAAAACTTGAAGAAAGACATCTAGCCGGCAGGGACGGAAGAGTCGAGATCAAAGAGTTTTTGATGAGAAAGTCTGCCGAGTTAATTAATCAATACTCACTGTGGAATCTAATCCCAAAGTGATTGATAATGATAGCATTTGATAGATTGCGTACTGCCCTGTTGTAATACAGCATGACGAGTTCCCTCTCGTCGTTTTCTTTCTATTCAAATACAAGTGTCTCATTAATCTGACCCAATTGCCCAAGTATAACTTTTTGTATCGCGTATTACTTCGAAATCGATATCCGTTTCAAGCACGTCGTGTACATCAATTAATTACTGTGCATATCCTTCGAATCCCACAGTTGATCGACGCTGTTACAGTGGTGATCTGTTAAAAACAGGTTTATTAGGTGTTTCACAGTCTGCTAAAAGAAAATGTATGCATTCAAAAATTTGTCAAATTTCTATGCTAGATTTATCCTTAGGTTTAACTTAATGTGCAGGAGAAAAGTCAAAGTAATATTAATCAATCATTTTGCATCTGCATCTCAAATAAATTGCTTTAAAAATGTATATCTACAAAACTACTTGATTCAGACGACCTTTCATTATCACAAAACGCCCTTTTTCATCCCGTTACCTGATCGAATCCCTTAGTCAGTATAAAAAATGATAATCTGTATCCATCAATGGGAAATCAGAGTCAGAGATCTTTTCTCATTCCTTGTTATTTATTCACTATCGTTTTACACAGTTGAAACAATGATAAATTCTTTCAACCTTACGCGCACTTTCTTGGAAATTCGTGCACTGAAATTAGATACTTTATTGGGAGTTCCTAATTTCTCACAATTATTATAATTGTAAATTAGAAAGGAACTGCTGGTAATTGTGAAGGCTCTCACAACCTGGTAGATTATCGTCACCAGACGAGCCTCTGAATTAGGGTGAGGCATAATAAATAGTTTCAGTGGTACCTCCTCCTACACAATGGTCAGGTACTCTGAGGCAAGCTGCAATGGATCTACATGGTAGGAAGTAACGAGGCGCACCTTCTGTCCATCTTGAGTGGTGAACTCAATCGTCTGTTCTCCATCCATCATATCTTCAGCTTGTTCCTCGTTTTCCATCTGATTAACGGCAGCGACTGCAGTTGCGTCCGTGTCCTCGTCCTGGGTTGATGAATAAATTATATCAAACAATTAATCGATCGCTCATTTGGTTCTAATGAGAGGTAAGATTTGGAAACATACCTCTAAAGCCTTCACAATTTCCTCAGCGTCCGTGTGGGTGCTTGAAGTTAGAGCTGCAGTGTTTGTCGTACTCTCTGCCATAGTCTCGCCAGTCTCTTCCATTACCATTGAACTATGCTCTTCGACTTCGAGCTGCTCTGCCAATTGTTGAGTCAAGACACCGGAGTGAACTCTGATCGTCTGTCCATCCCCAAGTTGGCTTACAAACTGACCTTCGGATAGTAGCTGCCTTGCGTCTTGTATAGATAACGGAATCGGATTTCCTTCCTCGTCGGTGATCTGAAACAAGGGATATTCGTCATCGTTCCAATCTCTATTGTTATATGCAGTCATTTGGTATTGGGTTGAAGTCCCTGTGAGCTACATACAAAAATACAACTTCATTTGGATTGAGGAATAAAAGAGTTGGGCGAAGGGCGCTAGCACCATTATCGAAAACGGTATTACTGAATAGCAGTAAATATGTTATAGGCTTTTACGAAATTGATTAAATATCAAACCTGGAGCTGCAGATCAGACTCTGCTAGTTCCATATTTATTCTCTCATCCGGTTCGGTGTTGTCTTCATCTCGGGCCGCATGTTCTGTTGAATCGTCTTCCTCTTCAGTTTCCAATGAGGGCAAAGATTGGCCTCCCGCTGAGGTCTCCACCTCCTTGTTATCCATCATTCCAGCATCGACTTAACGAAAAAATAACAATAATAGGTATATTATAATGTGGTATTCCCGTTGCAAATGAAAATCCGAGTCTCTGGAAATCATTGCTGAAGTAACGACGATTCACCTACCAAAGTGCAACGTTCTTGACTGATTCGGATCATCTGGATCTTGATAAGAGACGTATATTATTTGCTGTATGCCATCGCCGGACGTCTCATCAGTTGCGATAACCTGAGTCACCTGATCTCCAATCGGATTTTCGTCTCCGTCGTGTGATCCGGGTAATATCTGCCATACCTCACCGATGGCAGGATTTTCAGACAGTTCCTCAACCCCGGCCACCTTATTTTCTCTGTGTACCTACCGAATTATCAATGACAAACTGTTATAACGACAAGATTGATAGTGACCCAGTAACAGATGTTTAGTTTATCAATTCTCACATTCTGTGCATTACCTTTTTATGCTTTGTGAGATTTGAGCAGTCGGCAAACGCCTTTCCACAGATATTACACGAATATGGCTTTTCCCCTGAAAATGATCAATTACAGAGAATTATTATTACCACTTTCTGCAGCTTGGAGAAGCTTTTTTGCATGGTGAAATGATATGAGTACCAGTGTGCAGTCTGAGATGCTTTTTGAGTGCCCATTGCTCCGTGAATCCTCGATTACAGTGAGCACACTGGAAAGGACGTTCCCCCTTGTGCCGTCTTACGTGACACTTCCATGTGTCCTTGTGCAGAAAACATTTTGCACAGAATTCACATTTCCAGGGACGTTCGCCAGTGTGCCGTTTCACATGGAGCTTAAACTGTGAGGAGGTGGTGAATTTCCGTCCGCAGTAATCACAGCAGTACGGCTTTTCTCCCGTATGAATTCGCATGTGCTCTTGTAAGTTTCCATTCTGCGAAAAACTTTTGCTGCATACCTCACAGGTGTATGGCTTGTGGCCGGTATGCCATCTGCGAAAAAGGCGCAAAAAGATCTATTATTGGTGTCACTGAATCAGTTTTAGCTATCTAAATCTAATTCAATAAAGTAGGAAAGGTTCTAATTTCTTCAATTAATACATAATAATTGTTCGCAATGTTCAAAATCGAAGTTTTCATTCAATATCATTCTAAAATTAGCAAGGACGAATTTTTAAAGTAAGAAACAGTAAACAGAATTTTTTTTATCAAGCTCCAAGTACTTGGGAAATAAAGTTCTGGGTGGGAAAAACAAAACTTTAGGGTGAGACCGAAAATTAAGAAATGAAAACAGTTAATTTGTTCGTTTCATAGCCACATCTTCCTGCCTTTCAAAAATCACCTATTTATAGACAGACTGTCGTAATTTTTTCCTCGAATGGACTGCTCTGAATTAAATTCCGTTTTCTTAAAACTCCAAACAGAAGTCGTGACGTTTACCTATAGTGCAGGGTAAGACTGGTCTTGTGAGCAAATTGCTGACCACAAATTTCGCAAAAGTATTTCTTCTCCCCGGTGTGAATAGATTGGTGATTGATGAGATTGGCTTTCGTCTTGAACGTCGCACCGCAGGACTTGCACACATAGGGTCGGTCGTCAGAGTGTACGAGTTGATGACGTTGCAGCAACTGTTTATGCTTGAAACTCTTACCACATTTATTGCAAACAAAACGACGACCATTGTTGTGCTCAGCTTCTTTATGGTAAACGACTGAGCTCGGATGATTCAACACCTTGCCGCAGATGTCGCACGGAAATCCCTTGTCAGACTTGTTTGCCTGTTAAACGATGGTCAATAATGAATTAATGATAATATCGCATCTAGTCATGAATTATAGAAATTTCAACGGTAGATGAAATGACTACCTCATGCGTGAGCATGTGTCCCTTCAGACTGGTGTGATAAGAAAATGTCTTGTTACAGAGACTGCACGTGTACGGTTTTTCTCCCTGGTGAACCACCTTTGCGTGAACCTCGTAGCTCTGCCTCGACTGAAATTGCTTCTGGCAGAGTTCGCACTCGGTTACTTTGCCACCGATTTCCCGGAAAACTGCTTCATCCATTGGCAAGACTTCCTCTGGCACATCTTCCAAGTCTTTGGGTAAGTCAGTCTCAGGATTTGGTGCTTCCTGTGCAGAGAAGTAAAAAAAATGCTGTTCTAATTGTTCTAGACTAAATGTAGGACGATCCAGGCATTTTTTGGAATATTTCTGGCTGCCGAAATCATGGATTCACCTCAACCATGGAAGATTCCTGACTTCGAATTTCGCTCTCTTCTAGATTCTCTATTATTCCCTCGCCAGAGTGTCCTGTGGTCTTTTGATGTAGGCCGAAATTGTCTCTGTTAGTGAACTGCTTTTTACATCCGAGGCATTCGTACTTGACACCTTTGTGAAAGCTCCTGATATGAAAATATTGAAAATATTCTATAGGAACAAGAATGCAATGACAAATTTCACGGGAT
Source organism: Tenthredo notha (assembly GCA_914767705.2). NCBI lineage: Eukaryota > Metazoa > Arthropoda > Insecta > Hymenoptera > Tenthredinidae > Tenthredo > Tenthredo notha. The sequence continues at coordinate 6,307,364 of OU611921.1, read as the reverse complement.
TATATTTACTTGTGCATTATGTATCTACTGCGCTGCAGGAACCCTCGGCCGCACAAATTGCAGGTGAATTTTGTCTTGCGCCGCCGAAGCCGTGGTCTGCCCCTGCCTCTCCCACGATTTACTATCACCAGCTCACCCAGGTCCTTCCCCTCTTGGGTTTCCAAGTGTCCGATGATTTCTGTGTTATTTGAAATACATTAGAGGCAAAAAAAGTCTATGGCTTTATACTGGTGCAGAGAGTTATCAAGTCCCTGAAACTGAGTTTTGATGAAACTTTGAAAGGATGATGTAATGTAATGGAAAAATATTCCGAAATGACTTCTGACAATGCAAATTCACTCAAAACATGAAAGTAAAGTCCATGGGGTAATGAACCTTCGTGGCCATCCGTTGTCGGTAAGTTGAGACGTTCCTCAGGATCGTCGTAGTCGTCGTCAGGCTCGTCATCGTCTTCCTCATCAATGACCCCTTCCTCTTTGAATATCCTCTCTAGCTCTTTGCCCTGTACAGCTTCCATGAATCTAGAGAAAAGAAATAACGTTCGTTTGTTAATTCAAACAGCTGTACATGTAAAATTAAAAACCTTCAACATTTCTTGTGCAAATTTTTCTACTGAGCATACACAGCTGTTTTTACTCCTGTTTATTAGTTAAGTAACACTCGAAATTAATATGCATTTTCTTCACTAAAACTTCCATCACTGATGTTATTTGATATCCTCTCCTTTATTTTATTTTTATTTGCCTACTTTGTTACTGAAGACTACTTGAAATCTTTAAACTAGTAAACAGTTTATAGTAGTAGACGAGCCTTATTCCCTACTAGACCCTTAATCTCTACTAAATTTTCGTAATCGTAATGTATTTCTGCGACTGGATATTTCTAAAGGTCCCAATCTGAAATCTAGAACCCTTACTACCTCTTAGGCACTTTTCTTCTTCTCCGACGTCGGCCGTCACCGTCTACTTCTTCCAGATCTTCCTCTTGCTTGTCATCTTCCCCTTGACTCACAACTTCCTGTTTTACTTCCTTAACACCATCCTAGAGAATAATAATAGACATAAGAATTAATATAGTTGAAATTTGAGGAAAATCACTGTTCTAGACTAGCCAAATAATGTATAAAAGGAAGTCTTTCAATTATTTACTGTTGCTCTCCTCTATGATTAATTCAATACGCACAGTGTTACACTGTTTATTTATTTATTTCTCCAGTTATTTAACTCAACTTCATTCTCATTTCATCTCATTTCCATGCTAAACTTAAATCTGTGTAACAGACATCATTTTCTAGAGATGTCGAAGAGTATCGAGAGATTTTCAATTGAATAAACATCACACATCAATTCATTACTTTAGAATCAATCTCTGCCTGGATCTTGGGAGGACGACCTCGTTTTCTTCTTGGTTTATCCAGTCCCTCCATTTGTAAACTAATTTCATGTTCCGCAGTGTACAGAGTCCCATCGGGCATGACTGAAGAAAAAGAACATTGGAGTAAGCATGAGAATGAACGTAGAAAACTTAGTTTCTTCTTCAAAATCACCAGCGAGGTGTAGAACTATGAAAAATCTTACTTTTGATAATGATTTGGCGTTCAACGGGATCGTCCTCTGGTTGTAAACCAAAATTGTCAAGTTCTGGAGTGACGATTTCTAGTTCAGTGTGTTCTCTCTCGGTTCGAAGGCGCTCCCTCTCAACCTTGCGCTGAAATTCCACCTGGAGTTTCCACATCTCTCGTATTTTCTTCTGGCCGTCAACGAGTAGCTCAAAAAACTGCACCATCGCTTCCAGCTGAATCTTACAGCCGGGACAGATGGTGCGAGGTAATTTGCCGTCATCTCGAATCTGCAAAAATTTATAAAGTATTTAGAATCTAAATAAAAATTAAAAATTAAAAAATACGACTAGATGAATGAATGAATGAATAAATGAATAAATAAATAAATAAATAAACAGTGCATCCCCAAGTGACAGACAATATTCTTAATTGCTTATTGGGATAATGAGGCGTAAATTTTACTCGATTATCAATGTGTCTATCGATATTTTGCGGTGGTGATGAATTTTTGACAAGCAAAAAAAAAAGTCAGTCTTTATTTACGGGCTCACCAGTCGCTGCAATAAATCGTAATAAAAATACAAAATATCTTGATTCGTGTAGTAGGTGAGGTTGAGGTTGTGCAACGAAAATCAGTGGAGCCTCCATATTGATGTAATAGGAAGTCAAGTTGCTGTCTTATATTGAATGATACCTTGCGAATTGTCATACCTTTAGCGGCAGGTAGCGATTGACCATGGAGCTTAAATCCGCCTCTTCCCCATCGGTTGTGTATAATAATTCACCGTTGCCGTTGTCTTCGGCACATAATCGACAAACGGCCGAATCATAAAGCGGGACCTCCATAATGGCGATAAAAAGTTATTGAGAGGGCCACCCGGCCCCTGCCCAAGGTCCAACGGGTGGCTGAATTCCTAACCCTAATACGTCTCTCGCTACCGTTCCTCCCGTTATTCGGTTTAAAACTACCTGACCTAGACTAATTTAACCTAACTCAACATTTCTATGATGAGAGATAACGAATATTACGAAATCATCACCAGGATAACCTCTAAATAACGAAGCTGCGGGTACTACGTTGCTGCTTCCGCATCCTTTAGAACTTTTTCGACACTCTGTATAAATTCGCAGTCAGACTGGCGACCGGAAGAGGGAGGCTGGGCGCTTTTAGGTTGCAGTCGTTTCAGACGCTGCCAGCATTTAACCCATTTAACCATTAACCTCAATGTCAACACACGAAATGAAATTGATCCGATTTATCGTGATACGCGAATTACAACTGACGCAGGATCGCCCAATTTACAGATAAATACTTCAATATCTCCTAGCCTTTCGTATTCTGGCATATTTACTCGCAATTAAGTAACACGTTTGTTTTTTTTATTTTTTCTGGGACCAGGAAAATCTGCTTGTATCTAAGACATATCATAGAATAAAATTTATTTACTTTAAAAGACACGAATACAGATAAAATAAATTCCCGTATTTTAATTATTCCTGTTCCACTATAACCTACAAATATAACCTCGACGATCAATCCTTTTTCACGTATGCATTTTGCCACCTGATCCCGGGGCCCCCCTTGAACTACGATGTTGTTCGGATGGTAACAGGTTTAAAACGCCCACGAACTTACCTTACTGTACGTTCTGTCTTACCGTTCGCTTACCCCTCTAACCCCCTCATCTGTTAAGTCTACACAAACTAAACACTTTGCGTAGCGCTGGGAACGCCGACATATCACCGCGTATGTATTTATTTATGTTTATTTTGTTCTACAATTTAATGACAAATAATCACTAATAGTAGATGGTAGTGCATCGAAGGAAAACCGCTGGATTTCGTATAGACACCGTATAAATCACGATGTTATATTTTACCCGGTCTCATTAAAAATTGTTTCGTCTCATTTACCTCGTATACGATCATTATTGTTTGACAGGGGTTAAAGAACGAAATTTAAACGTAATATTCTAATTAAATCCTAGTCATTCATGTATATAAATGCTATTCATTAGTTGTTTGGATGAATTTATAAACGGTGATAAAATTACAGCGGATCTTTCGAACGTTCATGGGACGGTATGTAGTCGATATTACTGAATTTATTCTCTTTATAAAATTTCTGCACTATATAAGAAAGAAAGCATCAAACTTCCAGAGACTGGATTTAGTCACCTCCATTTATATCTCATTGCAGATTGTTCCGTTCGACGTACAACCAGAATTTTTATTCACAATATTCTCAACCAATGGTCCTTGAAAATATTGGTATGTCAGCAGATACGAGGCATTGACGATGAGACGATACCTGCTACAAATCTGGCAAGATTCTCATAATGGCAAGGTGATTGATCATCTCTATACCAAAAATTTTCAAACAGCATTAAATATTTGTACAGGGATGTGCTAGGAGCAGATAGAATTCTAAATTCTAAAATTCTAAAATATATTTTATTTTTAACACAGCGGCGACATAAATAATTACCTAGAGGAAACCGAATTGCTGATTCAGTTGGTGCGAGAAAGACCGGCTCTTTATGATCGTTCGCGGTCAGACTTCAAGGATCCGGCTTATAAACAATTCATGTGGCAGGAAGTTGGTGATCTGATGGGTAGCACGTGTGAGTATACCGGTATTATTGGATTTGTTGTAATAATTTCAATAGCAAAGTCGATACCTGAATAGGTCATAAAAATAAAACACATGATTGTTGACTCGTTGTTTTTAACGCAATTACTTACGAGTAAATCTTTAGTTATTCTGATAACGCAGCGCAAGAAATTCACAAGAGATGGATAAGCCTGAGAGATCGTTATACCGCTGAGCATCGAAAGTTGAAAAAAAATCCCACCGCTGCATCGTCTGGTTGGCATTTTTACGAATCTATGAGCTTCCTGGAAAAGCAGATTATCGAACGGAGGTGAGATGCAGCGAAATACTACAGAACTATTATAGAGTCATTGAACTCATAATAGGGCACTTAGAAAATTATTAACAGGACTTGAAGCGGCAATTAAAACTGAGACCATATCATTTTACATAAAATAAACGATAGCATATTAAAAAGAAGCAGAAATAAACGAAGGAAAAGGAAAAAGCTAACACAAATGTGTATTATCTGATTTTCAGGAGAATTCTACCATACATATACGGTTCGTTGAGGGGTGTAGAGACTGTGAAAGAAGCGAACGATGTTAAACTAGAATCGTTCGATTCGGGAGTGTCGGGAGACTCTCCATGGGATGGTGTGGTCGGTAATTCGGTAGCAGGGGAAATCGGGTACGGTGACAACGCGGGTACCGATCAGGCAATTACGCCGGAAATTGTTACCGCAATTTCGTCGTGCAAGAGACGAAGAAGCGTTTCACTCGACATTGAGGCGATTCCGACTGTGGCGAGGGATAAACTGAAGCTGGATGAAGGGCTGATTGAAAGTCTCCGCGATATAGGAAGCGCCACTAAACAGATCGCAGCAGCGACAGCGACGCCCGACGTCGAAAACGCGGATAAGTTATTTGGGAAAATGATTGGCGTCATGATATCAGAGTTGAACGAAGAGGACAAAGATAGGGCGAAAATTCACATAATGTCTTACCTCTGTACCCACGGCTATAAGAATAATGGATCAGATTGAATGACGAATGGGGAAGGATATTATTGGCTCGAAATTTGTTCCAATTTACTCTGGTAAGCGGAGGTGAGGCATGAAAATTCGCAGGATATTCGATTACGTGTATTTATTTCTACTTATAAATCTATAAATAAATATATGTATATATACTATATACATTATATCTACATCATAGTATACAACGAATTATCAATATGGGAGAGAGAGTAGGTTGTTCCAATACAACTTGAGAGACAGTAGCCCGTTTCTCTTCTGAATTTTTGGATGATAAACGTCGAAATCAACTCGCCTGAGCCTTTCGAGATAGTGATCGATAGCGACAGCGGGTAAAAAAATTGAATTTGCTTTCTTAGGGACGTCCTTGGAGAGAGAACGTGCCTTGAACAGAGAGAATAGACATTGGGATTACTGCGATTGTTCAAATTTTAATAAATGATGTTAAATTAGATATAGAAAGGTCATAGGTATCCAATACTTTGTCCAGGTGTAGCTTGGCCCTTGACGAAATGTCGAAAACTGCATCGCCAAGTTCCTTTCTAGAATGTCCTCTGAGTACCCCTTCCGCCGATAGATTGTACTTCATCAATACATCCTGGGGAACGACTATCGACCGTCTCTGAGCGTTGTAGAGGATAGAACGAATCAGATTCGTAATACCATGAGCTTTTCCCAAGTGGCTTGCGGCGTGATCGACTCGGACGTTTTTTATATCCATCGCTTCCAGCAGCAAGTAGTAAACAGGTGATGCCGTATTTTCTGCATACGTTTCCAGTGATTCTAGGTTCGGGAATATAGAAACGGACAACTTTTGCGCACGAGCTGTGACCAGTCGTTTTAGATAATGTTTCGAGAGTTTGTGCCTGCAAACAGCCTGCGAAATATCAATTGGTGTCAGCTTTTTAAAGTTACATTGTAAAATTGCGCATGGTGTTTGATTACGTCGAAGTATACCTACCCGATGAAGCTCTAGCGCAACTGGATTCCGTGGCGGAGCGTCGTTGAAAATTTTATCCAGCGTCTCCTCCCAGAATTTAAATCTCATCTTCCCGATGGTCGTGTCTCGCGCCCGTTCCTCGACAAGCGCTACTTCGATGTTAAAGGCCCGGACGGCAAACGCTGTCGACCTTACCGTATTCGGTAGTAATAAACTGCATAGATAATTCTCGTAATCATGTTTCCTGAAAAATAGATACCCCGCCGCTAACTAATCGCGTTATTTCAATAATGGGCTGTTTAATAACGTTCACTAAGTGGCTACCTAGTCAAATCCAAACAGTATTCTGCCGGGGTTTGTTTCGCAGATGTATTGTTCGAGCGAATACAAAGCGATGTAACAAATTGTTCGGCAAGAAGAGGCCGGCTTTTCACTAAAATCGACGCCATGGATCCCTCGGCGATTGAAGATTAGAGAAAACCGAAAATCTTTATTTCATTGCGCGACAACATCGTTATCATATCATTTTTAGTATTTCCTATGCTGAAGCTCGAATCATCGCGACTATTTTGAGTCGGCAGGGTTTCAGGTTAGATTCGCCTTCTGCTGTGTATCTGAACAGACACAAACTATACGAAAGATTGGCTGGAAACTAAAAATTATTCTAAAACGCTTGTAACTCTCGCATAGTCTGCAGTCTGTCTATGTTGTTCGTTCGTTTGTGGCGATACGGGATGATCGCAGACGACGCAAGTGTAGGCCTAGCTTGACCTGGTTACGTCAAAACTTGAAAAGATAAGACAGTATCACGCGTACGCGATATCTTGAAAATATATATCCCTTAATTGTTAACCCTGAGCCATTTGCGTAAAAATGTTTCGATTTTTGGTGGGTAAAAGCTCGACTGTTCGGTCTCTTCGTGTCTAACCTTGATATCGACATTGCTTTACAGGTTACCCTGGGGCTCGGAGTATACGCGGGTATATACATTAGCCAGAATTTCGAGGTATAGTTTTCCGCGATCTACATGTACATAAGTATTCATAAAATTGTTCAAAATGCTGAAATGGATCTGCCCTCGACTCTCGCAATGTTCTTTGTTGTAGCAATTCTCATAAATTTCAGGTACCACGGGTGGATGAGCCTGGTCAACTAATAGAAAAAATCCAGGCTTTTATAGACGAGCATAAAAAGGACAAATGATGAAAATCCATACCCTGGCTAGACCTGTTTCTGCAAAACTTGCCACAGTGATAATATTCGATCGTATTATTTTAAAAAATGATCTTTTTTATAAATTTCCTAGATCTATCATTTATTAATCTACCATATATTTTATTTACATGAATGAATGACAGGAAACTGTTGGTTGGATAATGTAATGATTTATTTGCCGTATATCTTCGGCTCTTAAAATTAATTAAATACATTAAATAATTATACGTATATAAGCCCACCGCCACAATATTCAACCCTATTTTGCGGCTCGACAAATGCAAGCCAGTCCGAGGCATGAGTTGGTAGGAGACCCATTGACTGGCATTTGTAAAGTGCTAGGGCAACATTTACCAGCTGACCAAGGAAAAAGACAAATTTCTGTCCAAAGGCATGCGTTCCCTCTATTACCTTAAAGGCTGTGAAAAAGAAATTGAATTTACTACATATTTTTCATAGAAATTAGCAATAAATTAAGAATCAGGAAACTAAGGGAAGTACTAACTCTGCTGCAGTGTGAACAACGCCTTGATGGGTCTGATGATTAGCATCCCTACCATCATTATAGGGAATATCGAAATCGAATTTCCTGCCATGTACATTATGAAGAGATTCATAGGCACCTGTTTCAGAGGGCCTAGCGCAAGGTCCCATGACTTTTTAATTATCAAATGATTAGAATCCGATTCTCTGAGGGCTTCCGTGTTGTGTGCCAAAGCCACAGAGGGGTTGTAGCCAGGAGGAGTTGCGACGTCGACACTTCTCTCCTGCTTATTTCTATGTGATAAATAACAAGTTTTTATTCTCATTATTCAGTAGGGGAAAACAAATAAATTAGATTCAGCGATCGGAATATGACGAGGCAGCTACGGGCTACGGAAAGTGTAAACAGACTAGATATTAGTTTTAAAACAGTTATCACGCACTTATGGGCAAAGTCGAGGGACCATTTCATCTTTCTCGCGTTTTGCTTTGACGTTGCCATCGTTATATTGACAAGAATTGGGGAAAATGCACTCCGGTGTTCGTAGGTTATTAATTAAATACTGGCTTTACTCAATTTAGCAGATATACGTGGAGGGTAAATTTAACGACGGGCCAACAGTTGCTGCGATCTTTCGGGCGTCGTATCAACTCTTCTTAGTTCTCCTATGCCTATAGAAAATTAAAATTCATCACGTAAGAAGATGTGAATTGGTCCGAGTAGTTTCTCCTCGTCTCGCAACTTTCTGTGCTTGGCATGTATCGATGTGAAAGGGGGTGATGAGAGTGCAGCACTGAGCACTGCCGCAAAGTCACGAAGCGTTTGTCAGCAAAACTCTTTAGCCGTACTCAGAATTATAATTTCAAAAGATTCTACACCGTTTAAATCGATTCCTCGTCATCCTCGAGAATTTTCATCACAAGTGAAGGTCCGTATTGTGTCAGCATTGCTTCGTGTCTAGTGAATGCCGCCTTTCGCGGTCAGGGCTCGTAAACTAATTTTCGATACTTTTTGGTTAGGTTTCGCATATCTTAAACCAGGACAATGGTAGTTCTGGGAGGTAGAGGCGTAGAGGCAATGGAGGTCGAGGTACCTGCGGGTGGAGAAGCTCCTGCTGGCGAGGGGGACGTAGGGGAGAAGAAAGATGCGGATTTGCTCACGATCCACGACCTCCGCGAGCATACTAGGCAGATAGAAAAAGCAGTCCAAAATAAAGAGCCACGCTTTATCCTCCGTGTTCTCCGCAGTCTGCCAAATACCAGGCGTAAACTAAACCCTGTAGTTCTCCGCGGTATCATAGGTGGATTCTATACTCGATCAGCGGCGGAAAAAGACGCTCTTCTTGCTTGGGTCGAGGAGCCAATGGACACTGAGGGTGCTCAGGCTGCTATCCAGCGCTTCCGTAGCTCTGCCCTTCCTTTGTTGCCTGAAATCGATGCCTACGTTCATCTGCTGGTCCTCGTCAGGCTTGTAGATACTCAGAAGTATCAGGACGCTGTTAAATGCTCAGAGGCCCTTGTTCAGAAGATTACTGCACAGAATCGTAGGACGATAGATCTGATCGCAGCCAAATGCTACTTTTATCATACCAGAGCCTACGAGCTAACAGATCAGCTAGATAAAATCAGGGGATTCCTGCACTCTAGATTGCGGACAGCTACCCTGCGAAATGACTACGAGGGCCAAGCTGTTCTGATAAATTGCCTCTTGCGAAATTATCTGCATTACAATCTCTATGATCAGGCTGACAAGCTCGTCCTAAAGTCAACGTTCCCGGAGTCTGCCAGCAACAATGAGTGGGCAAGATTCCTGTATTATTTGGGGAGAATAAAGGCTGCCAGGCTGGAATACTCCGCCGCCCATAAGTATCTGGTTCAGGCAATGCGCAAAGCTCCGCAAACTACTGCCGTGGGATTCCGACAAACTGTTCAGAAGCTGGCAGTCACCGTAGAGCTTCTTCTAGGGGATATTCCTGAACGTCAAATATTTAGACAGGCAGCGCTGCGCCGTTCGCTAGCTCCATATTTTCAGCTGACTCAGGCGGTCAGACTTGGTAACTTGCAGCGATTTGGGGAAGTGCTAGAAAACTTTGGGCCACAATTTCGATCAGATCATACTTTTACCCTGATTCTTAGGCTGCGGCATAACGTTATCAAGACTGCTATTCGATCCATAGGTCTTTCCTACTCTCGTATATCTCCTGCAGATATTGCCCGTAAACTTGGCCTCGACTCGGGAGTAGATGCAGAGTTTATCGTAGCCAAGGCTATACGTGACGGAGTTATTGAGGCTACGCTAGACCCAGAGAATGGATACATGCGAAGCAAAGAAACAACCGATATTTATTGTACTAGGGAACCACTACTCGCTTTTCATCAGCGCATTACCTTTTGTCTTGACCTTCACAATCAGAGCGTTAAGGCAATGCGTTATCCCCCAAAGTCGTATGGGAAGGATTTAGAGTCTGCGGAAGAACGCAGAGAGCGCGAACAGCAGGATTTGGAACTTGCGAAGGAAATGGCTGAGGAGGACGACGACGGATTCCCTTGAAAATTTATCCCCTCCCCTGGCTAATGAACATCGCGTTTCTTATAAATAAAATATTATTCATTTTCTGTATCGATTAAATTAATAAAACAATGTTTCGATGAATTCTATTCTCTCTTAGCTGCAATGCGGATTCTACAATCATTATCCCTTTTTATAGGAATACAAAGATTTTTACATTTATGGAACTATGCATGTGGAGGAATACGAGAAAAAATTTATTTTTGTATATCATAATTGTCTTCCGATTCAGTTCTCCTTCCATCTGTAAGTATAGAGTATGTAATAATACGCTATGCCATATTTTGCGAATCTGAATCGAAATTTTCTCTATTTGAATCAGCGCGGGCACGGCCAAATGAAAAATAAGATTGGACAAAATTGAAGTCCTATCACTATACGTAGCAGCACTGGTACAAGTGACGCGCGCATCACCGACAGTCGACCGCCAGAAATCCCGCGATGGTTTCGGCTTTATAACCTCAAAGAATGAGAAGATGCGCCGCGGCGACATAACCGTTTCAAACAATGACAACCGACAATAATACAAAGGCAAAGAATAAAAGTTACTGATGAAATCGACACTATTCACGAACGTTATCCGTCCCAGTGCGCAAATGGTTATAAACAAGCCCTTGAGTTTAACGGCTTTAACGATGGCGAAAAGTAAGTACGAGTACGTTAAGGATTTCGAGGTTGAGGATAAGTGCCTGCCCAACTGCTGGATCGTCGTTCGCATCGACGGACGAGGTTTTTCTAAATTTGCTGACGCCCACCAGTTCGTTAAACCGAACGACTCGGTTGCCCTAGACCTGATGAACCGGGCCGCCGTAACGGTCATGGACGACTTCAGGGAAATCGTCCTCTCATACGGTCAGAGCGATGAGTACTCGTTTGTATTCAGGAAGGACACACAGCTCTTCAAGCGTCGAGGTAAGACTTTGCCCCCTCACACATGCTCCGATTTATTTTCGTCTCAATTGCTTGTCTTTAATTGTTTGATTTTATGACGTCACCCTCCAGATTAACCATTTATACATATAATCATAATGTTAGGGCTGATTATAAGACTAGTTCTTTAGAACAATCCGTTTTTTGTCTCAAACGAGCATATATTTATATATTTTCCTCACACTTGACGAGACTGTTTCATAACATCATCCCGTACGCTGAATCACTGGTAAAAATCCACACCCGTATGGTTTTATATCTTTATGAGGAATCAAATAGCAAATATGTACACCGAAACAAAAACATCTCTAGGATAAATGCAGAAATATCGGCGTCCATAAATGAGGAATTCTATCTATCTATTTATTTATCTGGGATAGATCATTATAGCTCTGTGTTTGATTTTTTATTCAGGCTCCAAGCTGATGTCTAACGTCAATTCCCTCTTCACCTCCGCCTATGTTTACCACTGGCCAAGGTTTTTCCGTGGAAGAGAACTCCACTACCCGCCCTCATTCGACGCCAGGGTTGTACTTTATCCGACTGACAAGAATCTGAGGGATTATCTTGCCTGGCGTCAGGCCGATGTCCATGTCAACAATTTGTACAATACCTGTTTCTGGAATCTCGTTTTGAAGCGGAAAATGACTCCAACTCAAGTAATTATTACTAAATTTTGATATCAGTTTGTATTAAATAAGAAAATGAATGAATAAAATGTATCTAGGCGGAAGAGAAATTGAGAGGAACGCTCGCGGCACATAAAAACGAATTACTGTTCCAAGAGTTTGGAATTAATTACAACAACGAGCCGCCCATGTTCAGGAAGGGAACAACGCTGGTGAGAAAACTGGTACCTGACGTTAACGGCAGACTAAAGCCACAGGTTGTGGCACTGATGGATGACATTATTGGAGATCGTTTCTGGAAAGAAAATCCCGAGGTGATAGGGCTGAAAAGCCTGGCAACTTTCCAGCCTTCCGGCCTCCCGAGCAACGTTCCACTTCCGCCTCAGCCGGCGCACGTTGTGCACCCGGGGCACGTCGCGCACCGACAAATCAATAACAAATCTCCAGCTGTAACTGCTCGCCCCAACAACGCCTTGAATGCCTTAAATGCACTGAACACATCGACTGACGATGGAAACGGTGAGAGAAACGCGGAATTGGACAAACATAAAATGCAGTGCGATCAATCAGAGAGTGACAGGGGTCGATGTAAGCAATAAGTTATTTAATTGACCTGAGCAAAACGGGATATCTCCCACTGAACTTTGTAAAACCAATGGAACTCGCCGGGTCTTGATCTTAGCCTTAGTTAGACAATGAGAGGAACAACAGCCTGTACTCTTCCATCTTTGCCTCGTATAAATTGTGAGTGGTGATCCAGGCAGGGCCACCTCCTTCTTGCTCGCATTTCACCACATCTCGAACTCGGTATCGACGATGAAGCGCATTCCAATGGTTATAGTTCAGTGGGTATCTGTCGATCTGCGTATAGCGGTATTTTTGCAGGTGTTTTTCTTTAATTTTCTTGCGCCCTTTGGAAAGTCTAATGGGCAATACTGTGACTGTGTACAATAGTGTGCCTCAGGCACACGGCCGAATGGTTTGAGATCACAGACTGACCCATTCCGGCTTGAGTTATGTAGAGGTACAAACTAAGGAATGATTGTGCGAGAGTTTGCAAAGATATTTTCAACATTGAATAAGAAAATGAAAGGTAGAAATAAAATGGAGGAAAAAAAAAACAATAATTTATATGAGGCCTTGTTGACGTGGAATGCGTTATAACTTTATTACTTACGAGTCTATACAATATATAGTTATTAAATTAACAATCACACCGTGAAATAATACTATAGTATAAGACAATGGGGGTAAGTGGTTAAATTTATACCGAAAGCTACGAGATAAAATACACTATATACATGAAATAATTCCAGGCGGAAATATATATATTTATATTTATTCGAACTACAACGCGCGGCTATATTAATGAAATAATGCTGCGGGAAGTGAAAATATATGACAAATTTCGTATAATATTTCTGAGGGTCGCGATCGGCGTCGGAAAATTAACGGGTTGTATACATAGGGCCGTACGTATTCTAACACTAACTTCGGATCTGAATTCAGGGTGAAAGTTGAATCGGTTTTTCCGAATTGATCGTTATTTTGAACATATGGGATAAGGGAAGCTCACTCGGCGGGTAGTAGTTGATTAAAAAATTGGTATGTAATTGTCGATCTTAGCGCGATGCTTCTGCGCGACACATTCCGAAATCCATACGATGTTACGGCACTCCTGTTCTTTCAGCTTCAGGTAGCTGTAGAATACCCCGAAGTGGAATTGCTGCAGGAACGCGTGCATGTTCAAGCGAACCTGTCGTATGTGAGAAAAAAGAAAACGATTACACATGACGAAAATGGAGTAAAAAATAACACAGGTTTACGAAAAAAATTGCGAGATTTCTCCAAGTCTTACCTCGTGCTCGAAGAACTTGTCTTCCAGAGTCTTATCCCCGGGATTGTTCCCAGCACCCTCGAACAACGCGCTGTACTCCTGTGGGTGAAATAATCATGTTTACACTAGCGTAATTCTCGTTGTATATATACTAAAGGGTACGAAACTTACCGCGTAATATTCCGCAACTGCTTTAACTTGCTCATAGTCGTCCGCACGTGCCAGGGCAGCTAATCCATCCGGATTTAGACGGCCGCAACGCGGGTATAACTTCGCACGATCATCCTTTCCTAGCTCCGTTCCAAACGAGTTGATAGTTATGATTATGGCTCGGCGATCTGCCTCGAACTGTAACATAGATGAAGGGTGAGTCATATGAAATCTTACACGTTAATATCTAGAGAAATTATCACCAAGAAAAGCCTTTGGAGAAATTTTGGATGTCTTTAGAGTCATTATATTGTTATCAATTTTTTTTATATAATAAAACCATGTAATATGTAACAGGGGAGGGGGAAGGGGGAAACTTTCAATGAAATAAAAAAGTTAGAGGTAGGTCGAGACCGGGAAAACTCACAGCCAAAATTTCACACATAGTATCAGCAGTAGTGCCTCCGATTGCTAAACAGAACTTATAGAAGGCCTCTAGATAAGCTTTGTAGAGGGTATTCCTAATAATCTCAATGTTCATCTCATCAAGATCCTGTTCAGAGATGCAGTCGACGAAGAATGGTGCTGAGGGATAGAATAAAGATAATTTATACATAGTTGATGTTTGATCAAGTATATAGATGCAGATGAAATTAGCTACTACCGACCTAGCGGAGTGTCGACTAGCACAGCGTTGTAGAGTTCGGCGGGAGTAGCTGCTACATGGATAGCTTCCATTTGCTCAAAACTTCCCAAAGGATGGCACTTTGGTATCAGTTCTGATATTGGCCTCTGGTGAAGTGTACCGGTTATCAGTAGAATAATATTATCGATCATGTAGCTGTAAGTAATGAAGTCAAGGAAAGTTGACAACGGTTGAACAGAGTGATTCCTCAGATGTTGAAATTCTACTACTAATTTTTCGCGCAGCTTGTCGTCTATCACGCTCACAGATAGGGGTGACGGTTCATTGGCCAGAAAACTTCCATAGTCTGTTCCAGCCAGATGCAGCTTCAAATCTAAAAAAATGCATACGGTTCTATGTATTAGGGGGAACTAATTAACATTTTTTCTTCTTTTGTATTATGGCACGTTTCGCACTGTGCTGTTTCGTCGAGGTCGCGCGCGAGCTAGAGAGAGAGAGAGAGAGAGATACATGGGTGGGCGTAACCTCTTCCAGGAAAGAATTAACGAGTGAATTTTTCAGTCTGTGGAAAAAAATTGGGGATTGATTACCGCGGTCACACGTCGAGAACGTACCTTCCAATGTTTCACATTGAATAAGATTGAGATAGTCGCTTTGCTGGAGAATACCGCACTTGAATCCGCGGCATAGACCCTCCAAGTATCCTCCGTCAATGTTGAACATGCACCCGTTCATCCTGGCAGTTTATTATATCGTATACGAGGTATCAACAGAACGGGGAAACGTATCGTTAAACGTTTAACGCGATATGAGGTAGAATTATTGACGGTAATCGTAACACAATACTAAACCCGAGCTACTATTCGGAGATCTGCCTAGACTCGCCCACTTTTTCACTCGTCGATCATATGACCAGCTGATATCGTGACGTTGTAGTCTAGGGATATTTCATTATTTACGCGGTATCTCGCGGTGAAAATCGAAACTCAGTTGGCAGATCAACCAAGATGGCGTTTGAAGTTTTAGCAACCGCGTATTAATTGTGAATATTTGTGTATTTTAAAACAGTTTTTAGCCACCGTCACCAAGAAATAATAGAAATATGTTCGGCGGTAAGAAGGAGCCTAAACGAAGAGCGAGACCCGCAGGTCGTGGAGGAAGCCTAGCTCAGGTAATCGATCATTGTTATCACAGATAGCCGTTGTACTACGCGTTTGTTCGCAAGTACAATTCAATTGTTTATATTCAAATTTCTTCGTATACGTTGAAACTCATGCCTCGTATCGTTACCAGTACGGGCTTTTCGATGTGCCCGATCAGCTTGGTAACGTTGACGGAATGGGTGACCCAGAGGATGACGACGAAGACTTTGAGGCGGAACTCGCCGCCTTGACAGGCTCAGGCGGAGTCCCGAAACGTCGTAAAGGTATTTATTTTTTCCTCAATATAATGTAAATGGTCAACGATATTCGATATTTGTTTCAAATTTATCAATTTATCTCGTGCTCATATCGGCCGAAAAAGGTTTTCTAATTTTCTTCCGAGATTAGAACCGCGCCTCCCACTACATGATAATCGCAGTTTCCGTTGGGACAGCATGACTCATGATAGTTATTGCCATTTAGAATTAACATGCCTTTGGGCTATGGCTGAATCATAATCTACATAATTCTGTTCATTCATATTTTACACAGAACCTCCTAAAATACTACCGAGCACACGACTAGACGCAATGGTTGCGGAAAGTATGAAAGATTTGGGGGACGACGAGGAACTATCAGGAGATGACGATGACCCCGATCTTTTGGTAGATTTATTTATTCATTCATTCGTTTATTCATTTTTTCATTTATTCGTGTATTCGTGTATTTATAACAATTCTAAATCCGATTCAGTATACCTAATTTTAAACCGTTTGGCCTAGGACGAATTGAACGAGTTAACAGGGGGAGACTCTGCAGGGCCTGGTACTCCTGAGGCAGAGGAGCCCCCCGCAGCTGAAAGCAATAACGGAGAAGCTGAGGCGACAGTAAAGCTCTTAGAAGATCGTATAGCGACCTATAATCTTGCTATAACAAAAGCCAACGCCGAAAACGAGTCTGGACGCGCTAGAAGGTTTGGTCGAGGGCTGAAAACCCTTCAGGATATGCTGGCTGACGCCAAACATGGACGACCAATTAATACCGCAGATGTTCCACCTTTGTTACCTCCCTCAGCCACTGGCGAAGTTGTGAAAGGTACAACACGCAGCTGCAGGCTTCGTTAATCTCTTCTGAGTTATTGTAATTGTCATAACATTTGAGATTTTCATGCTTTGCATTCCGCAGATAAAACGCCTTCTGATCCCACGTCTGATCCAGAACCCCCTGCAGCTGCACCAGCTCCAGCGCCAGAAGGTGGTCAAGTACCGACAGCACAAACAGAGGAGACATTGCGATTGGTAAAAGAGCGCCAACGTGAATATAAGTTGGCTGCTGTTGCGTGGAAGAAGGCAGGGAACAGCGAAGAAGCTATTAAACTTGTTAGGATTTCTAAACAATTCGATGCCGTTGTCGAAGCACTCGGAGCAGGTAATCCAGTCGATTTGTCAGACATGCCTCCATCCCCGCCGTTACCAGCTAAGATATCTGCGGACAGCGGACCTGCTATTACACCGGGAAAAGAGGAGAGTGAGACGCAGCACGACACCCCACCCACGGCTAATCCAATAGGTAATTGAGATTTCAAACTTGAACGTCTGAGACTGCGAATATCTTTTACCCAACTGGCTATAGAAGGGATTTTATATTTTTCAAAGTTTCCCAAGCAGCAAACGCATCCAGTGGCGGCGACGTCCTTGGATCAGCTTTGAAGGAACGCCTTGAAGTTTACAGGCGCATGAAAGTAACAGCTGAGTCAGATGGCAAGAGTGCTAAGGTACGGATGTACGGCCGGCTTTGCAAGCAGTTTGAAGACGCGATTAAAAAACACGAGCGTGGAAAACCGATTGACCTAGAAGATCTACCAGAGACTCCTGGATTTCCACCACTCTCCAGTCTTGTGAAACCTCCTGCTGCCGCAATCACTCCTCAGCCCAAACCTGTCGCTGTACCGACTTCTGAACCAGAAGGAGAGGCACAGTCTCCTACGGAACCTATTCCAGAGCCAGAACCGTCTGAGGGAGAGGCAGGACCAAAAGTTTCACCACAGAGAAAGGCTCCAGCTCCCCCACCCCGTACAAAACCAGGTGAATTTTCATTCTTAATCTCTCATTACATTATAATGATTTACAGAATATAGGATATAATTTATTATATTGTAATGATTTGTCTATTCGTTCATTTATTTATAAGATAAACTGGTAGAAACCCATGCAATGTATGATGGGCCAATCATTTATATTGAAATCTTTACTATTTACAACATACAAGAGGTTTTCTTCTTCAATGATATGCTATTCACAGATTTACAAGTCTTCGAATTTTTTTTTCTTATTTTATAATTATGTAATAACAATTAACAGGTAAGCCCCAAAGGCAGGGACGGACTAGGGCTGACAAGCAGTTAACAGAGCTGCAGCAGCGTCAGCATGAGCTAAAACAAGCTGCACTGGCGGCTAAACAAGACGGAGACTTGGAGCTGGCTAGGACATACCTAAGGCAAGCAAAGGGCATGGATCCATTAATACAAGCAAGCATGGGTGGCCTTCCTGTCGATATGGATTCGGTACCGCTTTCACCGCTCGCTAAACTCCGACTTGATGAACTTGGCGATTCTGACACCTTTGTTGTTGTCACTCAGGATCCTGCAAGTATAGAAGGCGACGGTGATGATCAACAGATATACGAGAATATGGAAAAGCAGCTTGTTAAGCAAATAAAGGTGAACCAGTTGAGATAGATAATATAAATGGATATTTAGAATAGAATAGAATAAGATGTACCGTATTGGCCTGAATATAAGTCGAGGTTTTTGGTAACCGACTTAACCCTCAAAAACCGTACTCGACTCTTATATTCGGGCTCGACTTATATTCGGGACCTTCTTGGGGATTTGCATTATCGACTGAAAACTTCGTTATCGACCGATAATCGCAATATTTTAGCAATGCGATGCATATTCGCGCACTGCGCGCGCGCGATTGATCTCGAAGATCGAATATTCGAATTTCAATTTTTTCTGAAAGCATCAGTCTGAAGTTGAAATAAACAAGTTATTTACGGAATGTTTCGCGTGTGCAACAATTGCTTATTGTAATTAGAATGGATTTACAGAGATTCCGTAATGCAGATACAGTGGAGACTAGGGGTTCTCAGATGAATCAAGTAAAGAAAAACGCAATATTATAAATAAATATCGACCTGTGATAATAGGTAATTTTCTCCTAAAATTCGACTTATATTCAGATCCTAAAAAAAAGTCCTGAGTCGGAGGTCGAAGATTTGGGGTCGACTTATATTCAGGCCAATACGGTATATTCATTATGTTCTGGAACACAGCAGCGATGAAATTTTCACATAAAACAGTCTTCAAACGAAATGCTCATGATTCCTGAACTATTGAATCTACAGACTTGACTCTAAGGACATTTTGTGCAGAGAATTTGTTTCTCTGCAAAGTCGTGTCTTGCAAAATTGCGTACAGTAAATCCTAGTAAAGTTAGAATTCTTTTTTTTTTTAAAGTCAACAATTCTATCTTAATTGAATGGAAAACTTTATAATCGAGTCCTGAAATGCCTCACCTCGATAGATATACACAATATAATCCCTCTGCTGCTGTCGATTTCTAACATAATTATAACTCAATCATTCTCAGACCTGCCTTTCCACACGAGATCATTCCAAGGCCCTTGGCGATGTCCCAGGATACAATCGTTGGGAACGTTTGGCGCTCGGCTACACCCGCGACCTCGATATGCTCCGGGTAAAGCGCCGCGACGCTTTACCTCCTCCACTACATCACTACGAGACTAAGACCTTCGCAATTGTGCAGTAAGCTATACGAATTTACCTGATATATCTTATTTTATATTCCAGGGTGGCTGGCTTTTCTGAATAACTGGAAAATCTATTATAAAAAATAATCACAGCTTATCTCTTTTCGTAATTCGTGTACAATTCTTGTCCGGAAAATGGCTAGAGAATACATTGATTTCTGCTTTTAGTTGTGGTCTCTAAAATCTCAATTTTTCGTTGCCACCCTACTAATATCCACAAATATATACATTGAACGATATATCTTTCTTGTGTTCTAGGAGTTGTACAGATCTGGGCGACAACGATGTAGAGGTCTCCATAGTTAGAGGGGTGAATTATCCCCGGGAAGCTGACACCTATGTAATGTTTGAGTTTCCGTATCCCACTGAAAACCAGCCCTCTGACAGAACGTCTACTATAAGAGAGACGAAGGACCCTGAATACGAGGCGGTGTTTCCGTTACATGGAGCTGTCGATCGTACCGCGAGGCAGTGCCAACGAGTCTTTAAAAGACACGGACTCAAGTGTCAAGTTTGGGCGAAAGGGTAATGCATTCTTTCCGTTAGATTAATGCCCCTTTTTCCATGCCTTATCCGGTTCTTAGATAATTTTTTATCAATTATAACTTAGTCACGCTAACGTTCTTTCTCCAATATCCCAAGTTGTGCTGTAATCTCCTGCGGTTGGATTGTCATTATTCCAGCAGAGCCAAAAAAGGAAATTGTTCCAAGAATCAATGCCAGTTATTTAATACCCAGTAGGCTTATAATAAACGTGCAGCGGAAAATCCCTGACGGTCTTAACTGATTTGAAAAACCATGATGTCTTTTTTAAATCTCCATCTAACGCAGACTTTAAATTCGGCTTAGAATTAGATTATCTTAGTAAATAGAATAGGACGTTGCTTGCAGATGTTCGCTGAATCCCGTCCTGTGTTGCACTCACCCAAGGTAGGATATCTTCCTACGTTATGTATAAACAAGCTTATTCATACATACACGTACAGGCATGTGGCATAAAATGTCCAGATTCCGAACTCCAAGCTTTCTTTTTCGGCTCTTGGCCAGTGAGATAGCCGAAATAAGTAACATGGCTGTTTTATCTGCTGAATTTAATCGTCTGAAGCCATTGAAAATTACATTCAACCTACCCTGTTCATCGGAGATATTAATTTAAGGCTTTTATTTGTGATTTTAGAGGATTCTTTCGAAGCGACAGCCTCCTTGGTACCGTAACAGTGAAGCTGCAGCCTTTGGAAAGCAAATGTATTCTACACGACTCTTTTCCAGTGAGTAATTCTTTGTAGAATATTTAAAAAATAGGGGTGAAACTAAAATTGTAATTCGTAAAAGACTGAGAAGATGTTAAATTTCGGCCGTTAAATAGGCAAACCAAAAGAGCAAGTGACCCACTCATGTATTCTGGCTGAAATATTCCTATTCATTTCAGCTTATGGATGGAAGAAAAGCGACTGGAGGAAAACTGGAGGTGAAAATAAGGGTGAGAAATCCTATTCTCACAAAACAGATCGAACAAGTAACTGACCAGTGGCTCGTCATTGATCATTGATATAAATCTACGACATTTGACCCCATTTGAGACTGGTGCCAACTATTTTCCAATGACTGGTCCAACGGCAATAGGTAACAACTCACAATTGATTACAAGTATTTGGGTAATTATTGCCAATGTCTTGTTACATCTCGCCCGCATAATGTGTCTTTTAGCTTTAATGATAATACTTTTACAATTAGGTATACGTACAATACATGTATTTATGTATATATATGTATATATATATAGATATATAGATATATAGATATATATATGCGCAAAGTTTATTTACTACGTCTGGAGAAGATATTTTTATTTTGCTCTACAATTATGTATGTGAAAGCTTGCAGCTATATTCAATAAATGATTATTAATTATATCCTCTCCTCGTTCTCTCCGCTCTACATAGATATACCTGTAGTATGCTCTATTCTATACTACATTTAGGGTGTCCAGCAATCCCTTCTTCTTAATACCTCAGAGAAATAAAAAAGAAAATATTCGAGTATCGAATGTTTGTCTCTCAGGAATTATTACCATTATTATTATTATTTTTCTGTTTCCAATTTTCATTTTTTCAATGAGTCTTTAGAATCTCCTCAATCTTTATTCCTAAATTTTACTGGACACTCTCAACGACGCATATAGGTATGTTTGTGTTATCTCGCCGAGCGAACGATTGGGAAATCTCGGAAACTGGAATATAGGTATTCCCTGGAAAATATTTTGCTGTAACATCTCTGATGCAGTTCTTGGTGACTACGTTTACGGCCTGAATACCGAAGCTTCGATTCTGCGATTGAACATTTCTCTTTATTTCTAGACTTGATGTGAGCAGGTATAGATAGCTGTACGTATCTACGTACGCGGTATACCTGTACATGAATTAATTTTACCATTAGATACGAAATTGAGTGAATACTATGCGATCGTGGTATAAACGGAACGAGAAGAGGCAGCTGAATCTACGATTTCTAGAGAAGAACAATAGACAGGGTGAATTCGACTAACAACGCATTGTTCTGTAATAGGTCTGCATAGCCCCATCACCCCATGACCCCGGTTCCTCCGCTCCTCTACAATCTGTACATCTCGCCGCGACGTCGAGACTGACGCCCGATAGTCAGAGATTCCCCGCTAGGCGCGTCCGTCCCAATTACTACGAGGGAGTTTTACCGCCAGCAGGTGCTCCTCTCGCGTGGACCATATCAAGAACTAAGACCGCGTGTGACTACGATCGATGAAACACTCGGCCGGGAGCCGTCGAGCCGAGTGGATATGTTTAACGTCTCTCCCTGCGTTCAGAGTTCTGGCAGAGATTTATGCATGAGATGACGATATGTAAGTAATTTACAGAATCTTCGCATACATGTTTAATGTAAGATAATACAGATCGAATATCTGGCTCATGTATTTATACAATTACATTCACACAAATTCGTATACAATTTTGAGATCTGAGAATCTCTGAGGTGTTGGGCAACCGATCGCGCGAAAGGTCAAGTTCTAAGTCTAAGGTCGACGTTTGAATGACGACCCCTAATGGTTTAGGTACTCGTTGCCAACTGGGCACAGCGGGTATATCCTTGTTGGTGGTTTCTATTGTATGTATCGACCCAGGAAGGCGCGTGTAAGCGGTAGCATTCCCGACGCGATCGGGAAACAAAGCGATTTATTTGCCAATTAGACAATTGGAGATGCGATCCCTCGGAAAGGGCATCGAGTCTGGGGCTTGGGGCGTGGGGCTTGAAGCGTTCGGAAGGGTTGCCGTTGCGGTGGTACCGCGTCTGCCCAGCCACACATTTAACCACGGTGCTCAAGAACGCCGATTACACGCTCCGGTAGGGAATATTTGCCGAGTTACCGAGTAGGTACCTACTACCCGCCGACCCGGTGTTGACCTTTTGGTCCACGGGAGGCCGCGTGCAAATTAACAATGTTTGCGCTCAACCCTTGCTCCTGGCCTCTCTTCCCTTACCCTCCCCCATCTCTCTCGCGCTTTTCGCGCTTTCGAAGATAAAATGAAACGAGGGGGGAGAGAGGGGGGAGGGAGAGACTATATACCACAGTAGATAGATATAAATTATTTTACGTATATGTTACACCAGGACTAGGAAATCGGGGGGAGAGAGGAGCGAGGAGGTAATACCGCGACGCGATCTTATTTCGCGTGTAAAGAGGAAAAACTTCTTCTATATTATAGCTGTATGCGAAATCTTTCATAGGTAATATCTAGGTGCACGTACTTATATGTACGTTTAATGCACTTAGGATATACTTGAAACGAGTAACGGAGATTCATATATTTAGTAGGTAGTAGGTGCAGATATATAACGGGATATTGTTACAGCGAGTAAGAGGAGAATGGGGATGGTAGCGTACTTGGTTCGTCGAATGTAAATCGCGCAAATATTGTCTGACCGCGGACCAGCAGACAATAATTAGGGAGCAAGTATACACGTACCCTGTATGCAGTATTATACATTGATATACTACATGCATGTGTATGTCTATATGTATACCTATGTATACGTTCGTCGAAGAGTGCATCGTCGGGGTTTAAGCCAGGGGGTGAACGGGGTAGATGAGTTGGATGGAACGGGTTAGGAGGTCTGAGACATCTGATAACCTCATCACAGACGACGCGTGATTCAAGATATTTTAATCTATGCTTCGTATATGTTTGGACTTGTTACAAAGTACAACATTGTCACACGTAACTACTTATGTGTATAATATTAAATACATTGTTATCTTAATTACATACGATACTGCGGCCAAACTGTCAATGATAACGCTAATTTTTTTTTTCTTTTTTTCTTCTTATAACTGCAATCTTATTACGATAATAAAATTATTTTTAATTTATTTTCAATATTTTCGCATACCGATAATTTTGCATAGCAACTCGTTTCGAATCAATTATAACCGCAGACACCCGGTTGCGTTTGTATATCAATTCATTTCATTTCATTCAATCACTATCCGGGTTATTAGCTAAAATTCAAAATTGACAATAATCAATATAAAATCATAGGGTCGCATTTTTGTAATTAAACAAATAATTAACGACTCTGGGTAGCGTAATTTCGCATGCTCTTCAGTCTCTTCCTTCGTCATGTATGTAAAAAAAAAATCATATGTAAAAGCATATCGAGGAAGCACATGATATACCCTGCAATTGGTTTGCATAATTTCTTTGCGGATAAGGCGTATGTAATTATCCGGTGCGGGAGGATGTATATATATGTAACATATACATATATATTACATA
Source organism: Tenthredo notha (assembly GCA_914767705.2). Taxonomy (NCBI): domain Eukaryota; kingdom Metazoa; phylum Arthropoda; class Insecta; order Hymenoptera; family Tenthredinidae; genus Tenthredo; species Tenthredo notha. Next base: position 6,282,991 of record OU611921.1, on the reverse strand, counting down.
TAGTTCCGCGACCGTGACTTTTCGCACCGCAATAATCCCTCTCGTCCCCGTAATCACATCGGGGTGTACATAGTAACTACACAGCAGCCAACAGCGTTGACACCTAGCTGTTTTCTGCATACGTTGCATTTAACGCCGGATGTGACGTCAGTGGTCGCTAAAACGCGCGTGCAAATGGCAGATGGCTGTAGATGCGACCCGACACCACTTCTGTACCCCGTCTTACCTCACCTACACTTTTTCTTCGTCTTCGAACTCGCCTATGTAGATAGTATATACATTATCGTAATACATAGTATATATGCACTAGTATTTAGAGAAATAAAAAAAGAAAATCTAAATAAAGTATCAAGTAGAATTACCAACGCGAATAATATACTGCATATTGCATTTATATATATACATATATATATAAATATATATGTGTGCTGCACGGTTTAGAAGAGGCCAGAGGGCATCGGATCCGATAAAGACTGCGATTATAGTCGCGAGCAGAGTCCTTGGTCCGTATCAAACTACGATTATGTACGCAATCGTTAATGCAATATTATAACTATATTAAGCATATAAGGTGTATGCATTTCATCATATGCGAATGATGATCATATAGTGCATCGATACATTGCAGATAGTGATTGCTATGCACTTGTATCGGATGTCTAATATATTTTATTTAGGCATCTATTATACCAGTTATATCTATTAGTTGGTAGGTATATACAGACGTACACTTTCATTGAATATCTTTTACCCCTGTATCCTCGGAAACAATGGACCGAGAGATCTACGGCCGTTAATAGAATATACGGGTGACAAATATGGTGGGACTTCCGTCATCGACCGGAAACCACAAAATGACCCGAGTCCGGTCCAGTCTCCCCTGTCTGACCATTTATATATATGATTTCTTGCTTTCGTTTCGCGATATATATATATATATTTTAACCCGCAATAAATGATCCACTCGACAGACAAGATAATTTATATCTCGAATATAACATTCGATGAAATTCTATAAAGAGAGCTGAGGACCCCAACGATGAGTATCGAAATCTCATGAGTACACAAATCGTTGTATGTACAGATATACTATGTACTATACCATATCCCATAGGTATTACAAGCTATAGGAGTTCCATTCGATTGTCATTTCTGGCAAATTAATTCGCGAAGCAAACACGCGTATAGATATAATATATATATAGGTATATAAAGACGTGTAAATTAGGTCCGCGTATTATACGAATGGTGTATTATAGAGGGAGATAGGGGCAACGACAACGACGACGACGACGACGACGATTGTTTCAATCCCCGCTATCGTTCGCGACGCGGTGATACAGCGATCATCCGCAGCCAATATTATACCGCATATCCGCGAAACCCCCCTCCTTCCCCCAGGGTGGAACCGCAAACAGATCAGTCTCTCCGTGCGCCCGTTGTCATCCGTCGTTACCCGCGAGCACCACTATATACGGGACTACCCCGCGAACAAATGAACGTCTGAGCAGCTGACAAATAATTTGAGGCTTATCTGCAAGCTCCTCTTCTCTGCGTTACCACTTCATAGCTTAGCTTTTTCGTATATATATATATATATACCTAGGTATGTATTACTATATGCAAACGATGGCGCGAGCACGGTATTGTTCACACATAGGAAATAAGTTGAGATATCTATTGATTAAACTAGTTATTTTGCAAAAATCGATGCTTTGCTATAAACGACATTTGGAGATATTTGCGATTTTCTTGTATGGCTAAATAACGAGATATTACACATAGGTGTATATAGATATTAATTGTGACTTGCAGTATGACTAGTTCGTATATGTATGTAGAACACAACAGCACGTTGACCGCGGTACTCTACTCTGCAGCTTGCCTAATGCTACGTATCACTCCGCAAGTGCTGTTAAATTTCTTTACTTATATTAAGTACATGTATTGGTTGGAAATTATTACACGACAAATTGGTAGTAAAAGTTATAAAAATTTTATACACTGTTCATTGTATCTGATGATAATTCGCGGTTAATTGGGAATTAGATTTATATTAAACAATCCGATACATCGATTCGAAAAAATGTATGATAATATATTAGCCTGTGTACAACCCCCACGTATATAGATATAGGAAGCTTTATACGTAAATTAGGGGAGATTTTTTGGAAATTGCGTCTCGGCGGCTGCAATAGACAATTAATTATTATGAATTATTATATATGTCGTAATATATGTGTATAGGTATATATTATATATATGTATACACGAGTCGGTACAGAGACAGTAGTGATCGTGTATAAGTATAATATACCTGCATGTATATATAAATATATATATACATAGGTGTTCGTCGCGGCAGGCGCAGCGTCGGCGAATTCCTCGTCGCCCCCTGCACTTTCCCCGGGCCATCCCGAATCTACGAGACTCTCGACCTCGAGACGCAACCGTCGTCGCGAATCGTACCCACGTCCGGGCGGATAGACCTTAAAGCGTCCCGGCGTCATATTCAAGCTTGACTTATACATCGCGGCCAAAACTGAACAGATCATTTTTTTTTTTTTAATTTTTATCTTATCTTACATTATTTCAATATCATCAATACAGGTGGTAATATTATGTATGTATCACAGAGTCGAAGGATGTACAGTATAGAGATCCTTCGTTATTCAAGGATCAACGATCAGCTGCGGGAAATATTGCAATGCGAAACGTTTATTTCGAAACTCTTTTTCCCCGTTGCCTAATATATATACCTAGAGGGGTCTAAAAATTTCGTAGAAGAAAATAATTCATCACACTGTTAATCTATGATCTAGACTCGATCTATATCGATCTCGTCTAATAACTCTTCCTTTGCTATATTAATCGTATAGAGAGATAGATGATTACGTATTACGATTATTATATAGATTGGGGATTTACATAGCTGGCGTTTAACAGTTCTTGTTTAGATATTTCTGAAACATTACGTGTCAGAGACTGATATGTATTATAGCATATACATGTGCGCCCCCGCATAGTATGTTGGGGGTGGTTTAAAAAAATAAAAAATAAAAACACAGAAAAAAAATAAAAAATTGGGTATCCGGGGTAGACACTACCGTGGCGAACGTTGAAGTAACTTTTCATATCTGGAATTGAGATCTACACATGGTCTATATACGCGCTAGATTTATCTCTCTATTTTCTACGCGAGCCATGCAGGCGCGAGATTTCACGCGCCGAACAAAATTTTAAATGACCTATTCTCTTTCGGGGAGAAAAAAAGAAGAAAAAATAAATCGCGACGTTTTACGACCCTACGGTCCCGTCTACCCTCTTCTCTATATTGCAGAAGCTGTATTTTCAGGGCGAACAAAAATTTCAAAAACTCAAACCTATATACATATTATGAATGGTTTGGTTTCCTTATTTTGCAAAAAAAAAAAAAATACGTGCCTATACACACCCATTTCGTCTTATTAACGTACCCATATAAACCTGCGGAATAATATCATCTACATCATATCTCACGCTGTCGCTTACTTGCAAAAATCTCTTTTTCCCTGCAACAGCTTCCCCGGAAGGTCGACGACTCGCGTGTATATGTATATTTTAACCCTGGATACGATGTAGCCATCGTAATAGCTCGAGGAAATTAGTTTCAGGAGCCGGTCATGTCCGCTAGGGGTTGAATTTCCGAATGAGCATCACGGCGTCGAATTCCCTATCACTTTTTCCGTCGATTACAGGTAAAACGTTTTTTTTTTTTTTGCTTGTCGATCTACGTATTTTTTTTCTTTTTTATTTCTCACTTTTTCAAATTTTTTTCTTTTTTATCCTATTTCCGATTAGCGCCGATATATTATCTTATCTTATTATTATTTGAATTCTGTATATATATACAGAGCGATTCTGTGGAAAATCATGTGTCTAAAATTTAGACTAACGGGAAACGTCTGAATTGAGCAGATCAAACATCGGAAATATTAGGTTTTATTCATTTCCAGGGAAAGAAAAACCCAATCTTCGATGTTTGATCTGTTCAATTCAGGCGTTACCCCGTTAGCCTACCTTTTAGATGCGTGATTTTCCACAGAATCGCTCTGTATATCTCTGCATGTTGCTAAAATTGACACGATAGGGATTTAAAGAACCTACCAAAGACTGTCAGAGCTGTTCCTTATCACAAGGGCGGATGTATTCTTGATAATTATACCTGTGCTATGTTATCTACCCTGCGTCTTGCATATTGGGGCGTCGAGGCGTCGCGGGGGCTGGGGTTTTCATTATTCATTATACTATATTATCCGATTTTAATTTCGTCGCGGTTTGGTTATAATTATTGCGCGGTGTTTCTGCGGCGCTGAATTTTTTTCTCACCCGAGGTATAAACGGCGTCTTTCTTCCCCCTGCGTCCCCCCCACCCCCTCCACCCCCTCATAGCGTAGCTAAATTGAAATCCGTGGGGAAGAGAAAAAAAAATCTGTCCGAAAAGTGGAATAGCGAGGGGTATGTTCGGGGGTAGGGGGTTTGGTGGGCGAAGGGTGCGACAGGGTGAAAAATTATAATAACGACTTTAAATATTAATGCGTTCTTCACTCGCGATCGCCGATCAAGGAACCAATGGCGGCTACGTTGGAATATCCACCAATCCTCAATCTACCGGATGTAGGATTGGCTCATGACGGCGACGCCCCCGCATGACGTCATATACGACGCCGTACCTGCGCAACCCTGGACTACAATAGCGTCGCGGCGCTTCTATCCCGCACACCCACCGGGCACCGCTCATCCTCAGTCGGCGATTCTACCGCGGGACGCCCTGACCCTCTTACCACAGAGAGACATATCTTGATACTTATAAACCGACTATAAAACACCGCGAATCTTCCTGCGATATAATAATAATAATAATAATAATAATAATAATAATAATAATATTTCGCACCCTTATTCCGCATACAATTTGCACTTGAATTTTTTCACCTGTCATTTATTGCATTCATTTAAAAAAAAAATACACACGGTATATAATGCGACGTATTTACCTGTAACAGCGAGTGCATAGTGAAAGACGTACATCGGCAGTGGTTTATATTAATTTATTAAAATTGTGCGATTGACGTTAGAGTGTCGTGAGTCTTCGTAAAGGTGGTTGGTGTTCTGTGCTGTGCCGTGCCGTGCCGTGCGGTGCGGTTTATCAAAGTGCAGCTGAGGAAGATTATAACACCGAATTGAGTCTCATTAAGATCTGGTGCTGCAGCAGTAGCCAACGTTCAACGATACAAGGGGTGCAGGTGGGATCAACCCTGTGGCCCTTCAGTCTGGCGGTTTTTTAGTTTATTCTCCGAAACGAAACCTGAGGGATTTGTACCCCCGACGGTTTTAATAGCGGTGGAAGAAAATCGTTAACTTTCGCATCATTTGTAACGGATATATCGGATCTCAACTAAAAAAAAAACCGTATGCGGTCGTTTGAAGCGATTTTAATACCACGGCGGTAAGAGTAGCCGGAAACAAATTTAAGCTGGTGGAAACGGACCAGGAGCCGAAATCACAAGCCACGGTGGAGCCCGAGGGGGACGGAGTCAAGATGGAAGCGGAGGACCACCTCGCCAGAGAGTATGTCCAGGAGTTTGTACTTGACCATTTGGATCCTGCTGACGTCAAGCGAGAGGTGAGCGATTATATATTATTTATCCTTCTATCAATTATCATTAGATTTAATTACTATAGGTACGCCTTTTAGTTCCGCCATATGTCTATAAATAATTTGTACGCTCGCAAAAGATGTAAGGACGAAACGAGGATCCATGTGTGAATAGTCCTTTGAGCATTGAGTCTTAGTTTCTTATCAAATCTGTTTTTCTCTCACATATATTTTCCCTGGTACGATAAAACCGAGAACCAGATCTGATAATTATTTGCAATCGAGAAACGTGGTAAGATGTGTAACAACCCCCATAGCTACAGTCTTCTATAACGTGCCCCGCGCAATCCCCACGGATGTTGCAGGTGCGTTTGGGTTCACCGACGGTGACAGTGAGCGGGAGCGTTTTGCAACTTCAGGGTCAAGTTGGACATGGAATCGCGCTCGCCCCGCTCACTCCACCAGCTCATGAGCTTGAGCAACCCCATCCGCTCTATGGGCAACCCCATATCGTGCCACAGGGTGTCCTGGTTAAAGCACCACCTGGAGTTGCACCCCAACTTACAACCCTTTCGCATCCTGGTACACCTCCGGATACACCGCCAGTATCAGCATCACCTCCGCCGGTTCATCTGCATCGTGGTGGTGCTGGAGATCGGGATATCCGCGAATTACGGGATATACGCGATATACGAGATCCTCGAGACGCTCGTGATACAAGGGATACAAGGGATCACCGAGATCGTGCGACGTTGGGAATTGGACTAGGAATTCACCTGCAACAAGGTCCAGGAGGAACTTTAGCACAGGATGAAATGCAGGTTGTTAACGGAGGCGGTATGGGATGGCCTCCGCACGCTCTTAGACAGGAACCCTTAGATCTAAGGCCTCATTGCCCTCAGGATCAGACGCCTGAACCTCCGCCTGATTCTTGGCCGTCGCATCATCATTTTCAAGAACTCCAACATCTTCCACGTCACGCAAGACACCCCGGTGAGTCGCTGTACTTTAGTCAGATCTCCTACATTGATTATACTATGCATTATGTTCGTCCTGTGCAGTGTGTCTGTTATTTTGTATGTATAATAATTATATGCTTATATATAATGTCATGTTGCGTTGGAAAAGGCTTATCGTTATTAGTGCTGAATTTCAGTAGCTCCTATTGACGTAACACTTTATTTTTTTATTTTTTTTTAATGTTGTTTTGATTTATCCTTTTGCAACTATACGCTCGCGATAGGTATATCAATACCTTGGTCATTCACCTCGACGAAATAGCTGACGAGTAGAAAATTTTCTATATACTTATTAGAGTCGTGCAGCAATGCTTACCTTGTACCCCACCTGTGTACTTATATCTATCTTGACCCAGATTCGTTACTTACATGTACCCCAGATGTACCCATACATGAGGTAAAGATTTGGGGTAAAATTCGGGTTAGATTTGTACACATATTCACACGGTAATGTGGATTAAATCGGTTCTTATTTGTAGAATTGCGAAAAACATATTGCGAATAATTTACTCTCATACAAGTAGGTTTTAATATTAATTAGCGTAAAATTTTTACGGTAATTGTATCGATGAAAAATATAACCGGATGTAAGGAGGAGAACAGAGACCTATAGCTATCGCGAAGAGAAAAGAAAAAAGGATTTTCTTATTTTTGTTGTTGTGCGTTATAAAAACGGTTTGACACAACTATTATACGTATATCTATATAATTGTCTGATATTATTGAATGAACTTGGATTAAATAACAACTCATTTTTAATGATGGTCTTTCTTATCGATATTTCATAAATATATAGATTATAGCTATACCGTTTTGATACATCAAGTTCAAAGTCTAGGCACGTACGCAATTGCTGTAATACAGAACATCGGACAAATCTTTAACTTGACACTCAACTTATACAAGTATTATTCAAACTCGTTGTATATTCAAAGAATACATATCCAGGAGCAAGATGATTTTTTATTTTTTTATTTTTTCTCTATTATCTACGAGTAAGCTGCAGCCCCTTTTTTTCGCTAGACAATTAAGAAGAACCAAGAGAGCTTATTCTTTTCCAGAAGACGAGGAGTGTGCAGGTGGTTGTCTCGTTGCAGGCGGCTACATAACCGTTTCCGGTCACATCGAGTACTACGGTGGCGGAGGTAGTGGAGGTGGTGGTGGACCCGGAATGGGTCTAGGCGGTGGTGGTAGTGTGATGCAAGGAATGGATGACAGCATGCAGGGTATGCCTATGCAGCCGGGTAGACCCATGAGCGTTTGTTCCGTAAGTTCGTGCGGAGGACCGAGTCCTCATCGTGGACCTGGCGGTCTATATTCTAATTGCGGAAGCGGAACAGCCGACGAATTGATGAACGACGAATTATTGATGTCCCTTTCCGTCCGCGAGCTCAACAAGCGCCTCCACGGCTGCCCCAGGGAGGAGGTGAGTCAGGTCTCTTCTTGCTACATGTATTGGCGAGGCGGGTTCCCGCGCCCGAGGCGATAACCTACCTGCATATATATATATATATATATATACCTCCCGAAGATATCCCCCAGGATTCCGAGGAATACGTCTCTTGGTGTATACGAGATAGAGCGTTTGTTTCTTCTTGTCTTTACCTCATTTTTTTTCTTTCTTGTCTTGTTTTCCTCTCGTTTTCTTCTGAATGAGGTGCGTCGCCTCAGGTGCGGGCGAAACTCGCCCCCCAGCCCTGGCCGCGTGCGGGACGATTGACTTACGGTGTCCGTGGGGTTGTTGCATATGTTGTACGGATAGGTGGTCCGGTTGAAGCAGAAACGTCGTACGCTTAAGAATCGTGGATACGCACAGAACTGCCGTAGTAAGCGTCTACAGCAACGCCATGATCTTGAGACTACGAATAGGAATCTTCAAAACGAGATGCAACGACTAAAGATTGAGTTGACTCGCGTGCAGCAGGAACGCGATTTATACAAACAACGCTGTGAGATTCTTAGGGCGCGACAGCACCACCATCATCATCATCATCACCAACAACAACAGCAGCAACAGCAGCAGCAACAACAACAGCAACAACCACCCCCACCGCAATCCCAGCAGCCGCAACAACAACAACAACAACAACAACAGCCCCCCCAGTCCCAGCCCCAACCCCCAGCCCCACATCAGCCAGCCCCGGCAAGTCCCGAGGTATATCTGTGACATCGACAACGCCGCGGCGGTACTTGCTGGACGTAGGAAAATCCGGTCCGCCTGAAACGGTTTTTTTCTTTCATTTTTATCAATTACATATTGCTTGTGTAAAGGACCCCGATGCATTATGCTTTGAGAATGTTTGAACCGTGTATAAAATCGCGTAGGGTGAGTTGCGTATAAATAATAGATCGAGACGTGTATGTGTATGTATATATCCATACATATATGCGCGCGTATATTGCGGGTGGGAGATCAGCTAGTCGGCCATTTTGTGCCACCTGTTCATTGCAGGCAGCCATGGCTAGAACCACCTACGCAGGTAGACATATATGACGTGTACAACCAAGTAATATATATATATGATACCCATATGTAGTACAATAACTTGTACGCAAATGAGAAAACCGCGAATTATTATCTTGTTTTCCAGATATTGTACAAATTAACGTTCTATTTGTTATCTATTCTTATTCTTCTTCTACTTATCATTATTAGTATAGGTAAGTAGGTAGGTAGGTAGGTAGGTAGGAAGGTAGATAGGTAGATTACTTATTTACTACTTGTACTTGTATAGCGATACGTGTACTCCAAAACGTTACACGTATATGGGTCGTATATATCATTTTCCTAAAAATATTTTCGCATATAAACTCGATAATTGATCCTACGTTTCGAATTGGTTTATAGTTAATTAGTTAGTTATTTGGTTGTTTAGTTATACCGTTGGTTTTTTTTTTTTATTTTTATTATTTTACAATTAGTACAATTAGTCGGTTGGTTAGATTAGTTGGTCATTATTCTCAGTTATACAATTGTATATCGTATGTATAATATGTAAAATATATTTAGGGCACGCGACGTGGGTTATAAGGTATATATACATATATAAGTAGGCTGTGCATTTCGGAAGATCCGGAGATCAAATTAGGAAGAAGAGAGAGAGAATTTATTTCTAATTTTTTCATCATTTTGCGTTCAGATATATCATAGCTTCGTTTCGCCTAGCCGTTTAATCTGAAATCGTAGAGTCTCATCTGTAAGGTATCGATAGATTCTATAAAGGGAGGGTAAAGCTAAGGGTAAGTAACCCTGGTGTATTATAAAATCGTTTGGTGAAAATTAACGGGTTGATTAAATTTATCGTGATTTTGGTATCTGAATACGAAATTAATTAATTATTATAATGTCTTATAGCACAAATTTTTTAGGACACGTATACCTACGGACAATGTTATATATATATATATATATACATCCACTAGGTATACATATATGTGTATAGTTGCAAATATATAGGGATCATGCGGTAAAAGAGACACACGTTCAACGGTGCAGTTATTTCATATTATTATTATTATTATTATTATGATAATATGTATGCGAGGCACACCTAATATATGCATATAGGTGTTACAAATTCTCTCGTCTGTTATTTAATTTTAGATCAGAGGCTTTAATTAATTAAATTTATATTATAGGTATATGTATTATAAATGCATGTGCAGTGCAGTGCAGTGCGTGCGTGTGTGCATGTGTGTGTGTATACATACATATATACATCTATCTATTTAATACAACTCAAATTATATCTATATATATAGTATGTATATAGGTATATAGATACACACGGATTTATATATATATATATATATATATATATAATATATCTATATTATAATATATTTTTGTTTCAATCAATCTATGTATACCTGTATACCTATATACGGCTTGGATAATTTAAAAATAGATCTTTCCATTAATGTCACTGATCTCGTACGGTTTCCCACGATTCACTATATCTACGTGTGTATACTTTGCTATATCACAAGTCGCGTATATATCGTTCTATCCGCAGTCGCGCACACTCACGCATATCGTCGTTGCACGATTTCCTACGGTTTCCCTTCAGCGGTTCGTTTCCTTTCCTTTCTTTTCTTTTCTCTTCTTTTCGTCTCGTTTCGTTTAGTTTACTTTTAATTAATTTATCATTTTTCATCGGCTAGGCTCGAATGTATTTATACATAAATAGGTACTATTAATTCGTCTCTATCTGTTTGCTTGGTAAAAAATTTAATCTATATATGAAAGCATATATAATAATGAAGAAAGAAAGAAAGAAAGAAAGAAAAAAAAAAAATCACCACAATCATCGCTGCATCGACTCGCGTCATTTACGTATTACCTATATGTCACATAGGTTCTCTACATACTATACACATATAATATATGGGTATATGATCTCTGTTATTATTACCTATTAATCGAAAGAAAGAAAAAATGATAAAGAAACGCAAGTGAAACGCGTATATCCTAATATATTATATATATACATACATTATCGTATCGTATCGTATATCGTATCGTTTCGTTGCAATTTATTCTTCCGTGCGGACAATATTATACCGCTGGCAGTGCAACACGTTGTACATAAAATGATTATATACTAATAATGCATATATTATACATTTACGAAAAAAAAAAAAAAAAAGAAAGAAAAAGAAATAATAATAAACGTCGCCTGCAGCGACACTTTCGCATATATATATATATATATATACCTCTACACGACTCTATTATTATTATTATTCGTTTACGATAACCGCATTCGTTCGCTCACTGAGCTCTTAACTGAGACGTCTTGATAATGCCTATACAACGAATCGTTATTGTTGTATATTTCATCAGGCTTTGTATAAACAATATCTCACATGGCCTATAGGTGCTCATTGATCATTAACATACACATATATTTATATATATTCATTGTTAAATCTTTTCCCATATCAGTTTTCAACCTGTTATCTACAATTTGAAAGATGTCACAGTTCAGAACTTGGAAAGCGATGGGTACGGTGTTCTGTTCTGTTCTGTTCTGCTCTGCTCTGCTCTGCTCCTTTTGGTTATTGACATCGTCCGCAGGGAACAGGGAACAGCAACGATTGCACCGGACCAAAGAGAGGTAGGTCAGGGTATTCCCCGACACCTTTTGTTAATCCGAAAATTTATTTATCGGTAATATACGTATTTGTATGTATATTGCGCTGCAGTCAGGGTTCAGGGTTCCATTAAAACCCTCAAGTCATTTGGCTTTTAATCCAGATTTAAACATATATTCGTTTCCCTGATCTCTGTTCATCTGCAACAAGTAGGTGTATGGGTAAGATTTCTTCTCCATATTATAATCAACGTGCCGTTTTTTTATTTTTTTTTTATTTTTATTTTTGTTGGAATAGCAGTTTCAATACTGGCTGGAGTAAGTATATAAGCGATGAATTGTACATTAGGTATACGATATTATATAAAAGTATATAATATATGTATACATATACAGCTCAATTAACGACTCCCCGCGTATAATTTTCGCCTCTCAAGGCGAGATAGCGAGACGTCGACGGGACCCGATCCTAATGAGAGTTTAACTGACTCGTTTCCGTGCAGGGGGTGGTTGATGCCAACGGAGGGTTCATATAGCCGGCGCGTCGTCGCTCGTCGGCTTGCGACAGCTTGACTGATCGCCCTCGACCTCTCGCTCGCCACCCTTATACACGTCAGAGTCATAGGGTACAATTGTGGCACGAGGCTCCAACAGGTTCTGCATTACTTATATATATATACGTATATAATACTATTATTATATACATTCTGGAAAAATTATTATTCTCCTAAAACGCGAACGTGACGATCATCTCTCGTCGCCCGGAATTTTGCAGATTTTCTCTGCGCAGGCTATATCGATTTACCTCTAGCTCGTTCGCGGTTCTGTGAGGAAAGAGGCCAGCCAGGTTATAGAAGGGAAAGCTACAGGGGTCGAGGATGAAGAAGAGGATGAGGATCATCGGGGCCCTGGCTCTCTGGGTCTAGTTTCGAGGTGCGGTACACCGAGCCGTATTGTCGAGTCACGCTGCAGCCGTGTACTATCTCTCGTCATCACCCTCATCGAGGAAGCTTGAGAGTCGAGACCCGTTCAGGGAGTTCCACTCTACGCCTACGCGCGGTACCTTGCCGGCACGAAATCATACTCCCCCCTCTACAACCCCCTTTTTCCTGTACCCTCGTTCATCATCATCCCTTACGGTAAGTTTATCAATTTTATGAACATGATCGATATATATTCTATACTGTCATTCGCAAGGTACAATTATTCTCATTTTTTTTTTTCTTTTATCCTCGTCATATGATCCTTGCTAATTTATCATGTGCCAAATAATATCACACCGAACAATTATATAGTAGCAATGAATGGTCGGGTGGCCTGGATATAACCGTACAGGTTGACGTCATTGTTGCTAAACGGTATCAAAAGTTTGTTATCACGTTACTCGACTCCTGTACCCATATGTGTATATATTTTTATACACAAGTATATATGCATAGACATATACCTATGTATATATGGGCTAACCGGCAAAACTTATATATTATCGTATTGGCAACCGGTTGATTGTAAATTAGTAGCCACAGCAAGTACATACAATATAATATAATTGTATGTAGTATACATATCAGTTACGTATGTGGCCACCGTGCAACCACACAACGACTATATAATCCGAGCTAATCAATTAAAAGAATTTTTATTCATTTATCTTTTACAACGAATTATAAATATCGCATACAATTTATATGGCTATTTTCTTGTATTCTGCTCTTAGTTTTCCTATAAGTGTATCACACATATATCCGCGTGTCTTTCGTCCACCAGTCTGTCGTCGGTCTTTATACTCCCTGCATCCTAGTGGTCTCTTATATCTTTACCTGTACATCTAAATCCTCGCGTAGCCGAGTCGGTCGCCGGGTCGTCTGTCCGGGGATCGATGCTCGCTAATCAGATCAGCGGTTGTTATACCCGGAACCCTGGCATGTCGGGGACAGTCCTTATCGGGGGTGCAGGCTACTACGTCCCTCGGTGTAACGTACGCTCGAGCTGTCTATCGAACACTCATTTCCTCGAGGTCGCAGAGATAATATACATATCGAAATCTAACTATAACATACATGCATATAGTCTTGATCAATCATACACACATACACACACACATATATTATATAAATGTATAAATTATCTCGTAATACAGCAAATCGTATACTTAGATGGATTTTTAATTCGTACACGAGGTATAGTGCTGAGCTACGTTATAGATTATATATGAATAGGGAAATCGAATGATCGAGTGACGGGTTGACTCGGTCGAGCAATCGGAGAAATGTCATTTGGTACGCAAGACGTAACACATAGCCTGTAGAAGAACTGGGGGGTGGATGGGGGGCAGTTGAAACGAGTCGAGGGGATCAAATCGATTTCCGAAAATCAGCTGATGCGGTTGTCGTGTATATAGTTTTATATACTATGTATATATATGTATCTATACAAGCTAACCACATCTCTCCTGCAATCGAAGGTATCCGATTTTTGCGAAACGATCGGACGGGTTAACGATGCCGCGATATCTTAATTTCGCATTTCGCAGATCTCGGGATCTTTATCGAGTACCTTTTTGCGAACTGAGTGACACCATCTCTGCGATAAGTACCTGCTGTTTATATACAATAAATATATTTCGATACTATATTGCGTAATATCGAAGGATATTGCACGCGATTGAAAAGACCGGAGGGGTTGGACGCGTTTTTATTTCTTTCGATTTGAGAATTTGAGTGATTTGTCAACCGCGTAATTCAATCCCTTAGCGTTGGGTAGAGGCGATCGCCTGCGGATTTCTTTTGCGTTTCTCTGATCCCAGTTGGTTTGTATGCATGTGCGTATATATGTGCGTATGTTCAACACTGGTTCATATACATACAGGAGTAAATACGCATTCTCATTTGTACATGGTATATATATGTATATCGGTATATATAGGTACCGAGGTTCCCTGCCGCGAGTCGACTAGACGTTTATAGCGTTTCTCGACTTTATAAAGGGATAATTTTTATCCGTTTTAAGGCTTGGCGGTAGATTCACATCCCCCACGTTCGGTGGCCACCAGCCCATCCTCGTAAAATTAAGTCAAACAGTTCACGAGCGCCGGTACTCGGCTCTCCCGCGTTCACCCGTCGAGAGGGAGATGGTTATATTTAGGGGGGGGTGGAGTGGGTGAGATTGAGAGGGGTTGAAACTGCAGGGTGACGTTGACGACGCCTACCCGTCCTCTTTTATACGACGTTCTCGTCTTCGTCCTCGTCCTCGTCCTCGTCCTCGTACTCATCGTCGTACGATGGCGTGGATCAAGGTACAGTATAAGTATATAGATATATATATATATATACGTCGAGGATCAAGGAACCGTGGGTTTCCGCACCACAGCACAGCGCAGCGCTCGCTGCACCACAACTGCCATATAAATTAATTCACTTTTACTCCAGGCGATGAGGCATCGGGCTGTCGCAAATCCGTTGATGATCGCTACAGTGCGCCTCACCAAACGGAGACAAAATCTACTTCGTAGGGC
Source organism: Tenthredo notha (assembly GCA_914767705.2). Lineage (NCBI taxonomy): Eukaryota > Metazoa > Arthropoda > Insecta > Hymenoptera > Tenthredinidae > Tenthredo > Tenthredo notha. The sequence continues at coordinate 6,267,724 of OU611921.1, read as the reverse complement.
AACGAGGTGGCTACTGACATTGTTAGGAACCCTGCAGGGGTCGTCGCCAAAGATGATCTAGTTACCGCGCCAGAGGACAAACGGGGACTGACGGACCCAACATTCGTCAGGAATTTAAGGACGTAAGGATAGACAGACATACGGACCCGATGGATGGATGGATCAATACTCGAGCCGACACTTTGGAACAACGACCGGGCGAGGAAGAAGAAGAAGTAGGAGGATAAGGATAAGGATAAGGATGAGGAGAAAACAGGCATATAGGATAGAGGTATGTATATACCATGTAGTATGTCTCTGCTTTTGCTGTCCGTGTATTTTGGGGGGTACGATGATGGGGTCTCGCAGCTTCTTTGGTTTCGAGCACCACGACGTCGACTCTCGCTTTCTTCCGTCGTCCTCGTGGCTCTCGATTATAGTCCATAGAGGCGAGTGTTATTTGCACCTCGGCGAAGAGTGGTTACCTATATATATATACCTCGCGGCATATTAATGAGGGAAGGAAAAGGGGGGCTGGGATCGGGGGGTGGCTGTTGTATCTCGTCGTAGATATTCCCGGAGGATGAGGTATAGCTTTGGATTAAAGGGGAATAGAGAGGAAGAGAGGAGCAAAAGGAGGGCCAGGGTATCTCGCGCCGTCGCGGTCCTCTCGAAAGTCACCCTTACGGAGGGTAGGCGCCGCCTACCGCGATACAATTTCCCGCCAGTGGCCGACCGTTATTAACCCTGTATCGCGGCTCTGGATTCGCGTATACCTGAATTCTCTGTCCCACCTCTCGCACGCGCGGAAGCTGCGAAGGACGAGGATCAGGATCTTTCGAGGATATATATATGAGGTAAAATTCCGTAAAGGGTATATATAGGTATACCAACCCTATACATACGCGGATAACCACGCGAAGAAAAGTGTTACCGGCTCTAGCAATCAGGGGTGTAAAACTATATATACGGCTGCCCTAACCCAACTCAACTTATATATATATCTAGTGATTGGCTCAATTTGGTTTAAACCTTCCGTCGCCGTTCCCCGACGCCTCAGCACAACGTCGTTACGCTTGAAACCCACCTTCGTTCAAAGCTCGTGTGCCCCAACCCCCCCTCCCCCTCTCACCCCCTGTAGAAACACGCGCGTATCGTTTCCACCCGTTGGTTATCCCCCGCCAGAGGCCCCGATCCAGTAACGGTTTAATGTATCGGCAATGATTTACGAAGCCCCGATCTGCACTGTCGCGATGATGATACCGTCCCAGACGAGCGATGGATCGGCAGGGATTCCTACTGGACCCCGAGACTGTCCAGGCAATTCGAATATACAGAGGACAACTATGTATTATACACCGAGTATAGATATATACGATAGTCGTTCGTCCGTTCTTCGTTCTTGCCAATTGTAATACCAATATCCAACGATCGATCGAGCCTATTGAAACGTTTAGAATCAGCTGAAATTTAGTTATGGTATCAGATGGTATGTGAAATTTTTAAAGGGATGATTAATTTTCGTCAAAATTTTGGATAAAGAAATATGTATAGGTATTTAGTTTTCGCGAATGCAGTGATAGCGGGTATCAATAATATGCGGGTTCTGGGTCGGTCATCCCTGGTCATAATCGTCCGTTAAGGGTACGACGTACCCCTCGAGTGGGGGACTACTTCGTCACGTTATAATCTGTACATGTATGTGTATAGGTGTATATGTATAGACGTGAACTAAAGCCTGGTCAAATATACAGTCCGTACAGCTTCTTAGCATTTTTATGCTCGCTGCTGCTGACAGTTTATTTTATTACATGGGAAAACGGATTCCTTATGTAGTGACCAGGTCTAGCTATAGCGGCCTGCTGGTATTTTATATAGATTCGACTATGCTGACCACTAGACTTTATCTCGTATTATTCCCGCGGGGTGATTAGAAATCGTATCATGGTACTATATAGGTACAAAAGAACGGTACAGATTCTCTAAAAAACTGAATGAATTTTCCCTTCGACCCCGAGTGACCCATGTATACCGCCTGGATCGTCAAGCTAGTCGAGGCGATTAGCATGACAAGGCCTAGCGTAGGGGTGGACGTCGCTTTGTTGCGGCGGGGGCGTAGGAACCGGCAGTATTTTTTATCTAGTCACGGTCAACTGGCTTACGAGCCTCTTTCCTTCCTTCCCTTACTCCCGCCCGTTATTAGCGCAGCTTCGTATACGTATATCTATATACTATATATATATAGGGTACATCAGGGATACGTATAGCCTTTCCGAGGGAACTGACTGTATATAGGATAGGGAGTTTGACTCGGGTGGTTTTATCTTTTTAGTATTATTGCGTGCTGGACGCTGCGGGCTGTAGCTAGCTACCCCAAAGGCCAAAGGATCTCCCCTTACCACCCTTAGCTGTTTTCCTTGTCCTTCGCAGGAACTGAAAGATTTCTCGATCTTCGCGGTATATACATACATACGTATATACGTGTACCGTATGAGGTGTATTTTTTCATTGTGTACGTGCTCACGTCATGCTAATTCGCGACAGATAGGTACCTACTACATTGCGGATATTAGGTATGTAGTACGTATGTACTACAATACTTACACAATAACGTACCTTTGAGCAGACGCACCTAGCACTTTTCCGGTTTCGAAGGCTTCGGGACCTGCAGGTAACCTACCTACCCCCACTTACCCTCCTATCCTCTTACCTCCCCTGATCTGTTAAGTTATCCCTTGTCAACATGCATACCTAATAAGTGGTGTCTTTTTCATTCTTAATTTTTTTTTTTCTTTTCTTCTTCCCATATTGTTCTGCGTCTTGCTTTACACATAGCTTTGGTCGAACTACAATTAACCGCAATATTGTAGAAAGAAAAAAAGAAAAAAAAAACAACTAATTCGCACCCTATCGTATATCCGCATAATTTGTCGTCGACCTTGTATAGAATTAGGTATTATTCTATTTTAGGGTATGTTCTATAATCCTCGAGTCCCCTCTGACCGCGATAATTATCTATCTCGCGAGAAGTCAATGGGAAAAGTTTAGTATATAGATATATACCTATACCTATATCTATATATTTCCCCAAAATTCAGAAACGTGCGTATATCATATATACATATATAGAGATTGAGTAGAATAACACGTACGAGCCTACACGCGTAGGTATCTCGGATAGAGAACAATATAGGCTTCAATATCGGAAAGATCCGTTATACCTATACGATATATTGAATACATACATGTATATACTTATATGGCTCGCGTTCATGGGCTCTTCCATAAAGATAGCACGAAGCGATCAGATAAGTCTCGTATCGATAGAAAACTTGTATAGGTATTGTATATATGAGTGTGGGTTCGTGTTATACCAAGCGTATAGAGGAGAGTATAACGCTGTGTATAGTATGGTTATAGTATGTCCGACCAGGCACGTGCCGTAGCTACTAATTGGCGCCTTCATAACTGCAACCAGACTTCCATCGGTGTAGTTTATACCTCTTACTTGTATTACGTATAGTATAGGTGATGTGAGGGTATGTAGGATATATGGGTAGGTACGGAGTAGAGCGTTTACGCGATTCATAAAATAAAGTCACCCGACGCGAGCGGCCGGAGTCGGAGGACCTTGTTCCGGGCAAGAAAGATGGTTCGGAGTTTTTATGGGTGTCGATGATGTTACAGATTCGGGCCGTAAAAGAAAATTTACTGTGACCCATCCTGGCTCCGCGGTGTCACCCCTCTCTTACTTCTTCCTCATTTCTCCCTCTACCCTCTACCCTCTACCCTCTATCCTCTATTTCCTCGATCGTACGTGAGAGCTGGTAGCTAACGGGTCGGTGTTCGGTATCGGTATCGGTATCAGCGATAGCGAAATCGTTTCTAAAAAATTCTATGCAATCCGGAAGTCCTTTTTGACCTACGAGCTTGCATTGAGTAGAACTTTACCAGATCGTATGCATATGTTGCGGAAGTGGGATTCTTATTTCGAGTACAGCAGCAAGTTTTAGCTTCACTCCCTCATATAGACGAGGTGTGAAAATCTTCGCGAGTTTTGCTGCAGGGTGAATAAGGTCAAGTAGTTGTGCATCGGCAGTGGCTTAGGTCATTATACATGTATAGTTTACCTTCACCATATAGTATACGGAGACTTACCGGCGATCAACCCTCTATCCATCCTTCTTTCATTCTCTATTTTTTTATCTTCAACTATCTCTGTCATATTACGCGAGGAGAGAGGAAGCCCCACGTGCTTCAGGCCCGAGGGGTGTTGCGGGTATAGCCGACTACGAAGCCCTAAGGATATAGTATTAGATCGCACCGTTAGATATATATATATATACATGTATGTATATCGACGTAAAGACAAAGTTCTGAAATGGCACTGATATACAAACACCAAAATACTTTCAGAATCTATGAAAGTTTATACGTATATACTAACTAGACGAATATACCTTGTGTACCTATATCTATATTATACCATATAGTAGATATACACGGTCACCGATAATTGGATCATACTTGACTCGAGTCGACAATAAGCTCGCTCGTACGCCTCTTCGCTTTCTCGATTGCAGGGATATAGCGACACGCGCATGCAAGCTAGTAGATGTTACAGACTATCGCAGCAGGTCCTGCAGCCAAAGGACTACTCGAGTATATAGTATAACTGGTTAAAGTCTCACCGCCGTTGAGGAGAGGAGGGGGTCACGGGTCAAAAGTTAGGTCGCCTCAATAAATCTACCCGTGCCTTATCACGAGGGTGTGCGCTCGACGGAGGGTGGCTCAAAAATTGTTTAAAATAGGCAGTAAAGGGCATTTAAACGGTCCCAGGGCGCAACTCTCGTTCTGAAGGGGCACGTTTATAATACACGGACATATATACGTATATATATAGTATAGTATAGTATAAACTGAATCGAATTTGTTGCCAACGGTTGTACGGTATAACAAGGAGGTGGGGATCACGGAGCCGCGATATCTGAAGCCAGAGTCCCCGTAACGACGCTAATCCGGTCGTCACCCGTCAACATCGGCCGCCCGTTAACGTCCGCACTCGTACTCGCACCAGCTATACCCCCCATGTAACCGGGGTTGAATCGGTCCAGTTCAACTGTTGAATGTCACGCCGCAAGCTACCGGAGTATAATACAGAACCCCTTAGTCCCCCCTCACCACCACTTTCATCCCCTGCGTATAATCTACCAGGTATATAATAACGAGATACATTGGTATGTGGGGAAAACCCACATTCTCATTGTGTGCCAGGCAGGCGTCGGTACGCCTATTATAAGTATAGAGTCCTAGGACCGGAAAGTACGGCTCGTTAACGCAGAATCGGTAACTCCTTTGAGACAAACGTCGCGTGTAGTTGATATAATCTCGACGGTCTGGTGCACTTTTTACGGCGTGTGATACCCCGACACCCTGCAGGCTGCACCGGTCAATGGGGGGGGGGGGGGGGGGTGGGGGGGGGGGGTTAGGGGGTTCAATACCAAGATCGGTTGCTGGCCGTATTCAGATCTTGGATATCGCCAATATCGACGAGGCATAAATGTTTTACATGCAATAAGGCGATCGCCCCGGGTGGACAGAACTGCCCGCAGCCCAGTTTTATTATACCACATTTCTGCTGCGGGGAATATATGCGGCATATCGCGTACTGTGATAAAGGTTATCCGGAAAATGGGAGGGGAAGAAAAGAAAAAGATGAAAAAATTCATTATTTTACAATTTATTGTTCTTATATTTCTTCGCGGTTGAAAATCAGTTGATTACAAATATAGTTGATTTTTATTTTTATTTATTTTTTGTTATTTTTTTAACGGCTTACTATATAGATATTAGTATTTCGGTACAGGGGTACAAGGTACCTATATTATACGACTGAAATGTATATATTTCGAAACGTCGAACGACGTCCGTACAGGATTTATGGCGGTCGAGTTATTGAATCTGGTAGCCGATGCGAAGTTATTCTTGTAGGATTCGTACGGTTCGGACTGTTGTCTCCTGCTAAATCTTTCAGATTCTATATTTAATATGTGTCTGCTGTCCTGGCGCTAGTCTGGTCGCTCTGGAGAGGGTCCTTTCGTATCGCTCGACGCGCCCCCGGACACGGTACGATGCGGTCCGGCGCCTCGGTGTAAATCAAACCGGAGATATTAGTCGTTTTTGTTGGGCGGGCAGCAGCCCCGGCTGTGGGGACCGTAATTGTTTTTACGGATTATAAATTTCAATTTTGGTAACCGCCCGTGTTTCTTGCTTCGCGGATAACCTTTTCTCCCGCAACCGAGGGAAGAGAGAGAGAAAAAAAAAGCAAAAAAATTAAATAAAAAAAAAATTAAAAAAACTGAAGAAGAAGAAGGAAGATAAGTACAAGCAGAAACCTCTGGACGTACAGAGAGAAATGATAATCACTCGTAGAAAAAAAAAAGCCAAAAAGCCAAAGAGCCAAATTATATATCCATATTCTAAGATCCGAGATCGGGGTGGTATTAAGTAGATGGGGTATGATATTAGAAGGGATGTAGGTACACCACCTATATTGCATAACTGTCTAAGAACATGTATTGCGTGGGCGTAGATAACGAGGGGAAGCGTATAGGTGAGCATCCGATTCTAACTTGAGCATCGCGTTCCCGGGGCACTTATCTCAGTTTGGCAACAAGGATGCAAGTCACCGCGGTACGAGCGCGATAGTAAAGACGTTGACGTGAATTAATGGGAGCTTAAAGTCGAGCGGCCGTAAATATTAATTAAGTCGACCCCTAAATATCTTCTTAACCCGCGGTACCACACCCTGCTACTGAATTTCCCCACAGTAGCTATACCTTTTCATCCTACTTCACCCCCATACTTATTCAGTCCTTGGCTCCTCATGGAGCAGCTCGATTACTACCACCGAGCAATTATATATTACGTCTTATTATATCTATAGTTATATATATATATATTCGTTCGCAATTCCACCCTCCACACTTCATTTCATGACTAATTCTCACGGCATATATAAACTCGCATATCTTTATACACCTAATGCATCTTATTCATTATCAGCCAGGCTTCTCGATCCACGGTTACATATCTTTATGTAAATATATACCACGTACGTGCAGCATCTCGGAGTTACTGCAATGTAACAGCTACGTAATATAGAGTTACATACGGATTTATTTATATATGTAACCGTATACGTATGAGTATATACGTGTACTATATACATATATGCGTGTATGAAGCAGCGTACCTACTAGCTAAAGGTATAGGTACTACCTTCTATGTATACCTAGCTGAATCGGATAAGGTCGGTCAACGGCAGTGAGCAAACAGTGGTAGTTGGTGCGAATCAAGTTGCGGTCCGGGTCCCGTGGTCGCAGGATCCCTAGGGATCGTTTCTCGAGGTTAAAAATACAGCGCGATAATGTCCGGTCGTCGGGGGCATCGGATTCCGATTCATCGCGTCTCTCCCGCGGGTACGAGCTAGGGTGACCGCGACTATAGGGAGGTAGGAATCAGGGATGAGGTAGTAGGGCGGGTTTGTTCTCACCGTGGATGCCGCCGGCTGACGATATCCCCGAGGAGTAACTAACCGAATGAGAGTCGGGACGGCCGGACCACGTTAAGGTAATGTCCCATTAGTATGTGGCCTTCGTAGCCGCCCACAACCCCATATACACGTGAAGAAGACGATAGGAACTGTCAATACCCGGCTTGTTACCGCGACAATGATCATTCCAGACCCATACCTCTATATTTATCTATAATAATAATACAGGTTCAAAAAACCCATTCGATAATTCACATGGATTATAGAAATCGCATAACATATATAACAAGATTTGTATAAATATTCTGACGGTGAGATTGCCGCGGGGTAACTCGTCGTTGGTACTCTTCGAGTCTTATCGTCACGGCTATCCAGCGATCTTCGAGTACCGTCCGGATCGTGATCAAGTGGGACGTCATGGCGACGACAATAAACCCGGACCTGACGAGTGACAATACATCCTAACGCAGTGAAGAACCGCTGCGCTTTTGTCCGAGGACGCGCCCCGAGCCAACTAATACCACCAAGTTTCCTACGGGGAATCGTGCTCGAGCTAGGTACAAGGTATAAGGTTGTACACGTAACTTTGGCTACCTTTAAGCACTGAGCAAAGCCTAGCCTAGTCTTCGAGTCCTTTTGGCATTTTACCAAACAGATATACTATTCACCACCATTACATACCACATGCGTAACGTAGGTGGGTGTATAGAGGTGCTAGGTAATACTATATAATATAGATATACATGCGAGTGCAAGGCGAGACCCTTAAGTTTTTCCCGACGTAAAGTAATTGACGGGATATTATTTTTTTAGAATTGACTCTCGCCGTATTAAATTCGTCCGAAACTGGTATCATATCGTATACTATATATATATATATATATGATGTACTCTGCGATCTAAGTTTATATACGTTGAATCCTATCCCATATGCCGATCCTGAATCCTGATCCTGATCCCCGCTATTCCGCGCTAAGATTTACCGCCCCCGTTACTACCTAGCAATATATTTCATAAACTGATGGATTGCTTATCCTGTACCGCGAGAAGGGGCGAGATCCCTTCGCCGTAGCACTATGGCCCGTTTGTCGATCCATCCCTTACTTGTGGAGAAGATCGTTGGCGGGACAATTAGGTGATGTACCTTAGGGATCGTGAAACATTAAAAAAGACAAATAGCGATTGGGAATCTGGAACCAATAACGCTTAACGTAAGAAATTCGTCCGCGACTTGATCTTAAACGTATTGTTTATGGAGACGGTATATGAAGACGAAGACGAAGTCGAGGCAACGCTGCTGATTAATAACGAGGCGTGGGTGGACGACAGTGAACGAGATTGAATATCCTTATAGATGAAGGTGAAATCAGTGGGTGATTGTATACACGACTATATACTAATCAGCCGGACTCTATTGCCTCGACGTTCTAGTTGTTGAGGGGTGAAAAGAGCGGCCCGTTAGCTTGGCGGCGGTGCTAACTTGACTTCACTAACTGGCAATCAGATCGCCTCTGTTGGGACAACAAACCCCTCGCGTCCTACCAGCCCCGTTTGCTTCTTCGTATCCTCTTCCTTCTCTTAGTAGCGACATCTTTATTTATCGAAGAACTTTCCGGGGGTTAAACAGCACTAAATCCACTGCTGCTCCCCTTACCATATACTAGTCTGTGTCTCTGGGTACAGAAGGAGAAAAAAACAGAAGCTTAATTGCCCAGACTTTGCTAGAATTTGCCCTATTGATTGGATAACGATTATATCCCCCCAGACCTGGTCTACAATCGTATAAATTATACTATAAGGTGTGCAAAGTGGGTATATTGGGGTTGTATTCTGTCTACAGTTTGACTGTATTATACGTAGAATAATTTTCGAAAAAAAAAAAAAAAAAAATTAGAATCCAAATCCGACGTTCTTCTATCTCTTTCATATGAGTTACATCTAAATGCTTTGACTTGAAGGTAGATACGGCGCGCAGGATTCATTCCCGAAAAAGAATAAGAGCTAAGCTTGCCCGGACAGAATGATATCACTATTCCGGAAACGTTCGAAGCCGGATCCGCCGGGGGAAAAAAGGACTACGGACTCGGTGTATCTGTCCATCTGATCGGGAAGCCGAGGGTATCGAAGAAACGAAGAAGCGAATCGTAGCTATGGGTATGTCTATGTGTGTCTCTATTTCTATTCTATATACGTGTACCTCCTATACATATATCTAAGTAGCTCGGTATAGTAAACACGACCAGTCGTCTGTCCTTCGTCTTATATAGTCCCATTTACACCGGGTGGTCGTTTCGTCGTGGACTGTTACGTATATGTAACCCATAGAACCCAGAACCCAGAATCCAGAAGCTTGAAAACCAAGGGTGCTGGTCGTCTAGTATAGTGGGGTACATGGGACAAAGAAACCTCGGCATTCCTTGTCCTCGGAAATCGGGGAACCCTAGGGATGAGAATCGGAATGGGAATGGAAACGCGGGGGACGGGAGGGGGGCAGGCGATTCTTTACGCGTCTAATTGACCGCGGAGATAACGGGCTCCCCGCGCGCAGGTATAATAATACTTCTTTCGCCTTTCGCCATTCGCCTTTAGCCTTTAGCCTTTAGTCGCTAATGACCCCACTAATCGGTGATCACTGCTGGTATTTCCACCTATTATGTGCCTATATGTATATACTATATGGATCCCTTGCACCCTGCGGCAATATATTTTAACAAAACGTATATAAGCGACCCATCTTTGATTTTGGGAAAATTGTTAGGAAATCGGTAGCTAGATTAATTCCAGAATTTTTTTATCTTCGTTCGTAATATCTGATACATATCTACATTCTACAGTATGAGTTGAGACACCTCGGTTCTAATCATGCATATATATACCACTACACTCGCGTTATAGCGAGACGATGAAATGTTTGCGGTAGGATTTTGCTTAGGGTGAAACAATGACTCGACGGGAGCGTGGCAGATGCAAGGATTTTTTTTTTTTTTTTTTATTCCAACGTACTGAGACGAACCACGGTGCAAATTTATAGACGTCTATATAGGATGTGGATAAAGAAAAAAATAAAAAAAAAAAACAGAAAATCTGCCACCCGTTGTGCGCGAGTCAATCGAGTCTGTCACATAAAGTATCGGCGTTCATCCCGTAGGAATATGGAGTCTGGGTCGATCTGGGAACTACTAATCGGTAGCTGGTCCATCAATTACGACGGACTGCCACCTCGCACGTATACAATACGTGTACATTACGTATAAACAAGCCAGTGCTGCTACTGCTACTGCTACTGCTACTGCAGCTATACTTCTATACTTCTATACTGAGTTTCGGGGCGTCGTCGAGATACGATAGAGACCGATCGACAGTATACGAGTATAAGTATTCCCGAAGGCAAGGGGCAATTTGTCCCGGTCATTTGGCGAGTCCGCGGGGACTGCCCGACTGTAATCCAATCACTAGCCACACTCTCTCTCTCTCTTTTACTCCCGGGGCGAAAGAGCGAAACCGACCCTTCGTCAGTCGTCCTACTCGTCGTTGTCGTCGACGTAGTCCAGGAGTCGGACTCCTCCCGTTGAAACTACCAACGTGAACCCCAATCAAGATATCGTTCGAAGAATCTCACCGCGACTAAACTCTGCAGTAACTATACATAGCTAGGTATGTATAGGTATAATAGCGCGGAATATTAACTTGTTTTTCAAATGAATTACCCAGGTCCTCTGATCGTTTCCAGTCGCGCTATTAGGTAGTCTCTTCTATGAAAAGACGCGAATTTCTCGAAAGCGGTTCGCGGTCGATGGCCAAAACGTATAGGAAAAGGAACCGCGTAAGGGGATGAAATTGGGGTACTGTACAGTATATATATATAAAATATATACGTCGTAGAATTCTTTTATCCCCGTTTTTCAGTGACGTGCAATGTTTCTTTTCCTACATAGATTTGGGAAGGAAAGAAGGAAGAAGAAGAAGAAGGGCCAAGGCGGTAGTAGCGCGTCGATATTTTAAAATCTCACGCTAGATCGGAAACGTGAAATTTGGCGAGAATTGTGCCCTCGGGCGTAACGGCATACGTGATCTTTGTGCACCCCGAGAGGGTCTCCCTTCCAGGACGTATATTACCCTAGTTGCTGCAGTCCGCACCCTTATACCAGTTCCACCTCATTCTCGCACCTCGAATCGCTAGCTGCTGATATCCTTATTCGATATTTGAAGGGGGGCCCCCCCTTATTACCGAAGACAAGTGCAGTATACAAGACTGATAATAATTAACAAAACTGCGGGAGGTAGGGGAAAGGAAAAGGAATCGCCGCGAGAAATCGAGCCTCTGATGATTGTTTCGGTACGCGGTGACCGCGACACCCCCGTACGATCCGTTATACATTATATAGATTATAGGTGTATATACGTATAACGTTGTCTACCCAAGTGGTACTGGTGCCCGGTGCAATTACAGGGCTGTGATTTAGAGCTCACCGTATAAACGCCACGGTGTGCGAGTATAGATATATATAGATATAGACGCAATGGGTATAGATTCACCCAGCTGTACCGTATAGCTGGAAGCGGTAGGCTTTTGATTTACAACTCTGGTTCGGTGAATTAATTCAAATGCGACGTTATACGATCTCGTTGTTATTAGTACCACGGGGTTATATTCTACACGTTTATTAAATCGTTACTGGGAGTTAGTACATTCAAATTTCGAGATGTATACCCCAGTTTCATCGCAACTCATCGTTGATGCTCCTGTTGTACTTGTCCCGATTTTACCTACAATGTATAGCCGTAGATTCGGTTGCCTACTTCCCGGCGCTATTCAACAATGTAATCATTTCTATAGATATATTATTACTACCCATAATACTAGGGAGTTTATAATCTGCGGGTGTAATCCTCCGCCGGGGACGGAAAGGGGGGAGAAAACAAGGTGGTTGGTCGAGGATTTAAGGGATGGGAATGGTCATCAAACGCGGAAAACATTCGGTATATCCTGCAGGCGAAGTCGAATTAATTTCAATTTCAAACGCTATGCGGTATAAGACGGCACGTTTCACGCTCCGCAAAGTTCGAATGGCCACGAAGATTGACCCGAAGACGGTATACCTATCCTCCCCCCCCTGACTCGTATATATATATATATATATAGCAATTCGGCAAGGAGTTATATGGAATATAGGTATATCTATATTACTGAAATTCGCTATACCCCGGAGAGCTATAATAACGAATTATGCAGACTGTTATACTGTATTCTTAATTGACCGAGCGTTTGGTGGGATTATTTTAAAACCTTTATTGTTACGTTTATGTACCTCTTAAGTTAAACCCGAGTTAAGACCGCCGTGCCTATAACGCAAGGGTGGGACGACCCCCGCGTTATATAATCGCGTCTTTATCTTACATCGCCAGAGGGGCAGAGTTACCTGCCAACGGGCTTTATAACTACATTGCGTTCCGGGGAATTTTATATTATCTTCATTCAACCACGCCTCGTCCTCGTCCTAGTCCTAGTCATCGTACTCGTCTTTTTCTCCCTGCGATTCTTTTCCTCCTTCCGCATATTAACGAACTTATACCATTATATTCCGATCGAGATTTTCGCGCGAAAATCCTTTCGTCATCCTCAGTTCTTCGTAAATAATAAACCACGGGACTAATATAGTCAAGTGATTCACATCAAGGGGGATCTGCTAATGAATTTTGACCCGCTAGGCGACCGGGAACGATACGAGACCAGAAAACCAAAGTAGCAAGTAGCTGATCCACCGTAACATGCAATAGGGAGAAAAACGAGAAGCCCGCATATGGGAGAGACGAGCGTGCAGATGCGTGGAATAGATTTGACGGTGAAGAAATTCGGGCGAAATTAGGCGTGAAATACGTATACCAGGTCGCGCCTTGTTCCACTATTCGAACATTATGTTCTGTATTCGCGTTGCGTTTAGTGTATATATATAGGTATATGGGTAAATAGGTACATGAATAACTCGCCCTGTGATATAATTTCCATGAATTTGAAACGTATATTCAAAGGAAAAATTTTCAAAAGGCACAGTTTGATCGACATACCAAAGTGCTATCTGACATTTATATACGCTAACCGCTACTGACCACTGAACTATTTCCACCACCCACCCCCGCTACATTTTTCGTACGTCGAATATACGAGTAGGCACTTTACGTGTCAATCTCAATAAAACCACGCTTCGCCTTAACTCGAACTCTATATTCCGTCGAGGCTTCGTCTGGAGGGTACCTTTCTTTTACCACTACCGCTACCTAGTTATTCTCATTATTCCACTTATTCTCCTTTATTTCTATATACTGTATTATATCCTGTGACGATAAACTTCTGGATAAGCTGCAGCTCGAGAAGTAATTAGAAAAAAAAAATAAAAAAATCCGAGAACGTCTGATCGTCTAGCGATAGTTATACCAACACGGGTTATCGAGTGTCATCTCCACATGCAGCAATAGTATCGGACACGTATATACGTGATATAATGATATTTACTATACGTATGTGTACGTTTATTATACACACGTGTACTCATTTAGGTATATAAAGGTAGTTGGGTAGATATTATATGATCCGCTTTGCATTGTTCAGCTATCGTATTATTATAATTCGCGGTCGAGGGACGTGCTGTATCAGGTCGACGTTGGCCGAGCTGTTAGCCGTCGAGATTACATGCTTCGAAAGGTGGCGGGTGTGGAGAGTCGCGTTTAGGTGCTTGACCAGTATTATAGATATCATAAACAAGGACCCTCTGAGGTGACCAGGGCGTTTAAACGTTCGCGGTCAGAACAGCGGGGTACCCGCTATCTAGAATCCGCACAAGTGACAACAGCCCTATCCACCCTACAGGGTAGGTACTGTATTTGCTGTTGAATATTCATTCGGCGCTCGTGTAACCGACGCGAAAAGTCTAACGCGTAAAACGATCCGCCCGGATGGACGGGGGGGGTAAACGTGCCTCTACCTATATATATATATATATATATACGACGAACTCTTTGACGGAGAGAAGTACCAAGGTGGAATATTATTGCGTAATACTTGTCTCGCTGAACTAGTATACATGTACACCTATATATATGTGCAGACGTCAGCATGCATGCATGCGTGTTTATATGGACATGGGTATAATACAGCTAGAGTCCGGTGAATCGGGAAATCTCGCCGAGTCCGTAAATCTTAGGCGAGTACGTTTTCCGGCCAAGACGGACGCGGGGGTGGAGAGGTTCGACTTCGGCTCGACTCCCTACCGGCGCGTATCCGCAGCCGGGAGTCCGATGTTTTGATTCTGGTTGTTATAGGGAACGCATAGATCACTTCCCACCCAACTCAACCCCATATACCTTCCCTTTCCAAGCTATAGAGACGGTAGTAGTTAGGGCGACGTAGCGACGGCGACAGAGGAACCCGAGAAACGGAGAAACGGAGAAACGGAGAGACTTGAGGAACGGAGGGTGCAGACCCGGTGGACACGAACGATTTATTGGACGGTCAGATATATATGATTATTTAAATCTTCCGGCGATGTTCAAACGGGCGTCATCCTACTCAGATTCGATTATACGTGATATGATATGAAATGTTAAGGTATACCCCATACCTTCATAGATCTATATAGATACGGAATTTAGCGAAAGAATCGCACGCTCGTAAGTCGTTGCTATTTGGTATGTAAATGTCCCGCAGTAAGACTAAGGGACTTTAGGACTTGGAAGTCGACTTATAGGGACGAGTCCGAGGCGCGACACGTCCTGGGCGGAGGCTGGCTTCCTCTTTGCGATCATTTCGCGCATAGTCGTAACTTTCAAATGCCGCTTGTATCGCTGATAGAATTCGAACTTTTATCAACCCTGTGCACCGTTTGCTAGATGGTATTTATCGTACTGGTGATTTCTCGGCGTAGATCTCGACGCCGATCATTACGTAGAGTTCTTCCTCCCTAATCTTATATACTTTACCTATTCGTTTTGAAACTATACGCGATCTTCAGCCCGAATAGGATATATCATATGGGTATAACGATATGATGAATTATACAGACGTTTAACGTGCGGATATCTGCAAGGTATAGGTTATATATAGCGTTTTAGGATAAATATATATATACACATGTATACATGCGTGTGTCTTAGGAACGATATAGGGATGAAGTAAGGAATAGGAAGAAAGGGGGGAAATCCTTCGCCCTTCCCGGGATTCAACCTCGTCGATAAAACTCCTTTGCGTGGATTAGTTCGCTCAATCAGGAAATATACTTGGGGCCCCCATAAAATCTCTTCCGTCTCTTCTTCGCCGCGAGCCCCTATCCATCCGTGCCGAGTATATCTGTGCATCAGCCAGCTAGTGTACTTCTTCTTCTCCCCCATACCATAGCCGAATTCCGGGACGCTCGACATCTTTCTCAACCCCTCGTATCCCTTTCCACGAATATCCCGCACGCGTACATTCTATACCATCATATCATACATATATCAATATCTGTATGTATATGTATATGTATATAGCATAACCGCACATACGGACTTATACGATACGATTATACCGTATGCGAGGGAAACCGACAAATTCTTCCCGCAAGATCAGGCACGCGTATAACACAATATCTCTGAATACGTATATAACCCACATGCATATAACCGTTCAGTTGTATCCATGGATATTATATCTATTATCTTATATTACCTATATACCGAATATAGAATTTAATTATATATCGTTTCCGGAGTATCTATATACCTCACTGGCTTTGTTCTATCATAGAGAACTAGCGCGTAGATAAATGCGTCACGATTTTAGTAAATTAAATTATACGTATTTCGTATAGTTTAACGCAGATTACGTGAAATGTACAGGGTTTGTAACCCTACTGTAGTAGGGAGTGAGCATAGAAACGCGCGAGAACCGTAGTCAATTCTACGGCAGTTAACAAATTGTTGCAGGCCACGGGGGTTACGCGAGTAAGGGAGATTTGCGGTCTGGAGCATAATACGTCGTTACCCCATCCACCACCCACGCCACGTTTACCGCACGCGTCGCGGGGTCGTAGTTCCGTAATTAAAATCATCCCATTATTACACCAACCGGCTTTTATAATGGGACACATGTATTTATACCTAAGCTTAGCATGTATATATATATATATGTACTAACGTAATCTTTACATCCGGAAATCACACTTCCGGTTCTCGTTATACGAATTTATAAATGATAACAAATATTCTATGTATTCCCATGGTAGAAATAAATATACATATTGTCACATAGTGTCGTATGTATAAGTTTTCTCACGGGAACAAGGGTGAACCGCGAAACCCTGTCTCGCGTAGTGATTTCACGCCGTTTAAAGTACAAAGCTGAAATTTTCAGGGTGCGTGGTGCGTGGTGGTTTACCCCTACTGAACCCCGTGCAATTTTTCCTTCACCTCTCGCCCTCGTTCTATATATATATATATATATATATCAATATACGATATACCCTGGGGCTCGAAAAGCAGAAAGCGAAGGTCGCCGGACGTCGAGAGCTCGCGAGAGTAGCTCCTGTCTAATGACGTGTGCTGGAGGAGCGAAAAAGGAGCTCGAAATAAGGCGTCCTAGAGGGGGTTGGGGGTGACGACGTCCTGGCACTTTGCAGGCGTCGGTTCAACGCTAGGTACTATGGCCTATCTACTCGCGGTACTTGGGGATTATTAATGACAGACGCCTGCTGAGTCAGTATAGGCAAGAGAGGGCCGCGGGGCTGCGGCATCTTGAAACTTTAATATCGCACAAGGCGAAAGACCCAATATAACGCGAGTCCCATCGAATCCCTGCCGACTGAGAACCACCGATTTAACTGCAAGAGGGTTAAACGGCGTTATAGGGCGACAACGCGACGCTTATTCTCAAATCGTTAATCGTTGACGGCCAAAGTACTGCGGCGTGATTCTAATCGTAACCATCAGCCAACGTAGGCCGGAAGGACTTATGAATAGTTAATAATATTGAATACAGTGAGGAAAGGGTAAGGGGGTGGTAAACCGGCGTACGTGAGCAACCCCCAGGTCAACCTGACTGTCGCGTACTCAACTCACAGTCACTCGTCGACCGGATAACGGTGATGATCGAAACGCGCCGTGAAAAAACCCGCAATGAACGTGCAGGATGGCGACGTGTCCTTGCAAATCAGGCAAAAGAATTTTGCCTTTCAACCGGGTTACATGGATATAAGTACATTGCTCAGAGCCATCGCTCAATTCCCGAAAGGTATACCTACTAATATACCGAACACACAGGGTCACCGTTTCCAAAATCACCGTATATTCATATACCTTTGCCATTTCTGATTACGAACATTTTGTATATACAATTTAAAATTGTACTTTTAGGACTATGTGGGCCATAGGAGTGACAGTGTCACTCTGCTGTGCGATCGTTCTTATGCATATCGCATGGGAATATAATGCCTCGCATCCAACATTGACTGTAATTGAATCCACACACCATGGGATATGGAATTATTTATTCCCCGCTGTCACCGTATGCGATCTAAACCGAGTCTCGCTTAATCAGACCCGCGAACTCGTTAGCGTCTTGTGAGTCGCACGTGTATATCGAAATTATTGCTATCTCTAATTACACGTATTAGATATTTCATATTATCGCAGAAAAATTCCAAACAACGATTCGCAAGAGGATCTCGTCGCGGAGATGGTATTTTTAAACGAATTACTCGACCCGGGTATCTTTGGCCGGGATGTTAGCGAAAACCTTACCAGACTACAGGACTTATTCGAATTCAATAACTTGACGATACCTATTGTTATGCAACTGGTAAATATACAAATAATAGTACGACTATACACGTACTTATAGTTCAACAAATCGCGTGCAGCATGACTATCAATGATGACAAATATTTGGTAATTATTTAACGCATATGCATTCACCTAATTCGTTCAGGTGACTAGAAACTGCTCCGAGATGATGGTCAGATGCAAGTGGAAGGGGGATATCAAGCTCTGCAATTCTATATTCGAGTCCTCGCTGACTCGTGACGGACTCTGTTGTAGCTTTAATTACGTAGGGGTAACAAGCCACGAAGGAACTTACTCTCGTATAAAATCTGATACCAAATCATGCCCCAAGAATGGGCAAGTATTATTATTAATCGCAATTTGACATATTCAATTCTTCGTGCATTTATCGCATATCTGCATATATTCAATTATAACGCATGTCTAATTGTTAATACAGTCGCGAACCAAGGAGGGTGACGGCCTGCGGCTATCAAACTGGATTAACGGTCCTGATAAATCCGGCAGTTGAGGATTACCATGCTGCGGTACTCGGCGCTTATGGTGTGAAGGTATGAATTATCTAATCATTTAATATGTTACATGCACGTTGATTATTCGCAAAGTAAATCCTTGTCAAATATCGTACATTTGATTAGGATTAAAAATTGTTGTGTCCACAGGTGATGCTTCACGACCCTTATGACTTCCCTGATCGTAACGCTGAGAACAAGCTGATCGGTATTGGGACTGAGGTATTTGTAAGCGTAACTCCGGTGGTGACCTATTCGACTGATGATGTACGAAGTTTACCAATTTCCAAAAGAAATTGCATTTTTTCGGACGAGTGGCTTGATTTTCGTGCATCTACGCGCCGCTATTCTTATCACAACTGTCTCGCCGTATGCCGATTGCGAACAATTTTTGAAAAATGTGGATGCATTCCTTACTATCACGAGGATCTTCACCCCCGCGATCTCAATCGTTCGGAAAGTGGTAAATATTTGTATTTCTTTCTCGCTTACCCTTTTTTCGCTATTTTACTCAAATTCCCTTAATCTGTTCAAAGATATTCATCGTTTTTGGAGAATCTGTGACCTAAAGGACGTCGAGTGTGTCTACTCACACCGAAGTCAGTATACATTTATAAATATAAATGTTTAAATTATTTATGCAGATTTACAGCGCGATATCACATCGCGGTTTGTTTTTTTATTTTTTTATTTTTTCCACGATCTGACTAATGCCAGGGTATAATTATTTTTCGTTACAGATTACTACGAAACCTCATGGCCTGGAGAGAACATCACTAGCCAACACCTGCCGTCCAAGAAAACTACGGAATCTTCACCACGACCCTGCGGCTGTATCCCTGATTGCGATTTCCTTCGGTATTCCCTCGAAAGCTCCGCTGGAATATTCGATCGCAACAATTCCTACCAGGATCTCGAATTCTAGTAGGTAGCAATGCCTTTACCTATTTTTCGAAATTCTAATTCTATTCAGATATATCAATTATCGGTTTTCAGTGACAAGGTTCTCGTGAAGAATCACAGCGTTTTACACGTCTTCTTCAGTGACTTGGTCTCGACCCAGTATCGCCGCGACGTATACTACAATTGGCACAATTTATTCGGTGAGATATTATCCCCGAATTAAATTGAGATTAAATTAAGGGAGGTAATTATAATCCCTGATATTATATGTTTCAGCTTCATTCGGTGGGCTGCTTGGTCTATTCGCAGGATTTAGTCTGATGTCCGGATTCGAGCTTATATACTTTTTCTCAATTCGGTTGATTGCTGACTTGTGCACTGGTGGAAAAAAAGGAAGGATGTAACCTGATCTAGGAATGGAATTTACTCTTTCATTTCAATCGTGATGATATTGAATCTCAGTTAGTTTGCAAACTTAACGATTTATTTTCAAATGCCATGCTACTATGTATTATGCATTATTAATCCCGGGACACGCACATGCCTAGAGTGATTATAATTGATCGCAATCACCGGTACTACGTTTCACATTTTGTACCTAGGTACTCAAATAAAATATACGCAGGATCGATATAACGTGTGAAAAAGTTAGATTGTTGTAAATTGAAAGGGTTTCTTAATTAATGTAAAACAATAATTAAAGATCCTCAAAACCTACGTATTCATCATCTATATACTACCTTATTATCTTAGAATTAAATTAATTAGAGATGAGTGGGAATAGTAATGAATAATACAATATCGTATAAACGTTATTAAAATATGTCTATTTATTTTTAAAATTAATATATATAAAGTCCGTATACTCTGAGGTATAAAATTGTCTTAAATTTAAATGATAATTTAATCAGTGGCATAATCTTTAAAATATGACTCTAAATAGATTGTTTTGTTTTTTTTTTTCGTTGATTTTATATTAATATGCGTAACGACGTGTATACTATTTATGTATGTATGTACATATCGTACAAATATTTGGTAAATTTCGATAAATTATCACGCCAAATCAGCCGGTGGTAGCCCTCGCCTGCAAGGGAAGATCAAAACCTTTGCTAGACTAGTCAAACGCTCAGGGACCTGCTTAGTCAACGTACCGTCAACTTCGGCAATCTTTGTTTTGAAGCAGCTGTTTACTTTTGTCAAAACTTCGTCAATGGACTTGCCTTTCATTTTGACCAGTTGTTCACAGAGGACCTGAATGAACCAGGTACCTACGTAGAGGAAATGAGACAAAAATACGGTAATCAGTATCGCATTTTGTATTAAAAATTCTTCCATTCGTTTCTTAAAAATTGTTTAACTCTTAACTATCTATTTCTGTTATCGTTTTTACCGTGCTGACGGTCTCTGACAGAGAATTCGCCCGGTATCGTTGAATTCAAACCCAAAAAGTCCTCAAACCTTCCCACATCTGGCTCAATTTTTGGACTATCAGTGGTCAGGTCTGTAACAATCGATCCACTGTATAATTGTGGCTGTTTATATAGAGCATATGGGCACACGTATTGAAGAATACCTTTGTCATGTTTTTGGCATGCTTGTATGACTAGTATTTTCGGCTTGTTCTTTAGAGCCATACAGCATAGCTTTGATTTAATGTCTTCTATCCTGCATTCGGCTCCATCAGATGCGATTATCTTTCCTGCAACATGTGATCAATTTAAGATATCCGCAGAGCTGTTCAAAGCTCTTCTATGGACAATCTACTCATAGTGAAGGTTCGTTTAACAAAATAGAACATATTTAAAGCACCCCTTACCATATATTCCATGTGACAGTATAAATACAGTAACGCAATCGTATTTCTTTTCACGATAAGACAATCCATCCAATATAGCATATATTGCTTCTTCACCTCGGTCGTGGTAAGTTTCTACTTCGAAACCAAAATGTTTTTCAAAAGTGTCCTCTATACGTGAACAGTCCTCCTTTGAACCACTGCGATATTCGTACTGAAGAAAGGCGAGCTTCAAATTAGACAATGAAAAGGTTTTATAGCAATAAAATTACTAAATCAAATATTATAACTACTTTTGTCCGTGGAAAATTCATTTGATTAAAAATAATGACCAGGCCATTATTAATCTCGTATTTGTCTATAACATCGTCCTTTGTATCATCGTTGTTTTCTATTTTCTTAAGACGTATGTTACTCATGTTATCTGCCTGGTAACTTGAACTATACAGATTGTTGTCATTATTGTCACAGTCTTGAAGTGCTCGATAAGGAATACTCCCTGACATGTTGAGTTCTTTTAAAATACTCAATAGCTTCTGTAGACTCCATCGATCTGTAAAATTAATTATGTGATCAGTTTTTGAAACCCTGTTTAATTGATTTTTAGATATTTCCAGATGTAGGCACCATTAGTGATCCTGATGAATCCGTTTTTGATCCACCACAACAGGTGTAGCTCCAATGAAACCTTTTCTGGCCAAGTTTGGCAATCAGGTAGAGACATAGCTCGGTCTTGATATACCCGATCTAAAAGTGTACGCGCATCTTTTTTTGTCATATCGTCGAATAGCCTGTAGAAAAGCTTAGCGTATTTATTGATTTTGTACGATAGCTGTGAAATCCTAGTCGAGAATGTTACGTGAGCGTCTTCTAAGTTAACACCTAGCTTCAACAGTATCTCATTATTCTGAACAAGGCACAACCCTTCCATTAATTTTTCTTGCCAATCTTCTACCGCATTATCTCTTACGAACTTTGATAAGCTCTGTTCGTTGTTTTGAATTTCGACTAGTTTATCATAGCCCAGAGTATAGTCATCTAGTAGGAAAAATAAACAACAGAGTTGCTCATATCGTTCCAAATCTTTTTCTATTTCACTTAGTACATGCAGATCGATCAACTTCGTGGCAATTATTGGTTCCCTTAGTTTAGGCGCTGCATCTACTGTAGCCATATTGACATAAGCGTAAGATTCCTGCCAATTGGGTACCTTCATCAAGGCTAATGAAGTCGCAAATCCTCAATCTGACAAGGACAGAGATTTTGTTACAACATCGTCCCGCTCATGGCAAAACTACTCGCCATGGTAATATTACGTACATGAATAAATTATACACACATGGGTAAGCTCGGGATGTCAGAGTGACAGATCGTTAGAAGAATGGGGTAATGGGATAGGTGATGGGATTAGCTAACGCTGCGCTTGGAAAAGAACCAGTTTATTTATCATAACTCACGGAATCCAGGTATCGACGACGTGCGTTGTTGTGTAGTATAACACGTCACCGGTTTGATCGTGATATCCCCTTTGTTTTTTTTTTCCTTGTTCGAATGAATGGACGAACCGCTGATTTGGAAGGAGGATATTTATACTCCGGTAATTATTCTTTGAAATTAGATGGCCACGAAACGCCTTGAGATTAACTCTTGCGGGTATTCACCATGTTTAGTCGATCATCGCACTGTCGCGAATTTGCATTCTTGCAGTATGTAGTTGCATTCTACTCTTATTGCAGCCATTCTCTCAGCATAATTGACTATTGAGTCGTCTGACAGATGGCATTACATCTGGTCAAGGAAGTGGCGACCCTGCCATCTTGGTGGAGTATTTGAAACCAGCAACTTTTGCCGCAAACATCAGACGGTAATGTCGAGACATGAGATAGAGCCGCCAATAGGTAAGCAGCCAGAGAGGTGGAGGGGAGAACGGCCTTGGCTGAGGGTAGCTTCCTCGTTGTGGAATGCGAATGATGTAATCCGGTCAGTGACCCTCGTGGCCCCAGCGGGTTAACATCGGAGGGACCGGCGTAAGGACGACTCTGACAAATCTCTCGTTATAGGGTAAGCCTAGGTAAGCCAAATGACAAACCTGGAATACGATTGATAAATCTGGAAAGAATATGTTTACCTCGGTTGAATATAGTAGACTCACCTTGTAGTAGAGAAATATTTGAATAACGAGGATCAAAATTTAAAGGTTTGAAAATAAATACAAGGGTAGATTGCTGTAGGCCTAATTAGGCATCACATTTATTCTTCAAACATGGAACATAATTCAATATTGGTGATAAATTACTCCAGAGTCTCAAGCACCAGTCATAACAATTATTTAAAGATTGATAAATCTATTCATGCATGCACCAGTAATACTAGCTTATTGACATTCTTGATTCTGTTGAATATAGTTAAAGGTTTATATCGCATTTAAAAATGGTTCAGGCAGGCTTACAAAATCAATGATAAGAAATATATTATAATAAATTTCATACAGATGTACAATCACAATTAGAAATTTTTTGGTACTTAGTTGAGAATGTTTGCTTAAAAATGCACAAGCTTTTATATCACAGCATCTGCTGCCCGCTCTATGTAACATTAAGATCAACGTCCTACCCGAGACATGTCGGATACTAATTGCAATATTCAACAACAACTTTCAAATCATTTTACAAATCGCTGTACAGATTATTCCAAATCAATTTGAGTATAAAAGCTATAAGCGGTAGAATAATAACTCGTTTGTATAAAGCTCGCTATACTTGACCGGTTCATTCGGTCATATTATAATCGTACAAGGCAAAGACTTCTAACATTACATAATAGATGAAAATTCGTGATCATATATTATCAACAATATGTGCTCTCGCATGTATTATATTGTATTCGGCCCTTGGGTACCGACCCGAAGGTCTTGATGCTTTTTATTTGTTTAAACTCGTTGTATTTGGGATGGTTGGGATTACCCGTTACCGTACGAAATATTCCCAATAACTATTCAGGTAACGGAACATAATACATGCATAGGTATACGATATATATTTGTCAAATATAATTCACTCTCTTTTAAAGTTGTCCATAATGAATAGAGAGTAGAGACTATTCTCATTAGTATCTTTGAGAGAACAACTATATTTATAGAGTAATGAATTATTCTACTATTCTCGTGGCGAAATTACGTTGTTAAAGTATTATTGTTGACTAAAACCATGGGGAAAATAATGACTCCGTTCTCTATTCGTACAGTGGTCTGGAAAAGAAATCAGCTCGCTATTCACAACGAGGCTGATATTAAAATTATCTGCTTCCAACATTGTATACTTGTGGCATTCTGTAAAATATACCTTCGTACGTATATGTTTGTATTATCGTCGCAACGATTAGTTTAGAGTATAATAATAGTTTTATTATAGCCCAATTATAGTTCTAGCTAATTTCCAAACTGGAAAAGTGTCTAATATGTAGTTTCCAGTGATATACGTAATATATTATACGTATTACGATCACATCTACAATTTTTCCAATCAAATATTCAGTGTTGTGAAAATTGTAATTACATTTTTCTTGAATACTCGTTACTTTCGTAATGTGTAATTGGATTTTCATCTGATTACACATTACTTTGGTAATGACTTGATTCAATTACACATCACCAAAGTATTGGGTAATTGAATAAGTAATTTCATTAAAAATGTAATCAGTGACTCGCAACACTGCAAATATCCATGTAATAATAAGATTGTTTATGCAATAAGCATGTATTATTATAGTAAATTGGCGCATTCTTGAATAAATATCCTTGAAATTGTAAATCATCGATCGTTGAATCATTTTCCCCTGTCCTTTCCTTGCCTATAAGTCGAAAATCATGAAAATCACACAAATAGCCAATTTACTATAATAATACATGTTTATTGCATAAACGATCTTATTATTACACGGATATTTGCAGTGTTGCGAGGCACTGATTTTTTTTTTTGCCTTTGAGGAATATAATCCATCCACGCGATCGTGAAATAGAATACCTTTTCACTTATATTTAATACGCATCAGGATGATTGTGCTTAGATCGTTATTATAGTATATATAAATAAATGTATGTAACAACATTTGAGTCAGCTTAAATGTATATCATATCAGGTAAAGGGGTTGAAAAAACGAAGAAAAAAAAAAAAAAAACAATTTTTACCCAAATTGAGTATATCCGATGATTGTTATGTGTAATAATTAAGAAGAAATTATAAATGTGAGACAATTGTTTATTGAACGGTATTAGATTATAGATTATTATTATTATTAATTATGTATACATACACAAATACATAATATAAATATATATACAATCAAATATTATTATCTATAAGAGTAAATATATATATATATATATATGTGCAGTTTTTGTAAGCGAATTATTTATTTTGCTATAAATGCATACGTTCCTAATTGAACGATACGTATATATGTAATTTTTTTAGAACTGTATAATTATATTATACGTATATAGTATATAGTTATATATACATATACCATGTGATTTGAAAACGAGGCAATTATAATCGTCTTATTAATTACCAGAAGTGAATGTATGTATATCGAAATAATGGGATACAGTATCGCCGACGTAGTATTATTTGGTTGTGATTAAGGAATAATAGTTGTTGGAATAGCTGTATAATTATATTCAAAAGAGTTAAAAAAAATCATTTGAAAGAATTAAAAAGCCGGCGATGTAGATGAAAATTTAGTTGAATATGTTTAGAATGAATTCACATATATATGAAAGGTATATAAATATATTTTCAATTGTGCCTATGCGGTGTTGTTGCGGTACGATGTGAGTCTCGTGTTTCATGATCAATGAAACATTCATATAGATTTGAAATTAATTGATTTTTCACCACACCTGCACGGAAAGTACGACTTTCGGCCCCTCGCGTGAGCGGGGAGTCGTACTTTCCGATGCCAGGGGGTGGTGAAAAATAGTATACCTCACACGGGAGTGAAAAAGGCCATCCCAAACTGCGTTTTTAACACCCTCGCCTTCGGCTCGGGTGTCAATCTTGCACGCAGTTTGGGTTAGCCTACTTTCCCTCCCTAGGTGAGTAATATACTATTTATTATCGGAAAAAATAATAGTTATAACAATATCTGACATATATTATGCGATTTTACTAAAACCCAGGGAAACGTAACGATACATGAATTAGATTAAATATAACGATAGTACAATAATGTCACATCTCATGAAAATATTTTCATGTATAAGGTCAGCCTGATCAACGTTGATAATAAATACGGCATTTTCTGTTCAGTATAATAAAACATATTACTTCTTCTTCTTCGAACAAAAACGTTATTACATAGGATTGACCCCGAAAGACCGTTGTAGAATTCTTCAGTACGCCGATCGGCCGCTCGGGGACAGGGCTTTAAATACCTCAACGAGGAAGAAAATCCACCAGTCGACAGGAAATCTTTGAAAGTAGAACTTCGATTTCGGGAAAATAATAACATAAAATAAAACCTCACGTGTCCAACTATCCGCCATTTGTTTGTTTTCTCTTTTCTCATCTTCTCGCCTATATCTGTCGTGAACACAGTGATTCCATGTAATAATAAGATCGTTTATGCAAACATGTATTATTCGTTTATGTAATCGTTTATGTAAACATGTATTATTATAGTAAATTGGCGCATTCTTGAATAAATATCTCTTGAAATTGTATCGTTGAATCATTTTCCCCTGTCCTTTCCTTGCCTATAAGTCGAAAATCATGAAAATCGCATGATTTCATATAGCCTCGAACTATTTTTGCAATGAATAATTAATTTTATTATTAATATATATTTTATTAATAAATAATTGATCCACCTTGCTATATGCAACACGCATGCCATTCGTGTAAACGACAGGGCCCATGTTAATTTTTGTTGCCTATTTGGTGTTTTCCGAATGCCTATATTCAGGCGTATTTTAGTAATTCAGAAAAAAGGTCGAAAAAAAGATTCTGGCAGTTGATACCTTATTTAAGGAGTCGGATTTCTGGCAGTTGATACTTTTCTAAGGAGTCGGATTTCTGGCAGTTGAGACTTTTTGAGAAATCGATTTTCTGGCAGTTGATACCTCAATTTTAGTCGCTTTATGATGAGGCCAGAAAATCGACCAATCAGGAGGCTGCTTGAGCCAATTTAGGCTCAATTTCTCGAAAAGGAGCCTCCTGATTGGTCGAATTTCAGATTAAATTAAGTTACGGCGTTTCATGGGCCAGCCATCAGGAAAAATTCTGGATTTCTGGCAGTTGATACCTTATTTTAGGAGTCGGATTTCTGGCAGTTGATACTCTTTTAAGGAGTCGGATTTCTGGCAGTTGATACCTTTTTCGTCTGGCAGTTGATACCTCATTCAGGTACCAACTGCCAGAAATCGGACTCCTTAAAAAAGTATCAACTGCCAGAAATCCGAGTCGGATTTCTGGCAGTTGATACTCTTTTAAGGAGTCGGATTTCTGGCAGTTGATACCTTTTTAAGGAGTCCGATTTCTGGCAGTTGGTACCTGAATGAGGTATCAACTGCCAGACGAAAAAGGTATCAACTGCCAGAAATCCGACTCCTTAAAAGAGTATCAACTGCCAGAAATCCGACTCCTTAAAAGAGTATCAACTGCCAGAAATCCGACTCCTTAAAAAGGTATCAACTGCCAGAAATCCGAGTCGGATTCTGGCAGTTGATACCTTTTTCGTCTGGCAGTTGATACCTAGTATCAGGAGAACATCTGACCCGAGGAGGTGTTCTGAAATTTTCGGAGGGGGAAAGGAATAGTGTATTGATACAGGCATGCATGCGTTGCTCCATGCACGTCTCTCTATGCTTATTCATAGTAGCGATTTTTACAATTTTTTTCCTAAGTTCAATACGCCTGAATATAGGCAATCGGAAAACACTAGAAAACAACGCAAAAAACACGTGGTTTTGGACCCTAAAAACACGTGGTTTTGGACCCTAAAAACACGTGGTTTTAGACTCTAAAAACACGTGGTCCCGAAAAGCACGTGGTAGTAAATAATATTGCAAAAATAGTTCGGGGCTTTATGAAATCATGCGATTTTCATGATTTTCGACTTATAGGCAAGGAAAGAACAGGGGAAAATGATTCAACGATCGATGATTTACAATTTCAAGGGATATTTATTCAAGAATTCGCCAATTTACTATAATAATACATGTTTATTGCATAAACGATCTTATTATTACACGGATATTTGCAGTGTTGCGAGGCACTGATTACATTTTTAATGAAATTACTTATTCAATTACCCAATACTTTGGTAATGTGTAATTGAACTCGATTTATTTGAAGTAATTGTAGAAGTTATTCAAAGTAATTATAAAGTAAAGGTATTGAAAAGTAATAAACTTCATTCAATTACACATTTCTTTGGTAACGTGTAATTGAACTCGATTTAATTAGTAAAAGTAATTATAAAGTAAAGTAATTTAAAGTAATTATAGAGTAAGAGTAATTATAAAGTTATTTGAAGGTAATGAACTTGATTCAATTACACGTTAATTTGGTGATGTGTAATTGAATCAAGTCATTACCAAAGTAATGTGTAATCAGATGAAAATCCAATTACATGTTACGAAAGTATCGAGTATTTAAGAAAAATTTAATTACAATTTTCACAACACTGAATTTCCAAAAAATATCGCAAATAAATGTACGCACCTCATTACAGCGTTCTCAAGTTAGAAATTACATGAATGTTTTTTTCCTGGTGCATGTCAACTCGCGCGATCGAGACTAAGTAACAAAAATCTGGCAGTTGATACCTTTTTTATTGTAGAGATTTTTCTGGCAAAAAGAAGTTATCAACTGACAGAAAAATATATATATAAACTAGTGAATAAATAAATAAATACGTCCATCCCAGTTAATCGAGTTTCTTTAATTACATTGCGGCACAAAAGTATAAATTAGGTTTGCGTGATTATGAAATGATACCCAAAGTCGTTATAATTGCAATAGATCGGTTGCTAAACGGAAATGTCTAGACCGGGATAAGATATCTGCCTGAAAAATCATTTTCAGAACGATGCCACTCATTTGAATAAATGCTGGAATCTTTTAGCTCAGAAACTATAGGCAAAGAATCTTACCAAGTTACAATAGAATGAAAATGAATATTTTAGTAAAGGACAAATTGCCGTGATACAAAAAAAGAATTAAGCTTAATCAAGGACGGTGACCGTATACTATATACTATAGAATTAAATTATCTCTATTGATACGAATTAATAATTCGATGTTATTAAAGTTAACGTAAATGATGGCGCGATGAATAGCGAATAATTGAATCAATTAATGAAATCGACTACGGCGCTAGTTTGCAGGCATCAGCGATCACTAGGATAGCTGCCAACGCTTCCTTTGCAGTAGGAATGATGTATTGAGCTGGTAGAACAAAACCATGCTGTCCTCGATCCCTCAGCTCGATCGTGTACGTATATTTAATCTTCGGAATTGCCTTTGCCCAATCATCCGCACCGCCAGATGCAGCATATAAAACAGTAGCACTGTTTCCGACCGTATAAACGCTGCCGGCACCACCAGCTGATTTCATAGCCGCCGCTGCCTGACGTCCAACTCTTTCGAGGTCAGCATAATCAGGTGGAACACGTTTGTCGTAACCCCATGGGTACAGAATAAACTGACCATAGCTGTGGAAGGTGAGGTAGGCCTAGAAGAAGATGAACAAAAACAGATTTAGTATCATGATGTAAATTGAATGCCTTCCCAATGTGAAAACATTGTCTTTTCCAATCTACCTTGAAGTTAGCCGCACTCGTTTGGAAGAAGGTCTCTATGGCCTTTGTTTCAGGCTCAGAAAAGGGTCCAGTCCCAGCAAATATGTCTCGACACGGTTGTCTACTGCTCCCCTGGCCTCCCCATCGATAGCCAAAATTCCTATTTAGATCAGCACCGATGCAAACGCCACCCTTTTCTGGATTCCCTCTGTTTTTTCGCCACAATCGATCTCCACGGAATGTGTATTCATATCTGAGAACAAAATCGACAAGGATTATCATCTGTATAAATTTAAAACTCAATGTATCAAGCTGCAGAATAAACTTTGAATAATTACCCATCTGGATTTACTACAGGCATAATGTAGAAATCTACTTCTAATTCCTCACTGTTTTCTACCATATGATCTATAGCATAAGTTACAGCTGCCGGCGATATCCATTCTCGGGCGTGAATCCCTCCATCAATCCACATCGCGGGTGCATTAGGTTTTCCGTTGCTGATCCTCAGTACCTGACAATAATAAATTGTGCGATTAATTATAGTCAGTCAATTATAAAGTCAAATTATTCTCAAGCTTTGATATTTAGTAAAGCAAAAGAAAAAGAAGACCTAAGACAATTTAAAAGATATCGAAAGTCTCACCTTAAGTGGACGACCTTCGACTGATTTGCCTATATTCATCACAGAGCAAATGTCTGGGTAGGTTTGCGCCAGATAATCTAGGTACTGCGTTATGTCATCCACGCGATGATAGCTGGACCATTCCATACGATGACCTAGTCAAAATATCTAAATAATTTAGCTAGTTGGCAGGAGATCCGATAATTCGTTAAGCTCACCCCTGTAGCGCCTCAAGCTGCTATCACTACTAGCTACAGGATAACGAGGAACGGGATATGGAGATGGATATCTAGGAGCCCACACCCGCACTTGTATTCTCAAAGTCCCTGGCGCCCTGGCACCAGTACCCTGCCACCAAGCGTGTCGTGCTAGAAAATTACTATGAAATTCAGGTCTTTATTTTAATTCACGTTCGATTTCGGGACGAGGATCCAGCAGTATTCTACTAGAAGTTAAAAGTGTTTACCAAAAATTCGAACCGGTAAATTCAACGATAGAAAAAACTATTAATTTTGGGGTATGAATAAATTGTCTTGTACTTTGACTTGGTGTATCAAGATGAATTATTCATGTCAAATAATTTGCGCACGTAGGCGACCGCCCTATATTCTTTATACCGAAAGTCAGCCACTAGTTCAAAGTGTAAAGAAACGCGCCCGTTCTTAACTGTTATGTTAATTAGTTATTGTCATAAATATAAGGAACCAGGTCGTTGAGTTGAAGCTTCTTAGATCCATAGTTTACCGCGACGATTTATGCAAAATGAGATGAATAGTAACGTTCATAATTCTGTTTATTTTAAAAAGAATTACTATAACAGCGCGCGTATCGAATTTATTATAAATAAATTTGAAACTACCGTTCGAAATCTGCCGCTCTTCGCTACGCGTCTGGTATTTTAATTAGCTTGTGAAGTAAACAAACGCGTTTCATATTCAAAATATACTATATAATAGAAACGGTACGTTATAATGATGAATTATATCTCCGAAAAAAAAAAAAAAAATTTTGCCGCAATTTACATCGCCGCAAAAATAATCACGCAAAATTCTTCCGCGAAATTTAATCCCCGCATCTTGCATTAGCGAAAAATGAACAGTAAATTAATCGATGAGAAATAAGCTTGTGAAGCATGCAGTCAAGATTTGTCAAAGTTTAAAGACTGTTTCATGATGAACAAATACAACTATTGCAAAGCAGTATTTTTGTTTTATCTTTGTTTTTGCGCTGGTTCAAGCTGATAATTCCATAAGAAAATCTCAGGCGAACCTTTGCGACCCTCGAGATCTACCACTGCTTCTGCTGATGGAAGTGGATTCTCCTGATCTATAGCAAGCTGTAGATCCGTTATTACTACGTCGTAATTAACGCGTCTTTCTCTCAGGAACCGCGATACCTTAGAGATAAGGTCAGGACGTACCAATACATCGACCGCACTCCCGTTTCCAGCCCAAGTCGCCACATCTGTTGAAAAATATAGATTAGTTATAATATTGATACAGATATTGACTAGACGTTTAATTTAGGACGTGTATACCTCCAGTCTCTTGTAGGTATGATACAAAATCGTTTTGTTCAGCAGTAGCCGCGACTCTCCAGACTTGTGAACCTTCGTAGGTAACGCGATCCTCCGGTATTTCGGCGTTTCGTAATACGTTAGATTCCGGTAAATCGGAAGGCGTATAAACGTTGCCAAAAGAAACACCTTCAAGAGATATTATAATCAAGATTAGAAGCAAACGCCTCCGCGATAAATACGGAGTCGATGACACCGCGTACCGGTGCATTGTACTCGACTGGCCTTACCGCTGATCGTCTTACCTCTTTATATACGAAACTCGTATACGAACCAAGCACGGTACTCGGGGACCGCGCGTTGGTCCGAGTAACGGTACTTCGGACCACCGAGTCTCGTATAACTTTTGCTTAATTATATGTATTTACATACAGGCCCTTCCACGAAAATGCACTGTATATGTATATGTATACGTGCATATATGCATATGTGAAACACACCTCTGTACACATGATATTTTTATAAAATAAAGAGAAAGAAAAAATTTTTATAAATAATGATATGCAAAGCCAAAACGAGTTGCAGAGTTGTTACCCTTTTCAGGTCCAGTTACTAAGTTGCGGTGTGAATCATTTTGACATAACTTATTATTAAAAAAAAAAAAAAAACGCAGTTTAGAAGAACTAGGAAGCTCATTTTTAGAAACCTTTGGATATCTATCCTATCAATAATATGCCTATCGTAAATATGCATATACTACAACTACATGTGTAAGGTAGATACATATATTGATATCTTTACTCTTGAAAATTTCGCACTCTCAAAACATCCGTTAGAGTAATATAATCGAACGGTCGACGTACTCAAAGCGCAATTGAGATCGAGACGAAAAATAAAAAGAAAGACCCACCACAGTATGATTTTGATTATTATTTTTTTTTTTTTTATTATTCTTTGATACTCGTCGAGAGCGAAGAGTCAACTATACCGTTTTACCCCGAAAGAGAACGACCTTATGCAATTACAGATGAAAACTTCGAAGTTTCGGTATTTCTTATGCCCGTGAGAGTAAAAAATATCAATTTTTACAATATGCACATTCGTACCTTTCCATTCTACTATAAATTATTACAAATGCTTTGATTTATATATTTACAAAAAAAATCTTTGAACTGAACTCTAAATTTCCTTAAAATTATGTCTCTTAATATTTTTTTGACAACAAAGAACCCTCTGGTATTCAGTTTGTTCCGTCTGGACGTGATCTACCCGCAACTTTCGGCATCTTTTTATTCGTAGAATCTTCTAACTCTTTCGGTTTGTAGTAATGAGGTGCCACCTCCAGCAGCCATTTACTTTCGATCTCTGTTACCTGAGAATCAATATTATAATTCGTTAGACTTTCAGTTTATTGCGGTTTTAGAACTTATCTCAATAATCGTACTTCGTGAATAAGAATTCAAATATTTTTACATCATACAAAGATTATCATTCTCTTAATTCGTGTATTTCTGTCTTATATTCATATTACTCCAATTTCATACCATCGAATTATTATTATATAATGCTGAATTATTCACCTGCCGCATGAATTCCTTAGTAGTAAATACAAGCTCGTGATAAAGCAGCCATCTCGGTAATTCTTGGAACAGCGAACTGTTAGGGTGGATAGAAACGGTCTGATTGTGTTTGGCTGTTTTGTAATGACCACCCTTTGACAATCTCGACACGTGGTAAAAGTAGCCTGCTGTTATTGCCTGAGGAATTGGTAATCAAAACAATATACGTGAAAAAAATCTAACAGATTAAAGACAGAAAATTATAGGCAATACCTTTCTTATGTTAATCGTTTCATCTATACCAGAAACAAGCTCCATTTCAACTCTCTGCATCAGACCTACGAGCTGCTCTCTCACATCTCTTGCCCTCTTCATAGATCTGTAACAAAAGTTAATTGACAATTCATATCCCACACAAATAATCAGTGGAAAGGAATAGAATAGCTACCAAAACGACTGACCTATGTTGGATAAAATTCTCATAACACCAATGAGTACTAAAGTCGCTCTGCTGCCATTGGTTGTAGACATTGAGTAAAGTTAGATGATCGCCGCCAGGAACATGAAAATTTTTTCTTGCTGTATCAGCGTGAATGATTTTGTCCTTTGGTCGGTAAAAGATAGCTCCATTGACCGACAGCATCGCAGCAATAGATGCTATTTCTTCTGAACAACGATAACGCTCACTGGCCAACAGCATTTTTGCCATCATCGGGTCTAGGGGAAACTCTGCCATCCTACGACCGAGTTTTGTCAATTCTCCACGATGATTAAGAGCTCCCAATGCATACAGTTGCTCCAATGCCAAGACCAGAGTTTCATGGGGCGGAGGATCAAGGAAATCAAAATGAACCAAGTCATTTATTCCCAGTGCTTTTAGCGTCAACACTGCATTACCTGTAGTATCAGTTTTGAATTAGGATTTGACTGATATAAAAATCTATTAAAAAAGATTGTCAATTCAATATTAATTTTTATACTATACCAAGATTGATCCTTTGAATTTCAGGGACTGTGTTATCCTCAAGTTCGTGTTGATACGCCCAAGCAGTGTACAATCTGAAGCATTTTCCAGGTGCAACTCTGCCTGCTCTACCCGCGCGTTGGTTTGCCGAAGCTTTGCTGATTGGGACGACCATCAGACTCTCCATTCCTGTTCGAGAATTGAAATTATTCTGCTTTGCAAATCCAGGATCTATCACATAGACTATATTGTCTATTGTCAATGAGGTCTCTGCTATATTTGTTGCTAGAACTACCTGTTAAGGGATAATCACTTTAAGTAGGATTGAAAAAATTAGTTTGTCTAAAAAAATCTCAAAACTGAATATATATAATAATTTGATATACCTTGCGGGCACCAGGCGGTGTAGGTTGAAATATCTTAGCCTGCATATCACTGGGCAGATTGGCATACACAGGTAAAATAAGAAGTTCAGCCAATTTGGTTCCCAGTCTTCTAACACGTTCCTGTAACATCTCTTGGCAGGTTTCTATTTCGTCCTGACCTTTTGGGCACGAAGAAGATTATTGTAAAAATCTGATTCGTAATTTTTAAACCAGTTTATAGCTTGACTATAGAATATCAAAGCCTGCGGATGTCAGAGACTTTAGAGAAGGACAGTAATGCAGTAACACTACAATTCGAATGGGAAATCAGTGGATATATACCTGTGAGAAAGACAAGAACATCCCCAGATGGCTGTGTAGCATGTATTTGAAGAATGGATACAACGCAAGCATCAATGTAATCAGCCTCAGGTGCCTTTGTGTAGTAAATATCGACGGGGAATCGTCGTCCAGGAATTCGAAATATAGGAGCTTCGTCAAAAAATTCGCTGAACTTTGTAGCGTCCAACGTAGCTGAGGATATCAAGAGCTTCAAGTCTGTACGGAATCTAGTTATGTCTTTAACCAACCCGAACAGTATGTCTGTATGTAAAGTCCGTTCGTGAGCCTCGTCTATAATCATCACGCTGTAAAACAAAATTAATAAGTGATAATTTTTGAAGATTTCAAAATTGTTATCATAAATTGAATTGGCCATAAAATATCTCATACATTAAACCAGAATCATGAAATTCTATGACTAGGTAAATAATATTAATACATAACAACCTGTAAGTAGCGAGATCAGGTTCGCTAAGAAATTCACGATGCAGGGTACCATCAGTCATATATTTTATGCGGGTACGCTGAGAAGTACAATCTTCAAACCGAATAGCGTATCCAACTTCATTACCCAATTTAACAGCCATTTCGTGAGCAACTCTAGCTGCCACAGACATAGCAGCCACTCTCCTGGGTTGTGTACAGCCTATAACTTTACCGTCGTCAGCAAAACCTGCTTGATATAGGTACTGCGGTATCTGGGTAGTTTTTCCAGACCCGGTTTCTCCCTCTATGATTAATACCTAGTAAAATAAATATCAAAGAAATGTTAAGAGTGGATAAAATAAAAGACTGAGTGTAACATCTCACCTGATGATCTCTGATAGCCTGTATCAAGTCATTCTTGAAAGGATATATGGGTAGACTTTTCTGCGTCTCTTCGATAGTAGTTAAAATTTTAGTTGGTTCCATAGGAGGAGAGACCGTGTGTTTCTTTTCTTTGGTACTTCCAGGCATCTGCAATGCCTGTACAAACTCCACTTCATCTTCCAACAACAGATCGTAGTTCTGTTTAGCTGAGAGAAAGAGATAAGCGTAAGAAATGTTTGTTAAATAATTTCTCTTAAACAACAAATAATTGAACGCTTATAGGAAAAAAAAAATCCAATATTTATATAAATACCTTTCCTATCCTTGGCTCCGAAACGAAATACCGCAGAAGACATCTGGTCGGACTCCCACTTGCTTTGCTCAGACTGGGGTGGTTCCATATCAACAATCTCTGGTTCTGTAGCATCTTTACCCCGTTCGTGAGGCATGTGATATCTCTGTACTCGTTCCATCTCTCGTGCTTTTTCATGTTCTTTCGCGAGTTGTAGCAGCTGTTTCTTGTGATCTCGTTCTCTTTTTTCTCGTTCGGTTAAGCTAATTGGATGAGAAATTCATTGATTTAAAAAGTCACATTCAATCTTAGAACTTTAGATGCCAGATTTCCAATTTCAAATTTACGACAAATTAACATTTTAAAATAAAGCCTGACTAGGTTGTTTATTTTGAACAAACTCACATCTGATCTTCGAAAAGATATTCGTCATCCAGTATGTCAGCCTCAAGTTCGGCCACCTTGTCCTCTTTTCGTTTCTCTAAATATTTCCTGCGCGATTCAACGCGTAATTTAGGAACGAGTTTATCACGGGATTGAGCCTCCACGATCTTGAGTCTTTTGGCTGCTTCCGCTGCAAATTCAACATTTAATCTTAAATAGTATTGATGCAAATATTATTTTGCTATCTGAAAACTGTTGGGAAAATTTACCAGCTCCGGACCCAGCTGACATCGTGACCTTGCGGACTTTGGTGTCATCTTTAGATTTAAGACGTTTTGCAAATTCATCTCTCTCCTTTATGTCTGTTCTACGTCTTTCTTCTTCGCTGTCACTGTCTTCCGTAGAAGATTCTTTCCTCCTGTACTTGCTCATCCTTATTATCGGGAAAAACCGTTCGTTCGGATTACTTCGTCAATTTTATATTACCGAACCGTATAACTGTTAACGGATAATTAGATCCTTGATCAATGTATTTAATACTTTCTAATAACCAAGAACTCCGAAGGGGCGTTAACACGAATTTTAAAGTATTTATCTCAGCTTTGTGACAAGCGAAACGTTTGTTTGACAATATAACCTCAAACCCGGCAGTAACGGTTTGAAATCATTCGTAGAATATATGAAAATAACGAGAAGGTAAACCGTGAGAAATTTTATCGCGCAAAGTTGTCAGGAAAAACCCCTCTTCGTTTGGGTAAATAAATTGTCTTTTAGGAACATGCATCCTCGTATATTATCGCAATAATAATAACAACAGCAATTATAACAACAATGAATAAATACCCGGGTAGATTTTAAAATGATGTCACTAGAAAATAACGAAAAATAAGTCTCGTGTCAAACGTTTGCTATTTTAATATTTATTATAAAAGTATAAAAGTTGAATAATAATGGAAAATGAGGAAGAAACTAACGAGAGGTCCGATCATTTTTATACGGACGCTGCTAAATATTGGTCCAAAGTTCCTGCCACAGAGGACGGCATGCTAGGTGGTTTTGGATTTATATCAGACACAGACATCGAAGGGTCGGGTATTTTCCTGAGATCAGTTTTCATGGTATTTATTTAAAACAAGCTATTGTCTCGAGATTTAAAATCGCGTCTTGTATTCTACACGTTCTACTCGCGAATCGTGTGACATAACCTTGAAAATTTAAGGTTAAATCCCGTCGATGTATAACCCGATAGATTCGCCTCTAAATATATTCTGAATATATTACAGCTGAAAAATTCACCGCAAAAAGAATACGCTTTGGACTGTGGATCTGGCATAGGACGTATTTCAAAACATCTGCTAACCAAACATTTCAAACACGTTGATCTGGTTGAACAAAATTCGGAATTCTTAGATACTGCAAAAACTTACCTTGCCGAACGGGCGAAAAAAGTTGGCGAATTTTTCCCTATCGGTAAATATTACACAGGCTTTTGTGTATTTAAAAAACCAGCAAACACATCATTATTCTGTTCTATTCACAGGTTTGCAAGATTTTCGGCCTGAACCAGGAAAGTACGACGTTATATGGTGCCAGTGGGTATTAGGACACCTTCAGGACGACGATTTTGTTAAATTCTTTACTAATTGTCAGTAAGTAACATTCGTCGGCGATGTATCAAAATCATTTGGTTGTACGACGTTGATTATGGTTTGGATTGTGTTTCATATACCATTTTACCTTTCAATCTGTGAATTCTGTTCAACAGGACAGGACTGAAAGAGAATGGGATGATAATAGTGAAAGAGAACTCAACGAGTTCGAAAAAAGTGGAAATAGATACAGAGGATTCTTCCGTAACGAGGCCATTGGACGAGTTAAAACGCCTGTTTGATTTAGCTGGACTAGTTTCTGTAAAGGAACAAAAACAATCTAGACTACCACGGGGACTTTACCCTGTTCATATGTTCGCGCTAAGATCTAAAAGAATTCTTGCAAATCAACCCTCTAATTTATCCCAGTAGAATTCAATGAATTATATCGTAATTAGGCTTACTCGAAAATTATGAAGCAATAGATCGTTTATACACCTTTTTTTACATACTTTGAATTTCCGAAATTGCGATTGGGTAGAAATGAATTGAATGTCTTTAAATAAATTTGAAAATAAATGTAAACCAAACAGTTTTAACTTTCCCTCACTTGTTAATATCCGTATATTTATATAACTAATAAATATAGAATGATTGCCATGTATTATTTTCAACGAAAAACATTTTTTAATAATTAATTCAGAAATTACCCAGATTGAAATCATTTTGGTCTGATCTTTTCGTACATAAAGTGTTGATTTGCTTCCTGTGGCGTCGCACTGACTATACGTTTTTTTACCGCGTGAAAGTGGGCCAGAGCATAAGTGTACAAGTTATTTTCCATTTGCCAGACTTGAGACTTTTCAATTTTTTCCACAGTCTCGGGAAGCGGGTCGATTTTTTGGGTTGTTTGCCGCAAGTGAGTCTTGCTATCTGAAACCATTCATATATTGTCTGATAAGACTCCAATCTCCTTTTCCCCAGAATGCGAAATCCTCTCCACATTCATTATAAAAATAATAGTTATTCTAAGGAACGAATTTCTTACTGTGCATAAAATGATCGTAAGCTCCCTTGAAAAATCTTGGTAACGTAGCCTCAAGGGTTTGAACAAAATCTGGTAATTCTTCAGTCACACCAACCAGGAGATAGTGTTTCTTTAAATTCTTTTTAGCCTCATCTAATGCCCATTGACTTCCTACTTCCCTATAATCAAATGATCAAATCATTAGTTCATAAAAATACTCTAAACTTTAAAAGCCATTTGTTTCGTTTCTCACTTTTCGCATCTCAAAACAAATAACGCTAATTTTAAGTCGAAAGATATTGGATAGTAACTCCATACCAACATGCGGGTTCATGCCCGCAAAGGAATGGAACTTGGAGCCACATATTATTTGGATCGCAGTCAGGTTGTCCAAGTTTGACACATTCGTCAAATGTCTATAAAACAAATTTAAATATTGGATTACTTGGCGTTGATAGAAAATTTCAAGATTGTAAAAGACAAGCTGTGAAGTTCAGAACACGTTACCTTTGTATCTCCGTGCTTTTTTCTAATCAGATGCGGTCTAAAATTATCTCCGTATCGCAAGAAATAATAATACGAGACAAACCTGTCCAGAGGTTTGCGCAATAAATTTATATACAGAGGAGTTTGTTTTGCTCCGAATCTGGAAGAAGGAAAAAAAAATAATCAATCGAATGCTTAGATAAATAAAAATTGCAAAATGGCAATCAAAAGCCTTCCTTTATTAAGAATACTTACTTTTCAAAGTTTAAAAATGCTACATGGCCGTGATAAAAAGCTGGTTTCATAGCATCCCATTGAGTTATATTATTTACAAATTGCATCTGCAAAATAATAAACAAGGTTCTTTTCATTTTTTAAATTTGTTGTAAATTTTCGAATTCATTATCAAAGTGTTATTCTCGTTATTATAATAATCATTAATATCATTCTGAATAATAACCTGATTTGGAAGCGTGAGGGTGTGCATATTATTGGTGACATTGATATGCAAAGAATGGTACTTATTTTGTTTGCATAAATCGTATATTATGCCAACAAAACTGGTAGAGCCAGTCTTTGGTACTCTATTATATATTACGACCATATCTTCTGAGGTTGAAGATGTGCTCGTCGTGCTGCGAGCCTGGAGTTCTGCGTTGTTTTGCTTTTCGATTTGTGCCAATGCATCATCTAAAAATGTGTAAAATTTTCCAATGAATAATCGTTTTAAAATAAAGCTGAATAGTTTCAAGAAGCAAAATAATCACAGCTTGATTCGGTTTGATGATTTGAGATGATTTGGAAAGGGTGTAAAAATTATGCGGCGGTAAATTATTTTTTAGGTTATGAATCGATTGATACATACACAGCGCCTTTGTACTCTCTTCTAAATAACTGATTTTTACTTTTAAATATAAAATTATGAAGAGTAATATCACTGCTGAGATCCACTGTATAGGAAAATTCCTTAATATCATTTTAACCGAGATTCGGGACGACAAAACGATGTAAACATCGCGCTGTCAGTGAGAAAAACAATTGCACCTTTGACCGGGGCTGTGGTCTCTGACGTCACTGTAGAGTGTTAACTCTAGTGAGAATTCAAAGACTTGAAATATCCTCTTAGAAATTGGACAAGGGGGAAGCTCATTTCTTTAAATATCAATAAATCTCAAGATAAGAGCTTATTTAATTGAGGATTAAAGAATTATTGCCAATAATTTAACCAACAAATAAATCGCGTCAATGAAATTAAAAAAAATTTAATTTTCTTCAGAGTTTCTAACTTGAACAATTCTCCGCATTTCCGTCAGCTGGAACGGTGGTTCCGGTAGCGGATCCCTCTTTCTTCAAGTAAAACAGCACCAAGATGGTTAGTGGATTTCACAGTGTAGTTATCCGTACTTATTCGAAGCATCCTTATTCAAAATCCAGTTTTAGCTAGAAAATGTGTGAATTCAACTCACCACTCGTCATTATATATTTACAATTAAAGCATCGGAGTCTATATCTGTTTTATAACCTAAATAAATATTGATTTCAAACTACTCGTTCCATGCCGGATTGTTTTCTATCTGTTTCACAACGCGACGTTATTAAAGTGATTTATCAATGTTACAGGGTAAGGTCAAGTGCTCAGAGCTGAGAACCAAGGACAAGAAGGAGCTCCTCAAACAGCTCGATGAACTCAAGACTGAGCTCACGAATTTGAGAGTTGCCAAAGTGACAGGAGGAGCTGCTTCGAAACTATCAAAAATGTAAGAATTTATAATGAAATTATTCAACCTACAACTAGTCGCACATTTAGTTTCCTCTAAGGTTAGACGATCGATTGCTTGTCGATTTTCATTGAATTTGAATTTTTGCTTTCAGTCGAGTCGTCCGCAAAGCTATTGCTCGTGTGTACATAGTTATGCACCAAAAGCAGAAGGAAAACTTGCGACTACTCTTCAAGAATAAGAAGTACAAGCCTTTGGACTTGAGGCCAAAGAAGACTAGAGCAATCCGTCGGGCCCTTACACCTTACCAGTCGAGTCGTAAGACCCTTAAAGAAATTCGCAAGCGATCGGCTTTCCCCATTAGAAAGTATGCTGTGAAAGCTTAAACAGAGTTTGATTTCTTACAATAAAAATTAAAACAAAATCCATCAATAAAGCTTCTTTATGGTAACATAACTGTTGCAAATTTCATTTCAATTCTTTCCCCTTTTTGAATTTACGGTAAATAAATTCCAGCTAGTTTATCATTGGTAGATTTTACTTAGGAAACTATTTTTCATTCTGTTATATATGGATAAACTTATTGAAAATGCGAAAAAATCTAATTTCTGGTTTTCAAAATCTGAAAAGATCTCAGGGAATTTGTAAAATGAATTCTTGTAACAATCCTGTTCATATATTCTCAGAGATAGATAGGCTGATTTTGTTATTGTACATAGGAGATTAGGATATTGCTTGTAGTTCAGCAGTCAAAGGAAATCAAGGAAAAAGTTGTACATTGTATAAATTTATGAAATACTTTAACGTCTTATGTACAATTTTGACATTCTCTGTAGAAATACTTTTTTTCACGAGTAGTTTTACTGTAAACCATATCGAAAAAAAAAGTTGATTAATTTTAAGGCATTATAAGTTAGTGACTATACTCGACATTTAAACCGTTATTAATTTTCCCGAACACCAGGGACACGGATGAAAGTTAGGTTCCAAGGCACAGGTGTCCTTGCATTCTTTGATTTCGGTCAGTAGATCAAGAATCTGAGATTTTGTTTTATCCTTTACTATCGCCGCTTCCACTTGTTCAGGTATTTCACTTTCCAGATGTTTGACTGCTGTTTCACCAGCCTCTGAAAAATAAATAGAAACATTCCCTTGTATGTAGTTAGAGTACAAAAAAATCATTACGTTAGGGATTCAAAATTTGTCTGTAAAAAATTGGTCCCTTCTCCCCGTAGATTAGACATACCGTTTTTATCAGATTCTAAGGCAGATTCAGCGGTAGGTGTAGTTTTGTCCTTGATTAATTCAGCTACCAGCATTTTGAGTTTGTGTAGCTGTTCCTGTTGTTGATTTCGTTGTTCAGACAACTGGCGAAATGCCTCTTCCTTTTCTCTCGCCCTTTCTTGGAGAACTCCACGCTGCTTTTGATATAATGTAACGTATTCACCTGGAAACCGACGATTTATTTATATCACTTTTCAAGTTTTATGTCCAGTATCTATTCAGTATCAAATTTACCAACCTATCGTTTCAGTTTCGCTCTGAAGTTGTAAAACAAGATGCTCCAATCTTTGTTTCTCATCTGAAAGTTCAGCCACCCGTTCCATCGTGTCTTTAAATCGTTCTTCAAGTTTTTTCACAGCCTCAGGAGTAATCGCCGGATTATCCTGGTCTGAAATAAAGTCTGCAGTATCGACTGTATCCCTGTGTGTCTCAGTCTGTGTCGCTGCAATTGATAATTCTGGTTTGTCCTCTACGACATTGATATCTGCTTCTGAATTAGGTTTGCCAACAGACTCGACAGTACTTTGATTTGAATCGATCTCTTGGTTCGAAATCCTTTCTGCATTCAATTCGTTGATCAATTGTTGATTCTGTTTCGTTAGAGTCTCGATCCTTTCCTAAATTTCCATTTTCATGTTAATAACAGAATTATATTGACTGAGATTATCTACATTGTGGCATAAAGATACCTGGGCGTTGTGGAGTTCTTGTTGCAAAGTACTGGCGTTGTGTGATTGGGCTTGATAATGTTGCATTTGATCAGCAATTTGAGCCGCGTGCAATTTTTCTTTCTCCAATTCGGCAAGCAGCAAATCCTTTTGCTGAATTTCTTCTTTCAATTTATCTACATCATCTTCCGTATTATTCAAACGAGCATTTAACTTCTTCCCTATTGCCCGCTCTCCTTGTAGCTTCTCTGTTAAATCCAGCTTATCATTGCTCTAAGATAAAAAATTGTTTTCAATGGCTTGTAAAAAACATATTTTCCATTTTTTTATCCTCAGAAAATATTTTACCGCCGAATAAATTCACTCACGAGTTGAACAAACGCATCTTGCATCTCGCTCAGCTGCTGTTTTAATTGTTGATTCTGAGAGACCGCTCGAGCTGCCGCTAATCTTTCACCCTCCAATGCAGAGGCCAAACGAGATGCCTCCGCATTGCTGCTCCGCATTTCTTGCAGCTCTTCCATCTCTCGTTTCAGATTATCGATATCAGAGTCCTATGAATTGAACAATAAATTAAGAAAAGTCGTTTTTAATAAACAAACTATTATTTTTCCCCAAAAGAGATTTCCCTGTTACCTTTTCGTAAAGGGTTGCGCGTAAATTGTTACGCTCCATAGTAAGCTGATCAATGTTCTTTATCAGCTCATCAACTTGTTCTTTATTATCATTGATAATGGGAGGTAGCGGTTCCGGTATGTCTTTATGACTTTGTATTTGGCATTCCAGGTCTGAAAGTCTTTGAATAAGACTGTGTTCTCTGCTGTGGATGTCTGCATTCTCTTTAGTCGTTTGTTCCAGCTGAAAGGCACCAGGAAATGGGTGTAATCAAATAAATTAAAAAATATTGAACAAACTAAAGGGAGCCCAAAGAACTGCTTACTTTCAGAGCAAGAGTAGTGACTTGAGCATTAAGC
This sequence comes from Tenthredo notha, assembly GCA_914767705.2. NCBI lineage: Eukaryota > Metazoa > Arthropoda > Insecta > Hymenoptera > Tenthredinidae > Tenthredo > Tenthredo notha. The sequence continues at coordinate 6,222,762 of OU611921.1, read as the reverse complement.
TGCTGTACATAGTTTTGATAATGGCTGCTCGCTTCGTCACGTTCGCTGCTCACGGCTTTGAGAGTTTCCATTAATTGACTTAGTTGTTGTTCCAATGCAGCTACAACATGATGTTGTTCCCCGATTCCTTGCGTTCCTTGAGACGAAGATGTCATCTGTAATAAGGCAAACCTAGGTAAAAAACAGTTACATAGAAATTCGTTTGAGTTTAAAGAATGTATTTGCTATTGAATAAATACCTGCTGCATCCTAAGTTCGTTTAGAGATAACAGAGCAGTTTTTTCCTTCAATTCTTGTTCAATATTTGTCAGCTCTGTGTTTTTAACATTCAGTTTCTGCTTCAGTTCTGCTGCCTCTAATTCATAATCGTCTCTTTCTTGTCTTGAGTGAATAAACACATACGAATATTAGATGTAATTCAGTTTCCGAGACGCTAAGGCAATTAAAGAACAGAGTTCGGTCTTGCAAACTTACTTAACTAGAGAATATTGGTTCTCCAGAGTGTTGTAGCTAGACTGAAGTTTGTGATTTACTTTTCCTGCATCGTCGCTATTGTTTTTTACAGAATTAAGCTCTCTTTCCAATTCGTAGAGCTGAATTTGCAGCGATTTTAACTTTCCATTCAATTCTTCGACTTCGGCTGACGAAAAACAATTAGTATTGAGTATACAGTGGTGAAAAAGCGTTCACAGTTAATAAAATCCAGCATGGTAGATTTAATTCGATTAAAATTAATGAAATCAGACACAAAAACAGAAAACCTACCAACTTTCTGTTTTGCCATTGTCTGACTTTGTAAAAGGGCAGCAGTGAGCTCAGCCTTTTCTCCAACAAGAATTCCAGTCGTCTGTGCATGCAATTGCAATTGTTCTTTCAGCGGATTTAATTCACGATACAGTTTTGCCTCAAAATCAGCATCTTTTGTTGCTACTACAGTTTCCAATTCAAATATTCTGGTTTTCTGTAAGGACAAATAAAATTTGGATTATCAACGGTGTTTCTACATGAACAGCAACACCCAATTGTACCCCGAATCCCTTACCAAATTCTTTTCCCCATTTTCTATCACATCATTCATTAATAAATCAACAATATTCCATTATACTCACATACTGGCTAACTTCAACGTGTAATCTGTTAACCATTTCTTTTTGTTCTTGTAAACAGGATTCCAAGAATTGATTTCTCTGTTCTAAATCTGAAGCAATCTCTTCAGGTATATTTTTGTTATCCGAATCATTAGTCAAAGCATTTGTAACGGCGGATGTCATTTGGAGAAGATATTCTTTCTGCAAGGCTTGAGATCCAAACAGCGAATTAAAATCATTAGACAAAACATCCTGGTTTCTGTATACCTCAGTCTTTAAATCTTCGCGTATTGTTTCTCCATCTTTCAACAATTTTTCCGTCTGTGTCTGATAAGGGTCATTTGATTTATCAGGTGTGTTTGTATTAGTGAAATAATTCTCTACATTGATTAAATCATCTGCAGATTTATTCTTCTTAACAACGTTCTGTTCTTCGTTTGTAAAATTTGATAAAGCGTTACTAAACTCATCGAATTTTTGATTTTCACTCAAATCAACAGCATCCAAAAAATACCTATCGGCATTTGATAAATTGGCGAGTTTAGTATCAGTCGAACTGCCATCACAGTTGGCATTTAATTCTTTGGAATCACGAGATTCTATTATCGGTGCGATAGCTTCAAACGTTGTACCGTCGCTCATTAGTTCATAATTATTTTCATTGAAAGATTCATTTCTCTGATGGGCTTCGATATTCAAATTATTGGCTGCTGCTTCATTCTGAAACTATGCGGAACGAATATAATTTAGATTTACACGCGGAAGGCTTGTTGGGTTAATGACAAAACTTTCAAGCATATCTTTACCATCGAGGGTTCAGATTCTTCTGCGTTTTCCTTTACATCTGTGAACTCGTTGCTTGCTACGTTACTCTTTTTACTGAGCTGAAATTCCTTGAGCTACAACAGAGGAGTTTCGTATTATTTCGAGGCGTACAAAAAATGCAGAAGAAATTATTTTTTTTTTTTCGTAATCGGACAAAAGTCTAACAGTTCAATTTCAGATAAATAAATTGAGAGAAAGTCAAAGATTGACGACAGAATGATGTTCTTACCCTTCTTCTGGCAGCTAATAGTTTTTCTGATTTATTCATTTTCGGGTATTTTAACACTGTTATCAATACACTTGAAGTGCTTACTGCCCGTTGTATATATTTCTACGAAGTATTTACATTAAAAGTTGGAAAAATATTGTAATTTGACAGACGGTACATTGTGAGGTTATGTCACAGATTCTTACGTGCCACTTCACCACTTGCACACGTTCACACACATGCCCAACTCGACTGAAATCGCAACTAGGTATTTACGTGTTCTAAAAAATGATCGAATGCAACGTGGCATGATAATTATTTGAACATCGAGTTTACCCGCTATAATCACTGCGCTTTTCTATGGTCAGACCAGCGTTGCATTGCCACTGTCATTCTTTCTAGGTTATGTATAACCGTTGTTAGAATTTAATCAGGTGAATTTTGAATATATTGCAATTTGATTGCAATGAAGCCGACTGTTGTGGCTGACGAAATGTTCCCGGAAGGCGCTGGGCCTTATATGGATCTAGAAGAGGTTAGATCACGATAATTATACAAACAATGTCATGTCAAAATCGCGTTACAACCTCTTGATAGTTATCAACTTTTGACGACTTTCATTAACTTCCCGTTTATGTTTATGTATTTTCGACTTATCACGAACCGCCTATTTCCAATTATCGAATTACATAGTAACACAAAATCAAAACAACATAAATATTTATTCGATAACTGGCCAAATACCAAATTCCTTAATTCAATTTTTCAGGCTGGTGGATCTAGCGGATTATTGATGGATCTTGCTGCTAATGAGAAAGCAGTACACGCTGATTTTTTCAACGGTACGAATTTTTAATTTTAACATATTTTTTTTTTTTTTCAATGAATTCAGTGTTTGAAAAAATATTAATAAAATAATGGACTGTTTGTTTCAGAATTCGACGACCTATACGATGACGAGGATCTCAACTGATTTGGATAATATGTCATACAGAGACTTTCACAGAGTATCAAATTATAGCTTTAAATAACAAATGGATTTCTTCAATTCTTAAGTTTTTGTTATACTAAATAAACTGTCGTTTTCATAAACATCTAACTCTGTATTAGAAAAAAATTATTTCATTTGATATTGATTAAATTTTGATTTCAATTAAAAAAAAAAAAACTTTGGAAATACTTTGTGTAGGGAAATGAAAAAATTAGTAGAGATGCAGATAGTACAAGAGATTGAAGTTGTTTTTTTTTTTTTTTTTTTTAAAAAGAAAAAAAAACTAAATGATGATGAAAACTAATTTATTTCAATGGCATTGTAAACTATGTACATTAAGCCAGATGGTTAAATTATCTAGCGATAGAAATTAAAAATTCTCAGTATCCTAAATAATATTGAAAATTATGATAAGATTAAATATAGCGTAAATTGCGAAGAAATACGTGTAATTCAATAACGACTGATCAAAATAAAGAATCTGATGTCAAAATTTATTTACAATCAATTAATTCATTATTTATTCCTGTGTACTATCACCAGTTTAAATTTACCAATTTAATTATCTATATTCATGTCGTATCAAATATGTATTTTATACCGTCGAAACAACTCAAGATTCTATCCACCCGACATACGTTGTTTCCGAATTCATTGAAAATATAAATTGCGATATTAATTTTTTGAACTATTGTACATACATATACGTAGTAATTTCATTTCTACGTTGAGCTGTGCTAATCATTTCGCTTTATGCGTAGCAAACTAAGCAAAGTTAATTAAAAACAATGCCTATAAAATAATTGCGAATTAAGTAAACATCTATTGATAGATAATTATCTAAAAATAATGTATCACACTTAATTCTGTTAAAAATTACGTCTTAACTGAAAATATGAATTAATAATTATAAGTAACTAACGATTATTACTTTTGTGTAACTAAAATAATAACATAAGTTTCCTCTGCAGGGGTAAAAGGCCGTGAACATAAAATATCTATATGCGAATTTTAAGCAAAAACGATACAGCAGTTTACAACGTATACATAATATGTTCAGCAAATTATGTATGTATTTCCTTTACAAGAATCTTTTGTATTTTTTTTTCTTTTTTTTTTTTCTCTCACTGATTGAAACCTCGCTCGTTTTCTGCATGTCTGTTATACAATAGCTTAACGAGCGTAGGATTAAGAAAAAAAAAAAAAAGAAAAAAAAAATAATAATTGATCCAAAGACGAAGCAAAATATAAACAATTTGTAATAACATTACAATTTATTCACCTCAAATTAGTCAGACCTTATTTTTTTTTTTTTCTTGCTGTCTGTGTTCATTTTTTTTTTTTTTTACTATATTGTGTTTCCTGCTGTGTACCACAGATATTATAAACGTGCCATAAGAAAATGAGTAGTAGTTTTATATTTTACACATGTAATAGTAATATTGTAAGATTATAATTGTTATTTATAATACATACATACTAGAGTGTCTAAATCCACGACACGACGCATCATTAAAATAGCACCGAATTTCAGTCCCTGTGCACGTCGGTTAGCTAACTCGTCGATCTCATATATATAATATTCCCAGCGACAACGTTCAAAGTAGATAGTACGAAATACGATTTACAGACGCTTCCGTAATTTCATCTTTATGCTATTATATCCCCTGAAAGAAGGAAAGAAAGCAACGTACGCATCTCGTTCAATTGGTTCGATGTAAGACTCAGTTTCGATGGTCCAGGGGACAGACAGCATGAGGATTCAATAACAGTAAGAACAATCCGTTCCAATCCACGACTTTGACAAAGTCACGCGATAATCCCGTGTCCGTAAAAATGATTCTAGGATTTTAGGTTTGTATAATTCGAAAACGAAACCGCGAGTCCAGTCTTGCGGCTGTTTTAAAGCGTTAAGAAGATTCTGAGCAGATATGCTAGTTGACCTCAAGATCACTGTCCACTTGATCGTCCTGGTCGCTTTCTTCTTCTTCGTCTTCATCCTCGGAGAAATACTGAGAAGGCGGAGACAGAGGATCCTCAGAAAGAGAGGTACGAGACGAGGAGGGTGGCCGAGATCCAGATTCCTCCAATTTTATTTCAAGTTCATCCATCGATGTGCTTGGCCCGGGAATTGTAACAGGGATGAATCTTTCCAAATCTCCCGATGCCAGTTCTGTCAACATATCAGCATTGCTTATTTTAATTCATTCCGCTGCACTATATTGGAATAATAAAGATTAGATTTATTGAAACGAAAGCCACTCACGCTCGACGTATTTCTCAAGGGACTTGGGCACCATGGTTTTTGCTTTTCTCAAATCCTCCTCGGTACACTCGCCTTTCTCTAGCCCTGAAGTAAATATCATATGTTAGAACTGAGTTCAAGCAGATTTCACTACATAAGTTTTGCTGTGTTGATTTATTATTTACCAAAAGCCAGGCCCATTCTTTTCAAGACTTCAATATCGTCATGGATCTCGAACTTGTCGTTAAAATTAAACAGGTACTCGGTTCTGAAATTCATCAAATATTTGGAATCGATAATATGCGTAAATTTTCTGTTCATAGAAGAACTCCTACTAAAGGTACAAATTTTCTATTGAAAAAAAAACGGCTCACTTGTCGTTTGAAATGCTGCAGTCGATAACAGTTTTCTTGCTGGTATTAACTATAATGAACGGCAGCTGTATAGCAGAATTGGGTTTAGGGGGTCCGTGGAAACTTTCATTTTCATGGTTTCGTTCGACCAAATTTTTAAACGATATGTGCTGCAGGATTAACTGATGCAGCTGTTGGGTTTTCGCTTTAATTCTCTCTATTTTCTTCTTCTTATCTTTTTCCAAAGATAAACACTCCTGTAACGAGTTTGTTGGTAAACCAAGCCACCTTATCTCTTTCTTTTCCTTAGAAATTATGTTCATTGCCATCAAAACGTTCAAGGCATCGTACACACGTCTCCTGATATTCTTTTGATCATATTGCTGAAAAATAAATATTAATCCTGATTTAGTGGGCAGTTGATGACTACAAACACTTAGTCCGTCACATTATTATGTGATTTGTACCATTTTTAATTTACAAATTTTTCAAATAATTTTAAACTTTATTCACCTGATCGGTCAATGAATTTATGTGCGCTGGGTTGGTAAATTCGCCGACTAATTCGTCGGCTACTTCATTATACGACGTTGTACCTTTCTTTTTTACTTTTTCGCATACTTTCATAGAAAAATGGCGCAGCCCTTTTCCAACCTTTTCTGTTTTTCTTCGTTTACTGAAAGATGATTTTATATATATTAACCATCGAGTATGACAACCTTTTCCCGGTTCGGGACACACGTATCCATGTGTGTCTTGCTCTTAGGATTTGCCAGTCTGTTGAAGACGTTGATATTTAAACGTGAATTAATTTCGAACGATAATTTTAGCGATAATTTATGATGACAACAAAAATCAAAGGACAAGTTTAGCCAAGTTTTTTCACTCTTCTATTCGGAGCTAAGCGAAATTGATACAAAACAATAAACTTTCTAACTAAAGAAAAATCCGATCGGGAAAGGGTTGACATTCTGAAAAGAAATAGTCAAAGCTCACTACTCTGGGACAAAGTCGCTGCTCTCGACGTCTTGTCGTTTCCTAGATCCGCTATGGTCCAGAATAGGGCTAATGAACGTCTTTCCAGATTGATCTTTAATTATCTGTTGTTGACCGCTTGCTTGTTGTTGCGGCTGAGACACTAAAGCCTGCTTGAAGTCACTCTGTTATGAAAAACGAACAGAAATAACAAGATTAAATAACTGAACAACACAAAGCTGAGAAAGTATTTTTTTCTAAATCTTCATTAATTCATCTACAGAGACTTACCATTCGAGCGGCCGTGAGCTGTATAGTTTTCGTCACAACCGACTCTCCAGGTTTCACCGTCGACATTTTTGCACTTTGTACAGGGATCGTCACCAATCCTAGACAGATAAAAGATTGGGTTGTAAAATGGAAGTAAAGGAGTTTGACTCAGACTAGAAAATTGAATCTAAATTCAATATAATACTCACTCTGACCAGTCGTTGACGAACTTTGTAGACTGATAGTTCTCAGGACTTGAGTGCCACCTGACAAGACCTGTGAGCAATTCATTTTCAATTAAAACCTAATAAGCCATCAGCCCTTTTTTTTTTTTCTTTTTATCTCTCAAGCAAATAAATGTTTGGGCCTGGTATGATCAGATAAAAGTGAATATTGTGAAATATTATGAGTCAGATTGTACAACATTGGGAATAATATTTACTTGGGTTTCTTGGCCAGGTGTCTTGAATACTTTGAGACCACCCGCATTTGTGGTGCTCACCAGCCCGCTCAGTGTTTTATTAGGTGTGCTTGGTACAACTTTGATGACCTGGGGTTGGCCTGTAAAAAAAATAAATATATTTTATCTTGATAATAAATTCATTTCTCAACCATTCCGAATGTTTGTCCCAAATATTGAATCAGGAAACAATAAATTGCTGTTAGTTTGTTATTTCAAATAAAATAAGTCCCCTCTCTATCTAGAAATGTATGGTAAAAAGTATTCAACTATTAGGAGAAAATTTCGTCTTCATTTATTGGACGGTAATAATTTAGCAATTTCAATTATTTTAGGGGACGGAGAATAGCTTGGTTTTTAAAGAAACAATAATAAAGCGTTAATATAGTGTTAAAAGACTATAAAAGTGGTGGATGCATAACCTAGAATAATTGATAAAATCATGAGATTACTTCGAAAGGTTGAAATAAAAAAAATGATCAAATAACTAACATTGAATAAACCTTGTCCGAGTTTATCCAACAGCCAACGTTGAATCAAAAATATATTACGAAATGTCTCTCGATGGAGATTAAGAAATTTCATGAGCATGCCGCAATTAGTTTAACCTATCGTTGAAGTATTGAATTTGTTTTGTAAATCATATGATAGAAATAATAAGACTAATGTCTATTAGTTATCGGTGATGTGAAAAATTCCTGACTAAAACTCAAGGCTACATGTTGGAGTATTCGAGTCATCGAAAGATGGATGAAGGTGATGTGAAAAGGGGGACAAAAAAAAATGGAAAAATTGAAAAATCGTTAATCAAGAATCGGTGATAGGTTTTGAAAATTTTAGAAAATATTAGCCCTGGGAATTTGGGAAAATGCATTTTCATAAATGGATTTTAGGCAGTGGAGTTGAAACGCGCTCGTCTTAACCCGTGTAAATTTTGTAGATAAATGATGTGGTAACCTGGGCGCAATGCGAGGGCGGAAAAATGGTTGTGAGAAAGAAAAGATCCGTAGAATTTATTAGCGAACACGTGTTCATCGGAGATTATAACTGAGTTTGTTGTATTTAATTCGGTGGTGAAAATTGGTATAGTTTTTCAGCCGTGCATGCCGATTGTTGGCGGGCCAGTTGGAGGACTTACCATTCGCGTCGTGTATCAGGAAATTCATAGTTTTATTTTGCTGTGTCATCACTGATGCTCCTGGATTTAAAGGGTATAAAATACGATCCCTTCAGAGTACTGAAAGCCGCGTAAAAATAAAAATATCATAAGTGCAATAGCTTGCTCGGTCTCGACGTATCACCAAAATGGCGACTCCGGCATTGCACCATTTGCGAGGCAAATATTGTGAAAACCCCGTATGCGAATGATCGGAAAGACACGAATTATGGAAATAAAACTAACCCCGTTATATTGTCTAACGAAACCTTCTTATCACAACCTTATTCACTGCATTAATAACGCGTCAGTAAAATACAACTTTTTCGTCCAAGTAGAGACGAGACGAGCTTGGCGGTAGCACAAAGCTAAACAGCTGATTGGCCGGCGCGTGGTCACGTGGTCCGTTCCGTTCCTCGTTCATCGTTCCGATCCGAAGACTACGAAACCATGGTAGAAGGCGAACTCGACGTCCATCGGCGATATACGGACGATTTATAGGTGTCGACGAATAGGGTGAAAGAAACGTGTCCCGATTCCGTGCCGTTCCGTTCCAACGTCTATTTTGTTCCCTCGTTTAGGTAGGGCCGGCAAAATGGACGATATAGCATCGAGGGTTCCCGATCATGTTTTAGAAGTGATATTTTCATATTTAGAATTGCACGACTTGAGGAATTGCTCGTTGGTCTGTAAGAATTGGTACAGATTTTTAAACGATGAGAATAACGACGTATGGAGGTTACATAGCATTAGAAAACTCGCTGAGGAGGCACTCAAGTCAGATTTGCTGTCATCCGTTCCCACCTATAAAGCAAAATTACGGGCTTTTTACCACGCCTGGAACCCGAACGATTGTTCACGGAATATTTATATTAAACCTAATGGATTTACCCTACATAGGTATGCGATCTTTCACCTTAATTCACGTCTTCTACAACTCTAAATTTTCTCGCAAACTGAATAATAATAACGTCACGATATCTTTCACCGTTTCACTTTTCAAACTCATCAAGTTTTCATTATTAATCTACAGAAACCCGGTAGCTCAAAGTACAGATGCTTCACGGGGTAAGATAGGCTTTCGTCACGGTCGTCATGCATGGGAAGTTATATGGGAAGGTCCTTTGGGAACGGTCGCTGTTATAGGAATAGCGACTAAGGAAGCGTCTCTGCTCTGCCAGGGGTATGTAGCGTTGCTTGGATCCGACGAGCAATCTTGGGGCTGGAACTTAGTCGATAATCATTTGCTACACAACGGTGACGCGCAAGGAAATTATCCGCTTTTAAACAACGCCCCAAAGTATCAAGTAAGCTCATCGCCTATTTGATAGAAAGGAAAACAATTTTTTTTCAATATTTTGATGTTCCTTTCAGGTTGGCGAGAAAATAAGAGTGATACTAGATTGCGACGACAACACCTTGTCCTTTGAGAAGAATTACGAATTTTTAGGCGTAGCATTTAGAGGTATTTGCATTTTTAGTATTTATTATGTATCACGGTGTAATTTATATTTATCTAATAATATTTCATTAATTGATACACAGGATTACCAGATAAGAGACTGTACCCGTCCGTATCAGCCGTTTATGGGAATACAGAAGTTTCGATGGTGTATCTCGGACCGCCATTGGATGGCTAACATTTTCCGTAAATTAAAATTTATAAAATTGAAAAACTGTTTGCGAAGCACGTGCCACACTTCACTAAAGTCACGCGAGGATAGTCTGTCACATTATATCTACGTTTAAGTAGAACTTCCAGTAAGGCAAGTCCGATTAAACGCGTGTAGAGATGAATCAATGAGAACACGTAACGCGTCATGGTTGATATATTTGAATCCGTATCTAATTTATTAAATTATTGTATATAGTCTGAATCTCGTTAGGTTGCAGCGTTATTTATTTGCCGGCCAAGCTTTGTATTATTTTTTTATTTTTTTTTTATTTTATAATCAGTTGTTGTGTAACACTCTGTTATCATGACGACGCTGATTATTTGAGTCTCAGGAATCGCAGACATTCCCCAGCGTCTGATAAATCCTATCTTTATAAATTAATTGTAATTATACATATAATTAAATTTACATGATTAAATATGCTCAAAGTGTTGTTTAAAAGTAACTTCTCTTTTATGTTGAAAATATCCAATAATATTTACTCGAAATCTACCTATAATTCGAAAGAAAAACAATTTCTAACGGTATGTTATATCGAAAAAACATCTCAGCTACTTTGAAAATAATTTAATCTACACTTTGTGAACGGCTCCAGTCGATTTGTTACTTTAAAATAACAGTGTATTAATTATTATAAAAAAAATTGTATATTCCTGTAGGGTATGGACTACCGTCTAACAATTATAAATAGCAACATTTTTTATAAGAGCTAAGCCAGATAGTGCGTGTATCGAATATAACGAACTTTAAAGAGACGGTGGAATAAGAAAGAAAAACAATGTTCTAATGTACATATTTAATACTATTTAATACTATATTATTTGTTGAGGATTTACCGTAGCTAGAATTTGTCGATTATTTTTTCTAAACTTTTGTACAGAATTCATGTACATAGCGATTATCGTATTTATGAAAAATAAAATTTATTCATTAAGCGATCGTATAGTTTTCGTTGGCGACACGCTTTCTAATGCTCTTTGTACAATTTTCTCTATAGTATTCTACGTTATTGGAGCTAGTTCAAACTTTGAAGAAATTTTCTTGAGCATCAAACCGATTGTTAAAGTTGTATCACAGAAATGTCTAGTTTCAATTGAAATCTTCGAACGAAAGCAGTAGTGCCTTTAATATTATGTAACTCGTAGTTTTATTAAGAAAAGGTAACGGTGGATAAGTTCGAAGAAAAAAGCTTCTATATATATATATACACTCCTTACATAGGTATATTGGACGAGAGCATGATATATTGCGTGTTTCAGATCAATTTTTCTGACTCTTACAAATTAAAGCTTACAAATAAATTGTCTGATTTAAAAACTTTTACATAATAAACGCAGTTATATTTTAAATAGTAATATTTTTGGATAATCATCTTTGCCATATGTAATTCTGTGCAAAAGTTTTTCTCTAATTGAAAGTATGATGTCGAACGAGTAACTACTTTCAGGGTATTTTGTGAAATATATTTTAAAAGAAACTTTTAGAGCGAATGTATGGTAATATTTGTAAATAAATGATTTTATCTCGGTACGAGAAAACTGCAAATTTTAATCTAATTTTTAACACACCATCTTACTCGCATCTTGAAATATGAAGGCAATAATCAAGGTGCAATTATCGTGTATGTATACAATAAGGATCGGTCATAGGTTTTCCATACACGATTGGCGCTTATTGATTTTTAATATGTATTTTTCACATTTTTTTCGGTACAATATTATCTGTAATATCCTGCGATCAAAGTTATTGATGACTTAGTTATAATCGATTTGTTATAACAGGGGTAGTAATACAGATCATGGGATACGACGATGAAATTTAGCATCATTTTGTGTGGATACATGATAATTGTTCTAACTATTCTACAGATTTAGATTAAAGGAACAATGACCAGAATTAGACAGTGGTCAAAAGAAATGATTAGAAGATCAGCAACAGAATATCATGTCAAACAGATTTCTGCCTAGCTCGTCATTTATAGTTTAGGCAATTTTTTTTTATTTTTTTTTCTTCATCTCGTTTTTAGTTAAACAGCCTTCACTGCGTTTCACATCGAGAACTAGCTATGCTCTGCGAATATTAAATTACAAATATTATTTGTTGGAATAAAAGCAATTTTCCACAAGTTTAGAAATAGTTCCGAACTACCCGTAAGCCAGATATATTTGGGTACCGATAAACGGTGAGATTTCATTGCTCATACGTTCGTGGATAAACGTAAAAATTGAGTATTATTTTTTAGAGAAATATACCTGGAGATGGGCTGAATTAAATGATTATTTGCTATTTCAACGATGTTATTTCTTTAAATTTTACCCAAAACTACGCCAATTAAAAACTATGAATTGAAATTAAGCCTAGCAACGTTCAACGCTGGCTAATCACAGACTAGGAAAAATAGTGACTAGTGATTTTACTAACAATTTTGCCTCGACTTCACTGACGTCCGTTAACTTATGTTTTTCACTAACTTCACATTCAATATTATTATGTCGAATATGTGTAGGTATAGCTAAGAATTCAATTCTTACTATGTAAGCATTCTTAAAATATTTATCCTTATTATTTATACTTCTAGTCAGAGGAATTATTCTATTTCGTTATCCAAGCCTATATTCGGCAGGACGCTTATCTCAACTCGACTCATTGATAGAAGATCAATTTATCTTAAATACGTTTAATACTGTGCACAACATTTAGCCAATATTTAGTCCTTGATTGTAAATTAATCCGCAATGATTAACAACAAAATTTGCGACATATGGCGGATAAACATATGTAACTGATGATGGATCATTCTAGCCAGGATAATGCTGTATTCAATGAGAGTATAATGAGAAAAAAAATATAGGCTTGGATTGATCACAGCTTTGTACAATAATTATTACAGCTTGTCTATTAAAAGAAAACTCGATGCCCAGTGACCGTGAGAGCGCAATCGATAATAATTCAAGTTACTAGTTAACGTGGAATTATAATAATACAACGATTATCTCTTAATTGTTGGACGACTTGACTCTTTCGAATGAATTCAAACACTTTACAATATCTGGTTAATTTTCAATTCAGGGATACGATTTCTGTTAGATATGATACATTTACTATTAAACCAACAGATTGTACTTATCTACTTCGTATTTTTTAATTATTGCTGTAATTTCTAGACTCGCCATCTCTGATTAACAACCAAAAGAATTAACGTATTCCTGTTTACATCTAATAACGTATAATAGATCAAATTTCATTGAAAATATATCATAAAATATTATTTCCTAATGTAGATTCTTCGATCTTAGTTCATTGTCCTTCTAAATGTAATTTTCAAGCTTTTGAATAATGCTGGAAATTGATTATCGGCATAGAATAAAAACTAATGTAACAATAGGTCCTTCGTACACCAAAAAAGATATGAAAGTGCTAAAAAAATCCTTTGACGTTCTTATTAAATAATTTCTAAAATAAAAGTTATTGATTGTTGAACTCAATCATTCCTTTTGAGATTCAGATTCTTCGGCGTCGGATTGTTTTTTTTTTTTACCTAATAGTAGTAGGCGCGTGCAAAAAAAAAAAAAAACTGAATATTGAGACATCACTACATGACATAATTAAATGTTACAGTCGATGTAACGTTATTGCAATGCACCTAGTCAGGAGTTATATCAAAGAGAAAAGCCAGAGTTAATCTACGTGAGTGTGACCATTCTCGCAACCCATTTGCTGAGAAGAGTCGTTAGAGATTACTTTCGGTTTGCATAAAGATTCGTCATCCATAATCGAACGTTGAATAGGAAATTCGAGCGAATTCTTAACCCTGGTTACAGGGAATTGAGTTAGTAAAAAATTAGATGCGAAACAGAACAGTTTACACAATATAGGACAAAGTAAAAACTGATGTATCGTTGCCCACACTCGATAGTTTTGACCTTCAAACGGGTCCAGGACAGCCGGGCACAACATGTGATTTAAATTGACCTGCACTGGCTGAAATAAAGACATGGAAAAATCAATTGCATCAGATTCTCTCTCCTGGTCCATCGAATTACCAGCTGATCAGAATTATGGTTTCAAATGGAGAAGATATTCATATTGTTAAAACTCACCAGCGCAAATGCCTGCAGCACCCAAAAATGATAAGCGAGATTCAATCCGTAGCTCATGACCGACCAACTCAGATCCGACAATGGTTCCACGTTGTATACACCTAAAACGAAGAATTTCAATAATATTAAAAGTTCTGCAGCAGAGATCTCGAGTTAGTCAACAATTTTATAGCAAAGCAATACAGTTTGATAAAAAAGAAAAAAAAAACAGATTAAGCTCTGATCAGAGCGAATATCTATGACCTTTGAATTAAAACTCTGTAAGATCCATTGACAAACTGCTTTTGCCAATGGAAAGAATTTTGCACCATTAAACCTAGCCGTAGGAAGTTGCACTATTTTCACGATAAGATAAGAAAATTTGTTATCAACGTTGCGATTAATAGTAATAATAATAATTGTAGTTAAATGAAGGACATCGATTGTGGCGAGAATAATTCCTCTTTTATTATTAATGATTCGTCATGCAGGCGTGTAAAAACAAGAATGTAGATCCCCGTGCGAAAAAAGCTCGACATTGAAACAAAGAAACTGAAGAAAACGAAAATATACCTTGAAGCGTGAACAACTCAGAGATTACTCGGCCCTTTGTTTTTAAGAAATATAATCATCTTGTATTAAATAGCCCTGTTTGACTTGTGCACATACCTCCAAGCCGAAGTAAGTAATATGGAATTACAACCATCAAACCATGCTGGATATAGTATATTGCCTTATCCACAAATATCTAGAAACACATTTAGGTACCATTTTAATATCCATTCTTCGTTCTTCGTACTTTAGATATCTACCAAACACCTCACCTGTCTAGATGCTGTTTCTGGGAATAGATACGCCAGGAGTGGCCCGTTCAGTAGATTCAGATGTATTCTGAAGATAGCGGTAACGGTTTGACTAGGTTCCGCAGCCAACAAATACAACTGCAATTAACACAAAGATGAAAGAATTTTAGATCTTTTTCTTTTTCTTGTGAACTGGAGGTTTCAAAATTCAGTCCGAAGAGAATATATGTTTTAAAAATAAGGCCCAACATACTTGCATGACTGTAGTTACGTGGCAGGGATTCAATAAATAGATAACAGTTTTGCTTGAGAATTTGAAGCCGATTTCCATGCCGAGTATCAGCGACATGAATATCAATAATATTCGTTTTCCAACTCTATCCTGATTGACATAGGGCGAAGGTTTAGGTAGGCTGATTCTCTTCAGTCCCCAAATGACCGTTGCTGCGACAAATATTGTCGCAGCTATAGTTTCGACAATTCTTCTCGTCGGTGTTAAGTACTCGTAACATTCTGGTCCGACGTTACGAGGTACCGAGTCGTTCACACCGCTGTATGCCCACTCGAGCATATCGACCAAATCTTAGAGAATGATTTATACTTTTATTAGAATTTAACCAACTTGAATAATGAATCTTTAAAATAATGAGAAATAGTCTCAAGGACGAGATATCGATTGTTTTATATCAATGTAAAATTAATTTAAATTTGCAAAATAATACATGATCGATGTTTAAAACTATAAATTATAACACAAAATATGTCGTAATGTAACTTTAAGTGATATGAAATTGTCAATTGGATAGTTGGGCTATTAAATGACGAGATAACGTTGTAACGTTACGATAAATGATGGTTTATAATTGATGGGAATTAAAAAGCATACGAGGTTAAGTGATTGAGGTTATGAAACCGGAGTATATTAAAATTGATCTTGACTGGGTGTATGATACGTTATATAGGTAGACACATGTAATTACTATTCCGAGTTGAATTTATCCATACGATTCTTAACAATATTAAGCGTATACATTATTCGATTATTCTATTAATGCAGCTGTATGGTTTGAGCTTGGTTTTCCCTATGGTATTAACTCACGAATAAATATTCCGGGTAGAAACGTCAAACTCGTCTCGATGAGTCTCGACTCCGTATAACACACAACGCGATGTCAACGATTTATTTTATCTTCGCTGTGGGTAATTTTTAAACTCTAATTAACCTGATCCTCGAGCCAGTTTTCGCGTAATAGATGTGTTAGACGCCGCGTTGTCCGACTTATGTAATCGGCTACATCATAATAAACGGGGAAGTCATTGCAATCCGATAAAAACGAACACTGAACAGGGTCGATTTGAACCGCCACCCGATTAGTGTGAAAATTTTACTTCGTTAAGCCAGTAATGCGGTTATGTTCCAAAAATTAGCTCACACTTCACAATACTGTCAGCAGTTTTGTGTCTTTGTTACGCTGCCGGGTTGTTGACAAGCTCTGTCTCTCTCTATTTAGCTGGATTTTCGGCACCGACACCTTTTTCGCGATACATTCTATGTGTACATCTATATATGTACACATACACAAACACATACGCATGACACTTACTTCGTTCAAAAAACGTCGATGAAAAGTCGATAAACGATGGTTGCCACGACAACGGCTAATAACAATGGCACAATATGTAGCGACGCAGTAATCCGCAAGGCTTCATAGGTTAACTGATCGGTAGATTAACGGTTATTTAATTTATTTATTGCATAGTATGTAATTCGGTAGAACCAAATCGAGTCTTATCTTTTTTTTCTCGCAGATTTTTATACAGGTCTACCACCTGACTGTCACTAAATTGAAGAAAAAAAAAAAACCAAAGGAAACAAAAACAAAACGTCATTGAACTTACCGCGATATTTGAAAATCTATTTCCTATGTGAAATATTGAGAATATCTAAACAACAATGAAAACTTATATTGAATTCTAGAATATACGTAATTTTTATTAACACGTACCCAAAGCACTGGCTTAAAATTATAAATTGTTGAATTGAAAATCGAATAAACGGTATATTCTCGTATTATATACATTTCCCATAATATTTATCGAGCGCTTTTATACCAGGCCCAATCCTAGATGAATTCTTCTCAATTTCGGAATCAGTCTTGGGATGAAATACCACAATCATAGAGTCGTATTTTCAATCAATCGGAAATAAACGCGAAAAGCGTTATCGATACATGTTAGATTGTTTTTTTTTTTATAAACGATGATTAAATTGAAATAATACCCATACGCCTTTATTCAAAACTTCATATTTCATCCCCAAATTCCATTGATGCAGATTAATTTATAGCGCCGTTCATCTATTTATGCAATCTACACATTATGTATCCTCAATTATCTGTAACAGACCAACTAACTTACCAATGCATCTGCAATTGGCTAAACATGGTTCAGATGCCATTTTTTTTAAATAAAAATGTCAATAAACTCTTATACGTACATTGCGACATGGCAACTAAAAGATGTACATAAGACATAAGACAGATATCATATCATAATATTACCGAAATAACATATTTTCGTAATAAACAATTATAATTGTATGTATTTTATGTATGTATGTATGTACTTATGTATTGTAGTAACTGTAGTAATTTTAGTAATAATAATAATAATTAAAATATTATCATTACATCGAGTCTGAGTCTCCTTCAAATTACATGCTGAGATAACCACGAGCTTGGCTGTGCCTGCGTGCTGCGAGGTACGCAATCAAAACAAATACCACTAGAGTAGCCAGAGCACATCCTACTGCTATTGGGACGATGTCAGGGGTGTCAAAGGCACAATCCTCGGCTGTAAAAATATATTATATATTAGCATGTAACAAGTCTCAGTGATAAATATATTCCTCTTGAAACGATAACATTTATCGATCTTCTTTTTAATTACCAAATCCAAAATTTGATGTATTCTCTGTATGGAAAGCTTGGAATTGAAGATCAGACACTGTGAATTCGCCTGTCTTGGTCTCGTTATCTGCATCAGTCAAGTTCAAAGTCTGGATTCTCAGGCAACGGTATGAGTTCTTGAGTGAAGTTGTGAACATGTCACTTTTGTGCATGAACGTAAGTGAAGAATCTGTAATTGATGTAAGCAAACATAGTTCAATTTCTCTTCTCAATTATATTCAAGTTTATTGAAGTTTCGATTATAAGTCTGTGAACAAAAATTGCTAGAGTTAAGTATGTTATCTTAGGTGAGTCACACTGTCATACTCACTTGCTCGAATGTTTGGAAATTCTTCAGGTGCCAAGGATAATTCAAGGTGGTGAAGGGCGTACTGATTCTTGGTTGTATTTTTCACAAAATGAAGCGTTAGGCTGTTTTGAGTAGATTTAAGTGTCGTGTAAATATACGTCGGCTTCCAGGTCAGAGTAAGATTTTGTTCTAAATCTGTATCTGCACCGCATGTGCCTTGGGCCACAGTTTGATTAGATACGGGTAGATCCAGTACCAGATGGGCAGTCTGTTGAAAACATAATTCACATCTGTTTGTTAGAATATTATATCATGAATGCAGTATTTCATCACACATAATATCTATACTCAACATAATATCATCTAATATTACATATAAAGTATTCTGCTACGGATCTATGATCTGTTTAATGAATAACATGAAGTAATATCTATTGGTTTCCAAATGAAACTAGACTTTTGTTAAGATTAACGCATACTTTGTTCTCAGCTGTGATATATGTTAAGTTGAATTGAAGAGCCATCTGAGCTATGATGCACGTTTGGTTTATTCCATTGACTATCCATTTTCCTGGTGTTGGAGGTAAAACTGGACTTGGAGGTGGCGTTGGGGTTGGAGCAGGGGTCGAAGTTGTACTTGGAGCTTGAGTTGAGGTCGATGTACTAGTCGGCACATCAGAGGTGGATGAAATCACCGTGGTAGTTGTTGGTGAGGGAGTCGTCGATGAAGTGACGGGTTTTTCAGTCGTTCCATTTGTTTTGCTAATGGGATTGTCAGTGCTCGACAAACTGGTAGCTGCATCATCAGCACCTGTATTAAAAAAAATAAAAATAAAATAAAACAGCCAATCAATACAATATCATAATATTTGCTCAATAAATACTCTGGTGTTTGCTCATGACTCGTTTTTATCTCTTTTAACATTGTGATAGGTATTTGCAAATGCATGCATATCTGAAGTGACTCATATACCTCTGTGATTAACGAACGGGGATAAAAACTTTTTATTACATTAATCGAACGAGCTGCTTTCCCTATAGTTAATTTGCCATGAACAAAGAGCAAAGTAGACTCTGCGGATCTCAACGGCTGTTATGATTTCTGATGTTTTTATAGCAAATAGAGACAATGGATGAACTTGAGTCATCAAAAAATGCGTCAAGATCTGATGTATCAAGTTAGGTGAAAATATGCATGTGTAAGTAGAAAAGAATGAAATAAAGTACACATAGAATACAAGGTTTGTATTTTATTTACTTGTGTATTGCCAAGAACAAGGACAAAGGACACTAACTATATTTATTCTCTTCTCTACTTTCTTATCGGTTTATACTTTTATCTGTTATTAGCTGCAAAAGTCAATCTACATACTTCCCAGTGTCTCTCAACTGTACATTCAACAGAGTAATCTGTAAACATATTCGTTCTAATGTTATCTGTGATGCTTTATTAGTCAGGCTATGTATTGCTATCTGTAGAATAGTTGGAAGAAAATAAATATAAAAGATAGAAAAACTATTAAGCCTCGCGTTAGTCGGACGAAAATACAAGCAAAAAAATATATATGAATATAGGGTTGAAGTTCGGAAGAGAATTTTATCTCAACTCTTTGGGATGTTATCATAATAAAGAGGTTGCTTGTATAACCTTTCAGCGGCGTGCAATGAGAACAAGAATGAAAAAAAAAAATGTATAAAATCTACGTAATAGGATATGGTGAAAGATTCATGTGATTGTGGAAATGACTAGTGACGTATACTAAACTATGCAGTGGTATACACGGCTTTATCACGTGCCGTTCTGAAAGTGAGCTGTCAGGTCTGAACGCAAATGCAACGTCACGAAATGAAACCGTGCATTATCTGCCATTGTATAGATTTGTAACTACGGATTTAATCGTCTACTGAAATTCCGTTACAATTACCTGATACCAGTATCGCCACTGAACACAGGAGTAACAAGGCTGTTTTAAGCATTTTACGAAACTATTATTATCTATCACGCTCCACTATTTATATTAACTAGAAAACCTATCGGAATGCACTCGTCGAATAACACGGAACTTTTAGAGAACAAGTTCAACCATAAATGCCCGTACAGTGCGCAAACTGCAAAATAAAGCAGAAGAAAGAACAAGATCGTAAGCTCGCGTTCCTAAACTCTCCTTCTTTTTCTTCCCCTGATCCTTTGCTCGTGTTCCTCAACTTATTCTATATTCCGTAGTTCGAAGACCCACAAGTACAGAGATGACAATAGATGGGCACTACTGTCGGAAATTTTTTCTAGAGAAGAACTGCAGAGATAGACGGTACTGCAGTACTAAATTCATCTTTCCAAGAACACTATCCGCTGTCACATGAATTCGATATGTTGTCATGGCAACCCAACCTCGCAACACGCTATGCCTAATGTCAAAATATAATTCGAATAACCTGTTAAAGTCTGAATATATTATTATCATTAATCACAGCTACGTATGAGTGTTAAACAAGAACAATGAGATTCAAAATATCGTTGCGAAATAACGACGGACACAAAGGATTAGTGACATGTGTAGCATGGAATTCTACGGAAGAAATATATTCGTGTGGGTACGTGTGTATAACCCAATAAGCTTAACTTGTTACATTTGAATCGCGTATTTCCTATATCATTTTATCAATTAAGAGCACAATTTTGATATCAGGAGATACGTACTCCAGTTGATATTTCTTTTAAATCATTTTAATACCGACAGTGAAGACCATGTCTTATTGTGCTGGCGATTGGAAGGAGGAACGGCACATTCTACCATAATAACAACATTCCCATCAGACTTTTGCCCAACAGATATGCAATGGCATCCTAGACCTATGCAACCAATTATGTCTTCACAAAAACAATCTCTAGATGTCCTTTTGATTACAACTGCTGACGGTGAGTCAGTTGCTAGATTCATATAATTAGTCCAAGTTATAATCCGGCCTCTTTTATTCACAGGCAAATTTCACCTGATTAATAAAAATGGTCGAATAGAAAAGAGCGTAGATGCCCATAAAGGTGCGACGCTTGTTGGTAAATGGAGCAATGACGGCTCAGCTTTACTCACTGGTAAGAATCCCAGAGAAGACTGAGATTTGAATTATTCTGCTAGAGTTGAAAAACAAAGATCTGCAATATCTGTTGGCCCATAATCTTAGTTCATTTAGTAATTGACAATAAATTACAGCAGGAGAAGATGGATTATTGAAGATATGGTCCCGCAGCGGAATGCTTCGCTCCACAGTGGCCAGAGGCGGGCAGCCAGCTCTGAGCGCTGCATGGAGTCCGGATTGTTCTTCCATTTTGTATTCATTGGGAGCTAATTTGCTGATTCAATCATTGAACTCGAACGCTAAACCTCAGAAGGTAGTATTATTATAATATACAATGAAATCACATAACAGAAATTAATCTGCTTGTTCACAGTGGCACGGACACGATGGACTGATCCTAGCTCTGGCATGGAATCACAAACATGGACTTATCGTATCTGCTGGTGAAGACTGTAGATACAAGGTCAAGTTATTATTGACTATTCATATTCACAGTTTTCTATTTATATTCACAGAAAAATGAATAATTATTCAAACATTTAAAAATTTAATTACTTCACTGCAGGTCTGGGATTCTACGGGAAGTCAATTATACTGCAGTAGTATGACCGAGCATCCGATCACATCTGTTAGCTGGTCCGCTAGTGGAGATTACTTTGCTGTTGGATCCTTTAATACAGTCAGATTGTGCGATAAAACTGGAGTACGTTGTTTGGTTTGGAAAGCTTCTGGTCTAATGATTTGAGTTCATGAGTTTGACCGATTTAAAAGGATCAACTGCTGATTCCTATATTTCATTATTCTAGTGGTCTCACTCTCTGGAGAAAGTTAACACTGGAAGTATTTATTCCATCGCTTGGTCAAGTGATAGTACACAAGTTGCAATGGCGTGTGGAGGAGGTGGCGTTCTCACTGCGCATGTAATTGATAGGTGGAATCTTTAACTGTTCTGCTTCAATCTCACAGTATAAAATTTTTATAACATCATTTTCTTCTGTTTGAATAGGCGACTAGAATGGAACAATTACGAAGCAACACTTGTGCGTCGAAAGACAATCGAAGTTAGAGAAGTTGGCAGTGAGAGACACGAAACTCTTGAGATTTCCGATCGAGTAGTTAAGCTGGAATTTGGATTTGGTCATTTGGTTGTTATCACACCGTCCCAATGTCATGTCTATGCAATTACAAACTGGAACACACCGGCTATATTTGATTTAAAAAGCGGATCTGTTTCATCTGTGATTTTAGCAGAAAAGTACGAGTCCTGATTTACATTATATACGATGAATTAGTCCACAGTTAAATTATGAATGGCAAATTCATGGGCTTTCTTACATTTTCAGGCACTTTTTACTAGTGGAATGGAACGTTATTACTCTGTACAGTTACCAGGGTCGTTTGCTGGGTGTTCCACGGTGGAAAGGCATGACACAGGAACCAATATACACTTCTTGCATCTCCCTCTGTTCTGATACACTCGTTATTAGAGATCAGAGTAACGAGAAGTGTGAGTAATATGCGTTGATTCAGCCTAGGCAATCCTGCTATGCTTCCTGACTGTGAGATCTTATCTTCCAGTACTTCACGTTATGGAAGTTTCGAGTAATAAACCAATTACCGAAGGACAGTCCCATACCCATCTCCAAGGAGTTTCTCAGTTGGCATTAAACCACATCGGTAGTGTTGCAGAACGTCAGTTAGCGATCATCGATACCAATAGAGATTTATTCTTAGTATCTATTCGAACTAGTGGTTTTGGCCGTGTTTGCAAGATCGGTACGAATCTCAATTTAACATAAAAATAATTCAGAGATTTCAGTCTGAGAATTTAGCCTTAAGATTATCAAAGCTTAAACCGTTATTGAAATTTTGTTACAGCTGTTATGGCTCGGAATATTCATTGGGCCACAGATGCTAATGTTTTAGCAGCGATGTTGGACGTTACACTTTCCGTTTGGCTATGCCCAAGCTGCGTGCATTACAGCGATAGAAAAATGATTAGAAAAACGAGAATCGACAAAGATAACAGGTAAAATTATCACAGAACTAAACTAATTTATTTTCTTGTTAATTATTTTTATCCCCTATTTGATCCTCAGCGAATTTGGAAAACAACCAGGGATAGTAAGTGTTCACGGAGGATTAGTTACCGTAAGACGAGGGGACGGTGCCCTGGTCTCATCGGCGTTCTATACTTTCTTCACAAGCCTACACCAGCATATAATGAACGGTAGATGGCAAGAGGCTCTCTCGCTATGCCGAATTGCACAGGTAGACATGTGGATTGGATTGAATATGCGTTTGTAGAATTTGGTTCTGATCTTTACCCCTGATCTAGAAGAGTATTGTGGATTATGCATATATTGAAATCAATTTTTATTCATGGTTTATGTTACTTAACAAAATCTTACATGCTACAAGTCTGTGTAAATACTTAAATTCATAGGATATACACAAGTTAAAGATATATCTCTTCTCTACTTATTGTTAGAATGAAATACTGTGGACTTGTATGGCAGTCATGGCTACAGATACCAAAGAATTGAGCGCTGCCGAAGAGGCATATGCTGCTATAGGAAGATTCGATAAGGTTGATTACGTTCAATATGTTAAGGTGAGAAGACTAAATTTTTTTCCTGACCATATTATAACTCAATGCGCTTTGTCTGTAATGTTCTAACAGTTTGAATCTTATTTTCAGCGTTTACCGAACAAGATAGAAAAGTTAGCTGGCATGGCCTTGCTAGCAGGAGATTTATTAGCTGCTGAGGGAATTCTTTTGCAGAATGGTTTGGTTGTGGAAGCGATACACGCCAATATCAAGATATATAACTGGAACAGGTATTTCGCGATGGATCTTCGTATTCTGAAGACTTTCGAAACCACCTATTAATTCAATCAATAAGCTTACTTTATTTTTTGTCTACAGAGCATTAGAACTCGCGACAAGGCATAAGAAAGAATTGGACACAGTGTTGCAGGCACGTAAAAAGTATCTTCATACTCTGAAAAAGCGAGAAACTAATCAATTGTATTTAAATCTGATGGCTAGTACGTTAAAAGAGCAGGTGAGCCTTATCTTTTATTGGATTTTACTAATAAATATTAAAAGCACTTTTAATATAATATGACGCACTATATTTTTCAATTACAACCAGCTAACTTATCTATAACGAAAACTTTTCATTCCAACTCGGCTGGTCAGGAGGTCGATTCTAAAATTGAACCGAACAAGGAGGAGGAAAAGGTGGACAACGAATCAGAGAAGTTAAACTTTTTGGAATTGTAATTCGCTAAGTGAAATTGATTTACGGGGCCATTGGTACAATCTTACAATTAGTTATAGCGATTCTATTAGATATCAATTGATTATAGTTATTGAATGATTATGAGCGTAGCTAATTATTATCTATCTTGTAGTCTATAGTTTATCAAGTCTTTGAGACTAATGTCTGTTTTGCATATAAAAAAGAAAAAAAATATTAACATATTGATACGTAATCGGAGATTTAAATTGTTATTTGCCTTATATTTTACTAGATTAAAAATATCTTACATATTTACCAAGACATTATTATCACAGCTCCGAACATGGCAGTTAAAAGTATGCAAATTGGAAGCCTGTAAATTTGCCAGACTGTGGGCTTTGCTACCGGTCGGTATCGCGTCGTCAACGCGCCCTGGAATTACGCAAATTTTATTACCTAATGTGTGCTGTTCTTTCTCAGACAATTTAGGAATCTCTTTGGGCGACTATACAGTGATAAAAATCAATTATTTACCCATCCTCCATTGGCTTGAATCCATGCAGCTAAGTCGTCTTCGAGAACTTCAGTCATTCCATGTTGGATTGCAGGGAGATACTCAGGCTTTCCTTGACGAACACAGTCCACAGCTATTCCGCCAGCAACAGCATAAAGAGCAATGATTTTGCTCCACGTCATCTCTCCGTTCCTCAACATCTCCCTGGACACGTCAGTCAGCATATCGCTGGCGGTTTGCTCCGAACTGAAAGTACTACATCCCACCTGTCTTCCAATTCTTGTAAATAAATTGGGATGCATTTTCTCCAGCTCGGCACCTATGCTAGTCAACTCTGGATATACCTCTCCGACGATCGCCCCACCCGGAAGTATTATTTCGCTTCTCATTCTCTTCAATCCCAATTTACGATGGAATATACCCGATCGTTTCAATCGATTGCGAATGTATTGGCCGCATAACGAAGTTCCCTGAATTGATTGAATGCATTAAAAATATGTGAAGGGAACTCAAGCTCTAGTTGTTTATTTTTATATCTGTTTATAGTTGTATATAGGAACTATAGTTGTTTATTTTCAGGATACCTGGGACACCGTTATCTTCACAGATGCAGATACCGATCGCCAGCCGATAGTGTGGGACAACTTTCTGGATACTACGTCACTGACGTTGCTGAATCTTCTTCGGGCTGAACCAACAACTTGAAAGGGTGTTCCTTCCCCGCTAGATCCAAGACCAAGTAAATTGGAATGTAGGGAAGCTGCTAGGCTACTTCGCCGATGAATATTTCTTACGCCATCCTGGCCACGGCTACCAGTCACAATTCCTGACATGGCGAGTGGGAAAATATCTTTCCATTCGAGATGTAACTTGATATTTTTTCCTCTGTGGAGTGAGCGACCTGCATAAAAAATTCGATAATGTTAAATGAGTTGAGAATTCTTTCATCTTGAGTCTAAAAGAAAAAAATTAGGCAAGATTTTTAATCACTCGTTATTCCTATTATAAATTACTTTCTTTTTTCAGGCCACTCGACTTTCTACCGTTGAGGATTTGGAATGAATATCAGTATAACATCTATGCAGGAAGTGAAATACTTGGATAAGAAAACTGTTAACGTCAATAACTTATCATTGTTATGCGGAACACGTTACGTATTATTGTTTTCAAGACCTTTTATGAACTACTGGAGAAAACAAGAAGTCTTTAATAATGCATCGAATGACAGGATCTTTGGCTGAAGAAGCTGAATGCTGAATGCAATATATGCAAAAGCATATGAAAGAAAAGGACTCTTAGCAGTTGTTTTTTAACGCATACCTAATCGAGTTGCTTCTCCGGAATCACACAGATTTAAATAACTGAATAAAATATTTCAAGACAGCTGTGAGATTTATAACTTGAAATTTTCTTTTTCTAACATAACGACTTGCATAAACGTTGAAATAATTATTACAATAGCTTTTAATCAGCAACATCGATATAGGTTGTTCATTTCGAAATATTCTCTTCTCTCTATACTATTTATCTACCGAAAGACAATTATTTTAATACTCTTTCTAACTTTTGTTGGTCACTAGACTAGAAAGATTCTGATAAATATTCATATCATAATCCCTCCTTGCTTTACTGATTGATAAATGACCCTCTAAAATTTATTTTCATCGGTAAATGAAAGTCAAGTGAATATATGCAAGTTATTATTATTATTATTATTGTTACTACTAGAATATCATCAAGTAGGTGCCTAATTGTGTGCGCACGTATACATACGTACAGTTATACCAGGTAATACCTACGCACATATCGGCATACATATCTCTAGCTACAATTTCTTTACACTGTTAAGAAAAAAGGCTTTGCTAATTCGAATCGCATAGTCATGTCATGATTCCTGAGAGCTAATACTTGTATAAAAAAAAAAAAAAGAGCCTGCTGGCCTTGCATGAAATTACACCATGGTATGGCGCGTTGTAATAATTAATTATACTAAGCATAGAACATTCTTTATTTTATGATTTTTTTTAAATCAATTTTTCCCTACTAACGTATAAAAATATCTTGTATTCCATCAATACGCATAAATCGAATTTATATATAACGTAAAAGCATAATGTTATCATTGTGTATTGATGTTGAAAATATTTATTATTTTCAATACTATAAGTAGAAGAATTTCCCTTCAGGCTAAATCTACTAATATTCTACTTATATCTATGTGTTAATGTACGTATTTACTGATATGTGGTAACTAATGATATTTAATTTGTAGAAATTAAACCTTATAAAGCTATCTTTACATCGGTAAGGAGATTGCGTGTCTCGATCTAAAGTCCGCGATATGACCTAATAGTGAAAATAAATCACGAATCGGTATAGAATTATTAATTAAATATGAAAATCAGGTCAGATCAAATATTGTTTTATTATTTATTTATAATAAAACTATAGGAATTTATGAAAAATTCTGTAGGAGAGATCTATAAATAATGTTAACTATTCAACTTCATCGCGGCTAGCTCGTTTATACATTTTTTTTATCTCAGAGTGTGGTATTTTTATGGAGTTATGCGTTATCGCACGTAGTGAAAATACACCTGATGTATATACATAGTATAATAATTCTGTATAGTATATAATATTAATATACAGTATCGAAGCGAACGACGCGGTTATTCTTCGAAATTGAACTACTGCAAAAATACTCAATTTTTTTTGTATTTTAAGGATGTATGACGTAAGTCGAAGGCATTTGCGCGTTGTAAATAACTAAAAGTATAATTATTATGAATTCACCGTAAAAAATTGATGATAACAAAAAAAAAAATATAATTAAAAAACGCCTGACTATAAGCAACCGAACACACATTAACGCGCGCGTTTCAGCATAATATACACGCGGATATAATAAAAATTTCGAAATTACGAAATTACGAAATTAGAACGCAAGACTATATCGCTCGATTGTAATATTCTTGTTCAATATTAATAATTGCCACATCATAAGACCTTTACTACAATGCTGTTTAAAGTAACAATTAAACGAATTTTGCACAATAGGTGTATACCATAAGGCATATGCTCACACGCAAATAATATATGATAAAATATTGATGTATACAATTATTGCGAGCTGTTCCTCTTTTTATTTTTTCTTTCGACAATACTATAAGTATATTTATTATCACAGAATGATCAATATGCAATAATGATATTAACTACAGGACAAAGTATAATAATATATGAATTTGAAAAAAAATTTCACCGATATATAGCCGCCAAAGTCCGCGGGAGTATTATAATATTTTTGAATGTGTATAATATATTAAATTAAATGGTATTCAACTCACCTCTGGAATACGAAGTCCACAGGATAACGCGAGATATCCAAATGTTTTAGTCGACGCGCACGTGACAACAATTCTGGATCAGGATATACATACATATATAGATATACACGCATATAGGTATAGCAGATGTATTATACCCGTGCACATATTTATAATTAATGCATACCTGCAGTATTTTCACTTGCGAACGAGTATACTATATCTATTCTAAGCAGGTAACATATTTGTTATAGTTTATAGGTACTATATTACATCGAAACACGAATTGTCAATATATAATAACAACGTGATCGCCGTCGATAGTAGAGTAAATTGCGTAATTTGAAAAGAAAGAAAAAAAAAAACAGCACATTCGTTTCGCGATATAAGATGATGATGCGGTATGAACACTGGTAAAGAAAATTATCCGATTATATTATATGTACAAATTCTGATAATAACTATATAAAAACCGAAGAAATAAGTAGTTTAGCTTACGTGGCGCGAGTAGCGAACATTCCGAACTTGCTTATTGCTGCAAGGTGTTTTCGCCGATGATTCCCTCGCGCTATATGATTTAACATTAAACGGGGGACTTGTATTCGGTATACGTGCGTAAGTGAAAACATTTACGATATACCGTTAAATTCCCCCTCAAACATTCATCTTTTGATCTTGAATGTATCCTGCACGGGATAGTTTGAAATTTGAAAAAAAAAGCAAATATATAAATAAATAAATAAACAAACAAATAAACTTATTCCGCCGGCAAAACCTAGGAGTTAAAGTTTCGAATTAGTTTTACCCTTTTTTAAATAAGTCCGCTTTTCAACTGGGTCATAATTTATCTGAAGGATGGGGGAATACGGAGAGAGAAATACACGTTATATACAGTACAGAGAGAAATAGCTGAGAACTGAAATAATGTTATGAAAAATAAAAGTTTTTTTTTTATAATTCAAACAAAAGTTCTTATTTCCATTCAAAGAATGAAGATAGATAGAAATTTGAAGATAAATAATAAAATTGTAATATTTAGTAATGAAAACATATTCTGAATTTCGAAAAGTAATATATAGAATAACGATTGATATATGATATGTAAAAATAAAAATGGGGAAATAAATAGATCGAAATTTCGATTTTGTATTTGTATATGGTATTTTAATCATTTTATTATAAATGACTGTTATATTTTTTGAATAAATAATTTTAAAGCGTTTGCAGCAAGCCTACTTTTGCTATTCTTCGCGTTGTGGTAGCTACTACCTAATCCTACAACGTTTATACAAACTCAATTAGATATTTAAGTCAGATAATACTTCAATTAATTTTTTCTTTGTTCTTAGTTTTTTTTTCTTTTTTAATCACGAAGGGTAAATTAAACAATTTCTCTACTACCGAATTAACGTTGGAATAAAACAACTTTGCCCTGATATGTTGTTATACGTATTTATCTACGCACTTATACCAACAGCGAATAACATCTATTTATATATATATAATATATATATACCTATATGGCATATAGGTATAAGCATCGACAGTTTTAACGAATTGTCGCAATTCATGAAACGGGATATAAAAATCTCGGTTTACAAGCTAATTGGAAAAACGCGGCAAACACTATTTTAAACAGATAATTATTATAGGCATTAACATACATATACAAAGGATCGCCGAATTATTGGCTCTACATTATTTAAAAGAATCTCTGCATATATATATATATATATATATACATATATGTATAAATATATATGGTATATATGTATATATACTATATATTTATTTATATAAATATAAATATCAATGTTTGAAATACATATACTATACATAAATATTGAAATTATGTATGATATTCGTATAATCTTTTTTTTTTTTATCTTTTTTCTTTTAACACATTTAAAGTTAAACCCAATAATATTTATGACATTTATATAATATAACAATATTTTATCAACGAGCAACAATTTGATTTTTTTTTTGTTGGGGGAAACATCAACCAACTATAGCAACACCTAATTTTATGCACAGAAAGCTATTTAAAACATTCCATATATATATATAATATAACATAATATATATATATTTATTATGTTTATTTTTTTTATTTGTTTGTTTAATCTGAAACATCTTATAATATATGTATGATATATTACTTCTTTATGAATTTAAACTAAACTTTTTTCTTTTTTTTTTTCATAATATAATTATTATATCAGTAGCCATTCCTTTTAGGTAATACTTTTATTTTAATATTTATTTAATGAAATGAAATGAAATTTTATATTTTATATTTTATATTTTATGTTTTGTTAAATCGAATAATTCGTCTTACCAAGATAAATGTTTTTTTATTATAGGCGAAAAAACACAGACATTTTAATAATCCTCGATTCGTTTTAATTAATCATTATACGAATTTTCTAAGTAGGCTATAGATTATTGTGATTTGCGCTGAAAAGCAATCTCTTTAATAGCTAACGATTCTCTTACACGTTATATATCATATCGTGCGTAAACTTTCATTGCTCGATAAACTTATATATAGTATACTCCCACACGCGCCAGTCTCTGATAACAAATATACATTTCAAAATTTCACTATTAACCAGTTATAAGTTTTATAGATAGAAAATTGAAATCAAACTAATAAACGTTGAACATAATTTTTTTTTTTTTTTTAAAGGTACAATATGTTTTCTTGTATAACGTATATATTACAAGCATGATTCTTTTAAAGCTGCTCTGTTGTAATTTTGAAATGAAAACGTAAATTGATTATCTATCTTGACTAGTATTCATACATACTGAGTTAATTTTGTTCAGTAAATAAACTATTTTTTAATATTCAAAGAAAGGTAAATTAAAATTAAAATAAATTTCTTATTTTTGTACAATACGTTAAAGAATGAATTTCTTTTTTTTTTTACTCTTTCTTTTTAACGCAGAATTCAATACAGAAATAAAGAGAGAGAAAGAGAGAGAGAGAGATATAGAGAGAGAAAGAAAGACAGAATACAAGAAACGAAAAGATATTACAAAAGAGACTTTTTCAAAGGGACAATAATCTTTCTAATACTATTCGGAATGCTAAATACATACAATTCACTAATAATATTGTAGTTAGAAAGAAAATTTGGAATGCGATAGCACGATTTGTTGTTCACTTTAGCGAAGTCTATATATCATTTAAATAATGCGGTGATTTGTTATCTTTTTATTTTATTTTTTTCTTTTCTTCAAATGACAGGGAGGAGGCTGTCCATGGTATAAGTCAAACGACAAATCATGCAAAACGTCAAAGTTTGAAAGAAAAAATAATGAGAAAGTAATAAAAAAAATAATGATGTATAAAAGTAAAGAAGCAGCACATGCATGTAAACGCATTGTACCTCTAGGAATCAAATTCATTGTAATACTATCGCTTTTTCATTGCCCTTACGATATAACAACAACAAACTGTTCATATATCTTTTATAACAAATATTATTGCTTGGCTTATTAGCGTGAAATTTTCTCCTGCCATTCCAACTCCAGTTATCAATGTATAATATAAAGTATTTTACTAACGTAACATACTCTAAATACATTATGTGCGTCTCGTTATTTCACATTACATTACATTACATTACATTACCTATATTCGTTCAGTGCTTAGTACAACGACACAATTTTTTATTGTCAAAAGCTTCAGAGAAATAGTTAGTTATTATTAGATAATTTTTCATTTCATGTTGATTTCGCTTCTCTATCCGACGAGCGTTCAATTTCAATCGTTGTACCGTACATCTGTTACACACATATACACATACCAGCTATGTCTTGAAATTATTATTTATAACATTATTCTACGTAGGTACATATAACAGTGCATAATTTGAAGTAATATATGAAACATACATCCGATAAATATGTATACATCTCGCTTAGGTACGCCTATTCTTTTAATATCAAGTACTGCGGGGCAGAGTGGCAAACAACAATTACGTAGACACTATTGCGTGATATTGATAACTTGGGGTATATGCGCGGGGTTCTAGAACAAAAGATTTTTTTTTTTAAAACAGGCGAACTCCGTCGAGATTTCCCCTATTATAGAATCTAATGGCATTGTATAATATAATATATGTTGGATATACTTTGTACATCGTATCGCGTTTACTTCTTATGTAATTTACTTTTCTCGGTGTTACGAGATCTGCTATTCGATGAACGGATTACAATTTTATTGGAACCAGAGACGCGTGTCTCGAGACAGGGCAGAATCAAGATTCAATTGGAGAATAAAAAATGGGTTCGATTAGTTGTAATAGAAATTCGCGTAAATCTACAAAGTCTCTAAAAGGCGTGAACCTCCGCGCCGTATAATTCACTGGGTGCACTAGTCACGATAAACTTCTCATTGGCCATGGATCACAATATTTTCGATTGTACTAACTTGTTAGACGGGGTCAATATTTATAATATGTACAAGAACCGGTACATAAATACGCATATGTAAATATATGTTTGCTTTAAACGTAAAGGCAAACTCTAACAACCGATTAAAAACTAGAAATAACAACTAATTAAATAAATTGTTATTAAACGACACATTTATACAAACGTTTTTGTAATAATCATAAAATAATGACAATATTAGTAAAATAATTATATACATTTTTCTTTTTTTTCTTACTTTTTTTTCGTAACAATACGTCTGGTCCAATGAATATTAAGTATTCATGTAATCCTAATCGTTCGATACGATGTGAACAAACTCAACGCTAGACCTACGTCTTTCAATATTATTATTGTCCAAGCTAACGCTGTCCCGTTTCCCATATTTTCCTATCCTTCATCCTAATAGCTCATCCTTTGTCGATGTATAACAGTTATAATATAATATAATATGATATAGGACAGTATAATGGATAATAATGTTTATAGGGTGAAGAAGGGCTGCTAATTGTATATACAGGGATGAATATACTATAATATAATATAATATAATATAATAAATCTAAGCAATGTGACTTTTAGAGCATAATTACACAGGGGGTTTAAACGAAAAAAAAACAAAAATGACTTGACTTTTCTTCTACGTAATCTCAATTATTACCATCAGCACCTAACATGAATCTCCTACAATATATACACACATGTGTATATATATATATATATATATATATATATATATGATGATAGAAGACACCCAGTAATACTATGTTATTCTTGTTTCTTAGAAACTGAGAATACTCAGATAGCGTATTTCAGTTTACGATAATGACACATCGACGACAAGACAATTCAGACATAGAGAGTTGCTTAATGGCAGTAGGGAATTGATATATTAATGGTATAATGATCTTACTAAGCCCCGGCAAAACCATATACTTCCAGTACTCTTATCTCAAAATCACCGCTCGCACATAGCGGTGGATTGTTGAACGTAGAGCAACGATCCGTTTTCCCAAACCTGATGTTCTCATCCATCCATATCGCTTGACCCTCCCTAAGAAATGTACACAAATTATTCTAATGATATTCTTACCGACGAATAGAATCCTAAAATCTCTCTGTAAACTTAACACCAGCTTGTATGGAAAAGAAACGTTTCTTATTAACAGAGAAAGCAATTAAGTAAAATATTCATTCCCCGATATGTTTTAGTTAAAGGAAAGGCCCATTTTTCGATTCATTGTGGTTCACTCACCCTCCGCCTATCGTTATCATCTTTGCATCTGCAGCCATGAAGAGTTCTGCCGAATGATGAACTCTGGGGTCGTTATGAGAGGAGTCCATACCCACCCAAGGATATTTGGCTCTTTCTGGATAGAGACTAAACAGGAATGTTTCTCCCGTTCCAAAATATGCCTGTCTCTGTCCTTTGTCGTCTTTTAAATTACGCTCGCACCACCGTGTTGAACAATAAGCACCAAACACCTTGACAAAAATAAGAGAGTTAAGAATATGTATTCTACAAAGGCGAAGAAAGTAGAAACGTAATTGACTGATAAAACTGGCAAATATTCAAAATAACTGAATTATTAAACTGCATCCGCTATCGACTTGTAACTAATTACCTCATTGTTGCATGTCTTTATCATGAGAAGCGTGGGTTCGTGTTGTTCGACTCTAACGTAAAACGTGGTTAGCGAACATCCATGTTCCTCGGTTGTGTAGAGTAGAATTGGTTGATACATGGTAATCCTCACAGGTAGCCACGACCACAGCGTGAATAACTGGGGAATGACGATGATTAAATTAGTGAATTATAATTGATTGTATAATACAGTGAGTTACCAAGAACGTACGATAGGCTTGGCAAAGATTAATACATTATTCAATATCTCAAATTAAAGAACAAAACGATAAAAAAATGAGTATAACTATGAAAATAATTCACAACAAGCGACACCATCATGCGCTCGGCTGACGAATTTTATTCGTGTGAAGTAAAGAGTAATTAGAAAGCATAAATATGTAAAACGAAAGATAATTTGCCAAGTAATGTTAAACAGTATCGTAACATTACTCAAGAGTTGAATGTTGATATTTATATCCATTTATATAATGAGTCATTTCATAATCGAAGGTAAGGATTAAAATTCTTCGATATTTAAATGATATTCGTAGTTTTCCATTTCCTGCAATGTCAACATTAAACGAGTCACGTTAGATTTTTCACGTATGTAATATTCTGTGACTTAAAATTTCACACAGTCTTATAATTAAAACGATAATATATAGGCATTTATAAATGTTAAGGTAAAATAAACATGCTCAATCCATTGATTAAAAAAAAAAATAAGTATCAGGGCATGCGAGTATCACAAGCACACTGGGATCAACATTGGCAATACAATATCAATATGCTTGCGTAAGAAATTGTGAAGAGTGAAATAATAGGTGAGTGATTCGTGCAATGTTTTGCAACTGTAGTATCAGGTCTCGTGTCGTGTCTCTAAAATTATAAATCATAAATATTATAATTAGGTAGAATTCGACGGAGGTGATAATATAGTCAAACCAATTTATAAATTTATAATATATGCCTATGCTATAATAATTCTAGACCAACTTTATGGCAATATTCACGTTTCTGTGTAATATAGTGAAGCGACCGAAGCATAAAAACATAACTAGGAGGGAATATGAGCCTAAATGTAGAGCATAAATATGAAGTTAATTGCCAGCCTAAAATAACAACTTAGGATTCGATTTATACAGATTTTATCCATAAATACGTATTATAATATTTATTACAAACTAGTTGTGATAAATTCAGCTCTTTGAAATGAGGAATAGAGGAATTATGTCCAAATTTAATTAAATAGATTGATATTGAAACACAGTTTAGTATCCTGAATAGAGACGAGCAATTAAAGAATACCTCATCCGGAATAAGAAAAATTTCTATTCCTAAAATAATATCAGTTTTTGGCGCATAACAGCGAGCTATCATTGTTTGATCTTGATTAGGCACCGTAAGAATTCTCCAAAACAGTGTGATTGGTAATAAAAATGAATTGTATAACGATTTTCGTTATTTTATTGCAACCGTTTGAGGGCGTAGGTAACGGATGAGCTAAACGAAGTATACTTACTCTGGTCACTACTTAAGACTGGGGTACAATATCGACATGCTACAGACTTAATAAATTCAAGTAAAATATGTTTCCTTGATATTTTGATTAGTCATCGACGATATTAGGTACTTACGTCAGACATATCTAGGATCTGGGAGCGAATGCTTTGAATAGGGTAAACCCCCATGGAGAGAGCGCGCGGTCCAGGACTGTGTGCTCCCTACACCCACCACCATTAATTCCATCATGTCATCATCCGACAAAACGCAGCACAACACAAAACAATACAACGGCCATAAGTCATAATGGCATTCTACGCTCTGGCTTTTCTCTTGCTCAAGAACAAACTCGTACGTGACAATAATGCATGGCTAGTCCATCGCTAGAAAGACAGACTGAGCGTCTGCATCTGCCTCTGCCTCTGCCAGCTGATAGAGAATCTTATCTGAGAGTTTAGATTTAGTTTGAGAATTGAATATACCAGGCGGAGTCGAATACCAGAGAGTTAAGAGCTACGTTTTAATTGATTCCAAAATTTCTGATGAATTCTAAACCCATCAGGCGCATTCTTGCTACTAATTAAATGGTAGGAATATCATGCATGCCATTTCTCAAGAAAACAACTTCAAATGTATGCTGAAGATTTGTGGTAAAATACAACAAACTAATGTGTGTAGAGAGAAGTAACATGGTGAAAAAAATGGTAAAAATAAATCAAGTAATATTATAATTTATAATGCAAGTAGCGTTGTTACATATTATATCGAATCAGTTAGATGTTTGTTAATTAGACGAACATACACATAGATTACATGCCCAATTTGTACCTATATGCGAATTATCGCAGCCTCAAATTCAGAGTATTTTGGCAGTGGCTAGAGATGTCAATAATTCAGGAGAAAATTTCCTTGAAAATATTGTTAGGTGTATTGCCACAAAGATGGTAAGTTATCTCAATTTATATACCAATTTCGATTTCGGCGAAGCTAGTTTTTGAAACGTAATTTCCTTTTCATTGTAACACCCTACGCCAATATCTTGCTCGCAGCAAGTTATCGTGATACAAAATCAATACAACATGTATAGAATTAATAACATCCTGTTAAAAATGACGAGACACCTGGATCCATCAGGTACGAATAAAATTAATCCTGAGCATAGATCAGGTTTGATGAAATGAAATATATGAGTGAATGGATGAGAATGATAACTAGGAGGGATATAAAAAACTGAAAAACTTCGCGAAATAAAAACTCTATGCGAAGGCAAGAATTAAAATAAATTATCAATATGTTTATCGATGTGATAAACAGAGCTTTACATTAAAAGCTTGAACGAAAAACTTATTAATTTGCGCTTAAAATTAGAAGTAATTTGATCATTATTAATTCACTCTATAAAAATGGCTGTAGCTGCGAAAGTCAATAATAAAAGCACTGTATGAATAAAATACGAATAAGAATAGGAATAAGAAAATAAAATAAGAAAACTATGTAGGTAGATAAATAAATAAATAAATAAATAACGAGCGAGCGTATGAGAATGTGAGTAGAACAGGTAGTTCAGGGACAGAGGGGTAGCACATGAAACTAAGGACACATTTTCCAATAAGATAATTATACAATACCCTGTCTTTGTACGTGTCTTCGCACTCTTTCTGAAAATAAAGTTTGATAATTGAAAAAGTTGGGCACGTTTCTTGGATTTTTAGTCATGTGTTTAGTTTTAGTTTATCAAGTGTGTGAATCTTGTAAACTTAATAACATTCTATGAACACCTAATGCATGATATTACAAAAACGTAGGTATTCATGAAGAGTGTCTACAGATCAGTAATCGGTGTGTGTTTGTTGTCCCTGAACTTTGATAAGCCTATAAGAGAATTGATCTTGCTATAGGTAGATAACTACAAAGTAAGGTAACAACAGAAGTAATATGTGGTTAGTATAGCTGACACCACAGATTACATTGCCAAAATACCCCGTTGCAGAAAAAGATTCGACAAATACAATAAAGGTAGAGTTAACAGATAATGCATACGTCGGTATAAAAAAAAAACGAACAGAAAAAAAAATAGATAAGATGCGAACGTGTAACGTACTCTTTAGAAAAAAATAAACGAAAAACTATACGAAAAGATTGAAAAAAATGGGGAAAAAAAACCAGGAAAGTAAAATACAGCATAATAAATTTCCTAACTAAGCAATTTCAATATCAAGTTCTTGTAGTATGTGTATCGAATATTGTGTAAAAATAATCAAATCAAATGCGAAGAGACTATTCCGCTCTTAGTTTTCTCTGATTTCTGAAAAAGAGCTGTTAATATTTTGAAATGTATCTCCGAGTTTTATCCGAGTAGTTGGCCAGAACCTTTGCATCAAGATACTTGCCTTCGAAAAAATGCCATGGCCTCTTTGTAAAATGTTTCATTTAATTTAATTAGAGACCAGTATTTGCGGCTGTAATAATTATCTCCAATCCCTTTAACCAAATCCAAAACCAAGACTTATTCTAACATAATGCTTAAAACGCAGTCACGTTTTACCTGGGATGTTGATTACCTAAAAACCTTACGCTTACAAATATTGAGAAAATAAAATTTGTTTTATAATTTGAGCCCATCTTTTTTTATGTACCTCTCTTATGGTGAGCGTATGCGACATCATCTGGATGTTGACCTGTGACTGACTCGTTGGAAGATTGTCGGTCGATCTTGATCTCGACAAGGAACGGGACCCTGTTATTACACTCCGACTCTTTAGCGCCATTTCAGTGCGTATAAAAACTCTTGATATGTAGGCCGAGCTGAGAGCACGTACTCCGAATGCGATCCGCAAGAACTTAGCTGATGTTACCTGAAAAATATAGTCTGTGAGTTTTCTATAACGGAAGTAGTTCTTCGGAAAGTGTAGTTCTGAAAAGATCACAAGTGCTGGAAATAAGTTATTACTGCTATGGATCAACTTCGTATAGAAGCAAGGCTGAAGGTATGTTGTCTCGTGTAAGAGACATACACTTACTGGAATTTGCCTGCAGAATTTTGATAGAGCCGCGTCGATACCATTTTTAGAAATCTCGTTCATCCATTCAGAATTTTGCGGAGAAGAATGTTTGTAGAATAATAAAACTATGGCCATCGCTACTCGATAAAACACCTAGGGATAAAAAAAAAATACGTGTTTTAAATTCTGTACAGTAAAAGTAAAAGTATCAGATTATATGTCTCATTGCTGATATTGCAAAGTATTATTTTCATCAAATTTATTTATACCTTAATGCCTTCGTGTAGAAAGCAGTCCATAACTCTGACTAGATGCTGGAAAGGAAGCAGCTGTAGAATCCACCAAGTCCAATCCATGTAGATTCTTTCGGCCCTTGACCCTGAGCAATGCCTTGCTAAATGTACGGCAGCAGATTTCTGAATCAATAACAATAACGATCAAGCCTCATCGATACATTCTTTAATTTTTATACAAAGTAATTTCTACAGAATCAGAAACGTCCCAAATACTAAGAATTCACTGAATTTTCCATAGATTGTGTATATAAAATTATTGCAGATATTTCAAAACGAGTATAATGTTTCATCAGAAAAATAATGCAATCATAATAAACTAGAAATTTCTTCTCTACGCTATTTTTATTTGTAAACGCTGCTACTGGTGGTACCACGTTGACATTTAGAATTATTAGAGTATCGAGTGACTTGTTTATTAGCTTGAAATTAGCAGGACATCGTAGTTATTACAAGGTAAAATATTAGAAAGATGAGATACACGTGCAAAGTGTTTCTATCTGTTCAAATATTACTGATTTCGTATGAGATTTGTTGCATCTTTTAGAAAAGTCGATGGGCAAGTCAGAACAGTCGAAAAATTGGAACAAGTATTATCGAAAGACCTCTGTGGTCTTTTTGGCGATTCAATCGTTGCCACAGAGTTTAATATCCCAAAGCATTGTCTATGTCGTTAATATTTAAATAGAATTAGACCTCAGATATACCAAGGCTAAGATTATTCAATTAACATGTTACCTACCACATGTTTTTTAGTTATTTGCTCGACAGTTTTCCACGTGACTTCGTAAAGGAGTTTAGTTTGCGTGATGAACATTTTCTCTTTGGCAGCAACCAAACTAGCCATACAATGATAACATTCCTCCTCTGTAAAATATGAAAAACATTGTTTAGTGTTAATTTATACCAAGGAGTAGACCAAATACTCATAAGATGAATAAATACACTCTCTCTTTTAGTATGTTTCATTATATTTTAAGGCTTTTCACTTGATAGAATCAGCCAAAGTTTGAATGATAATAGCTCATGTTCTTTTGAAACCTAAAAGAATCCACACCTGGCATGAAGTGTAGAAGAAGCGCTGTTATAGGATACAGAGAAGGGCTGAAGGTGATATCAGGGCAAGCATAACCGAGGACAGACACGACTCTGTCCGCTACGCTCCGCCCTTTCCGGGTCAGGTTGTAAGAGAGGCAATGCGTACTGTCGACGAACGGTGGTAGCATGATGGATTTTTCTGGTAGTTCTGTGAATCGAAACAAAAAATCATATTCAAATGGGTTAGAACTGTTTCCTATAATGCATTTAAAGTGAGATTTTCATTTATTTAGATTAGGATTGGTGAAATCGATTACAGGCTTTGCCTCGCCGGCCTAATGGCTCCGTTATCTTGATAAAAAAAATAAACTAGATAAGCGTGTAGCATTAGAAAACCATTTATCAAAGTTGAAATTTACTCCACAACAGTGTACGCAGGAGTACTTGAGCTTGATGTAAAGATGGTATCGCGTATGGCATCGCTATTTGCGGTAGCTCGCTAATAAAATGATAACATTATAGATACTCATTTAATTGGTAATAAAATTAGATAATAGAACTCTTAAGAACGCAAGCTGTATAAAATGAAAATAAAAACAAAAATAGAGTAGCTGAATAAATTCTAGCGAAATGTTAGACCTGAAAACTTCTCTTAACGCTATATAGATTGTACATAAAGTAATGCTGGTATCGTCGAGGCATTGAATCATTTGGGAATCTTCTTTTCTCTGAAGAAAAACTTACCTGTGGTACCGAAGACCTGGTTGACCATGTCCCAATAAAATCCATCGAGCATGTTCTTGCCATGTGTATGCTGGTTGCAAAGCGCGGGCCATAACTGTGCTCTAATACTATTATTGAGTGGCCAAGCATTATCTCTTATGATCAATTTGACCTCTCTCTTCCTCGCTGCCTGTAGCAGCACGTTCACCTCGTTGAAAGTCTTGAGTGCTTGCTTTTTGCTGGTCGGTGACTCCGGATGAATAACTATATTTGTTGTGTCAACATGAGGAGGGAATACGTCGTCAATATCGACGTTAGATTCCTCTTCCAACACCGACAACATATTTGGCAGATTATTCATAGGAGAAACAGACTGTGTTACCAGCATGGCAAACACCGCTACGGATTGAGACTATCCATCTTAAAGGGAATCAGAGTCATTGATGGTCCGCCTATGTCATATCCTGCGATGTCTCTATTTTCATCTGTAAGTCATAGGCATAAAATGTGAATTAATCCTCGTCGTTGATATTAGCTCTTCAATCCATACATCCGTTAATTAATTAGCCAGATATTGATGACGTGTTAGGTAACGTCTGAAAAAAGGTTCTTAAATATTTTTAATGTTTAGTCTTTTTTTTAGATGATTTAACGACAAACTGAAGTGTTAATTGCTGGCTTGGGCATCAGGTTGGTTAAATCAACTCAACAAACGAACTATTCATCATTGGTTGTATAAACAAGGTGGGAACTTTGCGTTAGACCTCAAATGCTCTAACCACGAAGATGATTCGTCATTGGCAAGCCTATTAAGCTCAGTTTAACTTATCGCTGAATTAGTGAGCGGCACCCTCTAAAAGTAACAACGGCTAATACATGTATATATACTGCTTTATTTCAACCGACGAACAAAAGCATGTAGTATACTGCGCTCAGGGCTTTGATGCGCCCAATTGCAACGAACTAGTATTGAAATTAGGAAAGAATAGTAAAATCTCAACGGATTAACAAGTTGTGAAGAGAAGAAAAAAAGTAACTATAATTCCTGACATCTACCCTGATTGAATGATGATGTTTTGATACCCGGTTGATTAAAAAGAGTTTCTTCGGTGATGTAATCATCGACAATCACATGTAAGATAAGTTATCTGGATTAGCAGAGAGCCGAGAGATCGCCCTGGCTTGAAATATTTCAACATCGTCCATTCCTTAATATTTGTTCAACAATAATTTTTCAATTATTAGAAAGCTCAAGACTCTGGTCAAGTAACTAGATTCCAGGCCTCGATATGAAGGTGTTAATTTATAATATTTGTACAGTCGAGGACAAACTTTGAGAAAGAGAATTATAAAAATTTTAATAAAAATTGTTATCTTTTTATAATTCAATCACCCTCAGAGAGAAACTTGTTTTACTATTAACTGTTTTAACTTGTTTTACTCCGATAAACATTGGAGTTTGATAAGAAAACTAGTTGGGAATATTGTTTAATGATAACATATAATCATATACCGCCAAAGGGAAGAAAGCTTGAAAGTTATCCTCGATTATTTCCCATTAAGAAATGAATTGATAATAATATCTAAAAGAATGGGATTTGTCAAATGAAATGTAAAGAAAATTGAAAAGAATAAGCTCGGCAAATACAGATGGGACATCAGAAATAGAAATAATCTGTTGTAGCCAACGTTTATTAATAATCAAAGTATATAATCCCGCAGCTGTAGTTGTGTGTCCCGTATTCTTCTTTATCACCAGAAATAC
Source organism: Tenthredo notha (assembly GCA_914767705.2). Lineage (NCBI taxonomy): Eukaryota > Metazoa > Arthropoda > Insecta > Hymenoptera > Tenthredinidae > Tenthredo > Tenthredo notha. Next base: position 6,179,812 of record OU611921.1, on the reverse strand, counting down.
ATCCCCAGCATTAATACAGTCGCATATGTTTCGCATTCTCAGATAGAGACAATGGATGGTAAGAAAATGAGACATAACTTGTATTTCAATTGTCAATAATAGTATAATAGTGGCTATTACTGTTAAACGTTTAAACCGAACCCCACTCGCAACACTATTTGCCAAGTTAGTGTGACGAGAACGGATTTCCCTCATGAATAATACCATCCGACGTAGCTCGACAACTTTATATAGGTATATTATATTTCTTATCTCGGGGGTGTTAAAAAAAAAAAAAAACAACAGTATATCCGTTTTAAAGACAGAAAATAATAGAATAAAAAAAAAAAAAAAACATTCCAATCAATAAGATTGCAAGTAATACCGCTACCAATTTCTTGATAGTCTTTCTATCGCCGTGCTGACTGCGGAGCTTTGGCACTTGAGCAACTCGTGTTACTACGGCTGATGTTTATTATCGTAGTTCCAAAGCTCTCAAGGCACTTGAATAGTATAAATATATCTACCCAAGTAAAAATGCAAATCTTTGATGGTGCAAAAGAAGTGCAATGTTTCATTATTACTATTTTCCATAATATGAGAAAATGCTATTATAATTATAATCGGGAGATGAGAATAGACGGAGTAATTTATTTCTATAAACTAAACGCAGGTAAACAATGAAAGAAAAACATATAAATAGATGTTCCTCTACTGTTTTTTTCATCCAGTTATTTATAGAATTAATCCTCAAGTTTTTATATCTCTTGAAAGAAGTTTAATGAATAAAAAGAAATACAGAAAAAAAATGGAGGTGAAAACTAATGAAGTATAAAAAAATATTAAAGAAATCTGTACACCTGGACGATATAGCACACTTTTTTTTATCCATATACGTGGGGAAAAAAATCATTCTTGAACGCGTGAAATTAATATTTGTGAAAACGACGAGATATACATATATATATACATATGTGTATGTATATATATATATATTCGAATTACTTGGTAACGGTGATGGAATTTGATGGGGGATTAAAATTCCGCGAGGAAAAGTGAGGTACTCGTCGTTAACTGTAGTGTATTAAGAATTGTGAATTATGATAGATAACCTTCATCTAGATTTTAGTTGGATGGGAGGGTCCCCTTAGGGGTCTGACATTTATTACATCAAATATAAATGACTTAACGAGGTCCGGATGTGAGAAAAGGCGATCTATAGGAGAAACGTACAGGTATTGACAATAACGCGTCGTATTATTTTCATCCGAGAGAGTATCTTCCGATGGGGAATATCGAATAAAATAAAAATAATATTATTAACAAGATAATATTGACAACAGGGCGGAGTCGGGGACGGCTAAAAGACAGCGGAAAGCGCAGGCGGTTTTAAAGCTCGTATACGCGTTTCGTTAGTTCCTCGATCGATATTATTATTGTACCAATTAGGTGCATAGTTAATATTTAACGAAAATTCAATAATACAAATCTTAGACGGTATTCTATGAGTTGTATGTTAATTAGAGAGGTGAGAAAGGCGACTCGACTTACCGCCAGTTCCGAATTGCTCCCCAAGTCAATCGGAGTACGTATATCGTCTGGTAGGAAAAAAAATTGTCGAATTATGGTGTTATGTTATGTTATTATATCCCCGCCGTTTGGGCACGCACAGTTGTTTTAATGCGAAAATCAGCGTCCGGCTGAATATTCGAATCACAGACGGGAATCAGAGGTTTACTAAACGTAGCGTTTTTTTTTTTTTTTCTTCTTCTTACTTTTTTATTTTACCAAGGTGCGCTGACACTGTACATACAATGCATACTCCCGACGCGAAATATTAGCAAGACGTAACCGCGGTCACCTGAGAACTGTTTACAATATTCACCGAAATTGACTCACTGCCTTTTAACTTATTATATCAAGTCCACTTTGCCCGTGTACGCCACAAACTAGATTATTGGCACTGCCACTACTGACACGCATTACTATATATTATTATTCTCTGTGTATCTGTTGCAGCTAAATTATAGTTGAATGCAGCTCTATACATATCAAAAATACAGAACCACAAATCGCGATACGAGACAAATACGAGACAACCAACGACATCGGACGAGTCGCGTATATTCAATCATCCACGAGATGGGAAACATCATGACGAACGACTCGAACTCGAACGCGATCCTCCGAACTGGACAATTCCGCGCTCTATCGGTGTTGTAGTGAGACGCAACTCCAGGTATATCTATCATGGCATAACCTCAAAAATAAAAAAACGCCGTTCTGACAACCTACCTAACCTTATTTAAATTTACGTTGAAGAAATGGCTAAATATTCGAGCGATTCAGATTCGGACAGGAGTAGCAGACACCGTAGAAAGCATCACCGAAGATCAAGGTAAGTTTTTCGAATCACGAAACATTTATTCCGCCCTCAATCACAGTTATACTTTACGCGATCTCTCGCTCTTTGCAGATCAACGAGTTCTGGTTCTAGCGACAGTTCTACTTATCGTAAAAAATCTAAACACACAAAGTCTAAGCGACGTCACCGCTCCCGGTCCAGGAGTAGAGATAAAGACAGATCATCGAGATCTTACAAGTCGTCTAGAGCCAGTTCAAGGGACAGAGACAGGCGCCGTTATCAATCGCGTAGATCAAAGTCTTACTCTCCCGATCGGAACAAGAAAAAAGCACGATCAATATCAAGGGAGAAATCGACTAGCCGATCCAGTAGCTCTCAGTCAAACGTTAAAACTGTTGTCATTGAAAAAGCGCAGACTTCTTCTATAAAAGGTAACAATTCTTTGACGTTAATTCTTCGATTACTTCAATAGTTTAATATGTAATAACGAACCAGCGCTTTGTTACAGACGATTTTGCCATCGAACCAAGGATCAAGGAGGCAATAATCGACGAAATAAATTCAGAGAGATTTGTACCTAAGCAATTCACTTCGTCTGCTCAAAACAAACAGAGTAAACCCAGCAATATTGTCATCGATATTACAGCAGACACGATTAAGATCCCTGCAGTTATTACCATAGCTGATTCATCGGACAGTATATTTCATACTTCGGTAAATTTATTTTGTGAAACCCGAATTTTAGTTGTGAAATAGAAATTATTTAACCATTATCTTTTGATTTTAGGTAACTTCGGACACAGAGGCGAGGTTTGAGAGGTGGGTAAAGAAGCTGTATACTTTGAGGCAAAAAGCAATTGCAGATTTAGCCCACAACAGCGTTACCTGACGTTTAAATAATCTAGTTCTTTGAAGAAGTCATGATTAACCGGTTTACAAAATGCATCCCTAATCGAAGAATATATGGTAATAATTATCATCATTTTTATACAAATAGAGAAATAAAATTAATCGCTAAAGTTATCTGTATTTGTTAAGAGATAGGGGACTCTTTATCTTCAGCAAACTCTCATTAGTCATTACTAATAATAAAAGCTAGTGTTGCGAATAATAATAAGAAGTGAGACCACCCAACCACATCCTGCTGATTTGCAATTACATGTCAACAGAATCTGCTTATTTCAATATGTAAATATGCGATGCATATTACTTTATCATTCGTTCTATTCAGCAGATGTTTCATCGGAATAAAGCAGAAAATATGAACAAATATCTTTGGGTTTTCTGTACAAGTTTACTTGACGCCCATCAATGATAACTGCTGAATAAACATCAATTTTTATCGTTTAATAACAAGCGCGGATTTTCGAGTATGGGTTTATCAATAGCTATGGTCGTATCATTGAATACAGCCAGTTAATAAGAGCAATAATAGTTTTATTTTAATCATATAATATCTATTACACGCATTTGTTATAAATCATTCAATATGCATTTCATTATAATATTCCCGTTTTGTAAATTGCGAAAACCAATAGCGGCAAATCGATGATAAAAATTGTTGCCGGGAAGCTTATTTTTTTTTTTTTGTTTTTTTGTATTTGTTTTTTTTTTTTTAAAGAGTAACAAATGTTTTCGTAAATGGTGAAAACTACGTTGATAGCTCGTAGCTATATTATGATTATTAATTGATTGGAACCATAATATGTGATGATAATAATTTTACATGGTAAACCAAGCAAGCATCATTTTAACTATAAAAACAGAACGGATTCTTTCAAAAATAAAAGAAAAAAAAACAGAGTAATACTAAAAAACATGAATGAAATAGATTAAATTGATTCGAATTACTCGTGACTACGTATTATAATACTTATTGCATGCATTTGTGATTCCCGGAACCAAGTAGAAAAAAAATAAAAATAAAATAAGGAAGAGCATGGATAATAACTCCAGATAATATAACAAAGATAATAATAATCATTATAAGAGCAATAATAATGATAATCATGAGAGTGCATGCCGTATAATACTGTATAATATCATCTATTTAACTTGAAGTTAACACTAGACTATTATATTTTTCATTTAATCTAGCGAGGATAAAATTTTTACGTGGGATATATTACACCTTATTTTACTAGTGCTGCTGTACGTTCTTGCTTTTCGTAAGCTTGCAGTTCATCGAAATTCATGATATCTAATTCCAATATCTTTTGACCAGCAAACTGCCCAAAAGTTGCTCCAGTGATGCTTCGCTTATCGACTGAAATTTCGTAACAGAAAATAAATGGTTTTTGTCGTCGAAATAAATATCCTGATAAATAAACACAAATAAACATCTCTCAACTTACTGCTGTGGACAAATTTCTCCAGTTTATAAGTCGGCAGGTCACGGCACTCTCGAGCAATGTATGGTCCAAAGTTAGAGAGATCTGATATACTGGGAGTGACTACTCTCATTGTTTCGCGAACAACTTCAGTGTCAACTTCGTAATATCCTGGATTTTAAAAAAGAATGGAATTTATTATCTCCCGAATGATTAGCTAAACACAATACCTATTCACAATCAAAATTGATAAATCTTCAACAACCAGATAACAAGGATTACACAATCAATTTCATTGACCTGAAATAACTGTTCGTCGATATTACCTCCATACATTTTGTTGACAAGATCGTACAAACTGCGCGGAGGTAGAACTCGATCACGGTCCAACGGCATAACGAAACATCGGTGACCCTCGAGGTCGATGATCCCAGTTTTGTTCTGGAAAACAAACAAAAAAAAAGTCCATATTGATTTTGTGTCCTGCTCGGAGAGGATCGACAAATAAAAATACGCGATTGAACAGCTGCTTACAGTGTTAAAGTCGTGGATGTAGCGTCCTCGGCGTCCGCCACGTAGATCTGGGACATCAATTTTCTCATAAACCTCATTAACAAGATCAATTTCAAATCGTTCTTTGAACGTGTTGCTTATGTGGTTCTGAATATCTGTAGCTTTTTCGGCAAAACTTGCGCCATCGTCTTGAGAGGTGATAGAATTATGAATCAAAGCTTCAGGGTGATTGGGAGCTTTGTTTGAATCGTATGAAGCTTTGTTAGAATCGTAATAAGGGATATCACACCATCCACGGAATCTGTGCATTTGGACTCTGGCATATTGCCTGTATAGATAAACCCCTCCAATAACTCCGATGCTCATTACCAAAAGAGCGGTAAGAAATAGGCACAGCGTTGTCAAAGAGTTTAGACGTTTTGCTCGCTGCCTACAGCGCAAAACGTAGCGCGTCGGTCTCGGAACAGTTGCATACTGAGCCTCTGGATCATCCGCGGCCTCCGTCTGCTTTTAGTAAACATTGAGGGAGAAAATTCTTTTTTTTATTAAAAATGGCAAAAAAAAGATAGAAAAACAAATTTGAGTCTATATGTGATTAGTTTTTACTTTCCAAGGTGCGGTATTATTTTTATTCATGTATTTATTTATTTTTTTCTATCGTTTCCCTTAAGAATTGATATTTTTAAATCGCATTAAAAGACTAAATGGGAACTTCCTGCACTTTAATCATAGTACAATTTATTTCAATAGATCTGACTTTGCTGTTCGTTCATTTGATAATATATTTTCGTGATTGTATATATATATATTTTTTTTTTTTTTTTATCTTCATACTGATGTATTATTATATATTTATTTAATATCACGTTTATACGGAATATGGTTTATAACAATAGCGCGAAGAGATAATTTTGATAAGGAAGAGATTCACGAGGAACGTTATGTTGGGTATGCCACAGGCTTATCCTGAGATAAGAGACGGGCTATTTATAATTTATACTCCTCTGCGGTTTTATTGTTTGACGCAAGTGATAAGGACTATGGATAAACGGGAATAACTAGTTTCTGTTATTTTTTTTTTCTTTTTTCAACGAAAAGAGAAGCAAAAAATGTATGTTTTCTGAGATGATATTATACAAACGCATACACGGAATATAATATTACAGAATTGATGAAGTTTTTATACCAACCGAAGGAATGTCTTTGACAACCAATGGTAGCTCCATTATATGCACGGCCTTCTTCTCGGTGATTGCTTTCGTGATTATCGTCATTTTGACAAATATTTAGTCAATATTATACTCTCAAGAATTGAAAAACATCAACTTATTATTATTGTTATTTATTTCCCCGTTTACAAGCTCAAATCCCCTTTCGACAATATATATAATATCTTTGAACTCTAGCAAAGAGCTAGTTCGTTCGATCGAAACACAAGCCTTCGTCGTCCGTAGTTCGCTCACCAACAACTGGAACGACACACAAGCGCACCTCGAACTACGTGATTGATCGGTGACAGCTGCGCTCCCACTTGTCATAACATTGAAATGCGCAGGCGCGACGTGGGTTGTGTAATACGTAGATGAACACACGGTGATATAATATCATCGCTTCCTACCGTCTACCTAATCGATTCGACAATTCTTGTAGCCGGCGTTCGGTCGTGGCGCTGCGATATAATCGAAACGTTAATATTATTTTATGACTAGAATATTCACTCGGTATCGTAGTCTACGTCGACTTTGTGTTTTCCGCGTCGAATCGGCGTCTCCGGTTTTAAGGGTGGGTCTGCCTTTTTGTGGGAGGGGTCGAACGAACGAACACAAGTAGGATAAATTAAAAATATAAAAGATATTCTTTTATATAGATCTAGTTGTGAACTGGAGTCGATAGTGGACCCGGTCTAGGGTGTTTGTACTTGGTACAGGAGTGCGTTTAATTTTTTAACCGATACCCCCCATCCAGGGACGTATACATACAAACATACGAATATTCGGTTATCATCATCGTGCGGTGGATGAATTTTATCCTACGAACCCTTTAGGGTCCTTCCCTCATTCTCTTTCCCGTAGCCAACCCGTCCGTCTGTCCGTCCGTTCCATTATCCCTCTTTCTTCCCCTTCCCCTATCCTCCGAAACCCCCCTCTTGTTCCCCTCGTCGCTATTTTCCTCGTTACACTACATACTATCCCCCTGTTCATGGCTACAGAGTTTGGGGTGGGGGTAACAAGCAGCCGTATTATCCTACACGAGATTACGATTGTAAGGAAAGGGACCGAACCTGGAGAGAAATAGAGAGAGAGAGAGAAAGAGGCAGAGAGATCTGATCAACTTTACTTCTTAATCTGATACCTGAAAGAGATATCACTTGAGTTTTATGCAGGAATATGTCAAGTTTAAAAATTGGTAAGAACTAACGATGTAATATCTTCAAACAACTCGGACAAGTAGACCTTTAAATTCTTACGAATCATTTTCTTTTTTTTTTTCATTTTTACTCTCGTTTTATTTTCCTACTACAATACGTAGATACGTAGAATTAATTATTCAAACATATTCGCATTATATTTTCTACATTATGTTTTGTCTGCATATGTCAGAATAACTATTATTATTATTATTATTATTATTATCGTAGTTTTAATCTTTAGCCACAGCTTTCGACGATTAGTCATTAGTCATACTTCTGGTATCGTTAACCTCAGTCAGCTGATAAATTGCATGATTATTATCATTATTATCTTGTAATACTTGCATCGATGATTATCTTCGTTTATAACTATCATATTTTTAGTAATGGCTTTGATAAATTAGCGTGTTGTTGCTCAACGGTAGATAATTTTTATTTAATATTACATGTATTTCACATGTATATATTTCTATTTTGTAGAAAACTTATAATTTTGTATTTCTTATGAATAAAGTCTCGGGTAAAAGCCCCGAAGGCAATGGGCCAAGATTTATGAAAATCGTTATTTATTCATTAATTTGTTATTATTATTCAATATTTAATTAATGGCTGATCATTTTTTTTACCTTTAAAGTGTTGGCAATACACTTGCTTACACCACCCTTAAGAACGATGGACCATGAGCCAAGAAATCAGAGGGTGTGCCGACAGTAATTATACAAAACAAAAATAAAAGCTAAAGAATGAATGCCTGCTGCACTGAACCCGCCGACACGACACAAGCAGGCTTAAGATTCATTCACGTAGTACGTGAGTAGCCGATATATCGAGCCACTCGCAGACGTACATATCTCTCTATATTCGCACATGGCAGCCATGAAGCATGGTACGTCTTAAAACTTTGTTTGCTTGTTGCTTTAAAACCGTAGATCATTCGTTTATTATTTCATCTATCTATTATCTACATTCTATTTATCTTTGTTCGGTATTTGTTTTTCTCATAGATACAAGTCGGAGTTATAATATGTATACAGGTTTTCTCTGTCTCTACTATCCTGTAATGAAAATTAGTCTATTGATCGATAAGAAGAAAAATACTTGATATAGTTTAGAAAATTCTACGTTTTATATAAAAATAAATTATTCAATGAACAGATAATAGATCCATCTGTATAATTACAGGCAAGACGAGTCAGGACGACGTGTGCTACGTCGTCGCGAAGTATGATTACGGTGCTCAAGGAGCACAGGAATTGGATCTACGCAAAAATGAAAGATACTTATTATTGGACGATTCTAAACACTGGTGGAGAGTACAGAGTGCCAGGGGTCAGGCGGGTTACGTACCAAGTAATTACGTCAAGAAGGAAAAACCCTCTTTGTTCGACAGCATTAAGAAAAAAGTCAAGAAAGGTTCGGGATCTAAAACTTTACCCTCCAGTAACTCGCCTTCAAGAGCAGTCGAGTCTCCTACCATGGCTCGAAGATTGCCTGCAGATCCAAGCGAAGCTATAGGAACAGCGGTAGTGAAATATAATTATCAAGCGCAGCAGGCGGACGAATTGTCGTTGGTTAAAGGAACGAGGATCCTCATTCTTGAGAAAAGTAATGATGGCTGGTGGAGGGGACAGAGCGGTACACAGGCCGGTTGGTTCCCTTCAAATTATACTCAAGAAGAGGGAGACGCGGATGATACTCTCCACACTTACGCAATGGCTGAGAATGTCTTGGACATTGTAGTTGCGCTCTATTCATTTTCTTCCAACAACGACCAGGAATTATCCTTCGAAAAGGGGGATCGTTTGGAAATACTTGATCGTCCACCGGCAGATCCAGAGTGGTACAAAGCCAGGAATGGTCAGGGGCAAATTGGCCTTGTGCCTCGCAACTACTTGCAAGAACTAAGTGAATACTTGACCCAGCCGTATCGCGAGAGAGGAATGACCACTAGTGAAATTGGAGCCGGGGATTCTTTGGAGCGAAGGCCTGACCCAGGGGACAGACCACATCTGGTAGGAAAACCTTGGTACTATGGGAGGATAACTCGCTCTCAGTGCGACACTCTTCTTAATCAGCATGGACAGGATGGAGACTTTCTTATCAGAGACAGTGAAACTAACGTGAGTCTAGTTTCAATTGATATATGTTATTCTTCATGTACATTTAAATACAGAAAATTGATAATTTTTTATGAAATTTTATTTGTCTCAATTGATCAGATGATTGCCTCGTGCCAGGAACTAACACAGTTCTCAGTGAATCTATAAATATCTGTATGATCTGCCAATACCCAATTAGATTTGCTCCATTTCATTGGAGTTCGATTGTTTAAATTCAAACTGTGGTATCTGAGTTTTTTTTTTAATAATAATATGTTATAGATTGTGTTTTTATTATTAATGATAACGCTTCTAGATGGGAGATTATTCTGTATCGCTGAAGGCACCAGGTCGAAACAAACACTTCAGGGTACACGTGGAGGGTGCTTTGTACTGTATTGGTCAGCGTAAGTTCCATACGCTTGATCAGCTGGTGGATCATTATCAACGAGCTCCAATTTATACCAATAAACAAGGGGAGAAATTATTTTTGGTTCGACCGTTACCTAAGGGAAATCCGAGCAGCAATGGTTGCTAGACTAAAACGAAGGCAGCTATTTTTGTTTTTTCTGTAACTAGGATTATCTTAATACCTAATGCCTGCCTAGTGTAACAATTGATATCGCGTCGCGTTCAAGCAACGTATTATAACGTATACACGAGACTAACACAATTGGTGAGCTCATATATTAGTGTTTCTCTTATTTGTCATTTATTATTAAATAATTTATTACTATAAGTAATATAATTAATTATACATAACGAACGTTGGAGCTTCCAACTTTACTACCATATTAGTAAAAGTAAAAGTAAAAGTAACTGCAGATAAGCGTGGGCCCGGTGGGGAGATCATCCGTTTAGTTGACAGTCAGGCATCTTTAATCTATTTCGTATTGTACTAAGGTGTCGGCGTCAATTATTACGTTGCTACTAGTAGAGCGTTACAAAATTACACATACTATAGCGCGCACGCAAGTATAATGGTCAAGTAATGATAATTATTAAACGATACGATACGACGAGTAACACAGATCTATCAATATTGAATATACCGATTAAGTTAAAACAAAGACTAAGTGTTCATTTGTGATTTTGTATTTATTAGAACATTTTTAAGTAAATAAACCATATTTAAGTGTGCACCCATTTCATTCTTCACCTTATTTTTATTTTTCATTTTTTTGTTCATTCTTTATCTCTATCTTTAATTCGCCATCCTTCAAACTAATCAAAATTTTATCATGATCTATACTTTTGGTTTGTTCGCGTTTTTTATTTTTATTTATTTTTTATTTTCATTTTTGCCTCATCATTCAACGAAAGGGTAGAAAAGGTACTAAAAATACTTGGTAAACTCCATGATATAGGTATAATTAGTAACAAATATTATCTTTATTTAACGTGTATATTATATTCATAAATAAAAGTATTATTTACTTTTTTTTTTCATCTTTTCTAATTTCTGTTTTATATGAATAAAATGAGATTGGTGCTCTTAAAACTTAAAGTTGTTGGCACTAATTGCCAACAAAGTCATGTATATATATAAACAATTTTTACTAAGCTATACGTATTTTAGTTTTGCATTATTTGTTCGTAAGTTCATTGTAAATTTACGTTTTCTTAATCATAAGAAAGGATTGTTCGCATTTCTCGCCGTAGTGCCGACTCCGGATCCGACCTGAAAAAAAATAAAATTAATCATAACTTCTTATATCAGATTTAATACAGATTTTATTCAAATGAAAAAAAAAAAAAAAGGAAAAAAAACGACGATTTTCACCAAAGATGATTGATTCTACTTACCATGAAAGGATTCGCATGGAAAGACGTCACTGCTGGCTGCCATGCTTTGCTCGAAAACGGCGTCATTAACTGACTAGAGGAAACTACTTCTCCGTTACCAGGGGATCCAACTCCGAACCATTGATGCTCTGTGGAAATAAAGCGTACGTGAGTATTAAAAGATATACTATTTTCATGTTTAGAATTTGTAAATGCATTTTGTAAATTCATAATATTACCATTATTTGTAGGGAATTGCATCGTTCTGAACGGATTCGCTGAATTGCATGCATTGTCCACAGATTGTATATTGTTATTGTTATTGACAAAATTTGAAGCAGGTTGCCATACGTCTCCGGCTGTGAATGGATTAGAGATTACATTCGTTGTCTGATTATCACCTCCCCAAACAGAATTCGTCCCTGTAGAGAAAGATCAGAGAGATCAAGAAATTAGGAATTAATTTTTGGTACAATTATTAATACTTTTAGATGCATTTCTTTCGTATAATATGAAATACCGTACCACTCGAATTATTAGAATCCCATGTAGAATTCGGCGGAACTAGAGGCTCTTCTTTCAACTGCGTCTGTTTCATCAACGAATCCAAATCCTTGAGTGCAGCATACCTATCCTCCGACGGTGGCTTGTTTATGCCATTAAAATTAGCAAACGAATTTGTGACATCGTTGGAAAACGACGAGTCTGTACCTGATTTGAGAAATAGGGAAATAACAATTAGATATTTATAAAATATCAAAATAATTTCATACTCATAACAATAATGTGCAATTATTTCTCAGAATTACTCACTTTTAGGAGAATTGAATATAGGATTGTTGTCGAAATTAGCAAAGCTTGGCTGAGGTGTAAAAGCCTGATTAAACTGCAGGGTAGGTGTTGCCGCAGAAAATGGATCGGGAACTTTACTGAAGTCTGCGACAAAGTCCGCGTTGAAATTGTTCGAGTTTACTGGTTCAGGGATTTTTATTCTCTGTGTTGTAGAAGACACTGGAGCAGTTGTCCCTGAATGAGGAACTCTTGGTATTGTCACTTGATTATTAGGCTGCGGATTGTTGCTTGTAGTTGTCGTTGAAGGCGATTTGTGAATTCTAGATCTATTCAGGATCGATGGATCAAGGTAGAACCGCTTTAGTTCGTACTTGGATATCATCAGATCCTTCATCTTCTGTTCATCTTTAGAGTCGAGGATTTTTGGAGTAGGTGGATCTGCGAGCCCCAGCCAGATCCTTCGGCAATAGTCGTTACCCTTTTCCTTAATGTGATCAATCTCATCTTGTGTAAATGTTGCCATTGATATAGACTTGACTCTGTGGGGTGGCGTGAGTCCTCTCCTGGAATGAAATCAATGTTTTCAGATCAAAGTCGAGTAGAAATAACAGACATGATAAAATAATAAACAACATTTTGCGATTAGGTGTTTTTTTCTTTCCATCTTTTCCATTCATTTCAAACAATATTATTGCTCTTAGTTTTTTATTATTCATAGATTGATCATATACGCAGTAAATCTATGCAATTATATTGATAATAAAATATTGAGCCGGAAATATATACAAGGAAAAATATACTGGATAGTAAAACGGTGATATGCAAAGCGGAAAATTGGAGGCTTTACTTTATGAAATACATGTAAATTAACTGTCGTGATAAGTAGAGCTTCAGAGAAACATAATAGATAAGAATAAAGTTAGTGGTTTCCGTTAACGTCTATCATTCGGTAATCATATATCATATCATATCATTGATCAGCTGATAGTCTGTCATCAACTCGTGGAAAATGATTTTTTTTTTTTTTTTTGACACCATTGATGTTCGCGGTCCATTCATTCGATTTCGGAGATAGTAGTTCGTGATTCATGAATGAAAGCGATTCGAGGAACGTAAAGAGACACGAACGAACGAGCACTAGGATATATTTAAAAATCCTTAAGTATATAGGGAGAATTTTTTCGACTAGATACCTGGTATGGAAAAGTTTGAAAAGTTTTATATGTTAATTTAATACTTACAGCATGCCAGAACAAGACGTACAGACGAAAGAACCTATTGTCATGTTTACGTAGGTGGGGCCCCGCTGTCGGCAGTCGAAACATTCTTTGTTACCTGGCTGTGAGACGAGTTCTCGTAATATTTTAAGGTTCTTTTCGTCTTGCTTTCTCTTCGCGGACGCCATGATTCGTTACTTTTAAGTGAAATGCCAATTTATAGATGAACTAGAATTTTCACAACACCAACAGACACCACCACTCCTCTCGCGGACTCCTTTAGGAACTGACTCACTACTTCGGTGTTCGGGCTTAAACTTTCACCACAATGTAAGACGAGAAAACCGCCATTATAAATTGACATACGATAACGCGACCCATCCATAAAGTTAGGCGACAGATTAAATCCCCCTAACTCACTCTGTTTTACAATTACTTCATGCTCGTCTCATTGCTAGATGTCACCTTGAGAAACGGACAAAGATTTCAGGTTAGGTTTGTGAATGAATATAAATTAAAAACAACAACGACTAACAGAGTCCTCGCTCCGTATTGTCATTCTCAATATAATATTGTCGATGTAAGTCGGAGTTTATTTTTTCACAAAAATTACAATTTCTCATACTAATTTAAACCAAAAACACAACATTTTCCCATCTGTTTTGTTCTGCAGGTTATGTTTTGATCGCTGACATAAAAAGGATGGCAGATATACTAACATCACCGTTGAACATTCACAAGTAAGAATTAAGTTTCACCTAAAGGTTTTACCCCGAAATATTAAACTACACTATTTAATCTCCGAATTTCAACTCATTCGTAGAACTCCGCCGCTCAAGGAGATCCGACAATGTAGTATAGCGGAATTAGATATTGATATGTTTCTAAAAATATCTAATTATGAAGACACCGTACGTCAACTAGACATTTATTATGGGATAGGTAAGCCGAAACAAGTTAAGATTATATCGCAGATGTTTTACAATCTATTTTGTTTAATTATTCGACAGTGAAAAGACAACTGTTAAGACATCAGAGCTGCATTACAGGACTTTTTCCCCAAATTTCAAGCGACAAAGTTGTCGGTAGTGTCAGAGAAAGTATCTACTGCGCAGCGGCTGTATGGAGTTTATACCAGGCCTACAGGTTCGGTTGTTTAAAATTTGAAAAATAAGAAAACCATCCCATCACGTGATAAGATGATTTATTTAAAACAGACGGATAGATGACGACCGAGGAAAATCATACGAGCTTGGCCAGTCGGCAATAAAGTGTATGCGAGGTATCCTCGAGTGCTGGATCAAACAGTCTTCTAGAATTGAATCATTCAAAAGAAATCAGTGCAATATATTTGCTCTTCATTGCAAATTTCATCTCGTAACCGGCGACGAGATATTTCCAGATACAGATTACCACCATTTACAGGTATTTGTTTTCTACTTGGGAGAAATATATACGATATTTGATTGCTTGATTACTAATCATCAATATTTTATCTTTTACAGATCGACGTTGTGTCTCTCTACTTGATTTTTCTTGTTCAAATGATATCCTCAGGTCTGCAGATAATCTATACCCAGGATGAAGTTGCCTTTGTACAAAATCTGGTTTACTATGTTGAACGAGCCTACCGTACTCCAGATTTTGGAGTCTGGGAACGAGGAAGCCGCTACAATGATGGAACACCTGAAATACATGCTAGCTCCATTGGCATGGCTAAAAGTGCGCTAGAAGCTATTAACGGGTGTAATTTGTTTGGGGAAAAGGGTGCCTCTTGGTCCGTTATATACGTAGATATCGATGCCCACAATCGTAATCGCAGTATCTTTGAAACAATGCTTCCCAGAGAGTCTAGTTCGAAGGTGATTATCATCAGAATAATGTAGCGGTACTTAGCCAAAGAAATTTGAGGATAAAATAATTTTTTGTTCTTTTAACTTCGTTTCAGAGCGTCGACGCCGCTTTACTTCCCACAATTTCATTTCCAGCATTCGCTACTCACGAAGAATCTTTGTACAATCAAACTAAGGCTAATATTATACGCAGACTTCAGGGCAATTATGGTTTTAAACGATTTGGTAGAGACGGGTACAAGACTGTCCTGGAAGAAACGCATCGCCGTTATTACAAGCAAGGAGAACTCAAGGTCTTTATTCCACTTTGAAATCATTCTTGCGACCATTAAGGACAGATTGATCAATACATCTTCACATTTATGAGTTAATGAAATGTTTCATAGGAATTTGATAACATTGAATGCGAGTGGCCATTGTTCTACATCTACATGATAATCGACGGAGTGTTTAAAACGCTTCCTGAACAAGTTGAAAAGTATCAAAACCTGTTGAAATCAAGGATTCACAAAGACACTAACGGAGGTGAATTATTCTATAGCCGAAAGTATTCTTTGGTAAAACAAATTCTCATCCCTTTTGTGATCTTGTATTCGCAGACCCTGTGATACCTATGTATTACTTCGTCCCTGAAGAAAGTATCGAAACGGAAAGAGCTCGGCCAGGTAGTACTCCGAGGATGTCCAGCACCGAAGGAAGAGGTCATAGAACGGCTCCAGAGGCAGAAGGAGCAACTTTATACTTGTGGAACCAGGCGATGTTCGTAATTGCGCAGCTGCTAACAGCTGGGTTGTTGCACATCAACGAGTTGGATCCTATTAGACGTTATCTTCCGTCTTACAACAGACCGCGCCGAGCCGGCAGATATTCTGCCTTTCAGGTGAGCCTGATGACCGTTTAAAAAAATCGTTTCATTAAATCGGTATTATTCTGTAAAGTATTCAAATTTAATTTGTGAACTGTGATAATCATGCTTAAATTTAAATTAACTGAGAGTTTGGTTGAAGAGAAGAGTTTACTTTCTATTAGAAATAGTTTCATAACTACTTACTTATATTATGTAATATTTTCGAATGTTTTTTTTTTTTATGAACAAAGAGCTAATTTATTTTGTCTTCTTACATTTCACACAGGCAAAGCCCAGTATTGTAAGTAATTCATCGTACATATAAGCCTGCTCTAGTGATTTAATTTTACCACATCAGAAAACGATTTAAAAAACAAAAAATCAGCTACTGCTCGTTTATTATTTCATTTTATTCTATCACCTTTGCATAACTTTAAGTCTTGACAAATTCACATATCTGGTGAATAGTATAATTTTCAGCTAATATGGTGATGGATTAATTATTGCAACCCTTCTATCTGTGTATCGGCATGGTTGTATTTTTACTAATCCACATTCTGATAATATTTTTGCTGTATGATACTGCTGTGAGAACCATTATCGTAATTTCACGTTTATCATTTTTTCCAGTAACTTTGAAACTTTTCAGGTATCTAATATCGTGTATAATTCAATATTAAAGGTTCACATAGATGAGGAGTACACAAGCAAGAAAATATACTATAATATTGGATTACTCATAATAGATTGACGCCTGCTGTTGATTTACTTATTAGGAGATTGTTACAATTAATTACCTCTTCTTGAACGCATGAATAATTTTATTTCTTTTTTTAATAAATCTCCTCTTAGGGAACGCACACAGACCTGGTTGTACAGATAGTCTTAATTGCGGAGTCTATGAGGCTCCAGGCTATGATGGCTACTTATGGTATTCAAACCCAGACACCACACGAAGTAGAACCTGTACAAATCTGGTCATCCACTCAATTAGTTAAAGTCTACGAACAGCTCGGAGTCAACAATAAACTTGATCTACGCGGTCGTCCTGGTCGGCCGGTTGGATCTCTCGGAACTAGCAAGGTAAAGTTCATTAGAAGATGATGAAATGACTCCTGATTTGACTATTCCCCTGAAAATTCTATACACTTGCAATTTCCTAAGTGGATTTTATCCTGCAGGTTTACAGAGTATGCGGTATGACAGTCTTGTGTTATCCGTTGATATTCGAAGTCTCGGAATTTTATTTGTATCGAGACATGGCGTTGCTGATTGACGACATAAAGACAGAACTTCAATTCGTTGGTAGATATTGGAGACTTTCAGGAAGGCCTACAGTTTGTCTTTTGATAAGAGAAGAACACATGAGGTATTGGCATCGTACATTCTGTTTTATAGTTGGAAAATGTAACACATAGATAAAATAAACTCTTATTAATTCTGCTTCAGAGATCCACAATTCAAACAAATGCTGGATCTGTTTGCAATGTTGAAAAAGGGCTACTGCGATAGAACCAAAGTAAGGATCGGGCGCCTGCAGAATCTAATTTCCTCATCCTGCATTGGTGATTAATTCTTTGAATACCGAAGGAAGAAATCAGACTCATTGAAACAATTTTAATAACTTTACAATTTACAGAACATTTGGACTTCATGAGTAACATGGATACAGATCTTCCGCTTACTCAGTTCCGACAATTGGAACACGATTACATTGGATATCAAAGTCTGACTGACGTACCAAGAGCGATGTCGTATTCGGAGGAATTGAAGGAATATACGGTAAGCAATTATAGATCATTCATCGACTGAACGTATTCCAATTAATTGTTGTTTCAGAATTATGCCAAGGAACCGCTGTGTAACATACTGGATGAAATTCGCCATACCGATGGACTCTATGCCAAATGTCAACTGTACGGTATCCTATTGAAACGGGAAGGCATTGATTACAAGTGTAACGGAACTACAGGTAATATTTTTATCCAATTAGTCAGTTCGTTGATTACTAATCAGTCCGAATCCCATAGGTCTGCGCTTCTCACTTTACTCTATTACAAGCTCACTTCTACAAGCCTCAAGAGAATGATCTATTAACGAATAAATTCAATCTTAATTCCAAACTAACAATTTTATGGAACTGAATATTATCGGTTCAACCATAAATACATTAACATCGTTTTAGTGGGTGATCACCTGAAGGCTCTCTATCAGCAGGCTGGTAGTCTAAGATATTGGATGGCTGTTCGATACTGTAGCAGTATGCTGCATCACACTGTAGACAGTATCAGCCCTTTCATCACAGGAGTTCTCGTCAATGGGAAGCAGGTGAGGTCATACATGTATGCAGATCATAGTTCCCTTGTTAATTATTCTTCAGAATGTAAGAGCGCTAATTCCTTCCTCTTTGTCTATGATTGTCCAGATCACAGTCGGCGTTATAGGTCAAGAAGAAACTGTCTTCGACAAACCAATGACCCCTGCTGAAATCCAATCTGTTATGTATTCGACTATTCAGCCGCACAACGACATCCAGGCTGTTTTACAACAGGAAGTTCTTCTGTATTGTGGACGACTCATCGGTACCAATCCAGAAATGTTTAAAGGCATTCTCAAGATACGCGTTGGGTAAAGTATAACAGAATATTTAACGCATAGGAAATAATTGGCAAAGTAAAATCTTCTCAATCATTGTAAGGATTGAAATATTTAGGTGGGTACTCGAGGCAGTTAAACTCTACGTGGAAATGTTTGGAAAGAATCCAAAATCTATTGAAAACTATAGTCCCTACGAAGTCAGACGATTCCTAATCAAAGTATTGACTATCAAGGATTGGGCAGCCAGCAAGAAGTGAGTTTTGACTTGCTCCCAACACAGTTTTTCCTTTTCTTGATCTTATAATATATTTCGTTTTACATTTTCACAAAGCTTGAGCGTATTGGGAAGAAGGAAGATCGAAGGATGTCTGTGCAGAGTACCAGCCGACTTTTATAATCAAGTCTGGGAAGTTCTGGTCCGTTGTCCCAGTGGTATTACAGTCAACGGTCGAGATCTAGCGCAGCAACCAACGCTATTTAACATGACACGATCAGAGCTAACTTTTGCGCTTCTGGTCGAATCGATTCTAAATCATATTCCGCTACCGGAGTATCGTCAGATGGTAGTTGAAGTAAGCGTTTCTTTTTTGCGACAAGAGTTTAGAGCAAATTGAACTCTATTTCATTCTTATTTCTTGCAGCTATTGACTATTGTATCGACAATATTATTGCGGAATCCTGAACTTAAGTTTCAAAAACAATTGGATCTGAATAAGCTTGTTGAAGACGCGTTTGCCATGTATTGCAAGGTATGTAGGAGAGATTGCATCGCTTTTGCTTCTTCCTACTTTTATTCTAACATTTAATTCCAGGACCAGAATATCGAGATGACAAACGATATGACTCCGCTGTTTTCTGCTCGATGTTCGATTACAACAGGATACCTTGCCCGGGCGGTAGTCAACAACGTTCTAATCGGTGGTTGTTTTTCAACGGGACAAAAGCTCGATGTCCACGAAAGCGTACAGGAGGATGAAATGTGTAAGATTACATAATTTCGTACAAGTAAAACTTGTGCTAATTTTTATTTACAATTAGTTACTTTGCCCCATGTATCAAATAACGTGTATATATTATCGCGAGTCACTTTAAATAGGTAGGAGAGTTGATCCAGTGTTATTGTTACAATTTTTGAGGATAAAACGATATTCCCTTTATTCATTTCATTTGGTCGGTTTGATCTGTCGATACAAGTGTTTTGAATTGTTAATAAAAAATTAGATTGCATAATCGAGATTTGACAAATGATTGAACCTCGATGTTTCATGATAGTCGCGGTATATATGTAAATATTCAGAGATTATTCGTAAAATTTCTAAGATGAATATCTTTTTTCTAATTTCGACATACGTAGACGAATGAAAATACAAATTTTTGATTGTGTAAATCTATTCTATCAAACGATAACATCGAATTCGGTATATATTTACATTATTTATGACTCAAAATTATCTTTTCGCAAAGTTTGTGTCCATTGCTCGTCTCGACCGTTGAATATTGTTCATATTCGCTTTGATCCGCGATTCTACGGTTCCAACTTCAGCAGCAACAGCTAATTGTTTTCTGAAATAATGAAAATCGGAGATCATTTAAAGCAGAGACACACGAAAAAAGTTGTCAATAATTTTGATGAGCAAGTTTTTATGATTATTTTAAAGGTCCAGTTAATCTACCTAATGAATTCCTTGTTGTAAGTTTTATCGGTAACTTCTCGTTTTTCCTCATCACGATATCGTCTAACGTTTTGTTCCCGTTCCTTATCTCTCCATGAAGCGTTTACCATCATTTCCTTCCTTCGTTGCTCTTTCTCATCTTCTGTCAGTCTCTCTCTTTTTGGTGGGACCCAGCGTTTTTCTTCCACCTTTTTCTCGTTTGGTTTCATCTTGTCCAGATGACTGGACTTTGTAGATGGTAGAATTTTGGTCCCATCAGGTCTCTGAAATTCACAGAATACTCATTTCCCACATCGCTCTCACTCCCAAAGCTTCGCTCCTCAAAATCACACCTTGAAAAATAATCAGAGAACGAAAATTAAACCCAAGTTTCAACCTACTATCAGACCATAATTTCCCTTTGAAGTTGCCTGACGAGGTCGGTCTTCACTACCGCTACGCTCAGAACTACTTCTCCTTTTTGTTTCGGTCTTTGAAGATCTGCTCGATTTTTTAATCGAATCGTTTGAACCTCTGCTGTGTTTCTTCTTCCGCGATTGTGTTTCAGAGTGTTCTTCCTCGTCTGATAAGCTCCTATGTCTTCTGTGTCTATCCCTTGATCTTGAGACATCTTCCTCATGATTATTAGTATCATTTCTGAGCCTGCCTCGATCCATACGATCGTATCTTCTCTCCATATCACGACTACCCCCGCCAAATCTATGGTTCTGTTTAGCAGGTCCTCTTTCTTCGCTGTTAGCGTATTTCCTTTTATTTTTATCATTTGATTTTGTCTTTGCTTCTACATCTTGGCTGCTTTCGCTCGAATCTTCGGAACTACTCTTGCTCTCTTTTCTTTTCTTCTTCTTTTCTTTCTTAAGCTTCGTCATAGACATCATCAAATCCTTTTCACTTATTTTGTTCTTTAGTTTATTGTACTTTGCCGCTAATAAATTGTCCAGATCTTTGTCGCTGTTACTGTCTTCTAAATCCTGCTTACTCCGCTTCTTACTCTTCTTTTTCTTGTGCTTTTTATCTCCTCTACTTTTAGAAGCTTGCTCTTCCAGCTATTCCAAAGAAAAACAATACAACAATGTACAAATTTGCATATCATTTTCTAAATCTAATTATCGAACGGAAAGCTACAACTAACCAGCTGTTTCAACTGCTTGAGTTTAACTGGATTTTTTAAAAGCTGACTTCGAGTTTCCATTTCCTTTTTCTTTATCGCATACAATGGATCTTCTTGTAGTTTTCTTGCTAAATCTACCTGTTCGGTACCAGAGAAAAATCTCAGAGAAGGCGGAATGCATTCTAGAAAGAATAGAAAAGAAGAGAGAATGAAATAAGGTATAAAGTAATAAATAGAAGAATAAGAAGTCGGGATCTCATTTCTCGTTAATTTAAAAAATGTCAATCACCATATTCTACATGATTCTTTGGCGCTCGATTTTGTTCCACCTCTTTCTCAGCCTGCGCCATTTGTTCAAAAGGTTTATCTATGGCTCGTCCCAAGAGATAATCCTCGCGATTTAACATTTGATTTGGCCCCTGGTACATCCAGTCTAATTTTTTGTCCTCTTTTTTCTCAATGACCCCTTGGTCCATGGCGAATTTGGTCATATCTTCTCTATCCTTCTCCATCTCGATTTCTCGCTTTAATTCGGCAATTCTTTTTTTTTCTTGGTTGTCCTGCTGCTCCGCCTTCCATACCTTTTCCATATTCTTCATCGTCGATGGATGCCATGACTTTTTCAAATTCTAAACACAAAGTTCAATCGTCAATAATTGCGTATCAAATAATTATACCTATTCAACGGAAAGAAAAAAAAAAAAAAGATACGATCACCATTAGGGGTTAGTTTTTATTTAAACATATACAACTTACGAGATCTCCGCCTCCCATGATCCGGATTTGAAGATTTTCTCCGAAAGGTAAATCGAAATATATTTTCTCTAAACTTTTTTAATTATACTTGTAGTTTTATTAGAATAATTTTTGTTCGATTTTTGACAGCTTAGAATAGCTAAAGAAATAAGGAGCATAAATATTTGTGGGTTAAGTCATCTAAAACAAGAATACATAGATGAGATAACACACCCAAGGAATTCTGGCTATTCTACTTATCCGAGAATGTAGTTAGCCGTAGTATTTGCGAACACGAGGACGGAGTTCGCTCGCAAGGCGATAGTTTGTTGTCTTAGTCGAGTTCGGGTAGTCTATGGATGCAGGTTCCTGGCTTGTGCTGCTTCGCCACGCCAAAGTTGAGACTTCTTTCCATTTCTTTGGGATTTTTCGATTTTTACTCGCATAATGGCAGACAATAAACTTTACGAAGTACTCAGAGTACCGAGGACCGCTGGCGATGCAGAAATCAAAAAGGTAATTGCCCAGTTTCATCAAAGACTAGCTTACCAGTTACCAATCATATTCCCGAGGTCAAACCTTGCTCCCTATTCTATAGCAGATAATTAATGCCTCCGAACGTTGCGAATTGATTTTGACAAATCATTCTTCTGTAATTAATCAATTTTATTACATAACCTTGTCTAACGATTCGTTATTCTATTACCCAAATTTCGTTACCAAGCCTTCACCATTTTTTTTTTCTTTTCCTTTTTCTTTTTCCCTCATGACAAAGAAGACTCCGAAATTTTTCGACTAGTTGCGGAAATTTATCATTATTTTACCGTTAGATCTGTTATCGCTCGGATCGTTCACATTAACCACGAAATCTCGATAGCCAATTTCGTCCGTATAATAAATCGTTAAATTTAATTCGGCTATGATTATTTAGAGTTTTATCAATTCATACGCATTTTTTATTTTATTTATATTTTTCAAACGGTTTCTTTTAAATTTTTCTTATGAAATTTTTTCTTCAACTTTCTAAATAAATTTTCCTAATCATTTCCTCAGATGATAACATCATTGATTAAATTTTGCTAGGTGACAAATAGACACGGCATTTGTCGTTACATTTTGAAAATTATCAGTCCTATAGAAAACTGGCAAAGGAGTTTCACCCTGACAAGAACCCGGAGGCTGGGGATAAATTCAAAGAAATATCATTTGCTTATGAAGTCCTTTCCGATCCCAAAAAACGTCAAGTTTACGACAAGCATGGATTGAAGGGCGTCCAGGATGGAGGCGGCGAGGGATTCCATGCCGATGATATATTTTCCCAGCTATTTGGCGGAGGAGGAGGGGGTTTGTTTGGTGGTAAGATTCCTAGATTTTCATTTTTAGGTCTCATTTGATAAAAGTTTTACTATTTCACTCATCTCATATCTTCTCAAATCTTTACAGGATTAGGAGGTTTCGGAGGAGGCATGGGAGGAAGGCGAAGACCCCGCCGCGGCGAAGACACCGTTCATCCGCTCAAGTAGGTGTCGAGTTTTGGTCGATTTGAATTAATTTAATCTGATTAGATAAGCTAATAATTTTTATTTATGCTCAGGGTAACTCTGGAAGATATGTACAATGGAAAAACGGCAAAACTTCAGCTGAGCAAAAATGTATTGTGTGCAACATGTGCAGGGTAATTATTAACTGAGTTTGAATCATCGTTAGTCTCGTGACTTTAACTGTATTAAAGAAAAAATTATCTGCAATTTTCTGTACTCAATCAAAACTAATTTTTTTTTTCATTTTTTGGTTTTCAGAGTCGGAGGGGCCGCAGGTTCTGTTTCTACATGCAAGCACTGCCGTGGATACGGCTACAAAGTATCTTACAGACAGCTGGCACCAGGTATGGCTCAACAGATACAAGAGAAATGCACTCATTGTGGATCAACTGGTGAAATAATCAATGAAAAGGACAGGTGCGCCACTTGCGAGGGAAAGAAAGTCGTTAATGAGACTAAGATACTTGAAGTACACGTTGACAAAGGGATGAGAGATACTCAGAAAATTCAATTCAGAGGTAAAGCAATTTTTAGGATTTTCTTTTCACCTTGAGAAGAGAATTTAGATTGAAAATCTATCGATTTTACTTAGGTGAAGGAGATCAAATGCCAGAGGTACAGCCAGGTGATGTTGTCATAGTATTGCAACAGAAACCTCATCAGACTTTTGAGAGATCGGGTGACGATTTGGTAATGACTAAAAGTATTGGCTTGGCGGAAGCTCTGTGCGGAGCAACATTTTACGTGCGTCATTTAGACGGAAGAAATTTGCTCATTAAACACCCACCGGGTAATGTTATTCGTCCTGGCGATGTTAAGGGCGTTGTTGGCGAAGGTATGCCACAGTATAGGAATCCCTTTGAGAAAGGGAATCTTTACATCAACTTCGAAGTTACTTTCCCAAAGAATCACTTCTGTAGTGAAAAAATTCTTATGGTGAGTTCTTTCTATCTTTTAAAAAATTCACATCACTACATCCAGTTGTAGAATAGAAACATTTTATTCATAGCGGGGTATATTTCACCCTTAGGAGACAAATTCTCTTATACCACTGATCTTAAATAATAAAATAAATGTTTTCGTTTTTGTTTTTATATTATTCTAATATTCTGATAATTTTATTATTTCAAATAATTTTGCTATTTGGACAACAGGATTTAAAGACAACGCTTGCACCAGTTATTACACCAACCGTAATACCCCAAGATGCGGAAGAAGTTGATTTACAGGAATATGATCCAACGCATCGGGATCCTTCAGGTCGATCGGCTGAGGCTTATGCCTCTGACGAGGACGAGATGCACCAGCATTCCGGCGTGCAATGTGCCCATCAATAAGAATTAATATATAAAACTAATTATCAACCGTCAGTTTTTGAGGAATAATAATAAAACAATTAAGTAGCTAATCACTTGACAATTAATGAGATAATCGATTGATTGTCAACAAGAAAGTAAGGGGGTACTATTATTACCGCATGAAACAAAAACATATAGGTATTATATATGTGTATTTCTTGTTTTTAGGCGATTTTGGTACCTCTTTGTTTACTTAATTACCACAATCAAATGAAATACTAGCTAAGGTCCAGAATTTAAAATATCAAACGTATCCTTTCCTATAATTTAGATTCATTTAATTTTCTGATTGAACGTCAATGTGTCATCTATGATAAAACTCTTCACGATCTTTGGATCAATGAGTAGAAGATAATACACGCAATGAAGTAACGATTCCCTTATTCTCGCTATAGGATTATCAACAATAAATGAAACGGTTTATTAAATAATAATTATTTGGCCTAAATTTAACGTAAAGTAATTGATGAAAAAAAAACAATAATAAATTTACATAAGTGTGTGGTACTTTTAGTCCTTATTAAAATTTTTTTTTTTTTCATTCTTTCATGTATTTTTCTATTCGTTTTTTGTCGAAAATTTTCAATCGCAAGACTCTATTGAATTGTTTATTATATTAACATAAGTCGTCTTGAATCTACGTAAATCGAAGCACGTATAATATAAAGTAATAATAATAATAATAATAATTTCAGTTACCAAATGGCACATCAACGAACAATAAAATTAAATAAAATGAAGAAGTATACTCTTTATGTACGAACACTATAATTCGAAGGATTTGACTAACTAATATTTTTCAGATGAATATACCCATGTTATGTATCACTGGTCGTGGGGGGGGGAGGGGGTCCAGAATTGATTTAAATAATAATTGTACAGAATCTTTTATTTCTTATTTATTTTTTATTTTTTTTTTGTTCTATTATCTTTATTATTTTTCGATGATATACAATTCTTTGAACTATTCCAGTGTTCAGTATTGACTATAACTACTATACTATCATGTAATGTAATGAATATTGTTTGAATCCTAATACTAAGCAAGAAATAATTTGAAAAGGACTTTGATTTGCTAAGGAAAATTCAGTCTTAGGACTGGCTAAAAAAACGAAATAAACATTAAAAAAAAAAAAAATGATAAGGAAAGCAACAACAGGCAAAAGGAATGAATAAATGAAAAAAAAAAGAAGCAAATTGATCCGTATCATTTGACAAAATTTTTGATGTAGAAAATTGTTAGTTTAATAATGAATAATATTATTATTACTGTGCTAAATATCAAATAGATTGTGAGAAAGTGAAGCGAGAGCGGAGAGGGAGCGAGGTAGTGAGTGGAAAATCAGATGAATTGAATATCAATATTGCGCGTCCTTATGGAAGAAGAAAAAGAAGCCATCTATCTCTTCAGCAATTAAATCACCTTTCATCTTGTGTACATACGTATGTGTTTGTATACATATGTACAAACTGTAATAGATATGTGTCTGTAATCTACGTTATATCCCTCGTCGTAATCAGCTTATGGTCGACGGTATATTTATAAATTTATCCGTGTCAACTGCAGCAGTTTAAATAAAACTTGAAGACTTGATTATCAATCGATCCATCTTCGCTGTTTATTGATCGTCATCATTTCGATACGATTTATGTATCGCCGTGATTATTTCTCTCTTTTTCTCTATTATTTCATTTCTTTATACAATTTTTCCTATAACATATTTTTTTGCAGAAGTCGACTCGCATCTTAGGGGACTTCTAGCACCGATTTTACACGGTCAGAAGGCCTCTCAAATTCGAGCGATAGTTATACTTCACCCTTAGCTCAAATTCTTATACCTATGTATGCTTATTTGAGTAATAAAATAAAAATATTGGATCAATAGCTATTCGCTAGTCGCTAGTTTTATGAAATAGAATATTTTTGCACAAATATTTGCGTAAGTTTATCAAAATTTTCGTCATTCAAGATTTATAGAAAAAAATTCTTTTTTTTTTTCTTTACAATCTCAGTCCACATCCGCCGCGGAAAGAATTTTTTTTACATTTCTCGGGGCTCGGGTTATCTCATCCTGTTCATATTATTTATATGTGTATATTTTAAATTTACCGTGTGACCATAGAGGCGAATATAATTTAGAGCAATTGGAACAGTCCTTTTGAAACGGGCTGCCGAGACTGCATCCGGTTTACAGTGTTTGCGGTTTTTTTTTTAATCTTTATTTTTTTTTTCTTTTTTTCTTTATAGACATTCTATCTCGTTACTTCATCTCTCTTTTACTTTCTATACGATCTAGAAATCTACTGCAGTATCGTGTGTAATTAACATATAAATTACACCCGCTCATATATCGTCAAGCTGCAGGTGTAAATATTGTTAATATTGTTCGTTAGTGAAAAATATCCGCATAATACATATAAAACGTGGTTTTGATTTTATGATAAAGAAGAGGAAGAGGCCCTGATGAATTATTTCGTAAAATTCTGGAATCTTAATTATGACTCAGCAATTATTGACGAACAGAAGAGATCGTCGTTAAATGTCACGGTGATTACGGCTGCAGTCTGTACGAGTTATCGAATTATAACGCGGTTCGAAAACGTGAGTCACTAAATTTGCTTTAATACATCTATATACATTTTTCGTTTTATAATTCCTGCAGCGCATATACATATATATATATATATATATATATATATATAAAACGCGCAGTATAATTATATCTACGTATTATTATATGTTCCCGTATTGATGTAGGAAATGTTGAAGAAATTTCTTGACTTTTGTTCGGTACTTCGACGTTTGAGATAGTCCGCTAATTAGTATATTGGAATTTATTTGAATTTCGCTAGCGAGCTAGAGTCCTCCCCCCCGCAAAGACACGCGGGGAATTTTATTAATTTTCATTATCACGTACGCTGCACAAAGTGAGTATATAACATATCATATCATATGGATACGTCTGTATGTGTACAATACGCGGATTTTGTGCGATGGGAAATAATACGCGTCCCTGGAATACTTAGGCTGACTAGGCGGTGTAAGAAGATAACGGGTATCGAGGCTGTTCGAATTATTGGTCTAATGATAATCTCATATCGTACAATACATATACCATTATACGCATATGGACGTCGTAGAGTACGTTGTCAATTTTATTCATTTTATTTCATTTCATGGAAAGATTATGTATGCCTACACCTAATTGGCAACAATTTTTAGAAAAAAAAAAACAACAACAACAACGTTATTACATATTCGCGTTTATGATTTTCTAGAAATACAGACATCGTACGTATAAGGTACATCTCGATTGTACAAATTCATAAATATTTCGCTGTAAACTATAATTATTCCGCAACGTCCGAAGACGAGAGAATATGAGCCTGGAATAAGCCTATCTATATTTGTAATTGCCGAAGGTCAAGGTGTCGTTTCTAATTTCTACATCAACCTGATTTCGCGATAAAAATGTCAACGACAATCTAATTTGAAAATTACGTATAACGAGTGGGTATTTAATCAGAAAGAACGCTGTCTTGCTTCGACGACAAAGTATCGTTTAGATTCTCGCTATTTACGGGTCTACCTATAATATGGGGCTTACAGTACAGTGCCGCATATATACATCGTTGTAGTCTTATCTAATACTAAAACCACATGCCGGTCATGGCCGGAAATTGCTACGGCAATATCTGCGTCGTTTAGATCAGTTTTACTGACGAATTTTTGGCATAGTTTCCCTCCGTGATTGCAAGAACAAGAATAATAATAATAATAATAATTATAATTATAATAACAATAATGATAAAACTCTTGACGCGTCATATCCGGGCAGAAAATTAAACGGAATGAAAAAAAGGAGAGGGTAACATGGCGCCCGTGCGTTTCATTCAGTTTATCCCAGTCTGTTTAATTATTTTTAAAAATCGTATTCTAGAACGGGTGTATTGTTTAAAAACGCGAAATATATATTGTAATTATATATAAAGTTCTGGCGGTGTCGCGGTTGGCGTTAAGTCCGACGTTGTACCGTAGGTAAGTTGGAAGGGAGGAGTGAAATTGCAGATGGCGCCCGGCTGCGCTACTTGGCCATCGGCGTTGTCAGTCATCCCGCATCCGGGAGGGGCTGACGGTGGTCTATACGCCATTATTGCAGCAAGAACGATCATCTAGTTTACAAACGCGAAATAATAATACGATATTTAGGAAAAAGTCAATAAGCTATATAATCCTTATCGTTTTATTCAGTTTTTCTATATTATACATATGTATATATTTAATATTAATATACGAGGCTAGAACTTTCGTGATAATATGATCTTTGCTCCGAGACTCTGATCGTCGCAGGCCGTAACAACCATTCCTCGCGCGAACCTCTTCGATCCAATACACAGACACGTGGTACATAAACACATGTAGGCGAAAGGTCGTTTCTATATATGCATACGTTATCGTTATACTGTATGTATGCATCTATCAATTCATAAAGTTTGTACGATTGCTCTGTATCCCTCTCCCTCCCTCTTTCTCTCTCTCTCTCTCTATTTCTTTCTCTCTTACTCTCCTCTCTACCCGCACATTCTTCCTCTTTACGCCGCGTGAGTCAACGCATCTAATCATCGTCATCCTTATCCTTATCCTTGTCCCTTATCCCTTTTCTCTCCTGTAGCACAGCAACGATCGTCTTCTTCGTACGAATACCTAAATATACTGTTAATCCACGATCAACTCTGACAACTCGCGGTAGTCTGCGAGATTCTGGACTAGCGAGTGGCTGCAGGCTGCTGCAGGCAGTCTCGCAACTTTAATCATCCTTGTGTGCGTGTGCCACCTTTGTGTTACCCGCGTGCGCGAGTGTTTACACCGACGAGACCCCCGACGCAACCGACGACCGGCCGAGCGACCGCCTGCTGCCGCCGTCGCTGCCGCCGCCGCTGCCGCCGCTCCTGCTTTCCTCTAGAGTCTAGAGTGGCAAGACGCGAGAGGCACGGCAGGCCAGGCCAGGCCAGGCAAGCAGGCAGGCAGGCAGGCGAGCAGGCAGACAGACAGGCAGGCATAGCAGGCGAACCCAAAACCAACCACACCGTTCAGAAATCGGGGATACACACAACACGCCGCGCGGTATACTCACCATACTCGATTATTATTAACGAGGCATTCATCGCCGTTGATATCAGTACACACCTCGAGGTACGAGTAACTACTAACAAGGTACCTAAATCATGTTATTCCATTTGACACTGTTCACAAGTATTCACGAATAGCACCAGCCATGTATATTATAGATAATTCTTATAATCATCTCACGAAGGGCTTAGCTAATCGTATTCTCAATATGCGTATGTATTCAACATTTACGTAGTACCAGATTCTACTACAATTTGCCGTGTAGTAAGGAGTAGTTCTACAATAGAAACGTCTCGTCGTCCCTTCCGCGGAGACTTGTAAAGAGATAGAGAGAGAGAGAGAGAGAGAGAGAGGGAGAGAGAGAAAGATTGAGAGAGCGCGAGACTGCGAGAGTGAGAGAGTAAGTGAAAGAGATAGAGCTTGAGCTTGGTTCGGGTTTCTGTAGGAGAGAGTGAAACAGGCTGTAATTCCAACCAGTGCGGAAGTCGCTGGTATGGTATGGTATGGTATGGTTTGGTATGGTAGGTGAGGTGAGAAAGCAGAGGAACGGAAGGTCGGAAACAGTCATTCAATGGCGGAGTATAAGCCGTCTTAAACGACATAAATTTACTACTATATTTATGCGACGCTTCCGTTCTGCGTATGTAACAACAACACGGACTTCTATGCCGCGTCATGATCGATTGTCTTTTTGCAATTGTAACCGATCACCGAGCGAGTTTCTTATACATTAATATGTCTGCATGAAACATCGTGTCTTCGGCTTTCATATAGTTTGAATGAACCGAATGATTCATATGCGATTCGTCGTTGATTTTCAGAATACGACGTTGAGGGCGTCAAGGAGGGAGGGAGGGAAAGGGGCGAAGGAAGAAGAAGGAATTTCGTTAGAAATTAATTTGAGAAATAACTAAGAGCCACGAAATAGAACAAGATGGCCGACTCGCTGCCCCGTTTACGAGCACTACGTCCTCGACCTCAACCACAGGCACCCCCACCCACGGTCGTTAACCCTGTGATAGAATTAAACCACGAGGAAATCGTCGAGGATGAAGACGAACCCATGGAACAGGAGCAAGAAGAGAACGACGAGGTCGGAAGGGGTAGAAGGAAAGACGTTGTTGTTCAACGAGCCGATATTAGCGACGATGAAGCCACGGTAATGGCCGACGAAGACGAAGATGAGGATGACGCTGCCCCTGATGATGACGAAGAAGAACCTGAAGAAGAAGAGGACGACGATGACGAGGAGGGGAAATTGGTCATCAAAGAAGAGCCAGTCGAAACACCGGCAATCGACTGCAGTAAGGAGGAGGCGAAAATTTATGAATGTACCACCTGCAAACCTCCCAAAGAATTACTCAGTCTTAAAAGCTACCTTCATCATTTAAAAAAAGAACACAAACAAAGGGTGAGAGATTTCTCTTCATACTATCGATTGTTCTTTTCATTCTTGTTCTTCCTGGCGCAAAATAATCTTATAAAGTTTTCTATCCCTTTCCTTCTACCTTCTCTTACTTCGAAAACCTAATTCAACATATCGTTAGAATTATAATATTGATTATATGTATACACGCGAAATTAGCGTGCCGACCACACGGGCGTCGGTATGGTTGCCGGTCGCTAGGCGCCGCGCGGAAATAAATAATTAGCAGTTTTGAAAACGTTGGAGAATATTTAACGTTCAATTAATTTTTTTAATTAAAATGATATTCATTCCTGTCTCATATTAGGTGAGGTGCTACGAGTGTCCGCATTGCGATTTCGTATGTCAACACGCTAAGAAGTTACAGCGTCATTTTCGTGTTGCTCACGAAGATCTTCAGGACAAAATAGCCACGGAATCTGCTGAAAGAAGTCGATGTCCTATGTGCGCACACGTTGCTGCTAATCAACGCGATTTAGAGACTCATCAGCGCGTTCATCACCTGAAAAGACGATTTTTTAGATGCGCTAAATGCTCCTATGTTACCCATGTCAGGGCGAGATATACGAAACACGTTAAATATCACTCCATGCCTATGATCAAGTGTGATGCTTGCGATTTCCGGACTCCTTACAAGGTGGAAATCATTGATTTCTTTTCTAATCTGTTTTCAATTTACCTGTTCTTTGGCAGACAGAGCTTAAAGTTATGTGTTTATTATCTTTTGTCAGTGGAATTTAGATCGGCATACTAGAAACCATGGAGGAGGCGGAGCCTTTCAATGTCGTGCCTGCAATTTTACAGCTGATATAAGACAGAGCCTCACAGTTCATGAAATGAATCATCACGATCCACCCGTCGGACAGCCACATAGAAAGCCCAACAATCCTTGCGAGAGAAAGCCCAGAAATAGCCCAAAACGATATAATCAGGTCCGTAGGAGAAAGGAAGAAAACTTGTATAGATAATCTATGAAATCATCTCCGTGAATTTATACCAAGATGCTGAGTCATGTCTCTAATATCTTAATAATCGAAAATCCAGCAACACTAACAGCTGTGACTTTCTCTACAGGTTGGAGCCAGTGATTTTCGAGAAAACACTCCAAAATCATCGGCAAATTCTACACCGGTCAAGTCAGGGAGTCCAAGCAAGACTTCTACTCCCAGAAAGTCTCTAACTCCTGACAAACGGGATCTCCGTGATGGAAGGAGCAGCGTTATAGCCAGTGCTGAATGCATAGCTTTAAAATGCGAAGAAAAAGGCTGCCAATTCATTACCGCATGGGATTCAGAGATGCAACGTCACCTCGCAGAATCCCACGCCCCTCTGCTCATCAGTAAACCTAGGAAACCTTTGCCTATGCTTATACCGCTCGGCACAACCAGTTCTCCTAAGCCAAATAGCATCAGTGGGGGCGGCAGAGGCGCCGCGACGCTTCTGAGGGTACCGAGAGTCAGGGTCAGGCCGGAGTTAGCGCAAATTGCAAGGGACACGGAGATGGCGAGACTGTATGGAGAACAAGAGGTACGTAGCTGTTAGAGATTAGATAAGATAGATAATTTGTTGTGTTGAGAGTCGGCGAAGGGGAAATTAAAGAACTAGATTTAGGTGATTTAAAGAATTGGATGGATGGGAATAGTTAGTTGAATTTGATCGTTAGAATTTAGCTACCAAGAGGGAGTTGAGTGGTAGCGGGGACTCGTTTGAAAAGAAGAACGCTTCGTTCTTCGACAAGTTGAAGGAACGATTGATGACTAGTACTTCGAGTAATGGAGGAAGATTGGACGCTCTTAGCGGGAGTGCAGGTGCTATAGATTTGAAATGCTGGTGTACTTTCGAAGCGAAGAACACGGAAGAGTTGTCTAACCATCGACGGACCCATCACGCCGCTCTTAGTGTGTCCCTTGGCTCCTCTAGATGTCCCAAGTGCCGTAGGCGGTGCAAAAGCTCAGCCGATCTACAGGCGCATGTACAAATCTGCCAATCCGGTGTCGAGGAGACTTCTATTAACGATAATTCACAAATTTACCTAGAAGATCGTCCCACGGCTTATCGCGGGGAATATACATTCCCTTTCCAAGTGGACTGGGACTCAAGTTTTGCAGGACTCAATTCTTCAGGCTCGTCGGTGTGTAATCAAGACAATCTCGTTATTATCCTATGTACATACCTACCTACCTATCTACTATGACACACATTTTCTGAGTCTCCATTCTTTGATGACTCCCTGCTCGTACAAATAAGACATACTATGACTAATAATTGTTGATCTAACGTTCTAGCCATAATATTAACATAATATTATAGATTTGGGTAAAGGTTTAATTGAATGGCTATGGAAAGAAATTTTTCAACTACTAACACCGCAACCAGTATTTATTCTAACATTCGGTTAAAATTAATTGACAATTTGTTTGTGATTTAGAAGAATAAATTGAATCTTTCCGCAGGTGGAGAGTGGCTCGACACAGCAGAGCGGTCGCAGAGTATTCAAATGCCCTCATTGCGCTTTCTGGGCTTCTACGGCATCTCGTTTTCACGTACACATCGTCGGCCATTTGAATCGTAAACCGTTTGAATGCTCGTTGTGTTCTTACCGATCTAACTGGCGATGGGACATCACCAAACACATTAAACTCAAAGCGGCTAGGGATCCTGCACATGCATCCGCTCGGGTTCTCATGACGGATGAAACTGGGCGTAGAAATTATTCGAAATACAACAAATACCTTGCTCAGGTCAGCACCCACTCATCATGCAATAGATTTTCACAGAAAATACATATTTCCGAGTATGAAAAAAGTTGCAAATTTAACTGAATTTATTGTTGGTTTGTTTCTAGGTGCAGCAGCAACAGTTGCAGCTGTCCGATGAGCACGGGCTGGATGAACCACCGTCAAAAATACTTCTGACTGATGATTCTGAATATAGACATCCTCCGGAGTTAACGCCGGCACCTAGTCCCTCATCAATGGGTCTCGGTTCATCTATGGAAGTCTCCTCGCTACCCTCTAGACCTCCGCCACCTCTTAAAGCGGCAAATCGTGGCCAAGGGCAATCTTTGTTGAAGACTAGTCCGGTCTCCTCATTATCTACCTCTACTGCGTCTGTTACAATATCTGTACCTCCTACCACTGCCAGTACCGGAACCAATAATTCGGAAGAGGCTAAACGAACATTATGGAAATGTAAAAGATGTAATTATAGAGATTCTAGCAAAGAAGCAGTTTTGCTACATGTAAAGTCTCACTACGAAGCTTCTGTACAGACAACTGACAATGAAAAGGTGCATATTCAGTCTGGATGCATAATACGTTATAGTTTCTGCTCATATTCTTAACTATTTTTTCATTTTGTCTGATAAAAATACTACAGCCTCCGTGGATCTCTAAAATATCCTTTTGTTTATATTATAGAAAGTTTTCGGGTGCGGAGATTGTCCCTTCGCAGCATCCACTGCTGCATCTCTTGCTGCACATCGTGTACATCATCGACCAAACCTTGGAGCAATCTTCAAATGTTATCTCTGCCCGTTTTACGTCAGCACCAAAGTGTGAGTCATTAATAAATACTTTTCTATTTATGCCTCTGCCTAATTTTAACAATAATTATCTAATCTCGTCACTGCTGCCTATTCAGGACCAATAAAATATTCTCTACGAATGATTGTCAATTAATTTTTTCTAATCACTCAAACTATTATTTTTAGAGAGCTATTGGAGCACGCTAGACTTCACGGTGAAGAATTGGCTGCTGAACATCAGCGTAATATAGAAACCGAAAGTCTTCCAGCCAAACGGAAGTATCAACGTCTATTACCTGGTACATAAGAATACTTTGATCCTAAAACTTTTACTAAATCTACCATCAACTCGTCTGTAATAATCAAAGGCGGTAGAAATTTCAACTGGAAGAATTGAAAAACTGTTTCTTTTTTCAATATGAATAGCGAGCAAAAGTAAGGCCGAGGATGCTCCAGTCGAGGAAATAGTTCGTCTACCTTCAGCCTCAGCCTCTAATCCAACATCTCCAAGAACAAAGGCAGCCATAAGCGGCGGGGTACCGCCACCCCTGCTACTGGATACTCGAGCTCTTCCCGACGCTCCTCTAGTCTGGGTCTCTCGTCCTGACGGCAGCCTATCCAAAATGTTGAAATGTCGGCATTGTCCTCATGTCGCTTCTCGCCGCGCTGAGGTGCGAGACCACGAGGGGATGCACATCTCTCCACCGAATCAGGGGATTCTAATCAACTGTACTGACTGTAATTTCACTTGCACCCGTCGAGACGTTATGGATTCTCACAACGCGATGCATTCCGGAGTTTTGGGTACCGTGCATTGCCTTGTAGATGAAGGCCGCCCAGATGTTCAACAGCTAAACGATCTAGCCACACTTCTTGGACTACCTCAACCACCTGTGCTAGGCACTGAACCAGACCTAAGAGACTCTAGACTTGTACATTGCTGCGGTAAATGTCCGGCAAGATTTTTATGCGAAAAAGAACTCAGAATACATTTGCGATACCATTCTACAGAACTCGCATATTCCTGTCAATGGTGTTCCTATGCTGCTAGACAACCTGCCCATCTTCTTGCTCACCAAAAAGCTCACTCTCCTGAATATCAGGAGCGGACTCGGTACCTTCTCTCATTGTACGGTCACTCCCAACGACATCCACCGCCTACTACTGCCTGCGTCGAAGCCAACAATCACTCTTCATCTGCTGCCGGGATCGGTGGAGTTGCATGGATCGTTGTAGAGATTAATTCAGGTCCTGGTACTCAGCCAGCCGGTGTTAGCAATCAGGATAATGGAAATCAGGTCTTTACTTGTGCTAAATGTCCGGCCAGGTATTTCAAACTCGACGCTTTGGAATACCACATGACTTTGCATGGGACAAACAACAGATTTAAATGCTCCGAGTGTGATTATTCTTCCAAAACTGCGCAGAATTTGGCCAAGCATCAAGTTGTTCATCGGCGGCATGCTGAAACTAATGAAACTACAACTACGGCCAGTGTTCCAGGGAGATTACCGCCTCCGCCTGATCCGCAATTCGGCATATTGATGCGCGGTAATCCAAACTTTGTTTATCCCGGCTATTTAAGGAACGGACGTCTGAAGGAGAAACGATACAAATGTCATAAGTGCCCGTCTGCTTTTGAAAAACGTGAACAATACAGGGTGCATCTTACTCTGCATGGAGCAAAGCAGAGATACCGTTGCGATACTTGCGACTATTCTGTTAAATACTATGCAAATTACGTTCAACATCTTAAAAAACATCAGGCCAATGCAGAGGCTCAGGCTTCTAAACGGCAGTACGAAGATGACGCTATTTCAATAGACAGTGATGCGACTACTGAGCAAACCGCTATATTGATATCTAGACCGGGGAAATCTCTGTCAAAATCTTCGACGGCCGTTTCTTCTGCGGCTAATAATATCAACAGTAATTCTGCACTTGGTTCAGCGGCAATTGTCGTTTCTAATCAAGATAAACAATCGCTGATGCTTATGCAGAGAAAAGGTGTCTTGCCAGGGTCTAATGAACTTGACGAGGAGTCGATACGATGTCAGAGCTGTCCGTTTGGCACTCCTGATAAAGAGGCAATGGATGCTCACAAGAGGAGACACGGTATTGAGAGAATGACGCCGCCTTGTCCACACTGTGATTACGTTCCGCGAAAGGATGAAAATGCCAGCGAACATGTCAGGCTGCATTTCACAAGACTTTACAAGCCTGAATCTTATCTTATTGCTGAATTATTGGCTCTACGTGTTCATCCTTTGAACAAGACTAAGATTGGAAAACAGGAAAAGAGCAATGACGAAAATGACGAACTACTTTTTAAGGAATGTGTCGATGGAAGGTTTCTTCCTGTACTAGACGCCAACCCTTTGGCACACGCTTTACCCTCTACTTCTTCTCTGGCTATTCAAGAGAAAGTCATTGTTGATCCTAATACTGGTGAAGCTAGGCATACCCTCACAATTTAGAACTAATAAGATGTATTATCTTATCATTGTTATTCATTTTATGCTTATGACAGAAGCTTTATATTTATTAGATCTTTGTTGACATTTATACGTCGTTGAAAACACGTTGATAATTATGTTTCATCATCTTTAGATTCAGTTATAACATCGTGTAAATATCGTAACCGTTTAGTATCTTATCTTTACTTTTAGCTGAAGATTTGTTTGTCTTTTTTTTTCTCAATAATTCTGTCATGTATCTGTGATTCAATTTGATTTTATTTCACCAAGATAGTTCAAAGCTTGAATATTAGGTAATAATTATCTTGATTAAATCGCGCTGACATATCATGCTTTGTGAATATATTATTATTATTATTATTATTATTATTATTATTATTATTATTATTATTATTATTATTATTATAGGAGGATCTGGAGTTAGATATCTAGTTATATCAAAGTATGACTTTTTCTGCTCTATGCCATTAGCAATTAGTGAATCAATCTATAATGACATTCATTCAGATTCTCTTGTTATGTTTTATTTTTCTATTCGATTACCAGTTAATACTACTACTTATGAAGTTTGAATACCTAATTGAAGCAGCTATGATTGATACTATCAACTTGTTGCTAGTTTTAGACTTTGTTAAATATTAATGTGTAGGTCTGCAATATAAAATTTCAAAATACAAAAAACTCAATTTTAAGTCTGATAAAATCTGAATCGAATTGAATTGATTAGTAAGATATGTTGTGTACATACATTATAATGTATATTATACTAGTCATATCTATAAAGTTATATTATTGATTATGACAATGAAAATATTATGTTAAAGTTAGCATATTATCGGCTAGATCATTCATTATTAGTCGATTGTTTATTATCATCAGTTGAGTGTCTCCTTTTGCCCAAATGAGCAAAAATAGAGATATTGTGTGAGATGGAAAAGGGATCTATGTATAGGTTGAATAATATTTGCGTGTAATCATTCCTAAAATAATAACATTTTCATTTTTTGTTTATTAATAAATATCGGCGATGCGGTGGTATAAAATGTAAATACATATAATCATAATCGTTACGTATCATCTATTTGGTATACATAATAACTTCAGCGAAATAAATCACGTCTTTGCCTCATATTAAAATATTTAAAAAACAACGTTCTCTCATATCATCTCATCTCATCCTCCCGCCTACTACCACTTTTCAAATATTCGCGCCGAGGATCCTCGATCTGTAGTTGCGTCGTTGATCCTCGTGTGAATACGCTTTAATAGCAGGTGTGAGGATAAATATTTTCCCGCCAAATTGACGGTTATGTGATGGCGTCCGCTGGACCGTTGAACGTGTCATAGCGCCGGTGTACAGCGGAGGCGATCACTAGACGCTACTTATCGCCACAATAATTCCCTTAGTCTATGCCCGGGCTCCGCATCGCTTCGGCGTTCGTACTGTCAACACGTTTTATAACTGGTGTTTTTTTTTTTTTTTTTTCTTTTTGTAAATATATATTTTTTTCCATTTACCAAGTAAACATGAGCTAATGATTTCGGCTCGCGATTATTATCAATTTTTTATAATTAATATAGATTCTGTGAATATTATTATTGAAAAAGAAAAGAATGTATGTTCAAGTGAGGACTATTGACGGCGAGCGAAATGTCGTTTTAAGCATTTCCAAACTTACGACCGTAACTCAATTTAAGGTAAAAGAAAAAAAAATAATATATATATCACCTGTTTGTCGTTTTATTGTACTAATTTTCGTATTTCATTATCAAACAAAATTATTCGACGCGTATTGTTTGGAGCCTTAGAAAAATATCTAAGACGACGTAACCTTACTCCGTTGAATTCCACGAAAACCCGCGAAAGAACAAAGGAATACTAGATCTAACTCAGTATTTATCTTTACAAACTCAAACTTCTTAAAGGCTTCTACAGTCTCGAAGTTCGGTCTTTTATATGAAATTCATTTTATAACTCATTATTGAAATAATCAACAAAACGCTTAATGAAAAATGCCTCAAAATTAGAAACGAGTAGATTGTCCCTATGTCGAAAGTAATTTTATCAATTCATTATCAAACTCGTGCATTAGATAAGCAGCTGTATTTATTTAATTTTTCAAATATTCAGACCGGCTGCGACCCAGTTATCAGTGCGATTCTGGAGTTGAGTTTATTCGCTGTATATATTATACTATACTGTTAAGTTTCACATTTTCTAACTGGATTTTTATTTTCTGACCGCCATTTCCCTTACATTTCATCAGGCTATGGTCGAAAAGGAAATGCTTGTACAGCCAGAATTTCAACGATTATTTTATCGAGGAAAGCAGTTAGAAAATGGCTACAAATTATTCGATTATAACGTTATATTAAACGACGTTATTCAACTGATGATTAAATCTGATACCGATGAACTATTTGAAGAAAAATCATCCACCGATTGCTCTAGCGAAAATGAGAACACCGACGATAGAGAGGAAATAGAAGAGGATCTTGTAGACGGTGAAAGTCGTTACTACAAAGTCGGAGACTCTATAGACTGTATGGATCTGGTTTATGGAGCCTGGTTCGAGGCTACCATTCTCCAGATTCTTAAGAAAGGAAATAATTTGGTATACAGAGTCAAGTGGGACGCCGAAGAGGACGGAGATCCCTTTGACGTTGATGAAAAACACATCAGACCTAGAGCTCACAGGCTAATAAGAATTCGAGACTTGGAAATTGGTCAGAGAGTTATGATCAATTATAATATTGAAAAACCTGGGGAAGTTGGCTACTGGTACGACTTAGTTATCATTAAAATACACAAGACTAGAACGGTACAACAATTAACTGGGACTTTGTACGTTGGAAGGTAATAAGAATGGCAATAATTAATCTCTATGAAATAACACTGAGATTTCTCTTCCCATCATTTATTTATTCATTTATTTTTGCGCAGAGACAGGCTGCCGTTTGAAGAACGTCGAGTAAATCCAAAGGGTGAAATCTTCGCAATAGAAGAACCAAAGCTAGTCAGCGATCGTAGCGACGCTGAGAATGAACAGATGTCAAATGGAGGTACAAGGCGTAGAATCCCAGCTTACTGCGCAAGCTGCATGGATAATCCACGCAGATCCTGTAGGGAATGCGGATGCCGTATTTGTTCAGGCAAGGAAGATGCTCATTTGCTTTTGTTGTGCGACGAATGTGATTTCGCTTATCATCTCGGCTGCTTGGATCCACCTCTCACCAGTATTCCTACAGAGGACGAATGGTATTGTCCAGTATGTAAAAATGATGAGAATGAAATTGTCAAGGTAATTCATTTATTGTATAATTGTCCTAGGGTTGAATTTAGATTCCCCAAACTTGTATTTCTCTCTCCTCCGTACCTTTGGAATATTAAGTAACTCAATTTGCAATGTTCTTATCTTTTTCTAGGCAGGGGATAAACTGAAGCAGAGTAAAAAAAAATCAAAAGCAATCGGTGGGGAGCAGGACGGTAAACGTGACTGGGGAAAAGGGATGGCTTGTGTTGGAAGAACTAAAGAATGCACATTGGTGCCTCCTAATCATCGAGGACCTGTTCCTGGAGTGGAAGTTGGTACTTGTTGGAAGTTTCGCTTGCAGGTGAATATTTAAATATTTTAAGATTTTAAGATTTTTATTTAGTTTTATCAAACATTGGATGGAGATTAATTCTATATATTCATTCATTATTAGGCCTCTGAAGCAGGCGTGCACAGGCCGCATGTAGCTGGGATACATGGGCGAGAAACTGACTGCGCATACTCTCTAGTTTTATCTGGCGGCTATGAGGATGACATCGATAACGGGGATGAATTTCTTTACACAGGATCGGGCGGACGGGATCTATCAGGTAGTTGAATAAATGAATACACGAATTCTTTCTAATCTATGGAATCTAAAATCTCTATTCTCAATGATTCTGAATATTTTAAAGACCTAGTTGTAATTGTTTGAATAAAATTTTGCAGGAAACAAGAGAACAGCTGAGCAAAGCTGTGACCAGGCATTAACAAGGATGAATAAAGCCTTGGCTTTGAACTGTAATGCTAAATTAAACAACGTAGATGGTGCAGAAGCCAAGGATTGGAGAGGTGGAATCCCTGTAAGAGTTGTGCGCAACTATAAGCTCGCAAAGCACAGCAAATATGCACCAGTTGATGGCAACAGGTGTGCTAAATCAGTCTGGATAAAATAATACCAGTTTCTCGCGGCTCTCATTTCTTTATTCATTTATATACTCATTCATAATTGGGTTTACAGATACGACGGTATCTACAAAGTAGTGAAGTATTATCCGCAAGCAGGCAAAAGCGGTTTTAGCGTATGGCGTTACGTACTTCGAAGGGACGACCCTGCCCCTGCTCCCTGGACCAGGGAAGGTAAACGTCGTATTGATTCTTTGGGTCTAGAGATGCTTTATCCAGACGGATACTTGGAGGCAAATAAAAAGGCGAATGGAAAGAAGCGATCGAAGCGCGGTGCTCTGAAGGAAAGTAATCCTCGTACATCAGACAATGAAGGACCTGCGGAAAAACGGCAAAAGAGAGAAGGCTACAGGCTAGAGAAAGAGCTCTCTGATCTGATAAGGAAGGATGAAATGAACACCAAACTTTGGGACGAGTGCAGAGTTGCTTTACCCGAAGGAAAGGCTCCCTTTCTTCAACTTGTGTCTGAGAGGTAAGATTTTCTATTTGCATGAATTATTGATATTTATTATCTCGTTTATCATTATTCATCATTGAAAAGCAGAGTCGTCTAATACGGGAATTTTTATTCCTTACAGATTTATGTGCGTATGTTGTCAAGAGATCGTGTATCGTCCCGTGACCACACCCTGCGCTCACAATATTTGTTTCAGCTGTCTGAAACGAAGTTTTTCTGCAGGAGTTTATTCTTGCCCATCTTGTCGTCATCCTCTTGAAAATAATTATCAAATGCTTGAAAATCAGGCGTTAGCATCGATTCTACTCTTATTATACCCTGGCTATCAGGCAGGCAGATAACAAAACGTCTTTCAAATTGCCGCCGCGAAAGAGTGGACAAAAAATTTATATCTTAAATTCAACTGAGTCGTAATTACTTAATAAAATTGTCAATTAATAGATTTAGATCGAATAACATGTCTTTAAAAAAGAAGTGCGATATTTTTTTACAACTATATTCGCTGTCTTTTGCAATTTCAAATTAACTTTCAAAGCTGGCAACGCTCAATTCTTTTTTATATTTGTAAATAAAATTACGACAAAACTGATACTATTTCGCGACACGAAATTCGTTCGATATTGATTAATTACTATTATCTTTAATTAAGATAACTCGAAGTTTGCACGGTCGTAATTAATGTGCAGCCCCGCATCGTAAAACAATTACATTTTATTGAAATAAAACTTGTCAATTAAATGTTCATTCAAGCATAGCGATCGTAAGGAAATTGCAAACTGTTCAACCGAATAATTTGAGATCGATTTATTGTTTTCTAATCCATAACAAAAACAAAAACTCTCGATAATGAACATTTACATCATCCTCGATCAAACGCTCTATTTCAAAGAGAAGTTGAATAATTATCCGAAATACCGAGTTAATATTCTCAAATTCTCAGAACAGCGTTCATTACTTACGATCGCGAAGCTTGAATTTGAAGGAATACACAATAAGGTGTATTAAAGATAATCTATGCTTAACAGTACATAATGAATTATCAAGTGATTGTTAAGCCAATAATGATTGAATCTTTATTTTTTTCACATATAAAAAAAAAAAAAATACAGGTTTATTCATCTGACGAATCCTCATTATATACTCGTTTAATCATCCTGAATTCCTGAGCTAAGAGTCTTTCTTAGTATCTTCCCTTTTGCTAAGAGAAGGTACAACTTCACTTATCCAATTCAAGTATTGTTCATTTCCATTCTGGATCTGAAACATATTATTCATATATAATATTTAGTTAGCTAGGAATAAGGGAATCATTCATTACACAAGTTTATCACAAATAATTGACAGACCAAGATACTTACAGGTAAAGATATTACTTCGCAGACTTCATAGGGATGATTATCTCTGTTTAAGAAAAAAAATTCTTCTATTCATTATTCAGTATTTGGAAAACTTCAATATTTATCAGCACAGCTCTAAGCTTACTTACTTAACAAATTTAGTCAATTCGTCGACTACTTCAGTTCTAGTTTTGATCATCTGCGAATAATAATAACAATGCCCAATTATAAATGAAGATTTTGTTTGAATAATTTTTAAGCTTTTGAAAATTATTTTAAAAAACTGGAAAGTCTGCGTTCTCATCTGATTAAGGAAACCTTCATACCAGCAGCAATTCTTGATCTTCATTTATTTCATCTTTCCATTCGTATCTGAAAATAAGGTAAATAATTATTATCGTTTACAGATCTCTGACGAGATTGAATAGTTTTATATGAAATTGAACGTTTTTGACGATTGATCGAATGCAATTCAAAGAAATGAAGAATTAATTCATTGTTGTGTTGCTCTACATTCTCCACTTACATGGAAGTAATTTGAGGTATAATGTTGACACAAGCGGCGAGTTTGTTCTGAACGAGCCCACTGAAATTAGAAAAATGGTAATTCTCTGTGAGATTTAGGTGTATCACTTGTATCAGCAGACTACAAGGGTTAAGATAATTTTTACCGAGCAATCTTTTTAGCAACTTCGCTCGACGGGGCTGTCACATACGCTACCGAGTGTATTCCGGAGATATTACTCATCGCTTTATACCCTAATAAATAAAAGTTTTTAGCAAAACTCAAAATCATCAATAACCTAAGAACAGCTGATGCACCTGACATTTGACCGGCGTGAAGTGCCTATACTATTGAGGCAATACATTTGCAGTTTGTGTTTAGTTCTTTAGCTCCGTATCCGATGGCGCCACTAGCCGAGCACCAACCGGGTAGCACTGACCTAGAATAAAGGTAGCTTCCA
The DNA here is from genome assembly GCA_914767705.2 of Tenthredo notha. Lineage (NCBI taxonomy): Eukaryota > Metazoa > Arthropoda > Insecta > Hymenoptera > Tenthredinidae > Tenthredo > Tenthredo notha. Next base: position 6,135,067 of record OU611921.1, on the reverse strand, counting down.
TGGTATGTGAACGGTGTGATTCGGTCAGTGACCCCGCTAGCGTCAACGGGTTGACATCGGAGTTGCGGTAATGAGGGACGAGTGTGATAGTTTTCTTGAACTCAGAGGTGTATTCATTGACGAAATGATATTTACATCAATTATTATTTCCGAGTAATCTACGGAACGATAGATATTACAACACTTTACTTTCTCACACGATTGAATGAACTTCCGTCAGAGTTCAATCATCTTCAAACAGCAAGGACTCTGTTTCGATTACAACGCATATTGAAGTCAATCCGTTGTAAACCTAGTTATATTGCGTAGCATAGGAATCATTGTAATACGAACATAGTTTATATTATGCTAATTTATAAGCCAGAAAGCAGATTAAGAGACTCGAATTACCTGTTAACAAATTTATTTTTAATACACGAGTTCTGTGGTGTTCTAAAATTTTTGGCGGTGGAAAGGAGTATAGGGTATCGATATAAGAATAATTGTTAAAGTATTATTGTTGACTAGAACCATGGGGAAAATAATGACTCTGGTCTCTATTCGTACAGTGGTCTGGAAAACAAATATAAACTGCTCGCTGTTCACAACGAGGCTGATATTAAAATTATCTGCTTCAAACATTCTACTTGGCATTCTGTAAAATATACCTTCGTACGTATATGTATGTATTATCCTCGCAACGATTAGTTTAGAGTATAATAATAATTTTATTATAGCCCAATTATAGTTCTAGCTAATTTCCAAACTGGGAAAGTGTCCAATATGTAGTTTCCAGTGATATACGTAATATATTATACGTATTACGATCACATCTACAATGTTTCCAATCAAATATTCAGTGTTGTGAAAATTGTAATTCAATATTTCTTGAATACTCGTTACTTTCGTAATGTGTAATTGCATTTTTATCTAATTACACATTACTTCGGTAGTGACTTGATTCAATTACACATCACCAAAGTAATGTGTAATTGAATCAAGTTCATTAACTTCAAATAACTTTATAATTACTCTCACTCTATAATTACTTTAAATTACTTTACTTTATAATTACTTTTACTAATTAAATCGAGTTCAATTACACGTTACCAAAGAAATGTGTAATTGAATGAAGTTTATTACTTTTCAATACCTTTACTTTATAATTACTTTGAATAACTTCTACAATTACTTCAAATAAATCGAGTTCAATTACACATTACCAAAGTATTGGGTAATTGAATGAGTAATTTCATTAAAAATGTAATCATTGCCTCGCAACACTGCAAATATCCGTGTAATAATAAGATCGTTTATGCAATAAACATGTATTATTATAGTAAATTGGCGCATTCTTGAATAAATATCCCTTGAAATTGTAAATCATCGATCGTTGAATCATTTTCCCCTGTTATTTCCTTGCCTATACGTCGAAAATCATGAAAATCGCATGATTTCATAAAGCCCCGAACTATTTTTGCAATATTATTTACTACCACGTGCTTTTCGGGACCACGTGTTTTTAGAGTCTAAAACCACGTGTTTTTAGGGTCCAAAACCACGTGTTTTTAGGGTCCAAAACCACGTGTTTTTTGCGTTGTTTTCTAGTGTTTTCCGATTGCCTATATTCAGGCGTATTGAACTTAGGAAAAAAATTGTTGAAATTTTTGGAGGGGGAAAGGCATAGTGTATTGATACATGCATGCATACGTTGCTCCATGCACGTCTCTCTCTACGTTCATTCATGTTAGCTATTTTGACAATTTTTTGAATTTTAACTCGAAAAATATCTCCTGGGTATCAGGAGAACATCTGACCCGAGGAGGTGTGCTGAAATTTTTGGAGGGGGAAAGGCATAGTGTATTGATACATGCATGCATACGTTGCTCCATGCACGTCTCTCTCTACGTTCATTCATGTTAGCTATTTTGACAATTTTTTGAATTTTAACTCGAAAAATATCTCCTGGGTATCAGGAGAACATCTGACCCGAGGAGGTGTGCTGAAATTTTTGGAGGGGGAAAGGCATAGTGTATTGATACATGCATGCATACTAGGGTGGTTTTTTTTAAACGAATATTTTTTTTTTTCAACTCCCCATTGAAAATCTTGTAGTAGACGTCGAAAAAGGAATCCTGTCCAATTTTTAGCTCTTAATTCAAATTCTAAGTACTCGACCTTTTCTTTTTAAGTTTTCCCATGCTAAAAGCATGTAAACATTACGAATTTTTCTTTCGCCGCGCACAACTTAGCCGCATCTCGATGGATTGTTCTCATCCAAGACTCACTTTACAGAGAATTTAGTGTTCTTCAAAAGTGCCTTAGGTAGTTTGGCTGTGGTTTCAACCGCTGCACCTGTGTGAGCCTTCAAAGTCGATTTTATGCATAATTCTTCTTTCTTACTGTGGGCGAATAAACAGTTAGACTTGGAGAAAAAAACTTTTTGGCGATTTTGTAGGAAATTTATTTCTCTACAAAAAAAGTCCTATGAATAAAGTCTCTCAAACCAGTATTTCAAAAGATACAAGGACTTCGATTTTTTGAAATATGAAATTCTAACAAAATGTCAAGTTCAATATTTTCAAATCAATCAAACTATCATGGACACTTTTGAAGAACGTTAAATTCTCTGTCAAATGAGTCTTGGATGAGAACAATCCATTGAAATGCGGCTGAGTTGTGCGCGGATAAAGAAAAAGTAGTAAGATTTAGATGCTTTTAGCATGGGAAAACTTAAAAAGAAAAGGTCGAGTACTTAGAATTTGAATTAAGAGCTAAAAATTGGACAGGATTCCTTTTTCGACGTCTACTACAAGATTTTCAATGGGGAGTTGAAAAAAAAAAATATTCGTTTAAAAAAAACCACCCTAATGCATACGTTGCTCCATGCACGTCTCTCTACGTTCATTCATGTTAGCTATTTTGACAATTTTTTGAATTTTAACTCGAAAAATTTCTCCTGGGTATCAGGAGAACATCTGACCCGAGGAGGTGTGCTGAAATTTTTGGAGGGGGAAAGGCATAGTGTATTAATACATGCATGCATACGTTGCTCCATGCACGTCTCTCTCTACGTTCATTCATGTTAGCTATTTTGACATTTTTTTGAATTTTAACTCGAAAAATATCTCCTGGGTATCAGGAGAACATCTGACCCGAGGAGGTGTGCTAAAATTTTCGAAATTTTTTGAATTTTAACTCGAAAAATATCACCTGGTATCAGGAGAACATCTGACCCGAAGAGGTGTGCTGAAATTTTTGGAGGGGGAAAGGCATAGTGTATTGATACATGCATGCATACGTTGCTCCATGCACGTCTCTCTCTACGTTCATTCATGTTAGCTATTTTGACAATTTTTTGAATTTTAACTCGAAAAATATCTCCTGGGTATCAGGAGAACATCTGACCCGAGGAGGTGTGCTGAAATTTTTGGAGGGGGAAAGGCATAGTGTATTGATACATGCATGCATACGTTGCTCCATGCACGTCTCTCTCTACGTTCATTCATGTTAGCTATTTTGACAATTTTTTGAATTTTAACTCGAAAAATATCTCCTGGGTATCAGGAGAACATCTGACCCGAGGAGGTGTGCTGAAATTTTTGGAGGGGGAAAGGCATAGTGTATTGATACATGCATGCATACGTTGCTCCATGCACGTCTCTCTACGTTCATTCATGTTAGCTATTTTGACAATTTTTTGAATTTTAACTCGAAAAATTTCTCCTGGGTATCAGGAGAACATCTGACCCGAGGAGGTGTGCTGAAATTTTTGGAGGGGGAAAGGCATAGTGTATTAATACATGCATGCATACGTTGCTCCATGCACGTCTCTCTCTACGTTCATTCATGTTAGCTATTTTGACAATTTTTTGAATTTTAACTCGAAAAATATCTCCTGGGTATCAGGAGAACATCTGACCCGAGGAGGTGTGCTGAAATTTTTGGAGGGGGAAAGGCATAGTGTATTGATACATGCATGCATACGTTGCTCCATGCACGTCTCTCTACGTTCATTCATGTTAGCTATTTTGACAATTTTTTGAATTTTAACTCGAAAAATATCTCCTGGGTATCAGGAGAACATCTGACCCGAGGAGGTGTGCTGAAATTTTTGGAGGGGGAAAGGCATAGTGTATTGATACATGCATGCATACGTTGCTCCATGCACGTCTCTCTACGTTCATTCATGTTAGCTATTTTGACAATTTTTTGAATTTTAACTCGAAAAATATCTCCTGGGTATCAGGAGAACATCTGACCCGAGGAGGTGTGCTGAAATTTTTGGAGGGGGAAAGGCATAGTGTATTGATACATGCATGCATACGTTGCTCCATGCACGTCTCTCTACGTTCATTCATGTTAGCTATTTTGACAATTTTTTGAATTTTAACTCGAAAAATATCTCCTGGGTATCAGGAGAACATCTGACCCGAGGAGGTGTGCTGAAATTTTTGCAGGGGGAAAGGCATAGTGTATTGATACATGCATGCATGCGTTGCTCCATGCACGTCTCGCTATGCTTATTCATAGTAGCGATTTTTACAATTTTTTTCCTAAGTTCAATACGCCTGAATATAGGCAATCGGAAAACACTAGAAAACAACGCAAAAAACACGTGGTTTTGGACCCTAAAAACACGTGGTTTTGGACCCTAAAAACACGTGGTTTTAGACTCTAAAAACACGTGGTCCCGAAAAGCACGTGGTAGTAAATAATATTGCAAAAATAGTTCGGGGCTTTATGAAATCATGCGATTTTCATGATTTTCGACTTATAGGCAAGGAAAGAACAGGGGAAAATGATTCAACGATCGATGATTTACAATTTCAAGGGATATTTATTCAAGAATTCGCCAATTTACTATAATAATACATGTTTATTGCATAAACGATCTTATTATTACACGGATATTTGCAGTGTTGCGAGGCAATGATTACATTTTTAATGAAATTACTCATTCAATTACCCAATACTTTGGTAATGTGTAATTGAACTCGATTTATTTGAAGTAATTGTAGAAGTTATTCAAAGTAATTATAAATAAATGGTATTGAAAAGTAATAAACTTCATTCAATTACACATTTCTTTGGTAACGTGTAATTGAACTCGATTTAATTAGTAAAAGTAATTATAAAGTCAAGTAATTTAAAGTAATTATAGAGTAAGAGTAATTATAAAGTTATTTAAAGGTAATGAACTTGATTCAATTACACATTACTTTGGTGATGTGTAATTGAATCAAGTCATTACCAAAGTAATGTGTAATCAGATGAAAATCCAATTACACATTACGAATGTAACGAGTATTTAAGAAAAATTTCATTGCCATTTCCACAACACTGAATATTTGATAGGAAAAATTGTAGATGTGATCGTGTAATACGTATAATATATTACGTATATCACTGGAAACTACATATTTGACACTATCTCAGTTTGGAAATTAGCTAGAACTATAATTGGGCTATAATAAAACTATGATTATACTCTAAACTAATCGTTGCGACGATAATACATACATATACGTACGAAGGTATATTTTACAGAATGCCAAGTACAATGTTTAAAGCAGATAATTTTAATATCAGCCTCGTTGTGAACAGCGAGCTGTTTAAATTTATTTTTCAGACCACTATACGAATATAGAACAGAGTCATTATTTTCCCCATAGCGTTCGTCAACAATAATAGTTTAACAACGTAATTTCGCCACGAGAATAGTAGAATAATTCATTACTCTATAAATATAGTTGTTCTCTCAAAGATACTAATGAGAGCAGTCTACTCTCTATTCATTATGGACAATTTTACAAAAGAGTGAATTGTACTTGACAAATATATATCGTATATGCATGTATTATACTCTGTTACCTGAATAGTTATTGGAAATATTTCGTACGGTAATGGATTATCCCAACTATCCCAATCCCTACCACTTTTCTATCCCAAATGCAACGAGTTTAAACGAATAAAAAACATCAAGAACTTTGGGTCAGTACCCAAAGGCTGAATACAATATAATACATGGGAGAGAACATATTGTTAATAATATATCATCACGAACTTTCATCTATTATGTAATGTTAGAAGTCTTTGCCTTGTACGATTATAATATGACCGAATGAACTGGTCAAGCATAGCAAGCTTTATAAAAACGAGTTATTATATTACCGCTTATATCTTTTATAATGAAATTGATTTGGAAGACTCTGTACAGCGATTTGTAAAATGATTTGAAAGTTGTTGTTGAATATTGAAACTAATATCCGACATGTCTCGGGTAGGACGTTGATTTTAATGTTACATAGAGCGGGCAGCAGATGCTGTAATATAAAAGCTTGTGGTTGTCACTAATCGTAGAAAATATTATAATTAGGTTTTTCGTTATTTATCACACATAAGCTGGGTTACAAAGTCTGCTGGCTGAAAATTAGTGGCAACCAGCTCAGCTTGTTTTCTGTAAAACGTTTCAAACGAAATCGATTCTTAGACTAGATGCCAGATTCTACCAAAACTGATTAAAAAAAAACTGTAATTACGAACTATTTGCTTAAGCTAGTTTATTAATACTCCGCGGTGCAGAGTTGTCTTGCGGTCATTCCCCCGGTGCTTGGACTGCTTCATTCCCTGGTGTGAATTCCCTGTCCTCATGAAGTTCGAAAAGGTTTTGTTGAAGATAAGCAGGAACTAGTTTCCCTCGATGAACAACGCCTGTGAAGATAAAAACTAGATAAACATAGGGTACATTGGATAGATTAAGTTTATGTGTTTTTCAAGCAAACATCCTCAACTTAGTACCAAAGAATTTCGAATTGTGATTATACATCTGTATGAAATTTATTATAATATATTTCTCATGATTTATTTTGTAAGCCCGCCTGAACCATTTTTAAATGTGATATAAACTTTTAACTGTTTTCAACAGAATCGAGAATGTCAATAAGCTAATATTACTAGTGCATGCATGATTAGATTTTTCAATCTTCCAATTGTTATGACTGGTACTTGAGACTCTGGAGTAATTTATCACCAATATTGAATGATGTTCCATGTTTAAAAAATAAATGTGATGCCTAAATAGGCTCACAACAATCTACATTTGTATTTATTTTCAAACCTATAAATTTTGATCCATGATATTAAAATATTTCTGTACTTCGAGGAGAGTCTACTATATTCAACCAAGGTAAACATATTCTCTCGAGATCTATCAATGATATTCCAGGTTCGTAATTAAAAAGAGAGAATTTATTGCTATTTCCAAGAAATAAGTGTGCTTTCTCTCCTAGGCTTACCCTATTTTTTTGTTCGTTTCAATAATAATTTCCCTACTAATTCAATCAATCGCTTGAATCTACTTTCTAGGATAAAAATGAGTCAGTTAAAATAAATATCGCAAAACTATAAGATATACGAATAAGAAATTGCAGAAAATCACGCACCTGCTTACAAATTGTTATTTATTAATTAAATTATCGTCGTACAATCTACGGTGAAATTTACAAATCGAATGGTAGTTATCTAATCTATAAATAGTTGTTTCGTTTTTAATATGATAGGGCCCTTAGCGCGCGTTATTTAGTATATTACACGTCGAATTTATTGAATACACAAAATGCAGCTGCAAAGATAGGTATAGCCCGTCGTCCATTAGTGCATAATTACGATTACAGATATAATTCGTCGTATCGTAACACGCTTACAATAGTTTATTATCAATTAACAAATCATTTTTCATATACAATGGAATAAACCCTACGTTTCTAAATAATAATAACAATAATTTGAACCTTATGTCATTTACATATTTGAAGGAGCTATATGCTAATTAATATCTCGCGAATAGATTGGCTTATCAAACGGGGAAATGAAGTATGTATTGAATACTTCGCTTGCAATGACGATGAAATTTCGAAAAAACCTTCAGCTATAAACGCTCTTCTCATTACACAATAAGAATTCGGCGTCTGTATTTATCCGCATTAAATTAATGAATATAAATAGTTAAACATGATACAATGTCTGAAATAGAAGTAAGAATACACTTGATTTCCATTTTATTAATCTCAAGTGACTAATAACTGTTTTTAGAATGTCTCCTGGACTGTAAATAAACGTATTCTAGTTTATACGCTTTCAGCTACACAGTTTGCAGTCCAACACTCGCGACCACAAATGCGGGCACTTTCACGATTCCGAGAAACAGCTTTCCAAACATTGTCAATAAACATCAACAGGTGGATGTGGCAATGATAAGAAAGTTTTAAAATCGTGATTCCACAAAAGTAACACGTTTCACATTACTGCAGCAGTTGCCCTCCGCAGAGGACAACCCCTAATGCTATACAGAAATTTCTTGAATCTGAACTCGCTTTTTAATTCCAGTCGTAGTACTCAAAGAGCTGGTAGTTCTCGCAGGAGGTTTTGGTGGAACTGGATGATCCTTCTGTGGATTGCTCCCTCCATGCTCCTTAGGGATTCTCCCACTTCTCGAGAGATGCTCTTCTCTGATAAGCCGCTGCTCAGGCATAGTAGACGAAGGTGGGGGTGGGCTAGACCTCGCCAAAGTCGTATAGGACGGTGGTGGCTCCTCGGATCTCGAATCTTCGTTAGAATCTTGAGCCAAGGGTCGTGTAGTCATTGGTAATGACTCCTGATGCCCATTGGGTGCACATTCGCTTGCAGCTCTCTTCTTCTCTCTATCTCTCTGGTAGTAGATACCAGCAAATATCAGCATATTTAGTATCAAAAGAATGCAGCCAACTCCAACAGTTATTGCCAAGGCTGTTGTAGTGCTGTAATAATGTCGCGTTGCCAATCTCTGGAGCAGCTCGGTCTCATCGTGTCTTTCGCTAACCCCTCCTTGACCATCAATCATTCCGCTAGCCGGCGAACCAATGTCCGATGTTGTGTCTTCGCCTATAGTTGTGCTGCAGTCTGTTGTAGACAGTGAGGTAGTCACTGTGTTACCTGGGAGCAGAATAGGAGTGTGCCACTCGTCCCGTACTGGTCCTGAATCGAAAGTAGATATAGTTTTAATTAAAGAGATGAAAAGCAGCAGGAAAACTATTATTACTGTATTATTTATCACAGTTTAGAATTTTATACAATTTTTATAATCCTTCGGAACGAAATTCTGCAAGCTAATTAAAGCTGTGGCTGATAATTGCCTTGTGAAATGAAACTTGAGAGCAAATATCGACATCTACACCATATTATTATAAACACCTGCGTAAAGGTGATCTCCTCTATCCCTGAAATGATGATGGCGCATTGTGACATCGTCATCTCCAGGTTGGTGTAATTGCGGTATCAGGTTCAACCATACTGCCATTTTGTGACCTCGATAGTGGCTCTTCATTTTTGGTTTAAGAGCTGTACAAATATTTTTGTTAGTACACTTCTCTGGGTAAAAGAAAACTACGTTTTCGAGACCGAGTACTGATATCTAGTAAGATATTACCACAATATAAAGTAAGAATGATAAGATTATTTAAAAATGATGTCTCCTTCTTTGATTTTACCTATCGTTAGATACTGCTGTGATCCTGTTTCATACTGCTCCCACGTTAAGCCACGAAATCTGGTCTTTTCCTTGACTGTCCCATAGTCTACCGAATCTACATTACGTGGTTCATTCGGGTTTCCAGTCTTTGCAAAATTAGCAAAAAATGTAAGTACGGCTTCGGCTACACCCTGATCCTGACGGCTGTAGTTCTGGGGGAAAAAATTACCTCCAGACACTAGAGGTAGTCCAAAAACGTAGGGAATATCTTCTCCTCTGACGCTTCCCAGCCGCTGTGAATAAATAATGGAAAACTTCGATTTATACACATATAAAAATTGAAGTCAACTATAGTGTATATTAGCTAAATGAAAATCATCTTGCCTGCAGATAATCACTGTCCTTTGTCTGATAGCTAAAGTGATAGAAAAAAGTTTTAGCACCTCTTCTGGCATGATAAAAAGCGACTCTCATTAATGGGGCAACAGTGTGTCCATCGCTGAGTGCTTCCATGGTAGAATCCCTTATATTAATTGGATGTAGAACAGGCTTGTCCCAATCTGTATACTCGTTTCTAACAGCAGAAAATATCTCATTCAAATGATACACGTAGGCGTTTCGCACAAAAGTCCTCAGGACTCGATTTCTCTGTTCCTCTTCAAACCCGTATTGAATATCGTTTTCATTAAAGTCTAGGTAGCTTTCGGCAGTGGTTACTCCAACTATCAACGGTATTGTAACAAATGTTCCACTGTCTCTTTCCATGTCGTGACTTGGGTCTGGACTGTTTGTGTCTACTCGTAATCCGGGACCGATGCGCGGCATGAATCTGTAATATGAGTAAATTATCGATATTATTATTATATACAACATATTCTCATATAATATTACACATATTATTTTACTATTATGATATGTATGATCTGTTTGATGAATAAAATCAGGTATTATTATTATATTTGAAGTATAATTCCTGTTAATTCATTTCCCCTCATGTATAAATCCCTAGATATACAACAATTATCAGAGTACGAATAGTATATGAAGTGTACCTGGTTTCTGGTAGCTCTATCTCCATCAGGGTTCGAAGAGGAATGACACGAAGACAATCTGCGATATCTGACGATTCGTTTTCTATTGAACATTCGAAATGATCTGCAATTTTTTGTCTCAGATCATCAGGCTCGTGTACCGCTGCCCAGGGACTTAGAGCTGAACCACTAAGAAGAACCAGTCGATGGAAGAGTCCTTAGATATGAAAAAAAAGGAAGAAAAGAAATATATATGATACAGTGTATAGGTATGGGGGAGTAAATAATAGACTTTGTATTTTATTGCGAGGAAGTAAGTAAAGAAAGTAGATTGCTATACGGTATACTGCTACACAGAGTTCTGCAGTTTAGGATTAACAGAGAAAAAAAAATTGTGAAAAATAAAGGAACAGAAAAAAAAAAAAAAAAAATAGAAAAGAGGAGACCACAGGGAAAAGACGGGATCCAGGGGAGTTGGGGTCAGCCGGAAAAGTACCGGAAGTACTTGCGGTATCCCGGAGTGAAACGGTAGTTGTAAGATAGCTGCTGTTTACTCGGTGATTTTTTTACACACCCGGATATGTACGGGAAATGGTAGTTTGTATAATATAGTTGCACTTGGAAAATAAATGTATCTTTCCGTCTAGGTTTCGCTACAGTCAAAGAATTATTAAAATCGTGCAAGATATTCTTATATATGTCATTCGTTTGTGAATATTTTCGTTTTTTTTCTTTTTTTTTTAACGCTATTATTGTTAAACGCGTGAATTCTGATTTTCGATCCGCGTTAAAGTCATCGGTATAGACAAATATCGTAATAAAAGAAAAAAAAAAAAAAAAGATAGAGAGAGAGAGAGAGAGAAGAGTTCATCATTTTTTAAATTTCTCCTCGACCGCAGGAATCGTATCATTGTAAATTGTCTATTATTCTAAAAAATTGTAATAAATTAAAGGACGATTTTTTCGATCGAACATACCCTTTCCGTACGGCGCTAAAAGCAATAAATTAGCAAGTGCGGCTCCGGTGTCGTGTCCAACTAGGGTAATCCGCGTCGGATCACCGCCAAATGCGCCGATGTTGTCACGTACCCATCGTAGACCCATGGCTATATCTTTTAGAGCAAGATTACCGCCGGAACCATCCGTAGTATCGGGACCCGAACGAGTCCTCAGAAATCCTTATATTATAAAAAAAAAAATTCCGCGATTATCGCATATTATATTATAAATAAATATATCGCGTCTCTAATGCCGAAAATATATACATAACGAATAAAAGATAAGAAAAAAATACAAATCCTTTGCCAATCGCGCATTAAGACGCGATATAATAACGTTGTAAATATAATATGGGTATATTATATCATACCTAGTATACCAAGACGGTAGTTTAAAGTGACAACAATTACGTGGCCAGCACTAGCCAGAACCGAACCATCGTAAGGATTTCCTGAACCCCACTCAAAGCTCTCGCCGTGAACGTATACAATTACCGCATAGGGTGCCTCGAGTCCTCGAGAACCTACGTCGCGAATTAAAATTCATTTTTTATTACTCTCTTATTATTTTTTTTTTTTTTGCATTTTGATTAATACGGATATCAGTTGATCCTTAATTTAAATTCTTAATTTTTCACCGTATAATTGTATAATGTATATATATATATATATATATATAAACTCACCGCTTCCGGGTATATAAAGATTTAGAAACAGGCAATCTTCGCTCTGATTGGCAAGTAATGGCAGAAAACGTTTCAATTGTAGAAATCTTCCTGGTGGCATATTGCCAAGAGCTATTGTCCTGTTGCTTATGTCTGGATAATTCTGTGGACAAACAAAGCCGAACGTATCCGCTAGCTTTACACCCGTCCAGGCTATCGGCGGTCTCGGAGATCTGAAACGCAACTCTTCCACTGGTGGAGCCGCGTAAGGTATACCTCGGAATACTTCGACAGGGTCCAGATGCCGTCCGTTCGGATCCTTGTTTTTATTTTTATTTTTTCAAACCAAGAAAGAGAAAAATAAGTTAAAGAATTTCGATAATCGTTGATAATAATAATAATAATAATGAACTACTACGTTACGTTTAATGAATTAAACGAACCTGTAGGATTCCTCTTATCTGTCCGCTCTTTGTTTCTACAATTCGCGAAGCGTAGCGTGTTAGAGATTGAGTATTTATCGATTCTATGGATATTATCGACGTGAATATAATGAATTTTTTGAAAATATTTATTATTAAAAAAGATGCTCTCAGTAGCGAAGCCAGCAGCACACCGGCCGCCGGCTGGCACCGCAGTAGCATTGCAGCATTTGTCAGCAACAACCATCCCGTAAACAAGAAACAGTTATCCTTATTCGCTCTCAGCAAGTCTCTTGCTTTAGATCTGTAATTAATTTTATTTAAATAGAGATTATTTTCAAAAATCTAATCACATGATAATAATAATAATAATAATAACAGCCCTTCAACGTATATATGAAAATATAATTAGTTTATGTTCGCACATATAGGGACTTATATAACTATACGGCAATATATGGGCTCAACGTGTTATCGAATTAAATTGCTCTCTAGACCACGTTGAATAAGTTATAATAGATATAATCCAGATGGGACATGATCGAGGGATGCTTGGCTTAGTGCAGTAGTAGATAGGTATATAGCTATTATATGTTATAGATAAACCGAGTCTACGTGTGGGATGTTATAATGCTTCAGGTATATGGATCAAGTTTTTATCCCATTGGGGAATATATCGTGTGATAGTAATCAGATATGTTCTGTGTAACTTTCTGCTCGTATAAGATATTATAAACGGTGTATCTAAACTGATACTGGCAGTTCAGTTCGCCTATATATACTCAGGGGCGGATTAAACAATTCTGCCGCCGTAGGCCGAACAAATTTTGCCGCCCTATTTTTGAGAGGAAATCATTACCAAGTAGTACATTTTGCAGTATTTTATTTTTTCCAATTACAACCTCGAGATTCTATTTCTCAAACTTTAAGCAAGTTTGTGCATGAAAATGGAATAATTACTTCTCTAGAATTTAAATATACCTGTTTCACAGATCATCATTCGTATTTTTTTCAGCGTTTCTTTTATTGGCAGCACAGTAATTCTTCTAATTATCAACCCTCAATTATGTGTGTATGCACATACACATGATTTATCTTATTGTCACCTATTAATGAACCACTTGGTACACTCAGAAAATGTTTCAAGCGATACTTACTATAAATACATCAATTTTTTGCATAATAATGATGATCCATGCTTCTGTTCTGTAAATGAGGAATTGATAGCACATCTGCTTTGCGCTATATTTCGCGCTTCCTAAAAAAAAAGCGAAGCAACGAAACTTTTCATGTGATATAGCTGTAAATGGAAGACATCGTATGAAACTCACATCTCGTGTTGTTTTGTGACCGTTTATCAGAAATAATCCTATCATCTTCATGAAAATGCAATGCCTACATGAATCGTAAGCTTGAGGGAAAAAAAAAAAAAAAAAATGGAAATTTGCCGCCCCAAAAAATCTGCCGCTCTAGGCCGCGGCCTACTCTGCCTACCCCTAAATCCGCCCCTGTATATACTAGCTCTGATAGAAACTCTCAAGTCTTATATTATATATTACGCTAGCTATTATACCTATACCAGACTCATCGATCTTATTATAGTAGATTAAGATGAACGCGAATTGTTCATTTAGTTAATTAATCATTTAAGTAATAATAGGCATAATTTTATTATATCAATAAGTTTGGAAGTGAATCTGAATCATTCTATTATTATATCTTTAAATAAACTTATTATTGTTCCTCTAAAGTTTCTATAATTTCATTATTTCATTAAACTTCAGAATAATACTAAACAGATTGTTATATAGTGTGACTAACGCATATGAGCAACGAATTGATTAATTATTATCAAATTTCAATATATCTGAGAATATAAAGAGAAAAAAAACTAATCATTAATCAAGCAATATAAGATTGTCGTTTTATATATTACACATCTTGGTATAGAAAAAAAATAAAATAAAATACAGCAAGCAAGTATACCCATCAGTTCTGTAAATATATTCTATTGTGAAGCATAATGGGTGTTGGACGTTTGCCGGAAACTTTGATGATAGAAAATAGATAGGTATAAAAATTTCTGCAACAATGCGCAATGGTTGCTTCTTTGTTACCATTTTATCGCGTCGTGAGGCTATTTTATACCAAAGCATCTATATAGTATATATAATATAATATTGACAGTTTTATCGGTGAGCTGAAGAAAAATAAGGAGATGATAAAGAAAATAGAAAACTATTTATATACGTATATTATACATAGTATATATATTTATAGTCTCAGCCATTATTCACTATAATGTAATGCTATAAGTCATAAGAAAGTTCGATGAAGTAATTAAATATGCTTTTAGCAATTCATTGGATGATAATAATAGTAATAAATGCCCAACGGCGGTATCGTAGATAAAAGTTTAATCAATTTCTATAAGTTCATTAAGAATAGAGATTCAAATATATCGTGATTAAGGGTTGGTAACTCCGAGATCGATAGCTCGTTCTACGAACGTTTGGTACGCCTGCGCCTGCGAGGTTAACACAAGTCGATAGGTTCGTGGTAGTCCACAGTGGCAGGTGAAATGGCGACGAGTAAATGTCCGTGATCTGTTTCAACGAGAAATTTAATAATTTAGATATAAACCGCGAGTTTTTAACGGCCCTGTATATCATTGGTATAAAAACTAACTAACCAAACAAACAAACGAACAATTCGCTAAAAGGTAAAAACGTTTCCGTAATCAAGAATCGTTATTCTCAGTTGATGGTTAACTAGAACACCCTTTCTCTGACAGATCGAATACCGTCTTTATCTTTATATTAAAATTTATGACAAAAGAAGGTCCGAAAAATAACGGTATCATAATTTCAGTAATTTTTTAACCCATTCGTAGCCGATTTTGTATAATTTTCGTAACTTGAGGTTGAAACATAACCTTAAAATATCTCGAGTGTCTTATCACATCGTCACAAACTAATGTGTAAATAAGAAAGATTATTTTCGTTGCGTAATTGTAACAAAAGCTTCCTTAAGTTTCAGATACAGAAAGAAAAAAAAGACCATCACCACGATGTCCACATCTGCGGTATACATTCTAGACGTAAAGGGGAAGGTGTTGATTTCACGAAATTATCGTGGGGACATAGAAACAGGGGTGATAGAAAAATTCATGCCTTTAGTAATGGAGAGAGAAGAGGAGGGAAATCTCACCCCGATAATACAGACTCCAGAGTGCACCTATTCTTACATAAAGTACAACAATTTGTACATAGTATCGACGACTAGAAAGAACGCTAATATATCACTGGTGTTTGTATTCCTCCATAAAGTTGTACAAGTTATGCAGGAATACTTCAAAGAACTTGAGGAAGAAAGTATAAGGGATAATTTTGTTGTGATATACGAGCTTCTTGATGAATTACTAGACTTTGGCTATCCCCAAACAACAGACAGCAAAATTCTGCAAGAGTACATAACGCAAGAGGGTCACAAGCTGGAAATACAACCGAGAATTCCTATGGCTGTAACAAACGCGGTATCTTGGAGATCTGAGGGTATAAAATACCGCAAGAATGAAGTATTCCTCGATGTAATAGAGTCCGTAAACTTACTGGCAAACGCCAACGGCAATGTATTGAGCAGCGAGATAGTAGGTGCTATCAAAATGCGGGTTTACTTATCAGGAATGCCAGAGCTTCGCCTGGGACTAAACGACAAGGTTTTATTCGAGTCAACCGGTCGTGGAAAGTCAAAATCTGTGGAGCTTGAAGATGTTAAATTTCACCAATGCGTTCGTTTGTCAAGATTCGAGAATGACAGAACTATTTCCTTCATTCCACCTGACGGGGAGTTTGAACTGATGTCCTACCGGCTCAACACTCATGTGAAACCTTTGATCTGGATAGAGTCTGTTATCGAACGTCATGCTCACAGCAGAGTAGAATATATGATCAAAGCGAGATCGCAATTCAAGCGCAGATCAACCGCTAATAACGTTGAGATTGTTATTCCGGTACCTAATGACGCAGACTCACCAAAATTCAAGACAACTATTGGTAGCGTTAAATATTCTCCTGAACAGAGCGCGATAACATGGTCTATAAAATCGTTTCCCGGTGGCAAGGAGTACTTAATGAGGGCGCATTTCGGCCTCCCTTCGGTAGTCGGTGAAGATGTTGAAGGGAAACCACCGATTCAAGTGAAATTTGAAATTCCTTATTTCACTACGTCCGGTATCCAAGTTAGATACTTAAAGATTATTGAAAAGAGCGGGTATCAGGCATTACCTTGGGTCAGATACATTACCCAGAATGGAGATTATCAGTTGAGGACTAATTAGTTGAATTTATTGCCTATATTGATTTGAAAATAGACTTATTTGAATTGAATGAAATTGAAAAATATTGTATATAATTTATGAAGCTGTTTTCTCGTTTATTTCTCAGCGTTGAAAGTAAATATAATTCGTGGCTATAGTTGAGAATTAAGTATAAAGTATTAATGATGGTTTTTCGTTTAAATACACTAATCGAATACCAGCTTTGCTTTTAATTAAGCTCATTCAAGTTAGGATTAAGATTAAGATTATGATTACTATTATTATTATCATTAATATTATTATTATTATTATTATTCCAAACTCGTAACAATACTTTATATAATATTATTACGATAATGACTTGGATGTACGAAATTTTTATCTATCTAGAAGTTAATAAAATTTAATAAACGTAATAATTTTTATTATATCATTATTTTTCCCCAATAATATAGTATAAATATGAAATTTTAATTCCTTCACTCCGTATAAAACAATCTGGCGAGAATAATGTATATGGGGTGGTATTATGTATTTATGTTATGTGTATGTTAAAAAAAAAAAATGGGATGTGATGGTGGGTGACCAAGATTGGGTGAGATAGAGGGAAAAGAGAAAATGAGAATGAGAGAAGATAAAAAAAAAAAAAAAAAATGCTAAACAAATGTAGAAAAATGTATAAATGTGACACGGTGGACCTTTTTTATCGGCATTACGAGACTCGCATCCGGCTAAATGGGCTGGCTATGCTAATTCCCACAACCGCGTATACATACATAAATGCATAATAATATTATTATCGTTGTCAGTAATACCCGCGTTGTTCTGAGCCCACCGGTTACCTGCGTATTACAATAGTATAATATACGCAACAACATGCTAAATTAATCTGATAAGCTATATAGAGCTTAGCGATAAAAAATAAAAGCCAAAATAATTAGTATAATTTCTTTGAAATTTCATATAATATATTATTATATATATTATTATATATATATACGTTAGACTTGAGAAATTCATCACTCAACTATAGGTATAATACACCGTTCGCGTTTGTTGACCTAGACGCAAAGATTTATTCAGCCCCTTCAAAGCGAGACTGTGACATCACAGTGGTGATTGAAATTTCCGATAAATTACCCGAGGGGGGTGGGTGGAGGTGCGAGGGTTTAAATAAAATTCATATTCCTTACGCTGACTAAGCAATTCCGATTTTTTTTTTTTTTTTTTACTTTCTTTTCGAGTATATACTTAGGACTAACAGAAGCGTTTCTCTGATCAGCCCCTTTTCACAACCGAATGTATAAATGTAAAAGAAAAAAGAAAAAAAGAAAAAAAAAGACGTATCTCGTTCAGAATCGTGTGTATATATAACGGTAAAATGACGACGAGCCGTTATTTTCGGCTATCCCAAAAGATCAAAGTAAAATTTGTTTTTTTTTATTTTTTTTTTCAATTTCGGTCTGCTGTACTGCAGACTTCGAAGTTGGTAAATCAATATAAAGAACCTGTCCCTACGCGAGCTCAATTTCCTCTTTGCCGTAGAGGTATATGATGTGCGGTAAATTTGTTCTCGATTTCCGAACGGAATTCCGCCCCCGGTTGAGTGATTCTCATTTCTACAGATCAGAAACAGCAGGGGGTCCATAATACAACTAATATATATATAGAGTTATATACGTTCTGATTGCGAGGTCATAGGTATATATGCGAAAACATATATTTTTGTGTTGTCTGCGTAGGTGTGCAATTTTTTTTTTATTTTTATTTTTTTCAACAAGTCGCTCGATTGGGGTTAAAAAGAAAAAAAAAAAAATCACTTGTTCTTTTATTTTTCTCTTATCTTCTTCTTCTTATTATTATTTTTTTTCTTTTATATTCTCTTCTCTTTACTTAAATATCGCGTAAAAATTTTCCATCCCTCTTTATCGTTCTAAGCATAGTTGATGATTCACCTGCCTATATCGGTAGGGGAGAAGTACGACGAGTGGGTACTTTATATATTTAAACGAGTCAGAGCTGATGCAGAGGGTGAGACGATTTTAAAGCAGAGCTTATGTATATATAAATAGATTTTTGGCTTAAGTCTTACGCGTCGAGTATTATTATGCAATTATATTAAGATTTGGTGAAAATTTCACGCGACAGGAGAGCTATAAGGGATGAATTGTGACGTAACTTGATTTACGAAAAGGTGAGCTAGTGAAGAGGTCGAAAGGCCAAGGTATACGGTGGTATAAGTAAGCACGGTGTAAAATTCTAGCCCCGCGTCGATATTCAATCTATAAAACCTATAATTCACTACGTCATCCTTTATTCAAACCCTATATATAGCTATATAGTATAAAGTTATACTGCTGCAGACAAACGGCTATCCGCATTTTATACCCCGTCTATATATATATAATACTAGGGGATTCATCTCATACGTCTACTAGTTCTAAATGTAAAATAAAAATAAAAATATACTTCAACTAATCCGTATACATATATATATAAAACAAAGCTAGAAAGTTATTATTATCATTATTATTGTTATACACGAAATTGCAGTTAAAATAATAAATCCTGGATATTTATGAAACAGATTATATTCGTCGTTGGTGAATCTGAACAGACTGCTAAGCCCTTCTGCTATATGTGAATCTGTGTGTAGATATACCATACGTATAGATCTATGTGTGTGTGTGTATATATATATTTTTAAATCCTCGATGTCGATAAAGAACGCGACTCGATTGGCAAAAAAAGACGAAAAATCTGGGACGACCAAATCCTCGTATTTCAACGTCGCAATAAAGCCGGATATAAAAGGAGGTGATAAAAGGTGGCCGTGTACACTTTAAGAAAGTCCCTGCTTCGACGTTCGCGGTGGCACGATTCGTCACCCCCATATTCCCTCTAATCTTCACCCACCCATTCATTCATTCATTCTGTCATTCATTATCATTCGCGGGAGTAAATAGTATTATTATTTCGTCACATATATATGTAAATAGATTAATCAATAATTTTCTGAATGAATAAATTTTCGAAATTTCTTTCCTATATGGATATAATATATGTGATGTAATATGAAAGGTAAAAAGTGATATTGATCTGGTGGTCGAGTATAGGTAGAGTAAAGAGGGGGGTTTATATTTCTAACATTTGGTATATAGAATAATAATTTCTGACCTTTGTATAAGTTAGAAATAAAAGGGGGTTCTGACCCTTGGTCATGAAAAACGAAACTTTATCGTAACCCTGTGAATCGGACGTCCCAAGAGACCGCGGGCACGTCTACAGTGAGAAACTTGTTCAACTTGAATTGAAAGAGAAAGAGAAAGAGAGAGAGAGAAAAAGAAAGAGAGGGGTTGATTATCGCCAACCCTAAATAAACGTAAAAGGTGTAAATTCCGTACATTATATTAGTGCTTTAAAAATCATCATTTTGATTAATTTTATAACAATTTCAACGTATTTTGAAATTCTCGTATATACGCGAAGTATGATCATATTTTGAATACAACAATGGGGGTATTAGCCCTGAAGTAATCCTGTTTTCTCTTCTAAATTAATATTTCGTAAAAGCCAGATGAAATCCCGTTCCAAAAGCCAATAATTATCAATTTACTCGCTCCGCAGCGTTGATTAATCGCGCGATGTTGCACCTCGATATATGCGAGAAAACACGCTCTCTATAATATGTATATTGATATTTAAATTGATGTTTGTTGCTATACAACTAATCCAACTTGTATCAGACAAATTTCGAAATTTTAATCATCAACCATAATAAAATATTTACCAGAATATTTTTACATCATCTTTTACACTTCCTTGTTTTTTTTTTAGTTTTTTTAATTTTTTTTTTTTTTTTGTTACTCCAAATTGTTTTATACGCTATAGTCGAGAGAAGTTTAGTCTCTAAAGTAAAGTAAGAGAGGTAAAAAAAAAACAAAAAAAAAACAGAAAGTAATTATAGTTTAATCTGCTTTTTTCCCTACCCCCTGTACTAATATTACCCAGTTCTTCATTATTATTATTTTTTATTTTTTTTCTACTTCCTTGCCGAAAAAAGAAGCCGCGCCCTATACTTTAGCGAAACTTTATCGTTAACGGAGAGAACGGTGTTATATATATATTATATGGTATATATATATTATATATATATATATATAATATATATATATCGATGTGCAGGTATTATTTTTTTCTTTCTCACGCGCGTCCTTTATATTTTGGAAACGGTTTGGTAATTTGTCTCGTCAAGGTATAAAAGAAGGGTGAAAACCTACCACGCTACACGTGTATTTAATATCTGTCTCTCCCTCTCTCTCTCTCTCTCACACACTTTATATATCTCTTCCTGTGTCTCTGAAGACCGTCCATCAGTCGTGACAGAAATAACAAAGTTTCATGAAAAGTGGAACCAGCTAGGTACTAGATATATATATTATGTTACCTGTATGTATGTATACGTTCGTTCGTTCGTTCCTCGTTTAATACGAGTTAGATAAACGGCCGAGAGAAGAAGAAGAAGAAGAAAAAGAAAAAGAAAATTCATCGATAGAAAGAAGTGGAGTGAAGCAAATAAAAAAGAAAAAAATAAAATAAAATGAAAGTAATTGAATTTTAATAGATACGAATCTGATATGCCATTAAGTATTAATATCATTATTTTTATCATAGATATACATATATAAATCGTCTGGATGTATATGGTATACCTAAAAAATAAAAAAAAAATAAAAAAATACTTTCTATAATAAGATCAAGCAGTTCCTTCTTCTTCTTCCACAGGTTGCTTGTCTTCAGGAAATAACAGACCCTTCCACGACGACTGCTACACACAGATCAAGAGTTTTTTTCTTAACGTTTTTTTTTTTTTTTTCTCTTCTTCTTTCCTCTCTCTCTCTCTCTTTCTCACTAACTCTCTCTCTTTCTTTCTTTCTTCTTTTCCTGATTCAAGAATAAAACGGGCGATATCTCGAGGGGTCTCTGAACTATACGCATCAAACGACTACCATATCCATTAGACTCGGCTAGCCTCTTTTTACAAAAACGGAAACGGTCTGACACTTGCAAGTATTTCTCTCGCACACCAGTTTTTTTTTTTTTGTTTTTTTTCATTACATTACGTATTAACGCCCAGAGTTTAAACCCTGACATATTTTCTTATATATTTATACTAATATGATGTATTTTATATTGTATAAGGGTACGGCGAGATTTAACCGCGGGTGTATAAGGAGAAATTAAGCGACTTCAACACGCGGGAGAATAAACATAGGGAACTATATAATATACATATACATATATATATATACACGTATATGTGTGTATGTGTGTGTTAATTACGAAGCTAGATATAATCAAGTTTTGAAGATATTATACCATCCTATTTATATATATATACATATATATACTGTGAAAGAGAAGCTTTGCAACGCGACGACACACACTTCTTGGCATGTTATATCGACACGTCGTAATTGGCAATAACATCCCCCGACGAATGTCTGCAGGTGTCACCCCAGGCGTTGGTTGTTAAACCGGTAAATAGCTGCACAGAACCTGAAGGGGGGTTTATTTGCAGAGTCTAACACGAGGGTATACTACTCGCTCTAGCCTTTATACGTCTATCTATCTAGTATATATATCTACGAATAAGAGATGCGGTACAAGGTGTATATACGCGAGTAAAATGTGTATATGTATTATACAGAGGGAATATGCCAGGCACCGATCTAAATTACCTACCTCGACAATTCTCTCAGTCCTCTCGCGGATAATTTAACTCTTCCCTTATTATATATCCTCGTCTATATTTCTCTCTCTCTCTCTCTCTCTCCATTTTCCACTTTCCACTTTCCACTTTCACCTTGTATAATACCTATACATAACTAAACCTTGCTACATACGTGAGCGTAATTCGATGGTGCGTGGTGATAAGGGCGACGAGATATTTGGACGTTCTAACGTTAGGAGTATAATATTCCAGAGATAGAGATAGAGAGTAAGGGAAAGAGAGGGATGGCTTGGGACGACAATGTTAAGAGTCGGTTGCTAAATTCTGCAGAAAGTCACGTATGTGTCTGCGTGTAGCCCTTCTATATATCTACCCACCCACGCCCTTAGTTTGTTTCCGGCACGCGTGTTAAAGTTTTTTTTTTTTTTTTTTCTACTCCTGCAGGAACAGCAGCACAATCATATAGCAGAAATCTGGCGAGAGTATCGTGGAGATATTTCATAAAATTAATTGAAAAAAAAATAAAAATATTTCAAATCTCTGGAATCAACGGGGCTAAGAACTGAAATCTCTATATATATTATGGTACAGCAATATATATGGGAACCCCTGCAATCGCCTTTATCACTAGAACCGAAGAATTTCATTAAAGTCATGGGAATCGACGTGGCCTCGGACCTTTTAGATTGCAGGTATAGGTAGTATAGCCGAAGATATCGATCAGGAATTGAATCTCCTTTCCTCTTCTATACCGTTATCGTGGTGCTGATAGAACGGATGAGGTGCAACGATGCCTGTCTTGGTCCTTAGATTTCATCAAATCCAATCATGATACCAAGCTGACCTATAAATTTAGTTTATATCCTAACCCCCGTACACTGTATTACATATATATACCTAAATAATATACATAGATATAGTATGTATACAGGCGGAAATAGACATACTTTTTTTTTTTTTTCCACCCACCGTGACTGTTACAAGTTGGCACACAACTACTTTATGTATACTATAATGTATAGATTGCAGTTATACTATACGACGTCGTCTGGGAATAATAAAAATATAAAAAAAAAAAAGAAAGAAAAAAGAAAATACTAAAATCGATATGCAGCTGCTTTTGTAACGGTGAAAAATAAGAGGGATGAGAGACGGAAAACAATGAGAGACTTTCGCGAGACAATTAGAGGCAAAAGGATATATATATATACTATAGGTACGCGTGGTGTGTGCCTGTCTGCTGTATACATAGGTATGTATATGTGTCTGGATTTTTAGATGGATAGATAGATATATATATATATATAGGTATATACCCCATTTGTTAAAAGATCCTTTAAAGTATGGTAGAGGCAAAAGTTTATACTATCCAGAGATTTATAAGGCTGAAGCAATGGAGCACAAAGAAGAAAAGAAAAAGAAAAGAAAAGAAAGGAAAGGAAAGGAAAGAAAGTAAAAGCGTTAGGGTCCGGCTTAAATCCAGTCCCGAAACCGTTGCCCTAAACCCACCCCTAACCCCCCTAAACCTAGGCAACCCTAGAGCCATTGGTGTAACTCAAGCGCGTTGGACCACCAACGGATTTATTTATTCACCAGCAAGGAGAACGGTGGTGAGGACTATCCTCTACATTACATAAGAAAATATAGCCAGGTATATAATGGATGTAATCAAATCTTGGATTATAACGGTGTGAAAGATTAAAGAGAAAACTAAAAGAAAAACTAAAACGACTGATTTAATTTTCAACGAATAATGACATAATTATTTTTATTTTTTTTTTTGGTTTTGTTGATGCGGGGTATAATTTATATATGGGTATAGTAACAGATCCGAGATTCGGCTGTAACTCAACCCCACTGGCCCCTGGACCGTTGGTGGATTTATTTATTTACCAAGTAATGGTAGTGAGCTAAAGCAAAACGGGGTAGCGGTTCTTTCAAGCGCGAGCAACGAGCTAGGGTTGGTTTTATGTCATTCCCTACTCCCTTTTTTCTCTACGCGTGTCATGTCGTGTACGTCACCCTCTACACTATATCTCTTCTTCTTCTTCTTCTTTTTCTTCTTATGTCTCTACTGATTCTGTTTCTTATTCTACTTATATTCGACGACCTTGTGTCTATCAGACCGTTCGCGAATTCGGTCTCCTCCGAAACGACTAGCTATATGCTGATCAAGTTTCTCACAAAGTTAAGCAAAAACAGTATCAAGATAACGACCACCGCCCCATGTATATACTTTTTCCATATATACCTAAGCGACGAGGGAGAATATATTTTTTTCCTTATTTTTTTTACTCTCTAATAAACTATGATTCTCTGTTATATCAGAATGTCGAAAAAAATTTTAAATCGATCTTAATCAATCGATAATTAATTGAATAAATCTATAATATTAATTAATGAATATTTGATGATATAGTTTTATGTGTAACATACTAAATATATACTCACGTATTTTATTACGCCTGGGAATTATCTTTCGGCAATGAACATCGAAGGATGCTGCTGCTGCTCCTCCTCCATTTCCTCAGATATGATGTTTTTAGAATCTCTGTTCAATTCCCAGAGGACGTAGTATGAAGAATTCCAAAATCAGAGATGAAATTCTTGTTACTTTTTTTTTCGGTTTATCCTTAGCTGTTGCAGCCTCCCCCATTCATTCACCCCTCGTCAAAATACTTTTGGCAAAAGTCTTCCGCTGTGACGACGGCTGGCTCAGGAACCCGTATCTTTTTCCTTAATCCAGGTGCTGCGGAAGGGATTTCAAGGATCACCGTTTGTTTTATGACCGTTCCACGGGCTCTACACTCTCCTTATTTCGCAGGAGTCACCTCTTTAGGCTTTTAACTACATACTTTTCAGCTTATACTTTAATTCTTAAACGAAATTTTGTTATCATTGTCCTTGTTGTTACAGTTTATTTTTCTTTTCTCTTTTCTTCTTCTTTTCTTGTCCAAGGAATAAAGAAATTTGTCTAATTATTATGTATTTGAGATAAATCTTTCCGGTAACTAATTAGCTTAATTTAGCAATAATAAATAATAAATAAAGATTTGACAACAAGTGTAAATATAAGTTTCGACATCCTCGTTTCTCGAATTCGTATACACGTTATCATGTATATAATATATTATATATATAAGACGATTATCGAAGAAAAGACTTTTCCCATCATCTATTAACGAAGCACTCGGCTTTCGAGGATCTTATTCAATATTCCTTGGCTCAGAACTCGAAAGTCTTTCCCTTGTTACATCCACCCCTCACCCCTAACTTCCTTCCTTCCTCCTGCCCTATCCCCTCTATCATTCTCTCTCTTTCTCTCTCTCGGCAATAAAGTTTTTTTTTTTTTTTTTTTTTTTTTACTCTGCCAACACCCGGCTCAAATTACGTTCAGAAAAACCTGTGAATTATTAATCGCGACCTCCTGCAGTAGAGTCGTACAATTTTTATGAGAGACAAAAGGGAAAAAGAATAGAAAATAAAAAAAAAAAAAGAATGAAATGAAAAGAGTGCGGTATTTTTTGTTTTTTTTTTTCCTCGCTTCTTTTTCTCCTTTTACTTTTTTTTCTTTTCATATATAGGTATATTTGATTTAAACATCGAATAACACTTTGAAACAAATCGAACATTATCACAGTTGGCATATAGGCATATATAGGTATTACAGTCTGCAAAGTCACGTGTGAGAAAAGCTGAGAGTATCAACGGTATGGGATAATATCTGGACCAGGGTGGTTTTTGTAAGTCTAGAGTCTTTGGAAATATATAATTAACGAAATAAAATTTGGGATGATGACGTTAATAGGTGGGTATATATTTATACCATAATATGTTATGTTTAAAAAGGTACCAGATATTAATACCAAGTTAATTCAATCGAAGTTTTCAATTATTAAATCAGGAGGGAAATTTTAAAAAAGATCTATTACAGCAATATGTTTCGGAGTAAAATATAAGAATAGAATTTAATTATATATTTGTATATATGTTTACGAATAATTCGTATAGTGAAACAAATTTTCTATACCAAATTATGGCGAGTATAAAAGGGACTGATAATATCTAGGTGGTGGTGGTGGTGGTGAAAATTGCCTAATTTTCACTTATAAGTGATTCAAGACGTCGAGTTTCTCAACGATACGTTCAAGTTTAGCGTCGATTAATCATCCTCTATTTAACAGGTCGAACTCGCGAACTGTTCATTAAAGATTCACGGGGATATTGTCTACACACTGTATAAAGTATATATACATACTGGGTATAAAACTTGCTATCAAACTTTATATCTAATAAACAGAAAAGAACGAAAAATAAATAAATAAAAATAAAACTAAAATTTGTAACTTTAAAGATTAAACCTGCAAAATTTTGTTTCAATAAAAACTTTGAATTTTAAATAATAATTGCATTATATACCTATTTATTTATATAAGTATATATATATATATATATATATCATAGGAATAAGAAGCAGCTGGATACGTATCTTGCATTGCATTGTTCGTTTAATAGCCTGGGCCATAAAAGTTTTGTATGAAAATATAATTTGAATGCTAATAGGTATGAATTGGGTAGGTAGGTAGGTAGGTAGGTAGGTATGTACGGAGAGTTAAATAGGAGGCGATTGTGGCGGGAAAACGAGCAACCTGCGGTGACAATAAAAAAAAAAAAGAAAAAAAAATAGAGTAAAAAAAAAAAAAAAAAGGAGAAAAAATCCACCCTTTGTCATACCAAGGAGAAATTTGTCGGTTGGGCGTTAATCTCAGCTTTATTACTCGGCCAGGCGATCCCGACCCACCCACCCACCTATACGTACATGAGTATACGTATAGCTACTTATATCCGACCGGCAACGTGTGTGTATATATATATATGTAATACAATTTTCCAAATTTTCCGAATATTTATACGTAATGTCGATTAAATGTATATTATTGAAAAAAAAAAAAAAAAAATCTGAACAAACTTTGATTTGGATTCCTTCCTTTTTAAATACCTACAGTTTTATGTATTTTCTTCTCATTATTATTATTATTATTATTATTTTTTATATACAGTATATATCATGTATAAAGATCGATTCCAGCGCTGCTCTACTCTCATACCCGTAAACTCTGGAAAACATATTCCTATACAGTACGTCATCACGTGTTTCTCCTCTATACTTTAAATTATATGATATATTTCCGGGCTTTTCGGTAAAACGAAATTCAGTATTCCTTTCAATATTTCCTCCGAACTGGAGTTCAATTATTAGGTATTTTATCATTATTATTATTATTATTGTTTATTTTTAATATATTACCTAGCGCTACTATTTTAACTTCTTTATTAGAATTTATTAAAAATCGAGTGGGTAGAATAGAACTAGTCGTATTCAAGAAATCAGCGGTTTTGTTTCACCCCGTTCTCTTTAACGAGATGAAAATCTCTCTACAGGTAATATAACTGTGTACATTATAGTATTATAGAACCGCGTTGTTTGCCTATAATTCTTATTTATTAATTACTTTTCTCCCCCGATTTCTTCTAATCTTCATTATTATCTTATTATTGATATCATTATTATTATTATTTCTTTTTTTTTTTTTTTGTCTTTTTTCTTCTTTTTATATATATTATATTATATTATATTATATACTATATAAATTAATCGCTTCTAGTCGTAAAAATCTATAGGGCGTCACCTGGTGCACGAGAGCCTTCACACGTGCCTCAGCGTCTCTTATACAAGTTTAAATGTATTCGTTGTATTATCTAGTGATATATAGTATATATATATATAGTATACATAGTATATACATAGATATATATATATATATATATATATAAATGTATAAATCTAAGGGATATATAGACGAGACACGAGGACGACGACCCGAGGTCTCGGAACGCACCGGGATAACTGGATGTTGCAGAGGTGGCCGGCTATCCAGCCAGCCACCAGGACACCCGGTTTTGTTCTCGTTCTGGAGGTTCGCGTCGCGGCGGCGCAACTCGCGTGATAGCTACAACGCGTCGCGACGCCCCGCGTCTTCTACTACGATCGATCCGCTCGCGACGCCGGTTCCGCGCCTACTCCCTCCTTCTCTCTCTATCTCTGTCTCTTTCGCTTTACTCTTCTCTTCTCACCCTCTGTACAACATATCCTATGACCATGTATGTATATAAATGTATATATATATGGATGTATATGTTCTACCCTCAAGCGTAGCCTAGTACTTGTTGTACCACATAGCGCAGAATTGGAATTGCAGGTAGGTATAAAGGTACAGCGCCACTACCATTCTACAGGCAATTATAATTTTAGTTAAGTAGGTATATACGGCATTGGTATATACATATAACATAACCACGCGGATATTAAGAACGACTCAGTATATATATATATATACACATTACACATACTTTCCCTCTTTGCTTTGAAAATTTGTTGAGATCCGATGAAAAAAAATAAATAAAATAAAAAGAAGAGAAATATATGTATATACATTATACATACTCATACATAACGGTGTAGAATAATTGATGAGTTGTATAAATATGAAACGCAATATAAGCGATGAGGGTGGACAGTATGTGTAGTACCTATACTGTAGTATATATATAGGTTGTTTGGTTTACACGTAGGTAACGGTGCAAACAATTCGAGGTATATATATACAGAAATTAGAATATTTAGTGAATAATTTGGTTCAATTTGGCCATTTCATTGAATTGCCACAATCAATTGTTTCCTCTTTTCTACCTCTACCCTGCAGATACTCTCTTTATCTCTCTTTATCTCTCTTTATCTCTCGGAGCTTAGTAGATACAACCCTCGCGCAAATAACAAAGTGTACTTTGATTTCTCGCATGTGTGTGTGTCTAGGTATATATATGCTGGTGTATATTATGTGTGTGTCATACATATGATTTTATGTAACATATAACCATCTTGTATGTACACTAAACGTGTTTGATGTTGACCGGTATGAAGTTAGCCCAACAGTCTGCTGTCTCTTTTCTTCCCTATGTAACCACGCAGGATAAAAGAAGACAGAAGATTGCGGTGCAACTTCATACCGGTCAGAATCAAACACGTTAAGCTTACCTATATGTAGGTATATACATTTTCTCGTCGAAGAAGAAGAAGAAGATGAAGAGGAGGTAAAGAACTTGCTGGTGGAGCTACTTCGAGATACATAGAGAGAGGGAGAGAGAGAGAGAGGAAGGGAATATACGACTTGGAATCAGACTTGAAAAGAGAAAGAGAGTCAATGGATAGAGAAAAATGAAGAAAATAAGGAAAATTGATGAATGTATAGATACGTATACATGTGTGTGCGACCATTATAGTATATACAGTTGTGTATTGATTGATCGCGTCAATCTGCTATCAGGATTAAGGATTACTACCGTCTTAAATCTCCGAGAAGAAGTAGACTTCAATAACTATATACCTGTATTAGAAGGGTTTGAAAAAAGATTATATATATATAATTATATATATAAATACTATATGATGTTTCAGAGTCACAGTTATCCCCCGATATCTCAATCGCGTAAATAGATTTTTTTTTTCTCTCTCTTCAATTAGATTTTTCTTTACTGTATTATAGATATATAAATTATTTACGTGGCTAATCGCGGTAATTAAATACAAAAATAATTATATCGTCGAAGAAAGTTTTTATACAGAAGTCTGCGAAGACTAAATCGCTGAACGATGCTGAACTCGAGTTTGGATAGTGTATAATTATAGAGCTACTAGGGGATGAATAACTGTGCTAACTATTATATTCATATATGTACGAGAAGGGAGAAGATTATTAGAAAAAAAAAAAAAAAAGGGAAGTAAAAGAAGAATCATCCGCAAGGCTTGATCCTTCCATCAACCTTGACCCCGACTTCTCGACTTCTCCACCTCCTCTTCTTCTTCTTCTTCTTTCCCCGAAACCACCCTTATCTGTATAAACCAACCAGGCTAGCTACTGCAACAGTTGGCAATATTAATAGAATGTTGCGGCGGTCGTCCTTTGCCCCGATTACACGATATCTAAGCCTCTATACAGAGGGTGATTCAGTTTGACCGAACCACTTTGGGAAGGGTGAATTTTTCAATGAATTTCTAAGACGAAAAGTTTCTTTACTTAAAAAATACGTTGGACCTTTAATTTTCAAGCTACGTAAAATCTCGTTGAACAAATCCCATACCTCATACGTAACTAGGGTAGGTCCATCCCAATTTTCAAACTGAATCACCCTGTATATACCCGTGCCCTTATAAAGCCCTTACAATATGTGTGAGGGCTCGACTGTAGGTATTTGTAACATATGTATTTAGTCGGTTAAATTGAACCCCGCGGGAACGAGGATATAGATAGATAGAGAGAGAGAGAGATAGAGAGAGATAACTATTTTCATGTAGTAATTTGTCTACAGGTAGAAATTTAACGACAATTTCAACAGGATATATGTATATATTGGGGTGGTCCTGAATTTCATCATTTTCGATATCCAATGCTTTTTTTTTTGCATATATTTGGAGACGTTCTGGTCCATGCTAGCATTGAAATTCGAATATGACCGAATCAAGGACCACCCTAGTATACATATATGTATAGGTATAAGTGCAGGGTAGGTACATATGATAACCGAACATCTGGAATTGAGGTGTGACATCTTGCTGGTAATCTTTAACCGTTCATAGATCGCGGGAGCTAAGGGAGGTTGCGTCGTCTTGTACATATGCATGTATATACATAGGTGTATATATATATATATATATTTATGTATATATCTATATCTAACCTAGAGCTGCCGTTTAGGGATTAGCATAGTGTCGCGGAGCCGGTATTTTCCCCTCTTAGAGTGGATTTTCCCTCCTAGATCCGCGAACGTTATATATCCCCATTCCCATTCCTATCCACCTCCTACTTCTCTTATATTGATTAACGGGAACGCGACTAACGGGCAGCAGCAGCAAGCAGCATCAGCAGCAGCAGGAAGAGAATCATCAGGAAATAGATATAGATATATATATAACATATAGATACGTGACTTAACCCTAGTGGACATAATTTCATAACGTTATTTCCAACCCGCGATTCTCATATATACGGCAGTTCTGTTCAGCCGTGTATTCGCGGAGGTATAGGGAATGAAAGACGGGATAAACGTGAAACGTACTATACATAGATGTATTCGAACGATATAATAAAGAGATATATATTTAGACTCGTTCAAAACTGACGTTCAAAATATTATTATCATTATCATTATCATTATTATCATTATCTTCATTGTGATCACGCGGTGTAAAAAAAAAGCAACGATATAATATCTGTACGAGGAAGTGTACAAGTATATATGAGAGCTGGGTATATTGCGGTTGAAAAAAAAAGAAACGAAAAAAAAAAAAAGTAATTTCATGTTTAAATTTATTCAAAGCAATTAAATTAACGAAGGGATTATGTAATTGAAGTTTGAATGGGGAAAGAACCTCTCACTCTCACTCTCACTCTTACTCTTACTCTCACTCACTCAATCTCTCTTCTCTCTTTTTCTCGTTTTCGACCGTTTTCTAAGTTGGTCATGACGTATATGTCGTCAAGCGTTTTCTTTCCACTTTGACTTTTCTTAACGAGTTTTCAACGGCTGGTAGGATTTTTTTTTTTTATTTTTTTACTATTTTTCTTCTGTCAATTGAAATATACTGGTAATAATTGTATCTATCCTTTTTTTTTTCCCCCCTTTTCTTCCTTATCATTTATATCTAAAGTACATCGCTATATACCAATAGATACTATGTATATATATATATATTATATCCGCCTACGAGTACGTGGTACTCGATATTTTTCCCTCTATATCTTTCATCTCGTCTTTTTCCTTATTTTTTTTGTCCTTTCTTTTTTCTTGTATCTTCTCTCCCTTTTGTCGATCCTCAATGCTTCGTTATCGTCTTACGAACGACGAAATATTATCTACTATATACATATATACACATAAATTCGTTCAATTCTTCGAGAAATGTGAAAATACATATTTTATCGTCATCGATACATAAGGCGTGTTGTGTATAGCAGCACGGTGTGGCGTTGCAACGGTACGGTTTACGATTTTTACGGAATTATTGTCGCTTTATTTTCAGCGGAAAGATATGAATCCGAACTTCTTTACTTTTTACCTTCTTCTATCTTATATTCTATTCTATTCTATTCTATTCTATTCTATTCTTTTCACCTACTACATACGTCTCCCCCGCTTATGGATTAATTATTAAAATTGATAAAAAAAAGAAAAAATAAGATTTTAAAATTGACTTAAGTCAGATCGTAGTATATAGTTATATTGAATATAGTCGACAGACTAAAGGTAAACCCAGGTCCTAGATTAGTCGGGTTGTTACAAGTCTTAATCCGTTCTGCAAACGGGTCATGGCCTAATAATTTGATAATCCGTTTACCTTGACAACGCGGGCTTGTGTTACAAACGATACCAACCAACGTGTCGCGTCGCGTCGCGTCGTCGAGTCTACTGAGGTTGCACACCCCACGAGACAATTCAAAGACATGAAATACCTTTATAGGTATATAAAATATATATATACAACACCGTAGTCGTCGTAGGGATATATAGAGACTTGGCAAATTACTTAATGACAATTTTAATGACGACAAATTCCGCCTGCTTTGATAAAAAAAATAAATAAAAATATATATATATAAATATAGAGTTATAACTGACGTAAAGGGTCGTTCGGTGATCAACGATTAGTTACGGTTAGAACTACAGTATAACTCGTAGTGTGTCAGGGGATAGATAACGTTCAGATATTCTATGTAATCGAAGGCAAGGAAACTACGCTAGTGCCTGCGGTAGGGTTCAACTATGAACTTTCCTAATGTCGGTATATACTATATATATATACACACACCAAACGACAGACAGCTGTTACAGAAAATTCAACAAACGCCTGACTGACCCATGTATATGTAACATATCAGTAATGTAGGTTGCGGACCGTCAGTTGTTAAAATATATTAATTTAAAGAGATATATTTTTATTTCAATTTCAATTTTTCATTAAAACCAAATAATTGAGGGGCGTAGGGGTTTAGGAAAAAATGATTGATCGTTGAGTTTCTAAAGCTATAAAATACCGAGAAAACCAAAAAATAAAATAAAATAAAAGAAAAAAGAAGAAAAAAAAAAATTGGGAATTTTTAAATAAGCGAAGAATGGAGTTTAATGGACCCATAGCTCCGTTATACAGAACTCACCGAGACTCGCTACGCCAAGTATGACTAGAATTTTTAATACTCGAACCGGAATTACGATTTTACGAAAGCTACGTCGACGAACGAGCGACCTCCTTTTTCTGTTTACGCTCATGATGTCTGTTCGTCGTTTTATTTCCTATTATTATTATTATTATTTACTACGATTTTGTGAAAATTATTTGTAAAGTTGTTAAACAATATTTATTGAGATATGATATAATAGCTGTAATAATTGGCGGTCGTTATTATAGGTACAGGATGTGATCGAAGTATGAAAGTTTTTGGCATAAAATAGCTGTGATATTATCATGTTTCATATTCCTTCCGTATCTTATACTTCTTATTTCTATTTCCTACCCCTGTTCGTTCATATTATCAGATCTTTCGGTAGTGTCAGTGAGGTCGCCTTAGATCTTACAGAGAATTTTCCTCTCTACTTTTGGTTGTATGCGAGTGTGGATGGTTGGGGGCGCAGGGTGCTCGTTAGAAGGGCAAAAATCTTCCCCTTGGATATCCGGTTTCCGGTAAACTCTTGCCTATAACCAGGTACTATGCAGGAAGTTGAGGAGTCAGGAGGAGAACGTTGATACGCGACGCGTTTATAACTTGAATCAGGTAGGTATATATACTTTACACTTTCTATACTCCTACGTTCCTTACATTTACTTCTCTCTATATAATATTATTTTATATAACATCCACATCTCTGAGTAATTCTCACACACACACACACACACACACACTTTATGTATTATTATGATAAACTGATTTTCACAAGTCTGCTTTATGCTTAGAGTTTAATCTATTCATATAGAAGAACAAAGTTTTAAGTTAGTTGGGTATACTTTGAAAATTATGTATACGTTCAGAAAATTAGAAGATACACTTCAGACTGTCTATCATGAAAATTAAGAGAAATGTTAATCCGTTATGATCGATAAGTAACGTAACAGTCTCCTTTTTTTTCTCTCTTTTTCTCTTTCTCTCATATTCTTCTTGATAGTAATAATAATAATAATAATAATAATAATAATTAAAGAGAATAGAAAAAGAAGGATAGGGGAAAAAAAAAACGAGCGGTAAGAGCAAGAAATAAGGCAGGAGTATAAGCAGCAGTCAACGGCTAACAAGGATCGACTGTTTCCCCAGCGAGAAATTGACTCGCGAGAAATTCACGAACGTAATCTTTCGTCCTGACCGGAAATCAGCTACTCGTGGATACACGGTAGGTACATTTACGAACAGATATACTAAATCTACACACACACACACACATATAAGTATATATGTATATAATACACCGCGCGCGACATCCCTTAGCTCAATGATATTTCACAGCCCTGCTTTTGGCAGACCCCCACAATATTCTACCACCCGATTCTACTTTGCGACCCTATAAACTAATCAGCGGTTGGGTTTTCCCAAAAAGCGTGAAAAAACGAAAGAACGAAAGAAAGAATATGAAAAAATTCTTTCTTTCTTCTTCTTCTTCTTCTTCTCCTTTTCTTCATCTTTCCTCACCTTTTTATATCTTATCGAAGAAATTTTTTCTTCTTATTTTATATTCTTTTTTTTCTCACTTTCACTCTATCTCTATACATAGGTATACATTTTAGATCCTTTCTTCGGGAAGAGCAACGCCTTGCAGGAAAAATATAAGAGGGTGTATTATTATTATCTATTTGAAGCTTCTCTCCCCCTAGTTGCTATTCCTTTTTCCTTTTTTTTTTCTCATAAAAAAAGGAGAATATCATGCGTATGATGATTATATAAATATTGTACATTTGTAACCGCTGATTTTTTTATCTCGAAGAATAATCTTTATCAAGATCAACAACATATATATATGGTTAAAATAATGTAGAGATTTCTGATTTTTTTTTTTTTTTTTTTCTTTCATTTATTTTAGTCATTTTAGGTATTCCGGTTGACACCCTTCTCACACGACAAATCGGGCGTCCCGATCTTTCGAGTAGGTATAAGGTAGGTATGTAGGTACGTCGCCACGACTCACGCCTGCCGAGGGCAGGTCGATTTATCTTTGCCGAAGGTCCATCACTCGTCTTAGCTCTTCCGTCCTCTGTTCCCATTCTTTTGTCCTTCTTCACCATTCCCTCCATCCCAGCTATAGTTCTACGCTATACACGGCCTTCGATCTTTTCTCCTCACCTCGACAGCTACGAGCGATTTACCTTTTTCCCTAATACATACATATATATATATACCCCCGAAAGTTTTTCTCTTACACTAATCAATTGATTGATTAATTATTATACGTCTTTCTATGATCATTATTATTATTATTTATTCTCACTTGTATAATATTCCAAATCCAAATATATGTATAGTATACGAAGGTATATAACATACTGCAGGTGTATATGATCGACCCCCCAGCCCCTCTAAAAATTTTCCATCCATTTTCTTTTCCTCTTCACGGAGAGAACTTTTGGGTTTATATGTATATGTATTATATATCTATATATACCTATGTATAGGTATAGGCGATTCTCAACGGATCTTGGTAAACACGACGAGCCTGAGAAAAGTCTGAGCTCCGTGGTATATACCTTATTCTCCGCTGTTGGTTCTCTCTCTCTCTCTCTCTCTACGTGAGATTGAATTTTTCAATCTTTTTACCACGCGACTGAAAACGAGCGATAGGTAGCTAAGTATATATATATATATAGATAGTTACCGGACGTGTGTCCGGTATATATTGTTTTAAGAAAAAAAATTTCACATCTTTTATAATCACATAAGTGCGGCTCTTACCTATATTTGAATTCATGGAGAATAAAAAAAGAAAAAAAAAGAAAAAAGAAGGATTTTTATCGATGTTTATACTATCGCAGCATGTATGTAAGCCACCAAAATCCCGACACATATCCTCGAGACGATCCTGCAGCCGCAGTGTTATCTTGGCTTCAAAGCTCAGTATACCCCCGCGTATGCACCAGCGCTTGTAGTCACTAATTACACCTGGGACTGGCTGGTGCTCCCAGTAAACCCAAGAACAACGGCGTGGGTCTTGCCACCCAGATTTCCACTAATTTACTAATTAACCAAAGTCTATATACAGCTATATATGTATATTACTTGCATCTATATATATACACGTCTTCTTGTTAGACGCGAGTTAGATTAAACGGATATATAGGTATAGGGTTGATAGGGTTGATAGGGTTGATAGGGTTGCAGTATATGTACGATAAAGAAGAAGAAAATTTTATATCGCGGATAAAACGACTCATATACTCGTTACTCGAAAAGTTTTCATTCGCCGTCATTATTCTTGTTTATATGGTATATTGGTATATAGTATCGAATCGATGAAACTTCAAATATTGAAAAATCAATCATATATTATATAGTAATTAATGATCTGTTTAGAAAAGTGTGACAACAAAAGATCAAGTTTATCGCGAGACCTCTGGGATTTTGTTAAGAGAAAACCGTCTAGGGTCTGAAGTCTGAAGGCTGAAGGCTGAAGGCTTAAACCTGAAGGGTGAAGGATGGAAGGACAAACGCGACGAAGTCAAAGATCACAGCCGTCGTTTACCTCCTGTGAAACTTCTGGGTTCTAGAGGCCGAAGATCAAAAGACGTCCGACTACGAAACCAAATAATTCGCGATCGCCAAAACTTCTGCACTATTCCACGAATTTTATTTTATTTTTATATTTTACCTTTTCAGCTCTCTCTACACGATATTTAGGTGTAATATTTGAATAAAAAAAAAAATATATATAAAATAATTCACGCAATTCAGACAAGATTTTAATAACAAGTTTCTTTATACCTATTAACGGTTATTTCACGCCTCACAATCGCTCTTTGATATTTTATATACCAATTCAAAGATATCTCCAATGTCTGACTATACTCGCTCCTTGACTACTACAACGCGCGAGGCTGGTCGTACGGGTGCTTTTACTACTTACTACTGAATACTGACTAGAGGAGTAATAATTATAGTCTTATCGGTGTTAATTTGTATATTATAAAAGTATATACATATAATGATTTATTTATCGCTGTATGAGAACAAGAGTCGGATAATTATCATAAAAAAAAAAAAATTGCTAAAGAAGATTTAAAAAGATGAATAAAATTAAAAAAAAGAAAATAATAATGATATAGGTTTATACACACGAGAGTTGTTCGCGTTTGTAACTTTCTGTTCTTTACCCGTGGCATGCGGTTTCACGTTATACTATATACCTTAGTACGTACACACTTCCCTTGGGTAAGGTATGAAACGAAACTAATTCTCGCCCCCGCAAAATGTTCTCTCTTTAGACTCGAGCATGAAGTAAGTATACAGAGAATAAACCATAGTGAATGAAAGAAATTGAAGCCTGGTGTTTTCTTCTCGTTGAAAAGATATATGTATAAAAAAAAATAAAAAATAAAACCGATAGCTTGAGATACCTCGAATTATTCTTTTTTTTTTATTTTTTTTTTATTTCTTTCTCTTTTTTTATCAAAGATATATCTGCTGTGCTGTATAACATAGTTTATTATTCAAAGCTTTGATACCGCATATTATATAATATAAAACGGTAAAAGAAAATTGCCGAAAAAACTGTCGAGTATAGGAATAAGCATGCAGGAACTAATATCTCCGTGTAATTTGTTCGGTTAAACCAGTGGAATCTGGCCAAGAATGTGGTTATTTTGGCGTATCTGTTAGAGGATACGGTGTGCAAAAGATATAGAGCTAGATGTATATACGAGCGAGGGAAAACTGAGGTAGTGAGAGAGTATGAAAACGACTGCTATTCGCTCGACAAATTAACGGATTAACTTGCGAATGCAGTTCTATCTCTAGAAAATATCGTTGCTTGTTTATTTCTTTTTATTTATGACAGAGCTTATATAATTGTGAAATTTTCAACCCCTCGGTTAGGTATAGAGAATACAGTATAGGTTGAATACCTACGGAATTTTCAAACTTATATATATATATATTATCGTAAATAACGACCGCGTTGTTCGGAATCAGGAACCATTAGTAACGGTGAAAATGTTTTTTTCTAATGAATGTATGTATGCATGTACCTTTTAGCGTATTATAAATTACTTTACCTCCCTCTGGGCTTGGGTCGGAACGCTCTATAGATATAGCTATAGTATACATGGATATGGATATGGATATAGATATAGATATAGATATACTTATACACATACACATACACATATATCCCCAGAATTTTTATATTCACGAGGAGTTTCCGGTCGCCAAGCTATTCAATCCAGTTGCACGACGATTCTGCAGATCCGGATATGAGAATTTGTCGAAATTACTATATGGTAAATTCGTGGAACGGATCGATTTGAATATAGATGGTAGCTATATAACGCAAACCTTCAATAGTTGCTCGTTCGATTTCTGCAGTCAATGCGACATTTATGAAAATCGAAAATGAAAAAAAAAAAAAATGAAAAGAAAGAAAAAAAAAAAAAAAAAGTTGTTGAAAGACCCCTTAAATTTTTTCCACGATATACAACTATTCTAGTTTTCTCGGTTAATTTGAGGTAACAGGCGAAACTATAGACGAGCCTATCAGGTCGTTTGACCTAACCACCTAATCGATTCTGGGTAATTTAATCCGGGCGAATCGTAACTAAGAAAGAAATTGGAAGCGTCAAGACTACGATCTTGAGAAGTTGAGATTAGTGGGACGATAATCACGACCCTTAACTATCCAATCTCTTATATATCAGCTCTGAGGGTTCCGATTAGGGTAAGAAAAGAAAAAAAGAAGAAAAAAAAATAACAGATAAGACAAAATGAAGAAAAGAAAGTTGATACGTGAATGAAGACGTCTATTTCTAATTCCATGAATAATTATCATATATTATCTTTCTCTAATTCTCGTCGTAACTAGAAACTATAATTTCACCTTCGTCGGAGACGTCAGTGACAGAAGTTATGGATTATAACGTACCATAGGGTAGGTACGTACGTATGTAAGGGCAAACGTTAAACAATGCGATACATATATTCGTCTTTGGTAGTGACGTGACTAATAAACACCAGGACAACAGAAATGTCCGAAGCATTCGTAGCCATACATACCACAGAACTTGTATTATATAATATATTATGCATATTATGTATGAAAAATGATTAATAAATCTCTATTCCTTCTCTCTTACCGAAATTTTCTTGAAATTCAGTATAAATTCATCTGAAACTTATGTGTATCAAAGAAATAGAAGAAGAAAATCGTAGCATCTTGAGATTATTTCTGTTTACTTTACGCTCACACGATCTTAGCAATGAAAATCTTAACAATTTCGAAGCGTCTCGGTGGTGCACGATCAAAAACAATACAATTGTTGTAGAGAATAAACCCTTTTAATTTTTATCTCGATACTAGGGGTGACATCTGTCGGTGGAAATAAGAAGATGAACAACTCTGCCGATACGAAAATTCTGCCTTACCATGCCATGGTTAATTTTTACCGATAAAAACGACCGCGGAAATAGATTTCAAATTATAGAAAATTATTCACGATGTCCTGTATCAAGCTAAGAACGTTATGGCAGATTTAAAATTATATGTAAACGTACTCACCACGCATATGTAGAAATGATGAATATATGTATCCAAAAATAATCCTTTTAATGCCTAGCGGGATCAAAATCGAACACACTTCACTGCGATATTATATGTATGAATTTCATACCACTATTATGATTTAGAATGAAGACTGCACTTGAAATTCACTTTGAGATATTATATGCACCTAACGGGGTTGGAATTCACAGTACTGCACTCACTACGGCATTATATGCGTATATTTACAAACTTACACTCTAACAGTCGGATTTGTTGAACATAACTATATAAGTTAACCGCTTTATGATCAGAGACGGAAATTAGGCACACCTCGTTGACTATTCTTCTGTAAAGAAGTATTTACCCGATTATCGAACACGAAATTGTAATAGTTTCACGACAAATAAGACTTTCACCCTTTGACTACGACTGGAGTCATTAAACTCGTTCGTACAACAGTAAAGAAAAAAGTTATGACAGCGGTAGTAGAGAAAAATTTAGGCGGGAAGCGCGGACCACGGCGTTCTCGTAGACTGTTTAACCCCAAATACATATTAGCTTAAAAGAAGCTGTGACGCGCGACTACCGATGTCAGAATAGCCAAATAACTGTACATTGAATCGCTAATTATCACTGTGATATATTTCCGAGATGAATATCACGATAATTGATGCAATTATAGGCACACTTAGAATGTTCGGCATTTCTACCCCCGCGTGTTGGCACGAAACTTTGAGACTGTCGACTCGACGAATCACGGCCACCTACCTCAGAAGACGCGAGGTACAGTCAATAAAGTCGCATCCCTTTACGAGCGACTGTCGAACTCGTGCATTTCCTGCTTCTTTTATACGACAATAGGTGGTGATGTAATCCCACCGTGTAGGTATAAGAAGTAGGGTATGAACCCCTCTTTGAACTTTAGTGGATGAACACAAACCACAAACGTCACTAACCGAGCCCTGCTTTTTCTTGACGTGTGTCGAGGGTTCGACATACGCGTGTAAATATACGTGTCATAAAATTCAATGGCCGTGAAAAGAATAAAGCCGACTCCATTCGTAGGATATCGAAATGGATAAA
This sequence comes from Tenthredo notha, assembly GCA_914767705.2. Taxonomy (NCBI): domain Eukaryota; kingdom Metazoa; phylum Arthropoda; class Insecta; order Hymenoptera; family Tenthredinidae; genus Tenthredo; species Tenthredo notha. Next base: position 6,093,488 of record OU611921.1, on the reverse strand, counting down.
TTTTACTGTTGAGTAAAAAATGGGTGTGGGAAAGAGCCAGTTTAGTGAGGAGGAACTTCAGGATTATCAGGTACTAGACTAAGTCATTCTATTCCGTTTACAAGTCTACTGTTTCTATATATACGATAAGATAATAAACGTCAAACACATATTTACAGGACTTGACTTACTTCACAAAGAAGGAGGTGATGTTGTGAGTATATAATATCTGATTCTTTATTCACTCTCATATACATATCACATCTCTTTGTTTTATTTACATAGTTATTTTTACCTCGTTCTTTATTTACCCAATTTTAAATCGTTTTCCGAGTATTTCAAAAGACCTTGCCTCTCGTTTTGATAAATAAACTTTTCTTCTCTTCTCTCTCTATCTCTCTCTCTATCTCTCTTCAAACATACATAACTTAAAATAAACATTTGAATGAACTCCGCTATTCTCCCTGTTTGAAAGATTAATTTTTCTACTCTTATTTTCACTCGCATATCACAGCGCACATCAAAAATTCAAGGCTCTGGCTCCTGAGAAAGTTGGTCATAACAGAAATGCCAAACTTCCTATGGCCAAAATATTACAATATCCTGAATTGAGGGTCAATCCATTCGGAGACAGAATATGCAAGGTTTTTAGCTCCAGTCAAGACGGCGACTGTACTTTTGAAGATTTTCTTGACATGATGTCCGTCTTCAGTGATGCTGCTCCAAAAGCTGTTAAGGCAGAACATGCCTTTAGAATATTTGGTAGGCTTTGTTTTTTGGAGATAAAGGGTCTTGGTTCTTCCTATAATATAGAAGTCTATTATTCCTTTATCAGATTTTGACGGAGACGATATGCTTGGAGTTGGTGATCTCAGACAGGTCGTTGATAGACTGACGGCGCCACAAAGGCTGAATGAAGCAGACATGCAGCAACTCTTGCAATGTTTGCTAGACGAAGCTGACTTGGACGATGACGGAGCTTTGAGTTTCGCTGAGTTTGAACATATTATAGAGAAGAGCAGCGATTTTTCTAAGTACGGATTCAATGGTTTATTTTTAAGCTGGATAAATCTGTTTGAATATAAACTAATGCGATGCTTTTTATTGTTTTCCTTTTCTAAATCAGGTCATTTCGTATACGTTTGTAATAAACGTGGTGGACTATTCCCAAGAATTAAACGCCCAATGGTCAACGCAAGACTGAGAATGGATTATGTACACATTCGGTAGCACCCAAAGGCCTAAGACCCTCCGCCCTCGTTTGATCTTTGTTTTATATACATTTTATATAAATCTCTCTCTTCGGTTTACAGGCCTAAAATTTTGCAGCTTCTAGTCAAGTGAAATCGGCGATCAAAGTTTTGAGATATGTCTTTAAAAAGAAGTCATTATTCCTACTGCATTTATTTACTATTAGCAGAAAGAATAGGCATCACTTTCTGAATCAATGGCACAGGGTAATTCTAAGTGTATTTAAAAAGGATGCCAGATTTTTAATTAGAATTATTTCTTTTAGAAAAATTCCGTCGCTGACGTTAGCTAGAATTTTTTATATATAATAAGCATTTACATATTTAAACTTTTAATCTATTTCTCGAGATAGGATTGGCCAAATCTTCTCATAGATCTCAATAGCTGTAAGATTCATTAATTTATTATCTTTCACTCTTTCGCTCAGTCTAAAATAATGGTGTGATTTAGACAAAGTAAATTTTTATCTAAACTGCACAAGACTCAGATCAAATTCACGTTGCCAAATAAATAGATTTATAGTTATACTTTAGCCATTATTAATTGACTAGGAACAAATCTCAAGGGTTTTCTTATTTTATTTATTCTAGACTACGTTTGTTATCGATATCTTTTCGACTTTCATATATTTTTCACCTCACCTATTAAGTATTATATTTTAAAGTGAAAATAATACAAATATACATGTGTAACAGGTTTCATTTAATTTCTTTTATTGTTCATTCAATCCTTTCCTTCAATTTTTACAAGTTTATAAAACTTTCATAATAATAGGTATAAAAAAGGTGTACGATGAAGTTTCATTTCAGATTTTTATCCTCTTTCCTACGACTGAAGATATCCTCTGTAACAGATGAGAAAACAAAGATTACGTCGAACAATCTCAGCTGCTTTTTCTTGCTGCTGTAACTTAAACTCACGGTAACTTCATTCGCATGAATATCCAACAGGTGAAGAAAGACACGACTATACAAATGAATCCCACGCTAATGAGTAGGACTCTATTTAGCTTCGGTGTTGACGGACTGTGCGTTTGGTCCAGTACGATGAATCCCAATCCTCCGAGAGTGAAAAGGAAGCTGGAGGCCAAACCTTCCATAATATATTGACCGTTGACACGGTAGGGCATAAACGCGACCTGAAAAACCATTATTTTGCATTACAATATGTTTGTTTTCGTTGAAGGTATGAATTGGTTAGAGAAAAGTGAAGCGTTTTATACTAACGGGACGAGAGTGACCGTGCTCGTCCGTCGTCGAACCGACACTAGGAGGCTCTACTATGACGTCGTAAATGATTCCTGAAAGATTATAGATTGTTTTAAAATAGGAGATACATTTTTTTGTCGACTCGGGATAAAATTATTTCGTTTATTCGGGTGTAAAACTAACCTCCGGTAACCAAGAAATATGAGAATAGAATCAAGGCGAACATAACCATAGCACTTGGTTTTACAAACCATGATGGTTTTTTTATTTTTAAATTAGGAACTTGTAGGACGATAAACGGTACCCGATATATGTTCTCCATATCTAATATCTAGTTTGTATAAGTTTTATTAAAAAATTTGACGTGCCGGGTGGCTACGAACATAGTTTCAATACACCTTTTTCGTCCACGAACGCAAGAGATGTAACAAGATGGCCGTACCGGTCAGTGACGTGGAATAAACGATGATATATGTTTTTATTTTTATATTTATTCAGAACAAATACGCGAAATACGAACATCGTCATTAAGAATATTGCCTCTAAAGTGTAAATAAGTAACAACTAACATTGTTTTTACTTAATAAAATTCATTTGTTACTAATAAAGCTCATTCTTGTCCTAAAATACTCCCAATGTGTGGAATGATTTTTATTAGGTTATTTTTCGTCAAATAAACTTGTGATATTTGAATGACGGACCCAAAATCCATATTTCTATACTTCATTCCTATACAAACGCATAAGATAAAAATAGTCGAATTTAAATACGAGTTCAAACTCCGCGGGTTATTTCCATACGGTCTGAAATTGGGCGTGAGCGCATACGCGGGGCGCAGTGCGTCAGCTGTGTTGATCTAGTGGTGAAAAATAATTACGAAAAAAAAATGTCTAAATTACGGGGGTCAACGTGCCGTTATAAAAAAGAATTATACAAATTTGGATAATAATAAGTAGACCGTTTTATGTAGTGAGGTCATTTCCCACGTATTAACTAAAAGAATATTCGTTATTCTGTTGATTGATAATCCTACTGACCGGAAGTTTTTTAGTACACGTCAGGTTTCCGAAAATGGATGTCGGTTGGTCGTGATTTTAAAAGGCATAGACGCCAAGTGAGTCGATTCTTATTTGAATAAAACCTTATCACCGTCTGATGTCAATTTATTTAAAATGAAGTTTGGCATTTCGTGTGTTTATTGGATTCTACTAATAATATCTGTCGTATCAAGGTAAAAATCTTTAACCCATTTATCGACAATTTTATCATCAATTTGTTGACGTTCTTTCAACCGCGATTCAATTCAACACACTACATAAATATCACGCAAGGTCATTTAAGCGAAATATTCACCCTCGATATATGTTTAACTAGGTACTTTCTTCCTCTTAAATTAACTATGTACATACATACCCGCATTATTTTATAATATTCGACCACAACTCCTTTAAAAATCATTCAACATTTCGATAATACGTCTTTCACGGTTGCTTTAAACATTTCATTCATTAGGCTCTCTCCGCTAATCATCTCTCGTACTTATTTGCGGGTAAAAAAAAATCCTAACCTCAATTCTACTCCCGATAATTGATTAATCAATAAATAACCTAGCGAGCATTAAGTCATAATTGGATTGTGTCTCTCCATTTCTTTTTTCTCCTCTTGTACAACTTTTTTCTCCAATTTATTATTTTTTCAGCGGTCTTTTATTCATGATAGTCGCTTCAGAAGGAATTAAAGTACCCGGAGATCAAACGATCGATCGCACCAACGGACACTTCGGAGTTACAACAAATGTAACTATTCAAGACAGCGGCGGAGGGGATATTGATATAGGTATAGATCTAGATCTAGATCCACCCGACGGCACATTCCTGAGTAAAATCGAACATCCAAATCCAATAGTGGACACAGATAAGAAGATAAATTCTCAGGTACAACAAGATTAGAGAAAGTAATATCTGATATCTAAAAACCTGTTTAACTCTACCTTAATCTTGGATAGGATTAACAGTTTAATTACTTTCACGACTTGGCCAACTGGCTGATTACTTAAACAGCCCATCGTTCCATTGCAGGTCTTAAAATCTGGAGAATGATTAGTTTTAATTAAAAGTGAAATAGGAATGAGTTTTATTTGCAGATCTTAGAGGCTGAGGCGCAAATAAGCAAAATGAAACTGTTTACTTTTTTGATAAGATTAGAGATTAGAACACATGTGTACGCGGGTCTCGGCTTCCTGTGATCTATGTCAATGTCAGCTACAGCCAAGTCGTGCAAACGTGGCTAAGCTAAATATAAACACGTGTCGTTTGGTAGAATTATACTACTCCCTCCATATATATACGAGATTGAGAAACTGGTTTCATTATTTATTGGACCAAATTGTTATTGCCAATTTCCTGAAAACACACCATGCTATAATTTTGTATATGTTTACCGCCAAATTCGTGGATTTCCATTATGTTATAAATATGATTTCTTATCTCCTATGAGCACATATTTAAAGTATTTTCATGAAATGAATACATTTCTTTCTACAACAAGAACCGATTGCTATATGAACTCATGTTATAGGAAGAGATCGATCTTACATGATCAGATTTGTTCCCTCCTATTATACAATACGTTTCTATTTTTACAACAAAAATCAAGGAGTTTGACGAACTTTGAAAGCCCCCTAAATTCTGAGTAGTCGATGCTATGTTTCCAGGACACTCTAAATATAAGTACGAATCTAAAGTTTCATCTAAAACCTATTCTAATTATTTCAGAAAGAAATCACTGAATCAGAGCCAGACTCGAAGCGAAGAAAAAACGTTGAAGGAACGGAAAATCTACCCGGCCTAGAACTATTTCCCGATGGATTGACTCAGCAGCCAAATCTTTCACAAGGGTAAGCCTAGTCCTTGTTTATTTGTATCTATTATCAATTTCCTCATTTTTTTTTTAATACCATTTGTCCTCTTGATTTCAATCTGGATACTCGATATTGCAAAGTTTCTAATTCTCCTCACGTTTATTGTACAAGGTCAAGGTTCGCTTACAATTTATACCTATAGTTTATTTATTTTCGTTCTATCCATTGATTAGATTAATATTTAAATAGGAGAACGGAGGTCTATAGTCAGTCCGTTTATGGCTCAAGTTGCAAAGCCCGTTCCCTTCCCCGATACCTAATATGTCTATTTCAATCCTCACCGGTTCTAGACTAGCCTTGTTTTATTTCAGCCTCGTAGTATCCTTAATGGAAGAAAAGAGTCGGTGTCACTTTTCGAAAAATAAATATAAAGAACGAATAAAAATGATATTGTAGATCGCGTTTAGAAATTTTTGCGCAAATAAAATAGCGTGTATATCGTAGCAATAAAATACGTATTACACCTATACATCTACATTGAGATTAAGGAGGAGACAGTTTGTTTTAGCAATGAATATCAAGGCTGTTGTAATAACCGCAGACCACAGGGATATTTTACATACACGTCAATGATCCCTATACACGCGTGCTAATCGTAAGTGTAGATACGAATCTTACGTAGTTGCTTTCGAGTATGAAATGGTGATTAAATACAACATATACGATTTATCAACGAATATAAACACGCTCTTCGTTTTGATATGAATTTTTTATTTTTTATTTTTGTTCATTACTCTATGTACTATCAAACGATTTTTTTTCCTCATAGTACTCTGTTTTCGTTGCTTCTTATCGTTCTCGTAAACTAACACTAATTAATTTCGTTATTATCGTATACTTTGATAACTGGGAAATAAAGAATTCTTAAGTAATAGTATATGAATTCCCGGAAATACCCTTTCGGATTATATTCCTTTTATTTAACTTTTATTTAATCCTGGGTTTCACTGTGGGATTCGAAATCGAAAGGCTTCGATGTGGAATGTTACGTTTTTCTAGCTTGTTCACAATCGCGATATAACATCACGTACATAGTTACGAAAAATTGGAAAAAAAAAGGATGTATACAGAATATGTTGTGATAAAAATATCAACAACAAAAAAAAAGAAACTTTTTGTTTTTCCTGGCCATTCTAATTTAACTTTAATCAACATCCATATCTTACAACTTCCTGCAGCTGTATGTATAGTTTCACATTATACGCGATAGTGATATGTATATTGTCTTATCTTTGTAAGGCTCGTCGCTCCGCGACGCCGTGGACGCTCGTGTCCACCGGTTTAAAGTATTCGTATATTTTATAACAGAGGCTTATATTTATTATAACTATTGTTAAATAATTAGCTAAATTTTTTTGTCGTCGCAATTTTATTAAAAAACAAAACTATGGGATAGGGGTGTATGAGTTTATTCTAACGATGAAACAAATTATGTGTGAAAGTATATTCTACTATGCAGTCCATATATGATATATACGTATATACTAGATTTACTAGGTAAAACTAGTCCGATGAAATCCTGCGACTTACGGTTTTCTCTCCGTCGATATTATTATTTGTACTCGCAATTTAGATCGGAGAAATTTGTCTTAGGAAATATGGGAAGACGTTTCTATTCTAAGAATCTGTTATGTACAGTTTAACCGTATAAAAATCGATTCTAACGCAGTATCAGAAAGTAATTAACTAAAATTGTTCCAGTCTAAATATTACTGTTTTATTTTTTATTTTCTTTTTGTAATAAATCTAAAATCGTAAGATCAGAGTCTCGAATGAGACACACTGTAGAATAATTTTCTTTTCTTTATCTTTATCTTTATCTTTTTTTCTCAATCATCATCACTATCGGCTATAACCGTTATCGTTGAAACAATAAATTGTATTGTTTGGTATATAGCCAACAATAAATAAATAATTATGATAATGAACAGAACGTGAAACGTCTGTCATTTAATTGTCACGTGCACCTGTCTGACGTTTAGACGCGTGCGCGTGTTTTACGATGCGGGAGAGTAGAGATAGCGGGAGAAAAGGAGACAGAGAGAGAGAGAGAAAGAAAGAAGGAAGTGGGAGACAACGATCCCTGAATCGAAGCTGATAGTTGAAATTCGCCGACGCGGTGCCGGGGCGTCGATACGCGCCGCGACATCCTGAAGAGAATTTACCTCAACTTCGTTGTTTATTATTTGTATTTAATTAACGTGTTTTTTTTTTTTTTTTTACTCACAAACATTACTAAGTTTAATATATTTTAATTAATTATCGTTAAATAAATTTAAAAACTAAGAGTTAAACGCCCGAATATGAATAGTGCAACGATATATAATACACACACGTATACTATATGCGAACTGACTTATACGCTTATATTATATGATAAATAGGAGGCGTCGTGTTTAATCAGATAACATTATATACTTATAAATTGTTAAACATGACTAATTTCGCATATGTATGTCGGCGACAGCTCGTGAAGTAACGCCACGTGGTTAACTACAGCACACGGTTTATCGATTGAAATTTCCCGTTTTTTATTTTTTTTTATTTTTTTTTTGCCCCCCCCCCCCCCCCCCCCCCCCCCCTGATATATATATAGTGCTCTCTAATACACATATATGTGGATATAAATTATTACGCTATAGATGCGACGTTGTATAAATAATATATAAATATATTATGTTAAGGGTGTGGACGCTACGTCATATATATATATATATATATATATATATGTATAGTTTGATGAATTTTTAATAAATTATCAATAACCAAGTGAATAAGTTTCATTAATGAATAATTTTATCGAATAATATAGTAATTTTTTTTTTTTTTTTTTAATACAAGAACAATTAATTATACTATATAAATATTAAAGACGCACACATCAGACTTAATTAACAGAGATAATAAATAATTATAATGTGGATAATTAATAAGTAATAAGGAGGAAAAATAATATTCGTAGTATTGATATATATTTTGTGTAAACAAAATTATATACTCGACCTTGTGAGTTTGTGTAAAAATAACGGTAAAGAACTCTAATTTTAACGTTCTGATTTCTATTTTTATTTTTCTAATTTTTTGTGACGATAATTAACGGAATTCTTCTCTCATCGATCATCGCATCTTTCATACAAGTATTTCGCATTTAATTTAGCAGCTGCTCGTTTTATACCCCCTCATGCAACGATTAAGCAAATATCATTTTTTGAATAGTATTCATTAAGGATATCGAATGGCTGAATATTATATTAATTAATTGCACGGTTCACTTCGTCGTTAATAAACTGAGAAAAAATTAAAACCTTTGAATATATTCTTCTATATCTATCGAAATCGAATTAGAAGATAATCAAACGATAGTTATACTTTGGGGACAGATTCTGTTGAGAAGCTTACAGGCGTCGTAACGACGGGTGTATTTCTAATATTAGTTCATCCGAAAGCACGATGTCAACGGGTTAACCGTGTCGTTGATATTCGTTAGATCGAATTAGATTCACTACTTCTTATTCTGGTTTATTTATTTTCTACAATTTTTTTTATACGTCTCTCTATCTATATCTCTCTGCTCTAATGAAACTGTTCGAGGGGGGATTTCTTTCGAATCGCGAATATCGCATGTAGAATGCAGAGTGCAGAGTGCAGAGTGCAGACTTTGGGCCCGTCTGACCAAAACAATGTTCTTACTACTTAAAATTACCACACGGACTTCGAGACCGTTTATATACGAAAAATAAATAGTCACGATGCATGATAATAGCACGATTTAAATTACAAATAACAAGACGTCGTGTTCCCTTTTCGTTTTTTTATTGTTATGTTAAATTCGGTTTATTTAAAAGTCTATATATACTATATATTAAATTTTACGAAAAACCCACAGACACACACACATACAAGAAAAAAAAAAAAAAAAAGGTTACAAGTTACATGCATAACATCGATACAGGTATAAGTATAATACGTGATTATATATTATAGCCGCATATCAATCGAATCAATCAATTTTCGTTTTTTTTTTTTTTTTTTTTTAATTTATTTATATTCATAAATTATAGCTTTATTCTGACGTGCAAGTGTGTAGTTCGTATAATAAATTACGTATTATTATTAAAAGTTAAAGTATATCGAGGCGTCGTATAGTTGCGTAATGTAATATCATTCCGGTTAATCTGTTAGACGAGTGTTTAGTTTCGCGGTTGAAGTTCCGTGCGGTACGTATGGAAACATCTTCGTAGTTAACACCAGCTTGGAGACACTTTTTCTGTTATAAATATATTGGATTATAATATAATATTTTGTTCGTATCAATCGTATTTATTTGTTAAAATAGCGTCTATAACAAATACGACTGAGGCAATAAGCGCGAATATACCACTTGCTATCATCTGATTTGAATACTGATTTTCATATTTGAATATCAAATTCTCGTGTAAATTACTCCAGTTGTGAATAAGGACGATGCCAGATGCGAAACACAGGATTCCACCAACCGAGGAAAATATCACAGACTGTAATCAGAATTTTATGCAAATTGATTTATACTCGAAACGGAAAAAAAAGGGGAAAATAATCATAAATACAATTCATTCTTAATCAAATGTCTCACCATTCTCTTAGGCTGACGTTCGCCGATTAAATAACACAATATAATTATCGCATTTATCAAAATGTAACCGCATATAGAGACGTAAACTATTCCAGAGTGGTCCAAGCTCGGACGCATTTGCTCACTTTTGAATGGATCGACGATCAATCCTATCGTCACGACGCAGATAATCTGGAATAGAGATATAGAGAAAAAAAAACGGTCAAAATCCCGAAACATTATACTACTGTACTTGGTACTTACGAGTTCGATGATTTTACAAAAAAATGGTCCTTCTTTCGTAATGTTTTTTATCCGCGATGTGACGTTTGGTCTGTTAGTCACACTCCTGTCCCCCATTTTATTTATTTATTTATTAATTGATTGATTTATTTATTTATTTATTTATTTGGATCGTTTAACTGCAGTTTATATCGTATCTTATTAAGATTTTTTTTCTTTTCTTTTCTTTTCTTTCTCTCTTTTTATTTCTTAACTCGTCGATGCAGCTGCTTATTTAACACTGTGAATTTTTCGTCTCAATCTTTCTATCTCCTAACTAAATCCCCCCACTGTTTATATTATTTTTATTCGTAAAACTGCTACCTACTATACTTAATTCGTAATTGTACTTTGTTATGTACAGCCTTTATATGACCCCTGTTCTCATTGTCTGATGAACTCATCTCTTCTGAATTCTTCTTCGCTTATATTCGCAATTTGCGTCTTAACATTTTTACGTGTTAATTCATAGTCAACGCAATTGTCGCGACCTCGAATTATACAGCTACTTTTAGACGAGTAATTTCAATTCTATGCGAAACCTGATTTTATTCAACCTTCGATCGTTATTATTCCATTCATTATATAATATATGGCTTGTAATAGAACGTGGGATCGTTATCATTACATAGCCGATTGCTAGATGGAATCATGAAACTTGCAGCTGCAATTTTATAGAAGGAATTAATTATCCATCGATCGATCTTACATGAGCAGATTTTTTACTCCTAGTATATAATACAGGCATGAGGGAGAGAGGGAAGAATTCTGAAGAATTCAACTCCGAATCCATATAATATCATGATATACATGGATTTGTGTAAAAATTGCAAAATCATTAATCTGGTGTCAATTTTCTTAAATATTTTTCCATTTATTACACAGGAATTGACAGTCATAGCCCCTACCTCTCTGCTTATAATATCATTCCAAAATGACAATTTAAGTGCCGGTAATTATGTGTGTTCTCAAGAGACAATGTATTTTATGATAAGTAATCAAAGTGGCGTGTTTCAAAACTCTCCATATCTTAGCGTTATCTATTTTTAAACTCCAAGGAATAGAAGCTTGATGAGACAATGCAATTCGACACGAAGTTTACTGCCTAATAGTTGACAATAATATTGAAATATTGATAATTAATAATATGGCTAAAAGAGACTCTTCAAGCTCGTGCCCTATGGCATGGTCCGATGATTCCTCAGGACAATTACTCCATGCTGCGGTACTTTACCTCGGGGTTGTTGCCGTCCTTTGGTGTTTTCCTACCAGGCTTAATCATCGGTGAGAAAATCTCTTTTAAGAGAAGAGAAAAAATATGCCGAAACTTTGAACATAGTTATAAGAGATATAGATTGCCTTTGCTATACTTTCAAACCTTGTAATATAACTTGAAATTTAATCTCCATTTCAGAGTTCCGGAAACTGACCAGGCAGTCGTATTAACTTTGGTTGACGCCGCAGCCGCTGAACTTCAGAGCTTAGCCGGCGAGCCAAGAAATTCGCTTGATAAACTAGGAGGAAAATCTGTGGTCAGTAATTTGACTATAACTGCTCTAAGGGATTCGGAGCCTTCCCAGCTTCCTTCTCCTTCGAGACTTCCGACTCTTGCTGAGTTGGATCCAGATGCTAGTTTGGAAACTGTGCAGAATCTCACGAACGACGAAGATCAGGAGCTGCAGGAAATCCAGGAAGACTCAGTCCCTCATTACGAGGACCAAAATATAGAAGTTCTTATTGTCAGGGCGGATCAAAGCGGCATAAGCACTGAATCACCACTTAACGTTGTCATCAATGACGAGGACATCGTACCCATTGGACTTACCACGACTCCAGATGAACTGGAAACTACATCTGAACTACCAGAGATCGAGGCCAGAGCCAGACTAGCTGGAGGTGCTGCAGAAGATGCTGGAATTATGCTCGATGTTTTAGTAACTGCTGCTGATCCACATGAAGATATACCCTCATTTAGCGAATGGGCACAAAAAAGGCTCGAGGAAGCTGAGAAGAAGAAAAGTAAGATTTGGTTGTTTGGTTACAGACATTTGCAATTTCAGTAATTATTAGATGTTGATATTATTCAATCAATTTATGATAATGTGGCTTCGTTTCATAATGTAATTGAGACTGATTTTTCAGCCCACCCAAACGCATCGGCACAAAATCCTGGAGGTCCGGGAGGCCGGGGAACAGGGAGTACCAAAGTTAGATCGAAAAATTATGCGTCGCCAGATTGTGGGTCGAAAATTGTAGCTGCTAACCCTGAGGCAGGAGGTGCGAGCAGTGTCTTGAGCTCTTCGAGGGATGAATATATGCTAAACACATGTACCTCACGAGTCTGGTTTGTAGTCGAGCTCTGTGAGGCTATTCAAGCGGAGAAAATCGAGCTGGCTAATTTTGAACTGTTCAGTTCTTCGCCTAAGGATTTTTCCGTGTTTGTTGGCGACCGCTTTCCGTCTAGAGACTGGAGCGCCGTTGGACAATTTGCTGCCAAAGATGAACGTGACATACAGAGCTTTGCTCTGCATCCTAGACTTTTTGGAAAGTTTATTAAAGTTGAACTCCACTCGCATTATGGGTCCGAACATTTCTGCCCAATCTCACTCTTTCGAGTTTATGGTACTAGCGAGTTCGAAGTCCTTGAAACAGAAAACCAGATCCAAGAATCCATCGGGGACTTGGACGATGGCGAAGATGAGGAGGAGATGCTGGACGTTGACACTGGTGATCCTCCAAGGAATTTATTCGGCAGTGCTAGAGATGCAGTACTTAGTATAGTTAAAAAAGCAGCAGAAGTTCTGGTCAAGTCAGGGAACACAGTGAACAATAATACAAAAATCAGAGAGAGCATAGAAGACACTATACTACAGAATTCTCTTATAGCAGCTTGTATGACGCCGCGATACAGCGTTCTCTGCAATGACTGCACTGAGACAATGTTCGCTAAGGTCTTTCAACTCGTAAGCTGCAACGATCAGTATCTTGCCTCACTCTTAAGAGTCGATTTTGTAAACAAAACACTTTGTCAAAGCAGCGTTTGCCCCTCCCTAGGAGTTCGGACTAAAGGAATAAACGAATTTGGGGATTCAATCGCCACTAGAAACGACCCTGGGGCTAGATTCTTGGCTTCTTTATTCCCACCACAGTATCTTGTCGCTTTATGCAACGTTTTGGCAGCTAGAGAGAGCAGAGTTATTGTAAACACTAGCTACTATGTTACGGGTAATAATTCCGAGGGGGCAGCGACGCTCGAAGATGCTTTAATCGCACCGCCCCAGGGAGTTCCCACAAGCTACGAAAGCGCTTCAGCTTCTGCTAGTCAACAGGCCGCCTATTGTACAGTGGAGGATAATTCGCCGGCTTGTAGATCTTCCGGGGTATCAGAGCAGCCAAAATTAGGAGTGGAATTTTCCACACCAACTCATAACGACGTTGCTCCTCTGGCAGAAAATATCGCTGCACTTATCAAACCCACTAAAACTCTGACCAGGGATGATGGATCCGGGAAGGAACCACCCTCTGAACTTTTACTTGAACCTAGTCGAAAATCTACCGAGGAATCGACCTTCTTTGAGGCACCGACAAGTCCTTCTCCATCGTCAAATCATCAGGCTACGATAGTTGACAAAGTACGAACTTGGAATGAGTTTTTATTCTCAGAAGATATGCCCGAGATATATTTTCAATTTCTTTTTTGATTATCTAGGTCATTGAGGAGACGGGAATACAGGGGACTGCGTTCGAAACAGCCTCTCATAATGCCCCAACGACAGCTACCTCTGCTGAGACTAATCCAGAGATTGGCGAGATTTTGGTAGATTCGGAATCTGGTGAAGCCGTGGTGCCGGAAAGTGAACCAGAAAATGAACCAGAGCGGGAACAAGAGGTCAAAATATCACCACAAGATCAAATCAGCCTTGATTCATTGCTATCAGATCTAAAGGATCTTGAGGCGGACTCAGTTACCATGCAAAACAATCCAGCAGCTCCTAGTGCCACTCTCTCACAACACACTCCAAACCCACAACAGAAAGAGTCTGTTTTTTTGAGACTTTCGAATCGGATAAAGGTATACACCTAATTTATTAGATAATTAACATTTCGTGGCCAATAAGCTGGCAACCTAATCATTTTTAGAGTTTATTCTAAGCAAGGGATTAATAATATTTCTCTTTCATCTTCGAACCTGTAGTTTGTTGTTTAGCCTAATGATTGTTAATTTTTATTGAACCAGATTTACTTTACTATTTATTCTTGATGTTTATATTCACGAACTAAACTGCTTTCAGACATTAGAGCGGAACATGTCGCTCAGCGGTCAATACCTTGAAGAGTTGAGTAAAAGATACAAGAAGCAAGTTGAAGAGATGCAGAGGTCTTTGGAGCGGAGTATAACTGCAATGGGTGAAGAGTCGCGCCGAGCCGAAGAAAGAGAGTCCCGAAGACTGGAAGAGATTGTAGATTTAAAAGAGCAGGTTTCTATTCTTACAAGATCTCTGAGCACACTTCTCAGCGACAGAGACAGCTGGCGGAGTAAATTTTCTCTTATAGGACAACACATCGTTCTTATTTGCGTCGAGATCGTAATTGTGCTTCTGGTTGTTTCCTACTGCCGGCGAACCGTAGAGCTAGAAGATGATGTTGAGGGATCATCGACACGGCCTAAAATTACGCGGCGGAAAAGCGTTGAGGGAACCACAAGGAAAACTAAAAAGAGACGGCCGAGCGAAATCACGGCTCACATATCGGGGACTTATCGAGAACTCCTGATTGACGAATCTGCGACGTCAAATGAGGCAGCAAGGAAGGAGAGAAAGAGAAAACGGAAACGAGAAGCCATCGGTAAAGGCCCGGTGGTAACAATATCGGATTTTCCAACCATCAGACCCATCCGACGAGAAAGTCTCAACGCTTTACCCGGCGGTACTAATTTTCCTTCGAGGAGAGCATCTTCTTCGGATGCCTCTAAGTATCCTGAGAGAAATTTGGATACTGCTGATGTTCAGCAGCGGCCTGAATCAGCTCCTGAAAATTGCTCGGGATGGTTTAGCGACCAAAAACAACCTGAAGAAACTGAAATAACAATTTCTACTGCGTTTAGTGAGGCCCCAGTCATTCACCCTCGAACACGTGGAATTGAAGATATTACAGAGTCCAAGAATTCATTCGAGGTAGTCTCTGCAAAAGGAGAAAACGGCGGAAATATAGAAAAGAAAACAACCACAGGATTAAAGCCTGGAGGGATTTTGAAGAACCGGAAACTCTCGTCTCCTGCTTTTATGAAGACTGCACTCGGTTCTAGAAGCAGAAGAATGCCTGGGAAAAGCGAATCTTTGGCTGAACCTCTGCCCATGCTTAAATCAGACAATTGGGAATGGTACTCTAAACATTCGGGGAGCAGATCTAGTCAGGAGGATAACAGAGAATCGCCAACACCTTCGGTTACAATACGAATCGGAGCTAGTGAAGGAGTTAACGGGTCAAGTGGGACCAACGGGAGACATGAGGATAGCGATGATTCGCGGAGTGGAAGTGCGACGTCTACTTCTGGCTCTAGAAAAGACAAAAAAACTTATGGACTAAAAAAAATGGTGAAAAAATTTTTCTGATTCGAATAAATCGCTTGAAGGTTGACCTGCTCTGATGAAAATTAGTTGTAATAATTTTCACAGTATTCATCTTTGCATGTTTATCTAAAGCGAAAGGAACTTTACAGTCGACGCGACGTCTAAGCTGAGAATTATAACGAAATAGCTCCTTAACGCGGCTGCTTCAAATTCTTTTTGTTCATTTTCGCTTCTTCTTAGTCCTAGACGTCGATTAATAGGTAATTTACATTAGCTAGATAGGTAGGATATACAATTAAATATTACCGCTGTACTTGATCGCGTGAAGAAAGTTAAATATAGCGCAGATCGCCAATGAAATGTTTAGCTACATTATTTATTTATTCGGTTTATTTTTTCTTTTAATTTTTTTTTATATTTTCTAAATATACTTTTACGTCGTTGCCCTTGGCGTAATTAAAAAGGCCGCCAAAGAATCTAATTTCTCCTAATTATACTATAATATATATATAAGTATATTTTTTTCTTCTTTCCTTCAAGAAGATTAGAGAAGCAAAGAACCAGATAAACGTAGTTCCCTACGTTATATGGCATTAGAATTGTTCAGAGTTAACGTGCACACATGCATGCATATACCCGTAGTAACTACCAAGAGAAGAGAAAAGTCTTGACTTATTATTGACTGAAGTTTGAAAGAGGCGAGGGCTTTTTATTTTATTTTTTATTTTATTTTCCCCTTCTGGCTGATTATTATTGCCAATAATCTGCAGACCCGGTTTGTTAATGTATCAATGTAATGAAATAATGCGCCCTGTGATATTTCAAGTTATGCGTAATACAGAAGACTTTTAAAGAAAAAAAGAAATTGAGTTGAATAATTATTGGGAGGGGGATGGATAGTTCGCGACAAGTCGACGGGGGAGGTAAATCCACAACTTAATCTCTAATCAGACATGTCCTAATTACTTAATTCTTGCATTTAAAGACTATTGTGTTATTATTGTATATGTTATAGGAAAAAGTTTCTGACCAAGTCATTTGCGTTTATTTAGTATGTTTCTCATAAGTTGAATCGAAGTTAGGTGGTATAATTAATTGATCTTACGACTTGGTCGATTGTATTTATTATATTAGAATAATAATAATTATAATCATTTAAGAATTGCGTGAATATTATATATTGAAGTATTTTAAGGAAGCTGTTTACGAAATGAAGAGTCGATTTTTTTTCTTTTTTTTTTCTCTTTTTCTATTATCTTTTAAACTACTAACGAAGTACTGCAGCCTTTGTGAACGTTATGTCAAATGCGTATAAGATAAGGAATTTTATTTTTCGTTCAGCTTTTAAAAATGAATGATTATTAATTAATAATGGCGCTCAATTTGTTAGTTACAGCTAAAACGTTGACATTAGCAGTGCATTGACAATATACATATAATTAACATAGTTCTTATTCTTTTTTCTTTATTTTTCTTTTTCTATAATTTACCCTCTTCAAACCAACAGACAAATTAATATTATTT
This sequence comes from Tenthredo notha, assembly GCA_914767705.2. Lineage (NCBI taxonomy): Eukaryota > Metazoa > Arthropoda > Insecta > Hymenoptera > Tenthredinidae > Tenthredo > Tenthredo notha. The sequence continues at coordinate 6,076,163 of OU611921.1, read as the reverse complement.
AGTAATCAGCAACTAGTCCGATAGGGTGAATTAATTATCGTTATTAAATAATTATCGAATAGTAATAGTCATGTGAAATATGTAAGTGTAAATTTTGTAAATATAATAATGCGCTGTTCAATTGTCACGCGATTCCAAAACAATTTAATTATTATTTAATATTCTACTTTGTTATCGTAATATTATTATTATTATTATTATTATTATACATAAGTTTTATTATACATAAGTTTTACTGTATTATAATATCAAGTTGCGTTATTATAATATTTATATTTATGTATTGGATACTTTCGAAGTTGAACATACTAGGTTTTGAAAAAGAATTGTCTAAATTCTAGATAGATTGAATAATTAGCAAGAACCGGGGCTAATAGTTATCTACGTTTTATGCTTTAAATTTTAAAAACGACTGTTATAATATCGTTTCAATAGAAACATTTATACCTTACCCGTAAATATCGCTTAAAATGTTTTTTAGTAAAAAAAATTATGCGCCTGTGTAATGGGGAAAATAAAGTTGCCAAACAAATCAATGTGAACATCTTGAATTGTAAAATTGTTTACATTATTTATTCCATATCATTTTCATTTCTAAAAACTAATATTATATCTGTTCATTACGGTATTCTGTAATTATTATTCACGGCCTTATGTCGACCTTGTTCGACTTATATCAACTTATTAATTAAAAACAACCCGATGAAACTAGTTCATTAACAAACTACGAGCTGTATAAACAGTAATGCAAATAATATTAGAAATTGCATGGGTACAATTGGGTTCTGAGTATGTATGCACATCACAAGTTCGAATATAAAAGGCACGAACTAGATCTTCTAATCAACAGTATATTTCTATAAATTAGTTTGAACCATCCATAAGATCGAATACCGAAATCATGGGGATTAATGGAATGATTTTATTTCTTTTAATCGGGTGTCTTTGCTACGTGGTTGCCAGTAAGTATACAATAATTGCTATTACTGAAAGTAAAATATAGATTTATAAATTTGAAATATATACATATGTGTAGGTAATATAAAGTTAATAATTATTCCAGTAGATATTATGTAATGGATTTATTCTCAGATGATGTTGGATACAGGAATAAAAGTTGTTCTGGTATAAATCAGGAAAATAGGCCATGCGGAACATATTCGTTTTGCGAACCGACTTGCGGAAGGCCATTGGGTGGACCATGTCCTAAGGTAGATATTAAAAAACATTAAATGATCTATCAATTCGATAAATAATACTGCATATTTAAAAACGAGATAATTAACGATGAAGAATTGAATTTCACGCTGTGCGTAAAATACTTTTCTTGAATTTTTTAAAAATGCTGTGGATCTGCCGCGCGCTGAATCGCCATATTTTAGGCAACTGAACATACACTCAGGTGTAGCGATACCTCCGAATATCTATACGGACTATAAAGACCGCAAAGAAATAATTCAAATTTTGTATATTATTATTATTGTGTTTTATAGATTTGCGTCGCTGGATGCTTTTGCAAAGAGAATTACATCAGGGATCGTATGGGTGGTACCTGCATACGTAAAGAGGACTGTTAGCGAGGATGCTGAATTTTATTTTTAATATTTATAGTTTTGAAAACAATGCACAGACATACCTATACAAACACTAATAAATACAAAATATTTCAATCTTTATTACAGTTTTGTTTTACTGTATTTTCTTGAAAATATTGTTCTTGAGTGTAATGCAGCAATTCTTAGACCGACGATGAGAGCGAAAAAAAAATGAAAAAATAAAAATAAAAAATCATAGGTGTGAAGTTTTTCTGAATTGCTTTATTATCAATTCCTTAAATTATGTCTAGAAATTAGAAATTGGTCTGAATAAGGTTTGCAGTCATGTGCATTTTTTCAAAAATGCACAGTCTCTATACAAGTCGATTCATAATGACCCTCATTCGTCTTCATAAAATTGGAAACAGCTATGTAAACGACGTAAGAACCTATATTCTATTTGTGTGTCAGGCTTAGAAATAATACCGAATATTTCTTTCAAAATAATATATATTTATTTAGATAACATATGGAAAGAAAAAATGAAAATAGCTGCAAAAGAAACAACATTTGGTAGGTATACACAGTTTGATATATAAAGGCGAGGTGATGAAGCATACTCGAATAGTCTGCAATTGAATTTAAATAATCCTCTGTACATAGCATCATAACGAATTATATCTACGGATACAAGATGAAGAGCTCCGCTATTACATTAGTTTTGTTATTTGCTATGGTTTCGTTCGTACTCGCAAGGTCCAATAGTATGAAATTTTCTAATTAAATGTTATCTAGGATTTATAATCAGTTAATATTCAATCGGTTATTAGTATATAAATTGAAGATTTAGAGACGTTTTAGAAATAATTTAATACATCGTTTAGAATTTATGATTATATATTAATTGTCTTTTTCAGTTGCTCCTATAGAAATCGACGAAGAAGGAGATTGTCCTCGTCCTTATGAGGTATTCAATCCATGTGGTGGCTGCTTTGTAAAGGTCTGTGGTGTTAGTGAACCTAAAGGAGTTGGTTGTGCAGCGGTAAGTTTTACTATAATATCATTTTTCATATAATGATAATTTATATTCTGATCAAGCATTATTACACATCTGATTTATTTATTAGGTTTGTAGACCCAGATGTGAGTGTCGAACTGGATACATAAGAGCATCTGCTGGTGGGCCTTGTATTCCTGAATACAAGTGCAAACCCACCAAACCTAATTGTGGTAATAACGAGGAATACAATAGCTGTGGTAGTCGCTGCGTACCAACTTGTGATGATCGCAAGCCTGGACCCTGTACTGAAGTTAGTGTTTAATGAAATAGAAGTTTGAAACTCAAGTTGAATAAAAAAACGAATGATGATGTATTATTATTATTATTTTTTTTGCAGGAATGCGTCGCAGGATGCTTTTGCAAACTTAACTACATCAGGGAACGAATTAATGGTAGTTGCATATGCGAAGATGAATGTAAGCCAAAATGCTAATTCATGGCTTGAGTATTGAATAATAGACAAATCTGTACACAACTGCGTGTATATAAATTATCGTTGTAACACAATTGATCAAATATTTCATGTGTATAAAGTTTTTGGAAAAACTCAATAAAGTATTATATCAACCTTTATGTGATCTTGTTTTACTCCATTTGAAATAACAGCCATAACATATTTAAATAAACTAATAATTTCTATTTGTATAACTTATGCGAAAATGAAAAGATGTATTAAAATAATTGCAAAACCAAGAGCATTCTATAAATATACACAGCTGATATAATAGCACGAAAGTGACATAAAGAAATACTGAATGTAGGTCTGATGCAGCAATTGACTTTATAATATATATAGTATACCAAACGATCTGTTACTTCATTAAGAATTAGATACGAGTAGAGGATGAAGATCTGCACTACTCTATTCATTGCACTGTTTGGTATGGTTTCGGTCCTATTTGCGGGGTCTAAAGGTAAGAAATTTTCTAGTATTGCATACATCCCATATAATGAAATATATTGATTGATGCAATTACTGTTATCGAGAATTCATAGTCAATATTAAATTGATTATATTTTTTAGCTAGATTGTATGTCTATAAGAGACGTTCAAAAAAATTATTTATTCCACCGTCTGTAATTTATATGATTACATATGTGGCTTTTTTTTTTAGCTGATTCTTCCGTTTCCCAAGAGCATCCTTGCTCTTGTAACGAGGTATGGAGCGATTGTGGTCCTCCGCAAGGTGGCTGTTTTGAAAGGATTTGTGGTGATCCTTCACTTGAAGGAACTGCCTGTAAAGCAGTAAGTCTAATTATATATTTATAAATATTATAATATAATGAACAAGCAATTCCGTAACCGATAACAAGGGGCGTTTACTACAAGGAAATATTTAATTAATCTGAGATATCTGTTAGCCTTGTAGACCCAGCTGCTACTGTGGAATTGGATTCATAAGAGAATCTGCTAATGGTAATTGTATTCCTGAAGACAAATGTCCAGTTATTTGCACCACAACCGACTCAACTACCACAACACCATGAGTAAATAATTCAATCCGAAATTCGAAGATCGGGTGTTTGTATGAATAATAGAGCTTTTGCGTGACTATTAAGACACCATAATATGTGTAATGTATTATATTTGATAATATAGATATAATGTATATAGTATAATAATACAAACACTTGATAAAATATCTGTATCTTATTAGTTTTCTTCCTGTAACTGTATTTCGTTTTAAATATTATTCCTGAATTTAATATTTATTATCATACAAGTTATGTAAACAATGCAGGAGAATAGCTGTGAGGCATACAGTATTCAACAGGTAAACGCGAAATGAAGAAGTAAGTTTCAGTCTAAAAAGTAACAGAAATTTAAAAAAAAAATTCGCAGCATCATCATAAACTAGCTCCGAATTCGAGATGAAAATCTACACTATGATATTGATAGTACTATTTGCTGTGGTTTCATTCGTACTGGCAATACCTGAAAGTGAGAAATTTTATACTATTCCAAATTTTCCTACATATTACATTGATTATATGGTTTCCTAATTCTTCAACTATACTACTTGATTGATTATATTCTGGTTTCTTGTAGATTTTACCGTTGCTGAAAAACATGGTTGTACTGATTGTTACGGGGTATAATGAAATAATTTTAAATGACCATAAGGTGATTGTAAATAATTCTAATTTTCGTAATTGTTTTGCAGGATTTCAGTGTCCAAAGGTAAATTTAATATGATGCATTAAAATATTGGTAAAAGATGTTGATTCGCAAGCATAATTTCATGACTGATAATAAATACGTATAGACGAAAAACGAATATTTCATTTTTCCATTTAATTATTCACTAGGACATCTGTGTGCCCTAATACTACTGTGATACTGGATACATAAGGCTCTACCCGCGCGCTGATAGGCATTGCAGTATTACTAATTGTGAAAGCGAGTGTCCCTGTAAACACCATAAAGATAATTGATTAGCCTTTGAAGGATGTCCAAAGAGCGGGTATAGCTGTGAATATTAATAAAAATGAATAAAAGAAATTTATACGTGCGGAGTTTTTCTATGTCCCCGATTTATACTCTTGTTCGATTCTTTGATATTTTCTCGCAAAAATTGATGCAGCATGCAACCCGCATCCCATTCGTGTGATTTCTAACTTGAGATTACCTATAAGATAGGCGCATTTTTTTTCTCGTGCATCTCAACTCACGAGTATGGTATAGTAATGCTGTTTTAAAATTTCAGCTCACATAAAATTCTGACCTAGTTGAAATGAACTAGCAGCAACATCAAAGCATCGATGTATTCGATCTTAATCAATCTCTCCGCATAAATAACAGAATTTCCGACTGAAGCAGTGGCAACCCAACATACAATTACACTCGTCGATCCTCGGAAAACCTCGCGCCGCTTCGGGTCCTTTGACGCGCCAACCGACTTAAATCTTCAGTCACCGAGCGAGTTACCGCTAGTCGACGTCGCGACCAGTCGTAACTACACTTTTGGCTGTTTATTATAATAAGAAGAACGCATTTTGGCTAAAGTAATGTTTTGACATTTAATGAAGAATAATCAGTGACACCTAGGAGAACATAGACTGGTAAGGAATTATAGAACCTTAACCTATCACCTTGACAGTTGTTTAATCGCGATAGGCACGATATCATGAAACTTTTACCTTTTTAAACCTCGCGCCATACGTACCGAAGTTGCCAGGGCTGCGTTCCAAAACGCAGCCCAGCGCGGGAGCAGAAAACTGTTCCCGCGTTCCGGTCATTTCCGGTCGTTCCTCACGCTGGAAGGCGGCGACTTTAGTCAGCTCGAATTTTCCGTGTCATTTATATACGTGACCAGAGTGGCATCGGTCGACGTCTCGACGCCTCATAGTTGAGGCATGGTGTTATAATTCGATGTACGCGTCTTTGTCAAGGTAAGAGATTGTAATCTTGCGATTCAACGATCATTATCTGAGGGAAAAATATTTCATCGCGGTTCAACTCCGATTGTCGTGAAGTTCCATGCCAGTTTGAACTTTTCTCTCGACTTCCCTCGACCGGTTGCCGGTGGATATTTATATTAATTCTACATCTTTCCTTCTTCAACGTAAATTCTTCATTTCATCGTGTAATAATATCGAGTCCTGAAAAAAGTCATCGTAAATGGAATTCATTCGAAACGAAAATACTTGAAATATTCTAGCGGGGAGAAAATCCCGAGAGGGGCGGGTAGCGGGAAAACAAATTGGCTTTGGTTTGAGAATTTATGATTCACGGGTGAAATAACGAGATTTTATACTCTCATTTTCGTCTCAATTCATTTTTCAAATGTTGGTTTATTCGAAGAATTTGTTATTTATTTTTTTACTTTTTCTAACGTCTGCCTGCGCAGACGCAAAAAACTGTGCCTGCGTACGCGCAGAAAACTGCAACCGCGTTTATGGTCGTTCCGTGGAGGGGAGGGTAAACAAGCCGCCATCTTAATCGAAACGCTGTGAAATAATTGTGTCGAGTATAATAATGTTTTTAGGGTAACAAACGGTCGTTAAAATGAGAAAAAAGGTATGAATAGTCTTATCCTAGTATTCCGCAATCCTTTGAAGCAAAATTCAACTCCGAGCTCGCAATTTATTGACCATGGGCCGCTTTTGAGTGAACTTTTTTCCAACCGTTGCACAGTCAGCTGTTTCCCGCAGTTATACGTTAATATTATTTCGACTTGTGAATAGCCAACAATTGGGTATCTTTCGAATCGGTTGTAATATAATACATTTAACGTTATCGTGTAGAAGTTGATATGCGTATAATCGTATGTAAAACGTAAATAGTCGAACAACGAATATCTACAATACATAAATATGTACGAGGGAGTTATATCGAAGCACAGACCGCAGGTTGTTTACTTTTCGAAAAGTTCCAAAATGTTTGAACCGGTTTTTTACTCATTTTCATGGCTTAATCTGATATGATATAATAATAATGATAATCGAATTGAAATGAAAAATAATAATTTATTAAGTCCAATTTCAGAGGAAATTCATTACTGACATTAACCTGATTAACAAAACAATCATTTTGTTACAGAGACAAACTGCCGTAGGTCAAAGACGCAGACTCAAAGTTCTGAAGCTGTTTATATACATCAAATGTATCTTACCGATGAATTGAATGAGAGGTGAGCCACTAAATGAAATATTATTCAATTTTTCCGTCTCATTTCTAGATCGATATTTAGAATCACAATTACTTTGTTTAATACAAAAAATAGAAGTGACAATATGAAAACCAATGGAAATATCTATTTATATATGCCCTTTACATTTTTATTAAATTTTCATTTTCTGTTCCATTTTCCTCGCAGAAAAGTATATGGTCTGCGGGTCTAGAGATCCGACAAGTCTGATGAACCAAAGTGAAAACTGTATGGATTACTCGGGTCCAGGAATCATGAGGTCTGGAGTCCAGAGATTGAGGTGAGAATTGGCATGCAATGACCAATGTAATGTGCTTTGGGTTATACATATATATTCTAGATAGATTTGAGATAAAGTGGGTAAGCTTTTTCTATAAATTTCGAAAGAAATTCTTGATTTTCACTAAACTTTTATTCACTAAATTGTTGGTGAATTCCAACTATTCGTAAATTAATTTTACAGGTAATGAATTTTGAATTTACAATGAGTAACGAGTATTGGCAAGGATTATTTGTATACATGCACACGAATTCGCAATCCAATGTATTGTAATTTGATACAATGAGGTATGTCTATTCCAAGCATTATTCGGAGACACGCGTGTGAATTCACAAGACATTGCCTGTAAAATTAATTTACCAATGGTTCAAATTTACTAACATCTTAGTGAATTCAAATAGAATAAAACTCAAGAGATTATTCGAAATTTATAGAATAAGCTTACCAATTCACTTTTGCTGCACCATATTCGTAATTTTGCAGAACTTTTGTATATTAGATGTTTGTAAATTCACAATCATTTTTAACAGTGTATCTTTTCGAATAGACTATCATATACTCATGGTACTTATACGACTTTTTGCTACCTGAAGTTCATACTTCAGATGCATTAGGTGAAATACGAATAAGGCTTCTTAATATTAGAGTAGATTATGATGCCTGTCCGTTTCTCTATGTTTCATGTGTGTCTGCAAGCTGTCGGCGAAGCTGGGACAAGCTGCATCTGTCGAGGATCCTGGAGAAGAAGGGATGAAAACGAATATTCGAGTACAAAATGCTAGAGATGCTGCTGAAATGCATAGGAACAGATTCCAGAGGCACATGATACAAATCCAATCTGCGGGTCTAGAAATCCCAAAAGACTGATGAACCGGAAATAAAAACTGTATGGATTACTCGGGTCCAGGAATCATGAGGTCTGGAGTCCAGAGATTGAGGTGAGAATTGGCATGCAATGACCAATGTAATGTGCTTTGGGTTATACATATATATTCTAGATAGATTTGAGATAAAGTGAGTAAGCTTTTTCTATAAATTTCGAAAGAAATTCTTGATTTTCACTAAACTTTTCTTCACTAAATCGTTAGTGAATTCGAACTATTCGTAAACTAATTTTACAGATATAATGAATTTTGAATTTACAATGAGTCACGAGTATTGGCAAGGATTATTTGTATACGTGCACACGAATTCGCAATCCAATGTATTGCAATGAGATACAATGAGGTATGTCTATTCCAAGCATTATTCGGAGACTCGAGTGTGAATTCACAAGACATTGCCTCTGTAAAATTATTTTTACAAATTGTTCAAATTTACTAACATCTTAGTGAATTCAAATAGAATAAAACTCAAAAGATTATTCGAAATTTATAGAATAAGCTTACCAATTCACTTTTGCTGCACCATATTCGTAATTTTGCAGAACTTTTGTATATTAGATGTTTGTAAATTCACAATTATTTTTAACAGTGTATCTTTTCGAATAGACTATCATATACTTATGGTACTTATACGACTCTTTGTTACCTGAAGTTCATACTTCAGATGCATTAGGTGAAATACGAATAAGGCTTCGTAATATTAGAGTAGATTATGATGCCTGTCCGTTTCTCTATGTTTCATGTGTGTCTGCAAGCTGTCGGCGAAGCTGGGACAAGCTGCATCTGTCGAGGATCCTGGAGAAGAAGGGATGAAAACGAATATCCGAGTACAAAATGCTAGAGATGCTGCTGAAATGCATAGGAACAGATTCCAGAGGCATATGATACAAATCCAATCTCACCGATGAATGCAATAAAAGGTAAAAGGTTTTTAATGAAGTTCAATTATTGTCCGACCCGAATTGTCACCTACATATGTGATTTCAAACGTTTATTTTTTCATGTGAAAATATCGTTATGAAAATGATATAAATGTATTATGTTTTTTCGCGTCCTGTCTTCGTGTTGTTCGGTACTTGGACGCCGATATTGTTTCTAATTAACTTAATCTATCCAATGTACCCTATGTTTATCTAGTTTTTATCTTCACAGGCGTTGTTCATCGAGGGAAACTAGTTCCTGCCTATCTTCAACAAAACCTCTTCAGAATTCATCAAGACAGGGAATTCACACCAGGGAGTGAAGCAGTCCAAGCACCGGGGGAATGACCGCAAGACAACTCTGCACCGCGGAGTATTAATAAATTAGCATAAGCGAATAGTTCGTAATTACAGTTCCTTTTGAATCAGTTTTGTTAAAATCTGGCATCTAGTCTGAGAATCGATTCCGTTTGAAACGTTGTACAGAAAACAAGCTGAGCTGGTTGCCACTAATTTTCAGCCAGCAGACTTTGTAACCCAGTTTATGTCTGACAAATAACGAAAAACCTAATTATGATAATTTCTACGATTAGTGACAACCACAAGCTTTTATATCATAGCATCTGCTGTCCGCTCTATGTAACATTAAAATCAACGTCCTACTCGAGACATGTCGGATACTAGTTTCAATATTCAACAACAACTTTCAAATCATTTTACAAATTGCTGTACAGATTATTCCAAATCAATTTGATTATAAAAGCTATAAGCGGTAATATATTAACTCGTTTTTATAAAGCTCGCTATACTCGACCAGTTCATTCGGTAATATTATAATCGTACAAGGCAAAGACTTGTAACATTACATGATAGATGAAAATTCGCGATGATATATTATTAACAATATGTTCTCTCCCATGTATTATATTGTATTCAGCCCTTGGGTACTGACCCGAAGTTCTTGATGCTTTTTATTCGTCCACACTCGTTGTATTTGTGATAGAAAAGTGGTAGGGATTGGGATAGTTGGGATTACCCATTACCGTACGAAATATTTCCAATAACTATTCAGGTAACAGAGTATAGTACATGCATATACGATAAATATTTGTCAAGTATAATTCACTCTTTGGTAAAATTGTCCATAATGAATAGAGAGTAGACTGCTCTCATTAGTATCTTTGAGAGAACAACTATATTTATAGAGTAATGAATTATTCTACTATTCTCGTGGCGAAATTACGTTGTTAAACTATTATTGTTGACGAACGCTATGGGGAAAATAATGACTCTGTTCTATATTCGTATAGTGGTCTGAAAAATAAATTTAAACAGCTCGCTGTTCACAACGAGGCTGATATTAAAATTATCTGCTTTAAACATTGTACTTGGCATTCTGTAAAATATACCTTCGTACGTATATGTATGTATTATCGTCGCAACGATTAGTTTAGAGTATAATCATAGTTTTATTATAGCCCAATTATAGTTCTAGCTAATTTCCAAACTGGGATAGTGTCAAATATGTAGTTTCCAGTGATATACGTAATATATTATACGTATTACACGATCACATCTACAATTTTTCCTATCAAATATTCAGTGTTGTGGAAATGGCAATGAAATTTTTCTTAAATACTCGTTACATTCGTAATGTGTAATTGGATTTTCATCTGATTACACATTACTTTGGTAATGACTTGATTCAATTACACATCACCAAAGTAATGTGTAATTGAATCAAGTTCATTACCTTTAAATAACTTTATAATTACTCTTACTCTATAATTACTTTAAATTACTTGACTTTATAATTACTTTTACTAATTAAATCGAGTTCAATTACACATTACCAAAGTATTGGGTAATTGAATAAGTAATTTCATTAAAAATGTAATCAGTGCCTCGCAACACTGCAAATATCCGTGTAATAATAAGATCGTTTATGCAATAAACATGTATTATTATAGTAAATTGGCGAATTCTTGAATAAATATCCCTTGAAATTGTAAATCATCGATCGTTGAATCATTTTCCCCTGTTCTTTCCTTGCCTATAAGTCGAAAATCATGAAAATCGCATGATTTCATAAAGCCCCGAACTATTTATGCAATATTATTTACTACCACGTGCTTTTCGGGACCACGTGTTTTTAGAGTCCAAAACCACGTGTTTTTAGGGTCCAAAACCACGTGTTTTTAGGGTCCAAAACCACGTGTTTTTTGCGTTGTTTTCTAGTGTTTTCCGATTGCCTATATTCAGGCGTATTGAACTTAGGAAAAAAATTGTAAAAATCGCTACTATGAATAAGCATAGAGAGACGTGCATGGAGCAACGCATGCATGCATGTATCAATACACTATGCCTTTCCCCCTGCAAAAATTTCAGCACACCTCCTCGGGTCAGATGTTCTCCTGATACCCAGGAGATATTTTTCGAGTTAAAATTCAAAAAATTGTCAAAATAGCTAATATGAATGAACGTAGAGAGACGTGCATGGAGCAACGTATGCATGCATGTATCAATACACTATGCCTTTCCCCCTCCAAAAATTTCAGCACACCTCCTCAGGTCAGATGTTCTCCTGATACCCAGGAGATATTTTTCGAGTTAAAATTCAAAAAATTGTCAAAATAGCTAATATGAATGAACGTAGAGAGACGTGCATGGAGCAACGTATGCATGCATGTATCAATACACTATGCCTTTCCCCCTCCAAAAATTTCAGCACACCTCCTCGGGTCAGATGTTCTCCTGATACCCAGGAGATATTTTTCGAGTGAAAATTCAAAAAATTGTCAAAATAGCTAATATGAATGAACGTAGAGAGACGTGCATGGAGCAACGTATGCATGCATGTATCAATACACTATGCCTTTCCCCCTCCAAAAATTTCAGCACACCTCCTCGGGTCAGATGTTCTCCTGATACCCAGGAGATATTTTTCGAGTTAAAATTCAAAAAATTGTCAAAATAGCTAATATGAATGAACGTAGAGAGACGTGCATGGAGCAACGTATGCATGCATGTATCAATACACTATGCCTTTCCCCCTCCAAAAATTTCAGCACACCTCCTCGGGTCAGATGTTCTCCTGATACCCAGGAGATATTTTTCGAGTTAAAATTCAAAAAATTGTCAAAATAGCTAATATGAATGAACGTAGAGAGACGTGCATGGAGCAACGTATGCATGCATGTATCAATACCCTATGCCTTTCCCCCTCCAAAAATTTTAGAACACCTCCTCGGGTCAGATGTTCTCCTGATACCAGGTACCAACTGCCAGAAGAAAAAGGTATCAACTGCCAGAAATCCGACTCCTTAAAAGAGTATCAACTGCCAGAAATCCGACTCCTAAAATAAGGTATCAACTGCTAGAAATCCAGAATTTTTCCTGATGGCTAGCCCATGAAACGCCGTAACTTAATTTAATTTGAAATTCGACCAATCAGGAGGCTCCTTTTCGAGAAATTGAGCCTAAATTGGCTCAAGCAGCCTCCTGATTGGTCGATTTTCTGGCCTCATCATAAAGCGACTAAAATTGAGGTATCAACTGCCAGAAAATCGATTTCTCAAAAAGTCTCAACTGCCAGAAATCCGACTCCTTAAATAAGGTATCAACTGCCAGAATCTTTTTTTCGACCTTTTTTCTGAATTACTACAATACGCCTGAGTATAGGCAATCGGAAAACACCAAATAGGCAACAAAAATTAACATGGGCCTTGTCGTTTACACGAATGGCATGCGGGTTGCATATGGCAAGGCGGACCAATTATTTATTAATAAAATATATATTAATAATAAAATTAATTATTCATTGCAAAAATAGTTCGAGGCTTTATGAAATCATGCGATTTTGATGATTTTCGACTTATAGGCAAGGAAAGGACAGGGGAAAATGATTCAACGATCGATTATTTACAATTTCAAGAGATATTTATTCAAGAATGCGCCAATTTACTATGATAATACATGTTCATATCATAAACAATCTTATTATTACATGGATATTTGCAGTGTTGCGAAAGAGTGAATTATATTTGACAAATATATATCGTATACCTATGCATGTATTATGTTCTGTTACCTGAATAGTGATTGGGAATATTTCGTACGGTAATGGGTAAACTCAACCATCCCAAATACAACGAGTTTAAGCAAATAAAAGGCATCAAGACCTTCGGTGCGGTCCCCAAGGGCCGAACACAATATAATACATGCGCGAGAACATATTGTTAATAATATATCATCACGAACTTTCATCTATTATGTAATATTACAAGTCTTTTCCTTGTACGATTATAATATGACCGAATGAACTGGTCAAGTATAGCGAGCTTTATAAAAACGAGTTATTATATTACCGCTTATAGCTTTTATAATTAAATTGATTTGGAATAATCTGTACAGCGATTTGTAAAATGATTTGAAAGTTGTTGTTGAATATTGAAATTAGTATTCGACATGTCTCGGGTAGGACGTTGATTTTAATGTTACATAGAGCGGGTAGCAGATGCTGTGATATAAAAGCTTGTGGTTGTCACTAATCGTAGAAATTATCATAATTAGGTTTTTCGTTATTTATCAGACATAAACTGGGTTACAAAGTCTGCTGGCTGAAAATTAGTGGCAACCAGCTCAGCTTGTTTTCTGTACAACGTTTCAAATGGAATCGATTCTTAGACTAGATGCCGGATTTTAACAAAACTGATTCAAAAGGAACTGTAATTACGAACTATTTGCTTATGCTAATTTATTAATACTCCGCGGTGCAGAGTTGTCTTGCGGTCATTCCCCCGGTGCTTGGACTGCTTCACTCCCTGGTGTGAATCCCCTGTCTTGATGAATTCTGAAGAGGTTTTGTTGAAGATAGGCAGGAACTAGTTTCCCTCGATGAACAACGCCTGTGAAGATAAAAACTAGATAAACATAGGGTACATTGGATAGATTAAGTTTATGTGTTTTTCAAGCAAACATTCTCAACTAAGTACCAAAGAATTTCCAATTGTGATTATACATCTGTATGAAATTTATTCTAATATATTTCTCATGATTGATTTTCTAAGCCTGCCTGAGCCATTTTTGAATGTGATATAAACTTTTAACTGATTTCAACAGAATCAAGAATGTCAATAAGCTAGTATTACTAGTGCATGCATGAATAGATTTTCCAATCTTTCAATTGTTATGACTGGTACTTGAGACTCTGGAGTAATTTATCGCCAATATTGAATTATGTTCCATGTTTGAAAAATAAATGTGATGCCTAATTAGGCCTACAGCAATCTACCCTTGTATTTATTTTCAAACCTCAAAATTTTTATCCCCGTTATTCAAAGATTTCTCTACTATGCGGTGAGTCTACTATATTCAACCAAGGTAAACATATTCTCTCGAGATCTATCAATCATATTCCAGGTTTGTCATTAAAAAGAGACAATTTATTTCTATCTGCAAGAATTAAGTGTGCTTTCTATCCTAGGCTTACCCTATAACGAGACGGACAATATCTTACCTCTGGGTATATTATTACACGTCGGTATCGTATTCCTTGCAGCCGAGTGAAACCGAGTTGTCGTCAAAGTTTCTGGCGTATATGGGAGACAGAGGCAAGCCGGAGGCCCCAGTATCGAGTCAAAGATACAGGTTGAGCGTCACGGTTACTTGGCCGATGAGTGTTGTAGTACTGAGACTTGGTAAAGTAATCTGTCCCAGATCTGTATCGGATCACGAAATGCGTTTCGGCAATAATTGTTTTGCGGACATACATTCATAGTTAGATTGGGTCTTTGGCAAATATAATACAAAGCTCACCATTATCTTAGTCGACCGTTAATCCAGGACTAGCCGGGCAGTGTTGGTTGGCGTCCATCTCCGACCAAGTGGCACGCAGGATCTATGCGGTTCAAGTGTCAGCGATGTTCATTCTCATCTCCGTCGACCGATAATGCTGTCAAAGAATCGAATAAAAGAATAAATCGGGGATCGAGTATTCTCCCGAAAAATAATTGTCAACTCGAAATAACACGACAAATTAGTTTTCCATTCGGAGTCGCGAAATATGCCTGTAAAACAAACGACGCTACAGGGCGAGGGACTCGGAGTTATATGCCAATAATATAATGGGATGATAATTATCGCGAAGTTATCAAACGAAACTCTCTCGCCCATTATATTTGTATTCAAAACAGGTCAGAGAGGTTATGTTCGTAAGAATTATAGATTTCCGCACATTTATTCTTTGGTATGAATAGAATGTACTTGAAAATGAACAATATCTGCAATTATAATCAAAGTCTGCCGATAGCAATTCAACGGTTGCTTACTTCGACGATTAAAATACGAGACGCGTGAAATCTGTCGGAAAAGTATTGAATACAATTTCACTTGTCTTCAACGAACTTTGAAAATTGTCGATTATTTATTGCCATCGTAAAATATTGATCGAAATATTTCAAACTCACTCATGTCCAACGTTCCTCCGTTGATATCAGCCTTCCCGAGCCGCAAATCTGCTCGACTCGCCACACACATGTTCACTCGACGAGGCCGCGCAAGGCACTGAACTCTGCCAGCATTACGTAACGCACGGCGGTCTTGGATTACCTAAGAGCGACGCGGGGTGGCGGACGCCATTGTCGTAGGTCAGTTTACGCCGGTGGGGTCTTCTGCTAGGCAACTATAGAACTCAAGTCGCACAAAAGATCCGCGGGTTGCGTGTAATAAGGCTCACCCCCTACTATTCTGTCATTAGCGATTAATTACGTAATAATCGTTTATAATTAATGAAGTTTCTGGCGTATACGGGGAGACAGAGGCAAGCCGGAGGCCCCAGTATCGAGTCAAAGATACAGGGAGAACGTCACGGTTAGTCGGCCGATGAGTGTTGTGGTACTAAGCTCGGAAAAGTAATCTGTCCGACATCTGTATCGGATTGCGAAGTATGTTTCAGCAATGATTGTTTTGCGGACATACATTTATAGTTAAATTGGGTCTTCGGCTAATATAAAACAAAGCTCACCATTATCTTGGTCGACCGTTAATCCAGGGTATTCATACAGGCATGCATACGTTGCTTCATGCACGTCTCTCTATAGTTTGAGTATACTAGCTATTTTTACAGTTTTGAAAATTTTAAGTCAAAATATGTTGAAACAATGAGATTCATCAAATTTTAAAGTTTCTATATTATTGAATTTTGAGTCCTGGGTGAGATTGTCACAATTCAATATCTTCGCCAATTCAAGTTCTATTGACTTTACTCACCGTTAATTTTGCCAATTTTCTTCAGACGATATCGGAGAGATATTTGGATATTTCGAAGTCCATAAGAAGCACCTTTTTATTCCATATCAGATAATGATATAACCGATAATTATCGTATCATAGTATTATACTATACCTATAGAATAAATATATTGATTAGTTATTAAAAATCGAGAAAATTTTTCATTTTCATTTATTATTAATATTAATCGTTCTACAATGTATTTTTTTTTTTTTTTTTTATTTGTTTTTTTTTTCTTCTGTTTCTCGTTTATATATATATACAAAGGACAGGCTACAAAACTGCTGAACAATTCAATAATAATAAGAATAATATGCAACTATAAAATGATTGAAAGAAGAAAAAAAAAATATATATATATATAATTCATGATATTACAACAGCCAAGCATGATAATGAAAATTAAAAAATTTTACCACCCTATGTACCTATAACAATTTTGCTTGTAGTAATACATATTATGTATCGCACCTGAAATAAAACTGTTTAATTTATTATTATTTATTAAATTGTTTTGTTTTCTTGTTGTTGTTCTTTTTTTTTTTTTTATTAATTTTGTTCTTTTTTTTTTTTGGTTTTTTTTTTTTTTAGTTTTTTGTCCACAACTAGGTTTTCAACTTCTACGTACTAATTTCGTGTACATGGTCTAATTACTATAAAAATTAACTTCCTTATATAATCACGTGTTTGCATGTTTATATAATATGTAATGTATGTATACATAGTTTGTTTCAATATAATATACGGTATAATATTTCCATATAATTCTAGTTGTCTTATCATATACTTGTCTTTTCTTTTTTTTTTTTTTTTAATATTATTATTATTATTATTATTATTATTATTATTATTAATTATTTATTCATTTATCATTTATTACATTATATGTGGGGAGGCAAAATAGGAACTGTGATCGCCTGATGTACTCTGTCCGATTCTCTCCTCTCGCACCAACAAAATATTCTATCATTTTCAATCAAAAACGAGGAAAAAAAAAAAAACATATTTTAGTTTCACTTTTTTTTTTTTTTATCTCTTCGCGATATTTTCCCTCGTATACTCATTTATTTTCTTCCCTTTATATCAGAAACGGATAAAATATGACTGAAAGTCAATTTCTTTATTTATTTATTTTTTTTCAATACCTTTTTTTTTTTTTTTTGACAAATAGAATGATCGATAAATTGTTGGTGCGGATATTTGAACGGTGCAGTAAATGGTGCAGTTTGCGTACAACCAGGCCGCAAAAAGGCACCGGCCCCTCAACACACGAGCCCCTAGATAAAGTTGTAAGCCCTAATACTTTGACTGGCTTAAAAATGTTCTCTTTTTTATTTTTTTATATTATTTTTTTTCATTTTTCGTTTTTTTTTTTTTTTTTTTTAATTTAATTTTTTTTTATTTTTTTCTTCAATCGTAACGTTACGTCGTCGCGTAGCGTTGATTATCGTTCAAACAAACTTGATCGACGTTTATTATTATACAAAAAAAAAAAAAAAAACAATTACCATGTAAACGAAAAAATTGTGAAATAAAGAAATAAATCACATTTTTAATGCAGGAGCCCCCGATATATAAAGTAATGCAATTATAATAATTGAAAGCCGTGAGGAATTTCAATTAAAATTCCTATTAATTATTAACTGCAGCTGCAGAGCAAGCGCGTCGCGACGTCTATAGGCTAATATGTATAATGTCATTGTGTAATTTTAAAGCATTGGGCTTCTTTTTTTTTTTTTTACCTTTTTTACATCAAAAAATCCTAAACCTTTATGCAATTAATTTTCCTTTTTTTTTTTCTTTCTTTCTTTCTTTTCTCCTCTTATCCTTATAATGTGATTCCTCGCTGCTGCAGTGTATGTATGTATACAGATATACATGGGTTATTAGTATACAATAGTATATATATATATTTTTTTTTTTTTTTTTTTAATTTTTTTTGTTTTTTCAACGAAACAAGGCAAATTAAGTTAAGTTAAGGTAAGGTATGAGGTCTAAGGTGAGGTAAGTACCGCCGTTGCACAGATTGCAGAGTATGTTAACGGTTTTATCGATCTTATACAGCTATTATCTGCGCGCGCAATGTAACTTCCGCTTTTAGATTTATCTCGAACGAGAATAGTCTTTCTCTGTCCGGTGGTCAGAGTATTATGAAAAAATAAAAAAATAAAGCAAAAACAAGACACCTCTCTTAGCAATTCTCCCCACGCTCATTAGAATCGATTTTTACAAAATTTCGTTATACATTTCGTACTTCTAATATACGAATCTTGAAAATTGTGAAATTTAAAGAAATTTAAATAAATTAAGTAGATAACAAATTTTCTTTAAAATCCAATTTATAATTTTTGTCATTTTCATTTTCATTTTCATTTTTTTTTTCGTCATTCAACTACGTGGGGAGATATAATGGCCTTGATTATAACAACAAGCTATAATATTTGCTTATATGTAGTTAAAAGACTCCGCGTCTATTATACCTATATGTATAATATATTTATAGTAAATTATATGCGTCGTTATTTTTTTTTTTCTTTACCTATTCTTTCTTTTTCTTGTTTCTCTAGTTTTTATATATATATATATATATATATTTTTTTTTTTAATTTTTTTTTCCATTTTCTTTCTTACGTTTTCTTTTAAATTAACACACATTGGATGCGTTTAACATATGAACATACGTCACTCACTACCATCTACTCGTTATTATTTAATAATCTTAATTAACAATATCTATTTATTCAATCTAATTCTGCATCTATGGACCTATTTATACGCTATATGTTATTTTAGATACATACATATGTATATATATATATATACATATATATATATATTTTTCTTCAATAGTATACATTTTGTGTTTCTTATATAGTATAAGTTATTTTTATCATTATTATTATTCATTATTTATATTATATAAATGCGCTTGCCACGAAGGAACAGTTTATTCGCTTTTTTTTTTTTATCATTTATATATATAATATATATATATATTTTATTTTTATTATTATTATTAGTATTAGTATTATTATTAATATTATTATTATACCTAATACATACGTGTAGTATATAAGTATATAATATTACAGACTATTATCTATATAGGATCACGCGTATATAGTATAGTATCGTTTAACCGTAAAATGGCAAGTGCAAATTAGTTTATTCATGTTATTTTTCATAATTTCAATTATTCAATGTTTATTATTTTCTTTTTATTTTTAGTTATAATAATAATTTATTTATTTTTCTTTATCTTTTATATTGGATCCAAAATTATACCTATGTATATATTATACTCATTTGCAATCTGCAGTTATTATTCAGTCGTATCAATTTTTATAATTTAATTTAATTTTTTTATTTTTTCTTTCTTCTTTTCTCTCAATTATTCTCTACTATATATATATATGTATACGTGTATGTAGGTATGTATACATATTTTTTAAATATGCACACTGCAGTTGTGATTTGTTCTTTTTTTCTTTCTTTTTGCAGATACGTGTGTACATATATGTATATATATATACTCCTCGTTACATAATGCATCATAAGTTATACATATAAGTATAGGTATAATAGCTCTCTATGTATATATTCTAGATTACCTCAAATCAATGCCCTTTTTTTTCATCTGCATGTATATATGTATATAGGTATGTATATATATATATATATATATATACTAGGGGGGCTGCGCCCCCCTGCGCGCTTCGCGCGCCAACCCCCCATGTATATATTGATGTTGATTATTGTACATCATTTATAAAATTCGTCATATATTAACAAAAAATTATGGAAAAAAAGGAATTTAAGGTTGTTCCATTAGAAATATTCCGAAAATGAGATGTAATGTTAATTAGTCAATTGTGTCATATAGCGGTTATTAGTTAATTATGCTAACACACCCTATATATTCATTAAAAAGACGACGAAAATTCATCGAATATCGATTCGCGTCATGAAATCAAATGAAGAAACACGAAATGTGAACCGTAACTATATTTATCTAAAATATCATTTGTCCATCATTTGTTTGGATAAATTCATGTGACTGACACATATCTATTTATTTTATCTTATTTTTTAAATTGTTTGTATTTGATACGGCCTAAAGCATATATCATCAATTATGCCTCAAAATACTGATTCTTCGTACGATAAATCATCTAAGCATAGCACAAAGGTATATATTGTGATCATAAATTTATTCTTTGATAAATTTATAATAGTACTGAATATGTCATAGCGAAAATCTGGTGGAATTGCGTAGGGAGGAAATTTAAATAAGAATTGTGACGCTTGTAATCATAATAGAATTTTTTTTCTTTTCTCCAACTAAAAAGCGTTTTATTGAAAGTCTACTTATTTTTTTTAATTAGCTTGTTTTTTATCGGCAATGAATCGGGGAAGGGGTTCACATGGCTTCCCTGACCTCCCCCCGCGTCTGCCGTGCCAGTACCGCAGGGAATTAAGGGTAATAGCACCACATGAAGGGGTTTACGTGATTAGATCCAAAGGCCCAAAGTGCAAGAGGGGAGGGCATGGGTTCACATGACTCGAAGCAAGGGCCCAAGGCGCGAGAGGGCCAGGGAGGGGTTCACATGACTCGATCCAAGGGTCCAGGGATGGGAAAGCCGAGGAAAGCCGAGGAAAGCCGAGTGGAGCCGACTGACACGGAGGCGGCGGCGGCGGCGGGATATCTTTATAATATAGAGAGAGGGCCCAAGGCTCGAGAGGGCCAGGGGGGGGTTCACATGACTCGATCCAAGGGTCCAGGGATGGGAGGTGGAAAGCCGAGGAAAGCCGAGGAAAGCCGAGTGGAGCCGACTGACACGGCGGCGGCGGCGGCGGCGGCGGCGGCGGCGGCGAGATATCTTTATAATATAGAGAGATATATATATATATATATACATATATATCGATTATTTCGGCAGCAATTTCATCTTCTATACACATTATAAATCCAATGATAAGAAATAATTTCTATTTTTCTCTATTATTACATTAGTATATTATATACCGTACGTGTTAGTATGTGCACACTATTATTCTCATTGTGTATTAATTTTTTGTATTTTGTTGGTATATTTTGTGTTTTTTTTTTTTTTTTTTCTTTTCTTCACTTTGAACTTTTGTATGTCATACGTTACCTTATACTTATATTACATATGTATGTATGTATTGCACAAATCTCGTAATTAGAAAATTCGGAGGAAATGAAATATAAAATTAAAAAACATGAAAAAAAAAATCTATCAATAGTAAACATTATAATTTAACTTAATTTTTGTTCCTTTTTCTCTCTCTCTCTCTCTCTCTTCATTGATATCAAAGACAAAAATTTGTGTTTTATCAAATTTTCAAATTATTTTTGTTTTCCCAATCAATTTCAATTGTGTACCTATGTAGTATGCGTATAACTTTATATCGTTTTCTTTCTTTCTGGTCTTTCTTTCTATTCCTGCGAAACATAATATTCTGATCAAAAAAATTCTATCCGAACAAAATGATCGGAAAGAAAAAAATTGAAAATAAAAAAAGATGAGAGAGTTGCGGTATTGTGGGTGGAACTGAAATAATAAGGAAAAGAAACTGTGGAAAATAAAATAAAATAATATACATATATGCGTATATATATAGATATATAAAATATATAGACATATATATATTGTTTTCTTATTTTTATTTTTTTTTTATGTAAAATGTTTATTATGTTGGCAAGGTGGTTGGCTTACATGCTAAAAAATGGCGTAAACGTAATACCGTAGAACATAACGTAAAACATAATAAGGTAGGGTATAGGTATATAAGGTATATAATAATAATAATAATAATAATAATAATAATAATATTATTACGTGAGCGTAACAATAAATTCGATGAAAATTACATAAAATAAACCGGGAGTATTTTTAAATGTAGAGATAAATAAACTATAATATTTACAATAGACAGACAAAGAAAATAATAATAATAATAATAATAATAATAATAATAATAATAATATATAAAGAGAAAAGAAGATAATGCGGTAATAAGCGAGAGATACATGGTATATAAAACGTTATTTTCAATATATATATGTATACCGCGTTATATGGCTCTCAACAGCCTAGTAATGCTCCGTTTTTTGTTACACTAACAACAACAACAATAATAATAATAATAATAATAATAATAATAATAATAATAATAATAATGATCGTGAAATGAACTTAAACAAATAATTAAAGAAAGAAAAAAAAAAGGAAAAAAAAAAAAAATACACCTACGATAAAACGTAACGCGAAATATTTATTATCCGTATAATATGTGTTAATAAGAATAAGGGCAAGACCGACCCTTACGTACTAATTGTTTGATTTGCAATTCTTTATACTATATACGTATAGGTTTTATGTATATGTATATAAATATAATAATAATAATAATAATAATAATAATAATAATAATAATATATGCTCACTCTTATACTTGTTATTAAATTTTAATTTTTTTTTTTTCTTCCTTCGCAACGTTATAACAGAGCAACTATACCTATATAGTATAATACATATCTATAGTATATGTAATATAACAATAATGATAATGATAATAATAATAATAATAATAATAATAATGATAACGTATAAAAATATCGAAGCACCTTAGAAAGTAAATTGATGTAAGGGAACTGCGTGATGTTTTACGAAGGATATCGTGTGTTAAGATATATGAGATTGATTAATTAGTTAATTAAGAGGCAGAAAAGAGAGAGAGAGAGAGAGAGAGAGAAAGGAAAAAAAAAAAGAAAAAAAGATCATTACTAAATTAAACTATTTGACCATTGCTACACTATATCCACTGCTATACTACATAATAATATAGTATATGTTATTTAATTTTAATCATTATGGGGCATATATAATGTATTTCAATATACCGTACGGCGAGATTGCACGTTTCTTGTGTATTAGAGATAAATAATCAGTTTCTTTATAATATATTTATATATATATATAATTGGTGAGGAAAAAGAGAGAGAGAGAAAGAGAAGAAAAAAAAAAAAAATGTAAAAAGAATAAACGAACACCAACACCTCAGATCCTAGAATAATGTTAATGTTATTAGAAAAATTATTATGGCTTGTTATATCGGACGTTTTCGACTGTAAATATACACAGAATGATTCAGAATTCGTGACGAATCTCGTGAGAGTTAAATCCTTGTCAAAATTAGGATCGAAAGTTTCTTATCCATATTTTTTTTTTTTTTCCTTTCCCAATTCACGAATTCTCAATCAACCTGTATATTTATGTATAATAATTAATATAAACGCGGTTATTGTGTTATTTTTTTTTTTTTTTTTTTCCGTTATGTTTATATGTTATTTAGGTATAACTATAATAAACTACTAGTTAAGTGTGTATATATATATATATCTGACGCATCCCTGATTAAGTCTTCTGTATACATAAATGTGTTATATATTAATAATAATTGAAAAAAAAATAAAATAAAAAAAAAACAGGAAGAAAGAAAATAACATAACTAGTAATAATAATAATAATAATAATGATAATGATAATGATAATAATATTATATTATATTATAGCTGTTATACTGATTATTATAATATAATTATTATATAATATTATACTGGATACCTGCGCTATTTTAAAATGACTGTAAGTACATCGTATTGCATTGTTGATTTGGAATTCAGCACTTTTATCGTATTTTTTTTTTTTTTTTATATATACCCCCGCAAAGTTAATTAGAGAATGAGGAAAAAAATTATAATAAAGATAAGAAAAAAAAAAGGGCCGAGAATAAAATCGCGTGTGTGTGTGTGGGTGTGTGTGAAGATATGAATACATGTATAATATAGATTATAATATAGTATATATATTATAATACTATATGGCAGTGATATAAAATCCGAAATAATATTAACATCGTTTGAAAGAGAAAGTGACAGAAAAAAAATAAAAAAAAAATGAAAAAAAGAAAAATTGCAACCAAAAAGGAAAACGATTTTTCATATTCTCGGCAATTATATTTGACGGTGGGTTATAAAAATGCAATTGAAATTATATGAAGGAAAAAAAAAAAAAACAATAATCCTTATTAACTATGGCATTGGAAGTATTAATTAATTAATTAATAATGTCGAATCTCTATAATTATCAACGTGATGTGTAAAAATATGTATATATGTATATCTATATAATAATCCGTATTATCATAATATTGTATACTATATAGATTAGAAGACTGATATTTCAATATATAGTATAATGTATATGGAGGTAGGTGTTATTTAATATGGTGTCGTATATATATGTATGTATATACCGCGCTATTGCTGCTCGATGCTTTGTGATATTAATATGAATAATATATATAGTATAAAAAATGAAAAAAAAAGAGCAAGAAAATAATTAAAATTAAAAATTGACGAACGAACAATCAATTAATCAATCAATCAATCAATTAGATAATAAAACAACCGAAAATCGACACTGAAATGGATTAAAAGAAAAAAAAAAAATGTTTTCAACCTATTATGTGTATACTGTATGTTTCTATAATTATACCATTAATTAAGTAAAAGGAAAAAATCAAATCAAATAAAATTATTGAAGAAGAAAGAAAAAAAAGAAAAAAAAAAATAGTAGAATGTAAAGAATAACCTGTGTAGATATATCATAAGTATCACGGCCTGCCTGCTTGAGATTTCCTGAGTTTATTTATAATAAATATGTAAGTACCTGAGTCCACTATATTCCCCCCTGATCCATCGTCCGGGAATATTAATTCAATATCTGTATATACTATGTATTATATATACTAAATTTATTTTTTTATTTTTTGTTTAAGTACTGCGCGAAAGTTTAAAGTATAAAACGCAAATGCGAAACACTGCTTTTTTTTAATTTTTTTTTTCGTTTTTTTTTCTTTAGTATTATTTAGTTAAAATATCGTATAACTTTTGTTTATTATACCCGCACTTTGAACCAGGGATTTTTAATGTAATTATGTATAAAGTATTTGACGTATTTTATACGCCAATTCTCAACTGTTGAAATACTGTTTAAATATAATAGCTGTATATATATATATATATATATATTTATGTATTATGTATACGGAGATAATAATAATATTATTGTAAATGTATAATATGTTTAATTATATGTTTACGTGTTTAGTAGATGAAAATTATTCACGTAAATACTACTGCAATAAATGTTGGATCCTACTACGTATGTATTATTAATATAAATAATATACGTAGATAGATTTATTGTTGTAATGTATGGGAGACGACGGTGGCATTTCATGTGTATCAATCAAAATTGAAAAAAATTTAAAAAAAATAAAAAAAACCGAAATAAGAAATGCCCTTTTATGTGACTCGACAATTATTATAATTATAAAATGAGGGAAAAGGGAAATTGGAGAAAAATAATTCTCATTGTAAATGGAATAATACATAATAATAATAATAATAATAATATTAATAATACGGGTAGACTAATTTTATATAAAAATAATAACTATTTTATATCCTGATGCATTATTTAATAAAAATTCTTTCAATGCGCCTGGTTATATTATTATTATCCTTATCCATTTCCTTTTTTTTCTTTTCATTCTTTTTTTTTTCAACGTATAAAAAATGACCCGTATACATGTATATACTATATGTATATATGGAGGAGATTACTGGACTTTTTCATGTGTTCTCATGTATGAACACACGTTAATGTTAATATTAATATTAATATTAATATTAATAATAATAATAATTATAATCAACGTAATAAGTATAAAACTTAAAAGAGTGAGTGAGTGAGTGAGTGAGATCCATAAGATTGATTTATTTGAATCCTAAGAATATATTTTTTTATGAGAAAAAATAAATAAATAAATCGATGATTTATTTGTGGTGTTTAGATTTTTTCATTTCATTTTCTATTTTCTATTTTCTATTTTTTTTTTTTTCTGTTTTCGCTTATTTCGTTTATTAAATAAAAATAAAAAAATAAAAAGAGAGAGCCTATCCATCGAGATAACAACAATTATTATTTAATTAAGTATATTAAGCAGCTATGGCACGAGTGAGTTTTGAATAGGTATTTTTCGTTTTTCGTTTTTCTTCTTCTTTTCTTTTCTTAATCATCGTAGTAGTCGTTATTAATCTTATTATTATTATTATTATTTTTATTTCGTCATCTAATATTTGATATTATTATTATTATTATTATTATTATTATTATTATTAATCATATTATTATTACTATTATTCTGTTTTCTTCTTTTATGATGAAAATTTGTACTCGGAATGAATATTATTATACTATTTAATCGTCGATCGTTTTTATTAGAAAAACGTACTATTTAAAGAGAGCTCTTCAAGGCAAGAAGTGGTTTTCATTTTTTTTTTTTTTTTTGTTTTTTGTTTTTTGTACGCGTGCGGTTATACTCATATAATATAATTATATTATATAAGCTGGCTTTCGTCGATATTAACGTTTATCCAAAATTAAAAATTAAAAATGAAAGAAATGAAAGAAAAAAAAAAAAACTTGATTTTATTTTACTTTTATTCATTCATTCATTTATGCATTTATTTATTTATTTATTTATTTATTCAATTGATGAATTTTTTTTTTTTTTCTTCCCCCCTCGTGTTTTGAACTCTGCCTAGCTGCAGTTTCTGCATAACCAGCCCGAGCTGTGGACGCGTATAATTATATTATACATTTAACTTTTAAAAATTGAGGTAATAAGTTCTGTCAATAATATATATATATGTATGTATACATAATATATATATACGTCCATGATATATTATAATATGTATAATAATAATAATGTGAAAAATATTGCTAACCCGTGTTTTTCTCAACGTTCGATTACGAAAATTGTACTTTTTTTTTTTTCGCTTCTTTTGGACGTAAATATGAATATAATATGTAGTCTAAAAAAACTTTTATCATTATATATGTATATTATCGTTATTATTTATCAATAATTCAACTATTTTTTATTTTTCTTTTTTTTCTTATTTTTCTTATTTTTCTCTCGTATACACTCGTGTAGATCAATTATCATTTCGTATACAACGTATTTAAATGTATATGCGGACGAGTTTATTTAGGGTATACATATTCGTGTATTAGCATTACTTTTTTTTTTTCTGTACATATAAATATATATATGTATGTGTGTGTATATATAAAGAATTTAATTTAATTTCTTTTTTTTTTTTTTCCTTTAAATTTTTCTTTACTAATTTCATTATTTTCTCTCTCGCTCATTTCTAATATCGTCCACAGCCGGGAGCTTTTGCATGGCTACTAATTATAATATTTTTTTTTTTTGTTTGTTTGTTTACTATTTATTTATTTATTTATTTATTCAATTTTTGCCTTTCTTGTTGTTCTTTATGTTGCCATTGTTGTTCAGTTTAATATTCTTCTTCGTTTTTTTATTCTTCCTTCTCTCAATAATCGTCAAATTGTTCGTAATATAGTATTTTTCTTGTTCTTGTTCTTGTTCTTGTTCTTGTTCTTGCGCTTCCTCTTCGTCTTCTTTGATTTTATTTTATTTTTTTTTCTATGTTTTTAAGTCAATTATTCTTTATTATTACTATAATAATAATAATAATTAAGTTTCTTGCAGTTCTTATCATCTACGGTTAGTTGTATACTCAGAGTATTTTTTTTCTTTTTTTTTTTCTTTTTTGTTTTCTTTATTCTTTACCATCTAGCCTAACTAACTAACTAACTAACTAATTAATTATTCTCTTTCGTCGTTTAACTATATTATATATATATAAGTATATATAATTAAAACGCGAATATTAACGATATTTAAGAAGTTCTTGTTTCTCACTTTTAATTTCTTGTTATCCTCAATTCTTTTTTTTGCGGGGAATTCCTCCCCCCCCCCCCCCCCCCCCTGCCGTTTTATATATTGCTAATACCTAATATAGTATATTTATTAAATAATAGGTATTCTCAATTATTTCTTTTCATCTTCTTTCTTTCTTATTAAACTTACGTTATATATGTGTATATTAGTAGGAACCATTTTACAACTATAATATCCGAGCCGGTTTTCTCTGTTTCTTTCTTTGAAATAATTAAACAACAACAACAAAAAAAAAAAAAAAAACATTTTTCGTTACAGTTATCGTCCGTCGTTAATAATTATCAAATTATTTTCATTTACTTATTTCTTTTTCTCGTAGCGAAAGTATACAGTCAAGTATAGAGCTGTTGAAGAATCATTTTCATTATAGGCTTATCATTGCACTTTTGTATTAAATGGATTCAAGGGATGAAAAGTGGAGAGAATACAGAAAAAAAAAAAAAAAAATTATGACCATTATTTATTCATTTTTTTTTTTTTTTGTGAGATTGAAAAACCGACGGGACGAACCTAAGAAACTAAGTAAGTCATGGCAAGGTGTTTTTTTGTTATTTAGTTAATTTCGTTATAAATTTTTGTGTTTTTTTTTTTTCTTTTAGGTTTTTTTTTCTTTCTTTCTTTTTTTTTTTCATTTCCTTTCAATTAAATTAATCATTAATCATTACCGTAACGATGATATATAAAATATCTTGCTAATAAAAAATCGATTAAAATATATTACAACACAAAGAAAACTTGTTAATTATATATTATATATAGAGAGAGTCGCAGAGATTATAGAGAGTGATTGAAAAAAAAAAATAAAAAAATAATAATAATTCTTTATCAATATTTCTTTAACTTTTTAGAGTCTTCTTCGTCGTCGTAATTATCATCATCGTCATATTATAACTAAAAATTAAACGCGAATAAAAAAATAAATGTAAATAATAATATTATAATATTTTGATTTCAAACTTTGATCATTACTTTCGATATTTAGTCGGTTTTCAATTATTCAATTTATATAAGGTAAACGTAGGCGTGTGTATATATATATAATTCTTATTAGTTTTTTTTCTTTTCTTTTTTTTTCTCCATTCCTTAATCACTTCCTCTTACTTCTTTTACTAAATCATAATTATTACGATAATTAATCAATTGATCAATTATTTATTTAATTAATTAATTAATGAATGAATTAATTAACTAATTAATATTCTTTTTATTTTATTTTCTAAAACTTCCCATCGCTCGGTGCTTAATTATTACTTATACTGCGTATATAATACGTATACGTTTCGTCATTGTCGTCTATCGTCTATCGTCATCTAATCTACATATATCTAGTCTAAGTTTAATTTCTAAATATTACCAAGTACTCTGTCGCTCTAATCCCTATATACTATATTAATTGTAATTTATCTATATATTCATATAAATATTTACGGATAATTTATATGTATATATACCTACGTAATAATATCTATACTACTACTACTATTATTATTATTATTATAATATGTATAGTACATCGCTACTAATTTCTATAAATCTAGACAATATATATATATATATATATATTTTTTTTTTCCCTCAACATTAATGTATATATATGATAATAATAATAATAATAATCGATTTTTTTTTTCTTTCGTCACTTCGGGCCGTGAAAGAAAAACGAAATAAAAAAAACTGACCCGTTTCCGTAAATGTGTGTGTTTTTTCTCTTTTTTTTTCTTTCTTTCTTTCTTTGAGGTAGAGAATAAAAAAATGTGAAAACATTGACAAGAAACAAACAAGAACAATAATAATAAAATAAAAGTAATGATAGAAAAATAGAAATCAGAGGGAAAAAAAAAAAAAAAAAATCAAAATCAAAAATACTGTATGTATAATCGTCGTATTATAGTAGGTATACCTAGTATTACGTATGTAATGCGCTAGCCGCACTCTGCCTTGCCTCAATTTATTTATTTCTTCATTTCTTCATTTCTTCATTCATCTATTTATTTATTTATTTATTTATTTATTTTATATTTATTTATTTATTCAACGCGATGTAAGTATACATATATATATATATATATATGGTTTATCAGTCGCAAAATAATTCTTGTATACATAGAAATATGTATGTGTGTGTGTGTATATAGATGCTGCAGCTGTGCATCGTAAATAATAATAATAATAATAATAATAATAATAATAATAACAATAATAATCGGGTTTATGTAAAATATAAAATTGAAGAAAAAAAACCAATTAAAATTTCAAGTTTTTTTTCTAGTCCCGTGTATATTATTACATATAAGGTTTATATAGGTATCGTTTAGTACGCAGGTAATATGTATGTATACTAATGATACAACGATTTCTTTTTTTTTTTTTTTCATACCTTCTTCTAATTGTTCTTCGTTCATATTTTTGTTTTCCTTTTTTTATTTTCCAAACTCGTTTTCGTTTTTCATTTAACTCCCTTTTATTCACGATTTATGTATTTATTCATTTATTTACTTATTTATTTATTCATTTATTATTAGTTTTATTTTATTTTTTTTCATCTAAATCTATTGTTTATTATGTGCACTGAGGTAGACGGATGGAATATAATATTGTGACTCGCGAGGATAATGCGCGAGCAAAGTATCATTTTTCTTTTTCATTGTTCATTATTTTTACTATATTTTATTTTACTTTTATTATTATTCTTTTTCTCCTTTTTTCACCTTTTTCTTCTTCTTCTTCTTCTTCTTCTTCTTCTTCTTCTTATCATTCTTTTTTCTTTTTTTTTTTTAATTATTATTTTGTTTCTCTTGTTATTATACTATTATTAGTAGTTTATTAGTCGCTTTATATTCGAAAAATAGAATTCATCTGAGGTAGTGGATGGACTTTCTATAATATACTATTTATAGGAAATTGTATGTATTTAGTTAATAGGTATATCTATGTTTTTATGTATGTATGTACGCCTGTGTACCTATATATCTTTTTGTATAATGTGTCATTTTCTGTTTTTTTTTTTTTTTTTTTCTTTTTTAAATTGTCTGTTTTTCTTATCATTTTAGTTTCGTTTCTCGCACAATAGATTATTTCTCCTTATGGCATTAGATCAATTTATAAGTACAGTAAATATTTGCCGTTGACGAGTTTACAATAATTGTTAAAAAAAAAAAAAAATTTAATAAAACATTTCGACAAATGATAAATCATCTAAATCCGTCATCTACTATATAACGTGTATTATATAGTCGTATATAATTTTCGTAAATATTATTACAATCGTTTGATAAAGACAATTAATAAATTGTCGATATTATATATATATATACTATATAGCTTCAAAAAAAAATCTATACCCCCGTTAAAAGTTATACATAAAAAATGAAAAAAAAAAGAAAAAAAAAACTATAATAACTAACTAATATTAATAATAATAAAAATCAGACGCTTACTCAGCCTTGACAATCTCCGGCTCGTCGTTTTCGCTGAAATCGTCATCTTCTCCGCCTGACGAATCTCCTTCTTCCATTGCTGTCTGTACTTGAATAATATTCGGTTCGTTTCTATCCTCGTGAACGACCCCCGACCCCCTACCCTCGTCTCTACCAATAATTGGATAATCATCTATACCCCTTCCGCCAATTTTGTCCATAGCACTCATATGTGCCATTTTAGCAGCATGAGCAGCCGCAACAGCGGCAGCTTGTTCCGGGCTAAGTCCCATTGTACCAAGTCCGCTATTTTCCGCGATAAATTGCAGGTAAGTATCTAAAATCGCTGAACCAGTAGCGCTGTTGTGATGTCCTGGTCCAGGATGACCGGGTGGATGAAGTGGCGCGGTGTTTGGTTCTCGGCTATGGTGTATATTGTCTAAACTAGACTTTGCTGCTATAGCTGTTGGCGTTTTATTAACCTTTGTAATAACCGTGTTGTTATTTGGGGTAGGTGAACCGTAACGAAGACTAAGGGGTAGGGTAAGATCTTCGGGATCATCACCACCGCATACAGAACTTCCGGTTTCAGAAGGAGCACCTCTAGGAAGTTCAAGTCTCATATCACCCCGTCTAGGACCCGTAGGACTAGCCCTAGCCCTAAGTTCGGCTGGTGATACTTTAACGCCAGCTTTAGCTAAGAGTCTGGATGCTAGTTCTGGGTCGAAAGGACTTGGCATTGGAAGGACGGGAAGATCCTTGGTACTTATTCCACGATGTTGTCGAGACATATGAGAGTGAAGAGAGTTACGAGATTTGGCTACCGTGCCGCATAATACACAACGATAACCGGGGCATATTGTATGTTTGTCTTCAAGGTGCGTACGTAACGTATGAGCCGAACGGTATATCTTTCCACACTTCGGACAAGGCCTCGGATCCGTAGCGCGTACACGCATCATGTCCAATCCTCGACGGGCAACTGTAACGAGAAAAAGAATAAAAGAAAAACTAAATTACCTTCTTTTTTTTCCATCATTTATATTATTTTCAAACTTTTTTTTTTCTATTCATTTTTTGTCTTTCCTCATTTTTCGATAAATCATGCAATTTCTAAGACGGGGGAGTCTAGTCTGTACGAGTTATCTTACGCTGCAGTAGCGTTCTAACGCGTAGAGAACACCGCGTAGTGGGGGAAGCCGAGAGCTCAGTCTTTCTCGAGCGTTGCAGCGTGGAGGTAGGAAGAGGTGACTGTCCATAGAAAGACGGGTTTGAATAGATTTTCAAATTTTACTTGAGGTTCTCTCTTTGAGATTTCGATAAAATTATTTCGTCAATAATAATTATATCATAGTAATAAAGAAAATAGATGAATAAAGAAAAAAAAAAAAATCAAGTAAAGTTGATTGCGGAATGATTGAAGATTTTTCAAAATTTCACTGAATATATATTTGTTTGTTTGTTTTTTTTTTTTTTTATCTTTCTTTCAATTATACAAAGCATTATACCTAAATAGTATACTTTATTTGATTATATCCTATAGTTCTATCTAAAATAATACAATACTCTATAATACATATTCATCATTCGTATTTATATTTATTTATATGTATATGTATATAAGATACATATAGATACATATACAGGGTGTCTCGAAATTCGCGCACCAGAAGCATACCGGCGGATTCCTTGCGAAATATTAAGACGAAAGTTACCTATACAAAAAAGTCCGCAGGGACTTAGTTCTTCCGTAAAAAGGACTTAATAACGAACCAATTAGCGTTCGTCGATAGGAAAGACTGTCTAAAATCCACAAGAATCCGAATCGCCTTACTAGGGAGAATAAGACAATAATGTGTGGTGTTCCCCGCTCCGCCCGCCGCGCTTGAAGCCACCGTGAGCGATTGACATTAGACAGTCGGTTCACGCAATGAAAATTCCAAAGTGCGGATTCTTGTGGATTTTAGACAGTCTTTCCTATCGACGAACGCTGATTGGTTCGTTATTAGGTCCTTTTTACGGAAGAACTAAGTCCCTGCGGACTTTTTTGTATAGGTAACTTTCGTCTTAATATTTCGCAAGGAATCCGCCGGTATGCTTCTGGTGCGCGAATTTCGAGACACCCTGTATATAGATAATTATTTTTTTTCTTTTTTCTTTTTTTTTTTTCAATTTATATCGGGGCTCTATAAATACTGACGTGTTTAAACAAGGCTGTAGAAAAATAACGCTAAGGTTATAATATATAGGCTACTTGCTATAAATGCAAGGCAGTATCTAAAAAAAAAAAAAAAAAGCCATCGAGTGCCTCTGATATCTTTGCATTCATGTGTGTATTATATATACATATATAATAAATCGATCGTATGTAGTTAATTATTACATATAATACGAAACCTCGGGTTCCTATATACTCTTTGTTTCTGTTTTATTCAATTTTTATAGTGAATTTTACGCGTTTCACATCCCTCAGACAACTTTTTTTTCTTTCTTTCTTTCTTTCTTTCTTTTATCATTAATATTACTAATATTACTATTGTATAATGACTTAACACCATTTAACTTAAGGCTGGCTTTTAATCAGCTTAGAGGAACATCTTTTCTTTTTTTTTCTCAATATTTAATTACACGCCTTTAATAATAATAATAATCATAATAATAATAATAATAATATATATTTATATATATACCTATAGCTACCATATAATATAGCACATGTCTATTAACAACCTTATTTCGTCGTTAGTAGGATTATATAAATTTGTGAAAGAGAAAAATCATTACGAAATTTCTGTACACCGTCAAATACTGTTTTAAATAGTTGTCTTATTACCTCAATCTTCTCTTTTTTCCCTTTCCCTTTCCCTCTTTGTTCCCCACCCCTAGTCTAATTCTCTCGGTGTGAATTTATCGATGAAAAAAAAAAATCATGGAAAAGATAAGAAAAGAAAAAAATAAAGTATATCGCGCTCAGACGTAAGTCCATCGTAAAGTTTTTATTTGATCCCACTGTACGGGATGTTTCATTCGCATATGATTTCTAACGCTGTTTGGATGTGAAAATGTTTTAGCACATGATACAACCGGGCATGTTGGTGAATCACGGGGATAATGGTGTTCTAGGTGTGCTCTCATTGTGCTTATATCGATCAATGTACGACAGCACAATGGACAACGGTAACCGTGCTGACGGTGATGCTCTTGCAGCATCCTTTGCTGACGGAAGTCTGGCTGACCTGATACCAACCCCCCTCCCACGACTGCAGGTTGTTGCGGAATACGGCAGACACCTTTTCCCGATTGGGATCCATGGATCGGGTGGTGGTGGTGGTAAACTCCGTTCTCTCCTTCATCGTACCCGGGATCTGGAACCACCACCGAACCAAGGTTACCACCAACCACCGCCACCAATCGAACACTTTAACACCATAATTTGGTATACAAGTACCAAAATCACAACGAGATTTCTTTAACTTTTTCCCATTTTCTTTATTTATTATGTTTTTATTATTTTTTTTTATTTTTGCTTTTTGCTTTTTGCTTTTTGCTTTTCTAAAACCACTCGAAACTTTCGACTCTTGTTTTCTCGTCAATTATTCACCAAACAATAAATTCTAAAACGCGTTCTACTCCCTCGACGTTTCCGACGAATTTGAAAAAGAGAAATAAAGAAAGAAAGAAATAAACAAATAAAAAAAAAAAAGTTTCTTCTTTTTTTTTTCTCATCATTTCAAAAAAAAAAAATTCGTGTGAAAAAATATTATAGGTTTTTCTGCAGTAATATAGGGTTAAAAAATAAAATAAAAAATAAGTCCATATATATATATAATCTTATACGCGATATGGGTGTACGTTAAGATTCGTTGACATGTGATCACAATTTCAGTCGTAATTAGGGAATAAAATTAATATGATAGTGAGATTGAGAATGATTTGGGGGGGGGGTAGGGGGTGGCATAAAAAAATCTGGGTTCAATCTTTATCGATAATTTTTTTTTCACTGTATAGACGAGGGATAATGGTGTTGTGTATTCGAAGAAGAAGAATTGTTGATATTAGATCTCTGGTGTATGCCGTGTGCCTGAAGTTGATGATTGATGAGATAGTGTTTCGTCTTGCATCTTTTACCGCAGACGTTACACTGTGGCCAAGTATCTGGCGGTGGCCAATTAGAGTGAACGTTTTTCACATGTTGTCGCAAGTTGCTCGGTGATGAATAGCTTCTACCGCAGTAACGGCATAACGGTCGAGTGTCGTCCTGGTGAAGAGCGTTGTAAAGACGAGCAAAATTCTCCACCGCTTGTACAGACTCCTCGTTTCCAATCATAGCAGTAGTCCCTTCCTTCTTGGTTACCACCGATCCTACAACCGGAACACGTGTGCCCGTCAGTGGTATTTCTTTCACTCTTCCTCATCTCTTTATCAATCAATCAATCAATCAATCAATCAATCATTAAATCAATTCGATTTTTGTTCCCCTTTTTTTTTTTTTTTTTTTTTTTTTGAACCACATCATCATCCTCTCAATAATTTTCTCTCTCATCTCTCCTTGTATCTCTCATTCCTTAACACATCATCAATCACACACTTCTATTTCATCCTCTCATAAGACATACCACCCTCATCCCCAAAACCCACAATCGAACTTCACTATTTACTCTTGTACTTTTATACACAGGCCATGCCCAGTTGTAGGATAGAATGGTTTTTTTTTTTGTTTTTTTTCAATTATATCGCTAATACGGTAGATATTCGATTCAATATAACACGATGCATAACTTTTTCATTTTTATTCATTTTTTTTTAAATTTTTTTCGTTCCTTCTTCTTCTCCTTATAATTATAATGACCGTAATTTTGGTATTGTTTTTAATTATCATCATTATTTATAGTAGTTTTTTTTTTTTTTTTAATTTTTTTTTTTTTTTCCTTTTTTTGATGCCGAAATTTGGGCACCTAGTAGTAGGTAAGCTGGTATCGATTCGCTAGCCTCTTTTTAGGAGGTGGGTTGCTGCCAGAGAGCGAGAGAGAGAGAGAGAGAGAGAGAGAGAGAAAGAGAGTGGTGAGAGCGTAGGAACTCTGTTCCTGGCCCTCAACTACCTACAACTTGACTCACACCCCCTGGATTCGGAGAGGCTGGTGTCGAGGGTGCGCAAAAGACAAGGACGGAGGGCAACGAGTGGTCTGAGCTATACGTAAGAAGCTGGTATTGATCCAGTTCCCTATTGCAACTATCTCTGGCACCGATCTGTTTTAGGTAGGTAGGTAGGTAGGTAGGTAGGTAGGTAGGTGGTTTGGTTCTTGGTACGCAATCGAAATAACAATTATTATCATTTTGCAGAAAAATAGAAGAAAAAAAAAAAAAAGAAAAATCTCCCAATACATATATTATACACACAGATTTATCGATCATATGTTAATATCAATTTGATCGTAAACTAACGAGACAGACAGAATGCGATTTGTATGAAGGAAGAAAAAGAAAGAAATAAAGAAGAGGAAGGAAAGCTAAAACGAATAAAAAAAAAAAAAGATTCATTTCTCTCGTTTCTTTCCTTCCTTCTTGCTTTTTTATTTTTTTTTTTATTTTTTCTTCACTTTTACTTTCTTACTAAATACCCTGCACTTTTCATCGTAAATAGGGTATAATACTTTCACTTTTCTTCGCGATATATTATATACATAAACGCATATAGAGTTATATATGTATATATATATATATATATATACCTCTACAATCCCGTGGTAAAATTGGACCCACTGATTTATGGGGGATGGCAAACATTGAACCAATCTATTAGAATTACTCGTCCGTGTAGTTGGAACTGAACCATCCAGCCTGATATATGTTTGACCTAAACCAGTGAGAGGAACAGTTTCGTAGGTCCTCTCCCTCTCTGGTCTCATCCTCATCCTCATCCTCATCCCCATTCCCCCCCTGGTTCCTTGAACTGATATCTTTATCCCCCATCTTCTGCATTCGAACTTTATATTCTCTGTTAGACAGTTTTCTTTCTTTTCGTTTTGTTTTTTTCTCTCATTTTCTTTTCCTTTTTTTTTGTTTTTTTCACATCAAGTAGGTAATATTGATTTATTTTTCTTTTCCAGTTCCCTTTTTTTCTTACTTTTTTCTTTTCTTTTCTTTTCTTTTTATTCTTCTTCACTTTTAGTTCTGTGATGGTGCGAAAAAATACCGTCTATAGATGTACACGTATATAGATTTTCCGGTTCATCGTCAGATTCTTATATCCGTAACGCTAGTGTGTCTATTTTAGCGGGTGTTTTTTTCTTTTTTTTCTCTCTTTCTTTTTTGTAATAAAAATCCATACACATACACACACATATATATATATATAAGCTGTAAACCTCGACTCGAAAGAGCGAGTTTATGAGGAAACTACATAGAGACATTTCGGGGTAAAAAGGGATGGGCGAAAAAGAGAAGGAGAAAAAGACGAAGACGGAGAAGAGGGAGGGGAAAAAAAAAAAAACAAGGAAAAGAGAAAATCGTAAGAGCGAAAACTCGCAAGCAGTAAAATAAGAGAGAAAGAGAGAGAAAGAGTGGTAAAAAGGTATAAAAAAAAAAAAAAAAAAGAAAAAGAAAAGGCAACGCGTAAAACCTGATCGTAAAAATGCGCAGTAAAACATTGTCCGCCTTTCCCTCTCCCCTACTCCCACACTCTTCGTCCAACATCCCCTATATACGAGTAGTCCTTTGCACACGCGGCTATAACGTAAATGCCTTACGGATAGAGAAAAGTTGGATACCTACTGCTTTTATTTATTTCTTTTATTTTTGTTTTTTATTCCTCTTCAAATCTCCACCGTTTCTTTGAATTTCGATTGTAACGTTGAAAGAACGTGAAAATTGACTGTAGAAGTATAAGAAGAAGAAGAAGAAGAAGAAGACGAAGGAGAAATATGGAAGTATAGAAAGAGAGACAAACATAAATGATTTTTTTCAGATTTTTGATTCGACGAATAGAGGAGACGTAAAAAGAAGAAGATAAGTAAGAAAAAGGAAAAAAAAAATAAGAAACGATTTGTAACATAAATTCTTGGTCGAAGTCTGAAAGAGGAAACGGATCTCGAGCACCTAGGCCAGCTTCGGGCTTGATTGAATGGAACCGGAGGCTGGAGTTTGAGATGGGTGATGGGGGGGGAGAGAGAAAGCGAAAGAGAGAGAAAAGGGTAAAGTATAGAAAGAGAGAAGAGTAAGAATAAGAATAAGAAGAAAAAGAAGAAGATGAAGAGAGAGAGAGAGAGAGAATGAGGATTTGGTAGCAAGCCATGATGATTGTGGCGGTCCATTAGAGTGCCTGGGCAGGCTTTCGACGTATTGCGGTTTACTCGACTAAAACTGGTGTAGGTAATGTATATAGGACGAACAAGTAGATAGGCAGTACGTGTCGCGATTCGTATATATTATAGTATATAGTATATAGTATATAGATGTAAAAAGTTTTGTATTATTTTGAAAATAGATGAAAAAATAAAAAAATAAAAAAATTTGCATTTGTAGCGAATTTTAAAAATCGGTAAAACTTCTTTTCCTGTTTCTATTTTTTTTCTTTTCTTTTGCAAATCTTGACGTGTCTGGGAACGTCTAATATCCGCAACTTACAATAGCAATTTAAAACGTCTGTCAAGTCTGCAACCCCATCCAACCTAAATATACCAACCCACCCTCCAAATCCCACTTCTTCCCCATCCGCGGCGTTTTACTCTTTCAAATATATATATACCTATATATATAAGGTACATACACGTGTACATAACTCGATATACACATATATATCTACAAGTTTCGGTATTAACTTATATGCGACAAATATAAAAGGTGTATAGTTTAAATAAAGAAAGAATGTTTTTCTCGGTTTTTATTTTCTTTTTTGTTAATAAATTTTTTACTATCAAAAAGTAAAATGAAAACAGTAGTGAGAATGAGAAAAATAAGAATAAGAAAGAAAAAAAAAAACTATCTATTCATTTTCAAATAAATAAATTCAACCGATTTGAGACACCCTATCTATATCTATAGCTATGTGTATTTAAATCTGTACATATGTGTATTCGTATATTATATAGGTGTATATATATATATATATATATATATATAGAACCGTATCTTATTCGCCTGGCGTACTACTACTTGATTCCAATCTGATATCGCCGCGTGTTCCTAGCATATTGTACCGAAATAGAAAAGAATCGTAGATGTGAAAGAGAAGACTGGTGCTCTTCCTCCTCTCGACTCGACTCTACTCTTCTCTTCTCTCGGAGCAATATTTCGTATCTTTATAATTCAAGCTCGAGCGGAGAATAGAATAGAATAGAATATAATGGAAAAAAAAATAGATTAGAATAAGACAGGATAGAATAGAATAGAATAATTAGATCCTGGTTAAAAAAATAAAACAATAAAT
Organism: Tenthredo notha; assembly: GCA_914767705.2. Classification (NCBI taxonomy): domain Eukaryota; kingdom Metazoa; phylum Arthropoda; class Insecta; order Hymenoptera; family Tenthredinidae; genus Tenthredo; species Tenthredo notha. The sequence continues at coordinate 6,035,769 of OU611921.1, read as the reverse complement.
TGTTAAGAATCGCGCGAAAGCGTGAAGAATTGTGAATCGCGAATCCCTAAGGATGTCTTTTGGTTTCCCTTGGGTGCTAATCATAAAGGTAAAATACCTCTAGACTTTGATATCCGCTATACAGAATCATAGTCAAAGTAAGAGGAGAAAACAACAATAACAATAAAAATAATAATAATCGCAAGATAAAATACGATTTTATCATCTTAGCTGACTATATATAATCATTTAGTATATACAGATATGAAGAAAAACGTTTTTTCCTTTTTTTTTTTCTCGTTTTATCCATACTCTCCGTCTACGCATATAATATATAATATAAAAAAGAAAAGTCAATCGTCGATTGAACAAGAGTCAAAAAAAAAAAGGTAGAAGTGTTTCGTTTTTTTTTTTCTTCGTTTTCTTTTTCTTTTTCTTTTTATACACATATAGGTATATAGAAAGAACTAAGAGAGTTTTATCGAAGAACTAGAAAGCGAAGGCGAAAAGTGACGATACTTGTTTTCGGCGAATTGAAAAAGCATGTTTGCCCCGTGTTTGCCAACGGCTTTTGGGTACAGCGCCCGCAAGGCAAGTGAAGAAAGAGAAAATTCACTAACTCACACACTCGCTCATTCACTCACTCTTTCTATATATATGTATCCTTTTTCTTTTTCCTTGGTACATGGAATCGACCGTTTCCGATTCATAAGAGAAAAGCGAATATCCCATGTGTTAGTGGTAGTGATAGTGATAGTGGTAGTGGTAGTAGTGATGGTGGTGGGTCTCAACACTCGCTCTAACGTTAGAAAAAAAGAAAAAGAAAAAAAAAAATAGAGGGTGAATTGACGTTGTTGGAATGACTTGAGGGGCGAGCCAGGGCGTCGGTTGAGAAAAGAAAAAGAAATAAGAAGAGGATAAAAGAGGAAAGTAAAGTAAAGTAAAGGGAAGGAAAGGAAAGGAAAGGCAAGGAAAAGCAAGAAGGAGAATATCCTGGGTGTAAGGGGGTAGTAGTAGTCGACCGTCGGATCGTGGCTGGGGGTAGCCGGGGGCAAGTGAGGCCAGATCAATGCGGACATGTGCGGGGAATTGCACGGGCATCGATCCCAGGACCCTCAGGAAGCTTCGAAAGCCTTCTCTGGCTCCTCGACCTTCTTAGACTGCCCCGAGTCAGTTTTTACGCCTTTCCAATTCATTCGCCGTATCAAATCTCAAATTTCATATTTTCATCCCATCATTTTCTCCCTCTCTCTCTCTCTCCCCTTCTATAATTTTTGCTTTATTTTCATTTATTTTCTTCTTCTATGAAATTCATTTTTATCAAATTACAAACTGCATATATAATATGTCCTGCGCGCGGTACAGGGGTGAATTTTCACGAAAAGAAAGAAAAATAAAATAAAAAAGGGGGGGGGGGGGGGGGGGGGTGAATCGCATACGGTCAAAGGTGACAGAAAGTGACATGGTACGAAATAGAGAAAGAAAACGAGAAAGGGCAAAGACTAAGCGAACCGTACCGGGGGTTCGCCACTGAGGAAAAGTGAAAGATCAAAACACGTCAGTTCGACCCGCGCGTCGTCTGTACATCCCGCGGGACAACCGCGTGCGTCTTGACTGATGTATAAAAAGGTTAGAAGCTTTTAGAGGAAAGAAGGAAGAGGAAGGAAAAAAAAAAAAAAAAAAAAACGTAAAAACGGTAGAAAATGTATAGTCGAATTATTATCCATCCATCGAAATCGAAATATATATAGAATCTTCTCGATTAATGATCGATAATAAGACACAATATAATATATTATGTATGATGAAAGTATGTAAAAAGAATTTTATATTTAAATTTGATAAAATATTTGATTAAAAAAAGAAGAAAAATAATAATAATAATAATGATTCTACTGGTGCAGTATATTATTTTTACACGGTATTATCCTACGTGTGAAATATAGAAGGGCGGGAGTACCTTATAGGTATAGATCGATCAAAGAAAAGAGGTTCTTGAAGGAAGAGAGAGAGAGAGAGAGGGGTGGAATGGTGGAAAATGCGTTGAAAGTCGAGATAGCGGATAAGACCTGGAGGTCACGTGATAAGGAATGCCTTGAGGGTTAAGGACCGAGAGGACACGTGTGTCCTGGCCAACTATCCTTAATCCTCTTCTCTCTCTCTCTCTCTCTCTCTCTTCTTCATCTCTCGCGTAACCGATTTTTTTTTTTCTTTTCTTTTTCCTTTACTTTCCATCTTTATCTTACTTTCTTCCTGGTTCGTTCACGTTTCTTAATACCCCACCTATACCACATCTTCATCTTCCACTTCCACTTCGTTCTCAGGACCCCCTAGACCACAAGAGAGGATAGAGATATCTTCCTGGCTATATTACTTCCCTTTGGACAAATGACAATTGTAATTCGCCTCTGATCCGCAACCGTTACTCTCTAACGTCGCCGTGGGGGATGGAGAAGGATGAAAAGCAAGAAAAAGAAAAAAAAAAAAAAAAAAGAACAAGAAGAACAAGAAATAAGACGCGGGAAAACAAATTGTCTGTAATACTCAAAGGATCAAAAGAAAAAGAGAGAAAAAAAAAAAACAACCCTATCAATTTAAATATATTTGAAGTTGAAAACAGATTTTTCTTTCCTCTTCCTCCTCAACCGTGTCTTTGATTTTTTCTTTTGATTTTTTTTTGTTTTTTCTAGAAAACTAAGATACCGTTGAAACTAGTTAATCAACTTAATTTTTATTGTTGTATAGAAAAAAATAAGAAAATAATGAAAATGAATAAATCTACTCATCATCGATGTAAAGATGTATTTTGAATTCTATTTTCAAAAATAATAAAATAGAGATGAAAAAAAAAAGAAAATATATATATATACAAATTCTCTTTTAATTCATCCCTATATATGTATATGTGTATACTATATCGTGAGGTAGGTATAATAGTCACATGGGCAATGACGGTGTAGGGTCTGAGGATAAGAATCTGTAGTATACCAAACGAAAAGGAGAGGGGAATAAAAAAAAAAAGAAAAAGAAGAGCGAGAGAGAGAGAGGGGCTATCTGGATCGAATCTGAGCTGTGATAGATGGCCTCTAATCTACAAACGTACCTAAATGTAATCGAAAGTTAGCCACACGACCACCACACACCAACCAAACCACCACCCACCTTATATCCTGAGAAATAGGGCGAGTGTAATTTCTTTCAACGATGTGTTTTTTTTTTTTTTTTACTTTTTTTTTTTTTTCCTACGACTGGGCCAAAATAACCGCAGGAAATAACCCTATCTTATCTGAAAAACCTTTAAACGTCGTTCAATTTTGTAAGAGATAAAATAAAAAGTCCGGAAGCAAAACACAGAAAAAAAAAAAAAAAATTGAAAAAAAATTAAAAACAGAATAAAATAATGGAATAAAAAAAAACTAAAAAGACAGGACACAAACAGGATTTTATATACTATATATATAGTATAACTAGACGAGATTGACAACGTCGTGGCGCCGCGCGTCTTTCGAAGAAAAGTTGGGCAGTTTAATTTTAAGGAGCTATTTGAACGGGGAATTCGGGGGTGGTTTTCGTTTCGTACAGTTTGGTGGCTAAGGCGAGGGCTCCGCTTCAGGGTATAACACAGTTCTTTCACGATTTATCGGAGCACCCTTATTTACTGTAAGTGTATGTGTATGTGTATGTGTATGCGTATATATATAAACACACACACACACGAGTCCGAAGGAAAAACCGCCTACGAAATCTCATACCAAAACTCTTGGGTATTATTATAGTCAGTCCCTAAAAAAAAGTTTTAGTTTCTTCTTCCTATAGGAAAAGTAAAAATTATCTCAAAAGTTCGGCAATTGGTATACGGAAGCGGAAGAAGCGAAAAAAATATATAAAAAGAAAGATTCGAATAAAAATGCATATGGAAGTATTTTTTTTTTCTCCCTCTCTCTCTTTCTCTCTACATTCTATGTACATAATACTACATACCATGTACCTAATAATAATAATAAAAAAAAAGAATCGTGAGAATCAAATCTTCGAAAATGCGATGAAAAAAACCCTAAGAAAGAAAGGAGAAAAAAATAAAATCACATGAGGGTATAGAAACGCAAGATGAGATAAGGGTCTGTGCGCAGGAGATACGGTTTCGCCCATTTACGTGATTACGCTCTCGAAACAGAGCTGAGGAGGCGTATAGGGTATAAGGAAAGAGAGAAGAGGGTTTTCTCTCGGTGTAGGAGTGAAGGCAGGTCCTTTTTTTTCTCTTTTCTTTTCCTTGCTTTCTTTTTCCTATGTTTTTTTTTTGTTTTTCTATATAGTAGAGTTTTACGCTGATGGCACGAAATAGGAACAAAACGAAGGGAGTGGTCAGAAGGTAGGTAGGTAGGTAGGTAAGTGAGTAAGTAAGTACGAAAAGGTTCTCACATAGAACTCTGAGACTAAAATAGAGGTTGAAAGTAAAAAAAAAAAAAAAGATACAGACAGAGAAACACGATTTCGTAAGAAATGAGTACTACTGTGAATTTTTGCAGAGCGTTATCACGTGTACTTGACGTATTTTTTTCGCGGAGATCTCAGGGGATGATCTCAGTTACTAGAGGGTGGTCAAAAATCTTGAGAAAAAATCGTATATGAAATGCGAATAAAGAAAAAGAGAACGAGAGAAGAAAATAAAAAGAAACTGAGAGAAATTGCGGAAAATAGAACCGAGGGTTATATCTACTTGGGCTCACGAATTCGCGGAAAGCGAACAGCACGATATTGGCTAAGGGTGGTATATATACGGGGGTGGTTCATTTTCTAGAAAAAAAAGAAAACAGCCCCCTGCATTTTAGAGAGAAGAATTGAAAATTTAAAATTGAAAATTGAAAATTGAAAATTGAAAATTGAAAATTGAGAAATGAGAAATGAAAAATGAAGAAAATGAAAAGAGACATCTGCGAATTTGTGTGAAAACTGAAGAGGAATAACGAAAAAATGTGACTTAAAATTGAAATTAAAATAAAATCGGGGACGACTCGAGTCCGACGAACCCTTGGGGTCTGCTGCTAGGTCCGTGTTACTTCGGGGGTAGGGTAGGATGGGGCGAGAAAAAGGGGATAGAGAATAGCCGACCCAATGAGAATTCGAGAGGAAGAAAGATATATATATATATAGAGACGAAGTGGTGGGCGCTGTTTGTCGAATCGTCGAGAGATCAATACACGAACGAGTACCTACCTACGATGTAGGTACGAGAGTGTAGGTAGGTACCTAGTAGACGAAATTACAATCCGTTCGTTAAGTTTCTGAATTCTCCATAAAATAATGACGAGATATGAAAGAAAATTAAAGGTGTACCAAATTGAAAATTTAACAAATTTTTCATATCTCTTTATCATTCGTATAGTTAAATTTTTTTTTGCCAATTTTTTTCTAGTATTTCGTGACAATCACATGTAGGGGTCTCTAGACTAATGTGCTAAAAATGATAAATGAATTAAAAGGGTGGGGAAGAAGAGAAAAGAAAAAAAAATGAAATGAAATGAAATGAAATTCAAAATTCGCGTGCGAATTTTATTCCCGGAATAAATAAAAAAATAATATAGCTACTATACGTCTGATCGGGGTTTCGGTAGTTTAGAGGGTGAGAAAAAAGCATCGCATGTCCGTCAGCGCCTTCCACCACCACCACCACTACCCACCTTGGATTAAAGAAGAATTCGATAGTAAGAAGGGTGTTGGGTGTTGGGTGTTGGGTGGAGGGTTGAGGGCTAAGGGTTGAGGGTTGAGGGTTGAGGGTGGAGGGTTGAAGTCCGCTGACTGACTGGGTTCACGAAGTTTTTCGTGGTTGGTATAGGTATAGGTGTATAAGGGGTTTAGGGGTAAGAGATGGTAGGGCGTAAAGAGAGAGGTAGGAGCGACGTAATGGAGGAGAGAGCGAAGGATTAATTGTACCCGACAAAGAAGTGAGCGAAGTAAACGAGAGAAAGAGAGAAATAGAAATGAGGGGGCGAGGAGAATACCGAAGGCTTTTCGTTCGATATAAAAAGAGGCTAGATTTTATCCGATAGAGGTTTTCGCTACATAGAGAAGAAAATAAGAAGTTAAAAATAAAAAAAATAAAGAACGAAGTCCAAAAGAATTTTTCCTCTTTATTTTATTCTTTTGACAAAAAGAAAATAAAAATCGATTTTGTAGAGAGGTCTTAGCGTTAAGTCATCCCGTGGCAATAAACAGGGATATGGAGTGGTATATATCCCGTTCGGTAAAATAGTTTATGGTATTTTTACGGTCTCCCTTTACCCACCCTTTGTCCTCCTCCTCCTCCTCCTCCTCCTCCTCCTCCTCCTCTCCCAGTATAACGGACATAAATTAAAGCAATCATATTTTCGATTTATCGTCAGATTTGAGTTGTTTTAGAAAGCTTTACGACGATATTAGATTTTCAATGGTCTTAGATTGAACCAATTTATTACATTTTATGGTTATTCTCCTTCTCAGATTCCGAAGCCCTAGACCACATATCCACGCATACTATATATATATAACGATCTTCCAAAAATACCTTATTCAAATTCAATTTTTTTTCTCCTCCTCTTTTTTTTTTTTTTTCTTCTCTTTTTATATATTCGAATATCATTTCTTAAACCTATAATATAATATAATCAACGTTATTACAAAAAATAGTCAAAGTACAAAAGAGAAAGAAAAAAATCAAAGAAATTACAAAAATTGTGAACAAAATTAATTAAATCACAATATGGTATTTTTTTTTTATCTTTTCATCCCTAAGCAATCCAGTTGCGAAAACTTGGCAAGAAGTAAAAAAAATAAAAAAAAAGAAACAGAGAAGAAAAAATTGCGAAAATATTTACACTTATTTACTCTTTTTGTAATTTTTTTTTGTTTTTTCTAAAAACTGTATCAGTGTTTGTCGTCCCCCCATCTCGAAGCGTTTGAATACTGTTGGCTTTGTTGTCTGGTAATAGATTGATTTGTACCAGAATGTGCCGGTTGCATTTGATATACGGGATAACTTTTTCTTTTTCTAATACCATGCATAGACAACAAATGTATTTGTAAATACTGTTTAGTTTTAAACTGTTTGTTGCACACATGACATGATATATACTCGGTCTGTACCGTATGAACATTAACAATATGTTGTTTAAGATTTGAATTATTTGAATAAATTTTACCGCACTCTGGACATTTAGGTTTACCACCGGATTGATTAGAACCATTATCAGCTGCCTGTTGTGCCGCAGCAGCAGCAGCAATATAACTATCGGCTCTTGCATGAAGCATAGCAATTCCATCGATTTTTTTTTTCGTACTATTACTTCCGGTACAAGATTGTAACATTACACTTATTGGGTCATTATTTTTCGACGAATTATTGCTGCAATTTTGTTGTTGTTGTTGATGATGATGATGATGTTGTTGTTGTTGTTGTTGTTGTTGATGATGCTGTTGTTGTTGTAAACTATGTTGTAAATTATTTTGTAATTTTTGATGAATAATCGTAAGTTGTTCATTAGTCGTAGAATTATTCAAAGTTGCTTGTTGTTGTTGTTGTTGTGGCTGTTGACTTAGGCTGGTGGTTGCTTGTTGAATAAGGGCAGATATGTCCTCCTGTTTTTGATCCAGCATTGTTCCATGCTGTGTTTGATAACTTCCGGTTATCGATAGGTCAGGATTCCTCGAAGATGAACTTCCGGGTAGCCATCCGGAACTCGAGGCTGAACCATCTCCACCCGAGGGCTGCCATCGCCCTGGAACCACCAGCCAATGTCACTCGTCAGCCAATCTTCACGATTCCTTAAACACTATTTTATTTCTCTCTTTCTCTCTCTCTCTCTTTCATCCCTCTCTTTCACCCCATCCTACCCCTCCTCGCTCACGCTCTCTCTCTAATTCCTTCATCATTTATTTATTATTTCTTTATTTTGTTATTATTATTTGATTCTTTTGTGTCTCGTTTTTTATTTATTTATTTTGTTTTTTTTTTCCCCCATCGCGAATCATACGTTGATCCTCCTTATCTATTATACGTATTATGATATCATTGCATTGATTTATTTTTATATTCAGTTTTTCTGATTTTTTTACATAGTTACGTAGTCAGAAGAACCCAAAAACAAAATGTGTATTTTTTTCTTTTTTTCATCTAGAATTATATTCTCCAACATTATGATTATAATTATTATTATTATTGTTATTGTATCTCGCAGATTTCAATCCTCTAAAAGTTGTCCGTCCAATTCAGTTTTTTTTTTCTTAACTTTCTTTTCTATTTTTTTTTTTTTTTCATCTTTTTGTTAACTTATAATAATAGTTAGATAAAAGATGGGTGTGACGATAGGTATAAGTATGTACCTCGATTCCGCATGTCCTACACATATATGCGTGTATAATCTCCGTGGGTATAAAATTTTATAATATATATATATCATAATTTATTATATATCTCGCGAAAGAAAAAGAAAAAACGAAAAAACGACGTAGTAAAGTTATACGTCTAAACTCACCTTATTTTTTAATTTTTTTTTTTTTTTTTTTATTTAGCTATTTAGCTTAACATATATGAATGTATAATATTATAATTTATCAATTTAGATATAGGAGCCGGCGCCGCGGTTAAGGACGAATTTATATCTCGAGACTTACAAGAGTGTATTTTTATTACGTACATATAGGTATATTATATATATGTACGTAAATATGTAATCATACTATATCTGTACGAGTATTAAAAATCATAACCGTATTTGAATGAATAAAGAATTTAATTTTAATTAATTAACGGGAGTAATTGGCACTCTCCGGTAATAAGTAATATAACCGTGTGATGACGATGAGATGAAAAAATAGAAAAATAAACAAAAAAAATTTATTTCTGTATAAATTCTATAATTATATCAAGCGGTATCCCCTCCTTCCCCTACCCGTGCGTGTGCGAATTTTTTTTTTTTCACATCTTTTTCTCCTTGTCGAAGAGAGGTAAAAAAAAAGAAAAAAAAGATAAAACGAAAAAAGGAAGAGTTAATGAAAATAAAAAATGGGGAAAAAAAAAATGTAACCCAACTCCTCGAATGTATGAAAACATATGTGTTTAAAAAAAAATTAAATATAAAATGAAAGAAGTAAATTACTCACCATAACTCGGATCCTGATTTGCTGCATGGATTCCGGAAGGTCCTGGCATCAATCCTGTAGATAAACATAGGAAGAAAAATAAAGAATGAAATTTTTAATTGGCGTCAGGAAAAAGAAAAATATCTTCGGAAAGATTTAAACAAAAATAGGAAAAGACAGGAGAAAATTAAATAAAAAAATAAATAAGACAAACCAGTAGAATAGGGGGAAAAGGACATACCTTGAAGTCCGAGAAGAGCGGCTGGAAATGTGCTGCGGTGATGTTCCATAGAATCATTGAGCATATCAGTTGGCTCAGTCTTTACGGAATTAAGAATACTCTCGTTGTTTGAAATGTCTTCTTCGTTGTCAGAAAGAGAGTTAGAATCTTCTCCCGTCGACTGAGCCTGAAGAGAATTGTCGTGGTTCCCCTTCTGTAACGAAGAGATGAAAGAAAAAAATAAAATAAAAATAAAGAGAAAAATTAGCAAAATAAATTAACGAAAATTTCGTCGTCATCAATTTTTAATTAATTAATTAATTAATCAAGAAAATATTCACCTGAACGTTGTTACTCGGTGTTGTGTGTATCGTTGGACCACCTTCGAGAGCCTGTCCAAGTAGAGATTCTTGTAGGTCAGATTTAGTCTCCACGTGATTATCAAGAGGCGGGGAATAACTACGAGGTCTTTTTTCAGGCGGAGGACTAAGACCGCTATCATTAACAGGTAGACCATCACCTCGCCCGTTATCTTGCCAAGGAAGGCGCGGCGTCGTCTGAAACAAAACGAAAACAAAAAAAAAAAAAATAGAAAAAATTTATAATAATTAATGAACAAATTAACGAAACATAAAGTTTTGCGATTCTTTCTTTTTCATTTTTTTTTCTCGTTAAAAAAAAAAAACACTTACGGGCGCACTGCCGTTGTTCGCACTGGACGACGGTGGTGGTATTTTAGTTGCACCGCTATTCACATCGGCAAGTCCTCTGACCTGTAGCATTTGGGCGGTTTTAAGGAACGCCGTGAGCTGTTCCTGGCCAACGTGGACCTCTCCGTGGTACATGAATCGCAGGAGAGACTCCATGTCCGAGGAGGCAACGTCCCTCAATATAACGATGGGATGTTGGCATGGGTTGGCCTTAAAAATAAAATTTGAAAAACAAAATAAAATAAAAAATCCATCAAGCAAAATCGAAGAAATATACAAATATTTTCTTTCCTGAATTGAGATAAAGACCTGAGGTTTTGGCTGCATTTTTTTATTTTCTATATATTTCGAGCGTTGAAATTCAAATATGATCAAATCAAGGATCGCCCTAATATATATGTGTATGTATATTATTATGTAAAGGTAGAAAGACGGACACTACTGACGACGGATGCGGGATAGCTGTACAAATGCGGTGTAAGCAAGCATTGTTAATTAGAATAATGGCATTAGAAGGTTCTCTCAGCGGCTATATCTGCTGGCCCCACAGCCGCGCGTATCAAACGAGCCAAGCAAGCAAAGTCCTGCCGATGGACTTTACTATTGAATTAACTAATTCAATTAACAACTTTGAGAGAGAGCACTCCCTGGTGCCAATTAGAACTAACGTAATTAAAATGGGTCAATAATTAGTTATTATATATATATCTACATCAATGTATATATCATGTAGTTGCAATATATAATATATATATAACATATACATATATATAAGATTTGAAACATTATGTATAAAAATATATCAATCGATGATACGAATATAGATTCTTCTTCTTCTTCTTCTTTTTCCCTATTTCTTACTTTCTTTCTTTCTTTCTTAATCAATGAAATGAAATCATATGAAGATTATTTCAATTAATTATTATAATCGTTATAGTATATAATTACTATATCTACGAGGGCGAAGCACCTTAAACGGAATAAATACTCAGACTGAGAATAGGTACAACTGCATGGTTTCTGATCCAGTTAAGGGTGTAAGGGTGGTTGGTTTAGCAACAAAAACCGAACAGGTAGGTAGGTAGGTAGGTAGATAGGTACGAAACGTAACGGTAGTACGGTAAAGCGTGGCTTCATTCGCGGATAAAAAACGTTTCCGTTATTTGTTAATGCAATTTTTAATATTCTTTCTTTCCCTTTTTTTCTTCTTTTTTTCACGAATCTTTGTAATGCGTTGAAATTTCAAGATTAATGACTCATAGATATACAGACCCGCGTAATCTCATATATATATCTATATTAAATTGGTTATATAGTGTGATAAAAGAAAAATGTTGGTACATACATATTATATATAGTATAATATGTATGAGTTAACGTTTCAGATTGATTATAATTTTTATCAACTTCAGATAAAAAAAAAAGACAAAAATTTAAATTCACACCTGTATACAAGGTGCAGCTGTAAATTTCGGCAAAAAAAAAAATAAAAAAAAAAAAAAACAATTAGCTAAGCTAGCTAAGGTATACGATTTTGATTATTATTATATTTTTTTTATTTTATTTTTTTTTTAGAGAGAGAGAGAGAATAAAAAAGGAAAAACTTCTTTATTTATTCAAATAACGACCGCAGCAACAGTATAAGAACACGGTGGTCGAAAGAGTCCGGTCGTGTGCGGACTGACTGCTATTTATTTCATACGCGATAATAAAATTGACGTAATCGTTTACTTAATTGCAGAAGAATCACGTGGGCGTTGAAGCAGACAAGATCTTACCGCGAGATAACGAACGAGTAAACGACGTCGGTCGTCGGTTGATGGTAAGGGGGGAAGCGAAGTGAAAAGAGGGTATAGGGTACTACGACGACAATAACCGCGTGCGATGATGTAATTAGAAGAGAATTTTTGTATTTTTGTATTTTTTTTTGTTTTTTTTTCTTCTCGTTTACACGAATGAATATTTCTTTCATTTATCTAGCTATGTCTATTGATTTGTTTATTTATTTATTTATTTATTTATTTGTTTAGTGATTAGTTAGTCAAAACTCGGACAAAAATTTCAGCATAAAATAATACTTGGTAAAAAATTTGACTTAGCAATAATTTTATTTTATCTATGGTATGTATTTATATAGTTTATACATACATACGTATGGGTATATAAATAATAGAGGCTTCAGGTATCATCAACGTATCAGACGTTATAGATACTTAATTTTCATTCATTTCGAAAGCCTATGTACATATATACATAATATATACCTATATATATATAATATGCTATACGTGAACGTGGATCTATAAAATCGGTCTTTTATATTCGGAAATAAGAATCTCTGTTACTTCGCGACGTGTTCATATTATGTTAACTATATACATATACTTATATACCTACTAGGTATACATATATATATATTTAACCACCTATACATTGGTTAAGAAATAAATAATAAAAATAAAAATAAAAATAAATAAGATAAGATAAAATATTATACACCGATCTGATATACCTATACTATATGCAAATGAGAAATGTCTCTTTCAATGTATACTTGTATATACTTGTATACTAGTATATATATAAGATATACCTATATAAGTAACGTAATTCTAACGGTAATGCCTATTATATATAGGTGGGCTTGGCTCTCCATCCTGCAACTACATCAGAAGAGAAAATAAAAATAAGTTTTTTTTTTATTATTTTTTTTTTTTTTGTTGCTCGAATCTGTGATTTTTACACAAAAATTTTCCTTCTATAATGCGGAATAGTTATGAAGAAGAAAAAGAAGAAGAAAAAAAATCTCCACTTCTTTTACTATTTTGTTGTTCGGTCGTTTTGATACAACGCGTGCAGATATAGGTGTGGTGTATGTGTGTGTATATAAATATACTGTATACCCTGTAAGAATATAAGAGTGGAAATACGAGAACCGCGCGTAAGTAAGTATAGGTTTAAATAGGCGTCGTACATACGTATGGTAACATACGAATAGGTATAGATCGAGTATAAGGCGGTCGACGGTCCGGACTTGGAGTACGAGAAAATTTATTATAGCGGAGGAGTAGTAGGAGGAGGAGGAGGAGGAGGAGGCTGAGCGGACGGTGCGTGTGTTCGGGTCAGTCTTATTTTAACCAAAGTATGTATACCAGAAGTGTTTCCCTCGCCTTTTCGTTCAGGTTTAGGGTATACACCTATACACCTTAAAAACTATACACTATACAGTATAAAGTATAAAGTATAACTACACGTGCTGCAGCAACAGCTCTATAATACCTATTACACTGGTATAATAATAACTTCCTAATGCGTGAATAAATATCATATATGTATATAATATCTTTTCTATTCTACGCATATTATATTTATTTATAACTTTATATATAGTAGTTGAAGGTAAAAAAGAAAAAAAAAAAAAGATAAAGGAAAAGGAAAAAATGATTGAAATTCGAATATGACCGAATTAAAGACACAGGGTGGTCTTATATGTATGTATGTATGTATGTATGTGTAAATTTTCGTGGGAGTGAAAAACGTAGTTTTGTATATAAGTATAACTGGGACGCATTTCTTGTGTAAGCGCATTGGTATAAATTTAAAAATATATAGTATAACGCGTGCGAGGAAGCAAGCAAGCAAGCAAGCAAGCGAGGGAGGAAGTAAGTAAGTAAGTAAGTAAGAAAGAAAGCAAGCAAGCAACCCACACCCTGTGAACCAATTCATTCCCTCCCTCCCTATTTTCTCTATTCTCTGACTATACACAGCATCGTGATCTTCCTACTCTTACTTTTTCTGCTTCTGCTTCTACTTTTGCTTTTGCTTCTCCGCGGCGTCCTCCTCCTCCTCCTCCTCCTCCTACTCCTTCTTCTTCTTCTAAATATTCTTGCGCGTTTATAGTCGGTACACTACACGCACAATTTTAAATATAGAATATGGAGCAGTGGTGCGTTACCCAGGAAGGATTGTGCAAGAGGCCCTAAGGCACCCGCGACGACGCTTCGACCCGGCGTTATATTTTTCCCCACTCCCCCTCCTCTGTATACCCATATAGCTCGATCTCAGACGCGACGCTACGCAACTTTTCTTCTCTTCTCATCTCGTCTTCTACTCCTCCTTCTTATAGGTACAACTCTATTTCATTTTCTCTCATTCTTCTTAGATCGACCAAGTCAAAGATAGAGAAATAGAGAAAGATAAAAACGACGATGATTTTCTTACGACTCTAGGGAACTCGTGAAACTCAAAGAAAGAAAGAAAGATACATACATACATAGACACACATATGTTATATTGTAGGACCAAAAAGACCCGTGCGTGCGTATTTTTACGTGCGTCGACGCGTGGGTTTTGATATTATATGCTAGCTATGTGAGACTGCGGCTGCTGCTGTTGTTGTTACCGTTGTCTTATAGCTATAGTATAGATATGTAATGGGTTTACTCTAAGAATTCCCCTGTTCCCTGTTCACTGCTGTTAGCTGTTCACTACACCAAGCTCAAGCTTCTCGTATACTATACGCGATTTATAAATTCAAAATAGTATTCAGCGCGTCTGAAAACCGCGACGTTAAATTCATATAGCGATAACATAGCGAGATAAACCATACGAAGGAATAATACGATACGAGTAATGAATGAATGAATGAATGAATGAAACGTTCTAAACCATAGATTTGACACATACATGAATTATTTTCATCCTTTAAAAAAAAAAAAAAGAAAAAAAAAAGAATTTGAATTTCTATTCCTTTCCATTTCTATTTCTATTTCTCTTTCTTTTAATTACGTTTCGTCACGACACGCAGCCAAGCTCCCCATGTTATGTTATTCGGGATTTTAACTTCCTCGCGTGGGAGTATCCGCGTCAACTCCCTCACGCGGTAGCAATATTATATCAAAAGACCCAGAGGCTACAAGCGGTAGCATTAACCCCCAACCCCTTCCTCTAGTCATTTTCCAAATAAGGTCAAGATTTCGTTCCTCGATATTATATCCGCGGAAGCAATTAAATAACACAGATTCAACCTCCGCGACTCACGCACCAAAAATTACACCACGAATACAATTTGTATATTAAACCATATAAGGGTTATAATAATAATAATTAGGGCGATGTCATGTTGGAGACTGTAAATCTTAAAGTGCATTGTTCTATAAATGACTATTAAAATTATACCGACCGCATATATATGATGTTTATAGTTTATAGTTAACGTTTAAATATATGAATATAATAGTTCACTCGTCAAAAGAGTAAAATATATCTGGGTTAAATATATATGCTAGTGTCCATATGTATATACCATGAGATTATAATCAATTACTTTATTTATGATAATTAGAAAGTTAGGCAACCCGATTGATGCTCGCGGTATTAATATAATACCGCGTGTATATATATATGTATCGTGATCGTCGCGATGTCATAGGATATATTATATACTTATATATGATCGTGTGTCGTATTAGTATTATTATAAAATGAAGAAAGGAACAATAGCAAAAAAAAAAAAAAAAAGTCAAGAAATTTTCAAAAAAAAAAACTTATGCAAATAAATAAAAAAAATAATAATAATAACAAGTACATACCTAGGTTATATAGGTATGCGGTTAAGAGGCCAATATATTAAATTACCTACCTACCTATCTACCATTTATATTTATATATTATGTATATGTTTTAAATGTATATAAACGATTTGATGTAATTAAAGAAATTTATGGAACTGAAAGACTATCCAAATACTTACGAAGAGAAAGTGTCACATCACATTATATACTAATATACTTATAAATTTTTTAATTTTTTTTATTTTTCTAGGTATGTTTGATTATTACCTCTAATATATCACGGTTCAAAAATTACGTAGTAAGACCTGGGTACGAAGTTTTTTTTTTTTTGTTTTTTGTCTTAACATATCCTAATAAATAGAATCTAAACTTTCGGATCTTTGACCCATCTGCATTACAGTATTTTAATTCTTTAAATTTTAACGTTCAACTGACAAATCTTAAGTCGTCTTAATAGAAAAAAAGAAAAAAAATAATTTGGAATTTTTTCACCGTTTGGAATCTTTTTTTTTTCTTTTTTTTTTAACCCGACTCCGAAAATTTCTATAAAAATTTCATAAGTATATATAATATGTAAAAAAATGTACCGTACTATAATGACATTTAGATCTTCCGCGTTAGTTTCACGATTAAATGTTATATATGAACTTAAGGTATGTATGTATGTATGTATGTATGTATGAAAAGAAGATGTGACGAAATAAGAGAAGAAATAAGGTGGAGATGGAGATGGAGATGGACAAGGAGACCCTATAGGTGTGGTCATCCGTTATATCTGTACGTATATAAAATAAACGATCAGGTAAAAATCAAACACGTCTATATGTGTATAGGTGGTAGGTGTGTGTGTATAATATATAAATAACGTCTAATTCAAACGGTTAAATCAAAAGGTGAATACAAAAAGGCAATAAATAAAGTTTCTCTTTCGTAATTTTGAAGATAAACGACGAACCTAAGAGAAGAAGAACCGAGAAAAAAAAAACTTGCTACTAGTTATATAGCCGCACAGCTTTTCGTTGCTATACTAGACCAATATGGTCGCGTTTACCAAAAAAGCAAAAAAAAAAAAATATGTTCCATTTTTTTACAGCTTGATAAAACCGTCTCAAAATCATTATCATTATTATATATCCTAATACTGCAGTACACATGAGTATTATATATAGGTATATATAATAGCCGCGTGCGTTTTATTATTACATATGCAAATAAGGTGCGGGAATTTATTCGTTCTTAGTTCTTATACGGCAATGGGATGATACGTCCGCTAATTACTTATTTCCGTTTTAACTTCGTAGTAGATATAATATATATATGTCACAATACGTTCTATTGTAAAAGAGATGTTGAAAATACATAGTCCGAAATAGTATATTACGTTATATATTATATATGAATAGTCTAATAATTATAAAATACGATCGTATATATATATATATATATTTATTGATCGGATAAGATTAGGAAGAAGAATCCTCGTATTTCGCCATAGGAACATTAGTCTGGTTATATATATATATATTACATTACGAAATTTCGAATAAACTTGAAATTATACCCAGTAACGCAATGGAGCGTGTACTCTATCGCGATCTCAGCCTCCCTCGTTCGTATACCAAGATATACTATGAGTTAAATGACTAATTTCTTGCCCCCCCCCCCCCCCCCCCCCCCCCACATCCTTACCTGAATCCCTTTAAATTTTCATCGTCATATTAAAGAGAATAGAAACTGTATTATTCCGTGTTTTTTTGTTTTTTTTGAGTGAAAAAGAAGAGAAAGAAAAAAGGAAACGTATATATAAAAATGTAATGATTTATATAGGGTATTATAGAGGGTGTATAACGTATGAATATACTGACCTTTAGAAGTCTTCGGAAGTATGGGCTGCATGCTGAAAGTACGACTTTGTGGGCGGTAAAACTGCTGCTGTCACAAGCTAATGTGACATCGACAAAATCCTCCTCGTCCCTTAAGTGACGAAAGGAGCTAAGTATACTTGAATGAAAGTCGTTCCAGCGTAGGGAATACTGTTGTTCGCCGCTCGAGGAAGACGATGATGCCGCCATGGTGCCCGTACCACCGGGACCCACGGCCGCCGGCACCAGAGGTGCTATCGTGCTCAGCTCGTCCGCACTTTTTTTTCTTCTTCTTTTTCTTACCCCCGACGACAAGGTCGTGGGGAGTTTTTTATTTTACGAATTTTTATTTGATTTTTTTTTTATTTAAATTTCTTTACTCAGTTTATTCGATGAAATAAATATTGTTTTTTTTTCTTTCTTTCTTTCTTCTTATTTATTAATTTTTTCTTTTTTTAACCCTCGCCGGGGATAGAAGAATATATAAGGGTTAATTTTATTTTGTCGAGTATTTGAAATTTTTAGTTTTTGTTTATTTTTTTCAAATAAAATAAAAAATAAAATTTGTAGAAAAAAAAAAAATAATAATAATAATGTAATAAAATGGAGATTTATATGTAAAAGAAATAAACGAAATTTAAAAATAATAATAACAATTAAAAGAAAGGAAAATCACTCTTTCCGGGTGGTTAAAAAATCCCCGTAAATTCGGGAATCTGTTTTCTCATACTTTGATGACGAGCGAAATTTCTCGCTGGGTCAATTATACCGGGAAGAATCATTGTATATGATTTCCTTCTTTTTTTCTTTTTCTTTTCTTTCGTTTTCTTTTTCTTATTCTTTTTCTCTTGTTTCTTCTCTAGTTGCTTATTTTTCTTAACTTTTTTTTTTTTTTATATTATTTTTTAATTTCTTTTCCTTTTTTTTTTTTTTTTTTTTTCGTTCAATTAGATCTACGCGTAGAGAAGCTTTGTTGAAGTTATTTCGTTTTTTCTTTCTTTTTTACTTAGGAAGGATTTGATAATTATTCTCTTTGGCGTATTTTCTTTCGTATTGTTTTTTTTTTTTTTCTTTTGCTTCAGCGGTTCATACATATACATATATGTACTTAGTTTTCTTGTTTTTCTTCTTCTTGACACGAAGCGACGTATTTTTATTACTTTTTTATTTTCCGATATTATAAAATCAGAAAGGGACGACGGTATAGTTTGATTAAAATCACTTAAAATGATTTTCTTTATCTTATTATTATTATTATTATTATTATTATTATTATTATTATTATTATTACTATTTTCACTATTACTATTAATCCGCGTTTCCTTCCCAATCCTTAACTAATATGATTTCAACTCGGTTCTTTTCTTCTCATTTCTTCTTCTTTTACTTTTACTTTTACTTTTATTACCGTTTCCCGTTTCCCGTTTCCCGTTTTCGTTTACTTTATTTTCTTTTTTTCTTTCCTTATATTATTTTCTGTTCTTTATTCTCTTCTTCTTCTTCTTCTTCTTCTTCTTTCTATTAGTCTGTTCGTCTCTCGTAATCTTTTTATTTCTTTATTTTTTTTTTGTTTTTTTTTACTCCCTCGCTCGATCTCTCTCTATTTCACTTTCACTTTCTTTTTCTTTTCTTTTCTTTTTTTCTCTCTTTCTCTTTCTCTTTCTCTTTCTCTCTCGCTCTCGCTCTCGTTCGTCGTTCTGCAACATAATAAAAAGAGAGAGATTAAATTATTGTTAATTAAAATACATAACGAATGAATGAATGAATGAATGAATGAATGGATGGATGGATGGATGAATGAATGAATGAATGAACGAACGAATATATGCATCAAGGAATGAGTAGTATCCAATATCAATAACAATGACGAATTATCGCATTGTCTCACGTCACTTTTTATATCAATTATTACATGTATCCTTCTGGATATGTAGTTACAGCACAGAGCATAGAATGCCCTAGTAGTACCCGGCGTTTATTTTATTTCCCGATTATTATCATTATCATTATCATTATCATTATTATAATTATTTTTATTTTTATTTTTATTTTCATTTTTATTTTAATTACTATGAAGTAAAATAGAGTAAGGTAACGGAATAATCGCGATTGTTATTTGCCAACAATTCCTTTATTCCTCTCTTCTTCTCTTCTCTTCTTTTCTTCTTCAATTTTTTCCAACTGACGTACCCAAAAATATAAGTACTAATGTTAGCGTAGAACTGATTACGTGTGTAAAACGCGGACCGCGCTTATATTAGATATATAGATATTAGATAGATATAATATAATTATATACCCTCCTCTTCCTACATACGAACATAAGTCTATTTATAAACACTTGAAACGAGCAGAATTTCTCTATTATACTAGGTATATGTATAAATTTAAGTTGCAAATTAATCTATAATATATAGATTGATCGCTTTTTATCAAATCATTTTTCAACTCTATATATAGGTATGTATATATGTATATATGTATCTATGTATATATCTATTAATCTATTAATATATTTTGTAATTATAAGAATTTTTTCTTATTCATTTACTTTTCATTCATTTCAACTTTTCAATGTGTGCAGCTTTTTGCTGCCTACAATTATATACAGGTACATATATATCCACGTTTATGCAATATTATATGAATGAACGAACGTATACGAGTAGAAAGAGGAACCGCGTTGGGAAAAGAGAGAAAGAAAGGGTATACAAAAAAAAAAAAAAAAAATGTAAAACCGGAAGAGAAATAAAAAAATTAACGAAATTTTTATAACATATGTAAAATATCGTCATTTTGATGACTTTTTTGGGTTTTTTTTTTTTTTCTTTTTTATGTATATATCGTATAAGTTCTGCGGCAATGATGTGTGGAGAAAAAGTGTTTCATATGGGAGAAACCGCGTTGACTTAACGTAAGAATTATACCTCTATATATATAATATATATATATATGTGTGTGTATGTATGTATATAATATATAGTATCTTAATACCATTTTTCTCTCTCTCTCTCTCTCTCTCTCTAATTTCTGTGCTTTTTTTTTTCTTCCTATATGCGACGACTTTAAGTTGTTTGATAGTTTAACCGATTATATGATCAAGTTTCATGGTAAATTCCAAACGGCTTTTATATTTTTTAATATACCTATGTATATATATATATATATATATATATTTTATTTTTATATACACACCTACCGCAAACGTATTTCAATCTGTATATATATATATGGATATATGTGCAAGTCAGTAAAAGAGACAGAAAGAGAGAAATATACAGATAGATATATTATCTTAAAGTATGGGTAATTGAATTAAAGACGAACCGTCCGAATATAATTATGTATATATAATATATATTTACATTCAGTGACAAACTAACCTTTCGATATATATATATATATATATACTTTATTTTATTTTTTCTTATATTTATATTCATATGTGTACGTATGTACGTATGTGTGTGTGTGTGTGTACCTACCTACCTACTTGTTGTGAAATTTCAAACTTTTGGAATTCCACATAAATTAAATATGGCGGTTAATTGATCTTCACCATTAACATATTTTAATACCTACTTATACCAGTATGTACGCCCATACACGCCTAATACATACTTATAATGGTTACATACTTATTTATCTCATTTATTTTCTTCAAACGTATATGTAGATGTAACATTTCTTATGTAGGTATATATAGTATATGACTTTATACTCATATCCATATGATATTTATTTATTTATTTATATACATACATACATATACATTACACACGTCTAGATGAGTATAATTACCACAATTTAAACACTGAATTTAAGAAAAAATCATTTCTTTCTTTTTTTTTTTTATTAATACACGCGTTTTAAATCCTCGAGGTTGATACCTACGTAGACAGCTACATGAAATATATCTCAAATCTCAAGTGTTGAGGGATAAATTAATGCCATGATATTTGTAAGTCTCTCTCATTACACAAACACATACACACACACACACACACACACAGAAAATATACTCATAGTAGACACGTTCTTTAGGTTATACATTTCTCTTTTAAACACATGTGAATATATATATATATGTATGTCTAATTTTTGTTTTTGTATTCTATCTATCAAATTTCTAAAAATCCTGAAATTTCACCCCCCCCCCCCCCCCCCCCCCCATCCCCTCCACCCACTTCCTTCAAAAAAATAAAATAAAAAATTTACAATATGTTTCACTTCCTTGATACATTAGGCTATAATATCGTAAGTAATTACGGTGGATTAGAAGGTTCGAACATACAGAGCGATAACGTATCGACATTGTTTGCGGGTTCAAATGAGATGAGATAAGATCGTCACATAAGAAAGATATGGATTTTGATAAAGAAATCTCTACACGTTCAATGAATTATTGAAAAAAAAAAAAAAACACTGTTCGACAAAAGATCGCGGGACAACAAATGTGTTTGAGATAAATCTTGATAAATAAATAGAAGAGGGGTAAAAAGGCGACGAAAAATAAAGACGAATTCGAATGAAATTTATCACACATTCGATTGTGTATAGAGGTATGTAACTCATATATGCATATACATCTAATATTTATATATACACCCTATATCTTAAGATTTTAAAGATATAACTATATATATTTAAATATATTATAGTAGAACGGGAACAACAACGTATAAGGTATAAATTCAATATACTTAGATATGCCCTTAAATCAATTCAATAAAAAAGAAAAAAAAAACAAAAAAAATAAGAAGACGATATTACGTGATAAAAAAAATAAAAAAAAAAAATGATGTGAATGTGAGAAAGTAAAATGTTCAATAATTTTTGTATTTTTTCCTTCTTCTTCTTTTCTTTCAAATTATTTATTAGAATAATTCATCAATTTAAATCATTTATCATAATATGTTTGTCGTAAAAGGAATAAAAATCAACGAACAAAGGAGAGAAACACGAGTTAAAAAAAAAAAAAAAAAAAAGATCTCCCGAAGAATGAGAAGAGAGAAATACGATCTTGAAATATAAATAAGATAAGCGATCGAAGAATTCTTTACGATAGGAAAAAAAAAAAAAAATTACTATACGCGCGAGAGAAGATCCTTCAGACGTGTTTTAGATCTCTATATACCGCGACATGTAATATTTATCATACATATATTGAAACCACGTTGTACGATACATATACATAAATACATATAATTACGCACGTTATATAATACATACATACATTGTCTTCTGACAAACAACGAGCGCCCGCGTTCGCTCGCTCGCTCGCGCGCGCCAACCAGTCAACGAGTTTACGATCTTAGAATTTATTTTTTTATTTTTATTTTTTATTTTTTTCAAAACTGTACGTGCGTATATCTATAGTTATATCTACACACGTTATAGTAGATATAGACATAGATATGTATGCATATATATATAAACTGAGCGGTACTGAAGAAGAATAGATTTTCGCTATAAATAAACGCAGTCTCAATTTTTGTTTTTCTATCTTTTACTTCTTCTTCTTCTTCTTCTTCCTTATACTCCCCCCCTCGTTTCCGAATACGCGCTGATATACATAATATATCTGCATATATGTATATGTATATAATACTACACAGAAGAAGACTGACCTGCGCGAAAAAGAAAAAGAAAAAGAAAAAGAAAAAGACAAAAAGAAAAAAAAAAAGGAGAATTTGTATCACTATAATACTATATAGTGTATAATATATACGCGAGTTTTATACCGCCGACTTCTCACGCGTCGACGAACTTCGAGAGAGACACCTTTATTTTTCCCGCCATTTCGCGTAAACAACGAAATATGTTGGAAAAAAGAAGCGAGAGAAAAAAAAAAAAAAAAAAAACTAAACTAAACTACATTGCAATTTTTGGAATTGAAATTTTTTATAGTATATAATAACGATTCAACGCTATATATTATATTATATTATTATTATTATTATGATTATTATTATCACTATTATTATTATGATATGAAAATGAGAAATAAGAAATATCAACGGTATAATGACGTGTGTATATTATATTTAAAAGAAACCGGAACAAATTACAGTTCTGACGCGTAAAGGAGCGCGCGGACTACCTATAATACCTGAACGCACACACATATCAATATCAGTAATGCGCGGAGAGTATAAAATATTTAAAAGACATACACACATTATACACACACACACACACACACGCACATATGTACGTAATTCTACGGTACGGGGGGAATATATGAGAGAATTTAGTTAATTTTAAGGTGTGGCTTTTGCGCCTCCTTTTATCCTTCTCTCTCCTCGGACTTACAACTTTATATATTTATACCTATATAGACTTTATTCGCAATTTATAACACGCGGAATGGCGATAGACCAGTTTCTTTCTCTCGATCGTATAGGGGGAGAGAGAGAGGGGGGGATCAAGAATTATTATATCCCGCCTCAATTAAAATATACACCTACCTAACTAACTAACTAACTAACTATACCTGGGCTAGATATCTATCGACTATCATAGAATATAGATGCTTATAGCTCCTCCTTTACCCCCCACCGACCTATAATCGATAAAATTAACGCTACTACTATTATTATATTTCTTAGCGAAGTACATATAATATCAACTGTGACGAAGATAATCATTATTTACGATCGGGTAACGGGGAGGTGGAAGGGGGTTGAAATCGAAGACATTAAAGAAAGAAAGAAAGAAAAGAAAGAAAAAAAACGAAGGGAAGTATGTGAGAAAATGAATATTGATGATTAATTTGAAACGTTTTTTCTATTTTTATTTTTATTTTAATTCTTTTTTTCCTTCTCTTTGATAGGGCGAAATTCTTGTGAAATTCGGAGAAAAATATCGCCAAGTAGTATAAGCAGGTGCGACTAGGGTCTCCCCGTGACGTAACATCCGGTTAAGGTGTCCGTATATATTATATATATATATATATATATATATACGGGTATATTTATACAAAGGGGGCGAAATAATCTCGAAAAAAAAAATATATATATAGATATAGATAGAAGTATTTCTTTTTAATTTTATTTTCAATTTTATTTCATATTCATAAAGAATATAATCAATGTGTGAGTATATATACCCTCTGCAACAGAATGAGAGAAAAGAAGAAGAAGAAAAATTGTGAAAAATCAAGATTTTTTTTGAAGATCTTAGAAAACTTTCTCGATTTTCTATTTTTTTGGTTTTTTTTTGGTTTCTGAAAAAGCGAAAGAGGAAGCTTTTAGCTATGCTCGACGCACCCTACGAAGAAGAAGAAGAAGAAGAAGCAGCATTGCGGCAGCATTTGTCGAGAGCATGTGCGCTGCTCCTGCTGCTGCTGCACGAAAGGTCATAATGAGTATCGTATTACGAGGGTTCGGGATTGTGGGACTTCTGCAGTAGGTAGTAAGAAAAAATAAAATGAAAAAAAAAAAAAGAAAGAAAGAAAAAAAAGGTAGGTAGGTAGGAAAGGTAGGGTACGTATACACGTACCCTCCTCTGCGTATTTTTAGGTATCGTATAAGGTACATCTACTACTAGGTACGCACATATTTGTCTTGCAAAAATTACATACCTAGGTATACGAATAATATAAGTAAACTTATAACTTGTTTATATGTATAAAACAAATTTTATATTATATACGCGATTTTCAATAAATACGTATTACTCTTTCTTCTTCCTTTTTCTTTCTTAAATAATAAAAAGGCCGCCAAAAAAAAACCCAAAAAAAATAAAAAATAAAAGATATTTTATTATATACGCCACAGAATGAGATTTTGTATTCTATATTATTTTACTTTTTATTTTCGGTGGAGTAATACTAAGGAATCGGATGTTTTTTTTTCTTTCTTTCTTTGTTTTTCGGGTTTTCTATCTAGCGGTTAAAAACTTGGGGAATATAAGGAAGTTGGGAAGCCTTGGCTGCTGCGTAGGTAGTTGGAATTTGAGCGTAGCGAGCGCATATTGCGTTTGCAGGAAAGATAAATGGTTTTTGCTCACTCACCCTCTTAACCTAGCCTAACCCAAACCCCCGTCCTTTTCCTTTCCTTTCCTTTCCTTTCCCTCCGTCCCTTCATCCCTAACCTAACGTGCGACTGTGCAAACGAATGAGTGAGGGAGAAAACGAAACGAACGAACGAACGAGAGGCTCGAAGAGACCGAGTATATGTATAAGGCAAACCGATACAATAAGCGTACAGCATCCGGCTTCAAGCTGAGAAAGTAGGTATAAGAAACGAAGAAGAACGCGTAAAACGAACCCTCTACTACCCTTCGCTCGTCGACGTTCATTTGTCACATGCGGGGGTGGGATTTACATTTTTTTCACATCAGTTACTACTTACCCTATACCTGCACCGTTATTTTATGCTATACGTATATATATGTATATGAACCTATACGTAACGTGCGTTTATTTAGCTATATATGGATTATTTGTTAAAAAAAAAGATATAAAAATAAAACCATCTTAATTATAACGTTCATAATTGAATATAATATATAACGAGTATAATAATTGTGAGCAGGAAAGAATGTTGAATAAGAATTGAAATTCTTGGAATGGAACTTGTTGTCTCTCTGTTAAGATCGGAAAATAATTTACCTCGAATAAAGAAAAATGGAGAAGAGAAAAAAATTAAATTAAATAAAAATATAATTTCCAACTGCAGCTGCAACTGGAACTAAAACTTAAACTAAACTAATAGAAAAGATAAAATAAGATAAATCTGTATATATGTGCGTCACTGCGTCTGCAGTGAATATATCTATAAGCTTCTATGCACACAGTGCAGTAAGGAAAAGGCAAAAGATTCGTTTTAGGATTATGCGGGGTGGAGGGAGAGGAAGGCGACGAGCGAACTGTTTCCCCTATCCCAAACTCCAGCAAAACGTTTCCTACGCTATGTGTATGTGTGTATATTTGTATATATATATATGTACGTATAATAAAAGATAGAAAATTTTCCGTACCGCATAGTATTATTATTATTGTTATTATTATTATTATTTATATTATACCTATACGCTGGCTAAATATTTCTTGAATTCATTCCATTTTTCACATTATGCGTCGCCACTAACAACACTATAAGGGGTATTTACTGGTGCCAGGTAACGAATGGATGGATATGGATGCTTTTTGCTTCTGCAGGTATAGAATTCTCTCCCTTCTCGTATTTTTGTTATACTGCTACTGCTACTGCTACTGCTACTGCTACTGCTGCTACACCAACAGTATAATAAAATTTTCGAAAATGTATATTGCAGTTTTTTTTATTCATTCTGTATGGGTGAGGAATTCGATTTTAATATTATAATCCGTATGATAAAAATATTTCAACGACTCGATGATTATTAACGATTTTTCGTGTCAGTCAAAATCCTTCGATCGGATAGACGAAGGGAATGTAACAAAAATATATATATATAATTATATTTATCGATCGGACAGATTATCAAATAAGATAACGATTGTTCATTAAACTTTGAACGACGGTAAAATTGTCGAATATATATAAGAAGCTATATGAACCATATAAGAAATTGTCGACAGTTTAGCAAATGAGTGAGTAAGTAAGTAAGTAAGTAAGTAAGTAAGTAAGTTAGTTTAGTATATATCGATTAAATAACTATTGGCTGTAGTTTAGATACCGTGAGGTTGAAAAAAAAAAAAAAAAAAATCGATCTGAGTTAATACCCAGCAAATAAATAGTCTAAAAAGTGTGATGCTATTAATAATAAACATGTTATAATTATATAAAACGATATTATAGTTTCAAATTTAGAATCGTGTAAAGGTGTTAAATATGTAAATATAAATATACGTATAGTTAAAAGAATTTCATGTGAAAGAATAAGAGAGAATTAAAAATAGTTGTTAAAAATAAAATAATTATAACGATGCGGATATTGTATCGATAAATGAAAAAAACATGTATGCAGTATGGATGGTATATAGTATATATATATATATATATATATATATATATGTAAGTACATGTATATGTAGTGCTACTACGCATTGGTTTGTGATATTTCGACGTTGTTATTAACGCGTTGGTTATATACGGCCTTGGTTAACAGGAAGCGTCGTAGAGTAAGATATGAAAATTATCGAAATAGAACGGGAAACTGTAATAAATAACGAATAACGAAAGAAATAGAGAAAGAAACGGGTAGTTCAAAGACAATAACACGAAGTCAAATAATAATAAAATATAAAGAAAGAAAGAAAGAAAAAAAAAGAAAAAAAAACTCAATTTTTTGGTTTTTTTTTTTTTTTCTTTCCTTCCTTCTCCTATATATTCCTTCGTCACTAAACACCCTGTATATCCCATAGTATTACCGACAGTTCTTCATCCCCTATCCCCACCCTCGGGTCCACCCAGGGACGTGCGCGTGTCTAAGTTCCTGTGCCGCGCTGCACCCCGATTTATTGATCACACACATCACGTCGTTTCCCTTTTTGGTGAGGTAGGAGGTAGGTAGGTAGGTAGGTAGGTAGGTTTGGTAGAGGTACTAGGCCTCCTCAATCTACCTATAAAGTCACGCGATCTTATTATTCTACGCTAACGATAAACCAAAGCAAATCAAATAACACGAAACGAAACGAAACGAAGCTGACCTAAACTAAACTGAACTAAACTAAACGAAATGGAATGGAAATGACATGAAATCGAATCGAATTCCTCATATGCATTTAGTTTCCTTTCTACAAATAACGAATGAATGAATGAATAAAAGAATGAATGAAATGTATTACATACATAGGTGGTTATACAATGTAAATAAAATTCATAATAATAATAATAATAATGATAATGATAATAACGATAAAATCGTACATTGTTGTGTAGACACAAAACTAGAGATTGTTATTTTTTGATATAATTGCATACTCAATTTCGTAATGATATTAAATAGATAAGCGAATACTTGTAAATATTTGTACGTACGAGTATATTTCTTTCTTATCCTATCCAACTACCTACACGTCTAAGTAGCAAGTAAGTAAGTAAGTAAGCAGGCAAACGGAAGGAAGGAAGGAAGTGAACCTAGCGATGATCGCGTTTCGTTTGTTTCGCGGTTTATAATGGCGTCGCTTCGATCGCTTCGAAGAAATAAGAAACTAACAAGTGAACAATCTAAATTGTATCGTGTATGTGAGAACAACGACTAAGTACGAATAAATTTTATAAACTAATAAAAAGAAAAAAAAAAAAACATTTTTCTTCATCATCTATAAATCGTTATCATATATAATACACGGTAATAGTAGTTATTTAGTTTATGATTTTTGAATATAAATAACGGTATCAATACTATTTCGCAGAGTCTGATATACAATACGAAAAGATTCTCTCTCTGTATGTATGTATGTATGTATGTATGTATGTACGACAACAGTGTCTAAATCTAACTCTAAATCTAAAAGTCTAAGTCTCAGTCGATGTACTCGTCGTCAACTATATACACTCGTATTAAATGATGAGAAACAGATCTGAGATAGTTTATAGTCTCGAACAACTCCGGATCGTACAATTAACCCTTAATTAAGGTTAGATTGTCGTTGATAAATCTATATAGCCGTAGGTAAGTAGAGAATATACTTAATACATATACGTACACATCGTGTCCTAATGTGTATTAATTAAATACTTGATTCTAGTTCCACTTACATCTAATAATAATAACAGTAATAATATATTTTATTATATTTAACATATTTACGTGACACGTCGATTCGTTGGGTTAGCCCTTATTAGCGTTGTGGTAGAGACTGTCGTTGAACAGGCGATGAGGACTATGATCGTATTATTCGTATACGTGTTTATTAAGTTTCAGAAAATCGTATATAAAAAAAACAAAAAAAAAAAAAAAAACTAAATAACAACAACTATAATCGTATACCACTTTGTTATAATAATTATGCACGTATTTAATTTTTAATAAAAATCACAAGTAAAATCACACTCTCATTCGTCAAATATTATTTTTATTATTTTCATTGTATTTTTCCAGTTATCTTTTTTCTTTTTTCTTTTTTTTTTTTATAACGATCGTAACACCACTACTAATGTCTTATCTCCGTCCATTTATTTCTCTCTCTATATTTTTACTTTCAATATCAACAAAATCACTACATCGTGTGTTGAAAAAATAACGATATCCAAACGAAAGAATAGAACGGAGTTTGGGCGGAAAAAAAAAAAGAAAAAAAAGATGAAAAAAAAAAAAAAAACACACACACACACAATCAACAACGAAAATAAAACAATATAAGTTATTGTTGATAATAATATTTCTTTCTAGAATCCCATAATTATATCACGTCATCTTCTATTCCTTGATCGTGAAAAAAAAATATAAATCTGTACGATTATATTATTTAATCTCACAATGATAAAACTCTCATTTATTATTATTTATTTCTTCGTTTATATTCAATTTTAGAAACAGTTTTATTTAATTTTCTTATAATACGCGATTTGTTTCTTCCTCCTGGTAGATCGAAATTATAGAAGAATTCATGTTTTGTTTTGTTTTGTTTTGTTTTATTATATTATATTTATTATTATATATCGTCGTTTATTGTTGACTATATGTGTATAAAACACACACCCCGTTTGTTTCGTTTTGTTTTGTTTATTATTATTATTATTATTATAAAACCATTAGAAGAAACTTAAAAACAATAATAACAATAACTTCATTAACAACAACGAGAACTTTTTAAGTGATTATTACGATTTAGATGATGATGATGATGATGATGATGATAATGATGATGAAGAACAACAACAATAACAACAACGTCGCTGCTACTGCCGCCGTCGCCGCTGCTTCTAATCGCGAGAGAGAAAATTAATATCACGCTTCGTTGGTGGTGGTGGATGGTGGATTGTGGATTGTGGATGGTTGGTGGTTGTAGGTGGTAGTGGTGGTCGTGATTATCGTAGTAGTAGTCGCGTTAAGTTACGTATTAAAAGAGACGAGCGAGGAGCATCCTCGACGAACCTGATTGCTTAGCCGCACACGGAGTTATGGGGCCGTTCGAAGCTTAGGCAGGTCTCGCTCGCCGGTATACCCCACTCCGCGGCACGCGCTTCTGTCTCACTTTCTCATTGGCTCCCGCGTCCGTCAGCGGTTCGACGATCGCCGACTACCAGTGTCTCTCCCTCCGTTTTAATACCTCACTCACTCGCTCACTTCACTTCCCTAACAGACACGCAGCGTGACACACGCGTCGCCGTCGCCCGCACCCGCACCCGCACCAAACTCCGTGTATGTGTCCGCGCCGGTCCTTTCGCGCGCGCTTTTATTATTACACCTTATAACTTGTTATTTATTTTTATAACATAATAGTAATAAGAATAATAATAATAATAATAATAATAGCAACGCCAATATTTTAAATATAAAATTCTTTTTCTTCTTTTTTAACTTCTTTCAAATCTGACGAAAATTTGTTGTAATTTTAGTTATTAACATATTCAATAAAAGATTGTTTTTTTTTTTTTTATTTGTTACGTTTTAAATACCGTTTTAAATCGTCTGTACGACGTAGGTAGAAAATTCTGATCTACTCCTTCCTGTTGGTTTACTCAAAGCTGACCGCCGCGCCGCGCCTCGTCTCGTCTCTTTGAAGCTTTCATTCTCACTCTCTCCTCCTCTCTCTCTCTCTTGCTCTCACTCATTTCACCGCGCACTCGTGTTCATGTTCGTACCGTCCTATCCCTCCTCCCCGCCACCTGCTGTCCGCCAACTTCTCGATCTCGTTTCTATACGGGGTGGTGTTTAGACAGTTTCTTTATTTCTTTCTTTTCCGGTTTCTCGTCTCTTTTACTCAACCGACTACCTTTCTTGCGCAGGTACTATTCGTATAAAAAAATATACCGTAGTGGTCCTAAGTGTTTTGTTTTTTGTTTCAAAGAAAGAGAACTCGATGGACGAAAATGAAGAAAGTAATCGTCCATAAACTTTATCGATAGATGAAAAACGATTTTTTTTTTCTTCCTTTTTCTCGCGTTTTACCTTTCGCGATTTCCCGCTAGCCGCAGCACCGCGCAGGTTCTACCAAGCACTGTATGTTGTAATCTAATGAAAATCGTGAGCGAAAACAGAAAGAAGGAATAAAAAATGAAAATAAGGAATAAAACACAAGAGAGAAAGAAAGAAAAGGAAAGAAATTATCTCGACTTCAGACGAGAGTGAAACATTAATTACATAGAATATGGAAAGAGTTGAGAAGGAATACTCGAAGGAAGTGAGAAAAATTCAAATTCAAATTCAAAACCGAAATATGTCTTTCTTGTTTTGCGATAATTAATATACTATATATATATGTATATATGTAAATGTATCTTATATAGCATAGTATAGTTTAGTTGCCATTTTCACCGTTAGATGTCTATGACGCATGCGCTAGATGCATCCCTTGCAGAGGCTGCGGCTTCCGGCTTTTCTATGCGCCTCTCTTTCTCTATACTCATTTCTTTCTCTGTCTAACTAGTGCAGACGCGCGCTGCGAGTTACTTCCTCCTTCGATCGTACATAACTCAGACCTCCTTCCCCCCACCCTCAAGCAGTTCTCCAGGCGCGTCAACTTGAGCGTTTCCTATCGATTTTCACAGATACACGAAGATATATATATATATCTATATATATAGATAGTCATATATCTACAGATTACACACATCGCATATATATTCCTTTTTTTTTCGTTCTCTTTTATCGAGCACAAAAATTTTCGCACCTTATTTTCCGCGCAAGGTATGAAATGAATTAAACGACTAGCTTAATAAAAATAAAAAAATGAATAAATATGTATTAGCGGCCAGGTACTGTGTTAGGTATATAATTCTGGAAAACTGTTAGGTACGGTAATGTCCATCGATGGTGTCCCCGTGGCTCACTATTTTTCTTAGCCTTTTTTTTAAATCAAATTTCCCTTCTACAAATATTTTGTTCGCCCATGACTAATGGCTTACTGGTCACAGGCAAATAAAATATTTCTAGAAAGGTAATTTGATTAAAAAAAAAAAGGCTCGGAAAAATAGTGAGCCACTGGGACACCATCGATTAAAATTACTGTACCTACTCTCTTAATAACGCGTAATAGCTGAGAAAATATAGGATAAAAATAAGAACCAGACAATTAGTGAAGCACAAGTAATAATATATTAGGATCTGGGCTATAATATGAAGTAAACAGTACTATTAGTAGCGTGTGTATTATCTACAAGGCGTTTAGTCTTTTTACGTCTGCGTTCGTGTTTTTGTAATTTTTTATAATTTTTTTCTTTGCTAGTTCGTTTTTTTTTTATTTATTTTTTATTGTAAGAAAAAAAAA
The DNA here is from genome assembly GCA_914767705.2 of Tenthredo notha. Classification (NCBI taxonomy): domain Eukaryota; kingdom Metazoa; phylum Arthropoda; class Insecta; order Hymenoptera; family Tenthredinidae; genus Tenthredo; species Tenthredo notha. The sequence continues at coordinate 6,002,944 of OU611921.1, read as the reverse complement.
ATTAGTCTTTTTCTTCTTGTTATTATTATTTTTTTATTATTAGCAAGGGGATTGGACTAATCTAGTTTCTATCTAACTACTGTTTATTGAGAAGAGAAAAGATGGGGGAAAAATAAAAAGAAAAAGAAGAAAAACACCCGTTATATCACTAATGTGGATATACGCGTTCTTCTACCTGGCAAACGTGATATCGCGGCTAATGAAGGCGAGATTAAATTCTTCCACGTGTCACCTCGATAACCAACGCCTGCACATAGGTGTATATATATATATATATATATCGTAATGCTGCAGTAATTATTGTCGTATGTTGGACACGGCTTTGGTATACATATATCTAAGTAGGTATATGACTTTTAATCGCGTACTTATAGTTACGTATCTATAATACTTAACATGACCTATGCCGCATTAAACAATGAAATTATAATAAATGTATATAAACAACGAGTAAAAAAAAAAGAATTTAACTCATTGTTCAAAACATCGGACAGTTGGATTCGATAAAGGTACTTAAAATAATCAAATTAATTACGATTATAGTATAATCGAGAGAGAATTCAGTTTTTTGTTTTTGTTTTCTCCTTATATGAACAAATCTACAAATTATATAGTCCAATTAAAATGGACCATGTTTGGTTTTTTTTCTAACCTGTCTTTTTCTCGTTCTGTCGTCATTCAGTATTATATTTTTATTATACCCGTGTGTGCGTGTCTGTGTGTGTTTATGTGTTCAGTATAACGATCAGAGAAAAGGTCATTGAACTTCTTTTTTCTTCTTTTTCACAGCTGATATATTAATAGGTAATATATTATTCTAAGATGTTGAAAATCAAATTCTTAAGGACTAATGGAATTCGAGCATAAATAGAATAATTTTCTATGGTCTGATTAAGTGATGTACGTATATGCTTCTACCTATACCCTAAGTTTGCCTAGGGATAGATAAATAGATATAAATATATATATATAGGTAAAGATAGATTCGTCAGTATTTAAACTTCATTTTATTATCCGATATCCTGCACGTGTTAATGCTGTGTAAATCTAGGCTAACCATATGCCTATTTAAATACCGTATTTTTACCTCGTTACCAAACGAAGCGTTTCTACGAATTTCAATCATCAAAATAACACTCTAATTATAAATTTATATTATTCTAAAAACTAGAATTTTCATCACGGATATATATATATATATATATATTTTTTTTTCTTTTCTCAATTTAAAACTCTTTTCGTCCTACACTCAAAATCTGATTCTCTACGCATTTTTCAATTATCTCTATAAGATAACTCGTCTCTTTTCTGGATTTTATTTATCGCAAATAATATATTGTATAATAGGAATAAAAAAAACAAAGAAGAATAATTTAATGATATATTCTTCATTAATAATAATAATAATAATAATTAGTTGTTGTTTTTTTTTGCTGCATTAAGGGGTGAAAGTCAAGGAGGGGGGGGGGAGTTATGTAGATACCCGTTGCACCTTTGGGAATTGGTGCATCGCGGAAGAAGAGAGAACGATATACTGTGCGGTTTACCGCTACTACTACTACCGCGGGGTGCGAAATCTTCGTGCCGTACCGCGCCGGACCGTTCGCGTTAGCCACGTGTCCTTTGTCCTTATCGCTCTTATATATATTCTGTAGTATCGTCGCAACGTCTCTGGGGTCGCATGCGCCCGCGCCCTGATCGATAAACACAAAGTTGAGTGCCTCCCCCTTACGAATAGCCCCTCTATTTACCCCCCCGAGAGTGTAGTGACGTCATTAAACCCGGACCCGAGTTCTACCGAATATGAACGACGCCCCGTACGAATTTAACCGATGACACGCGATCGCGTTCGGTGTCCTCGTCGCCGTCTGGTGAACGCGGGTTACCCTCGTAACTAGGTTTTTTAACGTTCTGGGGAAGTTCGCGATCTCGACGGATATATTTTTCACATGTGTCTATAGTATTTTATATGGTGGTAAAGTGGATCGTTCCTTATTCTATTAATATTTATCCTTATAATTATATCATATCACCCTTTATTAGAATTTTTTCTTTTCTTTTCTTTTCTTTTTTTACTTTTACTTTTATACCTTAAATATCATAGAAATTATCACCCTTTGGTCATCCTTATAATAGTATTTGTATTATAACGTGAGACAGTGCAGAGAAATAGAAGAAAACATTTGTTGTTTTTCTTTCTCTTTCTTTCTTTCCTTTTTTTCTTCCCTTTTTTTCCTCTTTCTTTCTTCAATTCATCTCGGCCACCTATACTAATATATATACATATCTATATATAGTAGAAACAAGTTAATAAAAAGTTCATCAATATATGAATAAATAGAAAGTATATTATAAATATCATTATATATATATATAAATACAAACGAATTATCAGAGTAAGATAGAAGGGAAGAATAAGAAGAAGAAGAACGGTAAATAACTAATTGACAAACTATCGTACCTTAGGTGTACCCTATAAATCTACTGCATTAAAGGATCAAATCTGCACATATCTCCTATCTCTTTATTTATTTTTATTTTATTTTTTTCTTTATTTCAATTCATAGAAAATTTCTCTTATTTTTATTATTTTTTTCACAGTATTTTATTCGTTCAAACAATTATTGAAACTGTTTTATTTTATCATACTCTAACCTATCTATCTACACTTCCACACCCCACACCCTAAACCCTACAACGGTACTTCAGATACGAGAAGACTAAGATTACCTATACTCTTCGCGTTTTTGGGGCTGGGTCCATAACAACGAGAAGAAAAAATCTCTGCAGAACTTTCTGTTCAATAATTCGTACGATATAATATTATCCTTATATTAAAGTCGTCCTTAAGTCGGTCATATTTGTATTTAGATGCTCCCATGGGCCATTTAAACGTCTCCAAATATAAAAAATGACAAAAAAATAAAAACATTTAGTCAAAATCCCAGTTTCCTATCTAAACTCTAAGTACTGTTGCCGAAAGCCTTCTGAATTTTACCATATTTAAATAAGACAAGAATTTTAGTATTTCGGGGGTTATTTATTTATTTATTTATTTATTTCTTATATATTCGGAGACGTTTTTATCATTATTATTATTATTATTATTATTATTATCTATTGTTTCCTATTATCTATTAGTGTCATAGATGCATATTGTAGAAAGAAAATAATGAAAAAGATAAATTTCTGTAGCTACCCCCGTTTTTCTCGCTTATCAACCCCAAGTACCAAACGCGACCTAGAGCCCTAGATATATCCCCGCTGCTACTACTGCTGCTACTCGTGCAGCTGCATCTCCCACGAAGTATTGAACTGCAGCCGGGATTGCAAACTGACTGAGGTCAAACCCTTGTAAAGATAATAATTATATATACAAAATTATTTTATAAATAGAATAATAATAATTACAATAATAATAATAATAATGACATTGAAAAAAGAAAATTTCCTTCTTCTTCTTCTTCTTCTTCTTCTTCATCAAGTATAAATTATTAATCATTTTTTTTCCCATTATCATATAACCGTGTATATAAATAATATAGGGAACTAATAATATATAAAAGTGTGATAAACTAATATAAAAGAGAGAGAGAAAAAAATAAGTACAACGAAAAAAAGGTCTTAAACGGAAAGAAAGGAAGCAAAAAAACAAACAAACAAAAAGAGAATATAATTAATAGAAAAATAATAATAAATAAAAATACAAATAAAATCGTGCGAGTGTTGCATCAATAATAATAATAATAATAATAATAATAATAACAGTTTGATATAGTGAAAGTTAATCAGTTTGTGATGAGGCTTAGCCCCCACGAGGGGTGCAGCGGAGGCTTAAGCCTTTTGGCAGGGTGGTTGTGAGAGGATCAGCCCGGGTGGCGAGGGGCCAGGCCGTGGAGGAGGCCGGGGAAGGATGGTGTGACCCACGGCGTCATCATCATCCTCCCCGAGGACGAGTCGGCGGAGGCCTCGGCGAAGGAGGCGGCGAGGAACTGTATCTCGACTCGGAGGACGAACTGGCGATGTCGAGACAGTCTCGCGGCGATCGAGAATCCCGTGATAATAACCGCGACCTCCACGATAATCGTACTGTACCAGCTGACCCCCGCGATCCACGCGACCCACGCGACCTGCAACGCGATCATCTACGCGACCAACGCGACCCACGTGTGGAATCACGCGATATTAGGGATACTATACAACAGGGGCATAACAGAGGAAACACTGCTATCATTAGGGACGAACGCGACTACCCGGAATACGATCTTCATACGACTGGACCAGCCCCTGTCTCGGCGACTACCGTCCTTGCCAACAACCCGGTGAGTTATAATATTTCATTCATTCATTCATTATTATTATTATTATTGTCATCGAGAAACAAAGTAAATAAATTGAATCGATTTTAGAAACTAATACTCTTCTTACATATTCGATATTTGAACGCAATGCTGCAGGTAATATTACGCGAGTTTAGAAATAAATTTTACTATTTTGTTAGACGTATGGAGACATGCCTTCGGGATATATATCGGTATATAAATATCGTGGGAAGGTATGCTTGCTGAATTGATGTGTAGGTATATAGAGTTAAAATTGAAAAGTAAACTGTTCGCGGATATAGATATCTGTATATATGTATGGTATACCTATATGTTTTAATTAAGGTATATAGCGAAACTGTTTGAAAGTAGATCACCTTAATTATATATGCGAGTCGATAGGTAGCTAAGGTAGTATATTTATATCAAATACAGAGTGGCATATAGTTGTCACATGTATGTTCTAAAAATAAATATATATATATATATATCTATGTATGTATGTACGTATACTATGGTTTAGACCGATTAATATAACGGTATATTTTATATGCATACATATATATATGGTATAATCTTACGATAATCGGACGCCCGCGGATATTTGATTTCAAAATGAGAAAAAAAAAATCAAAATTTATATTCTTTTCGATTTTTATTTATTTTTATTATTCTTTTCCTCCAACTCAATTTTTTAACGACAATAATTATCGTCAATTGATGCGAGATATATCGTGTAGTATTATGTATATAGCATTCGTTAAATAAGTTTTTCGTTTTCGTTTTCGTTTTCATTTACATTTTTTATTTTTTATTTTTTATTTTCTCTTCCTTCCTTCCTTTCCAATAACTGAACCGCGTGCGACCCAGTACATATATTTCCCAAGGGTTCTATATAGCATTTTAATATTTAACCTGCGCCAACGCGACGCAATTTTCCATGCGGCTATCTCTACATAAGGTATTATAATACGTATACGAATCTTTAAATCGGTTTGTCATAAACCATGCGCAAAAATTGAAAAAAAAAAAAAAAAAAAACAAAATCGAAAATTCTCTAGAAATGAAAATTGAAAAAAAAAAATTAAGAAATATATATTATATAGCATATTCTAGCCTCTCGAACCTCTCGTATAAATTTGCATATATATACAATATATATATATATATATATATATATATATATATGTATATAGAGCACCAGGTCTATTCATTTGCATCGGTGCACCGCTGCAGCACATCTTCTTTCAGAGAAAGATGAGCCTTTGGCAAACATAGAGTTGCGCGGCCTCATTTACTACCGCATTCATATCGCTCGTTGCTATATATAAGGATAGCTCTATTTTTTTCTTTTTTTTCTTTCTTTTTTTCTCTTTTCTTTCTATATTTAAAAGTGAAGAAAAAAAAAAAAGAAAGAGATGGAAAAAGAAAAGAAGAATCTATATAGTAGGTATATATATGAATAAAAATTGTCAAGGATTTTGACGTTGCACATTTTTACTCCCCATTTTTTAATTGTGAGAATAACTGATTGTTTTCTTTTTTCTTTTTTTTTTTTTAATTATTGACGTATAATCTTTCTCTAAATTTTTTTTTACCTAATACTATATACCTGTTATTATATACTATTCTTCTTCTTCTTCTTCATCTTCATCTTCTTCTTTCTCTCTTTTTCCCATTTCCCTTATAACAAATGCAAATTGGATTTTACGTATTTATAAAGAAACACGTGTACTGTGTACTATATACTATATATATCTAGCACACCCGCGCTCCCATTGTCATGTATGCGTACATACACGTACATATAAATTCGTTTCTTAGTATATACATCATATACTAAACCCCATAGATATTATAATATAATATAATGATACGTTATATAGCTTTCGAAAAATTACAACTTTTTTTTTTTGCATAAAAATAATGTAACTTCGTATATATATATATATATATTATTTTTTTTTTTCAATACTTTTCTCCTCGATAATTTCTATCCAATAATTATATTGTCGTTATAATGATACAGAAAGAAAAGAAAAAAGAAAAAAACGTTATTAATGATAGAAAATAAATAAAAGATAAGATAAGAAAGAAAATGTCCTTCTCATACGTTCTACATTCGGGATTTCGGGCAGTGGGCCTCCAGGACTGCATGTAGCCTTTTAGCTCCTGCATCCGCGATCCCTGAGACCCGTTTCAGAACGCCGCGGGGAATATAGGTCAGTACGCAACGGTGCCGGGGCAAAAGGATCACCATAGTGCAGATCCTATATGCCCCGTGAGTATGCGTGCAGGCAGCTTGAGAACAGCTAACGGCCAAACTGGTTTTACCCTCTGCTCTTCGACAGGACCAACTTCTTATTCTTATTCTGCTTCGTCTTCGTCTTCGTCTTCGTCTTCGTCTTCTTAATGCATACTTCGCCTCTATACCACTCTTCCTTTCTTTCCTTATCGCTGATCGTCCTCACTGCAGACTCTAACACTTTTACTCGTTACTTTCGTTCTTTTTTTTCTTTCTTTCTTTCTTCCTTTTTTAACAGAAGATGATTTTTTTTTTTCTGCCAACTTTTCGCGTAAATACATACGAAAATAATTATATACGATATTATGATTTGAAAAATGGCAAACGTTGGTTATAATTGCGCTTATGCCATTAGACACGCGATATATTCGCGCTTTGTGTTGTCCTAGGCTTTTGGCGTTGATGTATATAAGTAAAAGTAAAAGAGACTCGTGAAGAGGGGTATAGTAGAATATAAATTTTTTACCTCCCACCCTTCTTTCTTACTTCAACCAATTTTTTTTTTCTCTCACTCTATCTCTCTCATTTCGTCCTTTTTATTTTTCTTTTTTACTCTGAAATTTCGAGGTCGCAGGTAGGTAGGTAGGTAGGTAGAGGTAGAGGTAGAGGTAGGTAGGCGATACACCTGCAGAAGGCACAACGCACAAGGCACAAGGCAACAGAAGGCAGAAATTTAGGTATAGAACTTAAACATACCGAAAAAGAAACACTAGGGTTAGAGAAAAACCGCCACATGCCATCATCCAACCGACGAATTACAACGCTTGCTATTATATTTTATCATTGTTCGGAGAATCGATCTTGCCTTATATATTATACTTACAACGATTCAATATAATATATTATATTCACTAAATAAATTACATAATATTTTCATTTATTCATTATTATTATTATTATTATTTTTATTCTCTTCATCATTTTCATATTGAAGAAAAAGAAGAAGAAAAAGAAAAAAAGAAGAGGTGAAAATAATGACTTTCTTCAGTTTATTAATAAGATCGGAAAAATTGATAGACACTATTTTGTTACCCTAATTGGTGTAAAAATGAGATCAGAATTTATAACTAAAAGGGAAAGGCGTAACGTACCACTATACCTGCATGCAGGTGCGATTGGAAAGAAGGTGAAAGAAAAAAATAATAATAATTTAACACCGTATATATATATTTACAATGTTGCGCAGGATGATACTGCAGGGGTAAAATATCCACATATACATATCCACATCCACAGATATATTATATATTATATATACACGTAGATATAGTTGGTTGGGTCGGGTTATGGTTACCTGTTAAATTTACCTGAAGAAGTTAGCTAGGGACTGATGATATTGTGAGTTTAAAAAATTCCCTTAGGGATGGTTATAGTACGTAGTATAGGTACGCCTCTGATCTTGGTTCTGTCACTTACCTGCTCGGTAGAAAGAATAAGAATAAGAATAAGAATAAGAATGAGAACGAGAGGAAGAGAAAGATTGTACCTGTACCTCTATACCGCGACGGCGGCGGCGGTGGTGGTGGCGGCGGTACCCGTAGTATCTCCACCCATACATATCAAAGTTATACGCATATTCTATACACATACATACTGTGGCCAAGCTGCATACCTCAATATACCTTATAACCTACCTGACTCCGCCGTTCTTATACCTGGCTTATACATGAGGCACTGGTCCACGGTACACGGATCATTAAATAACTTTCGAGCCCCTCATTAGGATCTTCATGAGAAGAAAATATTCTAGTCCTTTATGCTCTTGCGAACTATCTGGATACATATATATATATATATGTATATATATTAGGGTGGTCCTTGATTTGGTCATTTTTTTCATTTCAATGCATCCATGGACCTCCAGGAGATCTCCAAATATATATATATATAAATTATCAATATATCAAATAATTATTCATCTGAAATTTGATTCGCCGAATGATGTTTATAAAACGGCTAATTAGAAAAAAAAAAAAATTTGCACAATTTACATGATTTTGCATGCAAATAAATCCGCACAAAAAATCAGCACGCGGCTTTGTCAATTCAAACGTCTGTTGTTCAATTGGCATTCTTAGTCTAGTTTAATGGAATGTGGGGTGGGTGGGTGGGTGGGTGGGGGGGATGAATGAAATTGCGAAAATAATAAAATTCCGATAAAATAAAAATCAGAAGATCAAGAAAGAACTGTTTTCTTCTCCTATAATAGTTCGTACACGTGTATGTTCGTATAGGTATAATAGATAAAATTCTGGAGTTTGAGTACTGCAGCCGGTTTCACGTTCCATCGTCTAGTTGATTAATTAAAATATAGTCATTCGGGGTGTTTCTTATTGCCAACCAAAACGGTATAATAAACACAGCAGTCAGTCGGTTGGACACTGTATAAGGATATATAGGTATAAGGTATATCTATCTAAGGGATGGCTATCTAGATTCTTTTCGTAGCGCCTCGACGCCAAGCGTCGCGTCGCGTCGCGTCGCCTCGTACCTCGGCATTTTCTTCTTCTTCTTCTTTTTCTTTTTTTTTTCTTTATACGTTAGCCTATCTTAATGAAGTGTCAGTAATGTTGGGCGCCGTTTTACCTGTCGCCGACTTTCGAACCCCTCTTCCCTCTTTCATATTCTCTCTTTTTCTACCTCTCTTAAACCCCCCGGTTGCATTGGGTCCAGATCCCAGGTACCTACATATTAGACCTTAAATGCCACAAGGATCTCAAGTTCTTCTCGTATACAGGTATAAAGATCAAGGTTGGGATAAATTACACAAATAAAAAAATCCGTAAAAAAAAGAAAAAGAATATCCAATTTATATCTGTTACTCTTTTCATTCGTTTTCATTATTTCTATAATGAAAAAAAAGAAAATTATAATGCCAAATTTTTCTCTTTTCGATCATGCGAACAAAATTAAACGATTCGCTATTTTAATAGTAGTACCTATTTAATGGGAATTTTCAAGGGGTAAAAAAAGTAGTTGGGGATATGGTGCGTTTCATTCGCGATCTAGTTTTTGCGATTTATATATATTTAGGTATATATATGTATATATACGTGTCAGAGTAGGTATATAAGTATAACGCCATTGGATGTTGAGAGGTATAGGATATATAGGTATATATATTCGATTCTGAGAATCTTGACGCGAGCTGAGTCCTAGCTAGGACAAAAGCATCCTCCTCTTCTTCTCTCTACAGCCTCCCCATCGACTCTCCTCAGTTTCTGGGCTCCTCCATATTTATTGGAACGCGCGCGCGGCTCGGGTCAAAGACTAAACGCGCTTTTGCGAAAGCAAGAACAACCAAACTTTTCGAGTCCTTCGTATAGCTAGAGGCTGTTAAAGAGATGAGAAGAACTGCGGGATCTGTTACCCCACATTATATATATATATATATAAATTAAATAGGTATATGATAGGTTTACATCTATGTCTTCCTATTCTGTTTTAAAGTCATTCGATATCAGACCCTTAGAAATTAGATCATTAGATAGCGCAAAAAAAATGAAATAAAAAAAAAAAAAAAATAAAAAAACCACCACCACGAGTTTCCCTTTTCTTCTATTTTCTATATATTGTTGTTTTTTTTTTTTTTATATTATTCTCGTGATATTGGGGAGAATCGTGTGTGTAGTATACATATATATGTATACATATAATGTATAGAAATTGGGTATCTAAAATTTAAAAGTTTTAAGCGCAGCCCTGTGGGCTTTTGGGCGAGTAGTAATCATTAAATTCCATACCGGTCTTATATATATGTATGTATGTATGTATGTATGTATATGTATATATATATGCCGTGAGTCTGACGAAGAGCGGTAGGTAGACTTGAGACTTGAGACTTGAGACTTGAGACTTAGTTTGGGACCGAGTAGTATATTTCGGGTCTTTTCCTTTCGGCGTATATAGGTATGGTGGTTATGCTGCTGGTTGCTGGTTGCTGGTTGCTGCAGAGTTCAGACTTTCGAGTTTCGGTTGATCGTTAATAGCGCGTCTAGGTTAAAAAAAGGAAATAAAACCGAGTCAACAACTTACGACCGTTTCTTATACATACCCATACCCTAGAGACCCATGAATAATGCAACTCTATTGCGGGAGCTCCGCAAACTTTTCGACTCTGCACCACCGCCATGGCACCCACCTACCTTTCAAACCATTATACATATGGGGAATTCCACGTGAACTCGACCAGCGTTTGACCCTCACCATTTTCTATTCGATTTATATTTTTTTCTCAGATTGACCCCACCCCTTGGAGTACCCCTGAATTATTTCAGAATTTTATATGTATTCGTTTTTGCCTGATGAATTTTGAAGAATTTTCTGTTTTGTCATTTCGAAGAATTTTCAAAGGACTGTATCTTTGAACGCATGCATTGTATCACAGAAAAAAACATATCAAATTCTTCGTCTTGATGCGTACTTTCATGTGCAAATATTGCCAAAATTTCCCGACCCCTTTGTAAACGATATTTTCAACGTCAAAGTGGAAAAATCTAGATTTCGCCAAGTTCGACCATTTTGATTTTTCTTAAAAAAATTACAAAAAATCTACTCTCGAAGACGGAACTTTTGAGCCCAGGCCCAGCGTGGCTCGAATTTTTTACAATTTTTTACAGAATTTCAAAGTTCATAAAAATCTTATTCATGGCAATGCAATGGTATAACCGATCGTCAATCCAAATATTCATTTGAAAAAATCGCAGAATCGCGGGCGAGCGGCTTTCATTCGATTGTTCATACCAATTTTGTCCTGTTTCGTTGATGACGTTTTGCTGACAAACGATTTACAAATTCGCGTTATTCACGCAAATATCGCACTAAATAAAGTTCGTGACCTTATATAAATGAATATTTGGATTGACGATCGGTTATACCATTGCATTGCCATGAATAAGATTTTTATGAACTTTGAAATTCTGTAAAAAATTGTAAAAAATTCGAGCCACGCTGGGCCTGGGCTCAAAAGTTCCGTCTTCGAGGGTAGATTTTTTGGAATTTTTTTCAAAAAAATCAAAATGGTCAAACCTTGCGAAATTTCGATTTTTCCATTTTGACGTTGAAAATATCGTTTACAAAGGGGTCGGAAAATTTTGGCAATATTTGTTCATGAAAGTACGTATCAAGATGAAGAATTTGATATGCTTTTTTTCGTGATACGATGCATGCGTCCAAAGATACAATCTTTTGAAAAATCTTTGAAATGACAAAACAGAAAATGCTTCAAAATTCATCAAGCAAAAACGAATACATATAAAAATCTGAAATAATTCAGGGGTGCTCCAAGGCGTGGGGTCAATCTGAGATAAAAATATAAATCGAATAGAAAATGGTGAGGGTCAGACGCTGGTCGAGTTCACGTGGAATTCCCCATATATATATACAAATACATAGGTGTTATACAAAACCCTTTGTCTACCCAAAAACTCTTAGACCTTTTACCTGTATGTATATATATATATATATATATATTAAATATTTGAGTACATATATATAAATATATATATATTTTTTTTAACACGAGAAGGAAAAAAGTTTTTTGTTGATTTACAATTAATTTTTGTCTAAATTTATCTATAAATTTTATTGAAAAGAAAAAAAAAAAAACAACCATAGGTATAACGAAACTAGTCAAATCGATTGATATATGTATAGGTATGGATAAAGAAGAAGAAGAAGAATTAGAAGAAGAAGAAAGAGTGGAAAAGAAAAAATCTTTTGCACACGTTTCTCTTTCTCTATACTTAAAAAGTTTCCTATTGCATAGCCACATATAACATTTTCTTATATATATATACCGATGCAGTAGCAGTAGAGTAGCAGGGCTTGGAATTATATTTAGGTACATATCGTTAGCCAAGAGCTGTATATTCTATATTACAGACGTGTAGGAGGTGTAGGGTATATAGGTATTGATAATACGTCCTACATGTATGTATGTATAAAGTTCACATTGGACAGTAGAATTTTTTGTACTTTTTTTTTTGTTTCTTCTTTTTTGAGTATATATAAAATATACATACGTTTGAAAAGTATATAACTTTGAATATGTGACCCAATTACGTTACATATTCGTATATACTGTGAGGACTAAGAGATTTCGAGATTTTGAGAGAGAGAGAGAGAGAGAGAGGTATATATGTACGGTGTGAGGGGAACTTTACTTGTTTACGATATCCGCGTAGGATAGGTATAGTACATATAGATATATACACACCCGCTACTAGCTTAGCTATATAACTATACACACCTATATATATATATATAAAAGCTTACTCCGCGAGAGAACAGAAATACGCTATCTGTTGTATAGTGCGTTGAACTCTTCAGACTGCAGCATATTATACACCGGATCACCTTGTTATTTACGTTAAATAAATCAGAGGATTTGAAGAAAAAAAAAAAAAAAAAGAAAAAAAAATTCGTATATTTTGGAAAAAAAAAAAAAAAAAAATCAGGAAATATAAAAAACGAAAATAATTTTCAACTTTTTTTTTTTATTCATTCATTCATTCATTCATTATACCGATTCGATTTCTATACATAATATATTGTATATATGTACATATGTATATATCAGATGAAACGGCTTATAAAAGACCTTAGGTAAATGGGGAAAGTGTCGACCGAATATCTATCTTGTATATATATATATATACGGTTGCGAACCAGAGAAACTAAAAAACAAGATAACATGAAATGAGAGGAAAAAATAAAAATAAAATAATAATAATTTGGACAGAACTATCTTTTTGCGATTTAAATTAGTTAGTTAGTCGTATATAGGTATACTATATATACTAGTCGAAATAGGTGAAATCTTTGAAATCATGAAAGCAAAGATATTATTATTATTATTATTCATATTATTTTTTATCCTGTTCTTTTATTTTCTAGTTTTTGGGGTTTATACAGAAAATTTCACAATTTATATATATACCGTAGTGTATGTATTAGGTATGTAAATGTTCTTCGAGTAAATTGAAAGTACATACCTATATATTTCGAATAGGCAGGCTGGTCTTTTGCTGTTTTTCTTTCTACATTTTTATTTTTTCTTATGGTTTTTTTTTTTTTAAGCTAACATACTGATATGTGAGCGTAAGTTTTTTTTTTTTTTTTTTGTTGCATTTTTATTCTAATTCTATTTATTTTTATATATACTTACATATACATATTATATTTAATTAAATCAGTTTCAAGTTGTTTTATCGGGTCCAAGTTTGACTCGTTAACTCAACCTAATAACCAATTCTAATTATCTATTTCAATGTAACGGAATCTGTCAACGTATATAAAGATTGCCCGAATCCTTAACGCGTTATAATATTTTATATACTTTTATATACATATTATATACACGTAAATACATACACATAGAAAATTATAATTTCCCATACATTGATACAGGTAATAAATTCAACGTCAAGTATTAGCCGGGGTATTAACAAGTTAGTCTATGTATACCATTAGCTAGGTATATAATATATATATATATATATATATATATGTAGGAGGCGGTTTAGATATTGCGAAATAAATCGACTCTTGATTAGAGAACTTTTTTTTTTTGCTCTTTTTTTTATTTTCGTTTTTTCATATTAAACATATTACACTTAATCATACGCGTACCTATAGGTTACGGCCGTATAATATACGTATAGAAAATAAGCAAACTACATAGTTTCTATATTTATTAATTAATTGTTATTACAGTTGATATTTGACGTTATTTTTTTTAAATTCAATAATTCATATTCCGTAAATCAATAACGCTGCTGCTGCTGCTGCTATACGTATAGATATCGTATTTCATATATTTTGCACATCCCTACGGATTTATACGGTGTATAAGATATTTTTTTTTTCCTCATTTTCCTACTTCAAAGTGAAATTTTCTTTCTTCTTCTTCTTCTTCTTCTTCTTCCAAATTCGCGGTTATTGCAAAGAAAAAGAAGAAAAAAGAAAAACTTCCTAAGAATTGAAAAAAAAAAAAATTAAAATTAAATAAAAAATAAAAAACAAAATACGCGTGTTTAAAAGTTTTTCACCGCCCACCTGGCTGGGGTCCAGATGCTTACGCGCACGCGAGCAGTCGCGCACGAGAAGGTTCCCTTGCACCGATTACCCTATACCTCTTTCTACCCATAGGTATATCCTTTGTATATCGGATTTATCCCCGTATGTAAAAAGGGGTATAATAACCCGTTGCGTTTTTATACATTTACTATATCCTAGCCCTGATCACCCCCCCTTACCCTGTGCTTTACCTACCTACCTATATATAAGTATACGCGTACGCGATGTATAGAGTTGTGTGTATGGGTTCAAAGAAGCGATTCGTATTCGCTTCGATGACGAATTTAGATACGCCGATGAACCCTTAGTCGGTATATATATATATATATAATAAAGAAATAGAGGGAAAAGCCGATTAGAGAGAAGAAGAAAAAATAAAAATAAATACATTTTTTCTTATTCAAGTAATTATTCGTAAAAATGAATAGAAGCAATGCGGAACGGGGGAAATGATGAGACTTGGATGAAAACTATATACGTTTCTTAAATAATATTGACAAAAAAAATAAAAATAAAAAAATAAAATAATAGTCATTATCCATTGAATATGTTCTTTAATAACATTGTTTTCTCGATAAGTTAGATATATACGTGCGAGTATGTATATATATGTATATATGTATATGCGTGCTTAATTGGTTTTTCTGTAATAGAGTAAAAATATACTGGAATATTTTAACGTATTCATGGAAAGTCTAGTTTTTGGTAATAGCTGTTTACCCATAACTATAATAGAACTACACATATACTATACAAATGCATACATACATATATAAATATAATGAGTAATAATAGTAATATAGGTACGTACTATGTTGATTAGATATTTTCAAGGATACTGTATATAGAGATAATTATATAGTATTTATGTATAGGGAGGGGGTGGTCCTTAATTCGTTCGATATGAAAAAAAATGACAAAAAAAAAAAAAAACTTGCAACTTTTAATATCTGGCAAATATCATAATTTATGTACGTACGTAGGTACAGAGCATATATACGTATACGTATGTAGAATAGCTGCAGTGAGCAAAACTACGTGGAAATAGTCTGGTATGGTAGAAAAAGAATAATCCTATAAGCGGGTAGAGCGGCCATATATTTCCGCCTATTAATTTCGATAAGGCGATTTTATCCCTCTTCAAGACGTAATTTGATACGAACAGGGCCCTCCGGCCTCGGGCCAAAAGACTAAAGAAGCCAGCCGCGCTCCACAAGGCCCAAATTAAATATCGAACGTTTAATAGTCAAACAAAGGCTACCTGGCTACGAAGAAAGAATAAATAAATAAATAAATAAATAAATAAATAAATAAATAATTAAATAAATACGAACAAGGCCAGAGCTGATATATAATTATTTTTATATTCTTTTCTATTTTTTCTTTTCTTGTTGTTTCTATTATAAATTTAATTAATTCGTGATTATTAGGTGTTTTTCAAATAATGAAACGAATGACTACTTTTTTTTTTTTTTTTTCCGTCTACTCTTGTTATAACTTATACCTATACCTGCGCGTAATCGTTATTCTAATTTACTCTATCTGTCTATCGAATAACGCTGACACGATCTGGTCAAGGATTTCTCAAAATTTACCTACCTACCTACCTGCCGGACGCTTTAAACTCATAAAACAGAGAAAATATCAACTGATCGTCAGGTACCCTGACCGCATTCTGAGTATGGTGACGTAACGTTCGAACTAACCGCCATTACCTGGGATATATCCAAGATCTCATATTACTATAACCAATTTTCAAAAATATTCCGAAAAAAAGAAGAAAAAAAAATACGCAATGGAAATTAAGTTTTTAAGTTAAATTAAAAATTCGAGTTTCTACCCTTTTGTTATAATTTTATTTTATTTTATTTTATTTATTTTTTTTATTGAAAAAATGAATAAGTATGAAGAAATTTTCATTGATTATAATTATTTTTCTTTCTCCGCGACTACTAAAGAAATGTCGAAATTTATCAACGACGAATTAAATTCTGTATACCGCATGAGATATACTATAGAACCCCATTTGTCTATAATTAATTGATTAATTAATTAATTAATTAGACAATTTCTAAGCTGAAATTTGTTTGTTATACCTTAAACCTAACTAACTATCTATCAACCTAACTAACTACGTCGTGTTTTAATGGTTAGATTTTAATCTGATCGGTATTAACTGTACTTTTGACATTTCGAAAACTGAGTGGCAATGGCTGATAGCTGTCTCTCTACATATAATACCGCGATAGTAGGTACATAATCGAATATTTAAACATTTTATAATATATAAATGTAAAATGACGAGGTATTGATAAGTTTTTTCTATTTTTTCATTCTCTCTTTCATTCTTCTTATTCTTTTTCCAAAATACATATATTGCGATAACTGATATTATCAAATATTATCGATATCTTATATACCGCGATATATAAGAAGAAGAATAAGAAGAAGAAAGAGTATTTGCTATAGAAGAGGTAAACCATATTTAATGTTGATTTGTGCTGTTGCACGGGGCCATCTATATATTTATTTTTGATCCCAGGTGCGGCCGCAAGCCTGGATGTGTATAAGTTATTCATGAATTAATTTAATTGCTTTTTCGTACATAGGTAGATATATCCTCGCCTATCCCTCCCTACCCCTACTCTCGTCTTTCGACCAATTCATCGCCCCGCCACATCGCGCACATATAAAAAGTTTTTTTTTTCTTTTTATTTTTCTTATTTTTTTTCATATTCTTGCGCAGCTCTTATCCGAATCATTACTTATATGTATATATACCTATCTGATAGAAATTTCGTACGTAATGAGCGAACGGAAGAATTTCTGTTTATTGCTGCCCGGCCCCGATGGCTGATTTTTAATATTATACGTATATAAGGTTTCATCTCGCTATACGACCCCCCACACACACACACACACACACACATATTTTACCTACAATATATATATATATATATAAAATAAGAAATTTAGTTTTTCTAACACCTCAAAGACAAACTACATATTATATATTTATTAATGATAGAAAATGATAAATAAATTTGACTAATTATTATTGTTTTATTGCATACATATCTTTAATGATAATGAGATAAATCTTTTTCATTTCTTTACCTTTATTTTTTTTCTTAAGGCAAAAATATACATATAGGTATAGAGATAAATTGTATAAAACCAGAACCGATCAAGAAACAAGCTAACTAACTCTATACACGTACAGATATATACTATAACGATTAACCATAAGGTACCCATATAATGGAACAAAGATTCAAACAGCGGTTTTAATATACCCGGAGGTGGTGGTGCTCGCTATGTAGGCATAACTACTTTCGTAGTTTACCCATATATACATATATATATATATATATATAATACTTCTCCCGCACCTTATACATAAATCTAAAAGACCTCGATACAACCATCTCTTTTCCTTATTCATCTCTTCCTCGTACCATCTCTTTCTCTTTCTCTATCTTTTTCTATTTCTCTGGTCTTTACTTTATAGCTGTCTATATATATATATATACACGAAACGATGAGAGCAGGTATCTTCCTGGCTTCTCTTTGTTTCGTCGTTTCCTATTTTATACCTGAGATGCTGCTGTTGCTGCTGCTGCTGCTGATGCTGTATACATATACTCATAAATATATGAGATGAAGTCGCGTATTAGTTCGATGTCTGTTTTTTTTTTTTTTTTCTTTTCTTTACATCTCTTTTTGTTTTTCACTCATTTGCGGTCAATTTTCAATTAATTATATTACATAAATTATGAAATTAATGAAAAAGAATCGATCGATTTTGATTATTGATTTTTTTTTTCTTCTTCTTCTTCTTCATATATTGCTTTGATTTTCGTTTCAGTTTTACAATTTCTATATATATATATATAAGTATACCAATACTTTGGGTTATATTTTTTCTTTTTTTCTTTTTTGGGTACAAACATCTGCAGCTATAATATCGATGAAACGATATAGAAATAATATAATATATGAGCGGTCAATTTCCGAGAAGAATATAGAAACGCGTATCTATATACTATATCTATTTTTTAATTTTTTATTTATTTTTTTCACTCACTCAGGCGTTTCATATATATGATGCGAGAAGTTTGAGAGACGAGGGTAATGAGTATAATCAAAACGTTTTTAGTAGTAGAAAATCAGCCGCGAGCTATAAATCGTCGTATAGAGATCAAGTATATAGACAGAAACCTATCTAACTCTATATATATATATACACACCTATCTAACTAACTATCCACCCCGGTTAAGTATTTCAATTTGAATTTGTATTCGAATTTGAATTTTCGAATTTGAATTTGAATTTCGGACCATTTTACTATATAATGTTCAACGGTCACGCAGTCACGCAGGCGCCATCTGACAGACTGACCAAATTACCGGTCGGCGCGTGCAGACCTTTACTACTACTATACGATCGAACGATCAAATTTATTTTATTTCATCTCAAACGTGGAAAAAAAAAAAAAAAAAAACGAAAACAAGAAGAAAACTTCGAGAAAACTTCATCGATCTATAACACTTATCAGACTTTTGGATATTAAATTTATTATTCCACTGCACTGATGCAGGATGAAATTTTTTTTTTTTTTTAAACAATCGGCTTTATGTATGCAAAAAAGAAAAAAAAATAATATGTTTTTCTTATTTTTATTCTAATCGAAAGATCTTAGAAAGAACGCCGTCGATCGAGATCAATGATCGTTTTATATACCATATAGTATATTGATATAGTTTGGTAACTAATAATAAGTATATAGGTATACGTGTATACCGTGTATATAATATAGGTAAATGCCTATGCGTATAAATACGTTTAGGTACTGTGTCGTGTACCCTATCTCATTCCCTTGGTAAGAATTATAATTACAAATTAACCATCGCTATGGCAAACGATTTAAGATAATATATATGCTAGGGTACATATATGAATACATATATACCTACATACACACTTTGTATAGACACACATTACCTATATATATACGAGTTTCGATACATAAATATAAAAATATAAAATATGTTATACTAATATAAGATCGACGTGACGAAACAAAAATCGTTTTGAAAAAGATAAGAGAGAAAAAAAAAATGGTAAACGCTTTTTTTTTAAGGGTAATATACCTATGTATATACACATGTAGATAAAATACCTATACGAATGTATAAGAACCTATACCTGCAACGGTGTATGCGGTACCTACCTACGTGATATATTCAGACCGTAACTCTAGACTTTGGTTTTGGTTTTGGTTTTCTTTTATTTTTTTTTTCTACTACTACTTCTTCTTCTTTTCGTAGGGGGTGGGTGGGGATAATGCGAGGGGGAAGACTGACACGAGGTAAGGGGAGAGATATTAGGCCTCAACCTCTTCGCAGGTATAATAACTTGCGCGTCCTTTTGCCGATCTGTTGAAGATAAATTTTCTTCTGGAACTAACGAAAATTAAGTATATATATATATATATATATATGTATGTATAGAAGATGCGGAGAAAATAGAAGTTGAGAGAAGGAACAAGAAAGTAAAAAAAAAAAATATAAGAAATGGATTAGAAAATTGGGTAAAAAAAAACATGGAAAAAGAAAATTCTATCCTTTACCGAACGTCGAGAAATGAAAAGAGAAGAAAAAAAAAAAAAAAGAAAAAGAAAAGTAACGAAAGTGACAGCGGTTAATTGATAAGCATTGGGCAATTATCTCGGACTAACTCCGATCGATCGATCCGAGACCGCAGGTACGCCCGATCAATCCTGAATTTTTGAATCATTAAGAGAAAGAAAAAGAGAGACAGAGAGAGAGAATTAGAAGAAAAACAGAAAAAATAAGACTTTAACTTCGATCTAGATATTTTTTTGTTTTCTAACATCAAAAATTGAAATTGCTATTGTTTCTTTTTTTTTCTTTTTTTTTTTCTAAACCTAAGCTACCGCAGCAACTAAAAAAAAAAAAAACCTTGTGGTAATGTATACGAGCGCATAGCGTATAGCTATATATATATATACCTATATTATAAATCGACTCCGATTTGTGCGAGGTTCTAAAGTCAGTCTTTTACAGTTTTCCGACTTAAAAGCGACTTACTTAGGTACGTTAGGTCTTAAAGTTAAACCTGAATAAGGTAAAGCGTGAGGTGAACAGAGGGTGGTTGCAAGCTAAAGGTAGAGTGGACTGCAGGGCCACGCTTATATACATATATATATTAATCTGTATATATATATACATATAACATATATAGGTATATATATATAGGTACATACGTATAGTACTTTTATACCTGCTAGCTGGTGGATATTAAAGCGAACATCACACCCTCGTCATTCAGATATTTCTCTCTCACAATTTCGTTTTCTTTTTCTTCGTCTTTTTTCCACCACCTTATTTACTCTCTCTTTCTATTACCGAAGTCAAACATGCGGAGGAAGATGCTGCGGTATATAGGTATATAATATAAGCGAATGGGCAGGTAGAGGTATATAGAGGTAGGGTAGGGTACTTGGATGCTGCACAACTGCAAAGTCAAATTCTACCTAACTCCTCTTTATCTTTATCTTTCTCTCTTTGGGTATTCGTGCGGTTAAATCTTTTTTTTCTTTTCTTTTCTTTTATCTTCTTCTTCTTCTTCTCTTCCTTTTTTCTTACAAATTTTCTTTTATTTTTTATTCCTATTCCGCTTCTTCTTCTTCTTCTTCTTCTTCTTCTTCTTCTTCTTAATTCTCTCTCTCTCTCTTTCTTCTTTTTTTTGAGAGGGGGATGGATGGACCATGCGGAGACTCCTGAGAAGAGGTCCCCTTACTCCCTCCCTCCCCCCCCTCACACCGCATTCCTAAAGCCTAGATTTTTCTTTCCGATGCTCTCTTTTCACACGTACCTATATGCATAAGTATATAATGTAACTATAGCAATTTTTCTGTACATATATACATATCCAACTAAGCCAACCTTCGAATCGACTAATTTGCTTCTTTTCCCCCAAAACTCGATACCCCCACCGTACTTTTCCGCGATATATAGCACGGTTTCCCTTTTTTTTTTCACTATTTCACTATATTTCATTATGTCGTACGTATCCTAGATCCCGTTTTTCATAATTATAGTTTAATGGATAAAATTGTAATTTTCTTTCTTGTCTTTTTTTTTCTCCTAATTTTTCGTTTCATTTTCTCTTTTTTTCTTCCGTTCTCTACGAGATCCTCTCTTTCTCTCTCTCTCTCTCTCTTTCTTTTTCTATATGGTAGCTTGGTATCCACTGAAAACCCGAAGAGTGACACGATTTATGACCAACTTGGCGCCCAGGTTCAAAGGATCCTAGACTATTGGTTTGGTAGAGGATTTGCGACATGTGGTACTCGCCCACTGGCATATATCCTTGTGACCGAAGCTTTGGGTATACCCTAACGCAATATACTTACCCTACCTACCTACCTACTCACTTTGAGGAAAAAAATAAAAAAAAATCTCAAATATCGTCATATACTCATACATACTGTATATATAAAAAAAAAAGAAAAACCAAAACCCTAAGTACAATGAAATCCGGGTGTGAAGATAAAATGAAATTGGAAAAATAATAGACTGGATCAGAAAAAGGAAAAATGAGAAAAATTGATGGAATAAATCGAAATGATTTTTTTATTGCTTTTGTTGTTGCGAGAGATGACGAATCCTTTCGTGCAAATTTTAACTCCGAGAGTATTAGGCAGTTATACAGCCCCCAATAGTTGCCTCTTTCGTTTTATTCTTCTTATTTTTCATTTTTTTCTTCCTTTTACGTCGAGCACGCACACCGAAGCAGCTGGATCTCGAAGATGAGACGTTGCACTTAGCGCAATGACGGCTGTAGCAACAGCAATAGCAATAGCAACAGCAGTAACCCAAACCCAACGATATATAGGGTCTGAATAATATATATATAGTATATATATAAATGTATGTATGTATGCCAAGCTTGGTTTTGCCGCTGTTGCCATCAGGGTGTAGGTGAGGGTGTGGGGACGATGTCCGCCGCAGGGAACTGCCTCCTCTTTGTCCTCCGTTAGATCCTTGCATCGCTGACCTGCTGCCCCACTGGCGTAGGTAATGCGCAAAATGGTTTACTTTCCGCGAAATATAATATATATATATATATATATAACATATATTTACGACGATCATAGAGGATTTATATAAATTGCCTTATTATTATATAGTGATAATAAATTATTCGCACGACGTCTAGTATTATTTGGCAAAATTCTTCCATTACGCTTCATTGCGATATACTAATATATAAATATGCATATATACTACATATTGTATAAATAATATACACATATATACACGATAGGATTTAATTGAAAATAATTGAACTGCATTAAACTCAATAAAAACTACGTTGACTTTCTTTACAGTTAAATTAACTTTCATACACATATCTTCGTAGATATACATGCGTGCAGTTTAATTTTAGCCGTGATTCGATTATCAAAAATTCAGTAGGTACGTCGCAGTAAATCATTATTTGAGTATCGATATTTCTGTAGGAAAAGAAAAAACAACAAAAAGGAAATCTAGATTTCTCAAATCGTTGCTCGATTTTTGTTCCATTTTTTTGTGAAATTTTGTTTTTTTCTTTCTCTCCTCTTCTCTCCTCTCTCTCCTCTCTCTCTTTACATCGTCCCGACGCCGTTGGTTGACTTATTTTACTTATATTTCTTTTTTCTATTTCCTTCTTCTTCTTCTTCTTCTTCTCTTTTCTCTCCTCTTTTTTTCTTGCGATATGCTAGCCCCTTGCCAGAACCAACTCCCCTAGGCACCCGCTGTGCTGCGGTTAACTTATGCCAGCCTGCATTGTTGTAGCTATCGCAATTTTGACAGGTTCTTTTCTGAATTTTTTTTTTTTTTTTTTCTTTCTTTTCTTATTATTTTTTACTTTTTTTTTTTTTCCAGACCTACATATTATGTCTAGGAGGCCCTCATATGACTATTTAACTATAATTATACGTAAAATACTATCGACATAATATCGCAATGAGCAAATCGAATTCGGACGAGAATTGAAAACGAGAAAAATTCATAGAAATAAAAATTTACTTTTCAACCCTTCGTATTTGAAAGAGAGAGAGAGAGAGAGAGAGATGATTATTTCAGATCGCAGATTCAAATCCATCAAATTAATTAGAAAAAAAAAATAAAAAATCTATACCATTGTTAGAAAAATGCGAAAGTTAGCCCTTTTCTTCCCCCTACCCCCTAAGCCTCTAAGCTAAGGGCTAAGGCTATGAGGGTATGGCAATATGGTTCTTTTGTATAGTAAATCGGTGTAGGAGTTCCTAAAATAACGCCAAGCTTGACCGCGCGACCCACCTACCCCTCGCAGTTGCCGCAGTTTTACATTTCTAATTTACAGATTAGATCTAAGTTCTCTCTCATCCTTAGTCCTTTTTCGCCCTACCTATATATCCACCCTACAAAGACTATATATATAAGAACACAAAATACAGGTCGAACACCACTGCAGGTCCTTGAGAAATGTTAGACCCCCGAAATTTTCTTTTTTTCTTTTCTTTTTTTCTTTGACAGCGCATATCGCTGCTGCTGCTGCTGCTGTAGCAATTCAGGCTTATTGTTATAATACCGACGTGACTAGACGAATTTCTCCAATTTTATATATATACATATATTTTTTTGATTTTTTCTAACATTATTTAAAACGATTATATTATATTATTATTATTGAGACACACGTAATGTTCATTTATAATGCGAGTACTGTGCAGCAATTATAGAGTATTGTCGGTTTTACCTGTTTTACTGTTTTACAACTGCCATAATGTTGTTTTTTTTTTTCATTTATTCTTCTATTTTTCGAAAATAAATATATATATACCTATACAGCACTACCCCTGCTGCTGTTGCGGGTACACAAACAGCCGTGCTAATGCAAAGACATATATATATATATATATATATCTCAAACGAGTTTTAGGTAAGGTACACGTAACAAAAGATAGAAATGGTAGAAAATGAAATTTGTTCGAAAAACGAAAAACTGGAAGAAAAAAAGAAGAAAAAAGATGCCTTTACATCTTATACAGTCGTCACTAATTATTGTTGAAAAAAGGAAAAATCATGAATAGAAAAGAAAAAAAGAAAAAAAAACAAGAAGAAAATGAGAAACTTGTGGGTGGTCTTTTGTCCCGTACTCGAGTTGCTGCTGCAGTTTCTTCATGCGATCAATTTCTATACGTAACATCTGTTGTTCGACGCGATTGATGCGCTAGCGCGCGCGCGCGCGCATTGGTTCCGATATAATCTTTGAAATTGGGTAAAATTATTATTATTTTTCTCTCTCTCTCGATTGATTTTCTTTTTATTTTTAATTCCACTTATTTTTTACTTATATAAAAATTATGAATCAAGGATTATTATATATATAAATATATATATGTAATGTATAATGTATGGTATCGATTAAAGCCAAAGAAAGAGAGTAAAAAAGAAAAAGAAAAAGATAAAGAAAAAATTAACACAAAGTAAAGGAAATATATTTTTTAATGCTGCGCACTCGTTGCAATCAATTATTATTTTCTTTTTATTGCTGAAATGAGAAAGAGAGAAAAATACTATAGAAGTGAGTTTCGGATTGAAGATATCAGGTTTGCCATATGTGTTCGTATCATACGTATATATATCTTTATAGTTGTGTATGAGGTGGGTACGTACCCACTACTTCTCTTTTATACACATAAAGTCGAGAGTCTACCAGAGACCAGGGTAACCCGGGCCCTCATTCTGCGGTACCCAGCATCGCCTCGTTCTATAGTAAAATAAAACAAAAGATCCTGAACGCTCTCAAGGATAACTGCTAAGGACGGTCTCTGGTAGGACCCCCCTCCGATATATTGCGAACAAATGAAATACCCCCCCTGTTTCTACAGGGTCTAAAAATCATTCCTTATATCAACCCCCGAAAAAATTTGCCAGAAGAATAAATAAATAAAGGGGTAAAGATAATAATAAAAAAATCAATGCTCATTTTTTCTACTTCGTTCTCGCAGTTTTTTCATCCTCGTAATTATCGGAAAAATTAATCACTAAACCTCGTATTCGCAACAAAGGATCGAAAATCCGAATATACTTTATGCTCGTTATAGGTATAATTGACGAACGGAAAAAAAATGATGAAATAAAAAAAACGAAGGGGATGATTTTTTTTTCATTCCTTCGTTCCTTTTCGCCATCTAGTCTCTTTCGTTTTTTTTTGTTTTTTTTTTTCTTGTTTCGTTTCGTCAAGTCTTAGGGCTGAGGGGTTGGCTTAGAGTGTATTTCAAGTCTCTAGTATACCATACGTATGGTTTATTTTCCATGTGTGCGGGATGATGTGTGTTCGCGTCGATGTATTGACCTTGAGTAGGCTTGAAGTTGAGGTGGGTTTTAGGTGCCGCCTCGTTTCTCTGGGCCCTCCGTATATCTCGGTCTCACTTTTCTCGTACATTTATCTCACTCTCCCTGCATGCCCCCGACTGGGCCCCGACTGGGGCCCTGTAGTCGCATTCGCAGACGGCGCAAGATCAAGGACATTGAAAAAAAAGTTGAAAAAATAAAATAAAAATGAGAAAGAGAGAAGAAGAAGAAGAAGAAGAAGAAGAAGAAGGAAGGAGGAAGGAGGAAGAAAGAAGAAGAAGAAAAAAAAATACATTAGACGAAAACACGTTGCGCGTTTTAACGCCGTACCGCGTATAATAAGCGTCCAAAATTCAACTGCAGGAACTTTATACTCGCGCATATATCGGAACCGATGTATGAGAATAATTATGCATATGTACCAAGATTCAGGGTTTCGGTAAATACATTTGTTCCAAGGTTTACCTAGAACTGAAGAAAAAGAAAAAGATAAAAAGAAAGAACACCCTTATACTCCGTTTTTTTTTTTTTTTTCTTCAAACAATAATTGGCATATCTTTCGGATTGATAGATTATTTTTTTCATTCAAGAGTATTTAAGTATACGGACCAGTCGTAACCGCGGCTTAATATCTGGTCCATACTCTCGTTCATCGCCATTTTCAAGATCAAGGTCGACAGTTTAATATACACGTATATACAAACGCGGTTTTAAATTTCGTGCGAAATATATATTAGGGTTGTCCTTAATTTGATCATTTTCAAATCTTGGTGCTCCCCCATGGGGCAGGAAGTTGTTAAATATATACAAAAAAATTGATCCAAAAACTCCAGGTTCCTATCTCAATTCTAAGTACTGCCCCAAAGCTTTCGAATTTTTCCTTATATTTCCCCGATATATTTTTTTAATTTTTTTTTTTTTTGTTTCTATTGAAAAAGCCAAGAAATCGTTATAATTAAATAGATGATATAAGAAACACAATAAATGTGATAAATATACGTTAATTGATCATCTCGATCATTCTCTCTTTCGTCATTTTATTTTTCTATACAAAGATGCGCGTGAAATATCAACAGAAAAAAAAAGAGAACGACGAGATGAAAGATGAGATTTTCTTTTCATCTTTTTCTTCCTTATGCTATGCTATTCTTCTATTTTATTTTATTTTATTTTTATATTTTTTTTCATATAATTTTCATTCAAGTCGTAAACGCGACTTTAGTTTTTGGCCTGATGGTGTGCACCTTGCCACTCTCAAGATCAAGGCCACTGCTGCAGCAGCAGCAGCAGCAGCAGCAGCAACAGCATCCTGACGATGCGAGATGACTCGGCTTTTTTTCGAACGATACCTACTCTCTTACGCACACTTAAACTAAAGCTCAGGCTTTCTCATACAAATACCTGTACCTAATACCAATACCTACCTACCTACCTACCTACCTACCAATATATTTATTGTTAGTTCGACTTGGCGAGGAGTCGATTCCACTTTGATTTACAAATTCCTTCATCATCATCATTATCATTATTATATATGATTATTATTTATCCGATTCAATTATCAATATATATATATACCTCATATATATACTCTTCAGAGAAGAGAAGAGAGAAAGAAGAAGAAAGAAAGAAAAAAGGAAAAAAAAAGAATAGAAGGAAATAAATAAAACGTGTAAAGTTTTCCTTTATTATAATTAATTATTTGCAAAAAAAAAATTTATACAAATTAGGACAAAAAAAAAAAATTATACTTCGCGCATCTTGTGTGAGTAACTTGTTTGTTTGTTTGTTTGTTTTTTTTTTTCTTCGTTTTCGTTTTCTTTATACTTTACTTCATTTATTCCTCGTTTTCATTAACGATGTAATTATACAAAAATTTTCGCTCCGCTATTAATGTACGGTGTTAAATTCTCTCCTTCCTTTTTCGTTTTTTATTTTTTAATTTTTTTTTATTTCTTCTTTTATTTCTCTTAGTCGGTTATAATGCAACGTGTACGTGTGTGTGGATCGTATGCGATGTTTAATACGGGGAGGGTTACCGCCTTGGTGGTATAGTGTGTAGAGAGACGAGGATTCTATGAGAAATTGAATGACCTGCGGAGGTGTACGAGGCCATATATGGAAACCCGTTCACTCAAGGTATAGAAGAGGTAGATAGGTAGGTAGGTAGGTAAGGTACGTACGTATGGAAACTGATGAAGCACAAGACAGAAAAAAAAATTCATGTGCAAGTAACAAATACAAAAAAAAAAAACAAAAAAAAAACGCGAAATAAATTTAGGATATGTATTAAAAATCTACGAATATTCGAGTACATATAATATGCGTGTGTGTGCGTGCGTGCGTGCGTGCGTGCGTGTGTGTAGGTTATACGAAACTCTAGAACTCGAACTCGGAACGTTGGCACGCCCAAAAGTCACACATCTTTATATCAGGCGCGGGTATATATGCCTAATTAATATCAAAATGCCTTTCTACTTATTCCAAGACACTCGATTTATAGACGTTACGCATGTTCCATGGGTTTTTTTTTTTCCCCTTTCCTTTTTCTGTCTTTCTATCTTTATCTTTCTCTCTTGACTCTTCGCATACATATCATACAGAGAGATATACAAACGTATGTGTGTGTGTGTATGTGTGTGGGTGAGAGCAACTACGGGTCTTAAAACGCGTACGTATCTGTATACGTATACTATACATACAGTTCACGGTATATAATATTTAGAAAATAGTTGAAGGCATACCTACTTCTTGAACGCGGATATATATAATTGTTCGACGTGATTCATAGTCTTCTCCCTTCCCTTATCCCAATTTTCTATATATATATATACATATAGTACAGTATACGCGTATATCTTAGAGCTACGTACTAAATTAAGATTATTGCTATACCGGAATGCTTGAATAATACCGGCGTAGACTTTTATGTACACGCATTTTTTTTTTTTTTTTTCATATATTTTTTTATCAACGATTTATTTTATTTTCTTATTTTTATTTATAACAATTGATTATATTAAACTAAAAGAAAAGTTAATTCAAATTTTTTCGAAACTCTCCGCGGTAACAAAAATCATGACCCGAAGAAACGTACTGATGATTTTTTTTTTTTTTTTTTCTGTTCTTCTTTTTCCTTGTAACTGATAGAAGATGAATGTGTACAATTGAGATATTATTAGACATTAGGTATACATATATATGTATAATATATAGTATAATAATATGAAGACGTTGAGGAAGGTTGATGTGTGAACGTCTTATTGACAAATGATAGGGTAAGCACTATACAGCTCTATAGCCATTCTATACCTTGGATGGAAGAAGAAGAAAAAATAAAACTTATACAGAAAGTCACACACACACACACACGCATTTGTATGATAAATAGAATTTTTAACAGTGGCAGTGGCTAAACCCGGCGTTACTTATATACATATATATGCGTCAACGACATCTTTCAAATAGTTATTGATAAAGAGTCAAGTCATCTAGTCAAGAGATCGAGTCATCCTGTAAACTGAACTAAACTAGGATAGTATGGATTTTCGAAGCTGTGGTATATATAATATATTCTTTTATATATTTCTCTCTCTCTTTTCCTATCATTTTTGTCATTTACTTTGTTCCTATAAATTTCTTGAAAAAAAATAAATAAAAATAAAAATAAAAAATAACCGACCAAAAAAAAAAAAAAAAAGACAAAACTGCGAAGGAGGTCAGAGATCGTTTCCTCCCACGTGTAAACTAGCGAGTGAAGAGGTTGTATGCTTACATGTATATATATATATATGCATATATATGTAGTTGAGTTGTTTTAAATCAGGGAATTAAAAAGCGATGTGGGCAAGGCAAGGCATAGCAATAGACTAAAAGACGAAGGGAATAAGAGGAAGAATTAAAAAAGTGTGTTTCTGCGTTCCCGTTGCATTTTTTTATATATATATATATATATATATTTATATATTAGGTATATACACGAATAATATATGTATATAAGTAGCCGAATGTATCCATACCTACTTATAGTAGTAGTTTAAACCATTAAGACTGGTCATAGTTGGGTTTCTCATATAGCCTTACGAAATTCTAAGGAATTAATGATGAACATTCGTGTGTCTCTTGCGTATGTAGATATAAACGGCTATTCGACTTGGCCCACCTATGATGAAGGAAAATCCGTTTTTTTTTTTCTTCTTTTTTCATCTTTTTCTTTTTTATATATAAATTTTATCATCATATCGTGAACCATCATACACAAACGATATTTGTATAATTATGAATTATACGAGAGAAATAGAAGATAAGAAAATGATAAGAAAAAGAAGAATCGATTAAATCTTGGATTAAGAATTAAAGATTTTTCGCATAGTAATTTCAAATCGTCAAATTTTCTTTTTATATCTACTCGTTATAAATTACCTAATCGCAAGAACACTTTAAGAACTTATAATTTGACTCGTATATTGAGACGTATTGGTCTTTCATTTTTGATTATATTTATATAATTTAATAATTATAACGATAATTTGATATGGTTTATCATATTGGTTTTAAATTAAACCAATAGATTGTAACTAGATACCTCATACACTGATTTCAGTATAAACCTTTGGTATATGGTTTGGTTTCGTTTCTTTTCGTTTCGTTTCGTTTCATTTGGTTTGGTTTCGTTTCGTTTCGTTTCATTTTTTCGTTTGGTTTGGGCGGTGGCGACCGACAGTATTTAGAGGGCTATAAAAAGAGAAAGCTTGTAATGCTTTCGGCCGATTCGTTGTTGCAGTTAGTTTCAGAGTCTCATGCGTTAAAATCACGTCAGTTGGTATTTCTGGACGATGTTATACGAACTTATAATGTATACGTGCGTACATACATACATACACGTATATATATATATATACAAATATGTATATGGTAGGATAATATGGTATGGTATCGTACCTACCTATACACGCCTAGCCTAGAGCAATAATCTCAATAATTATTACTCTAAACCCCTTTACAATATTTATTATACGGTAATCTACCTCCGTTTCTTATATAGGTATGTACATATGTCTATGTACATTTCTATACCTATCCTATCATTTACCTACTTACACGCGGTGGATAGAAAAATTGCGTTATTTTTATTTTTTTCTACCCATCTACACCCGCGATAATTACGAAATTTATAATAAAATCTTACAGTTTATAATAATAATAATAATAATTATTATTATTATTATTATACCTTATTAGTCGAGAGTAGGTATCACCTCTCTAATTTTTTTTCTATTTTTTATGACATTTTTTTTTTTTTTCCTTCTTCATTTAATACCACATCAGGTATACGTGGTTTCAAACTGACCGGAAGTAATCGGTGATTAAAATTAGCCGTGGGTTTCATGCGCGCGATATATCTCAAACTTGAATATGCCTTGTTAATAATCTACCGAATATACTATATATATATATATATATATATATGTCTGGAGTAATATAACCCTGATTATTTAGTATATCTATATGTATAGTACACATACTATAATTGAGCAATAATGATAAAGACGAAAAGAAGTAAATAAAAAATATGCACTATCCGAATGAAAAAGAAAAAAAAAAAACAAGAAACTGGTATAATTATTAATATATTATTAGAAAAAAATTTGTATGTGTTTATTTAAATATTCACTGAATGGTTTGTAATATATATTTATATATAAATTTATGTATATTTCTAACATTTCGGATAGTGCTTTATTGAAAAAAAAAAAAAAAAAAATTATTCATTCAATTGAGTAAGATTTTTATCTTTATAATTTCAACTATCGTCGAATTAATTTATTACTGCGGTTGATAAAAAAAATTGTCATTTTATAATAAATAAATAATTCAGAGATGTATGATTTTCGTACGTAACGTAACGTAACGTTTAAATATATATATATATATATAAACATCCATAATGTATACTTTGAGGACATCGACTTTTTGGGAGCCTAGTCACGGTCCTGCCACAACCACCGGGTGTTAGCTAGCATTTTTTGGTGTGTGGTATGGTCTCCGTAGTTAGCGATCAGTATAAAAAGTAATTTGTGGCCCCAGTGCCGTATTTGTTGGGAGCGTCCTCAAACAATACATTAGATAGATGAATTCTTTGAGGACCGTCCTCAAAGTATACTGATGTCCCTAAAGTATGCATTATACATATGAAATTCTATAGTCTCTGTCCCGGAATAAAACGATAGATATAAATATATATATATATATATATATATATATATATATATATATATATATATATATATATATTCAGACAGGATATATCAATTAAAATTAGAATTTTTTTTTTTCTAATTATATTCTAATAAATTCACGTTCACTTACGTTAGTTGAAATAACAAATTTCTGGATATTTTCATATGATATCGTATAATACCTATATACTCTAAAATGGAATGCGTAAGCGCTAGAGATGCGTGCGAGGGCAGTTAAAAATATGCCGAAAAAAAAGGAAAGGAAAGAAAAGAAAAGAAAAGAAAAGAAAAGAGAATGAAAAAAAGAAAGAAATAAAAAATGAAGACAATTCCTTTTCCTAAGTGGGTCGCCCCTGCACTGCACTGCACGATGCAGTAAAAAACAAAAAATAAAAAATCTCCCCTACGGATAATTTTTATTTATTTTTTTCAAATAAATTCTCATGTTACACATTTCTTATTTATTTATTTATTTATTTATATAGAATACAGAGTCTTATAGAAAAAAAAATTTATATTAGTCCGGGTAAAAAATGATTCGAAAAACAAGAATGAGGTATATATACCAATACCTACAACATATGCAGTCGCGGTATAATAAGAAACGAACTAAAATAACAGCGGAAATATCGCTGTTAAGAATAAGAATAAAAATAATAATAAAAATAAAAATAAAAATAAGAATAAAACAGTAAGAATTTAATGAAACAAGAATAACGACGACTTTGCCGCGGGAGGATGCGCCTGCAACATCTGTCGGTTAATAATTTAGCCTTTTTTTTCTTTTTTTTTTTCGTTTTTTCCTACATGTATGTTGCACCAGCCCTTTTGTCGTTCTTGTATAATTAACTGCGTACTTTACATTTGCTTTAATGAATATTATTTTTAATATCTGAATATAATATATATGGGGTAATACCTATTTATGTTTTTTCTTTTATTCGAAAATAATTTTACTTAACAAATTTTATTGGCTGTTAAATTTTTTTTTTTTTCGATAATACATCTTATATCTTATATATCCTATGTATATTATATTTTATCATTCTGACGTTGGTGCAGTTGCCTAAGGAACTGCGATTTTACGAGTCAACTGACTACTTTATACCTCATTTTTACGTCTTAATAAAAATCCAATAATCACCATCACACTTACTCACCTATACCTGCTGTTAGATAGCCAGGTAAGGTATAGATTTTAGTTATATATTTCCGCTTGGCGTTTTTAACGACTCAAAAATTAACTGGGCGATAATTTCATCATTTATTCATTCATTCGTTCGTTCATTTATTTATTTATTCATTTATCTATCCACGTGTATTCATCATTTAGAAAGAAAAAAAAAAAAAAAATCAAAATTCTTTGAGACTAATTAAACCTGATCTATAAATTATTTTTTTAATACAATATCATCTCTAATTTCTCTCTCTCTCTCTCTCTCTCTCTCTTACACATTATTTATATATAATTATACGTACACATAACACATTTGTATTATTTAGGTATCCGTCTGTATAATTTTCACCCGGATTATACAATTTAATATGATCCAAATTTTCAGGGGTAGGAATTCCCGGTTATTTACAGTCGGTAAAATCCATTTCGTCGGATAATTAATCGCCTACTTTACCTTGTACCTTTTATTACCATTGCGAGGAGTTGATAAATCCTCCGATCGGTAATCGGTAAAGGAGGAAGTAAATAAAGATATAAAAATAAAATAATAAAATAAATAAAATAATCAGATAGAGAATATTTTGTTGCTTTTCGTCGATTTTTATGTTACTTTTTCGAAAAATCAACCCCAGCTCAGCATGTAAAAGTAAAGAAAATTCAAAAACGAAGATAATGATGGGATGAAGAAAGCGAGAAAATACGTTTTTGAAAGTTTCTTATTGTTTTTTTTTTAAATTATAAATAATCTTATATTATTTGTATAATTTTTTTTTAATGCATATGGATATATGCGGGAATCGTATAGCTCTTAAACCATACTACTATTACAACTGCTGGCAATGGCAGCCCGTTTTATTAATAGCTAGGAGGTCGAGTCGCGTTCCGAAACCTCTTCAGCACCAGACAGTAGAGTATTCCGGCTTGCCTACGTTTCTCGTTGTATTTTCACCAAGTTCGTAATAGGGTATTAATTATACATATAGATTCGGTCCTATAATTCGAGGTGAAAAATATTCAATACCGCAATCCTATTATTATTGTTAAGTGCGGGAAATGAATGATTCTTTATTTTTTTATTTATCTATTTATTTATTCATTTATTTATTTTACAATACACAATGATAACAGTATGTGCATCAGAGGAGAATTATGTTGAGAAAGAAAATTTCGTTAGAATTAACAAAACGTCAACGTTTAACGAATAATTAACCTTTGGAAATATTTATACAATACATTTGTTTTTGGTTTTTTTTTTCTCTTTCTATCTTTCTTTCCTTTCGCGTGAAAAATGTCACCAATTAAATGGGCATGATATATATTTTATTTTATTTTTTTGTGATTTTTAAATAATTAATGGTACATTTTTAAGTGATATTATATCGACAGCTTAAAGTTGAAAAGAGACAAAAGAACAATTTAAACGAGTTGGCAAGTGAAGCGGATAAATAAATGATTGAGGGATTTAGAAAACGTTGTTTTATACAAAATTTAAATCCGATAAGCTGACGAATGTTTTAAAGAGAGATTATTATTATTATTCTGTACATTAAAATTTGCTTATTTATTTATTAAATTCTTTTTTTTTCTTTTTCTTCTTCTTCTCAT
Source organism: Tenthredo notha (assembly GCA_914767705.2). Taxonomy (NCBI): domain Eukaryota; kingdom Metazoa; phylum Arthropoda; class Insecta; order Hymenoptera; family Tenthredinidae; genus Tenthredo; species Tenthredo notha. The sequence continues at coordinate 5,967,802 of OU611921.1, read as the reverse complement.
TATTAACTGGTGATATTATTTACCTGCGGCATTTGTTCTTATCATATCTGACGTAATAAAACATGGCGCATCACATGCGACGACCAATGAAAAGGGAACATTACAAACCGTTTGGCAGAAGGAAGGTAAATCATTATATTTAGGAATATATTTGCCAATTAATAATCAATTTTTAAATCTATTTGATTGAACGTTATAACATGTTTTTTGTTTTTTTCTTTTCTTTTCTTCTTTAATTTTGACTAACGACGAACTAACGAAATGGGGGAAAAAAAAAAGAAATGTACTAATTCTTTCGACCGTTAATTTATTCTTTTCAGTATGAGATTTTTACGTGTTTGAAAACTAACAAAAACCTGAATTAGAAAAAAAAAAAGCAAAAAAACTCGTCCCTTTAAAATAAATACGCGATTAAAGCCTCCTAATGAAAGTTCAGTAGTCTATCTCCGCGATAGTCAGCCGCAAAATCGTTCCGCTTACGATTAACTTTAAGTAGAACAAGTTGTCGCGCCCGGCACAGCACGGTGCGGTGCGGCGAGACACGACGCAACGCGGGCGCCCGACCAGAGATGGATACATTCCCTAAACTCTACAGTGTCAGCCACGCCGTGAGAGATCAGCCGAAGTAGAACAAACCGTACGTTGCCAGCCCCTGAGTTCTCAACTCTGTATACTTGACATTGGGCCGAAAAATTGAATTGCGTTTTTTTTTTTTTTTTCCATCACTTCGTTTTATGCTTAGGTATATAAATGGCATTGTAGTATATTAGGATCTATACGTATAATATATACAATCTTTAAGAAAAAAAAAAAAAACCTTATCGATTGAATAGAATCCCTGAAAAAAATAAATAAAATAAAAGGGAGATGAAAAGAAAGAAAGAAAGAAATAAAGATCGAAGGTATTCCTCTTGTATGAAGAATAATTGGGGGTGCAGTGGCCCCTGTATGGCGTCGTTGTCGGTCGTCGACGGCGTCGCGTCGCGTCGGTGTTTTCGGATCGATATGAGGTGGAGACGAGGGCGGCAGCAGTCGAAGCGAGTAGCTGGCGCACCGCACACCGTCATAACGATGGTGTACAGTAGAGCAAAGTCTCTACACACACCCTACTACCCCAACTACTCTAACAGTCGCTGTACTATCACCATCGGATTCGCTCGAGCGTATATCGGTGCCGCGCGGCTGCACTGTTTTCATTCGGTTTATTAAAACTGCGTACCTATACTTTTTCAACCCAACACCCCTCCACCCCCTCAACCCCCTATTTAACAATTTCTTAAACGTGCGTGTAGTTCGGGTGCAGGAGTGAAGTTTCACGATTGATAGATATTATTATTTTTTTTTAGAGAAAATAAATAACAAATATCTGACAAAGCTTCATTTTTTTTTTTATTTTTTTTTTCATTTAGTTTCTAATTTTTACACAAATTAATTAATTAATGAATTAATTTTATTTCAAAGCTATTCAATTTTTACTACCATTATCAGAGATCTGGATATTCTAATTAGTATATACTGTATAGTTTCAAGGGATGAATGAATGCTTTTTATTAATTATTATTTAATGAATGTATCATTCGATAAGAATAATTTCTATTCTGTATCTAATTCTTGTACGTTTATTTTTTCTGTTCGTTTTTTTTTTTTTCTTCTTCTTCTTTCTCCCTTCTTTTCTCACTCATCGTCGGATCTATGCGCGTAATACGTTGCTGGTTTCATTATTGAGAAAGCTTTAGGCGAAGCTAATTAACCTTATGAAAGCTGACATTATATATAGTTACGAGTTGATCTAGTTGTTAATTTAATTAATGAAAATGAGGATATAAGTTCTTGTAAATATTGAATGATTGAAAGTTTTGTAAGAAAAAAGAAAGAAACAAATAGACAGCAACGCTGTTTACCTAAAATTAAAGAATTTGAATTTCTCTTTAATTTTCTTAAACTGGCTAAAAATTCGAATTACCTTTATTTCTCGTATTTTGTTGTAGCTTGTAATTTTTTTTTTGTTTTTTTTTTTTTTTACGACTTCAAACTGCAACGTGACTTATAATAATCCATTTACAATTATTAGTATATGGATGATAATTAATTGTGATATTAAAATTGACTACGGTTATATAGTATAGTGATTAATGAATCTCGTGTTCATTAAAGTACAAAATCATTGAATTAAAATTTTTAATACCATTAATAACGTTAATCAAATAATTAAATAATACTGAAAACACCTGAGCCTTGATATACTACATACATATAAATAAATAATAATAATAAATAAATTTAACGAAAAAAAAAAAAAAAAAGAGAATAAGTGTCGATATTGAAATCGAAAATAGGAGATTAATTTTATGTATACATAAAATATGATCACAAGATTAAACTTACGATACAGTTTTTTTTTTTCTTAGTGTTCGTATTAATTCGACAAAATTATATACGAGTTATTATACATATATATAATATATATATATATAATTTCTCTTATACCTGCGATTAATATTGAACATTATTTTGATATATGAATGTGAAATGGGTATTTATTTATTTATTATTATTATTATTTATTTTTTTTCTATCAATTATTTAAGCAGCTTGATTTGAGTCGAAGTGTTAATGGTAACTGAGGTCTGATGATGAGACGAAGTTAGTTCTCCGGTCTGTATATAATCGAGGAAAAGTTTATATGGATCAGAACCAATCAGAATGAGGGAAACTTACACCTCCAGCTATTTAAAGTCCGTTTACTTATACAAGAAATTCCAAAACTACCATTAAAATATCTTGTTTATGAAAAAAATAAAATAAAACCGTAAATAAAACTATGAACCTGTCTATACGACGACGTTTTTATAGTCTATAGACATCCTACTATGAAGAAACCTCAGAAACAGATTTTAGAGAATTTTCAAATTTGGGTTTCTCATGTCACTTTCGATAATCGAAGAAAAAAGAAATGGATTTTGAAAAATCGACCAGATAACAACGATCATATATATTATGTGATTCATCTTATTATTTTATCGGTCTATTATTCAATCTCGAAACTTTGCGAAAACTTTCAGGTCCATATCGCGAACTGCGATCTACCTATTAGCGCGTGCGCGAGATGTCAGATTGAATCAAGAATTCAACAGTCTCTTAGTCTGCTCTTAACTGTCTTGATATCTGGATCGCGTAGGAGCTTTATTATTTTTTTTTTGGTTTTTCACGTTTAAAATAATTACTCGGCTTTTTATGTAATAATTTTTTACTAATACAATCAATCGAGTAATTATTTATTTCCAAGTTTTATTATGCATAGAAAAATTTACAATCCCTCTACAACCAATGCAGACGCGGGGGAGGTAGGTGATTAAAACGAGGTCAAAAGCCCTTGATCGCTTAAGCTCGTGTACCTACCAGTCAAGCCATAAAATGTCAATAAAATATTGCAAATGTTAAAAATACGGTTTAGGTATAATTAGTGATCTGCAATCAAATTTGAAATAATTAAAAATCTGATACTTCTGAGGTTTGGTCGTAAAAGCCGAATGAATTTTTTTTGTTTTTTGTTTTTCTTTCTTTTTTGGTAACTTTATGCAAAATTTAATCATCTCAGAATTGAACAACGAACTGAATTAATAAGCCTAATGATAAGTGTAAAGAAAAATATTAGTCATACCTTCCGGTCGCCTTTGCGATATTTTTTAACCCCTCGTGAATTGATACATAATTGACTGATAAGGATCAACCGAATTGTGATATATATTGCTGTTTATTTATTTATAAAAATAAATTTCAATAGTGTTTATTATATATATGTGTGTATAATAATAATAACCCGGCTACGAAAATATCATGTGAATATTGGATGGCTTGTAAAAAAAGACGAAAAAAGTAAAGAAATTTTCACATTATAGAAAGAAAGTTCGATCTTAATAATATTATTAAATTGTTAATAAACTGCAGCGTAAAGATGGAGAATAAAAATGATAATCTAAGGTGACAAAGGGAGAGATTAATACCGAAGTGTATATAATTAAAGGTCCGGTTATCACCTATATAACTAATGTGAATCATAAGTGAAAATTTAGATTTTTTTTTTTTTTTTTTTCCTTTTATTTTTTATTCGATTTTTCTTTTTTTTACGTTTTCCCTTACGTTATTTTCAACCTAAACCTAAACGAAAAACAAGAAAACGAAGAAAAATTAGCGAAAAATCATAATAAATCCCGAGTGGAAAGGTGAGATTAATCTTGCGGTTAATCAAGCTGGAACAGGGCATATATTAAAAAAAAAAAAAGGAAAAAAAAACACCTCCTGCAGGATATTACACCAAGAAACGCCGGCTTGGCTATGATCGGATATAACCAGCAAAACACTGGCTATAATAAGCTATTTACTCAGGTAAATCGTCATCATTGACCGGATGGGAAGAGAAAAAAAAATAATAGTTAAATAAATGACAAATTTATGTATAAAATATAGGATAAAATATATACTTAGGGTATATATATATTATATTTGACTCGCGGTGGTCAATTCATGTGTTATATATTTCATCCATATATAACTACCTATACAGATTGATAAGATAAACTGATGAGCAGCGATCGGTTCGACTATAGTGTTAACATTATCGACAAAGTATTATAAACCGTAATATCAAAATGAGTGGGCGATAAAAGAGAGAGAGAGAGAGAGAGAGGAAAAAAAATATATGTATATATATCGTCTGCGAATTCTAATTTTTGCGATTTCATCAAAGAGAAGAAGCCTATGCGAGTTAGATAGATATTTTTAATCATTTTAAGTGGTAAAAATAAAGGTTGAAAAATATCGTCTATAACTTTATATATATAGGCGATTTATTTGTATATGAAATATCTACCCGTACGTATGATTGAAGAAAAAAAAAACTGAATAATAATTTTTAATACAAATTTCTTAATTATTAAATTATATATTTATTTATTATTAGAGTTTGGATTTCAAGGGTTCTAATCGCAAAACATATTTAGGTATACAGCTTTGGTATAGGGAAAAGGTCGCGTCACCGTGGTAACGCGTGTACACTAAAAGCTCGAAGAAAAATATTTTATTCGAAAAAGAATTAGTAAAATATTGAAAATATAAATGATAAATAATAATGAAATATCCTATATACCTACGTCTATAATTCTAAATTCAATTATACATAATTACGAAGTGAATAATTAACGAAACTTCGGTATTGACCAGCAGGTATAAGTCTGGATCGTGTCCGTTATTCATTGATTGAACGGCGAGTACCTTTGGACTCCGTTTCCGCGGTCACTCAGGTTCCCCAATATCACCTGACTGTTAGTACGACCTTAGAACTCGTCCAAGTCCGACGTACCGGACTCCCTTATACTCGCAGATAAGAATTAAATTATAAAAACGTCAAATTATCGAGACTTTGAGCAATAAAATATCCTCGGTTATTCTAATGGGAGCGAAACTACATCGAGCTAAACGTAATCTTAAATTTGTGCGTTCAAATTATTTAGTTCTTTTTTTTTGTGAATACAAAAAACGAAAAAAAATAATGAAAAGAAAATAGAAAAGGTCATTCATTTTTTTTTTTTTTTTTTAACAGGTAGTTTTTTCAAATTTCCTGATCCTCTAGCCTTTATCGACGTATCGCGTATTTATCTATATCGATTGACTTCGCAAAGCTCGCGTGTGTATATGGCATTGTTATTCTATCAAAGGTACAATATATTAAATCGCGTTCAATATATTCATATAATAAAAATGAAATAATTATACTATTGTTCGATTCGGTATATATTAATATATAATAAACAATGAAAATTCTATAATTTTAATTCGTTCATATATTATTAAAAAATCATCTCAATATTTATAATGAAATGAAATGAAATTTTCTTATTTTTAATTATTTCTTTTTCCTATTTTTCTCTTTCAGGGCTCGGCTGACTCGAACTACTCACAGCCGAGCTCGGATCTTTCATTGGACGAAGAAAAAGAAAGTCTACGAAGAGAAAAGGAGAGACAGGCTCTTAATCAGCTCGAAAAAGCTAGGGTGAGATAAATAATTGATATTATATTATAGAAATAAAATTTATTCCACACGTAAAACGGTTCATCAATTATTCAGACAAAGCCGGTAGCGTTTGCGGTCAGGACTAACGTCAGCTATGACGGATCCGTTGACGACGATTCACCGGTTCATGGATCAGCGGTTAGCTTCGACGTCAGAGATTTCCTCCACATCAAGGTGGGTTTAAAAATATAATAAAATATAATAATAATAATAAAAAAAGAACAGTTTCATTCTCTTCTTATTCTTCTTATCATTTACGAAAGATTTATATGTACGTATTCATTCATATATTCTTTGTCGATCTTTATACTTCAGGAGAAGTACGACAACAATTGGTGGATAGGGAGGCTTGTGAAAGAGGGATGCGACGTTGGTTTTATTCCTTCACCTGTTAAACTCGAGGCTTTAAGACTCCAGGCAAGTGCTGCTCGCGGTACTAAGGGCCTTTATTCAGCTAGGGGTGGTTCCTCAGGAAATCTTGGTGAAAGTGGAATGCCCTCGCGAGGATCGACGCCACCTACGCCAGGTAAAGAGTCAAAAATAATAACCTGGCTATTTTACTTTATCCAAAACAAAAAAAAAAAGTACACAAAGTTCTTCAAACGTTTTCTCTCTCTCTCTCTATCAATCAATCAATCAATCAATCTCTCATTTTTCTCTTCTATTCAGGCGACGACAGCGACAGCGTGGGTAACGCCAGGCCGGGAAAAACTACCCTAACAACACCACCAGCCAAGGAGAAGCGAAAGAACTTCTTCAAAAAGCCGGTAAGTAAACTGTAATTATTATAAATTATTTAAATTCTTGAATATACACGTATAGATGAGAGTTCGTTCGGAAATTTGATAGAAAACTGCTGAGCTCCGAAACTCGATTTATAATAAGAAAATAAATGTATAATTTAGGTAAACTTAGAATATAGTATATATATATTATATAGAATTAGCGGTGTTTGTTTGAAGATCAGTTTTATTCGCGGTTTGTTACGCTAAAAACTGAGTAAATCTACTATTTCGAGGAATCGTTATTTTCCACCGTCCTTTTTTCATTTTTTTATTTTTCTTTATTTAAATTTAATTCTCAAACTTTAAACAAATTTTTCCACTTTCCCTAATGCGGCTTTTAATTAGTCATGCGCACGTTGTGTGCTATGCTCGTGAATTTTCATAACGTAATTAGTTAAAAAAAAAAAAAATTTATATAGTAGCGGAGTCCTCTTCCTCCTTACTCTCGCGATAAAATATCGTTCTTGTCACAATTCAACCCTTTTTAGCGTAACACCTTTATATCACATATTAGATGTGAATTGAATCATTTATTCGTAATCGTATATAGCAAGGAAAAAAAATAATAATAATCATAATAATGAGAAACGCATTGTAATTGCCTAATGCACGCATGAAAAAATTAGCTAGTTCATTAATCGTTTTCAATGTTTCTATGTTGCATTCCGTGATAATGAAGTCCTACGTAAGTGATATCTATATGTAACTTTCCCAGAAGGAGGTGTGCAGACGAATTAAACGATTCCGGATTAATGCATTTAACTATTTGTCATATTTCAGGAAACCGCTACACCATATGACGTTGTTCCGTCAATGAGACCCGTCGTTTTAGTCGGTCCATCGTTGAAAGGATACGAAGTAACTGATATGATGCAGAAGGCTTTGTTCGACTTTTTGAAACACCGCTTTGAACGCAGGTCAGTCAGATAACATAAATCGTAATCTAATGTGTTTGTGTGTGTTAGAAAAATGATATGTTTTTAAAAAGGTTTTCTTCTTCTTTTTTAATATATATAAAAAGTCGAATTCTGTTTCTAGAATTATTATAACCAGAGTAATGGCGGATATATCACTTGCGAAAAGATCGCTTCTTAACAATCCAACGAAACGTGCGATAATGGAAAGATCAACGAGCAGAAGTAGTTGTCTGGCAGAGGTCCAGGCTGAGATAGAGAGGATCTTTGAACTGGCGAGAACGCTTCAAGTGAGTAAACCAAAAAATTAATAAGCAAAAAGCAGAAGAAAAAAAAATTCTAATGATTCCTTTTTGATATTTGATATTTATTGTCAAATTTCAGCTAGTTGTTCTTGACTGCGACACGATAAACCATCCCTCGCAATTGGCTAAGACAAGTCTTGCCCCTACAATAGTTTATCTAAAAATATCATCGCCAAAAGTACTACAAAGGCTGATTAAATCTCGGGGTAAATCACAAGCTCGTCATTTGAACGTGCAGATGGTAGCTGCTGAAAAATTAGCACAATGTCCTCCCGAAATGTTCGACGTTATTCTCGACGAAAATCAACTCGACGAAGCCTGCGAACATGTAGCTGAATATCTTGAAGCTTACTGGAGGGCTACTCACCCTCCAGTTGCTGCTCCTGTTCCTAGAGCCATGCCAGCTCCTGATGCTCCTGTCGACAGTCTAGCGCCCCGCGTTACTCCGGGTAAGATAATAAGTTTTTTTCTCTTCTCATTTATACCTATTTATTATTCATTTTGACGATCATTTTTCGGCTAGTTAATATCGTAGGATGGATTATAAGAAAAAATAATAGAAAATAAAACTTCATCGGTATAATGCGGCACGTTAACGAAGATACAAGTTTTTCGTTATTCTGCAAGAGGATATTAAAAAGCGATTTTTATTTTTTTTTATTTTTTAATTTTAGGGCTAAAAATCTAAAACTACTGTTTTTGGATCAGGAAGGATTTCGATATGTTTCATTATACCTATATTATATATATATATATATAAGTCTATAAATACTAACACGTATTTTTATTATAATCATTTTATTAATCGTCAGGAGGTCATCACGAGAGCTACTATGGGCATGAGCCACGAGGTACAACATCGTTAATAATTGTGCCTTGAATATAATGTCGAGTATTTATAGTTTACCTAGTTATTATATATTTCATGTCAATGTAGGCGTTTTGGGTCAGGTATGATCTAGACTCGGTTCTCGATTATATTTTTACAAAATGTACCTTTTTTTATACAAAAATTCCATTTATTTAGCTAAACAGTTCATTATTTTTATTTTTTTTATTTTTTATTATTTTTTCTCCATAATTAATTCTTAACGTTGATAACCGAGTCGACGATTACATCTCGACTATCCTCGTATATATATATCGATGTCGCATGCTCGCAGTTTATTTCATTAATATAAATTATGAATTTATTATTAGACTGGCTATCGTTTCTCTCTTATATCTCTATTCATATATATTTCGCGAATAGAAGAAAAAAAAAAAAAACGAAAATAAGAAAAAGGAGAAGAAACCCTAAAGGATTTCACTGATCAAATTCTCTTCTCGTTATTTCATTTTGTCTACAAAAAAAAAACAAAAAACGAAAAAACGAAGAAAAATTATAATAATCAGCCCACTTCTTCTACCCTTAACTTTTTTATCTGTACAATCTGTATGCCTAACTGTTTTTTTTTTTTTTTTCTGTGTTTTACCGTATCTTTTAAATTTTCAGTCGCAATGCACGGATCAACGCACTTGTATCCTGCACCACAGCAGTGAGAGCGCGATGCAACTGCAACACATACATATCTGCACTTCTATTATCTGTTAGTTTTTAAGCTGAAAAAAACAATTTTTCATCTCTTTTTTTTTTTTTTCTCTTCTTTTTCTGTGTTTAGTTCATTTTTTTAGTTATTTATATATTATATGTTATATATTTTTTTTTCTTTTTTAATTCTTTTCTTCAACTATACTTCATATCTTTCTAATTTTACAAATTTCTATACTTCTATTCTATACAGCTTACTTTACTCGTTTGCACGCTGCGCTATACCACTAACTATATATATATATATTTATACCTGCAGGAAAGATAGACCCGAAATAAGTAAAATAAGTTTTCCTCATTAGTTTATTCATTTCGTTTATAGTATATACCTATATATATTTCATTTTATTTAATGGCAAAGATACAAAAAACAAAAAATTAAGAAAGAAAGAAAGTGAATATTAGAATCAAATGATCTTCTTGAACTTTATCTTCTTTTGTTCGTATAAGTATTGGAGGCGGTTGCTGCCACAGGGATCATCAGAAAACAGTGCAAAGTCAGCTTAGATCGTGAGGGTGATGAACCTGCAACTGCAGGGTCTGAGAAAACCGGTGGCTTTATGCACGATGGAAATAGGTCCGGTCAGGGAATAAGTTAACCCTGAATATGACCTGACCTGAGAATGATTTGAGATGAGAATAGCCCACTCACCGTCCTAGGAGTTAGGATACATCCGGGGTCTTTGTAACCATGCGATATATGCCTGTATTGTTCGGAAAAAAAAAAAAAAACAAGGGCAGAAAGAAACAACAAAAATGAAAGAGAGAACGAAAGAAAGAAAATAAAAAGAAAGAGAGAAAGATAGGATGAAAATCATTTCGCATATATATATTTATGTCTGATCGTCTGATAATCGAATCATTTATGCATAAAAAAAAAAATAGCAAAAAATAGTAGTACCTATACTATTATAATATACATATATGCAAAAAAAAAAGTGCTGAGATATCAGAACTTGATCAACATTATTGCTACGCATGTATACTATACGTATACTACTGCACATCTACCCCGAGTCAGTTTATCAGTTGAAAGTGTAGTAAGTACGACCGGGTTTGATGCATGGTCAAGATAAAGATATTTTATCAGTCCCGAAGTCCTGCCCTTAAATATACAAAAAAAAAAAAAAAGATTCAAAATCAAAAAAACAAAATTTTATGTTTGTTTTTTTTTCGTTTTTTAATTCTATTCTGATTATCCCACCCTTTTTTTTTGTCTACGTAGTTTATACCATACCACCATGCCTCACATAGATAGGAATAGAGTAGTTTAATAATGGTAGAAAATTGGAAATTAATCCATATAAATATATAAATAAATATACCTATATGTATATTATATCATTCATAGTTTTTTCTTTTTTTATCTTATTTTTCGGGTCAATATTCACTGAGAATAATTCTCATCGTGAGGGATGAAAAAAGAAAAAAATCTCACACAGTACTCTATTAGATTTTCTACGATTTATATCATATACATAAATTAATAGGTGTATATTATATACCTTATATATTACTAAGTATATAATATATTAGACGATGGCAGCAGCAGCATCCGAATATTATTATTACAGCTTTTCGTTTTTTCAAACGATATTTTCTGTCTACAAAAATTCATTTATTTTGTATTTCGTATACTTTTTTTTATTTTTTCGTATTTTCTATTCATTTCATTTTTCTTCATTTATCTCAATTACTTTTATTCTATTTCAATGTATTTGACTTTGAATGTACACATGTATATACGATAACAAATTACTTTTCTCAAAAAAATTTTCTTATTTTTCGATCACTATACATACAGCTGGCTTATTTTTACTGTTTTCTTTTCTTTTTTCTTTTTACAATATTCAAAGCTATTTTTCGATATTACATTTACAATAATAATAATTAGTATCTGCACGTGTGTGTGTGTGCTCGTTCGTTCGTTTGCGCGTTGATTTTATATCTTTTTTACGTGTGTGTGTGTGTGTTTTTCTTTATTTATTTTCTATACTATATTTTTCTAATTTTTTTCTTTTCCAACATTGCCTTTATTCACACTATATTAATCCACCTCTGCAGCTCATTTACAATATTTTTTTTTTGTTTTACTATAATAGTATATAGACTAAGTGTTTAAAGTGTATGTTGCATTATTTTTACACATTGATTTATCAATTTTTTTTTTTTTTTTTTCAAATCAACACACAATGCAATTATTATTATAATAATAATAATTTTCAGACAAGGCATATTAAATTACTAAATAATACCAAAATTTTTCACTATACACAGATAACTCAAAAAAAAAGGAACAAAAAATCGAGCTATTCACCTCTAGGTGCATGCCTTGGCTGAAAATTTTTTATTTTATAAATGTAATTCACCTTACGGTCTATTTATAAGATAAGATATCTATAAAATTTGAATAAATGTCAATAATTAAATCTATATATAATATATTACATCGCGACGCTGCAGCGAGAAGACAAAATGATCTCTTTTATAATTCGCACAATTCAAAATATTTTTCTATTTTTTTTGTTGTTGTCTCTGCAGCTGAATCTGATGCAAATATGAATAATATATCATATAAATATTGACAAGACAGAGAGAAAGTAAAAAAAAAAAAAGTTATAATCGAATGAATTATTATTCTAATACTATTTTATATATATTTTTTTCATATTTTATTAAGGGTCCTCATCTTACGGAAGTGGTCACGGTGTTACAGGAGCTAGACGTTCGAGACTTGAAAGATTGGACCGCGAAAGATCTGACCACGATTACCCCGAAGATGATCACTACGTAACAGGCAGCGTTGACTACAATAACAGTACGTCAAGACGTCGCCAGCCACAAGATTCACGAGCATTAAATGCTATCTAGGAGCTGGTGCCCCGGGGCCCGCCTCTGCTACGTTGTACTAATCTTCGTACCACCGCGCTTTAGGAAATTAACTTATACAGTTATATGGTACGTTAGATGATGATAATTACCCATCTAATTTATTGGCTTATTGTTATTATAACAAAGTGCGGGAATCCACGGCGGTCAATAATATATTATAAAGGGATATATATATATATATATTCGCGAGTTTTATTTATTTATTTATTTATTTATTACACACACACATATATAGTATGTAAATATATAAGTATAATATTATCTACTATCTGAATTATTTCATATTTATTATTGAAGCGCCTCGGATTCCCAAGGCACTCCCGAATATTTCTATACCGATAGAACAATTATTGAACAATTTCTTATCTTTTCTTTTTTCTTTACTCAAAAATCGAAGGTTTTACTTCATTTCTTTATTTTTTTTTTTTTTTTTTTACAAATAATATGTGTATAAACAGTATTCGGGTATGCCAGAAAATTAATCAGAGCCCTGGGGCCCCCTCCCTCCCCCATGACCCTGTGCCTCGCTATGTCGAGGGCCACGATTGTCCTTGATTATTATTTTCTTATATATATACAATTATATCGATCTACTTTTTGCTTATTTTCCTTTTCTTTACTTTACTTTACTTTCAAATATTAGTATTGGTAGGGCCCCATATATACGCAGGCGGTCGAAACCACAATTATTATGTATTTATATTTCTCGTTTATTTAAATATATATATAACGAGTTTTTGTGATAAAAGTTTGAGAAGAAAAGGGAAAAATAAAAAAAACAACAAGAACTAAACAAGAATAAGAAAGCGAATGGTAATTGTATATCGTTGATTGTAAATAATTATATACGTAGATATATTGGGATAGAGAGTATTAATTAAAACCGCTAATTAGAACCACAAAAAATTCTTTATGAAATAGGAAAGAAAAAAAAATCAAAGGAAAAGTTTTGAATACGGATTTAGTTTATTGGTCATTATCTTTACCCTATCCTATAATCTACGTGTATGATTAGAATATTATTAGAGCGATTGTTTTTTTGTATTATTCATTCTTTAATTATATATTTTCAAGCTCCAGATATATACTGTATCGTTATATAGTGTCTGGTTATTTTTATTTTGTTTTTTATTTTTTCTAGTCAAAATAAATAATATATAATTTAGTATTTGATCGGAGTTTGTATGTTACTATATTGTTGTTGTTTATAGGTATAGTAATTAAAAATCGAGTTTAATTATTAATTATTCTCGTATAAAGAAAAATAAAAAAACATAAACGAAAAAAAAAAAATTAACGATATGAACAAGAAATGGAAAAAGAAAATTAAAAGATATAAAAAATAAGAAAACATTACGAAAAAGAGAATCAACCGAAAGAAATAAGAAACAACAAAAGGAAGAGACAAAAAAAAATGTCAAATAAGTTGATTATATCAAACAGTTGAACGAAAGAAAAAGAAAAAGAAAAAAATTACAATTTCGAATGTGTATGTATTAGTACGTATATAAGGGGATCAGTACGGCGCGAGCTGGAGCTAGAACGAGAAGTAATAATTGATATCTCTTTATGATTTTTAATAACTATAATAACAGAAACTAATTAAATTAATTAATAATTGAAATTACACATTATTATAAATAAATTTGAAAAAAATTTGTTAATTTTGCGTAAAAAGATGATATAGATACATACATAAATAAATAAATGAATAAATAAATAAATAAATAAATAAATAAATGAATATACATACTTATTATTACTATATACGAGGCTGCTATATTTATAAATTTTATTAGACTACAATAAATAATATAAATGTATAAAAATAATGAAATTGAAAAATCATTTATATAGAGATATTATCATCCGTTAATGTACGGCACTGTAAATATTGTAAGAAATTTAATAAATTATAAATTAAATTAAATTAAATTAAATTAAATTAACCAAAACTGACTTATAAATATACGTACATAAATACATAATTACATATATATATGCATATTGTATTCTACGCGAAGATACTGCAATTTATTCGGCATATATAAGAAGAAGAAAAAAAGAAAAAGAAAGAGAAGAGAAAGGAAAAAAAAAACTTCTCTTTTCTTTAAAATTTATGGGTAATTATCCTGTATAAACCAAATATAAATCCTTGCGCGATCGTGTAGTAGGTATTTATTTTCGCGATGAATAGAATTGAAGAAAAAAACAAAAAAAAAAAGAACTTAATTAAACAATTAAAATAAAAACAAAAAAATTAACGATATATACATAAACATAGTATATGTGATTAATGAATACCTGCAGAATTATTACATCCCCGCGACTTTTATTATTAATAATAATAATAATAATAATAATTCTATAAATAATTACACGGTATATATATTATATTATATATAGACATATATATATATATATAATAAAGATTTAAGCGAATTTAGTTATAGTGAGAAAATTTCACATAGGTGAATAGTTCAGCGAACCGCGTTCATCAAATAATATATACTATGATAACTATATAATTGTAAATTCGAATTTTTGAATTTTAATTACGATATATATATATATAATATAATATATTATCGATAAAATTTCATGTGTACGCCTTTCTTCACTAACGTTTTGTCTTTAGACGAAATATAATAAGCTGAAGTAATTCGAATAACGTATCGAATATATATATATATATATATAAAGACGCAATTTTCAAACTAATATCTCTTATAGTAGCACATTATTCAATTATATGTATCAATCAATTAATCGATAAAATGAAATCCAAGATGATTATTTAATAAGAAACTCGACATGATATACGTTTAGGTATATATATACGATATAATATTGAGAAAAAAACAAAAACTATAGTTATCAAAAATTTCTGAACATTATTATTATTATTATTATTATTATTATTATTATTAGGTCATATAACGTCACCGCCACCGCTGACGCGTATTATATATTATTATAAGATATATAATGTTTAATTAATTACTATTACTATTAATTATAAAATCCCGTGTGATACAAGCTTTAATCGAGGTCCAAAGAGAGGACGGTGGCGTAACGTATACCTACGACATACCTATATTATTATACCTATCGTTTAACAATTTATGATTATTTATTTACCTTAAAAAAAAAGAAAAAAAAACGTATGCGAACAAGGCGTACACTGAGGCTTATAAATAATTGTATAACTGTCTAAAAACAAACAAACAAACGAAAAAAAAAAATCCAAAGAAAAATATTTCCAATATATAAATCGATTCAATCAATCAAAGCAATTAATTCCGCAATATACCTGCAAGGCCCTTAAATAAAAATAATTTCTTCATTTTTTTTTCTTTGATTAATTTTTTTTAAACTCCAATTAAACAAAGCCTATAACTGCGACTGACGTTTCCATATTATATAAAGAAAAAAAACTTTAAAAAGAAAAGAGAATACTCAGTCCATAATTTTGGGCAATTAATTCTTATAATAGTCGACCTCATCTATTATCATCTATACCTATAAACTTACATAGTATCGGGAGTATTTCCGTCTCTATAAATCGCGAGATGATATAGTATTATGATTTAATTAAGATCTGTATAAATGAATATAATGTAGGTGTATGAAATGACGATTGATAGGAAAAAGAATTCATTTACTATTATTATATTATTGTAAGATAATGATTCAACTTAAAGCAAAGGAAAAAAAAAAAAAAAGAAAAAACAAGATTATTAATTAAAATAACAATATAATGGAAAAAAACAGAAGATATATAGTTTATTGCGACCCAGAGATTATTTGAACGTCGTTGGTTTTCTGTATACAATCTATATACTATACCTATCTAAACTACCCTGTGTGTTACGTGTTGGCTGTCGTTTATATTTTTTTGTATCATATATTATATATTATATATTATATATAATATACTAACGCGTAATAAATTATTAATAGTTATATACATAATATGTATAAACCCGCGCAGCTGTAGCTGAAAAATGAAAGAAAGGAAAAAGAAAAAATAGAGAAAAAAAGAAAATAAATAAAAAATTATTCAAAAAGAAAGAAACATATATTACGCTGCTATAAATTATAATAATATATATCTATAAATATAGGTATAAGGTATTATTATTAATATTATTAATATTATAAATTATTCTTAAATATTAATAAATACTACCATTATACATATATATATATATATATATATATATATATATAATATATTATAACGAAGTGTTGACTTTTCAATTTTTTAAGACACATCGGATTTATATAAAAGGTACAGCTGTATATTAACAATGTCGTCGAGCGTGTGCTGGTGGTTGAAAGTATAATAATATTTAATAATATTAAGCGAGAGAAAGAGAAAGAAAAAGTGATTCGTGCTGAATTTATTGACTCGAGTCACAAAGTAACGTCAGATTAGTGGTTTTTCATTAATTCCATCTATTGCCAAAAGAAAAATTAAGTAATTAGTTTCAAATGAAATTTAAATTATTATTATTATATTATTAATTAATTAAATAACTAATATCTTCATACTATATATTGTATCGTATATAGGTATGTTTAAATGAAAATTAAATATAATATTCGTAACTTTATGACTCGAACCGGATATATATATGATGCAAGTCAAAAATGAAGAAAAAAAAAGAAGACTATTCAGGTAACGTTATGTAATAATATAGAATTATATTATATTTGAAGAAAAAAAAAAAAACGAGTCATATTAATAATAATAATAATATGCAATGGCTCCTCGACGTTACATATTATTTTTTATTTTTATTTTTATTTTTCGGCTGGTTCATTGGATCAACATAATATATTATGTACACGAGGGTTTGATGTTCAAGCTATAATATATGTATATGCGTTTAAATAATAATTTTTGATCGTTACATAAATTCGGCGGATATTAGGTATTCTTATTATAAAATACGAGAAAGAACTTTTTCAAACGATTCTTCTTAGTATAAAAATCTGTTATTTATCGATTAAATTATCGTTTATCATTATTATTATTATTATTATCATTATTATTATCATTATTATCTAATTATAGTGATTGTAATAATACGAAGAGATTTATTACTAAGATATTTGAGTTTATTTAAATTGAAGGAATTGAGATGTGTAATATTATATAATAATATTATTAGCGAAAGGTGTGTTGTAAATCGCAGATCTATTACCAAATGAAAAGTGCTATGCCACTGCAGCCGCCTACTCGCTATATACTCTTTTCTTTTCGATTGGGCTTGTTGTTTAAATTAATTAATGATAAATAAATAAATAAAAATGCAAATGACGAACAGCTTAACTAAATACTAGTATAAATAATTTGAATTCAAGTAAAAGTTATTCTTCTTTTCATTTTTTTTTTTTTTTCTTTTCTTTTCTTTTCTTAATGTTCCAATATTTGCGGAGAGATTTGAGAGTGAGCGGTGTGCAGTTGCTTCGATGTTGATATGTCAATGCTGTGATGTCATCCTTTGAGAATTAAATTAAACAAAATAATCCCATCCTCGAGTCCTCCTTTCCCTTATAAAAGAAAACGAGAAAAAAAAAAAAATATAATAATAATAATAATATTTCCATTACCTACTGTCTATCCCGCATTATATCCTAGCCCAGGAAAAAAAAAAGGAAAAGAGAAAAAAAAAAAATTAAAAAAGAAAAAACAAAAAAAAAGATTAAAAAAGAAAAAAATTAACAAAAACATACATGATAGCTAGATTATAAATAACGTATTAATGCATAAGAAATTATTGTTACGTCAGTGATTTATCTTGTATGATGGATTTTTTGGAAAGGATCAATGTATACTTTGAATTGATAAATAATGAACACGCGATGGATATGGAGAGGCGTTTTAATGATTGATGATATTTCGATCGGATTTTCATGTCAGACTTGTTATTCGTATATAATTTGCGGATGATCGTTTATCAGTGAATTAAACGTTTACAATCCGTTCCAAAAAATCACTATAGACCCTAATTCCTACACTTGTCGCATTTGTAAATAAAATTTTTATTATCACATACAGTTGTTTGAAGGAAATGGTTTTTTTTTTTTTTTCATCTGGAAAATTTATTCTATAGAAACCTATAGATATGATACGTAAACTCTTCATTTGCTACATTATCGATAACTTATACGATTCTATAGTGTTCGGTAATAAAAGGTAAATTAATTAACTTTTCATATATCGTACAACAACTATATATATATATCTTTAACTATAATCATTTATGATTTCTAAATCTTATTTCTGTTTTATAGATACGAATGCACCCCCCTGGCAGTGACTCGCTTTACAACGAAACTCGATTGGATAAATTCATGGAAATAGACAAGGAGATATACCTGAAGAAAAATCAATTCATGATATATTATTCGTGTAGGTCCTATCATTTACGATATAGGAATTATGATGTTACATAATACGAGCAATTCTTTATTCTTCAATACACTTAATAAAATAGGTGGAAGTATGATTATCAATAACGAAACAAGAATCCTAATTTTGAACTTATTTCAAATTGTAGTTGATTGCTTTACCCTCGATTATAATATTAATCACTAACAACAGAATAGTAGGGGTTGAGCCTTATCACCCGCAACCTTCATATCTTTCGTGCGATTTTAGTTTTATGGTTGCCTAGCAAATTTCGCCGCCGGCGTAAACTGACCTACGACAATGGCGTCCCCCGCGCCGCTCTTATGTAATGCAAGGACGCATTCCGCAACGTACCGCTGGCAAAGTTCAGTGTCCTGCGCGGCCTCATCGAGTGAACATCGGTAATGCGAGTCGAGGAGATTTGCGGCTTCGGAAGGCTGACATCAACGGAGGAACGTTGGACATGAGTGAGTTTTAAATATTTCGATCAATATTTTACGATGGCAATAAATAATCGACAATTTTCAAAGTTCGTTGAAGACAAGTGAAATTGTATTCAATACTTTTCCGACAGATTTCACGCGTCTCGTATTTTAATCGTCGAAGTAAGTAACCGTTGAATTGCTACCGGCAGACTTTGATTATAATTGCAGATATTGTTAATTTTCAAGTAAATTCTATTCATACCAGCGAATAAATGTGCGAAAATCTAGACTTCTTACGAACATAACCTCTCGGACCCATTTATCATTATCATTTCATTATATTATTCTCGGATCTATTTATAATTATCATCCCATTATATTATTGACATATAATTCCGAGTCCCTCGCGTTGTAGCGTCGTTTGTTTTACGGGCAGATTTCGCGACGCAGAAGGGGAAACTAATTTGTCGTGTTATTTCGAGTTGACAAGTATTTTTCGGAAAAATACTCGTTCCCCGATTTATTCTTTTATTCGATTCTTTGACAGCATTATCGGTCGACGGAGATGAGAATGAACATCGCTGATACTTGAACTGCATAGATCCTGCGTGCCACTTGGTCGGAGATGGACGCCAACCAACACTGCCCGGCTAATCCTGGATTAACGGTCGACCAAGATAATGGTGAGCTTTGTATTATATTAGCCAAAGACCCGATTTAACTATGAATGTATGTCCGCAAAACATACTTTGCACGTTACGGATCTCAGATAGATTAAATAATGGAATATAATTGATAGATCTCGAGAGAATATGTTTACCTCGGTTGAATATAGTAGACTCACCTCGTAGTAGACAAATATTTGAATAACGAGGATCAAAATTTAAAGGTTTGAAAATAAATACGAGGGTAGATTGCTGTAGGCCTAATTAGGCATTACATTTATTTTTCAAACATGGAACATAATTCAATATTGGTGATAAATTACTCCAGACTCTCAAGCACCAGTCATAACAATTAAAAGATTGGAAAATCTATTCATGCATGCACTAGTAATACTAGCTTATTGACATTCTTGATTCTGTTGGAAATAGTTAAAAGTTTATATCACATTTAAAAATGGTTCAGGCAGGCTTACAAAATCAATGATAAGAAATATATTATAATAAACTTCATACAGATGTATAATGACAATTAGAAATTCTTTGGTACTTAGTTGAGAATGTTTGCTTGAAAAACACATAAACTTAATCTATCCAATGTACCCTATGCTTATCTAGTTTTTATCTTCACAGGCGTTGTTCACCGAGGGAAACTAGCTCCTGCCTATCCTCAACAAAACCTCTTCAATATTCATCAGGACAGGGGATTCACACCAGGGAGTGAAGCAGTCCAAGCACCGGGGGAATGACCGCAAGACAACTCTGCACCACGGAGTATTAATAAAGTAGCATCAGCGAATGGTTCGTAATTACAGTTCCTTTTGAATCAGTTTTGATAAAATCTCGCATCTGGTCTGGTCTATAATTATTTTAAATTACTTTACTTTATAATTACTTTTACTAATTAAATCAAGTTGAATTACACATTACCAAACTATTGGGTAATTGAATAAGTAATTTCATTAAAAATGTAATCAGTGACTCGTAACACTGCAAATATCCATGTAATAATAAGATCGTTTATGCAATAAACATGTATTATTATAGTAAATTGGCGAATTCTTGAATAAATATCTCTTGAAATTGTAAATAATCGATCGTTGAATCATTTTCCCCTGTCCTTTCCTTGCCTATAAGTCGAAAATCATGAAAATCGCATGATTTCATAAAGCCCCGAACAATATTAATATATATAAATATAATAATATTAATATATATAAATATAATAATATTAATATATATAAATATAATAATATTAATATATATATAATATTAATAATAATGCGCCTTGTCATATGCAACCCGCATGCCATTCGTGTAAACGACAGGGCCCATGTTAATTTTTGTTGCCTATTTGGTGTTTTCCGAATGCCTATATTCAGGCGAATTGTAGTAACGTAGAAAAAAGGTCGAAAAAAAGGTTCTGGCAGTTGATACCTCGATTTTAGTCGCTTTACGATGAAATATCTACTGCCAGAAAATCGACCAATCAGGAGGCTGCTTGAGCCAATTTAGGCTCAATTTCTCGAAATGGAGCCTCCTGATTGGTCGATTTTGAAATTAAATCAAGTTACGGCGCTACAGAGGCTAGCCATCAGCAAAATTCTGGATTTCTGGCAGTGGCTGGATTTTCACGGCAGCAATTTACTGCGGCAGCAACACGTGATTAACAACGAATAGCGTAGGTAAACCACGTGGTTAACAACGAATAGCGTAGGTAAACCACGTGGTTAACAACGAATAGCGCCGCGGCAGTAAATTGCTGCCGTGAAAATCCAGCCACTGCCAGAAATCCAGAATTTTGCTGATGGCTAGCCTCTGTAGCGCCGTAACTTGATTTAATTTCAAAATCGACCAATCAGGAGGCTCCATTTCGAGAAATTGAGCCTAAATTGGCTCAAGCAGCCTCCTGATTGGTCGATTTTCTGGCAGTAGATATTTCATCGTAAAGCGACTAAAATCGAGGTATCAACTGCCAGAACCTTTTTTTCGACCTTTTTTCTACGTTACTACAATTCGCCTGAATATGGGCATTCGGAAAACACCAAATAGGCAACAAAAATTAACATGGGCCCTGTCGTTTACACGAATGGCATGCGGGTTGCATATGACAAGGCGCATTATTATTTATATTATATATATTAATATTATTATATTTATATATATTAATATTATTATATTTATATATATTAATATTGTTCGGGGCTTTATGAAATCATGCGATTTTCATGATTTTCGACTTATAGGCAAGGAAAGGATAGGGGAAAATGATTCAACGATCGATTATTTACAATTTCAAGAGGTATTTATTCAAGAATTCGTTAATTTACTATAATAATACATGTTTATTGCATAAACGATCTTATTATTACATGGATATTTGCAGTGTTACGAGTCACTGATTACATTTTTAATGAAATTACTTATTCAATTAAAATAGTTTGGTAATGTGTAATTGAACTCGATTTAATTAGTAAAAGTAATTATAAAGTAAAGTAATGTAAAATAATATAGACCAGACCAGATTCGAGATTTTATCAAAACTGATTCAAAAGGAATTGTAATTACGAACCATTCGCTGATGCTACTTTATTAATACTCCGCGGTGCAGAGTTGTCTTGCGGTCATTCCCCCGGTGCTTGGACTGCTTCACTCCCTGGTGTGAATCCCCTGTCCTGATAAATATTGAAGAGGTTTTGTTGAGGATAGGCAGGAGCTAGTTTCCCTCGGTGAACAACGCCTGTGAAGATAAAAACTAGATAAGCATAGGGTACATTGGATAGATTAAGTTTATGTGTTTTTCAAGCAAACATTCTCAACTAAGTACCAAAGAATTTCTAATTGTCATTATACATCTGTATGAAGTTTATTATAATATATTTCTTATCATTGATTTTGTAAGCCTGCCTGAACCATTTTTAAATGTGATATAAACTTTTAACTATTTCCAACAGAATCAAGAATGTCAATAAGCTAGTATTACTGGTGCATGCATGAATAGATTTTCCAATCTTTTAATTGTTATGACTGGTGCTTGAGAGTCTGGAGTAATTTATCACCAATATTGAATTATGTTCCATGTTTGAAAAATAAATGTAATGCCTAATTAGGCCTACAGCAATCTACCCTTGTATTTATTTTGAAACCTTTAAATTTTGATCCTCGTTATTCAAATATATCTCTACTACGAGGTGAGTCTACTATATTCAACCAAGGTAAACATATTCTCTCGAGATCTATGAATCATATTCCAAGCTTGTCATTAAAAAGAGAGAATTTATTGCTATTTCCAAGAATTAAGTGTGCTTTCTCTCCTAGGCTTACCCTATAACAAGATGGACAATATGTTACCTCTGGGTATATTATTGAGCGTCTGTATCGTATCCCTTGCAGCTGAGTGAAACCGAGTTGTCCTGAAAGTTTCTGGCGTATACGGCAAGACAGAGGCAAGCCGGAGGCCCCGGTATCGAGTAATAGATCCAGGGTGAGCGTCACGGTTACGTGGCCGATGAGTGTTGTGGTACATAGACTTGGAAAAGTAATCTGTCCGAGATCTGTATCGGATCGCGAAGTATGTTTCAGCAATGATTGTTTTACGGACATACATTTATAGTTCAATTAGGCCTTTGGCTAATATAATACAAAGCTCACCATTATCTTGGTCGACCGTCAATCCAGGACTAGCCCGGCAGTGTTGGTTGGCGTCCATCTCCGACCAAGTGGCACGCAGGATCTATGCAGTTCAAGTATCAGCGATGTTCATTCTCATCTCCGTCGACCGATAATGCTGTCAAAGAATCGAATATAAGAATAAATCGGGGAACGAGTATTATCCCGAAAAATACTTGTCAACTCGAAATAACACGACAAATTAGTTTCCCCTTCGGAGTCGCGAAGTATGCCTGTCAAACAAACGACGCTACAGGGCGAGCGACTCGGAATTATATGCCAATAATATAATGGGATGATGGGATAATTATCGCGAAGTTATCAAACGAAACTCTCTCGCCCATTATATTTCTATTCAAAATACGTTTAAAAGAGGTTATGTTCGTAAGAAGTCTAGATTTTCGCACATTTATTCGCTGGTATGAATAGAATTTACTTGAAAATTAACAATATCTGCAATTATAATCAAAGTCTGCCGGTAGCAATTCAACGGTTACTTACTTCGACGATTAAAATACGAGACGCGTGAAATTTGTCGAAAAAGTATTGAATACAATTTAACTTGTTTTCAACTCACTCATGTCTAATGTGCCTCCGTTGATGTCAGCCTTCCCGAGCCGCAAATCTCCTCGACTTGTGTCACCCATGTTCACTCGATGAGGCCGCGCAAGTAACTGAACATTTCCGCATCGCGCACGGCCTATTTATCTTACCTACGAATGGCGAGCGGTGGGGGACGCAATTGTCGTAGGTCAGTTTAGGCCGGTTAGGCAAGTATAGAACTAAAAATGCACAAAAGATTTGCGGGTACCGTATAATAAGACGTGTGCCTTCTTCCTGCATCTGGTAAAAGATGCAAGATTAGCCCACAACATAATTTCTTTTTGCAATTATTTATAATTAATTTTTCACTCCAACTTCTTCGCATTATTTCCACGCGCCACTATCTTTAATTGTATCGATGAATCTAATAAAGAGTTAGTAGTTTTTCTACTGCTATTCAGAATTTTATCAATGAGCTATTTGCCACGCCTCCAAGAATATAAAGAAAGGGTCGTAGTATTTTTTTGTCCGCATATTTGTGCAGCACCACTATCTTTTCATTCATAAACGAGCGCTTCTCAGAAAACGTAGTAAATTTTTTATCCGCATATTTGTGCAGCACCACTATCTTACCACTCATTCATTCATACGCGACCAGCGCTCTCTATGTATCGATGGAGTAGTTGCTGCGGGAGGGGGTATCAAAACTAGCGATGTGTACAAACGAACGAACAATTAAAAGAACAACTCAAAGTAAGAATTATTAAGCGTTACCCAGTTGATATATTCTAATGAATAACAAACAAATCAACATTTCCCAAACTACAAAAACATATTCCCAAACAATTCCCAAACGATTGCATCGATAAAAAATTAAATTGAATTTATTCGCCTGCTAAGTATACGGAGCCTAAATATCGTTCTTCATAAATAGTTCATAGACATTTTTTTAAATCACAGCAATAAAAGTGCGTCAATTTATTTGTGATCTTTCGAATTTGAAATCATTGCGAAATATATCAAGATATCCACCAATCATACGTCTTCTATCATTGATAAATTCTGCAAGATAGATATTCGCATGTGAATCAGCGCAAGCCACGTGATTATGGTTATAGCTATAAGCTAATGGTCATGGCCGTCCGACCGTCAAACAAACGACGCTACAGGGCGAGGGACTCGGAATTATATGCCAATAATATAATGGGATGATACTTATCGCCAAGTTATTAAACGAAACTCTCTCGCCCATTATATTTCTATTCAAAATACGTTTAAAAGAGGTTATGTTCGTAAGAAGTCTAGATTTTCGCACATTTATTCGCTGGTATGAATAGAATGTACTTGAAAATGAACAATATCTGCAATTATGATCAAAGTCTGCCGGTAGCAATTCAACGGTTACTTACTTCGACGATTAAAATACGAGACGCGTGAAATCTGTCGGAAAAGTATTGAATACAATTTCACTTGTTTTCAACGAGCTTTGAAAAATGTTGATTATTTATTGCCGTCGTAAAATATTGATTAAAATATTTCAAACTCACCTATATCCAACGTTCTTCCGTTGATGTCAGCCTTTCAAAGCCGCAAATCTCCGCGACTCGCGTTACCGATGTTCACTCGATGAGGCCGCGCTGAACACTGCCAGCGGCACGTCGCGCACGGCGTGTTTGGCTTACCCACGCCATTGTCGTAGGTCAGTTGACGCCGGTTAGGCAACTATAGAACTGAAAATGCATGAAAGATCTGCGGGTTGCGTATAATAAGCCGTGTGCCTTTTTCCTGCATCTGGTAAACGATGCGAGATTAGCCCACAACTTAATTTCTTTTCGCAATTATTTATAATACATTTTTTTCTTTGTTTCGATAATAATTGCCCTACTAATTTAATTAATCGCTTCAATCTACTTTCTAGGATGAATAAAATAGGAATTTTACATGTCGGTTGTAGCCCCATAACTTTAACTTTGTGTGTTGACTAAATGTATGTATGGGTATTCGACGATTTATATTACATCAAGTAATCGCTCAGCTATTCTAAAATAAAATTATTTCATCATAGTTTTTTTTTTTTTTATCAGAAACCTCCTCGGGTCAGATGTTTTCCTGTTACCAGGAGTAATTTTTGACTTAGAATTTTTATAATTATGGAAATCGATAGAATAAGTAAATAGGAAGACGTGCATGAGGATACGTATGCCGGCCTACGGGGACTAGAAAGAATTGATGAATTTCGTAATTGAATATAAACTCGGAATTCGTCATACACAATTCTTATTCTCAGATACAATGTATTTTTCTTTTAATACTCGCAAAATACCTTAACAATTATTAGATAATAATTAATAATAAGAAACTGAAGGTTCCGCTGTGCGCCTATATTGCCAGATTTCCAGCCTCTCCATGCGTGACTCAATAAATTTATCTTTCAGAAAAAAATCTTAAAAAAAAAATGATCATCACAGTCGTAGACCGAATTTAAGGAGAGAAAAAACGACGATTGATAGAATAATAAATCGAATTTAACACACGTCGTTTTTTGATATGATAGTAAATGAGATAAATATACGAGGATGTGTGACCTAACATTATATTCTACGTTACAAAACATATTCTAATTAATATAACGCTTTGCGCGTAGTAGTTAAAACGTTTCATTATTCAATATTTATACGTTGATGAATAATAATAATAATAATAATAATAATAATAATAATAATAATAATAATAATAATAATAATTAAATAGGCAGTTTAAAATATCTCCGATAATTTATCATCGGTGAAAAAATTACCAGGCCAATCAATAATCTGCCTCCGCGGCGTAATAGTAAAGTTACATCTTTGGCACAATAAATACACTATCAAGCGATCTTCATATAAGCCGTTATTAATATAAGACTATCAGTCATCGAAATCAATCCTCAGTTGAGTGCATAAAGTTAGAACAAATCTAAAAAAAATTTCGTACTATCGAAAAATTGACTCGAACTATTATTTAAAGCACTTTCGTGTGTCCTGGCATAAACGGTTTCTGCTTGGACCCGAAATATACAATAAAATTAGAATTGATACAATTAAACGAACGGTAGCTAGTTAGAGAAACCGCTTATCTAATTTACGGCCCTATTGCAACCCAACCAGCAGCTGGTTGAATATTTTCATTACAATATTATACTAAATAATTAAGATTATCAGGCACGATAAAAATCACCTAAGATCATAATAATTCGATTAGGTGTAGTTAGTTATATTTAACATCGGCTTAAACAGAGCACAGCAATCGAGATCCTAGAATGTATACAATCATAATATTCATGCGCGTTATTCCTTATTCATTATGACCCGCGAACTAACAATGAGTAAAATCTTCACCTAGCTAATCTATAAGTTGAATAAATGTTCTGAATAATAATAGGTCGATTAAATGACGCATAAGTTTGGTTCAATCAAATTCGCAAGTCATTATTAACGATATAACTAGTCTATAGGTAGTCCCTTCCGGATTATCTATAATTTATTTCGATATTTATTCTAATCGTTAGTATAGAAATGTATTTATCTAACTATGGATAAAAATTAATCAGCTAAACTCGTTGGGGTAGTAAAATCAAATCTTCTCTGGTTTCTCCGCTCCTGATCAGAGACGGTACTATATAGTATATCTTCATATACTCTGTCGCTAAGCAGTCAAGTTACTGGTCATGATGGGCGGCGTTGCAGAAGCAGAGATGTGAAGAGGTGATCTCATCCGATGGAATCTAAGCAGTTCGGCAACTGTTACTGCGACTCTAACAACCCCACGACCGCCTTCCAAAACGTCGCTAGCACAGCATACCAGGTTCTGAAAATGGTGTAAAAATGAAGAATTAGTAATAGTCTAAAAGGAAACTGGAACCTTGTATCATTGTGTCTCATGATAGTCTGATTTTTGTTTAGGCTGAATTTTCTCTTTTACAAAAAAGAATGTTTTATTATAAAACGACGATATTACAAGGGTATATTGCGATTATACATAAGAGATGTTATACATTAGGTATTTGGTAAATGAGGGTAAAAAAATTCCACTTCATTATATCAAGCAGTCGTTTGTACCATAGACATTCGATATGATTATTAATTAGAATTATAGTCTTATCGTGTTCATATTTATCATTGAGATTAGTATAACTGATTTTTTGCACTGGTATTATAAAAGACAAGGATAAGTGTACAACAGCATTGAGAGAATAAAATTGACTGACGATAAAACCTTGAGACCACAGTGTAATCAGCTCTATGGTCTTATTAATACAATTGCAATGGTTTTGTATCTGCTGAAAGCTTATTATCTCCAAAATAAATTGGGAAATATATTTTCATATCGTATGATAGCGTATAAAATAAAAATTGAGATATAAAAGTAGCAAGAAATAAATTTCAAATAATTATTCTCAAGCTGTGGTGCTGCAGCGCTAGCTGAAATAGATTTATATCACTATTTCAAGCACCTACCATATCCCAAGTTCCGATCAATCATCATATCCGATATAACGGCAAGGGTTTCAAATATATCTTAATTTTAATAAATAAACAATTGGAATCTGTTAAGATAATAAATTAGTTACGAATGCAACAGTTAAAGGCAAACGCTTAAGCTTCTAACAAGAAAAAAAAAATCCAAGCACCAATAATATTAAGTTAAATAGTAACGAATATTAATAATAACGGAATGTTCAAGCTCTCTGCGGCTTCGTACAACGAAGACATTAATTATGTACGATAATTATTCACCTGATATAAAAAAAAAAAAAACGAAATTTCAAATCCAGTCTTATGGCCGATAAATATTTGTGCCATTTCATTAATACTGAATTTACGATTAAATAACGCATCATAATAATTAATATATGCATGCGTTTAATTATATACAACATAAACAGAGCCAGACGCTGTTATCGACGTACAAATTAGTTTAGAGGAAGACTAATTTTAGGATAGAAGTCATAAGGTGACAACAAAGATTTGTGCAGTTTGCATTCTAGTCAACGATTTGTACGCCGATTTGAACTGGTCGTAAATAACTCTGTAATAAAAATAGAATAAAGATAAAGACGTTAGTTAGTAGAAATAAAAATAAATTCCTAAATAATATTATCAATTTGCCCAGCTATTACCTGCAAAATATCAGTCGCCGTTCATGTTGGACATTTTGACTAGATTATAAGATTTTCTTGGGACTAGAAAAATAAAATAATTGAACGGCAACACCTCGCTTAGGTATTGATAAAGTATAATGCCTTAGATTTGATGAGATTATAGCAATGATATTGTCCGAGTAAATTTTACACCGACTTTAGAAACGTAAGAGTAACTGGCCTTGTTAATCTAGAAAAAAAAAAAATTATAACGAAAGAGATTATTTGAGAAGAATTATAAATATAGTTTGCTAATTTGTACGCACTTGTTACATTATAATTTATGTATATATTTATGTATGTATATAGGGTATGCAGAGATACGATATTTAAAGTTGAAAAACAAAATTCAAACACTAGTTGCGAGTTACGAGTATCAAAATTTATCTTAATTCCAAAACTTTTATCCAATAGGATTGCAACACGTGTTGAAAGTACAATTTCCCATGCTAATTACGCGGTGTAATTTTACCGCTAAATCGAAACCCCCGCAATAAATTGATTATCGTTACATAATAATATGTATTAATACTCAAGCTACATATAAATTTAATACGTATGATTAATTTCAACGTGTATTTACGAAAATAAATGAACAGGAGCAGGCACGCGTTGACCCTGCTCTGTTCTACCATATTTCTTGGTCATCGGCGCTCAAGAATTGCTCAGCCAGTGAAACGAACACCGATATTTAAAGAGCGGGTAGTTTTTGATATGTTTTAAAAAGTAAAGAAATTCTATAACATCTACATTTTTTTTCGGAAAAAACTAGTTATAGTCGTTCACTGGCCAACTAATTCCGGAGAACGGTGGCTTATTGGTCGAATATACTATGAATATCTAATTTCAAAGGCATATATTGTTACAAAGTTTGATATTAAATAAGAACGCATAGCATTCGGCTACTATAGTCTAGAATGAGAAACCTCAGCCTAGTTGACGCGTATGAATAAATAATTAAGCACCTTTGATCATATACATGTTTATATATTGCGTCTAAGCGGCTCGCGTTTTATTCTATGTAAATCTATGCGGCGAAATTTAATGGCCAATAATTATATAGCTTTTGCGGGCATGAATAATAAGAGATCTTCCTATTCAGGAATTGGGAAAATATACAGTAGCATCAGAGTTGTAATAAACGTGGCAAAAAGCATCGCGGAGAGAACGTTGTCCTGAATCGTACGAGATGAACCTGCAGGTTCTTCGAAGCCCTCTAATTGAACGAGCGCTGATACAAGGCGCCCGAGAGCCTCCAGCCCATAGGCTTCCATGTAACCCACGTCCATGATTGCATCCCCGTCCAACAACACCTCCTGCAACCAACAACCATACTAGTCAGTCCCAGTTATTCCCTAAACTAAACATATCTCTTTCAGTATTCTCATATTTATTATAACGAGCTTCCTATCCTCTTCAAAAATGACTATAAAAATAATGAACTTTTTGATTCAATTTAATTTCATTAAATGAGCATAGCGTAGCTCCTATTAAAGCAGCATTGCTACGACCTAACAGACACAAAAGCAGATTTAATCCAGCACATGCAACTAAAGGTTTCTCCCTGAGTATCCCGTTATCAAATCTTATGTATTGAAATTCAAGAAAATAAATTATACAATTTCATTGTCAGTTACATTCGTGTGTACTGGGGAATGTAGAGAAGTAGGGACTGACTAGTAGTTGTTGGATTGGCACGGTATTCATTGATAAATAAAAAACGACTAATTTCTTTACCGTTACGTATACAGATTTACAGAATCAGGCATGAAAAAAAAATAATTAAATGTACCTATATCTTATTCATAATTTAGAGCAACGTAGTATAATATTTTTATATAGTATCAATTCCTGAAAATAAAATTAGGTAGATACTCTTGATTAATCAAACATTGACGAATATCTTCACCAGACCCAAATCGCTGTTCTTGTATTTGCATAAATTGCGCAATACTTTACCTCCGCATTATGAAAGTCACTAACTCTAAGTACAAAAGCCGATAATATTGTGAATAATAAACTAAAAGCCTCACCTAAAGCAAGACTTGAATTGACAAACACCAACTAGAGCATGCGGGATGTAATTTTTAGATTAAACTCAACAGATACCAATCGTCTAAGGACTTAGCTATGAAAAATATAAGACATCATTTCTCACCTCATCGACACCGATCTTTCTGCAAGCCTCCAGGAAGTTGTCTACGTTCCGCCTACATCTTGCCATTGTCAGTTTAGGCTAAGAAAATAAGACGATAAAATTTAGTATAGAAAATTAGAACAAAATGATTTAAAAGATTGGCTATTATCTGTTAACTTACCACTGCAGGGGAAGGAACATGAATACTTGCTACAGAGCGGGGCCTAACATGGTTTGCCAAATGACATAGGACAACACCGTCGGTCAATGCGGGTGCCAGGTCTTCGGGAAGAGCCATCTTCAACCGCGTCTCTATATGCTATTTTTTAAAGATGAAAGAATCACAATGAAAACGTTATTGGACAAAAAAAATTGATAATTATTAGCTCTCTTCTATCAAAGATGAGCGAATACTCTCGAAATTTAAATACATCAATCTCCTCGTGCTGGAAACTCACACTTCTAAGCTGCTCGATCAAATCCGCCTCTTCTTTAGCTCGTTCAAACTCTCTCCGCATAGTGAATGAATACTTTTCAGGCACGTTACTGTTCCAGGTAACAGACCGCGTCGACTTTGGACTCCCGCCATTCCTGTTTGGACTCTTGTTACCTGGGAGAATTAATTATCATTAGAATAAGATGAAGAGGAACTGATTTATCAAATACTATCAATTATCTACAAATAGAATATTCATAGTATTGAATGTCTTTCTTCTTCCTTCAGACTAGCTCTGTCATTTAAATGCTTATTTCAGATTCAGATTCTGAGTGTATATAAAAAAAGTGATCATTACCATCCACGAATCCCATAGCAGTTTTTACGAGTCTAGGCGCGTGACTAGGGCTTGAATTAACGGAGGATATACCGGGTGAATTTTTGATTGGTGAATTAGGTTTCCTGTAACTTTGTTCTGTAATCTTTCCGTTTTTATTATTATACTCGTTGTTGCTACTGCCATTGAATATCCCAGAGCTTTGATAGTTTATACGAGACGGTGGCACCTTTTGTACCGGTCTTTTAAGGGAGTTTTCATCTGTGAATATCTGCTTCGTTTGTGAATTGTCTTTAATCGAATGATTAGCATCTGACGATTCGTTGCCTTGCGATTCGTTTGACGATTCGTTGCCAGGTGGTGTCGTCTGTTCTCTTAATCTGTAAATGCTAGGTCCTTCGTTGACCCTCTGCTGTCTAAGCGCCTCTTTGTATTCCCTTAAAAATGAAAGATGAATTTCATCACTTTTCTTTATTCTTGTTAAGTATTTAATTTAAAGAACATCAAGATCACTTAGCACACAAAGAAAATAGCATAAAACTTAAAGTGTTGCATCGTTGAATGTGGGTCGCTAACCAGGTCGACCGGATCCATAAACTGGTAATATTATATCATTACCTGTATGTCTGAATGTGATTCAAGGGCCTTTTTTCATCCCCGTTGACCTGTGGCGGATTGTTCACTGTAGTTTGAAGGGGTTGAATAGATTGCGAAGTGCCAAGGGGTTGTTGTGCGATTTGGGTCAACGGGATACTTTCCAAATTGCTGAAAAAACACTCTCAATAGCTCACTCATGCATGGCATGCAATTTACACAAAACAATTTGACGTCCTCGGTTGCTGTTACTGATATTTTTAACTCCATAACAAATAGCTGTGATTGTAGTCGAAAATATCATAAGAGGATACAGCAGATTCCGGAACGTCAATTTGCCATACATAAATATATGTATATAAAAATGTTCAACGAAACCACATAATAATTATATAGAGCTTAAAAACTCTTGTGAAATAAAAAAAAACTGGAAACACACCCTGGGGCGGTAACTGAAGTTGGACAATTTGCAGGCATCAGTCTCCTCGGATCACCTACGTTGTTCTCAATTACGTTTCTATCCAGTCTCCTCTTTTCAAGCTGATCGTGAAGAATCATAGCCTGGAATAAGAAGTGGAGTAATTAAGATGATAAGAAAAAGGAACCAAGAAATCTGTGAAATATTGCAGCTCTTGTTATTTTTCTACCTTGCCTACCTTTCCCAGCTCGTCCTCAAGCGAGGTGTGCTCTCCCGGCGAGATTGTACTCGGAGTTGAGGTACCGCTGCACGAACCATTCGCTCCCGAGTCACGAGCAGGCAGAGCAATTGATAATGGTGAACATTCCTGACGCCAAGTACTTCGTACATCGCCCTCGTGGACCTGGGGGAATAAAATGTTACATATGAAGAGATATTGGGATGATAAACATTCGAAAAAATCAACTGAAGAGAAGGAAAATATTTAAACTGAGCACAAACCACTGGGTGAATTTCCTGTGACCATCTTTTATCCACTCCGTCGCTTGTGCTGTACCCACTGTCCACATTGTGGCGTCTATGTGGTCTTGTATCAAGAGTAGAATGACCGCGGGCTTCTAATGGTCCACGCCTAGCTCTGCCTCCTCTGGCTCGCTCATGCTTTGCGGCCTGTCTTTCCAGATATTTAAATATGTGAGTACGCCCTCGCGTGCATAACTGGAATAAATTATAAACATAACTATTATATGATAATAAAATACGAAATCCATTTAATATAGACATAAAAACGACTGAAATCTTCTCTATACAAAGCCAGATGCGAGATAATGGCTGATTTTTAACTCACCGAAGCTGGGGGTGAGGTCAAAGGGTTTTCAGTCAACTTGAGATCGATCAAGCTCTTCATTTTTCTCAGCTCATTGGGTAGAACTGATATCCGATTGCCGCTTACGTCGAGTTTGACTAGTCGAAGATAAGTCAGCTCTATAAGAATGCGGGGGAATTAATAAAGAGAAGAACTTTTTTATTATTGCAAATATTCAAGAGATAAATTTTCTTAAGTCAGTTATAGCTGTGATATTATATTATATAGGTACTTGATATATTATTTAAAAAATTCTCACCGATTGGTAGCTGTACTAATAGATTACTCCTAAGATCGAGACTTCTGAGTCTTGGCAAATCCCCGATCCTAGGAGGTAAAGTAGATATTTCATTGCAACCAGCATCTAGTTCAGCGAGGGAAGACATTCTGCCCAATTCTTCTGGGAGAGAAACAAGCCGGTTGTGAGCTACGAGTAGAGTTTGAAGCGGAAGGCGACATACTTCGCGAGGAAGAGTAGTGAGCTGATTACGGCTGATGACAAAATAAATATCATTGATTATTGATTGATAGATATATATATATAATATATTTTTTTTTTGTTTCGTTTTTCACCTTAGGTCAAGGTAGGCCAGGGACTGCAGCAAAACTACAGTGTCGGGAATAACGCGTATCGCGTTATGATAGAGTTGGAGTTTTTCTAAGAAGGGGTACTCTGTTACCTCCTCGGGCAACTCGGCGA
This sequence comes from Tenthredo notha, assembly GCA_914767705.2. Lineage (NCBI taxonomy): Eukaryota > Metazoa > Arthropoda > Insecta > Hymenoptera > Tenthredinidae > Tenthredo > Tenthredo notha. Next base: position 5,932,856 of record OU611921.1, on the reverse strand, counting down.
AACGATTCTTTGACAAATCTGAAAAATATAGAAAAACAAAATTTTATAGAATAAATTTGGCAATTATTGATGAAAGTAAATCGCTGCTTTTCCCCTTAAATATCTGTATAGAATATATACTAGCTATCGATTTTCCAATCAGTCTCTCATATCTCCGAAAATTAACTGACCACGATACAGTATACTAAAAATTTCCCATATAAATATATTTTCATATTTATATATATATATAAAAAAAAGAAAAAGAAAAGAAATTCACATACTGAAAGAATTTTATTAAATATTTCTGAAATTCTTTGATCTCGGGGAAGAAGAAAAAGAAAAGAAAAAAAATTCCCTCTGCTGACATTTCGCCCGTCTCTTCCCATGAATTTTGTTTTTTTACACCTTCTTCCTTCTTTCATTATTTTCTATAGAAAAGTAGCCACCCTAATGTCAAACAGGTATGCACGCAACTTGTCAAGCTACCTGTTCCATCCTAGGCTACTAATGCGTATATCTATATGTATAGAAACGTGCGACTATATGGTGATTCACATACATACATAAATACATACATACATACATATAGTCTTATGGTATGTATAGTATAGATCGCTAGTTTTCCCCGTAGCAACAACAGCTGCCTGCGTGTATAAAGGGCGACGAAATATGTATATATAGGTATATATATATATATAGTTATATATGTGATCGTGAATGGGGCGTGCGAGCCACGTGCCTGTCTCGAAGGGTGGCTTGCTGCAGGCTCAGCTGCTGCTGCTGCTGCTGCTGTTTCTGTTGCTACTAGGTGTACCGGCACCGAATTCCCTGATCAATACGTTCCTCCGGGTTTCGGTCTCCTTCTTAAACCCGTCAGGCACGCGCAACTTATACTATTCTTTAAGCCTCAAGGGTGGCGGAAGGAAGAGGCAAATATACAGACAGACAAACATCTACAGAGGGGAATTAAACGAGAAAGAAAGAAAAAAAAAAAGAAAAAAGGCTGATCCTTGATTCGATCATTTTTGAATTTCAATGCCCCTCTATGGGGCAGGACGTCCCCAAATATATATAAAAAAAAAAATGTAGCCAAAACCTCAGGTTCCTATCTAATCCCAATTCTAAGAACCACCCGAAAGCCTTAAGATTTCCCATTTCCCATTTTAATAAAACGCGATTAGAATTCGATTCGATTCGATTCGTTTCGTATAGATCGAACACTACCCTGCAAATCAGCGTGCTAATTTAATATCTATAATTATGCAAATATACTGGATGCCCGTCGCGTGGTTAATCAAGCTAATAAAGCAGGTCAATTAGCTCCTTCACCTATTACAATACAGAAGTCAGCGAATTTTTTTTCTTTTTTTTTTTTCGCTCTAGTACATTATGTCGAGTATACAGATTTAAGAACAAGTTGCGAAAGCTTTCTGAATATATATTTGGCAGTAAGCCCTAGAGGGGGTGTTTTTAGGGGTTTAGGATAGGAATATCTGGGGATCGTCCAAGGTCGAGGTCCCCGCCGTGCGTTTTACGATCGATACGCAACGAGTGGTGTGAATGCATAGGGTGTTATAGGCTCGTTGCGAGGGAGTATTGGCAGAGAATGGGGGAAGAGACTCGAGTCGTATAGCGTGAATTTTAAAGAATATCATCGCATCTTATTTCGCATTCGAATCAGGGATCGACGAACTAAAATAAATCTCGATGGATGCAGAAAAGGAAGTCGCGCGTGTGTAACGTAATGATAATATATAAATATAAATTACGGAAGTAATAAAGAGACCTGAAGAAAAAAAAAAAAAAAAAATCGAGCCCCGTATTCCTATACCCTGGCCAATTTTGGAAGACAAATAAAAAAATGAAAAAATAAAAGAAGAAAAAAAAAAAAAATAAGTATAGGTATAATTAGTCGCGACATATTTCTATAGCGGGTTTTGTTTTTGCATTCAAGTCGCGTCAAGCTGACGCGTCCGGACCGGAAGTAGCACACCACAATCCTGTCGACATACAGACGCGGTCTTCAAGGATAAGCGTAAAGTCAAGTTGACAAACCCGCGACCACGTTTGACATAATTGGTACTTATAAACGGCGCTAAAGTCAAGTCTTGACAATGAGACGCGGATTTAAATAGAAGGTCTTACGTTTCAATTGAAAGACTATGTAAAAACGGCGCATATAGCTTTGTTAAAAAGTTTAGTCGTATTTTTTACCCGCAAAAAAAAAAAAAGAAAAAAAAAAAGGAATTCAGGATGCATTATTCTTCGTTGAATACACAATTTCAAAGATTTCGGTGCTCTCATTGTCACTCGTAAAAATGAATCATATCATACATGTTACTCAGCAGGATTCTGCGACTGGGTCATCGAGCGATTAAGGCTAATTAACTAGTCGCTCTCATAACTGCTTAGTTTGTTGTTTAGTCTAATTGTAAGCTATTGCTATACCTCATATGCATCATGATATTAAAGATTGTTCTAGTTTCGAAATCTGTCTATAAGTTATACGGGGTATAAATTTCGTTTTTATTTTTTCTTTATTGAAATTCGAATATTATCGATCCACCGTCTCAGCGTCGATGTTTAACTCAATACGAATGAAATGAGAATAAAAGAAGAAGAAAAAATAGAAAAAAAAAAAAGAATTTAGAGAAGGGTGTAGCTAGCGTCGTTGACACTTGACGGTGCCCCACTATATGTGCTATATATCGCGTACGTGTACTCGACGTTAACGTCAAACACGTGCGGTTAGATGGTAGCTGCGGAGTCTAAAAAGCAAAGGCAAAAGCAAAAAAAAAAAAAAAAGAGGAAGAAACAGCAAAACAAAAAGGGGGAAAAAAAGAGAAAAAAACACAGAGACAGATATATATATATACCTATATGAAGAGTTCGGATGTATTGTGAAAGGAAAAAGATTTTGCTGATAGCCGCACGAATAGGTATATAGTACCTAGGCATCGATTAATTACGACTCGTGGAATAGCTATATGAAATTTCGAAGGAGTGGTGTTTGCGAATTGATCGATATACCGCAATTAGCGCCTACAGGTTGATTAAATGGAGTATATATGTATATATGGTAGAGTCTACTTTAGAGGGTTTAATATCAATTAAAAGGCGGGCGAAAACTTCCTCTATAGGTATAATAATTATAATAAACGGGATTAGCCAATTGATTAATCTTAAAGTCGAGATAGTGATACTCGTTGTTATCTCATAGCACGCGATAACACACTCGCTGTCTCTCTTTCTCTCTTTCTTTCTCTCTTTCACACGAGATACACATAGTATAAATCTTTCTCCGCCACTCCGCATAGTCGATGAACTCTCTATTACCATTATTTCATTTCTATTTAGAGTTCGCGTATAGGTATAAGTGAAGAAGAGTCCCTGGTCCGAGTCCCAGCGTTTATAGTCGAGTTAGCCTCGTAGTGGTGGCGTTAAGGCATCGTCTAATTATAACCCGGTGTATATATATATATATGTATATATAATAAGAAATAAACGACGTTGAGATCTTCTCTTCTCTCATCTATATACCTCTTATCATCTTGCATTATATTTACTCCCGTTGTTTACCCATTATGTAGGTATATTATATCGGAGATCGACAATTGATCAGAATTATTGGTATTATTCCTGAGATCTATATATACCTGTCCGTCTCGATCATGAGAGAAAGCGGACACTTGGACGACATCCGGTCGAGTTATAAGATAAAGATAAAGAAAAAGATATAATAAATAACATAATACATATATCGAGTCGTGAGTATGAGTATATAAGCCCAAATAATCTCGTATATAGATCGCAAATAAATCGATGAAATTTTACTGTAGGTATTATATCAAACGTATGTTAATCGTACAATGCTATATATATATATATATATACATATATTATATGTTAGTTGAAAAAGCTATACATGCCACACATTATATATATACACGCGCCGTTATGGAATATCGACCTGATGTCGTTTCGCCTCCCTTGTGCAGCTGCAGCAACGGTTGCCGGTTTAGCTGTACGTATGTTGTGTACACGTTATACTTAATATACGTACGCGTACGTCGTCTATCTTTAGCGCGTAGGACAGAAAGTGAGACCGAACAACCTCCGCCTACGGAATAAATATATATATGTTATAGCTGCGATTTTTCGCCCCCGCAATTATATGAGAATTAATTCTGTATATATATATATATATATATATAGTATATATAGTTTATATTAAATTAATAATTTTATTACAATCTACGATATATATTTATATATTACGACTACTATATAGGTAGAATAAGCTACGACAAGGTTTCGTTATAGCGAGGGCGAAGAACCCCTCGTTATGTACCTTAGCTCGTATATAGGGAGGCCAACGACTCAATCAGATGTAGGAGACGAGGGGCACAACCTCGTTACCTAACCCCCAGGTCAGTTTCCCGGAAAGGAATTAACGAACGTTGTGTATACACGCGGTATAACACATACTTGGATATATATATATATATATGGATTATTTATATCATATATATATATTATATATGTATTTATATATTCGTGGGTTCGTTGTCTCTCTGTGCAGCTGTGTTTTCGATCGTATGTATATAATACATCAGAGTGCTTCGTACTATAGGGTATATGGCAAAATGATAAAAAATGACAAAAAAAAAACCAAAAATGTAAAAAATATATAAAGATCTTCGCGTTTGGCACAACGATCTGAGAGCTATGCCAAGCTAAAGCACCTAACCGAGCTTGGGAAAACCCTCTTGGGCTCCTCTTCGCTAGTTGTCGAGTACTTTACGCTTTTACCTCGCGGCTACTACTGCATACAGAGATAGAGAGACAGAGATAAAGAGAAATAAGAGAAGAGAAGAGAAGAGAAGAGAAGAAGAGCCACGTTACGTGTTACTATAATAATAAACCGAGGGTTATAGTACGAAGCCAGGGAATCTCGGTTAAGTTTCTTTCACTCGATACGATACGAACATGAGAATAAAGCATATAAATGGCAGTACTAGTAATTGTCACATATCACACAACAGTTATCACTTATCGGTAAAGGAAATGGCATAGCGATAGTAAAACGGGAACTAAAGTATAGAAATAGATTATAAAATGTATGTGATAAACGGTGATTTTCTCGACTGTTGTTAGTTTCAATAACCGCGATAAATCATATTTTGCATATAGTAACAAGCTAATTAAATTATAAATAATCATTTTCATAATATACTAGTCAATCGCTAGAAATAATAGACTTAAAAAAAAAAAAAAAAACACACACAGACACACAAAATTTATCGTCTCCAACGTCGCGACCGTGCCAATTTTAAAATTACCGAATTCAAGTGCAAGTATATAGATTCGGATATAGAAATGATGCACGATTCTTGTTATTCGTGATATATAGTATATCATATCTGAGAATTATTATTGATCATAAAAACGATAAAGACCGCATTGTCGTCGTCGTCGTCGTCATTCGATCAAAAAAAAAAAATAAAAATAAAAAAAAAAAAAACGCGAATGAAAATCAAATAAGCATTACTCCGGATATAAATACGATAAGATCGAAACTTTCCTCGAACACCCACCTGTGCAGCAGGCGTATCAAAAGAGCCTAAAAAAAAAAAACCGTAGGAAATACCTCCGCGCTGAGTTTCCGCATTATATAAACAATTCGAAATATTTCACAAACGGAATCCGAGTTTTAGGATCAGTAAACTGCATCATATTTATCGTGATGCAATTCAATACATAGATTTGTTATCTAACCTGGTATCGTGTGTGTGTGTGTGTGTATTAAAAAAAAAAAAAAAAAATATGTTAATTTTCATTGGCAGACCAAGAGAGACTTTCTCTCGCTACTCGAACGAATAGAACTATTGAAATGAATAATGAATGTTGCGAATTGGAATGCTAGTCTTGTACCGGTGCAACGTGACGAGACTTTTTAATAACTCAATCACCGTAGCATACCCCCCCCCCCCCCCCTCCCCCCCCCTGGTCTTAGTTACTTATTTCTAAGAAAACTAAGAACCTGATGACTCGCGTCAGCTGTAACAATTATACGAACGCTTACTACTTTATTAATTTGTAAAAAATCTTTTCGTAAAATTAACGAACGGTAAACTACAAACGCTGATTATAGTTTCATAGCTCGAGTTTTTAATCAGGGAATATACCTATACAATGGAACCTTTGTCATAGTAAGAAGAATATCATCATGCCAGTACCTATGCGGAAGATTAACAAACGGTTGGGTTTGAAGAAGGGAGGAATTTTTCTTCCGATTGATTGGCAGCGTCTAGCTATCAGCACATATCGATTATTTCTTTTTTTCTCTTTTTCTTTAGAAACCATATAGGATTTACTAACAATTAGTGTACAAAGATACGGGTTTGACTGACAACCGATAAGCCATATGACGATAAAGAAACAAAGAACGATAGGGAGGAAATTAACATAATAGAGTGTCGCGCATGGGCGTGACGTAAACAAATATGAAACAACCGAGGTTAGGCCAAGAGCCAAATTCCATTTGAAAATTATTTACGAAATATTGGGAATAGGGAAGCGGGGATCTGAATTTATGAAGTAATACGAACGACGGAATTGTTGAAGGGAATAAAAACATCATTGTCGACATACCAGCGGTGACGGTGTCGCATAGATTGTACTTGACGCCGGTTTTAGGAAACTCTTTTAGCTTTCGTCCGCTTAGTTTAAGCTCGCCACTTAGATGGGCCTCCTCTAAAATCCGCTCTAAAGAACGGGTTAACTGTTTTTGTATATGACCACTCATGTTGGACGCAACCATCGCCATGTTACATCGTCCGGGTAACTGGACGCACGCCAAACTTCACGAGCGGATAAACTAACACACAAAACTTATACCTTGATCCGTACCGCACGACGGACTTGGGCTGACTGAAGTCTGAAGCTAGCCGCGAGAGAACACCCTTTTTTCGCTTGAGTCACGGAATAAAAAAAAGGGCCTAGATGTGCAACTCGATGATAAAAGAATTTGAAAGAAATTCTTTATACCTAAATTCGGACTTTTTTTCATATTTAGAATTTAGAATTAACAGAAAATAAAGATTCCCATTTTAATTAGCTCGATTAATATTGTTCAATTCTCTTTTTCTACCGAAAATACCATCCGTAGTTCATAGGAAATATCGAAGATTCCTCGATCGAACTTTACCGCGAAATTCAAAAAATAAAATAGAAACGTAGGTATGGACAATTTTTAGGGAAACTAAAGAGAAAATGCAGAATCGAAGAATATAAACCTAAATCTATTTATAATGAGATTTTCAATATTTCATGCAGTTTTGTTTATAAATATATTGTCGAATATATACAGGGGAGTTGTAAATCATTTTACAGATTATTAAAGAAGAGCATGATGCTGCTCAACTCTAAATTATTCATTTTTCATCACATTTTGTTACGACCGTATTAAAACGTTGACCATTACTATTTCAATTTTAAAGAGTTATTCGGTCAATAAATATGCTTGTCTTTATCTATTCAGCTACACCGGTCATTCGTACTTCATCAATGATCATTCATACTTATAATACAACTATTAATAATGTATGTACCTAATTAATTAATTTTTCTTAGACTTTTGCTGTTGATTTATTCCTAGACTTTGTTCATACGCTCTTATAAGTGCTTCCTGTACTTCCGGCAGACATGGACTGTATCTAGAATACTCCATGGTGTATTCTCCCTTTCCTTGAGTCGTAGAACGTAGCTCTCCGACATATCCAAACATCTCATTCAACGGGACTTCCGCATAGAGAGTAAACCATCCCTCATTTCCATCAGATCCAGTCACTATCCCATGCCTCTTGCTAATTTGACTAATCAAAGCGCCCTGAGAATATAAGAAACGATTATCGACAGTCCTTGAAGTCAATACATCCGTGGAAACTGCAAAATCATTGAATCAGACCTGAAATTCTTCGGGAGCAGTTACTTCCACCATCATAATTGGTTCTAGAATTTGCCAGGATCCATTTTCAAAGACTTCTTTGACCGCCCCAGTTGCAGCAAGCATGAAAGCCAGCTCAGACGAATCGACGATGTGATGGGCTCCGTCTAATAATCGGAATTTAATACCTGCCAATTTATGACCAGAGAGAAGGCCCTTCTCCGCCATTGTCCTGAAGCCTCTTTCGACTCCAGGAACGAACTGCTTTGGTACATTGGTGCCCACAGTCTCGTCAATAAATTCCAGAGTCGTGTTCTGGTGTGGAGGTAGTGGCTGTAGAAAACCAGATGCAGACGAGTTAGTTTAGGGCAGTTTTATACATCAAATCGTGAATGGGGCACAGTATTACCTCGATTATTCCAGTTACTCTGGCATACTGCCCAGAACCACCAGACTGCTTTTTGTGTAGATAATCAAACTCGCATGGGGCAATTAATGTCTCCCTAAAGGCCACCTTAGGCTTTCCCAGAATTACTGGACACGTATATTCGCGCTCCATGCGTTGAGCGTAGATTTCTAAATGTAGTTCTCCCATTCCAGAGACAATAGTTTCCTAAATTATAATTGAAATATAGAAAAGATGAATAGATGTATTTGATTTGGTTACCCTCAATGTTTAGCAGATAGTAAGAATCGTTAAAAGCCTACCTTGCTGTCTGTATCATAGTGAAAGTGGAAGGTAGGATCTTCTTTGGTGAATCTAGCAACTGCCTTTGAAAAATTATCCCTATCTTTGGCATTGGCTGGCTGAATTGACATAGACACAACAGGATCGGGGACGAATATTGATTCCAATGACAATTGCTGCTTAGGATCAGAGACAAAGGTATCTCCTGACGCGCAGTCTACACCAAAAAGCGCAAAAATATCGCCAGCATAAACTTCGGCCACATCTTCCATCTGGTTGGAATGAAGACGTACCAATCTTGACAGTCGTACCTGAAACGATTCCAAGAAATTATTTTGCCCTCTTAGAACTAATTTTATAATGTTTTCTCAAAATAAACTAATTATTACCTTTCTACCTGTCCTGGCATTGAATATATTGTCTCCCTTTGATAATTTTCCTTGATAACATCGGAAATAAGTCAATTGACCGAATCTCCCGGCTTCTAATTTGAACGCCAATCCAATGAACGGATCTTGGCCGTCACGGGCTGAATTGAGGACTACAGTTTCTGGCTCAGCCCTGAAAAAAAAAGTAGATTTTATCCCTACAAAGACCCCAATTCCATTATTTAAATTCGTTCTACAGCAACTGTATATCTACCCTTTCATTTCTTTCAACGCAACATTTTCCACCTCTCCTGGATGTGGCAGATAATCGAGCACCGCATCAAGTAGTGGCTGTACACCTCGGTTTTTCAACGCTGTTCCAACCAAAACAGGGGTAAATGTTCGTTTCAGACAAGTACGTCTGATAGCGCTAGCTAAATCTTGCTCTGTTACTCCAGATTCAGTTAAGAACAGCTCGCCTAGCGTGTCGTCAACATTGCTCAAGTGTTCTATGAGCTCCTGTCTCCTTGCGTCAGCCTCTGAATGGTGAAAAAAAAAAATTGTTTAGTAATAATTGCACATTAATTTAACTAAATAAGGATTTTAAACTTAAAACCCAAAGAGTATAATACCACGTTTTCAAACTATCTCTATGAAACAGAGTGTATCAATGAAATAGCAAATTATTTTCCTACTTTGTAATTACTCAAACTTTGAATGAGAGAAAAAAAAAGGATAGAAAAGTTATACCAGCTCTCATATCCTTAGGCACTTCGTCAATTCTAATAACCTCGCCGAAATCCCCCTCGAAATAAAGTGCCTTATTTCCGACCAGATCGACGAGCCCCTTGGTTGAATTTTCTAATCCAATAGGTAGCTGAATAAAAGCTGCATTGTGATTGAGTTTGGCCCTCATTTGCGTCAAGACTCTATTTGGATTGGCTCCCATCCTATCTAGTTTATTGATAAAAGCCAAGCAAGGTACGTTGTATCTTTTCATTTGTCTATTGACAGTTAAAGTCTGCGATTGAACTCCGCCAACAGCACAAAGCACGAGAACAGCGCCGTCAAGAACTCTCAGTGCTCTCTCAACCTCAACGGTAAAATCTACGTGACCCGGGGTGTCGATTATATTGATGTTGTAGTCCTTCCAGATAGTGTAGGTCGCTGCGGACTGTATCGTTATTCCACGCTGTCTTTCCAGCTCCATACTATCCATAGTTGCTCCGACGTTGTCTTTACCTTTCACCTAAGAAAAATTGAGAAGATATATTCAAAGTGTCTCTTACATTTCTGATAAAAATAAAAAAAATAAAAATAAAAAACTTACCTCATGCATTTTATCGATTCTTCCAGTGTAGAATAATATTCGTTCCGTTAGGGTGGTTTTTCCCGAATCAATGTGCGCCGAAATTCCAATGTTTCGTATTTTTTCCAACGGTTTATGCTCCGCGTATTTATTGTGGGTTGACATAGACGCGAATTGGCCATGCTGTGGGATAAAAAAATAAGGAATTTTTGAACCGCTGTATATTATAAGATCACACAGAATTATGCAATTTTAAAAAAGAATCGCTGTTATTGAATCATAACCTAAAAATATACGACGAGGTTATGTGAGAAACGATTAGACCCACCTCGAAAATGTTGAACGGTAATCTCGTGAGCCGATTTAGCTTCAACTTACTTCGCAGTAGATTAAAAACCGTCATTATTGAGTTATTGTGATTTAAAGACAATTTTAATTGGGTAAAAAACGCTTTTAACAAACTCAAACAGTGAAATAAGCAACCGGCTACGAGCCACGAGCAGACTACAACGTGAACTTGGCAACTGATAATCGACCAATCAAGTAACTCGAATTATGAGGTGGGGCTATCTAGTACTCTATACTATAGTCTATGCTCGTATATTCGGAGAATTCAAAAAGTGACAAAACTGGAATAACAACATACTAAAATCCGTTTTTTAACTAGCTAACGACAAAAAGGGAGTAATAAAGCCAAGATAATGGATAAAAGAGTAACGTCAAGGGTCACCAGCTCCCCAGGTTGGTTTCGTATCGTTTGATTAGGTTAAAATTTAACCAAACTTTTAACCGCAACTGACAGTTAGATCGCGATACAAACAAATTTGCAAAAATTTTATTTTATACGTTTTTCACAGCCGAGCAGGACTCTTCTGGCAATAGCATAAAGCATGATTCGTTTCTGGAAGATATGGAGCTATTTTCTCACGAGACAAAAATTTACATAACCAATAAAGATGTGGAGCAGCGTAACGTCACTAGAAGAACATTGTCACCCGCTGTTGTTCCATTTGCGACTGTATTAGAACAGCAGGACGGTTCGTTTGAGAGAGAAAAAAGGATCCAGAATTCAACTTACGAGAAATCATCAACATCGCGTAAATCGCATCCTCCGGAAACTTCTAATAATGAAAAAATTCTATCCGGAGACAGGGATCCGGAGACCGGTACAACCGCCAAGGAATCAAAATCGAAAATTCAAGAAAGTAAAGCAAAGAGTCGGGATAACAAATTCAAGTCTAGACCCAGCGAGCCTAAGATATCTGAAAATCAATCTAAGGCACAAAACGAATCGAGCACATTACAACAGGAAAGAAAACCTCTTGTCAAAGATCGGGCCAGACGGTCTGCAGAGGCTTCTAAGGAGAATAAACAGCCTTTAAATTCGTATAAACAGGCTAATTCTTCGCAGGAAACAAGCAAGGATCATTCTAGGAGATCGGATGGTTTAAAGAAGCTGGATACTAGAGAGATTCCAGAGTCTGTTGCGTTGCTTAGCGCGGTGAAAGAAGTTGTAAGCACTTACACAAAGGAGGAGGGAATGAAGATTTTGAGATCTTTGAACGAATTGCATATCCTTAGCCAAGCTAGTTTGATTAAGAATTTAATGTTTGCTACGGATGAGATAAGGAAGGATTTACAACTAGGAGAGAATTTGGGACAGTTGAAATTTCTCATGGCTGAGAATGAGAGATTGAGGGAAAACTTTACTCTGTTAAAAATTAAGAACGAAGATTTGCAGAGAAGAGTTGACGAGAGTGATAGCATCAAAGAAGAAAATGCTAGACTTAAATTAAAACTGCAGGAAATCGCTGGTCGAAAATCTAGCTGAAATCTAATTGTTCATATTATAATTCTTGCCTCTTAATTGAACATTAATTGATTATCTAAGTACTAATCGCGATATTGTATTATTAGTAATAATTGAAAAGCGAAGTTTTCACATTCAATATTGTCGATGTAATAGTGAATACGCAATAATATATGTATAGTATTAGTTTGTATTTTCTAAATAAAAATTCTTTTCTATACAGTTTTGTAAAATAATTCTATAAAGAGTTTCTTTCATTTAAAATAGATACTCCAACTCATTTAGAAGCTAAATATTATGTTTAGTTTGAACTCTGTTACTGTAAGATGATAAACTCGTTAGTTCTTGCAACACATGTCTGACGACATGTCTATGACCTAATTGATAATCGCATTACATTCGGGATTCTCGTTTCCTACATCGTAACGCATTGATTATTATATCAATGAGTATTAGACATCGGTATTTAAAAAAGAAAAAAGAAAATTGCATATGATCGAATCCCTTATTCAATAATCGCCTATTAGTCGATAAAATCCGGTAAAAATGATGAAAAATAAAAAATAAAATTGAGAACCATAAGAGCGCGTATCTAATACGTTTTCATATCTCTATCGCTGTCTGCCTCAATATATCGCAGTGATACATCAGTCAGGCAGGAAGAGGCTGCATCGAAAAGCAGAGAAGATCTGCGGAAGGCGAGCCACGAAGCCGGCGTCGCGGTATATTGCCGGGAGCCGCTGCACGGTTCTCAAGCGTAGGGTGACGACGTAGAAGAGGGGAGCGTAGCGTAGGTGGTCGAGGGTATGGGAAAGAGGGGGAGGCCGACGACGACGACGACGGGGAAGGTCCGTGCGCGAATCTGACTCTGTACTGTGAGTGCGAAAGAGATCGAGATTTAGTGAGAATGAGAAAGAGAGAGAGAAAAGAAGAGAAGAGGAGTCACTGCGCGAGAGCCACCGAGAGAGGTAGCGAGGCAGGCTTGCAGAGGAGTCGACTATTTTGCGATCTTTAGTTTCTCGTTCTATATAGTCGTATTGTATACAAAGATAATATATATATATAAAAAAAATAAAAAAAATAAAATAAGGATACTTCGTTATTCGAAGTGAAATTAATACGCGTTCTTCTGCGAGATAATTGATAAAAGAGACGGGGAGCGGCTAAAGTTATCCACTCGCATAAAGTTTTGGAAGGATGGCGCGTCTACACACCGTAATAATCGCCGCTGCGACGATCATCATCGTCGGTTTTATCACCACGACTAAGGTACAATTGTACTCATTTTAAATAACTATATATATACATTTATTTAGTATTTTATATCGCTAAATATATGATGTAAACATTTCTTTCTTTATTTCTTTCTTGCATTTCGGTTTAATTAACGATACTTTATTTATCCGCATATATATCAATTTTTAAATACTATAATCGGTTAAAAAAAAATATTAAATATACGTATTCGCGCCTTTGCGATTTTTGAAAATTTTTTAAAAATTTTACACTTTCAACCTTCAAGTTTACATTCGTACAGATTATATAGCGTCTATACGCGCGGGATGTTATTCCACGCGCAATTAGATCCGAGTTACGATGTATATAGTAGATTCATATACATCGCGTTTTTTTTTTCGCGATTCATTCGATTATATTTAATATAATTCTATAGATATGCATACTGCGGGTATATGATAATAATTAAATGAATATTTATAAAATATATATATACATACATTTAATATTATATAATAATTTATATTTAAATGCGCAGTTTGTTTAAATTTGTAAAATATTAAATGGAACAAAGCGTGTATAAAACGACGATTGAATCTATTAGGGTCGATTATCCTTCCTCCAAGTTATAAGCGAAGCGCGGAGGGTGACGAGATGCGGAATAGTGATTGCAGAGAAGCCCGTAGAATTATGCTATCCCGTTAGGTCAGCGACTATAACGAAGTTTAAGTGACCGGCGATGATAAGGGAAAGTTAATTTTTTTTTTTATTCCTATATAAACTATATTAAATTATCAAATTATTAAAACTGCTACCCGTAGCTCAAAAACCCGTCAAATAACACCGCGGTTTTTCCTCCGCAATTACCGCGGAAAAGAGACAGGAAATAAGATTAGTCTGACAGAGAAATGCGGTGCAGGACTTTGCGAGGCTCTAAGCCGTTATGGAGGGGCTTCTTTAGCGGATAAATCGCGTTCGTATTGTACATAATATATAGAATGGAATATATGGTAGACGACACCGACTATAATAATATATAGGTACGTCGAAAAGTAAAAAAAAAAAAAAAAAATAAGTAAATGAAAAAATAAATAAATAAATAAATAAATAAAAAGATAATGCGATACTGAGTAATTGAAGGGATGTTACATGAAAAAATTTTTACTGGACCGTCGATGATTATAGGTAGGTAAATACCGGATCGAGCTGAACGAAACGGAACGCATCTGCCCTGTAGAGATCTGCGGTAGCTTACGTATATATAATGGAATAGAACGGGATGAGATACGATGACGCATATGCCACGTAGATCTACATACCAATAAAAAGATTGATATATATATATATACATAGATAACTACCGACGAGTTATCATCATCAAGTCTGAAAGTTTACGGTCCTAGTGTAGTAGCCGGCGTGTCGTCAATATTATAATCGGCTGTGATATTTTTCACATAAATATATATACATATCCTATATACCCAACAAATCTCATACTCATATACTATATCCATGTATACCTATGTGCATATATTGTATAGTATAGAAAAAAAATAAAAATAAAAAAAAGTATATATGTCCGCGTTCAAAGGACTTTGATAACGTAGAATTGTAAGTGGCTCGACTGTCCCGGTTCGTGACGGTGGGGTCAATTTGTTTAATACCCGCGTACCGAGCTGATATATACATATATGAGAGAGATATATAAATATATATATATATGTATGTATAACGATTGAACGTTGTGTGGTATGTACCTATACACGTATATGTGTACGCGATCTAAATTCGTGTCAGCAACTCCTGAATGCTTGCTCCCTTTGTGATAACCGTGTAGCTAATCGGTAATCGTCATATATAGCGTATGATATCTCGCCTAGTTTTAATGCGCACTATACTATAGTAGAGTATGTACGATCATATACTACTATACTACAGCATCCCACCGTGACTATTGCCTTAACAATAAGATTATATATTCACTGTTTCAGGCGTCAAGCTTCAAGGTGACCGACAAAGTATACTTCGACATTATGATCGACGACTATCCAGCTGGACGGATAGTAGTCGGTCTTTTTGGGGAAGTTGCACCAAAAACGGTGAAAAATTTCTTAGCGATAGCAACTGAAGGTATAAACGGCAGGACCTATTCAGGATCTAAGTTTCACCGAGTTATCAAAAAGTTCATGATTCAGGGTACGAAATATATAATTTCATTTTATTGATAGTATACGATACGATACGATACACGTAACGTAACGTATATTAAATAAATTACGGATCTAATTTATAAAAAAATCACTCACAATTATTACAGGTGGTGATGTAGAGAAGGGTGATGGTACAGGATCGATAAGTATTTACGGTAAATATTTCGACGATGAAAATTTCGACATTAAACACACGGGTCCAGGTTTTGTGAGCATGGCTAATGCCGGTAAGAATACAAACGGTTGCCAATTCTTTATAACGACAATAGCAACGCCTTGGTTAGACGGACATCACACCATATTCGGCAAGGTAAAGACATACATTTCATCTTGTTACATAATACATTTATACACCCCCTGTGCACCCCCGAAAAAATTCGATCTATAATTAAATTTTATTACCCTATCTATTATTTTTCATTTTTTTCCCTTTTTTTATCTCGTGACCGCAGGTTATCGAAGGTCAAGACGTCGTTCACAAGATAGAGCAGACCAAAACGGACACTGATGATAAGCCGATAAGCCCTGTAGTGATCCTTGAGTCGGGTACTATTGCGGTATCATTGCCGTTTTTCATCTCGGACGATCCCTACGAGTAAATGAAAAAACAAAAAACAAAAAAAGAGAAAAAAAAAATGCAAAAAAAAAAAAAAAACGAAAATATAGCACTAAACCCTGCAGCGCGGTTATCATCCCACACAGCTCGAAGAACCGCTTATGTATATACAATTTATTCTTTCCTACTTACCTGAGAACAAATTTCTACCCACCACCGCCGCTCCCAATCCCCCTTTCAATGATATATTGTCTTATTATACGCATAAAACGCACCTATAGTATAATATGTATGATAATGTATTGCTATAGTATGTGTATTATAAAATTTGAAGCGGCTATTTTGAAGAAAAAAAATAATTTAGTTGAACGTTTGAGACGAGTTATATCTGAGTAGATTAATACACATATACGCATGTTATATATATATATATATACATATTTTATAGTTACACACGACACAGAGAACGGGAAGCTATAATATAGTATTATACGCAAAAAGCCGCAGGCTCTAAGACTGATTGTCGGAGATATATTAATATGTGCGTGCAGCAGTGTATATGCTTTATGTTCTCGCGATGTATTTTACATACGAGATATATATACTATATGTCTCTCTAATTTAACACGTATTTAAAAGAGGAAAAAAAAAGAAACAAAAAATCGAAAAGTGAAATTTTCATTACGATATAATTCATCCCTGTTCTATAGTTTCCCGTATATTATTTAATATACAAATATAGTATGTTCGATATGTAGCGTAATTAGTTATATACATAGGTATAGGAATCCGTAGTTGAAGGATTCAATTCACGATTTTTATCTTATACCCCCCCCCCCCCCCCCCCCCCCCCCCCCCCGTCATTCCATCCTCTTTTATTATTTATAGATATATGCATACATATTATTATTATTATTATTACTATTCTCTCTTTAATTCACACCGCGGTACATTAGCTAAGATAAATTTATAGCTGTTGGAAAAAAATGCGCCAAAAAAAAAAAACTAATAGTGATTATATAATATATTAATAATTAGAGAGATTTTTTGACAATAAAAGAAAGAAAAAAAAAATACAAAAAAAAAAGAAAAAAAAAATTAATCATCACGTCGACGATTACTATATATATATATATAGTATATTTTTAGAAAATCTTTGTATACATTTATCGATCTGAAAGTATTGTTTTCATTGATACGTAATATAATTATCGTACAATAAATTATTTGCTATTCGTAGACTGATCCCGCCTTGTTTTTAACCCGTTTTTTATACTTTTTCATTATTATTATATTATCATTATTATCATGATTATTATTATTCTATTTTCTGTTAAACAGCATTTGGGGATGGATAAAAGCAACGGCTATACCGCTCAGCTTCAGCTTTGGTATTCTCGGTTTTTTCCACTGGATGATGAAGCAGCTAGACATCTAAACTGAGAAATAATGAGGGAAGAATTCTGTTCGTAAGGACAGAGTATACGTTGATCTTGTTGTTGCGGACAATATTGTCACTTCGAATAAAAGAGTCGTTTACATCGTACCGCGTACATATATATATACATATTATGCATATATCAATATACATATAAAATTCGAATAAATAAAAGTAAGAAAAGAGAGAGAGAGAGAGAGAGAGAAAAAAAAATACAAAAATTATTCATACATATTTCAGCTGAAGATCATCGATGTGTATCAACGCCTGAATAACTTTCACAAATAATATCTTTATCCTGTATATTTATCACCACATAATTTATTGTCGTTAATTTAACCACGATATATTAACCGGCTTTTCATTTATAACGATAATAACATAACTAAGTATAAACTGACAGCTAGCCGGCTGGGCGCCGCCATATTTGATAAACAATCGCAACAGGTGATGACGTCACGATTGAATCGTTCGGTCGGTAATGTAAACAACACCGATTACCAAACACAGCAACGTATGTTAAGTTGCCTATCATCAGGCGTATCGATATTAAATACTTTCTCCTAAACGACTCTGTTATTATTATTATTATTATTATTTCTTTTTAATCTATTCTATTATATTATATTTGGCACTAAAATAATTAGCGGACAAAAACTCCAGTGCGTTATCTCAGTTAAATAAAAATACGGTTCATAATAATATACAACCCCTTACGTACTATAGAGAAATAAAAAAATATGCAACAAGTGTCATATCAAAGTGTTCGCGCTAGATATGATAGATGGCATCACAAACAAGATCTACGATATTCTTGAGCGTAAAATATCGCGCGCAGCTTATAGTAGACCCGTGTTCTCGGTCCCAAGACGTTCCCCGTTCGCATCGAATGGGTAACATCAGTCGGTGTTCAATCGCGCCCGTCTTCGGTGTCGTATCCGTACGTGGAAATAGCGTGTGTGTGTATGTGTGTGTGTGTGTATTTTTTTTTTATTTATTTTTTTTTTAATTACGTCTACTATCACCGTTCAAAGGATACGCTTGACCGGTCAGTCAATCAGTTATTCAGTCATTCAGTGAACGTATACAGTAATTTTATACAAGGTTTTTAACCTCCAACTTATTGAGGATATAGGATATACCCGTAGAACTATAAAGCTTTGATTCCCGGCTAAGTGCGGTATGTGTTAGTATTAACATTCGATTACTCATGTTATTTTTCACCTTAAACTTAATATAGATGTATATCATTCATTTATGACGTTATTAATTATTAATGATAAGTGATCTGTGTTGTGTTGTGTTGTGTTGTACAGCTACTATATTATATATTTCACGGTAGATTAAAAAAACTGAAGAAAGAAAAGACAATAATTATTTATATGAAGATATAAAATGTTGCGTCGCAGATCCCGCGAGAGACTTCTTATTGACAAATAAGGTACGAAACGAGGGGGTTTACTCCCTTATCAAGCTACTCCCTTTAACTTCAACTGACAGATCTATATTACGTTATAATACACCTGACGATTCATTTCTCAAACTTTTTTTTTTTTTTTTTTGTTCTTTTTCTTTTTTTTTTTTTAAATCGTTAAATTATTATATTCAATATAAATTACATGAATTTTTTCATTCTTAAAAAATAATATATCTCTGTATATAGATCGAGAGTTATGTATTTGTTATGCATATGTGTGTGTTGGGGATTACGCATATGATTGATTAAACGCAAAGCAGGACCAGCTGGAAAACATTCCGTATTCTATTACCGCAGAGATTATACCAAAAGCTTGATAATATTTTTAGAAATGTTATTCTTGAATATGTTATAGTCTATTGGTTATAGAGTTTATGTTATAATATAGTATAGTTATAAATATACGTGTGTGTAATAAATATTTGGGGTATTATTGAATCAAGCTAACCCAGATTAATAGACATTTTCAATATTTACAAGACGCGTGAATCTATAATAGGTACGAAATATTTCCTCGTTGTAGTATTTTCATTGCAATAAGTTTGTCGATAGTTATTACAATTTTTTTTTTTTTAGCGTTCGCTAATTATTCCTACAACGAATCGTCAATATTACTAACGATAGAAATATAATAGCTGACAAAATCGATCCGAACCGTAACGACTCTATGTAGTATATATATATATATATATGTATATAAAGTACATAAAGTACATTTACAGTATACAACATAGATAGATAATGGGTCAGAAATACTCGTTTTTTTATGATAAAGTAATCGAACTTATGCGACGAGTTAATGTTATGTACTAACATCACGGTGGGCTTAGGGCGTGTGCAATAATTCTGTTAATTACAAATAACGGTACACACGGTCGTGCATGGGTAACGTGTCGCGTGTCTCACGCACCCCGAACTCTTCACGACTTATATAGTACATAGCTACTACGCAATCACGCCGTACAGAGATGCGGAAGTTAATAAGAGAGAGACTCGCGATTCGTGTAATATACTCCGAAATTCATATCGCGGAAGGGACTGTCCGAAGAATTTTAAAAACTCGATTTCTCATACAGTAAATATTTATACCTACGTTTTGTATATATATATATATATATATATATATATATATATATATATATATATATATATATATAGGGGATGGTACTTAGTATATAGAAAAATGCCCGTTATCGGATATCTCCGTTATCGCGCGAACGTATACTACTATAATACCCAAGGCAATTCTTTTATATTTGATTTTGTCCGATTTCAATCCATCGCGGTCATGCCGTATAAATTTCGAAAGCCTATTCGTTTATCGTACCCCTGTGGCGCGCACTCTGATTAATTTGTGAGAATTGCGAAATCGAAGAATTGAAACGGACGAGAGAAAAGGCACCTATATATCGTGGTCTGCCGTAAAATCGACCCCGTGAAAGCACGGCGCATATACCTGCAGCACATACCTTGAAGGGGGAACAATTTCGGACCATTGACGTGGCCTACTTTCTTCAATATACCGTCCCTTCTGCAGCAGAACGAAGTCTTATAGCCAATTATTTTCATGGGGTTCTCATAATATCTATTCTTATATATTTCATCAATTTTAACATATATTAACATTCAATCAATCATCCGCGAGACTCATATACTTCGAAATATTATATCTTTGCTAATCTTGTTTCCTTTTACATTCACGTAATTAACGTGAATGCGAAACGCGATGACCATGTAGATTCGTAGGATACCTATATTATACCTCTTCCTTCTATGGGTATAATTATATAACAACCGTAGGGTAATTCACTCATTCAGCTTACTGTTAAAACAATTAGTATAAACTCGATGTATTATCTGATCTGTTAGATCCATCTAAACAAAAACCCCCCAATTCCCATTCGTGCGTATCTAATCTATTTTGTTATTTGAACGGTGAAAATTATGACGAATCGGTAAAACTGAATTTAAATTTCCATTTAAATACGATGTAATATATATATATATATGTATAATAAACAGCGAATCTCTTATCTCCAACTGATAATGTAAGAAAATAATCTTTTCTTTACTCTCATGCTGTAGGTCATCGGGGATAACTGAAGGAAGTGGATAAAGACCAGAAGGAAAGAATTAGACGACGATCAAACGACGTCGAAGGAAGAAAAAAAAAAAAAAATAGATATGGGAACATACTGGCTGAACGTTGCCCTTCTAAGGGTATTTCTACCGGTGATACTGACCGTTTGTAAGTTGTATACTATAAGTTTGAATATACTAATTATATATATACCTAAATGTTAAAAATAAAACATGCGATATGTATATGTATACGTCGTACTCGTATTTGTACATAAATTAATTAAAAGTAAGGATAAGAGAGAGAGAGAGAGAAAAAAAACGATAGCGCGGCAAAGTTCCATGAAACTCGAAGGACGCACAGGCGCATATCGCGAATGGCAAAATGATGTCACGATTACAAAAATAAAATTACATTTAATCCTCCTCGAGCAACGGTCACGACAATTATTTATGACGTGACTAACGTTTCCGGTTTTTATATAGTATACATTTATGTGTATATTATGTAAAAAAAAAAGAAAAAAAAAGAGTTTCTCCTTTCATGATCGTTTTTGTATAAAATACAGTTGTAACAATGTTTTAATCATTATTACAGAAAATCGTCTCGTCGGGAACAAAGAGCGATATATACAAACAAGATTTAACCATCGTACTACAGGGAACCCTTGACCCACCAATTCCCAATGGTCCGATTTCACCGGTTTACACCCGATTATACAAATATAGGTGTAGCTATAGGTGCAGCCGCGAGGTATCATCCCCGATAGTATATCTCGCACGCTTCTTGTTTGCGTTGTATACAATTAACAAACGTACCTTGGGCGCGGGGACCTCGATTCATTTGTGTAATTCTATACCTACTTCACGGTTTTCCTGCTTTTCGAAATAATGTATTTTATAGTATTCTCCGATAATATAAGAAAGAAATAAAATAAAATAAAATAAAATACATAAAAAAGAGAGAAAAAAATATATATATATATATCCCTATCGTAAAGCAGCTGGGGACATGTCACGCGGTCGAATAAACGAGTGCCCTTTCGTGTCGCGTGATTTATTCCTTTAGTCAAGCAGTTCTTATATATATACGATCGGGAGGGTTTTTGGGAACGTCGCAAGGGTCGCGGGTCACGTCCCTCGCTGGGTATGACCTTTCCTTAAAAATAGGCCACGATATTTATTATATCATACGTGGGATAGAAATTTGGTGGTTTCAAACCACGGGAATGCATATAAGCTTACCATAATATGCATATGCGTGTGCGTATTCATTAATATCAATATAGATACTATGTATATTGTATACTCATCGCGTATCTACGTGTGTGTATAATATCACACACACACACGCACACACATATACATATACATATCATATGGCATGACTCTGGATATATATATAGATATTTTTTACAAGCTTTGCCAGCGGTGTTATCCTGTTTAAATCGTATATATATACTCCTACCCTAATTAGACGACTAATGTATATCAAGCTTTGTTTTTGACAACGTGATAAGAATCGAACATCCATACCTCTCGACACGTTGCTATAATTATACGTTATGATTTATGCCTACGGGGGAAAGACATTTTTGTTATTTTTTTGGGTCGTATTTTTTTTTTTTTTGTTCTTTGGTACATAAATCTATGCATTTTTGTGAGATTATAGATACGATATATTAATATATTGTAATTAATTCAACACTTTTGTGATATCGACTTATAGCTAACGCGCTCGTCTCATCGACCTAATCTAACTTAACTTGAGCTCTAGGTGCGCCTCGTTCACCTGGTTGTATGTAATTAGAATAAGTAATAAGTAATATGGGAGACTGACCGGTGGGTTTTTAAAAACTGGGTAAAATTGGGTCGGTATCCCTTGACTCGTTTTTCTCGCGTGAGACGCGAAATGACTTTTTTTTTTCTTTTTTTTCTTTTTTATTATTTCACGCGAGCTTATATTGTATGTAGTACTACCTGTTTTTAATATATACAAACGTGACCGAAATTAAATGACGGAAGGAAGAGGGAGAGGAGGAGGAAATGCGTGTGCAATTTTGTGTAATTTGTATGTTAAACACACGTGCACAACTATCGCGTAACTCTTAACTATGACGTAATCGCATTCGTGCATTACCGCTCAGAAAACCAGTATGTAGACAAATTTATCATTCTAATGGTTCATTGTATGTGACCCCCCCCCCCCCTTCCAGCCATCCGGAAATATATACTTGCACTATCTCCGTCGAACGCTATATATATATATTTTATATACCTATATACTATATACACTCAATCATGTGATGTGTGTTCGATTTTCGGTTACTGATTAACAGATCCATCGATTATGATACCATAATAATACACAGGGCATTGACACCATGAGGTCAGAGCCCTACTTAGGTTTCTTAGTGTTTTAGGAACCGCTCGACATAGCTTTCACAGTTATATATAAACTTGGAATTACACCAGACCTTTTTTTTTTTTTTTCTTTTTACCGCCCCCGCTTTTCGTATATTCTTACGAAAAACTTGTCTAAGCCCTTGAAGAAAAGTAAAATTTTTATTTAGGTAACGATAACGTAATGTTATACGATTTTTCTATATCGATCGAGCGCAAAAATACTTGAGATCATGCGTTCGGTATTCGCAGACTGATAGCCAACCTGGGATTCGTCTTTTTGCGTTGCATAAATGTAGCTACGGTTGCCATCAAACAGGCGCCGGAGACTCTTCAGACAGTGCTTGAGACGACTTGATTGTGGACTTGATTTCACAAGTTTTATTCAACCAAAATGAAGAAATGTATTATTTTCTTGTAAAGCGATACTGTAGCTTTGGTGGGAAGTAGAGAAATTTGAAAATTTTCAGAAATGTATAAATTGTACGAATTTAAAAAAAAAAAGAAATTCTTTGAACTTGCCACCGTTCATACATTTCCGAAAATTTGCAAGTTTTCGTACTTTGTGCCAAAACTACATTACCGCTTTACAAGAAAATATGTGGATTTCTTATTTCGAATGAATACAACTCGTCGAATCGAGTACACCGTCGAAACATGACGGTCTCGAGCCCTAAGGGTGAAGTTGAAGTATGCTAATATTTATTTAACGCATATTTTATGATATTGTAATTATTTTTAATAGGTGCAGTATGGAGGCCAACGGGATTATCTATAATCTATCTGGCATTGATGTTATATTTGCCGATAGTCCCAATACCAACAAGCCAAACGATGAGAGGCCACACGGGTCGCTACCTCATAGTTGCTATGGGACTTTGCTTCCTCACCGTCATCACACAAATCACTTTTCAAATAGTGCTTCTCTCCTTGCAACCTTACGGTGGTTTCCTAGAGAATTGTAAGTATATTGCATTAGGGTAATTCTCTACATATACTTGTATACCAACAAAATTAATTTCTGCAATTATCAATTTTCCACATAGGCAAATTTCTAGAGATTCTCTTAAGGCACGTGGGCCTTATTCGACTAGATGGAGCATCAACGTGGATCATATTCTACTGGCTTACTCCAGAGCTAATCGTCCTGCCTTCTATAATCCTTGTATATACCTTTTGCCGAAGGCTTACACAAGAGAAAAGGCCAGAGGAAGGAGAACGGTGTGAAAGAAAAGAGCCTACATCTCCTTCGCCAAAGGTAATTTAGCTATTATAGGAGTAATGTCTCTTACATTTCAAGATAAATGGCACCCTGCAGCCTTCCTCATTCTTTTATATCATATTGTACATTCAAGAAAAATTTAAATAAACCATCTGCTTCTAGGTGGTTGAATTCATGGGAACCGTTGGTACCTATGTGGTCCTTTTCTCGTTCTGTTCCTTGGGCACTCTGCAGCCATCGGTAGAAGGCGGAGTGTATTTCCTGGTATTTATCGGGGCTGGTACACTCTGGGCATGTAACACAGAGCTGAGGCGAGGTTTTGCCGTTATATGCAGACTGGTCATGGTTTACATCATTGTCCACGTAGCCGTTGTCTTATCGTATCAAAACCCATGGCCGCAGGAGCTGGTTCCCAAGAATAGCACCTGGGCTAGATACTTCGCTCTAATACCAGTTTATACAACAGACTGCGCAAATCCTAGAGAAGTAGATATTGCAGCATCGAATTGGGTCAGCTTCACCGAGCCAGTTAGGCTCATATGGCTTTACTACATTCTCGCTCTTCAATCCCAATTTTTGGTCAGAAAACCGGTGAGTCTTATGGTTTGTTTTTAATATTTTTTTTCAATCAAAACATGGAAAGAAAGTAATTATAAAAAATTGAGTTCATTATAGAATGATCTTCGAGCGAAGTAATCAGCTTTTAATAATCGAATGATAATTCTCAAGTTCTGAAAGTCTGCAATTACTAATTGGGACAGAGGTGTCTGTGTGTTTCTGTCTGCTTATACTAACAAAGCTTTCCAGGCAAAAAAAGAGACACGATTCAGTGGAAAATTGGAAAATTTGGACACACCTTTGTCACGACATGTGTCTGCAAGACGGAGATCACCCTCACAGAGATGGCAATCAGCACGCCGGAAGGCTCGCGTAAGAGGATAAGCCTCCCGTTACGACGTGCATGATTAATTATTTATTCACGATTTATTCAATAGCACATACCTATATATCGTCAATGTTTTTCCTTGTTCGTAATAACTACTCAGCTTTGCACGCACCGCTTTGAATCGCGATCTACCAGTGATAAGATGATTCACAGGGCATTTTCGACAAATTCGAAAAATCTAGAGGAGTTGAAAAGTATTGAATACGATGAAAAAGTGTGTAAAGCAGAGTAGAAACCAAAGATTTATTCAATCGCTTGTACGTCGTGATCTTTTTAATATCACAATACTCTTGTACGTAATAATTTTTACTCTTAGCAATGATTTTTAATTGGTGATTTTTGGATGCTGCTTCAGTGTTAAATATGATTTTGAATGTTGCTACGTTTAGTTTGCCGTGTTTTAGGGACACAGCGAGTCCTTGGAATCACAGCCTGATGAAACCACACCCGTACGTATCAAGCCGTCGCTTTAATTTTCTTCTAAATTCTTACCTTATCGTGGCTCGCTTCTTACCTGAATAATATATCAAAAGGCAAATATATACATACACATATATCTTCCCTATCAATGCTGGAATTATCTTCTCACACTTCTTTGGTGCCTGCGAACAAGACAATTGGACACTATAATATAGCATATATGATGAAATTTGTATTATACACTTGCTTATATTTATTCCTTCAAGCATGTTTCTACACATTTACACTAGACTAGAACTGTTGAATATATTTCGATCGGTTCCAACTTGTAGATACGTATTTCCAATGAAAAAGTGCATTCCTGTGATTATCGCCTCCCGTAGTTATCTGTATTATGCAAAACTCCATTATCCTAATTAAGAATTTTTTCTAAAGTTGATGCGGTTTGGATCCGGACGTGCCGGCCTTCTCCAAGACTCCACAGGCAGTGTTATCATCCAAGATGGACACCAGGATGACAGTATTCAAATGCAATCCATCAGCGATGGTGAGCCCGTGCAAAATTGGATACCTATACCGACATACACAGTCCCAGGAATCAAAACTAACATTCTCCTTGAAATTTCCTCTATAATCTCTGCAGGTACTGCGGAAGATCAGCCCGGGATATTCGAACAAATAATAATGGCATTTTATGCGATATTTCAACTCATCATACAGTCTTCATACTTGGCTACAAATATCGTAATGATGGTAAGAATGAATATAAATTATACAAGTCACTTTAGGCTGTGATATTCCAGATTCAATATTATCAGCTTTAATTTTATTAGAATAAGTTCTTAATGTTGTGTTTTCGTCTTTCAGGCATGGAGTATAACGTATCATAGCTGGACAACGTTTGTTCTCTTATTATGGGCGATAATATTGTGGATGGTGCCAAACAAGCGATCATGGATGATGAAGTGTTCCCCGTTCATTGTGATCTATGCAACTCTCCTGCTACTAGTACAATTCGTATTTAATTTAAACCTAAACAAAGACGAGCTTCCTGATACAATCGAAAACGTAGAACTATCTCAGATTGGATTTACTAAGACTGAGAAATTGGCTAGCTGGCATCTCCTCGTCAAGGTGAAATTCCCCTCTGCCTATAATACGCTATAAAATATTCCACAAATTTACTGACACCATTATTGCATTATCAGTGCCTCTACACTACAATGTTTTGGATAACAATGAGGCAATACATGGCGGAGCGTAAACAACGGCGGCGATCATCTGCGCTGAGGGACATGGTTGCTCCTCTTCACGTATCTGTGTCCACAGCAACAACTGCGATGCAACAAGACATGCCAGAGATCAGAAGTAAATTCATGAAAGATCTCGGTATGTGGACTCAAAAGATACTCACCAAATTCTGGATCGCTGTTGTCGGTATAATGTTGTTTACTAGCGGTATTACCGGCGACCGTATGACCGTTTTCAGAATAATCTACATGCTGCTGTTCCTCATATTCGTCATTACTTTCCAGGCGAGTTTATTTATTTCTCTGCTTTTGATTATCGAGTTAAAACGACTTTTTGATCTCATCGTTCGGATTTACAGATATCATGGTTTGCCTGGAGACGAATGATGTACGGATTTTGGATCACCGTAATCGCTTACTCTGTAATAATGCTCATTCTCGTTTACACATACCAATTTAACCATTTTCAGGAGTATTGGGCGTACATATTGGTCAACAAGGAATTGTAAGTCTCGCAAATTACCGAGATAATCTTTTTTCATTAATTCAAGAACATTCAGGAATGTTATTTACTCAATTTTCAGACAGAAGGACATAGGCTTGGAAATATACGCAACTAAAGACCTCTTCGTTCGTCTATTGACTCCGACGTTCTTTGTGATAATCACAGTCGTTCAGATGCACTATTTTCACAAAGACTTTCTCAAAGCTACTGATATAGATAAAATGAGGTATACCGAAGGCTGCTTCAATCACTATGCAAATCGACAATCATTCTTTACTCTACTTATTCAACAATTGAATTAATTACAGGCCTGTGGTACCAGATGCAAGCGCAGGCAATCCTGGGCAATCATCGACTCCTGACGAACCAGTTTCACAACCAAATGTAGTTACTGTCGAACCAGAGGAAGACCACAGAACAATGTACACTCTGAGACAACTGAAACGTAGGTATAACTCACCCGTGTATAATAAAGGGTGGATAAGAGTCTGAAATCTTTACAGAAATGTCCAAGATCGAGAGAAAGGCTCTCTTTCAACGTGCGCTGAAGCACTTAGGTAATTTCTACAACCACGTCTGGCTATTCCTAGAAATTCACATGGAAAAGATTATATTTACATCAATGATGCTGTTGTGCGTCAGTGAGGCAAGTCCCTGATCCATTTTGCCCTCATATGAGGACAGAATCTGATATACTGTAGTATCCTTCATTCATTAATTCACCAATAATGATATATTCTCATTCCACTATCAACAGGTGTGCGCGATCAACCTTCTTTTCGTGTTGACCGTTGTTATCGCTGTAAATCTTCGGCGAAGTGTACAGAACGTTTTAATCAAGGTCATGACTGCAGTGATAGCAATACTAATGATAGTCAAAATGGTCTATCAAATAGACTACATAAAGCATGACGATTGGGACAGGAATTGCACCGTAGGTATTGAGTGTAGGGCTTTATCTACGTCAATGACATGATAATAATACGCTACTTCATTGTTGCAGAACACTCTCAACGAAACCACAAATCAGCCAAATTTCACGACATACAACATAGCTGAATGGATAGGAATGAAGAAAGCAAACTCGGATGCGCTACCGGCACTATTGAAGGGATACATCGGCATAATAACTATAACAACACTCAGAGGAATTATTCTAGTCCGTCAAATGTTCTACAGGCAGACAAGAGGGCTTTCGTTGAAAGTACCGCTGATTATATTCCCAAATATAACAAGAAAAGATGCGGACAAGGGGATCATCGAGTGTTTGAAGTTCTTGTTCAGTTATGGTTTTTATAAATTTGGCCTTGAACTTTGTTTCATAGGAATCATTGCTCTAATTAGCACCAGGCTTGACTTTTACTCCGTACTCTACGCCGTCTGGCTCGGGTTCTTATATTGTTTCCGCAGACCAACAATCTCCAAAATATGGCCCGTATTTCAGTGCTTTGCCATTCTGTTATTGCCTATACAATATTTCATCGTCGTTGCTCCGCCTACCTGGCTCTGCATTCGTAAGTGACTCACCACGCTCCTACACTGTTTAGAAAATCAAAAAAATAACAAGGATTAACTCCCGACCTCGTTACAGCATATCCATGGGGCGAATCCGAAATCCGCAGAAGATTGCAGGAGTGGATGTACTTCCCGGACCCAGACTATCCCCCAAATGCACAAAAGCTTCTATGTGAGTACCAATAGTGGAATATCTGGCTCTTTTGATAGGAAAGAAATGATGAAGCAGACAATTATTCAAATGAAGAGAAAGAGACTATGGGAGTAACAATTGTCGCCAGTCTCAATGTCGTATTCTTGCAGGTGACTTCTTCCTGCTCCTGATGATCGCCAGGCAAAGATTCGTATTCTATATCGAAGCATCGCAGAAGGAATCTGAGGAAGAATATCCAGGGGGTCACAATCACAGTGTCTTCAAAGACATAGAAAAGCCCCACTTTGTGAATCCTGCCAATGATTTTGTCTCGCAGGCCCACTGTTGGCTGGATGTTATAAAGCGGGGAGTCCTCTCCAGCCTATTCTGGATATCTTTATCCATAATGTTCTTGGCCGGTACAAAAAGAACGAATCTTTTTTCGTTAGGGTACTTGGTCGGAGCGTTTGTCTTCCTCTGGCAAGGCAGCGATTTCTATCTTCGCCCGATAAGGACCATTCTCAAATGGTGGAATATCCTGATAGGCTACAACATCACCGTCATCGTGCTGAAGACGTTACTGCAAGGGATTGGCTGCGTGTATTTAAAAGAGGTGTTTTTTAAAACTACTAATAACAAATTTGGGTTCTCTGTTTAACTATGAAAGTAAATAAAACTAAAGAATGAACGAAACATAACAGGTTGAGAAAAATGCCTGCTGGCTAGTTCAACTCCTGGGTATAGCATGTCTCAAGAAGTTCAAGAGTAGTGCATCGGCTCCTGCTGACGAACCAATTTGTCAAGTGCCCAGGGAAGACATCGGCATGGTTTGGGACGGACTGTGCTTTGCGTTTTTAATAATGCAGAAGCGTCTATTCAAGAGTTACTACTTTTTTCACATTGTTGACGAGACAAAAGCAATGAGCATCCTGGCTTCTAGAGGCGCCGAACTACTCGAGGAATTGCATCAGAAGAGGATAGAGACTCAGGAGTCGATGGAAAAAACTATATTAGAAAAACTCAAGTTTAAAATGGACAAGATCAAAGCTAATCAGAAGAAAATTATGGACCCTGTGTACAAGGACCCCATGTCGCATCGCACTGGTGAGCCTTTTCTTACTTTCATTGATCAATATAACAGCATTTACTTTTTTTCTGAATAGAAGATTACTCTGAAATGAAGACTGAGAACTTCTTTCTGTTCTCATTTCTTTCCTTTTGTGAAACAACAGCCGCTGACTGTAATGTTTCCCTAATAATATCTATTTACCGCTAACACAAGACGGGGCTGCACCTCTGGCCCGATCTCCGAGCGCCAGTTCCTGCGTATCCTCAGGCCACACTCCACCCCAAGGATACCAGACGCCAATCGACGAGGATGAACCCGCCCCGTTGACACCTAGGGCTGCGTCTCTATTGCAGGCTCCGACCCCGAACTCTGCTATAATGACTGTTTCGTTGGAGGGTTACTTAGAGCCAACTCGTATTTCGTTTGGTTCTCCTCCTAGCAGCGAGCTCAATCCCAGGGGCCCATCTCCCGATGAAAGTTTCCCTGTATTCTCACCCCCACCATATGATCAGACTCGTGCCGAGCAGCAGATATCAGCTACAAGGCACCGTCGTCAGTCAAGCTTTGTCGGACCGCCTTGGCTGAACCTTCACACTCCCAGGCAGTCCATCATATCGACGACTTCGCGATCCCCACACTCACATCATACGTGTAAACTCATATACAGATCGTATCTTGCCTGCAGCTCCTGGCTCCTGTACATATGTGCTTTTACACGGCGCATAGACAAGTTAAATGTATGTTTCTAATCGTTGCACCTCTCCTGGACCCCCCACACTCTCTGTCCTCTTACCCTGGGAGGATGAGTTTATGTTTAAAAATTTTTTTCAGCACGCATAACGTCTCTTTATTGTGTAAATAATTTTGTCATTTACTTCCAGCTTGAACAGATATTGTTTAATTCATTTCTTTTTGTCAGATTTACTCTATCCAGGAACTCGACCATTATACAGACATCGTCCTCCAGTTACGAACAGAGAGGGTAAAGTTTATTTATCTGATTTACATTATTTCCTCTTCAATTCCCGCCGCAGTCCCATTCCCATGATGATCCAGCGACCGAATGATCCTTTATCATTTACACAAGATCTAATACTAAATGTTTGTTTAATGTCTTAAAAATTATACCAATCAATTTGTACAAAATTCTATTGTAAATATGTACAAATTGCACGCATGCCTTTTCCGGAACTATCTCACAGGACAAATTTATTAATAGAATCCTCTCTCTTTCTATGGCTATATAGCTGTTAGGTCTGGAGACTACTACATGTTCGATGATATGGACGACGACGACGTCAGTGAATTTGTTGTTGATGATCAAGAAAAAGGAGAGCAAGATAGGCGACAGGACCGAGATCCTCGTGGTCGTCGAATGACCATGTCAGAGGTGAGTTGGCTTGGTGTACTGAGCGAAAATTAGTACCATAGTGTTCCTGGATGAAAAATATGCCTTGTGAATGATTTTTAACGCAATTACCTACATTTAGGACGTTATGTGATATAGAGCCTTGGGTTTAACCAAGCCTTGGAGATCGAAAACACAATTCGTTGGTAATGAAAAGAAATTAGACTCACAGTCTTATTTGATAAATTTGCATGGAAGCAGAGTGTCTTCAGGGCTCAGTTTTATGGGTTTAGGGCTGACAATGAGAAAATATCGTGGAATTGATAGAGCTGAAAGTAAGATGAAAACTAGTTGGTGAATGAGTTGTGGTGCTTGCAGTTGGTGAACACCGTGTTAAAGACAGATATAGAGATAGCAACACACGTTGCCTTACACGGGGGAACACAGCAAGATGCTCTGCAGATTAGAAGACGCAGCGAGCCGATGACCCGCAAGAAATCATCCATGTCCTATCTAAGTGCTCGCTCTGAGTCAGACACAGCTGCACCCGCCGATGTGAGACTCCTTTCAAAATCCTGCATGAAATTACGTGATCATTCCCAGCCGCTTTTCTTTATCATATTTATAGTTCTTCTCTAACTTTTTCCATCTTTTACTCCTCCTCTATCTCTCTGTCTCCATCTTTGATGGTTTTATTTTTTATCTCTTAGATCATTCTCACCGGTAGATGTGCTCAGGTATCTTGCATGCAAGATTCGCATTTAGAATATGAGAGGGCCTGCTGCAAAAGAATCAGAGCACCAATCGAAATTCTATTCTGTAATATTTAGTTGCTTTTTTTCATATCATTTTCAGCCACGCTAGCAGTATTTCGCTTCTAACTGCAATAAACACTCTTTTTTCATTACGCTACTCTCCTCTACTCGCTAGTCTAATATCTCTATTTGATTTCCTAGGATCGGGACGACGCCAGAAGCATGGATTCTGCAGAAGAGGAGGCAGTCGAGCGGGAAATAAAGGCTCAAGATCTGACAAGAACCCCAATGCCCTCGGACGAAGAAGACGAGGATGTTGAAGAAAAGAAGAAGATTTCTGTATTCACATACTTCAAATTTATTTGGGCGTTTATAAACAGCGCAATCGTATCGATGACCAGACACTTGAACATTTACTCAAGGGATTACAGATATATACGAAAGGTTTTGACCGCGGAGAAAAAAATACTAAAGGTTCGTCGTCCAAAAACGTAATTCCTTACACCTGTTACAGTTAACTTTCACCAGCTACAGCTTATCCCATTTACTTTCAGCAAAAACCAGACTTCAGAACCGGCACGCGATTGGGAATCAGCCAAATATGGCAGCCAATAACTAAAACCCAACAGGTGTAAGTATCAAGAAATTCCCTGGTAGCCTGGTAGTCTGGTGGTCTAGCAGCCTAGTAGCTTGGGCGATATAGTATAAAATGATAATACAAAAATGTAGATAAGATAAAACTGAGTCTTTTACAGTTCTGAACAGTAATTGAAGATACAAAGTTTCATACACACCCAGCGTAAACACAATTAATAACGTAGAGAAAGAAGAAAGTCTAATACTAAATCTGTTTCTGGTAGTACTGTGAAATTAGAGAATGACATGAGAATGTAATCACGCGATGGCTGTACAAAATCGTAGTTGTTGCTTGCCCCACGCCCCTTAGGCCAACAGCTAGTAGATAAATGTGCTCGCTCCGACAGATCTTTGTCTTCAACGAACGCCGCCAGCACAGATGAAACTTCGGAAGAAGACGGCCGACCCGTGGGCAGACCACGTCGTCTCGAAGATAGGTAGGAGCTTTAGTTAAACATGCTTATAGCTTTGGGTGAAACGCGGCTAGACATATACATATCGATAATGTATATTACGTGGTGAGTTCTTGGGCGCTAACATAATCAATAAGAAAAAAGGTTTTGGTTCTTGGTATTAGTGTAGGCGATGTTGCGTGGTTTTTTAAACTATTGTTAAATCTGCGGTAAGCCATGAAATTTAAGGTCTTTCATTTTTCATGCATTTCAATGCACGTATATGTACGGAGAAACGTTTGTAGTTTAATAATTGAAGATAAAGAGTAGAAAGATAGTGGTGTTGTCTGTGCCAGGAAGGAGAGCTCGCTGACTGTGCCACACATTCGAATACTGGCGCCCAGTTTGGAGAGAGGATTGGATATGTCCTCCTCCACCTCCTCCAGGTACAAACAATTCAGGCAATGACAATCTGGCTTTGCGTCGCACAGCGAATGACTTTTCGCATGCACTCATTATCACATAGTTATTATTATACGTTACACAATTTTACATATTTAGATAAAACCTATTGATGTAAATCTAGCTTCAAGCTTTATCACTATCAAATTTAATGTGAAATATACTCTCTGTAAATACCCGTATCTCTATGTGCCACAATATGCCGATTCACAGTTGTAAATTGTAATAACTATACTTCTTTTTGAAAAAAAGACTCTTGAGTCGCCGATTGCTATTATATTTTTAGAATCACGCTAATCGTCAGAATTTTAGTTCCAGGTTTTAAGATCCGGCTCCTGGGCCTAGCTTTCAATGTGCTTTCATTGTTAATCCAAAGAGCAGCACAGACGATTGCTCCATAATTATCTTTGAGCATGAAAATTATTCATAAACTATAAAGTTTGCATCGTCTGTGCTGATCTATTCTGGAATCAAATCTCGTGTGTCTACATCATCTCTGCGCAGTATTTTAATTCAATATTTCACAGCTCCATCATCTCCCAAATGACTCTCACCAATCCAGAGGAAGATCAGGGCGAACTATCCGAAAAGGATCAGCCACCTATAATACAACTACTTGCCTCAATCTGGTTTGCGATATTGGCTCACTCAAACCTGCTGTGTTACTTCATGGTGTTTCTTCATCAGATCAAAAATGCCTCCGTCCTATCGCTGCCCCTGCCGCTGATGGTATTTCTATGGGGAACCTTGACCATACCAAGGCCCTCTAAAACGTTCTGGGTCACTCTAATCGCCTACACTGAGGTACACCTTGAATCCTTCGGATGGAAATGTAATTCAACTTTAATTTGATCATTGTGTAATGTTTTTACAATCATTTCAGATCGTCGTTATTGTGAAATGCATGTTCCAACTTCAACTACTTGAATGGAATAGGGTTTCTTCCAACAAGCCGTTCTTTGCCCCTACCATATTGGGCATTGAAAGAAAACCAAACTACGCACTTTGGGACTTGTTGTTGCTGCTTATAGTCTTCTTCCACAGGTAGAGAACGTTTATTAGCTTATTAGTGTACCTGAAACACGTATGGAATAAACAATTCTTATTTCACACAGAGTGATGCTGAAATCTCTAGGACAATGGAACACATCGTCCCTGAAACCGCGAACGGTAGTACCAACGCACCTCACAGCAGACAATACGCAAATTCGACCTGCGGCGGGCAACGGGGGCCATGGAGAACAAGGGGCAACAAGAACCGAAGGCATTCTGCTCGAGGAGTAAGATAATTTGGAACCCTAATGCTACCTAAAAACTAACAAGCTGACGATAATGTAAATTCGGAATTACAGAAATAATCAAATCCGAAGAGAAAGCCTGAGGACATCGGGAGACGAGAGAGATCTTTCTTCATCGCCTGGAGATACCGAAGGAACTTTAACAATTCGCGCAGAAGAGGTAGATCCCTGTGATGAGAAATTGACAACAACAATTGGCATGACGTAAGAATAGAAAAATATCTATAGCGACAGAGTTTCGAAAGGCTCACAATAGTTTCAAGAATTT
This sequence comes from Tenthredo notha, assembly GCA_914767705.2. Taxonomy (NCBI): domain Eukaryota; kingdom Metazoa; phylum Arthropoda; class Insecta; order Hymenoptera; family Tenthredinidae; genus Tenthredo; species Tenthredo notha. The sequence goes on along the minus strand of OU611921.1, from coordinate 5,897,133 downwards.
GATCAAAACGCGAATATTTCATGATTCACAGAATTAGGAAATACTTGGAACCAACAACAATATATTTCAAAAACATACTGAATGCTGGTGGGAAAGAAAGAACTAATGTATATGCGTACATGTTCTTCTGTGACTTCTTCAACTTCCTTTTGATCATCTTTGGATTCTCAGCCTTCGGGGTAGGTTGATGAATTGTGGAAATAGATGGATATCCATTGATTCAATTAATTGAAGACTAATCGAAAATCAGTTATGTTCTGCTCACCAGATTCAATCAATACAATGATTTCTTTCATATCAGACCCAGCAAGGAGATGGTGGAGTAGCGGCATACCTCGCAGACAATAGAGTTCCAATGCCGTTCCTTTTGATGCTCTTGCTTCAGTTTGCTCTGATTGTCATTGACCGAGCTCTCTTCTTACGGAAGTATATTCTTGGCAAATTGATATTCCAGTATTGCCTTGTTGTTGGTATCCATATGTGGATGTTCTTCATATTGCCAAGTGTCACCGAGAGGTAAGTCTTCTTGAATCAAAGTCAAAAGCAAGATTCACTGTTATTGAATTTAGAAAAACCGAATGAAAGTATCCGTGAAGTGAAAACCATTCAACATCTCTTTTCTGCATTACAGGCGATTCAATGAAAAACTTCCTCCGCAAATATGGTACATGGTCAAATGCTTCTATCTTTTACTAGCAGCATATCAACTGCGTCTAGGATATCCGACTCGTATACTTGGAAACTTCTTATGCAAAAAATACAGCATTGTGAATTATTGTCTTTTCAAAGTGTGAGTACAAGAACAACTAGTTATTGCTTCTGAGTTGAAGAAGCTATGGTGCCTGTTCTTACCAATTACACATTTCATTTTACAGATTCATGATAGTTCCCTTCCTTTTTGAACTGCGAGCTGTAATGGATTGGATCTGGACCGATACGTCAATGACGATTATGGATTGGTTTAAGATGGAAGATATTTTTGCAAGTATCTATCAACTCAAGGTGAGACTATTTCCAAACATGTTTAAAAAATGTTTGATGCTTTGATCTTCAGTATTTTGTTCAAGCTAGAAACCAGAGACCCCCAGTTTCACACGTATTATCATTGAATCATTTATTTCACACTACCTCATTTCAATTTACAGGTACAGGTAATTATCCCGATCGTCTCAGTGCCTATATCTCTACTCTGATCATTGGATTTGTTCATTTCAATAAGTATTGTATAACAGTTATATACGTGTCGAGTTTAAACATTGCTTTTACCCCACTCGACTATCCCGTACAAATTTCATAACGCATCAAACATAATATAAAAAATAAGCTAACATCTGCATTACAACTTACCACATAATATTCCCACATATTAGAACACCTAGGCTTATAATCATGAGGCAGGCTTATTGTGGATTGGTAATTTGAATAATTATTATATGTGCAATCATCTGGACTCGGGATTGGAGTGAAATCGAACTATAAGACTGTGTTATAGGGTACAATCTTGCATAGCGGTCAATAACAAAGAGTGTTAATGTCGGTACCGCGCATCTTCTAGCTTCAATGGATAATCTATCATTGAACCTGGTCATTGTTACTAGCAGGGGTATATAATCGGCAAAAATAACGACTCTACATGTTCGCTTACGTGGGGTTTCTTAGTTGGTGATGTCCGAATTATGATCACACCCAAATTCTTTAAAGCTTAAAATATTCCTTGACAATCCTAACAGAATGATTGATTAATTCACAGTGCATGAGGGGCGTAGAGACGGACTTTCCACAACCAAGAGGCACCAAAAAGGCGCAAACGAGCAAATATCTCGTCGGTGGTATAGCCCTCTTCCTCATGATTGGAATGATCTGGTTCCCGCTTCTTCTCTTTGCCCTTGGTGGTACCGTCGGAGTATCAAATCTACCCTACGAGGTATCGATGAAGCTGAGAATCGGCTCCTATGAACCCATCTATGCCATGTCTGCCCAGAATACCTCGATATACAGATACACCGAAGGAGAATATGCATCTCTTGCGAATCTTTATGCTCATAAAGGTCCTGCAATAACTTTTCTGGAAAACTACATCGCCTCTGATATAGCCGTGGTCAAGTTGAGTCCGTCGTCTAGGCGGCTGTGGGCGATTTCGCCTCCGGACTTGAAGAGGTTTTTATAATCTTGATGATGTTTGATTGCTTTACTCAGATATTTGCAACCCGGCTGATCCACCATTGACAAATGATGTTCTTCTTTTACTCAGGTTGATAAATGAGCTTAATTCCACGAAAATATTAACAATCCACGTCGAATGGGCAGTCTCCAGAAAAACGGATGCGAAGGATGCCAGTGAGACGACGACGCAGCAGCGTGACATAGAGCTACTTTCGAAGGTCAATAATCAAACGAATCCTCTGCGATTGTCTCTGCTGGACATGCTCGATCCTCCAAATGATAATGACAACAGAACCATAATGTTGACTAATGCTTTTCCAAAGTTTCTCAAAGTTACAAGCAGACTTAGCAGTGTTGTGCCACAGCTTATGGATATTCATGAAGGAGGTATAGTTTTGTATACCTGTCTTGTGATTGCTTGGAATGACTGTAAAAAATTTGCCAATTTAAAGAGGGAGAAATATTTTTCGTTCTTTTTTTCTTCAATTATTCAACACCCGGTCATTTACTGATTTTAGATGCAGATCAAGATGATGACTCGTACTTGTATCGGAATATAACGCTGCAACTTTCACGAAACAATAAGACCTGCTGTGCTCCCCAAGAATGGTGGATCGTTAATGAAAATTGTAGCGACAGTGTATACCACGATTTTCTTGAGAAGATTCCACAAAACGATGCATGCGAAGGCATCGTGATGTTCCTATTTAACGACAAAGCATTCCCCAAGGAACTGAGCTTCATCTCTGGATTTGGGTAATTGATGTTTTTTTTCTCAAGAATTAAAAGACTTTTTATGAAATACCCCGAATTTCAATTTCTACATTCAAAATGTATGCGTAATTTATATCATTTGCATATATCTGTCCACAGAATTCTTGGCTTATATACAACAGCTGTGATCCTGGTCAGCCAAATGCTTAGAAAAAACGTCAGCGAGATGGCGCCGAAAATAATGTTTGAGGATCTCCCGTACGTTGATCGGATCCTCAGACTTTGTCTGGATATTTATTTGGTCAGAGAGAGTGGCGAGCTCTGCCTAGAGGAGGATCTCTTTGCCAAATTAATATTCCTCTATAGGTCGCCCGAGACGTTGATCAGGTCGATACTTTGCTCCATCTAAATTTACGAATTTGAGATGAAATCGAAAAGATGCCGAAACTCAAATATAAAAATTATTTTTCAGATGGACAAGGCCCCCTGAGCCTGGTGAACAGGCTGACGACAATGAAGACGGAAATGCAGAGGATGGAGAGATGCGTTCTGCTTAAACGGGATCATAGATAGATCGAGGCTCCTTTACCGTCCCGTTTCCTTAAGAATCACGAAATGCTTTGAATGGGGATATCAATGATCTTCGAATAGCATCAGAGTCTATAATGAAATTGAAATGAGCTAAGCTTATGCGCATTGCGTTTAAAAAATTGTTCAATCTTCCGGTTGTGAAGTGAACGCGATTCCCTCACGAGCTTAAGCTCCGCGAGCTTAATCGTATTTTGAAGAAAAAAATTTTTTATCAGTACAATTGTAATATGTAATATCTAATTTGGGAGATTTTTCTACTCTACACATTTGTTCCACGATCGTATAGTATAATAATATATCAGGGCTTTAACAGTTCCTGAAACCAGTTTAAATAGCTAACTAAGACAAAACGCGACCCTAGCTAACTAATAAGCCAAAACTCTCTCTAAGACTATATAATAACGTACAATTTATTAAGTATGTTTGATTGCAGAAGAAACAGCGTTCTATTTCGTTCCTTCATCAATTTTATTATTTATCTTTCGACTTTGATATATAAATAGAAAAAGAATCGGCCCAGAATCGCGTTGGAAAGGAAAAAAAAAAAAAAATCGCGCTCGCTTTTAAAAAGTTATAGTTATTAATTATAAGGAATCGACGTCGGTATCGATAAATTTATTTATATTTTTTATCGTAGCTGTACTACTATAGTATCTTCGTTTTATACATTTCTATTTCTATTTCTATTTGTTTTTTTTTTTTTGTTTTTTAATATATCACAATCATGTAACAATTACACGTCCCAGACGGTATTAATTCGTATACGCATAATAATGATTAGGCTCACGCTTTCTCGTCCATTTATCAAATATATTCATAATAATAATAATAATAATAATTAACAGTCTCTCATTAGTAGATTGTATACCTAATAAAGCAGTTTCTTTTTCATTTTAGTTTAAGAGTGCCTTGTCGTGCGGTTTTTTTCGCCGAAATATAATATAATATGATTGTATGTACACACTATTATCCACGCCTTTATGCTTACCTCGGTCGCGTCATAGCGAAATAATGAATAATGAATAATGTATCAACGTTTGTAAATATCACGTTATAATAATATAAATATACATTTATATGTATATACAATACGTCAATTATATATCTAAGGGTGTCGTATTGAAATGAAATATAATATAGCCGTTTAAAATATTTAAAACTCCTACGTATCGTTTTATTCTTTTTTAATTTTTATAAATTTTCTATTCCAGATAAATAGCTTTAAAAAGTAAAAAAAAAATCATTAAAATGTTGAGAAATAATCTTAACGAGTTTCTTCACGTTCCAATTAACGCAATCTTATAGTTTGCGGTCATATTTCCGCAAGATAAAATTATTACTGTCGTGCTAAAGCGATAAGAATATTGTGTGGAATTCATCTCATATTCAACAAGTTTTTGAATTTCAAATGCCGGAGTGAGCGGCGCGGGAATTCTCGAACTGCGATAAAATATCGAATCGATTGTATGAACAGAATGGGCAAAGTTCAAGCCGTTTATACAGTCGACCTGTGTGAGTATGGTGTCGAGTGAGTAAGAAGTACCATTGTAGGGGGAAGTGGGAAGATGTTTCGCAGTTTTGACTCAACCCGGGCGCGAACTGGCGGGAGTAAAAGTTGTGAATTTTAGCAGGTGGTCGTTATCTAATTTCTCAAGTCATAAAAGGCTATCGACGTCGCGTCGTCGCCCGTGATCGCGTCATTACAATTCTACGCAAGGATATATCTACGTAGTGAGATTGGTCATTATTCGCATATTATATCTCGCGATACTCCCAGCTATATCTGTGCCTCTGTTCCAAATTTCCCCAAACAAACGCGCGAGGTTTTGTCTCGCCCATGTCTATCCCCCGTCGAAATCACCCGGTGCTGTTGTGCCTGGAATAAATCTAAACGTCAATGATTATCGCTAACAATAAGTGAAGTGATGTCGCTTCGCGTCGTCGAAAATCCAAGGTGATACGCGCCGCAGCGCGGCGAGTAAACCAAAGTTAACTAACTCGTCAATAATCGTTAGAGCGAATATTTGACGTCTGACAGATCGACGCCAGGTCACAAATACGACGTCAGGTATGTGCGATCCGGTCGACGCCTACGTCGAGAGGATGAGCTACGTAAGAATCGGGGAAGACACAAACGACGGGCGTGTCTCCGGCTCGCGTCCTGAGGCCCAGGTTCCAGTAAACCGAACGTCATCGGCCTCCAGGTCGCAGAATACATCGCAACGTGTAGTCGGAGCGATCGAGAGCTTCATAGAGGCTGATAATACGACGAGGCAGGCTCCTCCGCCCGATTACAAAATGTACGAACGTGAGAATATCATCGCTGCTTCGCGATTCGCGACTCCGAAATCCGTCGAATCCATCGGAACCCACCGCCAGCAGGCTCCGGTTTACGAAAACGTTGACTATTATCCCCAGAACTCATCCCTTCCCGCTCATCCACCGTACTATCATCCCGTAGAATCTAGGAACAGCCCTAGAAGCAGCCCTAGGGGTTCAGTCGCAGGCGACGCCTACGAGCAAACCACATTCCGAAAAGCACAACCGCAGGTTCCTCCCGGGTCTAGATATCAGTCTGCCTCTTCCCCGGCCAAGGAATTGCCTCCTTACGAGGCCCCACCGGTTTACGAGAACATCCAGGAAGTCCACGGCGCTTTTTCAGAGTCTTCTCACCAGCATCAGCACCATTTACAACAGAGACAACAAAACCAGAACCAGAACAAGCCCTGTCCCCAAGTTCCGAATTTTTATCATCCAGCTAACATGGAGGGAGGAGACTACGTAGTTATGACAGGAAAAATGGCCAGCCAAAGACCTCTGGGAAGTCAGAACCGGAGTTTGAGCTACGACGGAGTCAGCCTCCAGCGAGGATCTCTGCCTGACTCTTCTTCCTCCCTCCGTTATGTTTCTACGGGAGATTCTCAGGGGTCTAAAAACGCCTATGTTCCTCCCTCCGAACTTCATCTACAGGGAAACAGGACGTACGCTTATTCTCCTGAGCAACATTCGCCCAGAACTAACCATCATCCTGTTAGCAGAGACCAGGGAGAATCTCCGCCTGTTCGTCTCTTGCCTGAACCTCAGCAGTCTCCTTACAGAGATCAGAGCGATTCTATGCAGCAAAATTATAGACAAAATCAGAATATCGGGGATCAAGGGCCTCCCAGTTATCGAGCCAGTCCCAATCAAGCCAATACTCGATCTCCAGCCGCGCCTTTGGGTCAAGGAAACTTTCCGACTATTGACCAGAGGTCTGATAATCAGGCGAGAAACTCTCCGCCCGTTTACCCATCGATGCCTAGCCGGCATCCTTCGGAACGAAACAATTCCCCGTCTTATTCTTCCGGTCGTTCAAACAGATCTGATAATCAGTTACGGACTGCGGGAAGTTCGCCCAAAGCCAGTCCTACAAGGGCCCAAATTTCACCGGCCGAAACAGTCGCTCAAATGATTCCCAACTCTATTGGACATCCTAGATTCAATACTCACCAAGAATCTATACCGTTGTCTCCGGTCAGAGGGCAGGTTCAACCTGCAGTTACCAGCGCCTCGCAGTCTATAAAAGATGAGACGGCTATTCACAGGCCAAGAATTACTAGCCTGCCTCCTGGAGTCACTAGTGGAGTTGCTGGGCCGGTTTATCTCAGCGGCGGAGTTCCTCAGCTACAAAAAGCTGCTGATGTTAGACCAGAGACTCCTAAGTCTGTCACACCGCCCATTAAACCAGCTCCTGGGAAGGGATTACTGCCATACAACGTCACGCCACCTAGACCCTCTGTAAGTATTTGCATTGATGAAAAATGAATAAATGGTTGATCAACATGTCTTTATTCCAGGGTCCGACTGAGGCGGAGAGAAAAATCGAGGAACTTACCAGACAACTGGAAGAAGAAATGGAAAAGCAGGAAGAAGAGGGAGAATACTTTGGTAAGACTCGTGGAGATCGATAACGAGAGGAGTTTGGTGGCAAAGTAATGAGGAATTTTGACTTTTCTTATCCCAGGCATTTGTCACACTTGTGGAGAGAAGGTGACCGGTGCTGGTCAAGCCTGCCAAGCTATGGGCAATCTTTATCACACTAATTGCTTCATATGTTGTTCATGCGGTAGAGCTCTCAGAGGCAAAGCATTCTACAATGTTCACGGTCGAGTTTACTGCGAAGAGGATTATCTCGTACGTTATAGAATCTTCTTATATCGTTACTTCTTTCCTTTATCGCTTGCAGTTGAATACCACTTGTAGATCGTAGTTCAATAACAAAACTAATCTTATACAACTATTTACACTGTAATAATAATAATCAACTATCAAGGTGGAATAAGAATTCTAATTAATTAGATGCCTGAATCTCTTGGGATCTCATACCTTACTAGGCGCATAGTTTGGGAGAAATCTTTTCATCTGATCAATATTCTGTTGGCTTTATTTCCAGTATTCTGGTTTCCAGCAAACCGCAGAAAAATGTGCAATCTGTGGACATCTAATTATGGAAATGGTACGACCAGCCCTTCCCATCTATGATTCTCTTCCGATATTAGTTCAAATTTCATCAACCGTTTATAATTTTTCCAACAGATTCTACAGGCCATGGGAAAATCTTATCATCCTGGGTGCTTCAGATGCTGCGTCTGCAACGAATGTCTCGACGGGGTTCCTTTCACAGTCGATGTAGACAATAAAATTTACTGCGTTAATGATTACCACAGAATGTTTGCCCCCAAGTGTGCTTCTTGTGGCAAGGGAATTACTCCTGTTGAGGTATTAAATCTAGCATATTGATTATGAACATTATATGCCTTTAGAGTTTTAATTTCAATTCTTTTATTGACGATATAAATGTGATGATAAATTCGCCAGGGTACGGAAGAAACTGTACGAGTCGTGTCGATGGACAAAGACTTTCACGTCGATTGTTACGTCTGCGAGGATTGCGGAATGCAGTTAACGGATGAGCCTGATAAAAGGTGCTACCCATTGGAGGGAAGACTGATGTGTCGTGCTTGTCACATACAACGGCTATCTCACACACAGCCTAGACCACCTCAGCCAGTTTCTGCGAGCTATCAATTCATGGGATGAATTTAAATGACCGTGAGATAAACCAGGAACCACGCATAATATGTTGCGGTGTTAAATATTAACGCGGTAAAACGGTCGCTCGTTGTATTTATTAGATTGTGTAAATCTAACTACGAGTTATACACGAGTTACGACGTAATATTTAATTATTTATGAAACCGATATCCGACGAGTTTGTTTTGCGATGTGCCAAAGTTTTTTTAGCGCGTGTTTAATCGTAGTTTTTATTATTATTTCTATGAAACAGCAGAGCGATAACTAACGTTCGTATAATATTTCTTAGGGTTGATATGCGGTGGCGTGCGGCTCATGGGGAAGTTAATTATTCATATACATAATAAATAGTATATTTATTGCCTAGGATACTCCCGGCTTATTAAAGAGGAAATACCGAGTTGCATAGGCTGCAACTGTGATATAATATAATATTCGAGCATAATAGTATTTAATCTCTTGACTTTGTCTCTTGTAAATATTTTCTATTATACTATTGATCGGATTTTTTTTTCAACGCGGTGCGCGGTCGATTACTTCATATTAACAGTACATACGTGCGAGGATTGAATTTCACCGATTTTTATTTATGCCCATTTTTTTTTTTAAATATTATACATGTATAAGTATGTATGCTTGGCTTACTACCAGTAATTCTCATTCTAATTATGTGAATTATTTTTAAACGATTTAAAATACGTTATAATATACTATAGTCGTAATTAAAATCACTCGTAGAGTCATCATAATACGCAACATAAGTACAATGCAGTGGAAATGTACCCATACCCGTGATTCATTGCGAGGGAAAAACTAATAATAAATGAATAAATAAATAAATAAATAAATAAATGATAATAAGAGTAGGAAATTTTTTTTTTTAAATATATATTCAATATAATAATAAATAAATAAATAAATAAACAACGCACAAGATGAGCTGCCAAATACTACTTAAAATCTTTTTATGAATACCCTTCAATAGCTGTGTACGAATATTGTATATCTGTCGTTAGTTTAGAAATCGCGTTAGCGCTAATTGTTGTAGATATAAATAATAATAATAATAATAATAGTAATAGTAATAATAATACATAATGATAAAAAAAAGTAAACTTTATTTAAATAGATTTTAATTGCGTACAGAGTCATTTCAATACAGAGTACTATGTGCTATTGTAATCGTTATCATAGTTTAGATAACGTGCGATTTTGACTTTTACAGAGGCACGAGGTAAAGAACGTATTTATTTATATTAAATATGATTAACTTTTATTTAGGGTAATGATGCGGATATAAATATCAATTTTAAAAATTCGCTGTCCTCGATAATGATCACGAATTTGATATATGAAAAAAAAAACTCTGTTGTAAATCAGGTGTTTAGATGAATTTAAAAACTTTGGCTGAAAGCTGATGAGAAAACTAGATACGTTAATAATGAGTTAAAGAATGTTAAAATAAATGAAATGAAAACAAAAAAATAAAAAACAATTTAGGGCTTGGTTCGATGTAATCTGGACCTTTGAAATCAGGCAAATAAAAAAGATTCTGATTAAAACGTTATACTCTTTATACTTTATTACAAACATTTGATCAAAACATTTACAGGATACCGTTATAACGGTATTAAGAGCTCTGCTCGTATCAAATTATCGAATACTCTGGGACTTGACCAGAGACGTAAAAAACATCTACTACGTCTTTGGCGGGTCCGCTTGTCTCTGCGCATCCTTAGATCCTAATTTTTCAATACTTGTTCTGTGTTCGGCGGGGTGCAACTTCTGAGAAGAAAAAAAAGAAAGAATAATGAAGGACGAATCTTTACTAGGAATCATTCAACTGTAATAAAAATCTCAGTTAAAGAAAGCTCCTCACTTGCGTAGGACTAGTCCGAAGCTTTGCCTTCAGATATCCCATCCTGCTCAGGTACTTAATACTCAACGTCGTACCTCCTGAAATTAAAAAGGAGATCAACCTCTGCCTAATTTTGCCCTGAGAATTTGAATTTCCTCTTTAAACCCACCGACGGTCACCATGTATCGAACGGGTGTACAGATTTTGTACAAAGCGTACGCTACGGCCCAGAAACCAGCGCTGGAACCTCTTAGTGCCTCTATGTACTTTTCACTGAAGTGTAACTTCTCCATGATCCAAATGACATCGACGCTACTGTAAAATACAGAAACTCTCATCATGTATCGTCCCGTTCTTTGGACAAGGTCTCTAGTGACTATATTCATATTCACCTACTTCTTAGCTGCGGTGTAGAATATCAGCATCCAGCCTATAGAAGTGACGACATGAACGGGTATAAGAACGTGCCAATAGTCTTTGGTCATCTGTTTCATCTTCTGAAAGATGTTTGGTTTTTGTATAGGTGGTGGTGGTGGACTGCCATTACAATCTTTGTTAGGTTTATCAGAGTAAAGTCTACGCTGAGATTTTAGGTTATGGATGTTTGATTTTTCGATTTTATAAATGTAATCGCTGATAGATCGTCGACTGTGAGTTTCTGAAAGCAGATAATAGCCCATGAGAGATTTACCTATTCTGTTGGAAAAAAAATAAATAGATTCTTTTATCCGTCTCCGCCAACCTACCGAAGAGCGTGATTCCAAGTTTCGGCCCTTCGGGGAGGCAGAGGCGCCTTTCGGAACCCAAAAATTGACTTGGATGGCGAGAAAGACTCCCCGCGAATCTTGTAGACGATCTTATAAACCTCAAACCAACCCGTCCCGTGAATAATTCCATTGTATTTATCCTACGGAAGCCCGGGAGGGCCACAAGCAATGTGGGATTTTTGTAACGCAGACTTGCACCATGCCTTTACACTGGTAGCGTGACGTCACGATGAGTTAAGAAATCACAAAATTTAGCACATGGGATGCTGAATGGTATCGTCATCTATCAGACAAGATAGGAACTACAACGGTACAGATAATTTCGATAACAGCTGACGATGGCTGCAGCAGGTGGCGAAATCAACGTAGCGAGCTATCGATTCTTGCGATTTTTGATACGTGGCTAGTTTCGTGTATTTGTCAAAAGACCATTAAACGTTTCGCTATCAGTAGTTGGAGTATTAAAACGAAAATAAATTTTTCTACATCGTGTGATAAATATACCTATGAATACTACATAAATACACGCATACATCAGGGAACGAATCCTAACGATCTGAGGTTACTTCGTGTTAATGAAAAAGTAGTTTTCATTGAATATTAATTGCCTGTTAAACTAGATAATAAATACCCTAGGTAAAAGCCGAATTATCTTACATTATTCTAATCGAAAAATGTCTTCTTCGCCCGAAGAAACGGGTGTCGCGAACGATACCCAAGAAACCAGGAATCCTCGGGATGATACAACCCTTTATAGCGATGCTGTTGACACTAGTCGACGGAGTACCGGCAAAAGGAAACTCGAAAAAGACACGAGACTTACGTCTACTAAAAAAGCAAAACTTGACGAACACTTAACCAAACAATCTGCCGAGAAGGACGCCGACACGAAACAAGATGCACAGGTTCGTCTAATTTTTTCCCTTTAGGACGGTGACTTTAATTTCATAAATAAACCACAATATTTTTGCATTTTGAGGTTATACGAATATTTTTATTACTTATCATCAAATTCCAGGCTAAAGAGTCTGTCGCTCCGTCGGATCTCTCAACCGGTGGAAATAGAGGAGAAAACGAGGGACAAGAGGGTGAACAGAACGCTGGAAACACGGCTTTGGTAGCCGAGCACTACAATGCTTTGACGGAAAAAGGCCTCACTCAAAGATCCCAAAGCCGTATCGTTTACATGAGAAACTTTAACAACTGGATCAAAAGCATGCTGATAAGTGAGTATCGGAATATTTTTTAAGCCAGCATTAAAACGTTAGGTAATTTTTCAGAAATCAATGGTTTTGAGTCTTTACCGAAATTCAAACTAATCAAAAAGTACTTATTCTAAACATAGATGAATACTTGGGAAAGGCTCGGCAGGGCAAAGGGCACAGGGCACCCTTCAAGGTTCTCGATATATGCTGTGGAAAGGGAGGAGACCTGTTGAAATGGCGTAAAGCAAACATAACGCATTTAATATGTGCTGATATAGCTGAAGTCTCTGTAGAACAGTGCCAGAGTCGATACAACGACTTGTTGAACAAGAGTTCAAGCAATCGAGGATTTGCTCCGGTATTTACGGCAGAATTTATTGCTGCAGACTGTACCAAGGTCTATATCAAATTTTATTTCAGTTGTAATTCAGAGATTAAAGCATCTGAAGAAAGTCTTACGACTCTAAGATGTATAACTTACTCTCAGCTTTGGAAACTAATTGATTAAAAATTTATTCAGGTCAGACTGAGGGAGAAATACAAGGATGCAAGTTGCCAGCTGGACTTGGTCAGCTGCCAGTTTGCGTTTCACTATAGTTTTGAGTCTCTACAGCAAGCTGAATGCATGCTAAGGAATGTGGGAGAGAGTCTTAGGCCAGGAGGGTATTTCATCGGCACTATGCCGGATGCCTGTGACCTGATGTACGTAGGAAAAGTACAATTCGGCTATTAATTTATTCTGTCGAATTAAGTTTTCATTCAGGTTCTGATTTAATATGATATTTTGCATATGTGCACAGGTCTAGATGGCAGAAGAGTGATTATCAGAAGTTTGGGAACGAGGTATACAGTGTGGAATTTCAATGCGAAGAGAAGATAAGACCGCCGCTATTCGGAGCAAAGTACAATTTCCATCTTGAGGGGGTCGTCAATTGTCCAGAATTTCTTGTACACTTACCAACTCTTACTAAACTTGCCCTGAAGTTCGGTCTCGAGATCGTTATGTTTGAGAGGTAAGCTATATCTCGGTTTATCTAAAGTAAAAACCAATTTCATAATAATTTCTCTTGTATAACTTACAGATTCGAGAAATTCTACAACCGAATGAAAGATGAGGGTAGATCTCTGCTGGGTAAAATGCGAGCCCTAGAGACATACCCTCCATGTCACGAGGCGCCACTTCTTGGACAAAATCCCGAGGATTACAAACACGCTGCACAATATATGCAGAACTCTACCGGTCACAGAAAAATCGGTACCCTTTCGCTCCCCGAATGGGAGGCAACTTGTAAGTGTTTTTCGTGATGATGCTATTCCCTTGCAAAAATGAAAAAAGGGAAATGAAAAATTAAGAATGGTTCTAATAAAATTCTTGCTCTATTCATTGCAGCTCTTTACGCAGTCTTTGCTTTTCAAAAGATGAAAACAACGTGGAATGCAGAAGGAAAACCTGAGTATTCTAAGTTGTAGAGAAAAAAAAAATTTAGGTGCATAGGTATTCTGCGTATTTTGTATCGTAGAAATTATTTTGCTATATTTAAAGAAGAAGAAGAAAAAAGGATGAAAGAAAGAAATAACTAACAACCTATATACTATGATGTAGGAAATGAAATGTAATAATGACGATAATTTTGGTGCGATTTTCATCAGTAGGACAAAAAAGAAAGAAGACAAAGACAACGGACGATGATATTCAGGAAACTGTATATCACGAATCATCAATTAATATTTAATGATCTGAGGTATGATCGGCCGAATTTCTTGGCTCCCGTATTATTCTCTGATGAATACAAGTGCGATATTCTTCGCAAATACAATACTTTACCCCGATAATTTTTTATCTTAAGCATAACAAACGAAAAAAAGAACAAAAACGAAAAAAAAAAATCTGGAATTTTGTTTTTATTTAATGTCGCGACTTAAGTAATAAATTTTTTCATACGATAATAAAAAAAATAACGTACATAGCGTTGATTATTTTATCGTCATGTGCACGTACTTGACTACTTATATTACTTAAATTTTTTTACTATAATTATCTAAACGAAGATGAAAGAGCGTCTCAACGCGGTAGATTTCTATAATTAACTGCTATCATTAACAATAAGTAATTAGAATTTCTTCAATGAACCAAAATTCTTCATGGAAAATGGTTTGAAATTTTCCTATTAAATATCCTAGCGAGGCATATGAGAAAAAAAGGAAGGAAACTAAGAAGAGAAGTAGACGGAGGTATTAAAAATTGTCAATGTCCCGCCGCGAGTTGAATCGAGGGCATTGGCACTCGGGCCGAATATTCCCGAAGTTAACCGAAGGTATGCGGCGTCGTTCGTGTATAGCGCATGCGCAGTATAACGTTTCGGGTACTTAGACGCTGTGCCAGGTTCACCCCGGCCGTTCTGTTCGTCCGCTCTGTCTCCCAGAGCTCTTGGCGCGAGCACTGCGCGTAGTGTCGTCTGGTGTAGTTTATCTGTTGCGGTCGCACGCTAGTAATGGATCTCGACCAGGCCACCACCCAGCAAATCTCTGACCCGGTAAGTGTCCATAATCTATTATCTCGCCGTTCCCGAACCCCGTAGGTGGTCAGATTTTAAGATATCATAACCATTCGGCCAGTTTTCTCTTGACAACCTCGGGCAGAGACGCGAATTTTTCTAAGTCCCAAAATGGCGTCTGCGGCTAAGTCCCCACGTAGCACGGTGTCACAAGATGTTGCAAAGAATCGACAACCCTTAACTACAAATCACGGACTATATTAGACCTTTTATAATGTTGATTATATCGCCTTGAATATAACCTCGTTAAATTAATTTTTTTTATAGTTATTTATTGCGTATTCAATTACAGGAGAAACGAGCCAAGGAGAACAGCAGTGCGGCCGGGAATCATGGAGGTAAGAAAATTCACGATGGTATTTCCCCCTTGCTACCCTCTATCTGTCCTCAACATCCCTGCCCCCCTTCTTACCCTCCCCTTCCTCTTAGCGCCACGTAAATTTAACGTAACGTAATGTAACATAACATAACATAACATAACATAACTCATCACTGATCGCGTCAAGTTACGACGACGTACCTACGCGAAACGCTGCCCCACGCCGTTTAACAGGTAACCCGGTTTCCGAACGCCACTTCCCCCCTATGTCTTCCTCTCCTCCCCCTCCCCCCCAGTACCTCTCCCGGTTATTCGTAAATCCAAGAAATTATCTCCCTTTGTTCCTCAAAGGTGAAGGTTTTAGATTTTCTGTTACTTTGTAGCCGATAATTGAAGGCAGGAACTCGTTGGTTCAGAAGAATTCCTCCAAGCCTAACTAACTCGTTTTTTATATGACTATATACATATATATATATATATTTTTTCGTCTTTTTTTTTCCACGTTATCAGATTCTCATTTAAATGGCATGTCCAACGGGTACGACCGGAAGAAAGAGCACAAGTCTGATCATAGAGAAAAGGACAAGGAGCGATCTCATAAATCTGAGCACAAGGACAAAGATAGAAGCAAGGATAAAGAGAGGAGTCACAAGAGCGAGCATAGGGACAAGGATCGGCACAAACACGCATCGAGCTCTAGTTCTTCAAAGGTTTGTCTTAATTGTTGAAATAGTTATTCAAACTTTGATGGACAGTTCTCGGGTAAACTAAGGAATGATCATTTTTAGGATAAAGACAAGCACAGTAGCAAAGATAAAGACAAAAGCAAGGAATTGGATAAGGAGAAAAAAAGCAGCTCGTCTTCTAGTCGGGACAAGGATCATAAAAGCAGTTCTACTTCTTCAAGTAAAGACAAGGAAAGAGATCATCACAAGTCGAGTTCCAGCTCTAAAGATAAGGACAGGTGAGATTTTGATCATTAGGAGGAAAATTCGAAGATTTGTTTAATCGAAACTGATCAACTGCATTAATTACTTTCTTGCTTTTTATTCAGGCATAGTAGTTCCAATTCAAAGGACAAGGACAAGGACAAGGATAGTTCCCGAGATAAAGATAAACACAAGAATAGTTCAAGTTCGAGTTCTCGAGACAAGGAAAAGAGCTCGTCGAAGGACAAAGATAGAAAGCATTCTTCAGACAAAGATAAAGATAGGCATAGCTCGTCGCATTCAACTTCTGAAAAGGATAAGCACAGATCGTCAGACAAGGATAAACATAGTTCGTCCGATAAAGACAAACATCGGCATGACAAGGACAAGGAGCGACGTCGGCAAGACAAGGAAAAATGTAAGCCGGTTCGATCGATTTCATTAAACCTAAGATCGCGAATTTGATTCTTCACCACGCTGCTCAATCTCACACCCTTTTTAACGTCAATTTTTCAGCTAAACACAGAGACGAGAGGAAGGAGAGAAGCAAGGATGAAGTCAAGGTGAAAATTGATGTAAAACCTGAGCCCGAGGTAATTGCCGAACCTGAGCCAGTAGTGAATCAAGATTACCGATACAATGATCGAGTCAAGGAAGAAGTTAAAGAGGTGAAAAGTTCCTTCGATATAATTTAAATAAAGCCAATATTCGAATATTTGTGTATTTTATAAAATTTTACTAAATTATAAAAAACTAAACGTATCTGACTATGGATCAGGAGGAATTATCTCGTCAAGATGACAACGATGACGATGATGACGACAGCGGGGAAGAGCGCGCTCTTTACATCAAAGAAGACGACGAAGGTGAGGGAGAATGGAATAAGAATGCAAGTATGGATTCAACGGACGCAAATGACACGAGACTTTCCGAACTTCACAATACTACTATCAAAACTGAGGACGATTCAGAAGGAGACGTGCCTCTGGTGAGTGACTGTTCTTATTTTTGGCAAACTGTTGTATTTTATTACTCTTATTCCAAGTTCCGCTAATTATTATTATCATCATTCGCAAATCTGTTCATTTCTTTTGAGTCCGTCCCAAGATTTTCAACAGATTTAATGTTTTCAGTGGAAAGGTGGGCCTCAATCTGGCAACCGGAACAAACCATCCTGGGCGGTACGTCGTCAGGCATGGCTCGTTGTTCGTTGTTGTACATTTATTCAATATCTTTTCTTTATTAAACTCTGATAATAAAGAGCAATTAGAGAAAGATATTGATACAGTTAGTTGGAATTTAAATAACTTGATATTAATTGCATCTGAATGTTTTGGCTCCACCTAACTATCACTTTTCTTTTATTTTTTTTATTTTTTCGTTTTAAATCTTGATCATAACAGCTTACTCATTTGTTTGCTCATTTACCTATTCACAAGATAACTTGTCAAAATTATAACCACCTTTAAATCTGCTTGTACTTTACTAACGTTAACTGTTTTCAACAGTATCTGTTTTCTTTAAGACCCAAATTAATAGGTTTGAAAAGTATTTACCTAAATATGAAAAGATTATCTAATTCTTCTTTACGCTTAGGTAAACAATTTCATCTCAAATTATCACCTCATTTGAGACATTGGCCACAGAACAATAGAATTTTGTCATAAATTGTGGCCCTGCATAATTATATGAAAAGAAAGAAAAATTGGAGTTCTCACCTTTCTCCGAAATTTTATTCTGGGCTGGAAAAGGGTTGCTAAAAAGTATAAGTCTTCACCCTGCTATCTGAAATCTGTCTAAGCTTGAATTTTCATTATCATACTATCCTCAGGGTGAGAGAAAAACAACGCCGTCTTCAATGGTCAAGAGGAAAATGGACTCATCGGACGAGGAAGACATACCCCTCTCGGCTCGTAAGAAGGCCAAAAAGGACACAGCAAAGTTGAAGAAAAAGAAGAGGAAACATGCGGATGACGAAGAGGAGGAAGAAAATGATTACAAACAGGTATATTTCCCGATCCCTTCTACTTTTACTCAACCAAAGATAATGATAGTGATATTTATAAATGAAAGGAATCAAATTATTCACAGACAAAGGTAAAAAAGAAGCCTAACAAGGGAATGAAATCCGAAGCTTCGCCAGGATCTAGAAAAAAGAAAGAGGACGAACAGCAGGAAGTTTGGAAATGGTGAGGGTCAATTTTAATTATCAATTAAACGCAATATTCAGTTCCTTAAGCAGGTGCGCATCAGAGTTCATTGACATTAGATTTTGGCTAGTCGTTGTAAGAGTGGGGGGATATCTTCTCCGTCTCATTTTCCCCCACCTAATTCAATATGGCCACCAAGCAGCGTGGCCGGCAGTATCTATGTTGCCTCACGTGCGAAATAGAATATGTAGATTGTTACTAATCAATGGAAATGGTTCGTGTTGTGGCAAACTAAACTCAATAAGTTCAATAAATATCATCAATGACTTGAGCGCCGGTAGAGTGTGCAAGCGGTACGCTGTGAACAAAGGCTTTATAATTCAGTCTACGAAGCTATGCGAGGTAATAAGATTTCCCTTGCAAAAAACTCCTCTTTGTTCTTGGGTCCTGGTCAATAATTTTACTGAGAGACTAAGGTGATGTAATTGTTGATATTTCGTCGAAATTTTCCTCCGAAAACTCTATCAATTCAAGATTTTCTCCTTTCTAAGTTACTTTTATTTTCTAATTTCAGGTGGGAGGAAGAGAAGAAGAACGACGGAACAAAGTGGCATTATTTAGAGCATAAGGGACCTGTATTTGCACCAGATTATGAGCCGTTGCCTAGAGACGTCAAGTTTTATTACAATGGTAAGGAGATGAAATTGTCACAGGAGACCGAAGAGGTGGCAACATTCTACGCTCGTATGTTGGACCACGATTATACTACAAAGAAAGTTTTCAACGGTAATTTCTTCCACGATTGGCGAGAAGTTATGACAGAATCAGAGAGGACTAAGATAATGGATCTTTCAAAGTGTAACTTCAAAGAAATGCACGCATACTTTCTCCAGAAGAGTGAAGAGCGCAAAGCTATGTCCAAAGAAGAGAAAAAGAAAATAAAAGAACAAAACGAACAGATACAAAAAGAATATGGGTTTTGTACCATCGATGGACATAAGGAGAAAATAGGCAATTTCAAAATTGAACCTCCCGGTCTCTTCAGAGGACGAGGCGAACATCCAAAGATGGGAAAACTGAAGAAGCGGGTAAGCCCTGTTCATTCTAATCTGTAACCTGTAATCTCATGTATAAATAGACTCTTCAATTCGTTGAATCGAATCTTTCGAATTATTTTTTACAGGTAACGCCGGAGGACGTGTTGATTAATTGTTCAAAGGACTCTCTGATTCCAAAAGCTCCTTCCGGTCACAAATGGCGAGAGGTGAGGCACGATCCAAACGTAACGTGGCTAGCGTCATGGACTGAGAACGTGCAGGGGCAGGTGAAATACGTGATGTTGAATCCTTCTAGCAAATTGAAAGGAGAGAAAGACTGGCAGAAATATGAAATTGCGCGAAAACTCGCTGCATCTATCGATAAAATTCGAGCCGAGTATAAGGAGGATTGGAAAAGCAAAGAAATGCGGATCAGACAAAGAGCTGTTGCCTTGTATTTCATTGATAAACTTGCTCTCAGAGCTGGTAACGAAAAGGACGAGGATCAGGCGGACACCGTAGGCTGCTGTTCGCTCAGAGTTGAACACATTTCGCTACACGAACACAAAGACGGAAAAGACTTTGTCGTTGTTTTTGATTTTCTGGGTAAAAGATATTCTTTGCAGCTATAATTCACATTTATTTGATGACTTTTGCTCACTAAAGTCTGAAAATAATTTTTATTCGTCACGTTTTGATACAATTTAAGCAAAAATCGTTCATTTCCCATTGTTTAGGTAAGGATTCAATTAGGTATTACAACGAAGTGCCAGTGGAGAAACGCGTCTTCAAAAATCTTCAACTTTTCATGGAAAACAAATCTCCTGGTGACGATTTATTCGATCGTTTGAATACCACAGTTATGAACAAACATTTGAACGAACTAATGGAGGGTCTAACAGCTAAAGTATTCAGGACTTACAACGCGTCTTGGACGCTGCAGCAACAGTTAGAAAAATTAACTTGCGCCACAGACACAGTAGCTGAAAAAATACTCGCATATAACAGGGCGAACAGAGCTGTTGCTATTTTATGTAACCATCAACGGGCTGTGCCAAAAACTCATGCAAAATCGATGGAAAATCTTAAGGCAAAAATAGTCGGAAAGAAAGAAGCAATAACCGAAGCCGAGATGCAAGTTAAAGAGTCAAAACGGGACGCAAAGCACGGCTCTGTGAAGGAGAAAGTGTGAGTCTCTTAATTTGTTCATCGAAACAGGTTTACAATTTCATAGAATATTCCCAAATGAGCATAAGTAGCTATTTCTAGATCTGTTTTGCGCTACTTAAGTAACACCTATACCCAAGCTTGAAACTAATATGTATTTTCTTCTTATAATTGATATTCTTGATTCCTGAATCCGCAGGATCTATGATAAAAAGAAGAAGGCACTGGAACGGCTGCGGGAGCAGCTGGCCAAGCTCGAAGTTCAGGCCACAGACCGAGAGGAGAATAAGGAAATTGCTCTGGGTACCTCTAAGTTGAACTACTTAGATCCTAGAATCAGTGTCGCGTGGTGAGTTTGTCCTATATTGAATTTGATCATTGGTATTGTTAGCCGATTCGATCGAAATTTGACGAGAATCTGTTTATTTATACATTTATTCCGCAGGTGTAAGAAGTACGAAGTTCCAATTGAAAAAATTTACAACAAGACGCAGAGGGACAAATTCAGGTGGGCCATAGACATGGCCGGACCAGACTACATCTTTTAACCCCATAATCGACTTTGATGTGTCCCGTTCCCATGCCCGGTTGTCGGTATTCCCGACTTCAAACCACTTGACAGCATTGCCGTTATTTAGTGAATTTTATTTTAGTAAAAGGCGAGGAATCGTCACATGAAAAGAAATATACTTTTTTACGTTCACGGTCACAAACATCATCTCGATATATATTGTTACGTGTCACGGTGGTAAGCACAAGCGAATAATATCGCTGCTGGTATACCGAGTTTCAATTTAGAGAATTTATACATATGCAATTGTAATTAGTACGCTAATTATAAGTTATTAGTCGACACGGGTCGACAGGAATACGTGTACCGATTGTAACTATGCATAGAGTGATTCTAATTATTTTAGAAAGAAATTGATATTATGTATCCTCCTCGTCATGGTATTTCAACAATCAAATTGATCATTTAATCTATATACTTATAACTATACATTGTCTATCAAGTAACAATGTAGAATTATTATTGTGCTGCGAAATGGAATAATCTAACATTCCACGGGGATCGGTGCCGGTAGTATCAGATAAACCAGCGTCGACCCGTTTCTTCTATTTATTAATTATTCAAAGTACACAACTGTATATACAGAATGGCCATAAGATTCGGAAACCTATGAGAACCTGTATATTTTTTTTTTTCTTATTTTTTTTTCTTTTTTTTTTTTTATTACATTATTCTTAATTCCTGTACGATTCGTATTATATCAATTAATAGTGAATTGTATTGAATTTTCAGTTCTTATCGCCATCCTGAATATGCTGATAATAACTCTGCAATTGAGTAACTGTTACATCGTACTAAACAGGGCCAATCTTATGGTAGTTTCCGTGACTGATGAAAATTCTTTGGTGGCTTTTTTTTTTTTTTAATTTGTTTTTTCGTTCTTTTTTTTTTTTTTATACCTGTAACGAAGGTTTCGATACTGTAGAAGCTGAATATCGATTTTTATAGAATTATCAATAACATTTAGCCAGACATATAGTCATGAGATTAAAAAAATTAAGGTGGTCCTATTTAGACTCTATGAATGAATTCCAGTGGAGTGTATATCTGCATAGTAAAGAATCTAGCCATTGGCAGTGCAGAGATTGGATTGATTGAAACATTTAGGTTTTTTTTTTATATAAAAACCTAATCTTAATCTTAAATAATTTAGACAAAATTTTATGTGAGTGTGCATTAGACGAATAGATTGTAAATAAGGGAGTGGTCCGCGTTACGATTCTTTTTATTGTACTTGTATTATAATAATAATGATGATTATCAGGAGTTATCAGTAGCCTGAGAAGCAAACGTGAGTTTTGTAACGTGTGAACGCAGGCCGATCCTTGACAGTTTATTCAATAACATTTTTTATATATATTATACTTTCTCATCTCGCACGTACATACATACATACATACATACATACCTACATACATATATACGTGAATATATATATACAACGACCCTGCCTTGATGTTTGATACTTATATTTTGACACGGAATTGCGCTCATCCGTTAGTTAAAACGCCATAAAGTCGCGGATATAAAATCGAACAACTGAGCAGGCGAGTTACCAAGAAGAAGAAGATGAAGAAGAAGAAGAAGAAAAAAATCAATTGATAAAAATAATTTAAGAAAGAAAAAAAAAAAACAACAACAATAACATCTTTTATGTTGCGAGCGGGAAGAAGGTTTATATTTCATTTTATGAAAACTGATAAAAATTCAGATTAATTATGAGATTGATCAAAAAAAAAAAATTGAGAAAAAAAAAAAGAGGAAGAAGAAAAAGATGATGAAAAACGAGGCAAAATCTAATAACGTCATATTAGTTAGACTAATTTAATTGATCACGACACAAGTTACCGAAGTTTCATGTCGTGACGGAGCAACTGGCCTCCCGTATTTTATCTTAGAAAGAATTAGACCCGTAGAAGTAAGATGAATAAATAGTCTAGGTCGATTATCATATAATTATATACTGACTTTAAGTCATTGGAATTGTTCAAAATCTAAAGTTTTGAAGCTAGTATGAGGTGGCGAACGAGGGGGTGTCAGTTGCACGAGCCCTGCAAGTTCTGGATATAATGTGCGTGTGTGTGTGTGTGCCGAATTATACCGGCCAGCGCAAACTTGAAAAATTTTTTCACAAAATCTAGAGTAGAAAGCAAAGAAATAATAAAAATAAAAAATAAAAAGTAAAAATATATAAGTATATTATTAATCTACTAATAGGCTCGAATCTTCCTACTTATTATCACGATTTGCGCGATGCTGAGAATCTTGAGACCCCCGCGAATCATCAGTATGCGTGTGTTTTGAGATATTGCTGTTTCTGTATATTACAGGAATTATTAATAAAATTCATAATAGTGTAAAAGAAAAAAAAACAAAAAACAAACAAAGAATATTATATATACTACATTGTAGAAATATTGAATACCCCTCAATCTTTTACAATCTGTATCATTTGAAAATTCAGTAAAATAAGATAAATAATTTAAGACCTTCAGCAATGTTTCATACATTTATTTAATCTTTTTCTTTTATCTTCAATAATATGTATTTGAATATGAATAACGACGTGTTACATTTTTATCAACACCGGAAAATAATACCATTTTATTTTATTTATTTTTTGTTGATTGTGATTTTTGTATCTTGTTAAATATCAGTTTGAAGTAAATATTGATTATATGAAAAAGAAGAAAAAATGAATGGTATTATTTTTCGGCATGCAGCAGTAGCAGCAGAATCAGTAGTGTGTATCTGCGTTAATTTAATTGTAGACTATATACCGAGCACGATAATATTGCTATTTATTTAATGTTCAGCTGGTTTTTTATTACGATCTGCTTCAGTCAGCTGTTCTTCTTCATTGTGAGGCCAGAAAGTCGGTTTTTCAGTGCTCACAGCTAACTCAGGATAAGAATCCTTGAAATCTTCCATAGTCATCTCTTCGAAAGGAAGCAGACTCTTGACTCTGGTAATTTCACCCTCATATTTCTGGATACGTTGGTTTGACTCCGCATTAAATTCCTTCAATGCAGCCGCCTATAACGCAAATGAGATTTTAATTTGTTTTAATAATATCTGAATAATCTTTAGGAGTGAAATCAAGAGGACTGAATCCCTTTTCAACTAGACCCTTACCACTTCTTTTTCCTGCGCGTCTATAGCGGACGTGTATTTATCTTCGGGGTAAGAAATTTTCAGAGAATCGTACTCTTTCTGGAATTTATCAACCATTCCAGATATAGCAATGTTCTTTTTGTAATGTGCCCAGTCTAGTTTTGGCAAACTTTCGGGATTGGCGAGCATACTGTAAAATGGAAACATGGAATAACGGTTATTGAACATTGGATTTCGATGACTTGTATGACTTTGACGAAAAAAATGATAAATCGCGAGGGATGTTGATACTTGGAGTTTATTGAAAGACAAACTATTACGAAATATAAAAGAAACTAAATGAGTGAAGGATATAACCTAACAAGCAGATACGTGGTGAGTAGATTTTGTCAGATTTTAAATAACTTTGAGCGCAATTCGTGATCGAGATAAAAATGATTATAAATTATTGGGAAATTAGAGATGAGCTTGTAGCGATTGTCAGTGATGTAGAGTAAAGATTTGTTACATAATAACCCCAAATTTTTTCGGTCTAAGGATCAGAAATGAAATTAATTTACTAACCGACGAAGATATTGATCGGACTTTGTCTTGAAAGCTATAAAAAGGGACTTCTCGGCTTCGGGTACCCTCTCAGCCATAGCTGCCCAATTTATCGTAGGTCCGGCTATTCTGCGTGCCATTTTTTGATAAAAATTTTATTCAGAGCCTGCTGCAACACTCTATCGACTTGAAACAAACCAATATGGCACCGGGCACGGGTGCAGTACAAGTAGATGATAATTCAATAGTCGACCGCAAGATGTCGCTAGCGATTTGAAAATCGTTATAACTACGTGTTTCGAGTTGCGATATATCGAAGAGTAGAACACAAAAAAAAAAAAGAATAACGAAGAAGAAGACATATTTTGAAATTATTTATATGTGCGTGGTTGCAGAGTTTTGTTTTCGCCTAGATATGAAGGAAAATACGAATAAAACAATCGTTGATAATATCAGTGAAGGTATACGGCGAAAGTGGGAGATTGAAGAAAAATTTCGATCAAGAAACAACACCAACTCGGTATCAGGGAAACAGGTGAGACGAGGGTAGACATCATAGAAATGAATTCGTTTCTTTGATGATATGTTTTCCTGGTAACGAGTTGGTCTTCCCTACGTCAAATTGCGCCCAGAATTATTTGAAAAGTGAAAGTCGGTAACAAAGCTTTTGATACTACATAGATTGCATTGTTTATTTAAAATTTCTGATCGGATAAACATCTGCTAGACTTGTAAGTATAATTTAAAAAATTCAAAATACCCGTGGGATAGATTATTCATTTATTTCTTACCAAAGCTTGTCGAACTATTATAATAACTTCCCAATTAGGCAAGGATTTCCTATAACTAATTTCAGCGAAATAGAATAATCAATCATTCAAATTGATTGACGTATTTTCAGCTACTCATACATACGTAACATGTGTGCATAGATGTACTTTAGGTTGCGTATAATAAGGCGCATAGATACACCGATTGTTTGAATCTTTCAAAATGTGATAAATTCGATATAAAACGTGTCATGTGGTTCCCTGGTTTAGATAATTACATAATATTAATATAGGTTGAAATTTTATGTCGCAAATAGCCATAAAGCATCGGTTTTGATTAATTATTTCCTCAAATTGGCCGCGAAATTTGAGGTTAATTTTACAGAGGCATAACAATATATGATATGTAGCGGTATATTGTATGAAATTCTTAGCAGATTAATAACCTGAGTTAGAATGACCCAGTGAATAAGCAGAGTGATTTAGACACAAGAATTATCATCTATTACGTGATGAAAAATTAGGATGTGTTACGTATTCGGGAATTAAATTGACAGCTTTCAATATAACGCTGCGGTAATTTTTCTGCTCATCAGAAATGACATTTTCCGCGAAGTTGATATTCGGGATATCAAAATTATGTAGCAAAAAAATTATTCACAATAGTTCTAGAAGTAGTGCGATACTCGGTTTAACGTCGACTCGTTATACGGGAAATGGAAATTACAGAACTTGCATAATTCCAGTGAAAAAAAATTTCGGACATGAAAATAACGGCGAAAAATCAAACCGAAATATTAAATTTATCGTGGCAGCTAATGCTATGTTTTTCGGCCTATTTGAACCTGAAAAATCCGATGAAGATAAAATTCCTGACTTAATTATGACCATCAAACGATCTATACTCATGAT
Organism: Tenthredo notha; assembly: GCA_914767705.2. Lineage (NCBI taxonomy): Eukaryota > Metazoa > Arthropoda > Insecta > Hymenoptera > Tenthredinidae > Tenthredo > Tenthredo notha. The sequence continues at coordinate 5,870,695 of OU611921.1, read as the reverse complement.
ACAGGTTAAGTATGACAGATGCCAGATATATAGCAGACGATATTTTGTTTTTTTGTTGCTTAGGTTGAGTTAGATTAGATTAGGCAGCTCACATCCCATATAAGTTTTTCAATGATTAATGAATAAATCGCGACAGAAATTCTTTTGCATGTATTATTCATCCTGATTCTAAACTTTCAATTGGCATTTCGTTTCAGAAAGGAGAATTCAAAAAAGCGGAGCAAATGCTTCACGTTGCTCTCCGCCAGGCTCAGGCTCTACAGAATTACGATGCGATAACTTATATATACGACGTTATGGCTAATTTAGCTTTTGACGTAGGCGATTATGGCAAAGCAGAATCCCTCTTCGTATCGGTTATGCAGAGGCTGATATCCAGCGGAACGCCCCAAGACGATATGAAGATTATTCACATCAGTCTAAAGATGGCAAAGTTGTATGAGCACAGAGGAGACACAGGGTCAGCACAATAAAAATTCTCAATTTACTGTTATCACAATAAGTTCGATTATGACAGAGAAATCTTCAACTATTCACTCTTAACATACAGGAAAGCAGAGGACGGGTACCAATTCTGTCTTAAACATCTTCAGGACAGAGTAGACAAGGGCGTCGAAGATGAAGCAGTTATTGTTCTCTGGGGTATGGCAATGGACTGGTACGCCAGGCTGCTTCTTTCTCAATCAAAACACGACGAGGCGTTTAAATACTTCCTTAAAGCTCATCAAGTATGTGTTAAAATCAATGGAGAGGATCATGAGCAGTCTGTTGTGCTGTTAAATGATCTAGGAACTATCAGTTTTCTAAAAGGAGATGACGAAGCGGCTGTTCAGTACTTTACTCAAGCTACGAAAATTGGTACAGCAATATAAATCGTAGTTTTCATTGGGCACCCAAGATATTCATTCAATTTATTTGATCCTATTTTACAGGGAAAAAATTACCAGACATGGAAGAGCTTGGCTCGATTCACGTAAACCTTGGGAATGTGTTTTTAAAAAAGGGCCTTTTCGACGAGGCCAAAAAATCGTGCCAGGAAGGATGGAAATTGTCGAAAAAATACGACAATAAGGAGTCACTGGTAGAGGCAAACGACTGTCTGGACGAAATCAACAAAATACTATCGTCTTAGATGAGGTTGAGTTTTCTAATATATTTATTTTTCTCGTTACTCTGATATTCGTATTATTTATGTGTAAATTTTAATGTTGTTTATTATATATGTTGGTTGAAAATTTCTTATTCGATATCTGGGAACAGCGTAGGCAGTTTGGTTTCATTTCGTTTATTTCTCGACTCATGATATTTATGATCTCTACAACAATGGTATTTTACAGAAGCACGAAATTAGTGAAATAAAAAGTCACTGAGTTTCGTTATTACAAGGTATTTTCTGTTAGTTTGAATAATATTCGTACATGTATGTATAAAAGAATATAGTTAAGGTATACAATGATATACATTTAAAAAGTTAGAAAATTGATGCAACTATCGCGTGATTGTTGACGAAAATTTATCTAAATGAACTTTGATATTGTTTATTAATCGTTATCAAAGTTAAAGACTAAAGTTGGAAATTTTCAAAAGGCTATTTACAACAGAGCTCTGCGATATAAATTTAAACTGGGAGTACTTAAACCAATAATAGGTATAAATAAATTGTTTTAATGTATAAAGTTTAACTTTAATATCTTGTGATGTATGTATAATATACTCAGTTTAATTATAACTATATAATAATTACAGCAACTGGATCGCGTAGGTAGTTGTTTCTACATTTCTTGATAATTCAACTTTTTCAGAGTCTAGTTACGGTCATAAAAAAATAAATTACACGCGTTTAAAAAGTTTGCGTGTTTTGAAATTGCTAAACTTTCTCTATGAAGAAAAAGCCTCTATAATAATCGTTATCTTAATATCTGTAAAAATTGTTCCCAGTTAATAGATTCTTTCAAAAAAAAATGTAGAAAGTGATGAAATTAATTCAACAAGATGAACAGTTTATCAGATTGAATAAAACACAAATACATCTTCAGTGATTAATTTAAGCATTCTAGAATGTAATCAGCAGTTCGTAAGCAGCTTTTTTAAACAAAGAAAAAAGAAATACATTTTCAACAAGCCGGAGGAATAATTTTCACAGATGTTTAATTGTTCTATTTAAACCTAATCATTCATACTTTGCTATTTGCACCATAATGAATACACCGAAAAGTAAGGCGATTATCTCTTTAATGGATTGCCAGAATTTCGTGTCTGACAATAATTCGGGAATAACAGAAACCGTGGCAATGTAGATAAAGCCACCTGCAGTGAAAGGCAGTATCCAAGCAGTCGCGAAATCTCCTGTAATCAAACAAAGATAACAATTCTTTATAAACAGAGCATAAAATCGGTGAGGAAAAATAATCGACGACTCTTTATCAAACGCAGATAATACAAATACTCTCAGCTCTCTTACCCATTCCTTCAGCGAACAAAGAGACACAAGTCCCAGTAACAGCTCCTAGCGCAGTGCTCAGCTGTAGCCAAATTGCCTGAAAAATGAAGAATTTGTATTAATTGGAAATTTAAATTGAGAATTTTGGTCATCAATCAATTAGTAGAAGGATTACCTTCCTCCTGCTGCATCCGCTTTGAATGAGAATAGCAAAGTCCCCGATTTCATGAGGCACCTCATGGAAGAGAATAGTGACTGTAGTAGTGATGCCGATTTTATTCCCAGCCAAATAGCTCGCGCCAATAGCAAGTCCGTCGGTAAAATTGTGTGTAAAATCAGCAGCGAGATTCAAGTAGCCAGATATCTTAATGTCTTCAACAGGTTCCTTCTTCTTTATCAATTTATCCTTTTCACCAGCTTTTGCTGGCTTCTTCTCCTTACCAACTGTAACCCCATGACTGTGGGAATGCGAATGACCTCCCTTGATCAAACGCACGCCTTTCTCTATCATTAAAAATGTTATAATTCCCAATAAAACAGCAAGGCCAACATTCATCTCATGGCTATGATCGTGAGCTTCGGAACCTTGTTCCTGGCTGTGGCTGTGGCTATGGCTATGAGATTCAGAATCTTCTTCAGAATGAGAATGTGGCTGTAAGGCATGTGGGATAAGGTGCAAAAATGCATCGCCTAGTAAACTTCCAGAGGCAAAACTGAGCACCATCTTTAACCAGGGTTCCTTTTCTTTGCTGTTGTCTAACGGAACGAGAAATAGAATCAAAAATGGAGCTGCAGAGATCAGGAGGGTAGAGCCTACTGCGTTAATCCATAAGGAGGTTAGGTCGCGATCTTTTAAGGAGGGCGTAGGTTCGTGTAGATGAGGTTTTTCTTCGTGGTGATGATGATCGTGGTCATGATGATGATCGTGATCATGATCATGGTCATGGTCGTGATCGTGGACGTGTACCGTTTCCTGAAACTTTTCGTTCGCGTGTTTCGAGTATTTAAAACTCGCCGGTTCGTCGTGAGAGTGTCCGTGTCCGTTGCCACCGCATAGCGCAGGAAAACCGAAGAATATTAATAGTATTAAAAGCGCTAGGGCAACTCGCGTGGTGAATGTACGACTGAAAAATCGTTGCTCGGGTATTACTCGGCCCGTCATTATTTTTCGGAGGTTATAAATTATGCTCGTTAATCATTCGCGGTTAGTTTTAATTTTGATAATTATATCGATTTAAATTAGTCTGATTATCGGTAATAATTAATCGCCGGTTATTATGTAACACGAAACAACAACAACAACAAAAACAAATATTTTCGTACAAAATTATAGGCTAGATTTCAACAGATGTATATAACACACACGTCGACGTTTCGGCTGCATTCGAACTTTTGCGCAACACAATCCGCGCATGACATGTAAGCGTGCCACGCTTCGACCCCGGATTGTTTGGCATCTGTAGATCGGCTTGCTCATCGTTGAATATAACGTGATTTAATAACACTGTGTCTATCTATTATAATTCTATCAATATGGTTCGATGAATTTCATAAAATTCAAAATATTCTTAATCGAACGTCATTGGAGAATTTTTTTTAAATTTATCGCGACTAGGGGCTTCATTTTCGCGGTAGTTGGAAAGAAATTTATGAAATATTATTCAAAATTCTATGTAATGACGTAACGTTTATCCCATTCCAACGGAAGTTGAATCGCGCGATAAAAATCTTTGAAGATCTGTTGTATCAAATATTCGATGGACGTTGAAGAACCAATGGGATATCGTTCGACAGTGTTGAAAGCGATAGCGTCTTGTTTGTAATGAATTTGGCGGGTTGAAGTGATAAATAAAGTGAATAAAAATACAGTAATATAAATATGAAAAAGGTATTTAGGCCGTGAAAATCGCACTACTGTGTTATGAATCGAGTGAAAAAGGGTGTTTGATCTAGTGATATATAAATGTGTGAAAAGTATTAGTTGTTTTATCTTGAAATATCGCTTGTTGTTGCACCGTGTGTTAAAATAACCAACGGTTTTTTTTATCCTGCACTGTACTGTATACAATTAGTTGCATGCTTTGAACCCGATCTGTCAGAGAAAGGGGATAAATTAGACGAAGGAATAATCAGAAATTGTGTAATTACGGGATTAAGGATAGTGTGAACGTAGTATTAAATAAATATTCCCTGCATGTAGTTTTGACAGACTTATTTATTACGCAAAAAAAAAAATAAGAAAAATTACACAATGTCTAATAGAGGCGGAAATAATAATCCGAATACACGAGGTTTTTCGAATGCTATATTCTCCAGCACGCCTATTAATTTTAACAAAGAAAATTCGCCCCCTGCCAAGACGTGAGTTTCTACAAATTGATATCTGCGATCTATTTTTATTATATCGAGATAATAAGAGAAAAAAAGGTTTCTTTATTCCTTTGAATTATTCCCGTCTTTTATTTTACAGTAAAATTCAATTCTTCGAAAATCCTGAGAGAACAGATGACTCTGCAGCAACGAAGAAAACTCCTGTTCATCACAGATTCAAATCTAATTTGATACGATCAAAATCTGTAACAATGTTGCAAAAAGAAGAGCCTTTGTTGACCGCAAAATCATCTTCGGAGGAGAGGCTAAAAACGCCGATGAGAATCACCAATTCAAACCTCAGATTATCCGCTGACAAAACTCCTGTTACTCATTTTTGCACACCTAGAAGAATCAGCGCTAATGAACGCGGATCTAAAACCAATATTTCATTGGCTACTAGCAAAACTCCTGTTAAACGATACTTCAGCGATCATAATCCGCCCACTGCAACACCAGATTGTTTTAATATGGTCCACTTGGAGACTCCGAGGAACAGGCAAGACCTTTGCGTCGATGAACAGACCCTCTGCGAAGGAGAACAAAGCAATTTAACTGTCGGAGTGAGAGTCAGGCCTTTGAGTTTTAAGTACGCATTTCTGGATTGAAAATTGAGGAATTGATTGAATTGGAATTTATGAAAAGCAGATTTTGTTCAGTTTGTGTTCATTTCTTTTACAGGGAATTAAACGATCAGAGAATAACAGCGATTGTTGAAGCCTGTGGACAGAATATTACCGTAGATTGCGACTCTTCGAGACACACTTTCATGTATGATCATTGCTTTGTGTCATATGCGGATTCTTGCACGCCGAATCACGCCTCGCAAGAAACAGTATTTAGGAATATGGTCCTACCGTTGGTAGACAACGCTTTTGAAGGATATAACGCGTGCTTATTTGCCTATGGACAAACTGGCTCGGGCAAAAGCTATAGTATGATGGGTACGGAGACTTGTTCTTCAAATTTGGGCACAGAGGCTGGTATAATACCGAGATTTTGTCATGAGATATTCTGCCGATCTATGAAAAACTCTGCAGTTACTACAACGGTTGAAATTAGCTACTTTGAGATATATAACGAGAAGATTCACGACCTTCTCGGTGTCAATGCTGGCGGGGGTAAAAGAGCTCCTTTGAAAGTTAGGGAACATCCAGTTTTTGGTCCTTATGTCGTAGATCTCAGTCAGCACGGGGTGAACAGCTACGAAGATCTACAAGTTGGTATTTCCATGAAATATAATGAATCAAGGAAATAAATCACACGATTTATTCCCTGTCTTAATACTTTTTGATATTTATTTCCAGGGTTGGTTGAAGGTCGGTAATTCTCAGAGAGCTACAGCTGCTACTGGAATGAACGAAAAGAGCTCCAGATCGCACAGCATCTTTAGTGTAATCCTGACACAAACACAAGTCGATATACCATCTGCTAGCAAGCCTGGGGAACCCAGTAGGAGAAGCAAAATAAATCTTGTTGATTTAGCTGGCAGCGAACGTTTGAGTCAGACTTGTGCGAGCGGAGACAGACTTAGGGTGAGACTAGAGTCCACTCAGTTTAATCAAATTTAAAGATATTGTTGATTTTTCTGACAAAAAACTATAGATTCTTTTATTCCAATTGATTTTCTAATCCAATTTGATTATTCCGAAATTTCTAGTCTTTGTATTCTCTTATTTCAACACTGGGGATATATAATATTGCTATTATTTTATTTCAGGAAGGAGTTTCTATAAACAAGTCGCTTCTAACTTTGGGAAAAGTTATTGCATCATTAGCCGAGAGTACGAATAACAGGAAACGCGGTTTTGTGCCTTACAGAGAGTCCGTTCTTACGTGGTTATTGAGGGTGAGTGAAAGACCAGAGTTTACTTTTTCTTTATTTTATTGTGTAAAAATAAGTTATTTGTATCTATTTATAACATGAGATGCGATGTAATATTACATGACTGAATATTATTGAGAAGCCCTCGAGGATGTTAACTAACCAATAGAAACACTTGAAACACTTATTGAGCCGATCCTCGATAGATTGCCAATAGATATAATAATTAATTGATCAATGAATGAGCGAATTTAAAAAGAAATTCACGATTTATAAGTACTTTATACTAAGTTAGAGAATCGAGTATCTTTGTAAAAGGAATTAGCTACGGAATGGAAACACTTGAAACACTTGAAACGCTTTTTCTCGCAATCCTTAAACAAAGAGATCATTCTCTTTTGTTCTATCCTCAAACTAAAGTACAGAAATTGTAAAGTACATACAAAACTTAATACCTAGGGTGTAAAAAATCGAAAAAAAAAAAAATTTAAGTTCGAAAATAATTCGCTCTTAAATTAATTATCATCGCTTACCAAACTCTCTAACTACTTTCACAGTTTTTCTAATATAAGAAAACCAATTATACAATTCCTCCGGGTTGAAAAAAAAAATAAAAATAAAAAGACCGAAAACCAGTTTGAAGCAATTTTCGATGCTATGTCAGGTCCATGCCTCTTCCTTTCTGTTCTATTTTTCGTCCAGATCGTTCGGTCAGCTTTTGCCAAAGTTTTAATTAAATTTTAATTAAACTAGTGCATGAGGTCTGTGTAGTAGTTGAACATCGGTGGGCGAATGTAAACCCTTCGAATTTTACATCTGCAATCCGATCCGCACTTCTTGCATCTTTCTCCACATTTCGGACATCCTTTTCTAGATTTATCGGTATTTTGACTTTCACCTGTAATATAAATTTGAGGAAATTTTTTTTTTTTTTTTCAAAATTTCAAATTTGAAAATTCTTCCCGCCGCGATCGTACGTAACAAATAATTCCGCGTACATACCTTCCTTTTCACCCGCCAGATGACCGAGCGTCTTGTTCCTTAGCTTAGGCCACACCATTTTTATCGACTAGTATAAGAAAAAATAAAATAAAACCCGCTGACGTCAATCTTCCTCAGCTTATCTCCGATCGGATTGGTAAGGCGAAACTTGGTGGTAGTCGCTCCGCATTCGACTTTATAGAAATTACGCGGTGGTAGGGTTTTGCGCACGGCACCACTAATCGTAAAGACAATGTTACACGTTGCGTTTCTATCGCTAGGGGATTCAAAAAATTGTTTGAAACTTTGACTTTTTAGATTTTTTTTCTTCTCTCGTTTACATAAGGGATTCTCTTACGCTGTTAAAATTATAATTAAATTGATATTGGCTCGTTTATCAAGCCTTAAATTCATTTTATTACTGATTTGAAATTTCGCATCGTGTTAAATTGGTTTCATATATCATTGCGCACGATTGTATAGGACACGGAATTTCGTGCCGTGTGCAATGCGATCGCGTATCGTTGCTATGACGTCACGTCAACCCTGCGGCCCGCGAGTTTTAGATAACGATTAATTTTGGAAAATTTTTCGAAAATACTTATATATATATCTATCGACAATTCTTAATATCTTATTCATTATTCGATTCTCGATTATCTCAATGTTTTTTTATTTTTTTTTTATTTTTGAATTATTTTCAAATCGTTGGAAAAATCTTTTTTTAAAACCTCGTTTATACTCTATACCCAAGAATATATAACAGGTTTGCTCTAGATTGTTTCGACCCAGTTTTCTTGGATGCTATTCTATTCATTTTATTCTATTTTCTGTATTTGAATATTAGAATTAAACATTTAATTGAAAATTCAAAATCTTTAGTTTATAAAGAAATATACATATAATTATGTATTTATGAAAATGTTATCAGGGCGTGGTTATCCTCTCTTTGTAGCGTGTAAACCTATTTGAAAGATACCGTTACCAATTATGATTAAAACCCACGTCCAGAGAGACCGGTGACATTATTACTGATTAGAGACGCTCGACGAGGCCAAGGTTTAATAAATAATAATACAGTCTCATGTATTTGAATTTAACAAACGGCGATAAAAATCAACCTAAATAAACATAACTTAATTCTAACTAGGAGACGAGTTTTACGCGAGTCGATATCACGGCTCCTTGTATTGAATACGGGGGCCTTTAAAATATCGAGAAATTAGTCATCGCGACAAAATCTTTGTGTCCAGTTATTTAATTCTTATTTTTTTTAATTTTTATTCATTCGGTTTTTTCCTCATCTTTATTTTTTACCCACGTCTTTACCTCACTAGTATTTTAGCTCGTTGTCAAAACAAGATGCAGCAAACAGCCGCACCTCTTTCTCCGTCGTAGTTAAATTTTGAAATTACAAAACAGGAAAAAGAGAGAAATAAAATTAAGCATTTATTCAAAAAAAATTAATAAATAAATAAATAAATAGTGAATTTCGCGTATACAACACACTAGCTTCAATGTCGACGGGGCTAATATTTACCCATTTGTTATCGCAGTTATAATAATTATGCATTTTGCTAGTACTAACGTATCTCCTCGTTATCTTTTGCTTAACACGTAGGTATAAGATACGCGTAGTTTAATGTACAGTAGGAGAAGTGAAGAGGGAGAGCAGACATTCTATTTTTCCCTCTCCATTATAGATTTACTTATAAGTCAACGTTATAGGTACAAGTCTAGTATTTTTCTTATTCTTTCTTTTTTTTTATTCCTTCTTACCTTTTTCGTTTACCTGTTACTCATTTTTACCGTTTTCTTATATACTTACGTTTCCTGATGAATACTTTCAACATTAGTATAATAATTATTCTAGTATGTTAAATGAGGATTCGAGGTATAGGAGTTCATTAAATTTTAGAAACGAATTCCTCTCTATTTCTAAAAAATAAAAAATAGTAATGATACAAATTTTGATTATGTATTGAAAAAGTATATTTATTATGCCGTGTAGTAGACTTGTTAAAGTATTGTATATATTTATATCTATGAATAGGTAATAGATATAATAAGTATAATATCAAACACCGTTTAAACAGTTCGAATATATAATACATTGAATTCATATATAATATAAACAATGAAAGGCATTAGGATATATTATCCGCGAGAATTAACATTTTTTACTTTATTCTTTCTTTTCTTTTCTTTTGTCTAGTTTTCTTCCGTTTAACAATATTATAATAGTTTCTTTTTTCCATTTCGAATTTGAAAAAGCGCGTTTCTCTTTACACGCAGGACACGCAGACACACGGGCATACACGCACATGCTTACAATCACGCATATAATACCTAAATACAGAGGTAATCGAACATTCGTAAAGAATTTTTTTTTTTTTTTTTTTTTCTCGAAACAGATCTCATTTACAAATCTATCATTATTAAACTAGATTGAATATAAACTCAATTTACATTCTCATACAACCTCGCAATCAGTCTTTTATATTATTTTGTGAACAAAATTTTTGTGTTTTGTTATCATTATTCTTTATAATATATATATATATATATATATATTTTTTTTTTTTTTCTTTTCTTCAAACAATCGTTTATATCTATTAATGAAATTGAAAGAAACCAAAAAAAAGACAAGATTTTATGAATTATCATTGCTTTATAAATTCATTGGTATTTTATTTGAATGTTTTTTTTTAATGATATTCGCGGATTGGTTATAAGGATCGAAATTTTATAGTCTGTAAAAAACAAACAAAACAAATTTAAAAAAAAAAATAAAAAAAACAAGACTAGATGGCTGATGAGTTCAATAAGCGAATATCGAATAAATATAATTGTAAATATAATTAATTAATAATTAATTCTAATTCAGTGAATAAATCATAAGATTAATCTTAACTCTAAAAGCGAAAGACGCCACTTTTGAACTAGTCAAATCTAACCAGGCACTTCGGTAGCCACGTAGTGTATATATATTTTTTCTTCATTTCTTTCATTATTATTATTATTATTAGTTGTTGACTGAAAGTCTGTAAATTATTATTATTAACATGCAAATGTTTTATTTTATTTTTTTTTGTATTTCTTTGCAGAGTTTCTTCTTTTCTGTCTTTCACAAATCTTATCAATTTTAAAGATATATAATTTAAATCTTTACCCGAAGCTATATATTTATTCCTGGTTAGCATCAATCTCCCTGCTTATATAATAATAATAATAATAATAATAATAATAATAATAATAATACGCAAATTTTGACGATATTATTTCTCAATAAGTAGCGTAAGTGGCGGAATTCATTCTTCATCTTAGTCTTTCTCTCCAATCTTCATTCTCTCTTAATATCTCGTCGTTTCGAAATAATTCAGTTGCCATTATTTTTCTTTATATTATAACGACGATAATTATTTCTTTTCATCTTCCTTCCGCCTCGATGGTTTTTCATCATTAATATTAACAGTCTTTTCTTTAGGCTCTTGTTCACCATCAATCTGAACCTGAACCTGAACCTGAACCTCAGCCTCAGCCTCCTCCTCTTCTTCGATCTCTTCGATCTCTTCGTGTATCTCGCTGCATGAATTATTTCGCGCTTTACCTCTGATATAGGCAGCTAATGTACGCCGTTTATTTTCCTTGCAGAGTAGACAAGGTACCTTAGATGCAGGTTTTTGTGGCTGTTGACGATATTGGCTCTTAGCTTTCGTAGTAGACTTTCCTGTAAAAAAAAAATACAAAAAAAAAAATCAAATCAAAATTTATAATAATTATTAATAATAAAACTTCGTTTAACTTTGATTAATGGAAAAAAAAAAAAAAGAAAAAAATTTCTGCTGCTACTGCAGCAAGACGTCATGTCATGCATGTGTCTGCAGTCAGTATAGGGTAGGCAAAGTGCCTGAAGGAATTTCTTCCCACTGTGAAACAGAAACGCAAATACGGTCGGAGATCAGGTTTTTGCTGCCGCACGAATCGTTACTCAACACTTGTATATCTTATATTTAGCTCTCGTATAGGTATACGGTATATACTTCGATACACATGGATAGATAGAGTGTAAACAGGCTTATATACAATTCGCGCATAAAAAGGTATATAATAATATTGAATATCGAATGTCTATATTTACGTATCTGGTAAACTAAACTAAACTAAACTAAATCCGGCTTTTTTTTTCATTCTCTCTCATATATTTTACCGTGACTGTTATAATTTTACTTTTTTCTCATCTCTAACGAATTGAAGCATGACATATTTACAACAGCGATGTAAAGTTTTCACCGTGAGAGGCGATCTATATAGAATTTGTCTCTCTTATACCTATATTGTCATTTTTTATCCCATTTGTTTAATAACAGAGATATGAATCAAATACGATTTCAATCGATTGTATATTTTTTTATTTTTGATTTTTCTTATCTAGCGATTAAAGAAGAAGAAGAAAAAAAAAGAAAAAATTTCGCTATCTATCCTTGGTCTATAAATCCGAACTATTCAACCTTCGTTTAATTCTATCTCTTCGTACATCATCTCCGAAAGAGAATGATGAGCCATTACTACACGACTATATGATATATATATATTTATACATAATACACACATAGTTAAAGTGTAATTCTATAAATGTCTCACAGGGCTAATCTCGATATATATATAGATATAAACTCGTGACCGTGGTTTATTTACCTTCTAATCGTTTATCTTGTCACCGCGGTGTACTAAACAACAAATAAAAACGCATATGTAATAAACTCAATTATTATATGCTATACCTATATACTAGGTGGTGGATATATAAGATAGATAGCCTTCGCGTGTCGCCCCCTTTGTTTGTTTGTCTTCCGGCAAATATAAAATATCCGCGGTAAACATATATATCGATACCTATATACTATGTAATATATACGCGTTAAACTTTTTTTTTTTTTTAAAGAAATAAGTAATATCACTATAGGCTATACATAAAGCTAATTTGTGAAAAAAATAAAAAAAAAACGATGATAGATACTTATAATGCATAGTTTTGCACCTAGTTCAGAAAAGGATTGTACAAGGCCGATGATCATTCGCATAGATTATACATAGAGACATATATATACGCGTATAATATAACCATATATGTATTGCATATATACATTTGAGATTTTTTTGCTGCGTAGATAAGGATATTAGATATAATAATAATAATAAACAAATAAACATATTACGTATGTTCATATATATTTGTATATATGCACTTATCTTTAGAACCTATTCGTTCGCGATTCTTGGGGTAATGCCCTAGTTGTAATCGTCTGCAGTGTTGCGTAGGTAAGGTATCTCTCTATCATACGTATTGCTTTGATGCAACGTATACTATTTTCGACACAGAACTATGCATGCCGTGCATCATCAGTAGCTTTTAAATATAGTATATTTCAACGACTACGAATCTACCATCATTTACTACTAGACTTATGCTTAACGTGCAGCAAGGCACGTAGGCCTCTTCTTTGGCCCTGGGAAGGGCCCTGTGTGTCTGTTTTTTTTTTTTTTTTTCTATTTTTATTTTTTATTATTATCATTGTACAAGTTGAGCAAGAACAGTATTATTCAACCTCGCCGGAGATATTGAGATGATTTTTTTATTTTTTTATTACGCTATTACGTCGTTTTTATACTACTTTATTATCTCGATTCATATGTATGATGCATGTTTTATATTTTCAAGATTATAATATATATATATACTTCTCTCGCTATACACGGTATATTGATAACAAACGAAAGATTTATATAAACTTTCCTCAACTTATAATCATTGCGTTTATTTAACTGAGTATAGGGGGGAGAGAGTAGGTATAGATAATAATCGTAACGTATTTATATCTGTATACAAATATTGTATTATCGATAATCTCTATATAGATGAATTTTACTCGTAAATCATACATTGGATATCTGTTTTTTTTTTCTTTTTCTTTTTTCCATGTACTTGTCTACGTCTCAATTAACAGGTACACATTATAATATTATGATAAATTATTTCTTTCATGTTAAATAACGCCAAGTTAGACGAACCGCGATCACATATGTATATAATCCTATCTAATTGCCGTGTGTGTCTATACTTGGTTTGTAAAAGAACCGGTTATTTTTTTCTATTAGTATCGCTGGCATAAATATTTTCTTCATCTATAAAGTTTTGGAAGTTATTTTAAATTTCTATCGTTTAAATAATTTTTTTTTTTTTTTACCGAGTAAATGTTAAATGCAAATAATTGTAAAATTTTTGAGAAATATATAAGATAATTAATGCGATTATATTGAATATTAATGAAAAACCTACCGTAATTAAAGTAGTCCTTGTTCCAGGGCTGTTCGTAGTCCCTGTATTGCGGGTGTCTTAACGTACCGTAACTCATAACTTCCGGCATGTATACAAGATCCATATCGATTGATAATGATAATATCCCTTCTTGTTTTTCCACTTAGAAAAGTATCTGAATTTCCAACGTCTGTTATAACTTTTTGACAATATTTGTATTCCCGGTATTATAAAGGCTATTATTTTTATCGTTTCATTACTTATACGATCACTTATAATACGTATATTAATCGTTGATATATAATATATCGTATAGTAAAAATAATATTTTACTATTGCTTTAATGCGATCTATTGAATATATATATACTGATTATTCTCGATGCAGTAAAACAATAAACAAACTTTCTCAAATATTATAGAAACTTTTCTCTTGATTATCTTTTATTCTCTTCTATTCTCTTCTATTCTCTTCTATTCTCTTATCTCTTATCTTTGATAGAGAACTTTAATTGCACCTTTTCGTAAAGAGAAAATATAAAAAAGGGAAATTTCGCAAATTCAAGATATATTCACGATTTTTTTTCTCTGTTTTTTTTTTTTTTTTTCTCTCTTATTCTTTTTTTTTGTATTTTATATATCGTACTGACTCTTCGATAGCTTCGCGAATAGTGACGCGTGGTAGAACGCCGCTCCGTTAACCGCCGTTCTACGCGTCGCGGCGCGGTGGTATCCCCGCCGTTTCACCGCCGCGCCGCGCCCCGACGCCTATCCAATCGGAGTAAAACGGGTATACTGTTCATTGTCGCACGTGACTATATACCAGAGCATAGAATAACAAGCACGTTACTCAGTGCACGCGTACCACAGCGCTACCGGCAAAATTAGTCGATTTTTTTCTAGCTTATATATAGTTGAAAAAAAAAAAAAAAAAAAAATGGAAAAAGAAACGTATGAATTAACAGGTGGAACCTGCGGAAGATATGACACGAAATTTCTTCGTATTGGTTAGTCAGTTAGCTCGTTAAATGACGCGAAACTAGGATAATAGGAAATATTTATTCATATTCCTATATATGTATAATATATGTATGTACCACGTGTCACGTATTATATACTGCAGTCTCGTTTGCGATTTCTCTTAAATTCAACTACGCAATATATAATTACCGATTCTATGTAAACAATAAATTAGCAGTATTTGATTCACCCGATTATTTCCCACATACGTAATTGACGTACACGATTGTTGCGTTAGTTTTCTATAAATTTATCGTCATATTACGTCTTTTGGTGAACCTAATATGTATGGCGCTCTCTCTCTCTCTCTCTTTTTTTTTTAAATTTTATTATCATTTTTTACTATATATGAATAACATAATATATAATATGAAAATTGTTAAGATATTCGCTGCATCGGGTATAACGCCCACAGGTTGTTTTATAAATAGAATAACCGGCCCGGCCGCGCGCGTACTTACATACGAGCATAAATGCGAATATGTATAATGTATAAGCAACGCAAGGCCGCTGGGTTGAGGCAAAACCGCGATTTCTCCAGGCGCGTAGATCCCTGGATAGACGTTAAAATTTAATTTTTTATTTTTTGATTTTTATAAGAATGAAACAAAAAAATATATATAAAATCAAAAAAAAAACAGATAAACAATAAATACAATAAATAACAAACGAATTTATATTTCTACAATAACGCTATATATACTAGCCTTTGTTACAATTATTCGAATGTATCTCGTAAGGCGAATGATAAACGTATATACGTATAACTTTTTATCAAGCTCTCTTTCCCTTTTTTGATATAACAACGTGAAATATACATTCATACTTTATATATTGTTGATTATTCACTATCTCACATTACTTTAACGCAAATGTATGTACGCCGGTTACGCGATATATCGTCGTATAGCGTATATGATTAATTTTCATATAAAAATATGGAATATTTTACATAGAGTATAATTAAGAATTTTTTTCCTTTTTTTTTTTTTCTTAATTCTATTTTAACGACGTAAGATTAAAATATCAATCCACCATCGTAGGTATTAATTCTTTCAACGCCGTGTATGTATTATAATGTTCACATCCTATTATAAATGTTAATCTTATACTCGACATCAGCTGGTAAACGGTTTAACTTTATATTATAATTAAGTCGTAAACACCTGCGATTTCTCCGCTCGATCCCCACCCGCAGCTTAATGTATTATATCATTATTATATATGATATAGATATATATGTGCGTCTACGTGCATATCTACACGTTATTTATTTATTTATTTATTTATTTATTTATTCATTCATTCCGCCGATTTATTGATCAATTTTTTGTATTTTTTTCTACCTGACTTAATCCTTATATTTATGTATTTTCCGCAGGAAAGTCTCGGGGGTAATTCGCGTACAGCAATGTTGGGAACTGTATCACCAGCAAATGTACATCTTGATGAAACTCTGGCTACTCTTCGTTACGCATGTCAGGCTCGAGCGATCGTCAATCGCGTTAGAGTCAACGAAGATTCCCACGACAGATTGATTAGGTATATTATAAATGATATCGCACACATATTATGATATCTAATATTCATGATATAAACAAAGGAGAGAGATTCATTTCACATTTCAGATCTTATTTTGATTTTGATTTTATACGCGGAATAATAAACATGTTTAATAATCTTATCAAACCGCATCTATACGCGGTTTATTCCGCAGTAATCTACCATATACGATATATACACATGGTCTATGCAAAATATGTATAAAATACGTCTAGATCTTGTTTATCGCCACAGGGAATTGAAAGCGGAAGTATTGCGGCTTCACGGGATTAGGGAAGGATACGAAAGACATCTAGGAGCAATTCCACGGAGAATAATAATCGAGTCAGGATCTGGGGCTGCGGAAACTGCCGCGGAAATACGAACAAAGGAAAGAGAGATCGAAATCTTGAGGGAACAACTTAAGAAAACTGAGGAACAGCTCACGCTTTCCCAAAAGTGAGAGGAAAAAATAATAATTATAATGAAACAAGAAACTACGATATTCGTTTCCCCGATTGATATAACTAAATATTTAAGCCCATTCCCCAGGTCTTAGAAAAGATAATCTTCGGTCGTTTTATGCCCATGCTGTGTAGAAATTTTTTTACAGATTTTTTGAGATCGATTATCGAAGAGGATCGAGATTTTTATAGCTTTAAACTCAGTCCTCTGGTAATTGGGAGAGAAACTTTACGGGTAGCAACGCTTGTAATTCCAGATCCTGGTCAGAGAAGCTGCGAGATGCAGAAGAGAAGAAAAATACAGAATTGGCTAATCTAAGACGCTGCGGTATAGCCCTGGGTATTGATTTCAAAGGAAAGTCGATGCAACAATGTCTAGTTAATTTAGCTGCTGATCCTATTCTGTCTGGCACACTTTTGTACCTTTTACCACCTGGCTTGGTACGCATCGGAAGCAGAAACTGGGACTCGAGATCTCTGAAACAACCTGATATCGTACTGGACGGACCTCTGGTCAAAGAACAACACTGGTTAGTCGGTGACTATGAGTCGTCGAGTTCTAAGCAACTTTTGTGAAATTTTTTCCATTTTTTCCTTTTGTCAGATCCTCTCGTCTTGCCTTGCCTTCATTGTTATTCCTCTAATTGATTGAATCACCCGAGTTACTCATAGGTAGATAATTAGCTGAAGAATTTCTTTGTACTTTGGTGGAAGTGGGAAGAGAGAACGGAATACAGTTCTCTTTATTTGTTAACTTAGAAGAATATCTCTATTTCCTGCAATCTGCTGCGTAGGTTGTTTGTTTATTTTCTACTTGTTCAGAACGCGCTCTGATTATTTGTTATAGATTACAGGGATAAGCGTTTCACCTGATTTGCTGCTTGTTATTTTGGCTTCATTGCAGATATTCTGTTTGCAGATACGCCATATCTCGTGCGTATAGATATTGTGTGTAGTCATTAGTTGGCACACGTTCAAAAAATCGTTTTATATTTATAAATGCATATGCGAAATTCTTTCGCTTTCGCATGTGATCATAATGAAATTCGAAAACAAATTCACACACGTCTATGTATGTGTACAATTCGTTACCTGCAAATCAGATGCTCTTTGAATGTGATGGTGAAAAAGAAAAACTTAAAAGTTCCCAACATTTCTATGCTACTTTTTTCTCAGGCATGCTATAACTCACATTTCAAACTAATCCCGATCAATAAGCACTTAACCATTTGTCCACAATGATTTTTTCTGGGTTTTGGATGCAACTATGATTCCAGCTTCACACAACATCCAATAATCTCTTGATTTTTATCCCACAGCACGATAGAAAACGAGAACGGAAAGCTGACTCTCTCTCCCGAAATGCAAGGCGATACGTACGTCAATGGACAGGTAATACCGGAACCCTTAGATCTGTTTTCTTGGCCGGGATAAGATGAAGTTGATAATCAAATGACTCATTTCTATACAGGTAGTAACTGGAAAAGTTGTTCTGAGGAACGGAGATCGACTTGTTATTGGAGGCAATCATTATTTTCGAGTTTGCAATCCCCTCGACGACCAAGGCGGAGGAGGACAAGTATCCGCACATCCGGTAGACTTCGAATTTGCACATCAAGAGATCCTCAAAATCCAGCAAGAAAAGTAAGCGAGCTTAGAACAAGCTCTGAGGAGTTTGATTCTAATTTTCATGAATTTCTTTGCAGATTAAGAGCAGAGCTGGAAGAGTCCAAACAGAAGGTGATCAAGGAGTTGGAAAATGCGAAGCGAGAGGTCGAGATGCAGCTTGGTTCGCAAAAATCTACCTACGAAGAACAACTGCAGGTTTTAGGGTCGAGTTTGGAGCAGCAAAAAAGGGCTTTGGCGGAAGTCAATCGCAAGAAACACGAGCTTGAGTTAGAGAAAGAGCTATTGGCATCTGAAGTTGAAACTAACAACAGAATTAGAAGGATACAATTCGAAGAAGAAAAGTTGAGCATATCCCCATACCGTTCAAACTTCTTACAAGATCTTGAAGACATATTAAACGAGACAACAGCCGATGTTGAAATGGCCTTGAACATGAATATTGGTAGCGGAGAATCTGGCTCGAGGGGAGTCAGCCTTAGAGAAATGCAATTACTAGTCAGAGAGGCCTCCGAAAGGTGTAGAGAAGTTGGAATAAATTACGTAAGTGAAAGCAGAGTTTCTTCATCTCCCATATTCTTATGATTCGCTTTATCCTTTTCACATATATAAGCGGCTCGTTGGTCTAGGGGTATGATTCTCGCTTAGGGTGCGAGAGGTCCCGGGTTCAAATCCCGGACGAGCCCATTTTTTTAAATTTGTTTTCTATAAATTATGACTCTTGCCGTCTCACTTTAATATTACAGCAATTCAAGCCCCCCAATTATTACCTAAAGTTTTTATATCGTACATTCCGTATCTTGAAGATATCATCATGCATTACGTAACGTTAACTAAAGCCTGAGAGAGAGAAAGACAGAGACAGAGGTAGAGATAGAGATAGACAGAGACAGTCAAGACCCTAAAAAGATGTACTCGAGCTGTAAAATTACATCTGCAGTAGGAAAAGAAAAACAGCATCATAATCAGACTTTGTTTCATTTACTTTTCTGTAATAAAGATGGTTTTTTATTTTGACAAAAAATTATATTGGAGGTGCCGGGTATCGATCCCGGTACCTCTCACATGCTAAGCGAGCGCTCTACCATCTGAGCTACACCCCCAGTTGAAAGTATAATACATATAGCTGATAAAATGAGAGAAATACGAGCCAATTATAATTAGCTATTTAACATACGACTCAGACTGTTTACTAGTCGGATAAATTATCTCATTAATGAAGTGCGCATGAAAATATGTGATGTACAATAGGTTGAATCATACTTTTATTTATAGATAACAGAACACCTCAACGAGAGTATGCATCAGCTATCTATGGACGCTTCGAGTATGGAAATGACGGTGGAAAATTCAACGGCTGGAACTGATGGAGAAAAAAATAATGACGAGATCAGGGAGTGCTTGAGACAGATGGTAAAGGCGTCAAAGAATCTCAGCAATCTTTGCAACCAGCATACGTCCCGGGAGATCAATGAGGAAGTAACAAACTCATTGGACAAAGTACAAGATATTATTATTAGTATTAAAGAAACTTTGGGAACTAGTCACAATAACGAAAGCAACGGCTCTAATACTAGCGAAAATAATACTGTGATTGAAAATTCTGCTATCATCAATCCCGACGTTGGTTTAGAGAAGAAATATTTTCCGGACGACAACGCTTCGCCGTCGAAATCCAACTTGAGAAACGGTTGTCCATTTCTTCGTAATGGCGTTACGGCAAAATCTGTAAGGTTTGACTTTGACTGAGACGCCTTTCTTCTTAATTAACTTATTCTAACTTAGACTGTCGCTGCTACAAGAATGAAATTTGAAGCATTGAACAATGGCAAGAAAACGGTCGATTTTCGCAAGGCAAGAAACATCGAGGTATTATCTAGGGGAGAAAATGTCTCTCGCAAAGGACGATGACGTTAAAACTCTAGTTTCAAACGTATATATTGATTCAATGTTTAATAGGAATTATGTTCACTATTTGAAACTAGGAAAATCTTTCAATTCAGTCTTATAGTGTTGCGACAATGTCTATAAAAGAGCGTAGGTTTTAAATGAGCCACATCAAATAGGGGGAAGATTTTATTTATTCAGGTGTTGCAGACGTATTACACTTTATTGATACAAGATGAAATTAAATATTAACATTACCTTTTCAGGACATAAGATGAAATTTTTTGAACCACGATAGCTGTGTTGAGTTATTAGAATAACGGCGCTAAGATAACTAATAATTATTTAAAAAAGAGAAGAAAAAAAAAGGCGTTTTATCGTCACTGAGAATATCGCACGGAGCTGTGATCACTTAAGACTTATATTACGTGATAAACTATTACAGTAATATTTTTATTTGACATTGAGTTAGCAGCGTGTATAAAGAAGAAAAAAGAAAATATTATCTTATATCACGCAGTGCCATAAACTGTTTTTGACAAATTAGTCAAAGTTCTAATCTAAGACAAAAATTTTAAAGAGTACAGAATAATATATTTGTAAGCGACTATTTTCTATGTTTTCAATAAATTCGCTGTAGAATATTTAGCCCATTAATCGAAGTAGTCCTCCACGTCAATATCGGGGTTCAATAAATCCTCGCCGTAAATAGTCAAGTCTAGTTGATTTAGAATCAAATTTTCACACATTTCTTCCAAGTCGGTTTCTCCTATTAAAACAGCACCCTGCATTTTCCCATCTTTCAATATCAGTTTGATGTACTCTACACCTTTCGTCATTCGCAATAGTATTTCATAACTGCTATCTAACTTCTGCCCGTTGTAAAGTCCTAGTAAAATAACTTTGTAGCCAAAAAACTTTGTGACGTGGGTGAATAGTTCGAAGCAAAAATCTTGGAAAAATTCTTCTCCTTTATAGTCACTAGCCATTGATTTGGCCGCGTAACGACCCATTTGCAGAGCCTGTGTCCAAAGCCTCATTTGAAACCAATGTTCTGCAAAATCCCAATTCGCCGTGCAAACATCTCCAGCAGCGAACAAATCCTTTTGAGAAGTTTGCAGCTTCGAGTCAACCAGATATCCGCCGTCTTCACCTTTTTCTAGCGACTCCAGTCCTTCGATCATCGAATTTGGAATGACGCCAGTTGCAGAGACGACAAAATCGCAGCCAATAATTTTCCCATTTGTGAGCTCCAAGTAAATTGGCCATTCTTCATCGTCCAACGGCTCGTTAGAGACTCTAACAACTTCGCAGGAATATTCAACCTGTACTTTGCTTGTAATTTTAGCACCTCCTTTGATGTTACAACCGCTATGCCAGTCAGGACCTAAAGCTGCACCTCCCTTTGCCACTTGGCCATCTCCTATCGTGTATTTTATTCTCTTAACAACTTTACTATTCTCTTGGCTATTCTCTGACTTATTTAACTTGTGTTGGAAGAATTCACCCGCTCCAGGATCTACAAAAGTGGCTGAAATATGCTTGTCCTTAATAACCCAGATCATTTCTACCCCTTGAATCTCGTGGACTATCTCAGTGGCTATTCCACCATTTCCAACTACTACAATTCTCCTAGCATTCTTTACTTTTGAGGAAAAATTCTCCACAGACTCTGTGTCCCTTATACCAATTACGTGAGGATTATTCTCAGCTATGAGCTTAGGCCTCGCTCCGTTACAAAGGCATAATTTTTTGAACTGTATAATTTCTCCTGATTCTGTTTCTACAGATTTATTTTTCAAATCTACCCTAGCTACTGTATCGTGTATGACAGAAACTGAGGAATGCATTTCTTCCAAAGTCATAGCGCTGCGTTCTTCAACGTCAAATTTTGTCAAATTTTGACCAACCGGTACGATGTTAGTTACAGCTTTGATCAAGGGACTGGCGGTAATTAACACCACCTTTTCTTCAGGGGCTAAAAAGGCCAAGCCTTCAGCACAAGAAACACCAGCAATGCCGCCTCCGATTATAACAAAAGTTGCTTCCATATTTATTCTAAGATTTGTCTCTAATTTCTAAATTGCGGATACAATCTATCCACGTGATATAAAACTGGTTGGATTTATTGATTTTTAACTTCAGACTCTGGCTTGTACCATTCTGAATAATCGTAATGTCTGTGAGGTACGTCAAAAGTGATAGTCCCGTAGTCTTTTGCTCTTGCGATTGCGACTAGTAGCTCCTGATGTTTAACTTGGCAGATCCCGGTCTTTCTGAAAGTATAAAAAATCGCTATATTCCTCTGCTGATTATTGTACAATAGTTTAAGTCCAGTTTGATAACTGCTTACGAGTAGCTTAACACCGCGCCGTTATACTTTGAGATAAACTGCTTCAATAACTCGGGATTCTTGTGGTCTAAGACAAGATACTCGTCCCTGCAAATTGGGCAAGGATTTCCCGTAGAAATAACTCCGTTTCTCTAGAAAATTAAAAAGGAAAGATTAACATCAGAAAAAGAACAATGTAACTTCTAGCAATCAAAAGGGTAAATAGCAATGCATACGATGCAGGTTTTCCTTGTTTTCCGCGGGGGTATAGCTCCCTTGTGATTTCTTCTATACTGTTTCCATACAGGGTCGGTTCCGTAGGTCGTTTGGTACGCTGTAATAAAATAAACAAATTAATTTTTGTTGGTTCATTTAAAAGTGCGAATTTAAATTACCTGAACTAGCGAGGTATCGTTTGCTAGTTTCGACAGAGTGTCTTTTGGTCCTATCCTTCGCTGGATCAATCGGCTTATCCTGTTTATTAGTCGCTTCTTCGTCGTCTCGCAAATACGAGCTTAATGAAAAACACCGCGTTGTTAAAGCCTGAATAACAATTAAACAACTTGTAATTTTGTAGGTTAGGTAAGGTTTCACGCACATCTAACCCCATATGTAAAAAGAGTGACAAACTGCGTTACCCTTGTCGCGTAATCGGCACGTAATATTGCAGACGTCCCCCGTATCGCGGCTAATATCAGTGACATTATTACCAGTTAATTAAAATCACCGGTTTATTTCAATAAAACAATAAATAAAATAACCGTGTTTTAGGTTATGTTAAGTTAGGTTAGGGATATTGGTCGTGACGTAGAGACTAGGGGGGTGCGAATTTTTTATTTTTTGTTCGACAATTGGCTAACCTGAAAGCTTCTGTCGCCGCGTCATCACCGTGAATAATTTTCGAAAGTCAAAAAGACGATGAATTATTAACAGATATTGAAGCCCAACGATTGAAAATTGATTAATAATTTGTATAAATCAAAGCCTCTTTGGTTAATGTATGATAATATGATAGGTGTTGTAAAGGGGGCTCCGGGTATTTGTGATTTTGATTGTTGATTTGACTCCAGTTTGAGAATTATTCATTCTGGATTCACCAAGGCAGCGAGTGGTACGTGAATATTAGGTGAGAATATATTTCTTGTTAGTTTCAAGTTTATTGATAACATTATAATGATCGAAAATATTGTACGAAAATTGAGGCTATAATAATGGGTAATAATTTAGCGAGGTTTTTTATTGCAGATGGCTGCTCAACGCAGAGATAAATGACTCGGAGATATTGCTGACAGTCTTCTAGCATCCAACCAAATCCGCATATACTATAACATTCGTTACTCGTTCCTCCCGCATGGATATATTTCGTGTATAGGAAATGATTTGATATCTTCTGAAAAAAAAGAAAAGAAAAAAAAAATAGTAACTGTGAATTGGTTGTTCATAAAGAGGATAAATTATTGAAGAAATGTGAGTGGCTTGTCTATCGGCCGAGTATACATATTCGTTAAATTTCTATAATAATTGAACCCTAGAATTTTCTTTGGGGCGGGGTTTCGAATTCTATTTATTTCCCATATGTTAGTCGTTAATATTATACCCTGCAACATCGTCGTTATTAAAAAAATAAATGCGAGGTCGGTCATATATAATTGATAGTATCACGAAAAAAGAAAATATGAAATGAAATGATATGAAATCAGAAGAGTTTATTAAGTGAATTGCATGCTGACGAATATTCTCGAGTGTTAGAAAGTGAAATTAGATAAGGAAAAATAGTACTTCAGTTCAATATGTTCCCCACCCCCCTGAAAAAACGAATACATGCGTAAAACGTCGCAATAATAATCATAATAATAAAAAGAAGGAAAAAAGAATAATAATAATAATATTAATAATAATAATAATGATAAGAAGGCCGATAATAATAATAATAATGACGCCGCCGCTCTTCGTTATAAATAGATCGAGACCTATGTGTGCGTATTAAACCGTGTTCCGTTCTCCTTTCCTATTGGCTTGTCCACGGGTAGGAGAGGAACGCGTAGTGCGCAGTAGAGGTGCGCAATGACGCGTCTTGCCAGTCTGCCTTTCGAGCGAGGGTCGTTTGCCGCAAGGAGAGAATTTCGCATTAGAATTTTTCTTATTTCTCAGGATATAATCGCTACATTTAGTTACCAATAGATATCAATATTATGGTAAATAGGAGCTAAATCAAAAAAGGGATATTTAAAAATACATTTACCAGGATAATCGGAGATAATATACAGATTTTAGTGTTGAAATCTTTTTACATTCATTGCCCGTATGGGATCGTCTCAAAGGACGTTCATTTTATAAAAGTTCGTTTGCGTTATTTTGGCTAGTTGCAGAGCGATAGAATTAACTGATCGAAGTAGTTTAATTTTAATTTAATTTAATTTTAAAAAATTTTTTTTCATTGTTTCCTTTTGATATCGCTCATATAAAACCAAACTCATAGGGTTTCTCCGTATACGGAATATAATTAAGTATAAAATAACGTTTCCTCATCGACGAGGGTATTTTACAATTTTCAATGTTCATTTTCCATTTTACAATGAGGAAGAAGAAAACTTTTCTAGTTTATTGTAAAATGGCGTCTATACAACGTTACACGTCATATGCGTCATCATCGGTAAAGGGAAATTTTTGTGTTCAGTTACAGATATCGTGATGATTCTTCGTCTACCACCCGGATATTAAATAATCATCGAGGATAATCAAGCGTTTACAAAATGGTGAGTTTCATGGTCATTTTATTTAACAATAAAAATTAAAAAAATAAAATAAAAATAAGAAATCAACGCATTCTCGTTCGTCGATAGAAATGAAATGAAATGAAATGAAATCATTTTCATTTTTTTTTTTCTTTCTCTTTTTGTTGTTTCTTCCATTCGCTTGTCGGCCATCGCGACACACTCCTACCTAGTTAAAATACTTAAATAATGCGGCGCCACCGTAGGCATAGGAACAGAACCTCTGCCCCAGATCAATAACCTCATAGCCCGGCCCATTCGCCGTTCCGGTTTCGCCCGTATATACCGAATGTCTATTGAATGTCCGCTATTACAAGTAGCACATGAAGGTATTATTTATAATTTTATTCGCTCGGACGCGACTCAGGCAGGCCTTCGCCTTTCTCCGATCCCTGCTCCCCTCCTTCACCCCCTGGGAAACCCGTTATTTACCAACGCGGTGAAAAACATTTACGAATTCAGGATATTTATGTTTTTATAATTACTCCTCATTATCTTCCTTATCGTTGAAATTCTTCCTTATTACTCCGGATTATGAAAGCCCTCGTGATTCATGGGAATTCTATTATTATTATTATTATTATTTATATTAATATTACTAGTATTACTGTCATGATTATTATTGCGTAATCTCAGTGCATACGTATGCACATTTCAGCTTATTTATTGAATATACTATATATTTCCTTATGGAATCTTGTTTCGATTTTTTTTTTCTTTTTTAATCATAGATAGTTTTTCTGTTTCATATGAATTTAATTATTATTCATTTTTATCTTTCATTGATTACAGCCCCGCATTGACCCGCTACAGCTGCTTAAGTGTCTCAGCGTACTTTTGGGACCTACAGGAGGAATAAAGAGCAACGACGAAGTCCAACGTTTAGCCAGCCTAATGACTAAGTTTTCTAAGAAACTAGTCTCAAAATGCATCTATATACAAATACTCAAGACTACAAACACCGATCTTCTGGGCCAGTGAGTATTAGCTTCAATATTTATTTATTTATTTATTCATTCATTCATTCATTCATTGCCTTGAAATTTCTTATTTTATTTTATTTTATTTATTAGGAATTTTATAATTTCACTTACTTATATCTCTAATATATAAAATTGTCTAGAGATAAAGAACTCTTTATGTAACGCTTGGAAAACTTGGGACAGATAAGAGTCACGCCCTAATTACAGTAGATTATCATTTATTTTTTTGTAACGTTAGAAAACAATTGGATCAATAATGTGTGAACGAATTTTTTTTTTCCATAGTAAAACTGGTATTAAAATAAAATGAAAGGAATCTTCTGTAAAACGTATATTTGACTCATGAGGAAAAGTGTAAAAATTTCTCTGTTAATTAACTCCTCGTAAAAATTCTAGAAAACAATAACAAAAATTAGCAAACTAGTTTGAAAGATGCAGTTAAATCTTGTGAAAAACTGCTACGGTAAAAAGCCCTCATCTTAAAATCACGGGGACCCTGTTCTGTTCCAGATTCATGGGTGCAGGGGGATGGAATCTAGTCCATATGTGGTTGACGGATGGAATTCTAGCAAAAAATTGGGCTCTGATACAGGAACTGTTAGAGCTACTTTTGCTATGTCCAGTAGACGTGGAGCGTCTTAAAACAAACAATTGTCCAAAGCTGATAAAAGGTCTTTCTAAAGAGGGTAGTCACCACGTGGTCAGAGTTTTGGCTAGTAGATTGGTTGAGCAATGGTTGAAAATTGTGAAAGGAGAAGCGGCGCCAAATTCTGTCCCTGCCGACATAATGACTTTACCAATACAGACCCTGATCGGTCAGAGTCAGTCGTTACCTGGGCACCAGCAATACGCGAGATCGAATAACACCACAGATCACATAGCAGAGAACGGAGAACTTCACGACGGTCAATTACAGTCGTTAGAGTTTAGCGAAAATCAATCAAACGTAGTGCAGCTAACTGACAAACTTCAGCAGCTTCAAAGGCCGCAGCAAAATGAACTGCCAGCTAAAAATCCTCAACCTCAACAGAAACAATACTATTTAGTCTCGTCTTCTTCACAGCAACAACAGCAACAACAGCAACAGTCCTTGCCGGTTTATAAAATAACTATTCGTGACGGTAAACAAGTTTTAGCTAAGGTAGAAACAGATCCAGCTAATATAAATAATGTTTTAAATATAAACAACTCGAACAATGATAGTAGAACTAATGGCGATGAAAATGCGGATCGTTCGGTAAGGGATAGTGAGATTGGTACTATCGAAGAAACTATTGAAGGGGCGCAAGAACTGGTTCTTGATAATTCAAACCATTTATCCAGTGAAGTGAAAGAATCTGTAGCTAGTTCTAAAGACAATAATACTGAATTAAATAGCGATGATGTTAGGGATAATAATAAAGATTCTAAGGAGGGTGTTGTTGGTGACTGTAACAAGTCTAGTGACAAAGAAAATCGGGATTTTCATAAAAAGGAAGACAAGAAGTCCGCCAGTAGTTCGGATAAAAAATTAAATAGCCATAGTTCGTCGTCTAGGAGCTCCTCCAAGCATGGTTCAAGCTCACATCGATCCAGCTCCAGTTCCCATAGGTCCAGTTCCCATCGGTCGAGTTCGGGAGGTTCTAAGCGGTCTAGTTCAAAGGAGAAATCTTCGTCCAGGGACAATTCTTCGAAAGACAAAGACAAGCACCGTTCCAGTTCTAGCAAGCACAGTTCCTCGTCGTCCTCTTCTAAGGGCGTTAAATCAGACCGTGAGAAGGACAGGGAGCGGGAAAAGGAAAAATTGAAGAAGGATCAGGCGGAGAAGGACAAGGCAACGTTGGAGAAGGTCCAAGGCCAGGCTTTGAGTACAAAGATGGGAAAGATACCTAAGAAAAGAGCAGAGGACGAACTAAGACAATCGGCGGACTCTTCGCCGACTAGAAAATTGTCCACAGATTCAAAGGAGGGAAAAGAAAAGACTGACGCAAAAAAGGCTTCGCTACCGGAGAAAAAAACAATCTCTATATCAATTGAGAGCAGGAAAAATCTCGTCGAATCTTCGAGACCTAAAACAGTCAAAACGTTCAATTCTAAATTCAGGTCTACAGGCTTGGAGGAAGAAGTTAAACCCCCGCCACCTAGGTTCGCTAAAAAACCTGGCGCTACAGTCGACAAGAAACTTATCTCCCCTAAGGTACCAGCTCTGAAGAGGCCGTCGCCGCCAAGGGAAACTATTCCGTTGCCAGACAAAAGAGCCAGACTATCTCTAGACTCACCCACTACTCCGCCGCCTACCGAGGATAAGAAGGGAGGCATCAAACTCATTCCAGCTAAACCTAAACGTAAGTATATATCGGTATGGCCGATTTTACGTATCAAAGTATCATTTCTAGGGGTCATTTACACCTTGGAAAAATATATTTTATTAAGGATCTGTGTATTTACTATTTATTTGTTAGATCAGTTAAAAGTTGAAGAAATTTTCAAGCCATTAATTCTGATAGTTTGATGCACTCAAGGTCTTTAAAAAAAAATATCTAATTTTAAGCTGTAAACTTCCCCTTTTTTTATTGCTTGTATTTAATAAATTATTGCATTCACAGTATACAGGTAGTTGTAACTATTTCATTGTGGTAAGGTGTACAGCTTGCTCTGGCATTTTTAATCAGTGCCTATCCATCCACTTGAAATAAATTTCTGAGTTCATTTAGACACAATTTTTTCGGATTTAATCCTCAGACACGATTGATCAAATATGGGAGATGAATAGGTATTTAAAAAAAATCGATTCATTCAGAACTTTTAGATATCTCCTTTAAGTTTAGATCAATTAATTCAAAGATTTACAAGTATATCTTCGTTTTATGATTGTTATATGAAATCTTAATGATTTAGGAATGCCATTGCAACGACGTAGTTTGTATAACTACTAACTTTTGAATGTTAAGTTTGCAGGTGGATGTGTGGAGGACAATATGCTGCCGAACGGTTACTTTCTGTTGTTCAATATTTTTCAAATAATTCAATATTCTCCACCGTTTAATATTGCCCTTAATGTTTCGATTATTTAATAACTTGTTAGATTTCTTACAGGATTATTCTGAAATTCTTTTACATCCATGATAGCCCACCCCCACCCGTCCCCTTACATAGCACCTGTATCCCAAAAAAATATCCAATACCAGTAAGGTCCAACGACCCCCCCTCAAGCTTCTAAGCAAAGGTTGGAACATCGTTGGATGTCAATTATTGTCAACTGATTGGATATAATCTCGTTTTGGCAAATGAGAATGATTAATCTTCGTACCGAAGAGAGAAGAGTCTAGGATTGGATTCATCCTTTGGTTTATAACGTTAATTAAGAAGATTCCAGCAGGTAACCTTCGATAAAATAATAACTAAAACTCTATACTATTAAAAAGAAAAAACAGAAAAAATATATAGTGAAAGTACGCGTTTATCTATGAATAATTTTGTGAACAAAAAAAAAAAAAGGAGAAGAAACAAAAAAACAAGATAATTTCAACTATATCACAGCTACACGTTCCCGTTGGTGCGGTCGGAGCGTTTGAAGTTTAAAAACATTGCGCGCAACTCGGCGAAAAAGCGAAAAAATCCAAAAAAAGACAAAAAACAAAAAAAAATCAAAGAACATTTTATCGTATACGTATACGTATCTCTATATAGGTAAGGCAAATAACTAATTCTTTGTCTATATCGATATATAATTTTTCCTTGTAAATGTGTACACCCTTTTTTATTATGCGTTGAAAATAAATTTATCAGAAATCTGGAAAATGAAAAAAGAAAAGAAAATAAAAGAAAAGAGAAAATAAAAGGAAATATATATTATATATATAACAACAACAAGAACAACATAAATCTTGTGGGTTTGCTACTGATCTATAAAATAATTATATCGATTATCCGCATATACTATATACTATACATTATTATATACTAAATAATTTAAAAAAAAAGAAAAAAAAAAGTGCGTAGCCAACACTCAGCACATATTTAGGACCGAGGGCCCATCCAGATTTCCATCCTCTCGGTTAAAATTCGTTTATATTATTTATAGGTATCGTTCGTACTCGCACAGCCTTTGCTATTTGATATTATGATTTTTTTATATTTTTTTTTATCATTTCTAAGGCCATTATAGAACCGAAATTCAATTTCATATCGTTAAAATCTTAGTATTTTGATATAAATAGCAAAACAAAAAAAAGTTTGCAAAAATTGATATAAAAATAAATAACTTGATATTTATTTGCAATAAATATATAAAAATATATATATAATATATACCTATTTAAAACAAAGTACAATTGTCTCGATCATCGGGTATCGCGCGAATTTTTCAAATTCAAATATAAAGTACCCATAATTACCGCAGTGCGTCGCTGCGCGTTACGTTACGTGGAAATTTTAAATTCAAAAATAACTCTGCATGAGATAGGTGAGATTATTTAATGTTTCTAATTATCGCTCGGCTGGGCGACGAAAAACTATACCTATATACATTTTTCTCTAATCTTTATTTTACATACGTGAATATTATTCAACGATTTTAATAATCGAGGATTACGGAATAAATCTGAATTCTATCACAAACAACAATATACGTAATTTACTCTAACTGGGGACGTAAATATGAATATGAATATGAAAATGAAGATGAAAATGAAAATGAAAATTAAATTGAAAATGAGAATGAAAATTAAATTCACTAACATTATTCAATACGAATGATACAATACGCGCGGAAATATACACGTATTATAATTATCATTATCATTATTCTTATTATAATTTTTTTTTTTTTTCAAATTTTTTTTTTTAATATTGAGAGAGAGAGACATCAGGTGATGATGGAACAGCCGATACGGCGCGTTCAGTACAAGAAGGTGGATCGGACGCTGTGACGTCACAGGCGTCGCCCCATATACGGCGTCTCGAATTGCCGGCAAGGCGAAGAAATCTTCCTCTGTCCATCGTACGGCGACCTACTGCCGAATACATAAATGATTCATATATGATGACTTTGATCGATTTAATTGTTTTTTTTTTTTTTTTTAATTTTTTTTTTCTTTCTTTCATTCACAAATGAATTGAAGAGGAGTTATTCAAAGATGACAATTTTTACATACAAATTCCCCCCCACCCCCCCTTCAACCCGCACATTTCGTAATTGATATAAATCGTAAATTATTGCAGATTTCTCTAACGTATAGAGGAGTTGAAAAAAAATAATTTCTTTTATTCGATTCTTCGTTATTTTAATTGATCAACTGTGTTGCATTTTGTATACGTAGATCGTGGAAAAAGAAAAAAAATAAAAATAAAGAGTTAGCGATAATTTTACGCTCTTCGTTATCAGGGAAATATAATAAAACAGTTGTGACTATACTCCGTGTGACGTTTGAAAACAAGAATTGCGCGCATTAAAAAACTTGACGATACGTATTTTCAAATTTCAAAATTTTCTCTTTATACTTCGGGCTCCAATTCTTTGCGAAATATATAGTGAAATAATTTGTATACGAAATGACCGCGAATTTTTCTGAAAACATTATTTTGAAAAAAAAATAATTTTAACACAGTTGAAGACAATAAAAATAAAATAAACCAAGTATACTAATTATACTTTTGTTTACAAAACTAAATTAGAATTTTTCTTTGAAATATTATAACTGTTCAGTATTTTTTTTTTTTATTTCTGAGATTGAAATTATTTTCTAATTGAATTTGAAAAATAAAGAAATGAAATGATCAATTATTCACGAGCAAGTTGATATATTAATATCAGATTAATATACATGTAAAGCTCGGATGGAATTAATTTTATGTTGATTCAGCAGAGATACACTTATGTATATCGGTCTGTCGTCGGTTGTATATAGATGTTGAGAAAATAATAAGAGCGAGACGGCGTCTAGATTTTCGGTCTACTCCTCTCCTCCCCCTCCTCCCCACCCAACGACTGAGTCGATGTTTTCAACTCGTAGCGTAAATAGGCGTCGGGACGCCGAGGTACTAACTGTTTAGAAAGCGTTGATTCACCCGCGTTATTTCATCCGATAAATAATTATTGAATATACGGGGATGATCGAATCTTAATTTAATATCGTTTTTAAATAAATTTAAATCTTTTTAAATGATTATAGTGATGGTGTTTATTAGATGTAAGTTTTTTTTTTTTTTTTTGTTTTTTTTTTTTTTTTTTCTTCGGAAGTAACATTTATTTATTAATAATTCTTAGTTTTAAAGGAAATAAAATAAATTTACATAAAACCTATGTACATGTATTTCCCTTATTTACTATGTATTAATTTCCATTCCATAATATGTATATTTATAGAAAGAAAGAACAAAAAAAAAAAGTACATATATACATTATCTATTTCATATTCTATATAATATTTGAATTTAGCGGATTCTTCACGGATATATTTCTTTTATATTTACAGTTTTTAATCATATTATAAACGCGATAATTGCGTAATATACAAAGTCGACGAAACGTTTCTAATAAGTTTAAATAAACTATTTTTTAAATAGAAAATTTATATCGACTCTCAATTTTTGAGTTTGATTTTTATTCATCATTAATTTTGTCGACTTTGAATAATGCGCTATGTATTTTATACGAATAAAAGAAGCTAATATTAAATAGTTTGAAAATTATATGAATAATTAATTAATTAATTAAATAACGTTAAGACGTAAAGATCAGCGATATATATTGCGTAAATATTTTATCATATCGTTTAATCGAATGATTAAATTTGAGGAGAATTAATTGACTTTGAATTATTTTATCGAAGGAACTTACTGCGAATTTAAATTACCTTGAAACTACGAAGGTTGAGATTTTGAAAGTTTGCTTACAAATTATAACTTTCAATTGATATTTCCTTGAGAGATTTAATGACTTGATTTAGATACTCGGTGATGTGATCTTCCGCTCGAATCAACCCACCTCAAATCTGATGGATGTTTAAACTACATGGTCGTCTCTTTACCCCACACCTATGATAATATAATTGATGATTATTTTATCCTTCTAGTAAACTGGGGTCCGTATCCTGCGTCCTTGAGAGCTTGAATTATCTCCGTTAAGAATATAATTTCAGAGATTTATTCCCGCCCCAAGCCGGAGCATACCCTGTTATTAAAATTTCTCATTTCACAAGTCTCGAGGATTCGCTAGAGTAAATTTAACTAAATTAACTCTTTGAATCTCGGGATATTAGGATCCTTCAACTCGCCATCATCCTTGACGAATTTCAACGTGTATAAAATTATTTTATTTTATTTTTTCTTCTCTTTCTTTACAGATAATCCCTTAGTCTATTTCCCCGATTATTTAAAATCGCAACGTCCTACTATTTCCCGATTTATATTTCAGGTAGATTATTGCCGAAGCTATGGAACGAGATTCGATTTCTCTTCTTCATTTCTAATCAAAGTGTGAATTGCAAATGATAAATTCACTCGAAATTTAACTGTTTAATTTATTTCGCATTTTTCTTGTTACAGCTATGGTCCTACAAGAGAGCGACATGTTCATGGATGCCTTGACTGCGTCGACGAAGAGCAAAGAACCCCGAAAACGAAAGAGGAGAACTTCACTTTCAAAGGACGGTGCACCCGACCCCAAGAAACCGGAAGTGCAAAACGAGGGGTGTGACGCGACGCCGCCACCCTCGTCGCCGTTGAGTTCGGACGAAAAATCTCCGGTCGTTGTCAAGCCTAATTTCAAGGTATTTATTACATAATTTTATATAAGACATTCGGAAGATTTATTCAAGATGCTAAATCGGCTTAGGAGATTATTCCGAAATTGTTCAGCGTCGAGTTTTACCCTGAAAGTTAATTTATTCTCTGTACGTTAATATCCTGCTTTTAGTTTTATCAAGACACTCTTGAGACGGATGAAGACAAAGAGAAGAAAGTTAAAGACGAGATTAAAGAGGAACTGAAAAAGGAAAAGGATGAAGCAGAAGCTGCTGATGAAAAGGAACTACTCAAAGAGCTCAAAGAATCGAAAGAGAATAACGAGGAGGAGGAGAGATCTACGAGTAAGTTTCACGCCAATTTCACTTCATTTTTATTCTTATTGATATCATTTTAAGAGATTTTCGGGAATGATAAATCGCTAACAAATCGTGATAATATTTAATTTTAACAGCGCCGACACCAGACGAAGAGATCGAGGATAATAAGGGTCCAAATTCGCCGATAGAAACGACGCCGGAAACGTCAGAGTCTGACCGTAAAGAAAAACGGGATTTAAGTCCGAGTTCGGAAATTCGTTACGTTAACGGTCTTAAGAGTGTATTGCTTTCCCAGAAACGTAAGGGACCAAAGAAAACGTTGAAATGGAAGACTGACCTCGAATCGATAAGGTATTTCGAACTCGACGAAACGGAACGGGTCAACGTCACCAAGACTTTCACCGATGCTAAACAAATGGAAAAGCAAAACGAGAGGGAGGCTTTCCAGATGGCGAGAAAGCTTAGTGAGTTTTAATCACAATAAAAGATATCATTTTATCGCCGATTAATTATTCTTCGGAATGATTAATTCTCCCGAATATCGGGAATACGGGAAAGAGTTGGAAATTGAAAAGAAAAAAATTTCTTACAATATTTTTCAAAGAAAAAAAAAAGAAGCTATTCCCAAAATTTTCATTTTTATTTTATTTCTCCATCTTTTATAGTCCATTTTCTATTCACTCAGTATCAGAGACCTTGAACTCTGAAACTTTGATAATGGTATCGTTTTGTTATTTATTTACTTCCGTATTTTTTTATTTTTTATTTATATTTGATAAAGATGTAACAAAAAAACTCAACACAGATCAAAGAACTCATCAAATATATTAAATTAGAATGAAAGGAGAGGGTCAGAAAATTGCAAAATCGAGATTAAGTAGTCATTCCGTTTATTGTGCTGAAAATGAATAATTTCATACTAAACTAATGAACAATATCCTTTTTTCTTTTATAGGCACGGAAGATCTAATGGAAGAGAAAACTGTATGGAAACCTTTAATCCCTGTCGATTTACCACCAGCGTTAGTCGAACATGGAAAGAACAGTCGGGAAAAAGACATACAATATGCAAGAGAGAAGGGAATACTGCAAGCTCTATACTTCAACCGCAGCATGTAAGTATTACACTCTCTTTGTTCAGCAGAGTCTAATAAAACGTGAAAAACTATTCTTCATTGAATATTTTCAACATTTACTAATACCTCTACTTCTCCCTCTCTCTCTCTTCTCTAGGATTCCAGACTCTCCCGCAGAGCCCGACGAGGAACGTCATCCCATGACAGATCCAAAAATAATACCATTAGAAGATCTAACTGGAAATAAGGAGAGCGAAAAGGACTTTACATCAATGGCATGGCCAGAACCAAAGCCCCAAATATTCCAGGCCCCGGTAGTACCTGCGTATACCTTCCCCCCCTTCCCCCACGCTCAACCATCAATGATGGGTCCGATGGGACCTCAGGGCCCGATTCCACCCATGGGACAAATGCCCCAACAAATGATGGCGCCAGGACCAATGGGTCCGATGGGTCAAATGGGTCCAATGGGCCCCGAGATGGGAGGACCAATGCCAAGCGGAGGTGGAGGCTGGCGAACAGGCGATGGAAAAGTCGTAGTCCCTGATGTAGGCATGCCAAATATGCCAGGCGGCTATCCTCCAGGTCCTGAAGGCCCTCTAGGACCACCGGGAATGATGGGACCACCGATGTTCAATCAACCAGATGGATTTGGTATGATGGGACCGCCCGATGACATGGGATACGGTCCTGGGAACATGGGAAACAATTTTCAAGGCCCTCCGGGTTCTGGGATGTATGGCCCAGGCCTTGGGCCCGGTCCAGGTCCAGGTCCAAATTTCCAAGGTGGACCAAGAGGAGGACCAATGCGAGGGGGACCAGGAGGCATGGGACGAGGAGGACCAGGAGGACCAGGTGGACCAGGAGGACCAGGAGGACCAGGACCAGGACCTGGTTGGTACAGAGGAGGAGGAGGAGGAGGAGGAGGTCCAATTTCTGGTAGAGGAGGTGGTGGATGGAGAGGCGGCGGCGGTGGTGGTGGATGGCGAGGAAATGGAAAGCAGCCACCTATCTGTAGGCAATTTTCAAAGAACGGTTACTGCAGGGTAGGAGATAAGTGCCAGTATCTACATCCCGGTGTTAATTGTCCTCCGTATTGAAAATGCGGTTTTTAACATCGATTTATTGATGGTAAGACTTTGACTTTTTGAATACAATAGCGCGCTGTTTTAAGCATGCGGAGTTGGCCGTAAGTTTTATATTCACCAGATTTAATCTTGTTGGATATTAGATTGATTTCAAATCATCTATTATGGTTGAATTTGGAACGTGAGGGGTTTGACTGACTTTTATGAAAACTATGTTTAGCTAAGGAAAATAGCTAAACATCAACGAGGAACTGTGACTACCAATCTGTATAAAAATAATATCTTTTTTATCGGATATGTGGTTGCCTCGAATCAGAATGCCTAATATTTATCGTGGACACCTTCAGTTCAAATGTAATATAATAAACAAGAGTGTTATTAAGAAGAAGAAGAAGAAGAAGAAAAGGGATGTTCGGAGTAAAATAGGAAATAAATATGTGGATAATTTTTTTAGTGTAAATATTAAAGGCGTATATAATAATATTAGTAAATAATAATAATAATAATAATAATAATAATAATAATAATAATAATAATAATAATAATAATGTTAATGTTAATGATAATAATAATAATAATAATAATAATAATATAGTTTTGTATAAATTAAATAATTGATAGGAAGAAGAAGAAAGATAATATTAATTATTATTATTATTCGGAGACTGTTTTTACGTCTATTGCAATAATGAAAAGTTGAATGAAATTCTAACTCTAAGCGATTGTGTTATCATTTATTTAACGCAATCGTACGAGTTGTAATTATATTGTTTGAAGTAAAAGAAAAGAATATTCGTGGGAAATATATTAGGTATAGAAAATTGAAAAAGAAGAGTGAAAGTTTCTCCGAGAATATACTTATTATTACGTTTATGTGTAATATCAAACAAATTACGCGATCGTATATATATAGAGAAGATATAATAGATTTTAGTTATAATTCATATATTATTATATTATAGAATGAAAAATCGAATGAACGATTATTAATAATATTATCATTATTATTATTACTATTATTATTATTATCATTAATAATCATTATAGAATTGTATCAAAGGTTTTTTCTACGTTTTCGAATTCGAGGGGGTAGCGGTTACCTGTTTTGTACATGATTCATTTATTATTATGTTTGTATATATATATATATATTATCGTCGGTTGTTTAATACGAGAGCTGCTTCAGAGAAATACACGAGTTATTAAAATAATCATATTATTATTAGAATAATTACCTGATTATCACAAAATATTTCAATCCATAAATGATAAGTTTCCAATAATTCTTATTTCCCATATAGTTTCTTTAAAGACAGCTTTATTTCGTTTTCTCTTTCAATTTTCATTATCATTATTATACATTTATAATTATAATATGTTATAGTATTTTTATCAGTATAGTATATGGTATCATATATTATATAATATATTATATATATATATATCTTACAACAAGACAGGTACGTACAACGTTACAATATTATAAATTATAATTTATAATACATGTTTAATAAATATACACATATATATTTATTTTTGAAAATATAATTCAAAAGTCTCATATACATATACATATATATATATAAATATATATATAATATATATATATATATGTGTATATGTATAGATATAGATATATATAGCTTTGCTTTTATAATATTATATTATTATAGTCAGTGTAGAATTTAAAAAATAATTTTTTGCACATATAGAAAAAATCAGTGCGTGACGATCACTTTAATACGTACACCGTATATTTATACAGGTATATAGGTATCTAATTTTCTCTTATTTAGTTTTAGCTGCAGTACATTCATATAGTTGTTGTTTTTTTTTTTTTTTTTCTTGCTTTTTTTCAGATTATATAATATTTTTGAATCGCAAGCAAATATAGCCGCATACTATATAGTATATCTAGTATCGGTGACGTCACGTTACAATT
Source organism: Tenthredo notha (assembly GCA_914767705.2). Taxonomy (NCBI): domain Eukaryota; kingdom Metazoa; phylum Arthropoda; class Insecta; order Hymenoptera; family Tenthredinidae; genus Tenthredo; species Tenthredo notha. The sequence goes on along the minus strand of OU611921.1, from coordinate 5,831,982 downwards.
ATATATATATATATTTTTTTTTTTTTTTCATCGCACGGTGCGATTTCAGGTATCTTGGGAATATATTTTCGTTCAGTTTTAGTTTAGTTTAGTTTGGATATTTTTATTTTTTTCTTTCCTTTCTTTAATAATGAAAAAAAAAAAACAAAATAATAATAATCAGATGAAATTTATGTTTAAAGAAACGCTGACGTAATGATATACTATAGTTTTTTTATATATATATATATATATATATATCTGAAATTACATCTATTAATATATTTTATTCTCATATCTTATCAGGGAAGACCTGGGTCACAGGGACAATCTACCCATAGCGATACTCTATAGAGGATTGAAATCGTCCCCTAGCTTTCTTTCATCGTGTGCGTCCGACGTGCGTACATGTCATGAATATGCACAACGGGATGATGGTAATGTGTGTTAATAATAATAATAATGATAATGATAATGATAATAATAATGATAATAATGATGATACAGTCTAGTCAATTTTCGACGCGGAGTTGCGTGACGTTATAAGCGAGGAAATTTACATATCAACTTAAGCGATACACGGTGCGAACGGTGTGGTATAATTACATCCTGATAAACGTTCACTGAAAATGTACATGTCCGCAATTTCGGCAGTTTGCTCACATAATTAATGAGCGTTACGCAAAAATTCATTTTTCCGTAAATCGGACTATATGATTATTATTATTATTATCTTGCCTGTATATATATGAGGAGAGATATGGATCCGACAAACGAAATATAATATAATAGAGAAATGAATAATAATTATAGGATTTACGAAATTCTCTTTAATTAATTATCATATTGGTCAGCTGCATATTTCATTTGCTATAGTATTATATAATTATTTTTTTTTTCTTTTTTTCTTTTTTGTATAAAGTAGAAATGCATCGTTTAAATACAATTTATACAAATTTATTTTTCTTTTTCTTCCTCTCTATCTCTCGCCTCGCTCTCTCTCTTTTTGATTTGTTTTTTTTTTTAATTTTTAATTTTTAATTTTTTTTTTTTCTCGCCAAAATAAAATTATCTTTTAATACAGCGTCTGCACGTATACATATAGTAGATGTAGAGCCAGAGGGATGAATCAATTAGGTAGATTTTGAATCTCGGTATACCGAGTCACGTATTTGATGAAATAGTTAGGAGAGCATATATCTCGTTGTTAATTTTCTCCGAGATGAAATGAATTTGATGAAAATTATATATTCTACTTCTCGTAGAATATAATAATTACAACGATGATTCATTATATATTAAAATTGTTATATAATATTTGATGTAGCAATTATTACACAACGAGGCTGAAATTTTGAATGAAATTTAAAATTCTGTACAAAGTCTACCTATTATCATCTTATTTTTCAATATTTAATTTATTAATATATATATATAATATATATAATATATATATTACATATATTACTGGTTTATGTTTGTCTCGTTTCTGCCAAAGGCAACCATTGTGCAGTAGCTCCTCTTCCTGCAAGGACCTCGTGAAATAAATCACGTTGACTTTTACCTGATATTACGCATCTAGCCAGTGTTTCGCTTGCCCCAAGTAGACTGTCGTGAAAAACTAGAAATTCTATGCTAGAACGTGATAGTAAATCTCTACCTAGATCAAAAGTCAAGGCTTCGTTCCATACAGGATTAGTAGTGTTACGTTGCACACCGGTCTTTCTTTTCTTCAGACGTTTTCCATCCTTTGATATAACGCTGACCTGTTGTTATAGAAATACAAAAATACAAAAAAACAATTCGAAATATAATATAGAACGCGATTTGTTCACTCAGGTTTAAATATAAAAAGCAACTTCAAAAATATTTTGCGACTACGATTATAGAATTGGGGAAAAAAACGAAAAAAAAAGAAACAAAGGCCGCTTTGAACGCGAATAGCTGTGCTATACCACCCTTCCTTCGGGCGACACACGTATTATGCGAAATCTTTTGAGCCAGTGAGTCGAAAAGTGACTAGCGACGCGCAAAAAAACAGGGACATTATATAGCAGCCTGTTGGATATATAGGGTACGTCCTTTTCTTTGAAGCGAATGCTGTAACTGCGATCATTTTTTCTTTTTTTTTTCCCCAAAATTTGATACAGAGATAATTTTAAATTGACTACAAAGGGAATTACCTTTACGTAGGGATCAGAGCTGGTCCTTGTGTCATCGACGACTCTAAGATTCCTAGCTTTGATCACGATTACGGTTAATCTTTCAGCCGATGGTAGAAACGATATTGATACCATTAATTCTCCGAGTTCAGCGCGAGCGTCTCTTTCAGTACAGCGAAGAATTGGTCTAGTTATTGTCGCCCTGGAGCCAAGGTCGACAGATGAAAGTGGTAGCTGGACACACCCGATGCTATGGTGACGAGAAAACGCGTCAAAATCGTAGAGTAAAATTTCCAGGGTCCTTCTGACCGCGACTGCTGGTCTCACTTCGAAAACGAAGTCCTCGTCGAATACTGTGCGATAATTAATTACCATATATTTAATTCGTACATAGAGGAAATAAAATCGAGCTTGAATCTGTATACCTGGATTTAAAGTACGTTTGTGAATTCTTGTTTGCCAAACGTTACTGCGATCAGGCAAAAGCCTTATCTTTGCATATGGATCGGCTGTTCCACTCATCTCCCTTGCTTGCAGATCGTGTGCCTGAATTAAATAGATTTTAAACAGTGTCTTCTTATCATCAGGTATTAACTAGTTGAGATTAGTTTCTAATAATTAGACGCTAGATTTAATACCTCGATAAGTCGTACGGTTAAAATTCCAGCTGGTGCATCATAGAATAAACTTAGTTGAAGTTCACCTCTTAAATCTTCGCTAGATGTTGGGGTAGTAGAGTTCGGGTTCGTCGACTATAATAAAAGAGAAAAACAAGTATATATCAAACAATAACTTGGCATGAAATGAGATCCGGATAGAAAAAAAAAATATGAAAAAAAAAAAAATAAGGGAAAATAAGGGAATAAAAGCTTTGACCTTTTGGTACAGCGCTGTGTCGATCTTTGTATGATCAAGCCTCGTGTGCATACTCGGTATAGTCCTCGGTCTGGCAAGTACAACCAATTTTTCCGTCGCTACTAACGGTCCCCCAGGTAACGGTGGGGCAAGTCCAGTTCCCGCTGGACTTACAGGAGATATCAGTGCGCTTTCAGATTCCGATAAAGATACGGCTACGGGTTAGAGAAAGCAGAGGTACAAACCCGCACGTATAGATTAACATGTATACATATAACTATAGATATATTCATTATACGATATATCAATAACATGAAGATTATTCGAATAACGGGAATTATATTGGGAATTCAGGGAAGAAAACCATGGGTAAATAGAATTCATCGAATTCCATGGGGTTTAATCTCACCGCCAGAAGACTCGAGGGCCAAATTATCGTGGGCGGCATTGTGCGGCCAAACTTTGTCCTCGCTTCCACTAGCCCCAGTTCCTAAACCGACGAGAATTTCTTTAGATCTTGCTGCGTCCACACGATCCAGTAAATCCTTTTCAAACCTAGAATAATTTCGCATTTTTTCCCTATGTATACATTCTTCATATATATATATATATACTATATGAAAGATTTTTCCGATTTTTTTTTCTATTTTTCTTATGGGATTTGTCAGACAGCCACCCCCCTTGACTATAGCGAGGACTTTGTTTTTTACCTAACAATCCACTATAAGGTGAATACATAGCTGTGTATACATATGTATATTGCATTTAGCGACGTACCAGTTAAGTGGTCCTCCGACGGCGCCGAGGAGGACGCGGCGCCGGGCGCAGACCGCGTATACAACTATCGCCAGGAGCGTCCCGACGCCAGCTCCAGCCGCCCCCAAGGCTACCAGCGTCGCAACTCCGCTAACGCTTCGTGTATCCATGGGGGAACGCAGCTGCGATCCGTGGGACGTTAACAGAGAAATGTTCTTTTAGGTCTGTATATGTATGTATGTATGTATGTATGTATGTATGTATGTATATATTATACTACATAGGTAGGGTATATTATTTATCTCAGCGTATAGGGAAAGTTTTTTTTGGTACGGTGGCATGATTTTTCAATTAAATGAAAAACCACGTGTTACCATATATTATACAGCATCACATCTTGAACAAGATTAATCGGGGTAACAAAGTTCGGGACTAATTGTATAAGAAACCTGAGAAAGATATCCTACCGTCTGACTGATTGTAACTAGTTAAGGTTTATCTCACCTCGTAGATCAACAAAGTTTATAACAAAGTTTGGAATAGAATAATAAGTGATGAAGATATTTCTTAAGGAGTGGAGATATGTCTTGGAAGTCTTGAAAACGTGATAGAGGTACAATACCGTTATCATATATATATATATATATTAAACTTATGACGAACAATGCAGAATACGTAACACAAAGTGGAGTAGTTTTATTTTGTGAAAACTTTACGAAAGAAATTTAAAAGTGAAGGGAATAGAAATAGGAATAGGAAGAGGAAAAGGAAAAGGAAAAGGAAAAGGAAAAGGAAGAGGAAAAGGAGTGGCGAAAAATTTCATTATCCTTACTCACAGATTCCCCGAAGGATTCTCAAACGCCCACAGACTTTGAAACGGAAACACTCTACAAACGAGGTTTGTTTGTCTGTTTGTTTGTTCATGTTTACTCTTTCTTTGTTGATCTTCGGGCTCGAACGTCGTCTCCCTTATTCCCTATATGCTGTATACTACCCCTAACTCTCTATACGCTATCGGGACTCAACTTGCCAGGTATAGAATAATTAAAAGTACAAAAGGCTGGTAGAAATTTGAAAATATATTCGTCCTTTCAACTCTCACTCTCTATAGCTATCTCTCAGGACATTGTTTTATTCTCTACAGAATTATCTCAACTCTCTTATTAATTATTCAATTATAGTTGTATATAGGCATACAAAATACGATAAGGTCAGTTGGTGTTAGAAATCGAGCATTGTGAGTGAAAGAAAAAAAAAAAAAGAAAAAAAAACGAAAAAAGAATACAAAAATTAATAACGCTTGACAAGGTGATGCCACAAAGGATAATCGGACGTTCGTTATTTATATATACCTAAATGTATAATCCAGTTCGCATTGTGCGGTTGACACGAAACGAAATCGAATTCAAGATACTAATAAAAAATACTGATGGAATTTTCTTTTATATTTTTATATTTATTTTTATTTCATTTTTTTTTTTTTTTTTGCGGAATCTCGTTTAACATTTCTTGACATCTGTTTGTCCCTTTTTCCACACTGTTGAATATCATGCTGAAAGAATCTCTTGGACTTTTGAACAAAAAAAAAAAAATAAAGAATAAAAGAATAAATAAATAAAAAAACTTTTTAAACTAATGGAAAATCCGTCAAAGTTGGGAATTATATTTATATTCAACCGCGTCTTTTACTTCTATGGTTATACTATGGTATATTTAGTATATATATAGCATATTTTTATTCTTCATCCAAGAACAGCGAACGAAATCAGTTCTTAACGAGTTTGACCCGACAGTCGACTTTTGAATCTTTGATATTATAAGAGTGATCTATATTACGCCTTTCATTCTTTACTGTCAAAGTTTTAAACTCTATAGACCCTATTAGGCCTGGTGATAATTTTTCGTTAACAAGACTTATCCTGTAAAAAAATACATCTATAGACTTTTCTCATCTACGAATTTTTAACACCGTGTAGAATAATAAGATGCAAATTTATTTAACTAATTGGAATAAGTTCGACTTTTGAGTTTTTTTTTTTACTTTTCATTTGGGTCATCTCGACTATTTAATTGCGCGTTGAGTTTTGAAAAACGTTAGATTTATAGTCGCCTGAAAGTGTTTTTTCATACCATTAGATTAAAGGCTTTTCTGGGTTCTTTTTTAGCGGCATCAAAAAAAGAAAAAAAAAATCGGGAAGAAACATAGAATAGAATTGCAAGCCTCCACCTGACACGCAGTAACACTTAAGCTCTGGCTTCCGATTCGCTACCTTTCAGAAGTAGAAATTCGTTTCCTAACACGTATAGAGAGTCCCAATTTATTTTCTTAACTCTCAGAGTCTTGAAACAAGATAGAAATAAAAGTGAAGAAAAAAGAAAAAAAAAAAGAAAAAAGGCCTTGGCTACACATCTCGGACAGATGAGACAAAAATATAAAACTTTGCGAAAAACATGAATATGAGAAAACTCACGACTTTGCATAATTCGCGAATATACCCCTTACGTTTTGTCTTTGTCTCTGGATCCGCGTGATATATATATATATATACGACAGGTACCTAGTCTCAGTGGACAAATTTTTTTTCGTCTGTGAATTATGATTATAAAGTTAGAACGTCATCCACCCCTCATTCCTATATGGTGTGGAAAATAACGAAAATATATATGCAGCGGCAGTATTATGCGAAGATACTAAAAAGTATGTAATATAACGAGCCGCGATTTTGGAACAATTTTTTATGTACTCTATTTCGCTATATAGCAGTTAATCTAGTATACTTTCACATCTTTACATATACTATGGGATATAATGTACAACTATATACTTTTACTCATACGTGACGTGACCAGACTCTATTATTTGCCATTGTTACACATTATACAAAAGCTCAGTGTAACACATGGATAGAAATTACCTATACGTAGGGTAGTCGAAGATTTTCCTGATCTTTTTTTTTGTTCCCCGTTCTAAGATCCTTCGCGTATTTTATCTATCTACCCTGTTATTCGCGCGCGATAACAGAAATCGCGGCCTCGGAGAAAAGCCAATTTCGCGCTTGAACTTGAGATTCGTGTAACCGCTTCATCCGGATATAAAATGAAATTGCTTTCCTTATATCCGAATTCTAACTATCATTAACGGTTACTTATATATATAGGTATATATATATATGGGTCTAATTATAAGATCTTATCTTCCTTTCAATTCAGGATAATAATTGTAAATACACGGTTTTTACTAAAATTCACTTATTCAGAGGCAGGGCACGTACTCATAGGTATATACTCGCGTACTATTATCATCCCTTGACCCTGACTGTGGCCCTGATATCTTATTTATTGTATCCACCTTGAGGAAATGAGATTTTCCGAGGCAAAGTGAACAACCAGACCGGGTTTATACATCCTAGATTTTCGTACTTCACGATGTTATATACACCCAAGTCCCGTGAGGATTAAAGTATAAACGTGTAAAAATGTAATTAATGTTTTATATTATTTGACCTATGAGCTTTGAAGCCAATAATCGTATTCTGGAAAAAAAATAATAATCTCATAGAGACCAGCATGATGGAGCTGAGTAAAAAGGATAAAATTTTATATGTATACAGATAATAAATCTAACAAATTTCATTTCCGAAATACTCCTTTCAAACGTTATGTGAGATTAACGAAACCGTCTATGTCAGAGTAACATTAATAAAGGGCTATGCGTTGATCGAAAAAAAAATTTATAAAGCTTTTAATATCCACCCCCGCGATGTAGCCCTCAATTTTTTTTTTTTTTTTTTATTCTTTTATATACCTCGTTTTTATACTCGGATCTCTATATGTAGTACACGAAAGTCAAACAAGCGATATGATTTTCGAAACAAAAGGCAGGTTTGTAGAATACGAAATAAAAAATAAAATAAATAAAAAGGCTAATATTTAGACACTATCTACAGTGTATCATATATCACACATATCCTGAATAATAGAATACCTGTACTATAGTAGAAATCAACTTACATTTGAATATTCTAACTCGTTATTTTTAACTGGTTTTATTCATTGATACAATCGGACGGTTTAACGTTTTTTTTTTTTTTTTTTCTTTTTTTAACAATGATCAATGATCCGGTTATCCTATTGTCTAAATCGATTTTATTTCATACGTTTCGAATACCATTCAATCGTTGTTTTTTTTTTTTTTTTTTCGTCGCTTAGCTACGTATCCGCTACATTAAGTATTTAAAAAAAGTAAAGAAAAGAAAAGAAAAGAATACAAATACGGTACACACATTTCCTTATTTGCTTTTATTCATGATAGACAGTACTATATTTTCATAAAAGAAAGAATAATATCCCTTATCCAGTATGTTAGAGGTACTCCGTTTCTAATTTAACAACTTCGCTCCAAAGCCATATATTCAATTTCGCGTATACCTATATACAACGTGAGTTTCATACATTTACGTCTTTATCCCAAAAGTCTTCGAACTCATTCTTCCTTATATATTATATTAAAATGAAATTTTATAGAAATCCGTATGAACTCTATAGATTTTCGAGAGGGAAATATTCTTTTTTTCATTTTTTTCTTTTTTCTTTTTTTGCTTTATAGGGACTAGCTATGTCGTAGAGTTCTATTCGAAGTGTAAAAGCACGTAGTAGCTCGACCTTAGCCACCGGGGTAAGGTCAGATCAAGAAAGTGTAATTCGTGGTAGTATTTTTCATTTTCTTCGTAAGAGGATTTTCGGGCCCCGTATTGGCGGGACGTAGGTGTATATATATACACACACATACACACATACATACATACATACATTCATTCATACATATACGTATATAGACGAGGGGAATATATCGCAAGTTGGGAAAGAGCTACGACGATGGACTGTTGGGGATATTGCTCGCTCGTGCTTGTCAAAATCGATCGATATATATGTATATAGGTATAAGCACGAGTTGTTTTAGCCAAACCAAAATGCCATTGGCATGAAAAATGTCGCGAGATGCGATTATAGGAGAAAAACATGAAATGATATTTTTTCTGTAAGAGGAAATGAGGAAATTGTAATTAAAGAAACGTGCAGGGTACCGCATTAGAAGACACAAAGGAAGTGATTATTCAGAAAGAAAAAAAAAAAAAAAAGAAAAAATAATGGAATTAGGAAAACAACTCGACTGTTTATAAGCGGGGACGATTTTTTTTTTTCTTTTTTTTTTTTTCTTCCTTTTCTTTTTTTCTTTCAAGTACAAAGTAAGAGTAGCGATAAAAGCTAATTAGCGGGTTAATTAGAATCAAGTTTCTCATCGTATACATATTTTTTTAAGAGCCTGGGTATATAAAATCTCGGGGATATTTGTTCAAAGCACCGAAATTCAACTCCCCCTTCCCTTAACCCAACCAGCAGCACCAGGTTTTACGAGGTCGAAAATAAGGGAATTATAAAACCCTCTCCGAACTTTGGGATAATTTTCAGCAAAGCAAAATTTAAATGAAAACTTTTCTTCGAAGATAGAACACCGAGCTTTTATAACTCGGTATTAGACTCCATTTATCCGTTCTTTAAAACCCATATATGAGCTAAATCACAAATTCCCGGTGTGGTTTTGTACCTCAAAATTTTCGATCATTTTTTTTGTCATTAATGGGTCATTTCCGTGGAAATGAGTCGGAAGCCACCCCAATATAATTTTTATCGGTGCAGCTCATGCTATTTTTGATATTACGCGTTTTTAACGGTTTTTTGAGAATACCAGAGAAGTTGATGGTTTAACTGAAAAATTTCAACACATTTTTCGATGGAAATTTTCCGCTCTTTTCATTGCAAATATTTCCATGCGCCGCAGACAACCGGAAGTTCAAAATACGTACCGTTGGACCGTCTTCCGCAAGTCCAAATTCGATTTCTTTTTCGCCATTCGACAACTTAAAATATTCTCTTTGACATGTCAAATTTATGGACTGGGCAACCACATCGATTTTTTTTCAAATGAAGTATGTGTTTGCCCAGTCCATAAATTTGACATGTCAAAGAGAATATTTCAAGTTGTCGAATGGCGAAAAAAAAATCGAATTTGGACTTGCGGAAGACGGTCCAACGGTACGTATTTTGAACTTCCGGTTGTCTGCGGCGCATGAAAATGATTGCAATGAAAAGAGCGGAAAATTTCCATCGAAAAATGTGTTGAAATTTTTCAGTTAAACCATCAACTTCTCTGGTATTCTCAAAAACCCGTTAAAAACGCGTAATATCAAAAATAGCATGAGCTGCCCCGATAAAAATTATATTGGGGTGGCTTCCGACTCATTTCCACGGAAATGACCCATTAATGACAAAAAAAAATGATCGAAAATTTTGAGGTACAAAACCACACCGGGAATTTGTGATTTAGCTCATATATATATATATATATATAAAAATTATCTCACATGTATACTTATTTCGCTTTTATAGAATGATCCACTTTGTATCTCATATCAATCATGTTATAGATTTATCGCGTCTCATTATCCATAGCGTCGATTGCAGCCTATTCAGAATCAGCTAATAGGCAAATACAATCAAATTGTATCCGCGAAAATCGAGGGATTATAAATCGTAATTATTATCCGAAATCATCACAACTAATCTCGTATCTAATAAATTGTTATCTTTATTCATAGGTATACATGTTAGTTAACATTAAAATAAGGGGCAATTTTTTTTTTATTTTTTTTTTTTCATTCTATAACTATATAGGTATATTACATACCCGCGCTTATACTATTTCGCGTGCTAATATATTACATATGCGGGTTTGAAATACTGCGCGATGAAAACACCTTATACGCGTTTATGTATATGTGTGTTTTTATGTACATAATATCAGTTCGTTTATGGTCACACGATCGATCACTAACGAAATATATCTACATGAAACTTGCATGTTAAAACAATATTTAGACCAAGTAACTAGTATATACATATATATTATATACCCGGCAGTATATGTGTATATACCCACATATGGGCAACAAATAACTAAATAATGAAAAATTTGATCTTTCTAACGAAGAGGGATCGTATGATAGAATAAATATGCGTATGGGGTGAATTCGATCAATCATATTGATAAATTGAAAAAATTTATTAAGAATTTTTTTTTTTCTTCCAATCACAAAGCTATAAGAGTACAATACCACTTACGAAATTATATGTAAAATGTCCCTCGCCGAATCACATAGCGTATGAAATTTCCTCGTGATTAATTACCGCAGCTTTTTATCTGCCTGAAACAGAATTAGACGAGATTCTCTATGTATTACGAATAGATCGAACTGTTATTACGGCATTTTTGCGATTCAAATTTTCTATTTCTATGTCATATTTTCTTTTTTATTTGTTCTCTCTGGCTTTTCATTTCCTCCCTTCTTTTCCTCGTTCTTTAATAAAAACTCTAGGGCATACGAAAGTAACATGTTCAAATTCATTCACGTTCAGTGATCTTAAGAAATTGACAGATTTCAAAGATTATACGACGTAATTATAATAACACGTGAAATACTTATTATAGGATAAGAGAACGGCACAGCTTAAACCTGGCCCAGGGTATAAGCCGAGTTCGACATAGTGTTACTTTGAAAAAAAGCAAAAAAGAAAATAAAAAAGTTAGGCAAAACTTTTCACGTAAAGAAATACGAGAATTGTACAGGTGATTTATTCTAAACTTGAATGATTTGCAGAGTTGCGTATATATATATATATTTTTCAACACGTTATATGAAAAACATCTGGTTTATGTATTATACGAATACATATAGGTATGTATAGGTATGTATAAAATTTATACGCGATACCAGGCGCGCGGAGTTTTAGTAGAAAAGTTAAAATAATAATAAATTACTACCAATATATATTTGAATTTCGATATATATATATTTGAAATTTTATGAAATTTAACAAACCTCTCAATCATATACGGTCGAATCTCGATTATAATGCATGAATTAAATAAACCAACTGCCATTGATTACTAATTGAGTATTATCATCCGTAAATGATCTCATATCAAAGTCCTGAAGCGAACCTTTAGGACTTTGATATCAAAAAAATGATTTACGTAATTAGCGATATGTATATCCCTCACGGTTTAAATTCGCAGATTTTTTTGTCAGTATATAATCCATACCTATACCTATATTATATATATATATAATATATATGTAGATAAATTATCTGACCAAATCGCGTGAGAGAAATTTAATAATATCGAGATAATCGAGTGTAAAGAAATATAATAATAATAATGAGTGATTGTGTAGTTGGAAAATTGAATATTCCTGGTATGAATGGTATTCTAAGATTAAAACCATACTATTTCTTTATGCTATCTCGCATCTGTATAGAATTCTCATACCAGTCGACCCGGCTGAATGGACCACTTTGTTATATATATACCAAGTTGCAAACGGGTATCTCGTATATAGAGACGCGAAATATTACGTCAGATGTATTACAGTTATTTATTATATAGGTATACATCACAGTCTTGCTTGGAATATACCTTAGAATTCACTGGTGCCCTTCGCGATTACATTATCCTTTTACGGTAGACTTTGTACACGTGTTAGAACTACGGGCACTGCTATGAATAAACCAGACCCTGAATTTCGGTCTATACATTTTTACTATAAAAAAAAAAAAAAAAAAATCATTGTTCTTACTATAATTACCGTTATTCCTATTACCTATTCATATTAAATGAATCTCGCGACTCTGATTAAACGATTATAAATAAATAAATAATCAAACACCCCCTACGGGAGCATAGCTGCTCATTACCTTTGTAGTAATTATGCAAATTGTTCTATAACACGTAGCGCGTTAGTTTACTAACTTTCTTACTATGTTCTAAAGTTCGAATCAGAGGATCCTAGAGTTGAGGATTTACGTCTGACTGAGCAATTAAGCTTAGGGGGCGAGATGATCCTCGGGTTTCATTCTTTGTCAGAAATTCTGAGTTCGTATTAATGCTCGTTTTTGTTACACCTTTCGCTTATGTGGTAATCTACGATCGTATATATAATAGTATACGTAACGCGAAAGAGGTCATTGATATCATCATATCTATCGTTGTATTTAAACTCGTTTTATTATACGTATACGCGATACCGCGAAAAAAGAAAAGTAAAGTAAAGAAAAGAAAAGAAAATAGAAAAAAAATTAACAGAAAGTAATAATGAAATGAAGCCAATGTTAACGTACCGCTATACGTAGATCGTTTAATAACGTCTTGCCGCGGTAGGTATATAAGTATCAATTAAGATTTTAGAATCCCCTTTGTGAAAGGGACGAGAGAACGAAATAAGTGTGCGGACGTAGGCGGTCGTCTGTTTTCGGATCGTAAGTGTACTTACGGAGAAAATTACTTACTTTATTGGAATAATTAAGTTCGCCATTTACTCGCGGCCGTAAACCAGATACGCGGTATATATATGTAGTATATACTGTATTAAAAATGGGAATTGGTGTATAATAGCTTAGTGTAAATATGTAAGATTTGAAACTGATATAATCGATGGAACTAAACGACGTATCAATAATTTAGAAATAATTAATCACTTATCCTAAGAGAAATAGAAGTGAAACTTAATTACTGTATAAAATATATATATATCATGTTCACGATTATGACGTGGGTTTATTGATTAATACATATATATGTATATAATAATTGATCATCGCTTGGTATAATATAACTTAAACAGTTTTACGATAAAGGGTGATCATAGGCTTGTTATAGTCGATAGATTACGACTTAAATTGATATTGCTAGGATTTAATAGTTCAGTGAACATTTAATGTGGGTTTACGCTCGATTAGCAATCTACTTCCGGTTATTGGTCAAGGAAAGGTTTATTCAATGTTGAAATAATTATTACGATATTAAACGATCGGTACATAGTACATAGGCAAGCAATTCGTAAGTAATTAATTTTGAATCATTTTCGAAAGAGATTCACGAGTTTTTCTATCAGGTTTTTAGTATCGCGGGGTATAACTTTATGCAAACAATTTACTATTCTAAAGGGAGGAGAAAAATTAATTGCTAAAGTAAACAGCAATCAATCAAACATTATTGATGTTAACATATGACAGTTTCATTATTTCTCACCTTATTATCATTATTCTAAATAGAAATATTTATTATCATATATAGTATCTAAGAATTCATTGATGCATAATAAATAAGTTTCATTCAATCGTATCGATGTAAGAGCTATATATATATATACGCATGTATGATAGTAATTTATAACTGAATGAATGTAAAATTTTATTGTTACAGTGATATTATAGCTATTCTATTGAATATATTGTGATAAGTTTATTTTAAAACTAAGAATAACTTAACGGCTTGAATTATTTTTTTTTTTTGTCTTTTTCTTGCATTATTTTTTATTTATAACTCAAAACAAAACTAGATGAAATTTTCTGACCTGTTCAATGAATCGATGTAATATTCTGCCTCGCGAAATTACCTCGCGTGTTTCGATAGCTAGTATATATTCGCGTGTATGTAGTACTTTCAGCTGGGCGCCTCTGTGTATATAGAATTCTAGCTACCATACGCACGTAGTATTTCGCGATCGTAGTTGTGTTTGTCCGCAGGCGTCGAGCGGCGATCTCGGCGCGGCGCCTTGCGTCGCCGTAATATCGCGAACGTCTCTTTCACCTACACCGCGACGACGTGGCTGAGGGCGGCCCGAGACTGCAGGCGAACTGAGACGCAGACGACGACCACCCTCTCTGATATTTGCACCGGCGCCCTGCTGATGTGCCCGCGCAACGATGATGGTGTACATATACGCAAATGTAGAATCATATATATGGGAAAAAATGGGTATATATATGACCAGGAAGTATATATATGCCGAATTAAACTTCTTAATATATTCACCTATATTCTGAATTGAACTGAACTCCCATATGAAAGTCGAAACTCCTTCCAACCGGGATTCTCTTTCGATTGCAATAAACGATTTTATCAATTGAACTCAGCCTTTGTAACATTTGTAATATCAATTATATTACCTAGATAGTAATATTGCTGTAACACGAATGTATACTTGTATCATGTCATGTAATGTTTATATTATAATCATTTGTATGCAAATAATGAAAATCGATCAAGTATCTTTGACTCGATACTGGGGCCTCCGGCTTGCCTCTGTCTCCCCGTATACGCCAAAAACTTAATTAATTATAAACGATTATTACGTAATTAATCGCTAATGACAGAATAGTAGGGGGTGAGCCTTATAACACGCAACCCGTAGATCTTTTGTGCGACTTGAGTTCTATAGTTGCCTAGCAGAAGGCCCCACCGGCGTAAACTGACCTACGACAATGGCGTCCGCCACCCCGCGACGCTCTTAGGTAATCCAAGAACGCCCGCCGGCAGAGTTCAGTGTGCCGCGCGGCCTCATCGAGTGAACATGTGTGTGGCGAGTCGAGGAGATTTGCGGTTCGGGAAGGCTGACATCAACAGAGGAACGTTGGACATGAGTGAGTTTGAAATATTTCAATCAATATTTTACGACGGCAATAAATAATCGACAATTTTCAAAGCTCGTTGAAAACAAGTGAAATTGTATTCAATACTTTTCCGACAGATTTCACGCGTCTCGTATTTTAATCGTCGAAGTAAGTAACCGTTGAATTGCTATCGGCAGACTTTGATTATAATTGCAGATATTGTTCATTTTCAAGTACATTCTATTCATACCAAAGAATAAATGTGCGGAAATCTATAATTCTTACGAACATAACCTCTCTGACCTGTTTTGAATACAAATATAATGGGCGAGAGAGTTTCGTTTGATAACTTCGCGATAATTATCGTCCCATTATATTATTAGCATATAATTCCGAGTCCCTCGCCCTGTAGCGTCGTTTGTTTTACAGGCATATTTCGCGACTCCGAATGGAAAACTAATTTGTCGTGTTATTTCGAGTTGACAAGTATTTTTCGGGAGAATACTCGTTCCCCGATTTATTCTTTTATCCGATTCTTTGACAGCATTATCGGTCGACGGAGATGAGAATGAACATCGCTGATACTTGAACTGCATAGATCCTGCGTGCCACTTGGTCGGAGATGGACGCCAACCAACACTGCCCGGCTAATCCTGGATTAACGGTCGACCAAGATAATGGTGAGCTTCGTATTATATTAGCCAAAGACCCGATTTAACTATGAATGTATGTCCGCAAAACAATCATTGCTGAAACATACTTTGCACGTTACGGATCTCAGATAGATTAAATGATGGAATATAATTGATAGATCTCGAGAGAATATGTTTACCTCGGTTGAATATAGTAGACTCACCTCGTAGTAGAGAAATATTTGAATAACGAGGATCAAAATTCAAAGGTTTGAAAATAAATACAACGGTAGATCGCTGTAGGCCTAATTAGGCATCACATTTATTTTTCAAACATGGAACATAATTCAATATTGGTGATGAATTACGCCAGAGTCTCAAGTAACAGTCATAACGATTGAAAGATTGAAGAATCTATTCATGCATGCACTAGTAATACTAGCTTATTGACATTCTTCATTCTGTTGAAAATAGTTAAAAGTTTATATCGCATTTAAAAATGGTTCAGGCAGGCTTACAAAATCAATGATAAGAAATATATTATAATAAATTTCATACAGATGTATAATCACAATTAGAAATTTGTTGGTACTTAGTTGAGAATGTTTGCTTGAAAAACACGTAAACCTAATCTATCCAATGTACCCTATGATTATTCAGTTTTTATCTTCACAGGCGTTGCTCATCAAGGGAAACTAGTTCCTGCCTATCTTCAACAAAACCTCTTCAAAATTCATCAGGACAGGGGATTCACACCAGGGAGTGAAGCAGTCCAAGCACCGGGGGAATGACCGCAAGACAACTCAGCACCGCGGAGTATTAATAAACTAGCGTGAGTAAATAGTTCGTAATTACAGTTCTTTTTGAGTCAGTTTTGGTAGAATCTGGCATCTAGTCTAAAAATCGATTTCGTTTGAAACGTTTTAAAGAAAACAAGCTGAGTTGGTTGCCACTAATTTTCAGTCAGCAAACTTTGTAACCCAGTTTATGTGTGATAAATAACGAAAAACCTAATTAAAATATTTTCTACGATTAGTGACAACCACAAGCTTTTATATCACAGCATCTGCTACCCGCTCTATGTAACATTAAAATCAACGTCCTACCCGAGACATGTCGAATACTAATTTCAATATTCAACAACAACTTTCAAATCATTTTACAAATCGCTGTACAGATTATTTCAAATCAATTTGATTATAAAAGCTATAAGCGGTAATACAATAACTCGTTTTCATAAAGTTTGATATACTTGACCAGTTCATGCGGTCATATTATAATCGTACAAGGAAAAGACTTGTAATATTACATAATATATGAAAGTTCGTGATGATATATTATTAACAATATGTTCTCGCGCATGTATTATATCGTGTTCGGCCCTTGGGGACCGCACCGAAGGTCTTGATGCCTTTTATTTGCTTAAACTCGTTGTATTTGGGATGCTTGAGTTTACCCATTACCGTACGAAATATTCCCAATCACTATTCAGGTAACAGAACATAATACATGCATAGGTATACGATATATATTTGTCAAATATAATTCACTCTTTCGCAACACTGCAAATATCCATGTACTAATAAGATTGTTTATGATATGAACATGTATTATCATAGTAAATTGGCGCATTCTTGAATAAATATCTCTTGAAATTGTAAATAATCGATCGTTGAATCATTTTCCCCTGTCCTTTCCTTGCCTATAAGTCGAAAATCATCAAAATCGCATGATTTCATAAAGCCTCGAACTATTTTTGCAATGAATAATTAATTTTATTATTAATATATATTTTATTAATAAATAATTGGTCCGCCTTGCCATATGCAACCCGCATGCCATCCGTGTAAACGACAAGGCCCATGTTAATTTTTGTTGCCTATTTGGTGTTTTCCGATTGCCTATACTCAGGCGTATTGTAGTAATTCAGAAAAAAGGTCGAAAAAAAGATTCTGGCAGTTGATACCTTATTTAAGGAGTCGGATTTCTGGCAGTTGAGACTTTTTGAGAAATCGATTTTCTGGCAGTTGATACCTCAATTTTAGTCGCTTTATGATGAGGCCAGAAAATCGACCAATCAGGAGGCTGCTTGAGCCAATTTAGGCTCAATTTCTCGAAAAGGAGCCTCCTGATTGGTCGAATTTCAAATTAAATTAAGTTACGGCGTTTCATGGGCTAGCCATCAGGAAAAATTCTGGATTTCTGGCAGTTGATACCTTATTTTAGGAGTGTATTGATACATGCATGCATACGTTGCTCCATGCACGTCTCTCTCTACGTTCATTCATGTTAGCTATTTTGACATTTTTTTGAATTTTAACTCGAAAAATACCTTCTGGTATCAGGAGAACATCTGACCCGAGGAGGTGTGCTGAAATTTTTGAAATTTTTTGAATTTTAGCTCGAAAAATATCCTCTGGTATCAGGAGAACATCTGGCCCAAGGAGGTGTGCTGAAATTTTTGGAGGGGGAAAGGCATAGTGTATTGATACATGCATGCATACGTTGCTCCATGCACGTCTCTCTCTACGTTCATTCATGTTAGCTATTTTGACATTTTTTTGAATTTTAACTCGAAAAATACCTTCTGGTATCAGGAGAACATCTGACCCGAGGAGGTGTGCTGAAATTTTTGAAATTTTTTGAATTTTAGCTCGAAAAATATCCTCTGGTATCAGGAGAACATCTGGCCCAAGGAGGTGTGCTGAAATTTTTGGAGGGGGAAAGGCATAGTGTATTGATACATGCATGCATACGTTGCTCCATGCACGTCTCTCTCTACGTTCATTCATGTTAGCTATTTTGACATTTTTTTGAATTTTAACTCGAAAAATACCTTCTGGTATCAGGAGAACATCTGACCCGAGGAGGTGTGCTGAAATTTTTGAAATTTTTTGAATTTTAGCTCGAAAAATATCCTCTGGTATCAGGAGAACATCTGGCCCAAGGAGGTGTGCTGAAATTTTTGGAGGGGGAAAGGAATAGTGTATTGATACAGGCATGCATGCGTTGCTCCATGCACGTCTCTCTATGCTTATTCATAGTAGCGATTTTTACAATTTTTTTCCTAAGTTCAATACGCCTGAATATAGGCAATCGGAAAACACTAGAAAACAACGCAAAAAACACGTGGTTTTGGACCCTAAAAACACACGGTTTTGGACCCTAAAAACACGTGGTTTTAGACTCTAAAAACACGTGGTCCCGAAAAGCACGTGGTAGTAAATAATATTGCAAAAATAGTTCGGGGCTTTATGAAATCATGCGATTTTCATGATTTTCGACTTATAGGCAAGGAAAGAACAGGGGAAAATGATTCAACGATCGATGATTTACAATTTCAAGGGATATTTATTCAAGAATTCGCCAATTTACTATAATAATACATGTTTATTGCATAAACGATCTTATTATTACACGGATATTTGCAGTGTTGCGAGGCACTGATTACATTTTTAATGAAATTACTTATTCAATTACCCAATACTTTGGTAATGTGTAATTGAACTCGATTTATTTGAAGTAATTGTAGAAGTTATTCAAAGTAATTATAAAGTAAAGGTATTGAAAAGTAATAAACTTCATTCAATTACACATTTCTTTGGTAACGTGTAATTGAACTCGATTTAATTAGTAAAAGTAATTATAAAGTCAAGTAATTAAAAGTAATTATAGAGTAAGAGTAATTATAAAGTTATTTAAAGGTAATGAACTTGATTCAATTACACATTACTTTGGTGATGTGTAATTGAATCAAGTCATTACCAAAGTAATGTGTAATCAGATGAAAATCCAATTACACATTACGGAAGTAACGAGTATTTAAGAAAAATTTCATTGCCATTTCCACAACACTGAATATTTGATAGGAAAAATTGTAGATGTGATCGTGTAATACGTATAATATATTACGTATATCACTGGAAACTACATATTCGACACTATCCCAGTTTGGAAATTAGCTAGAACTATAATTGGGCTATAATAAAACTATGATTATACTCTAAACTAATCGTTGCGACGATAATACATACATATACGTACGAAGGTATATTTTACAGAATGCCAAGTACAATGTTTAAAGCAGATAATTTTAATATCAGCCTCGTTGTGAACAGCGAGCTGTTTAAATTTATTTTTCAGACCACTATACGAATATAGAACAGAGTCATTATTTTCCCCATAGCGTTCGTCAACAATAATAGTTTAACAACGTAATTTCGCCACGAGAATAGTAGAATAATTCATTACTCTATAAATATAGTTGTTCTCTCAAAGATACTAATGAGAGCAGTCTACTCTCTATTCATTATGGACAATTTTACAAAAGAGTGAATTATACTTGACAAATATATATCGTATATGCATGTACTATACTCTGTTACCTGAATAGTTATTGGAAATTTTTCGTACGGTAATGGGTAATCCCAACTATCCCAATCCCTACCACTTTTCTATCACAAATACAACGAGTGTGGACGAATAAAAAGCATCAAGAACTTCGGGTCAGTACCCAAGGGCTGAATACAATATAATACATGTGAGAGAACATATTGTTAATAATATATCATCGCGAATTTTCATCTATCATGTAATGTTACAAGTCTTTGCCTTGTACGATTATAATATTACCGAATGAACTGGTCGAGTATAGCGAGCTTTATAAAAACGAGTTAATATATTACCGCTTATAGCTTTTATAATCAAATTGATTTGGAATAATCTGTACAGCGATTTGTAAAATGATTTGAAAGTTGTTGTTGAATATTGAAACTAGTATCCGACATGTCTCGAGTAGGACGTTGATTTTAATGTTACATAGAGCGGGCAGCAGATGCTATGATATAAAAGCTTGTGGTTGTCACTAATCGTAGAAATTATCATAATTAGGTTTTTCGTTATTTATCAGACATAAACTGGGTTACAAAGTCTGCTGGCTGAAAATTAGTGGCAACCAGCTCAGCTTGTTTTCTGTACAACGTTTCAAACGGAATCGATTCTTAGACTAGATGCCGGATTTTAACAAAACTGATTCAAAAGGAACTGTAATTACGAACTATTTGCTTATGCTAATTTATTAATACTCCACGGTGCAGAGTTGTCTTGCGGTCATTCCCCCGGTGCTTGGACTGCTTCACTCCCTGGTGTGAATCCCCTGTCTTGATGAATTCTGAAGAGGTTTTGTTGAAGATAGGCAGGAACTAGTTTCCCTCGATGAACAACGCCTGTGAAGATAAAAACTAGATAAACATAGGGTACATTGGATAGATTAAGTTTATGTGTTTTTCAAGCAAACATTCTCAACTAAGTACCAAAGAATTTCCAATTGTGATTATACATCTGTATGAAATTTATCCTAATATATTTCTCATGATTGATTTTCTAAGCCTGCCCGAGCCATTTTTGAATGTGATATAAACTTTTAACTGATTTCAACAGAATCAAGAATGTCAATAAGCTAGTATTACTAGTGCATGCATGAATAGATTTTCCAATCTTTCAATTGTTATGACTGGTACTTGAGACTCTGGAGTAATTTATCACCAATATTGAATTATGTTCCATGTTTAAAAAATAAATGTATTGCCTAATTAGGCCCACAGCAATCTACCCTTGTATTTATTCTCAAACCTTTAAATTTTGATCCTCGTTAATCAAATATTTCTCTACTATGAGGTGAGTCTACTATATTCAACCAAGGTAAACATATTCTCTTAAGATCTATTAACCATATTCCAGGTTTGTCATTAAAAAGAGAGAATTTATTGCTATTTCCAAGAATTAAGTGTGCTTTCTTTCCTAGGCTTACCCTATAACGAGACGGACAATATCTCACCTCTGGGTATATTATTACGCGTCGGTATCGTATCCCTTGCAGCTGAGTGAAACCGAGTTGTCGTCAAAGTTTCTGGCGTATACGGGGAGACAGAGACAAGCCGGAGGCCCCAGTATCGAGTCAAAGATACAGGGTGAGCGTGACGGTTACTTGGCCGATGAGTGTTGTGGTACATAGACTTGGAAAAGTAATCTGTCCGAGATCTGTAACGTGCGAAGTATGCTTTGGCAATGGTTGTTTTTGGTGATTGTTATACATTTATAGTTAAATTGGGTCTTTGGCTAATATAATATAAAGCTCACCATTATCTTGGTCGACCGTTAATCCAGGACTAGCCGGGCAGTGTTGGTTGGCGTCCATCTCCGACCAAGTGGCACGCAGGATCTATGCAGTTCAAGTATCAGCGATGTTCATTCTCATCTCCGTCGACCGATAATGCTGTCAAAGAATCGAATAGAAGAATAAATGAGAGGCCCCAGTATCGAGTCAAAGATACTTTTCTATTAGGAAGAGATAGACAGAGATGGACAGATTTTTTTACTCTAGATACAAATAGTGATTCTGATATAATGAAACGTATTTCCAAATACCTCAGATCAATAGAACAATGTAATTCATAAATATAAGGCACAAGATTAGCTGAAACTTGAAAAATAATACGTCTGTAATACGTATTTATGGTAAAGATAATAATTGTGGATATCGTATTTATACTACACTTTCAGTTTTATTGATGTTGCGCCTTCTTACAGAACGATCATAATTATCAAGTATGCTAATCAAGAGCTGTTAATCAATTTATTCAGTATTCAATATCATTATAAATTTAACATGCCTAAAATATACACAAATCGTTTATAAATGTAACGTCATGAACCAAGACTCAGCCCAGCGATATTAGAGAGCAGGCAACTTAAAAAGTGCTTATGCTTTATTTTTCATCTAAACAATTCGTCCTACTAAATAATTTAAACGTACGCGCTCCCATATGCGCCCACGCACGTGTTTTGTGAAACACGAGCGCGTACGCGTCACGTTCGCCGTGTGTTACTATGTAAATATATATATAATATATATTGCGTGTAGCATCTGGGATTAGACTTGTTTCTCTATTGTATAAAAAACAAAAAAAATAATCCTGAAAAAATAAAAAGCCAATTCGCACCTGGGCCCACGCTCAGTTTATTTATTTTTTATTTTTACTTTTTTTCCTTCCTTTTTGTTTCAAACTAACTAACTCTTCTTCTCTTCGGAAATCATGAACGAGAGACGGTAATTAAACGCGGGCCCAACAATAGAAGTTATATGCCCGCGCATTGTCTGGGAGGCGATGAGTAATAATCCCTGTCGAGAGTCTTGGATCTTGGTTGTTGGAACGAGAAGGATCGGGAGGATAATCTGGATGAGGATGTAGCGAGAGGCTGCAGCTTCCCGCCGGATCAGGGGGACGGTTCTTCGACGAGTAGATGACGAGGAAGAGATGATCATCTCTCAGAACTTGAAACCGTCGCTAGGTATAGTCGTCGTAGGGTCAAACTGGAAGGCTCCTTCCGCCGCTTGTGGTGCCAAATTCGTATCATCAGACTGAAATCGAACAACAAAGTAGATTAGTTTCTAATCTGACTGAAAAAAAAAAACGCTTTTGATCTTTGAAATGTAGATATTATTCAAATAGACCAAGTTCACTACATACCTCCTCCGAGAAGTACTGTTCGATGATATCGTAGGCCAATCTGTATATTTCTAAGTTTTCGTGGTTTTGTAACGCTTCAATTTTGTCTAATCCTGTAATCAAAATAAATCCTTTGTTAGTCGAGTGCTTGAAGCAGAGAAAAATCACGAAAGTTGATACTTTGTGGAATGCAATTTGAGACTATGGCTATAAATCGCATCCTAATCAATCAATATATGAAGAAAAAAGTAAATAACATTCATTTTGTTACATAAATCATTTCATTTTTCCGTATCTACTAACCAGAACACTCTTCAATCATATTGGCGAGCTGCTCTACTTGAGCCCCTGCCACTTTGAGCATATTATTGATACCGTCCAATACGACTTGCACAACTTGACTGTCCTTGCAAGATAGGAGATCACAGAATGGCGCGATAACACCTTCCTGTATCAGACGTGCCACCTGCTCCCTGTTTCCGCTTATCGTCAGGTTACTAATCGCCCAGGCAGCTTCCTTCTGAGTCTGGAATTCACCCTGCAAAAAAGGAAGTCAATGAATATAAAATCGTTAATCCTTGATCAAGTCTTTGCACAAGCCTTTGTGAGGAAATAAAATCAAATAAAGAAATATAATGCAACAAAGATATACCTTTGACAAGTTGCTAATAATAAGAGGTAGTAACTGCGCGTCGATAACGGCTTGAACTTGAGACTGATTTCCAGCTGTGATGTTGGATAAGAACCATGCAGCCTCTTTGCAGATCTTTTCTTTCGGGTGTGTAAGCAAGTTTGGGAAATGAGACAGAGCTTCGCAGTTCAAGACTGTCTGTGTCTGTTCGTCTGTACCGGTAACGATGTTTCCAACAGCTCTGAGCGCCGCTGTTTGAACCTTGACCTCTTTGTGAGATAGAAGAGGGACCAGACAAGGTACAACTCCGCTATCAATCACCATTTGAATCTGCTCGTTTCCACCATCGGTCAAATAACTCAACGCCCACACGGCATCGACAAGAATCTTAAATAACAAAGAAATCAGAAGTCAATGGAAGGTCTATTAACTCGTGAGAAAGTAGAATTAGAATACTATCATAAAGAAAAAGAAAATTAAAGTGAATAAATACATAAACGAATAAATAAACAAACTGTAAATTGCTTACGTTGATATCCGTGTGTAGAATAAGTACATTGAGCGCTGGCAGAATGTCTTTGATTGTCCCAACAGGTGGAGGAGGATCTTTGTTTCTACACAAGTTGACTATCACCCACGTAACGTTTCGCAGAAAGGTGATAGGTATATCTGGCTTAATGAAAGTTAAAAGCGGTGGCACAACACCAAGATTGATTACGAAATCTCTCAGCGCCGGTCCATCTCCAATAATATTTCCTATAGGGAAATAAAAATGAATAATTAGTGATTAATTAGATAATAATCTACATGAATGATAAGTAATTGTGTTTCCCTTCAAATGGATTTCTTCCCACTCACCTAGAGCCCATACTGCTTGTTCGCACACGTTCTGCTGGCTGGATAGTAAGAGATGTAAAAATAATGGCACTGCTTCAGCTGCAACAACTGCCTGCGTCTGAGCGGATGTACCGCTAGCGATGTTCGTCAGTGCCCAAGCTGCCTCAAATTGCAGGGATGGACTGTAATGTGAAATAAAATAAAGATATTATTGAGGAAGAATCAATGTTTCAATGTGTTACAAAGAGACCAGTTTATAAAAAAGGTAAAAATCTATGTACAAAGATGATTAAATAATATCTGAGACTCACAGTTCATGTCGCTCAAGGCAATGTACCAATATTGGTAAGATACCGCTGTTGATCAAGTCATCGATAGGAGGATTACGATCCGAAGAAAGTAATTTTCGTGCAGATTGGACGGCTATTAACTGCTCTGCTGGATCAGAGCTTCCCGCCTTAGCCACCAATTCAACCAAATTGATTTTTGCCAAGTTCTTTTCTACGTCATCTTCATCTGTTTACAAAAGTTTATTGTTTCAAAAATCATAGATCTATACCAAATGTACACTAAACGTAATGGATTCTGAGCCGGATGTGTTTGACAATTCTAGAAACAGCCAATCGGCGCTCTGGATTACAAAAATGCAGAGCGCCGATTGGCTGTTTCTTCAATTGTCAAACACATCCGGCTCAGAATCCATTTCATTAGGTTTACTTGTACAATTTTAAACAAAAATCCAACCACAATGAATAGCGAGATCCAACTAAGAAGGGCATTTCATTATCTGGCTATAATATAAATAGTTTTCAGAAAATTATGCGAAGATTATTACCCAAACGTTTTCTGGCGCAAAGTAAAAAATCGACTTTTCAAAAGGTTTGATGAAGTTAAAGAAACCAGTTTTTTGAACGGATACAAATAAGAATATACCCATGTTTATGGAAACTAGGTATCGTGGATAAAATATTGATTTGATAGATTCAACTTTTTCATAAGTCAAATTATGATAGTTTTATTTAATAATAAATTATGACTCACCAGTAGAATCTGTGATAGGTACATTCCTCCGTTTCTGTAGTGTTTCTTCACGTTTATTCTTACGCAGTTCTACGGTAACCTCGTTTCTCCTTCTGCGCATCTCCTGAAAATAAAACTTATTTAGTAAAAGGTATTTTAATTATATTCTTGTTTAAATATATATCTACATATATATATATTAATCCTACATTTTTGTATATATAGGTATATACATATAATGTATATACCTATACGAATTATTTTCCATTTACTGTTCAAGGCTTCGAGAATTAGCAAGATATTGATATAAGGGGAAAAATAATATATATATTTGACATCTCTGATTTTTGATTCCATGCGATATGTTAGAGGGAATGAAAAAGGTGTTAAACGTGTTAAAAATCAGTCGAAAATGATATAATTACAAGCCTCGTAGCTGAGTCATTGTTCAAGTGGCGAAAATATTCCCGAAAGATGATTGAAATAGGTGAACTTTGAGGCAAGGTCGGTTTGGAGTATAGTGGGTTAAATAGCTTGGGGCGCGATAATCGGCGGTTAAAACAAATGCGTAATAAATAATGAAATATATGAATAATTTTTTCGTATGTACTTACATCTTGATCTTTCCCTTTGTTCTTGAAACCTTGCATTCGGTTCTTATTTAGTGGATCAGACGCCATTTTTGCGATAACCAATGTTCGTCCTAGCGTAGATTTTGATGTGCCGGTTACACAGACACTTGTGTTAAGAATATTCTCGATCTAACCAGACTATTTAACAATCTATTTCAACTGCTGCATTACGTCGCGTGATTATTTAAAATATTCGAATATGCAGTACCATGCATAACAGATTTACTTTCCTACTATTCACAAGAATAAAGTCACGTTTCTCGTTAACAAATACAGCTTTTTCACCTTTCGGAAAAACGAGAAGAATCAAGAAGACGGTGTTCCGAAATTATACTATTTTACCACCTGACAGCTGTCCGCAGACCCACTGAGTTTGACGAGAGTCGTCAAAGTGCGCATACCCTAAACCAATCAGAGAAGTTCATCTTTTATAATTCGAGCCGCCACTCTATCTCGATATTATATAGTCCCGGGTTAAATTGAGGAAGATTAAACCCTAACCTATAAAAGAATAATAATATTCTAAAGATGACGACAAATGTTATAGAAATTAACGACGATTATTATTGTCACGAGTTAAATATTACAGTTGAAAATAACGCGGTTCAATACCTCACTAACTCATTATCTTACGATATATATTTCCGAAAATATTTACGCAACAATACGCCTTGCGTCATTAAATCCGCCACGAACTCATGGCCATGTAGACGGAAGTGGTTGTCGAATGACGCGCCAAATTTTGAATATCTCAAACAAGTATTCGGTACGATTTACCAAACTGTTAATCATAAATTATTTTCAGAATATAAATAATAATGAGAAAAATTATTCACATAGGTTCTAGCGTCGCTCCTGTAGCTGACTGTACGACAAAATATTACAACTCTCAAATGAAGAATGATATGACTATTGATGATTACATAGACTATTGGATAGCATATCGTGATAATAGCTATGCTGATAACAAGCCTATACTATATCTGAAGGACTGGCATTGCGTGAAGAATAATCCTACTATACCGATTTACGATGTTCCGTCTTACTTCGCTTCGGACTGGTTAAACGAATATTACACAGAGAATGAGAAATTTAATGACGATTACATGTTTGTTTATATGGGTCCGAAGGGGACATGGTACAAAGAGAATAGAAAAATTAAAATATTAAATTTCAGCGAGATATATATTTTTTTTTTCTATTTCAAATTTCTATTCTGTTTGTATACTTCTAGGACACCATTTCACGCAGATGTATTCTCGTCTTATAGCTGGTCTGCTAATATTGTGGGAAAAAAACGTTGGGTTTTATTTGAACCTGGGGAAGAAGATGGACTGAGAGATAGATATGGTCAATTGATATACGATATTACTTCCCAAGAACTACAGGATAAAAATATATATCCAAAGTATAATGAAGATGATTTGAAGCGCTATGAAATTATCCAAAATCCTGGTGAAATTGTTTTCGTACCATCCGGATGGCATCATCAAGTTTGGAATTTGGTAAAAAAGCATTAATATCGAAATAGAAACTTGAGCCTTAATCAAACTTTAGATGAAACTAAAGAAAATGTGTATTTCTCTAGGAAGACACAATCTCCATCAATCACAACTGGATAAATGCTTGCAATATTTGGAACGTGTGGATATGTTTGAAAAAAGAGCTATTTGCTGTAATGAGAGAAGTTGATGATTGCCGAGATATGGATGACTGGGATGACCACTGTCAACTTATGTTGAAGGCTTCATACGGCATTAATTATATAGAATTCTACCATTTTCTATCTTATCTAGTTGTAAAACGTATATCTATGATCAGAGAAGATAATCCCGTTATTAGTTTTGGCAGATGGTATTTGGGAAGAAATCATTGCTTGTATGATCTGAAACAGATTAGAATTGTGTTAGAAGATATGATAGAGGAAGCAAAAGCGAAGTGTATTAATACGATAGTTTTTTCAGAAAAAGATCCAAGATTACTTGTTTCTGAGATAAATGAACTCTTGTTGCCGAGTAGATGATATAGAAATTAATTTTATACTTATAAAAGATCATTTCTGTTGTTATTTATTTTTATTTTTTTCCGATAAAAGGAATACGTACTTGTTTAAGGTCTCTTATTGTTCCTTATATATTCATATGTGTATATATATATATATATATATATATATATGAAATTTATATAATTCTTTTTATTAGTATAAAATCTTTGCTGCGTTTCAGTTTATACAATGTATTTTATGGTATGTATATTTTGTAATATGATGTTGAATACAATTTCGATTTTCCCAAACTTAAACGTTGATAAAATGTTTTTTTTTTCGTCTATTTTTGTACCTTGATAAACCTTCTATAATAGAATTAAGGATTAAATGATATATATATATATATATATAATATAGTAATTCTATAAATAAGACAAATTTATTTATTTATTTATTTTTATATATACCACTAGTTATATAACATTCTTATTTCACGACGACTTAAAAAATATTAAAATTTTATTTCATTTTAATTTGTTATTATTTCCAATTAAGTGTTTTTTATTTTATTTTTTTATTGTTTTCTTTTTAATTATAAATTTGTATTCACAATTTTATTTTAATTGTATAACTTCTACTATTGCACAGTAGACTTGCTGCTCCTTGTCGAACCATGATTATTCAGATTTTTATGGTTGAATTTCGTCAATATTAACTTTTCACCCCCGCAATAATAATGATGATGCATCAAGTAATTTTAGTAACGTTTTAAAGAAATAGCAATCGGGTGTTGATTGAGAGAAAGTCTGATAGAGCTTTTTATACGATTACTGCTAGTTATTAGTATCAAGCAATATAATATGCAACCATGTATATTTTGATGAAGAAATTTTTTTTTAGTATTTAGCTAAATACTTGGACTATTAACAGGAACAAAACCACCATCACATTAGTAGCTGAATATAATGAAACACCCTAATACGAAATGAATAGATTATAATAGAAGAAAAAAAACAATCTAGAAAAAGCGTCAACTGTTTGAAAATATAATCAGTAAACTTCTGGTGAATATCAAACGTTTTTTAAAAGCTCCATCGATCTTTTTCTATAATCCTTATTAAATCTATAAGATAGCACAGCATATAAATACCCAAAGAAATCAAAAATAATAAACGTCCGTAGCATTAATTGTATGGTTGTAATATATCTAAGTGAAGTAATGAAGTCAGACAAGCAATAAGCTCTGTTATTCAGCAATCGAACTCTTGGAAACTGTACAATTTACGTAACAAATTCTGAATTTATATTCCGGAGAACAGTGATACTGCATGTAACCGGAGATTAATCGCCACAATCATATTATAGTAAATTGAAAAGCAAAATTTGACTAAAATATTGTTTGTCTTATCTGCATTTATCAAATGGACAATTTTTTGCATTAAAACTTGATGCACAGATACTGTATTCCCTTAATTATTCATTTTTTTTTTTTTCATATTTCGAACGAAATATTTTGTATGTATATTGTAGACATTCTATAAATCGTTAGTCAGTTATTCGTAAAGTAATATTGGACAGATTGGAAGGAAATGACATCGAGAAAAAAAGAAGTAAAATAAAATGAAAATTCCAATTAAAATGCTCAACAAAAGTGAGCTGCTCTAATGATTTTAGTTTTTGATATATACACAAATTTTTTTCAAAATAAGATCAATATTTTCAATCAACAATCGATTTCAGCTTAATTGAAATAGCGGTGTTAAAATTGTTGCCCCTTGGCATTGTAATATACACCTTATATTAATTACATGTTAAAGTCTTCGCGATAAAGACACAAGATTGACAGACGCTTGCCCCAGTTCCTATCTCCAGTTCTTAATCAACTATAGATATTATTATTTATTTTTATTTTTTTCTATCAATTTTCTCGATTTCTTTATTCCTCTTCTATATATATAATATATATATATATGTATATATAATTTATATATAAAACAACGTAACGCCACATTTAAAACTTCAGAGTTCATGTATTGTCTTAATTATATGCTACCAACTGAGAATATAAGCATCAATACATTAGGATTTATAGTTGGTATATAGACTTATGTATACACAAATATATAGATATATACATATCGTTAATGACCCATGTATATATTTATATAGATACATGTGTAGATATACAGTATACAGCTAATAAAAATGTACAAAATCTATGAGACGAGATTAAGAGCGCTTAAAACTTAAATCGAAAGTGCTTCAGCAAAGTGGTGGCTATTAAGCAAGTAATTAGGTGGAATATGAAAAGTGAAAACCACATATTTGTCATAAAATGAGAAGAAGAATGAGACCGATTTATAAGAATTGTCGATTTTATGTACAATGGCAACTTCGTCCTTTGTGCCTAACTTATTTTAAAAAATTTTTAAATTATTTTATTTTCTATATTCATTCCCATAGCTTTTATGATATGCGCTTTTCATACCCCAAATATAATATAATAACCATATTGCAAAGTTTGAACTGTATATAATATTATTTTATGCGTAGATATGCTTCGCACAAAAATATGAGGTATAATTGATTTTTCATTACGATCAATTCAATTCTTTTCTGTTTTCTACTTCCCTCATATTACCTCTGCAGCACAGTAGATACATGTTTGACATGTTTAGAATATCTGTACTTCTGTTTTTGTACATTTAGTACTATGATAAACATATGATAATAAAATCAGATATTTTACTTTGAGCATAATAATCAATATTGATTATTACAGATTTAATACTAAAACTATAATATATGTGCGTTACTTTTTAATGTTTCTTTTCTTTTCTTCTTCTCTTTCTTTTTTTGTCCAATATTCAATTGAAATAAAATATTATTTGGTAAGTTTTAGGTGGTCTTATTATATCCTTGAGGAATAGAATAACTTGAAATCATGGAGTATCTCGACTTACGAGAAAAAAAATATCTTTATACGTTAACATATCTATATTGAACAATACTTGAACAGAAAAAAAAATAAACAGAATTGAATATCGCCAAAAATTGCTGATCCCCATGAAGTGTTAAAAAGTACTAGAATATAATTGATGAAAAATACATATGTAGATAATTGTTAGTTAGTTTAAACATATCTAAATGAATTCATATTATCATATTCCTCACATTTAATTTTGTAGTTTCAACTTGCATGGCAAGTATATCTACTATATAAATAGCCTGGATACTTTGAAAAGTCTAACTCAATGATAAAGAACAAGTAACAACATTTTTTCATAGAAAATCAGACTTTCTAAAGCGTAAAGACTCTATATTAACTAATATAATATTATACATATCTGTATAAATAGATGTATTAGTACCTATGCAACGGTGATGCTTACATAGAATTAAATTTATTTGAAAAGAAGATAACGGCTTACTAGTCTCTAGATATTATTACAGGGATTTTTTTTTTTTTACACGACAATTAATCAACGCATTGACATTTATCAAGGAAGACTAAGGCAATTTCGTCATTTATAAATCACTCGACAATAAGGAAAAAAAAAAGGGCCAAATATTGAAAAGAAAACTCCTAGTCGATTGAAAAAACGTTAATGAGTCTCCGAGTAGTCATCTTTTTAAATATTTACATTTTGTTTCACCTAAATTCCAAACTTAGGTGAAAATATTTAAAAGCAAAAGTCAATAAACGTAGATGTGTGTTTAATTACCGTATGATCGCACATAACGAAACAAGAGATCATTTATAATTTGCCAATAAAAACTTTTACTCAAATTGACTTATCGTGACTCGCACAACTCAAGTTTCTATACTTACATGGGATGCGTCGAAAGGGTAGACAAGGATGGAAGCGGAGTTGTTGGGGTAGCAGGTGTAGACGGTACAGGAATAGGAGTAGCTGCTATAGGTTGATGCGTTTGTCTAGGTGGAGAGAGCAGTTCTTGTCTGTCCCTTTCTCTTTCCCTTCCCGGCCTCCAGGCTTCTAAAAGTGATTCAACTCTGTCGTCAGTTGGCCCCCAACGAGCATTACCAGCGGCATTTTGCAGCCAAACAACAAGAGTGCCATGAGCTGCCCTTATGTTGACCTCTCCCCTAAAATAATGCATCGAAATCGCTCAGTTTTCGTCCCATAAATCTGTAAAATTATAATTTCGAATATTCAACAAACTAACTTGGGTAGTATGTGTTGAAATCCGTGTCTGTATTCGTGTTCCATAGCAGGAACAACTACTTGTTTACGTTTGAAGTGACTTCCCTCGAGTTTTAGGAGTGCATTGGGTGCGGGATCTCTCCATTCAGGTAAAAAAACGACAAATGAAAGTGGCTCGGCAGAGTCGGCGAGTAATTGTTCGAAGTGATTGACCATGGCTTCCATTAGTTCCTCACAGTACGGTGGATTGGCTTGAAAAGATCCAGAAACAGGCCTGAAGTCTAGAAAAGGTCCTCTGGATCCGAAGTAAGAATCAGTGTCCGCAAAAGCTGAACAATATTGCCTGAAGTAGCAGTTAAGCGGCGAAGCGAAGCATTCAAAAGTTACGCCGAAAGTTCTTTGAAGACATTCAAAGACGGTTACCGGTAGCGCCATTTGTGTGGCTTGACCCTCATTCATTCCGAGATAGGTTTGGTACCTTTTGAGCATCGACCAAACGCGGGGTAAAAACATCTCGAATTTTTTATCGTCGAAACAATTATATCTATACAAATGTTCAAGCTTTGTTACATGGGTGTTATTTATCCCCATAGTATCACCGTGAAAACGTAGCATAGTCTGTTCCCTTTCTGGTAAATATTCTATCTGCGGTTGTCGAGGGCTGGGTAAAGAG
The DNA here is from genome assembly GCA_914767705.2 of Tenthredo notha. Lineage (NCBI taxonomy): Eukaryota > Metazoa > Arthropoda > Insecta > Hymenoptera > Tenthredinidae > Tenthredo > Tenthredo notha. Next base: position 5,798,633 of record OU611921.1, on the reverse strand, counting down.
AACTGAACTGGATAGCACCATACTTTTCTCTGAGTGCTGGCCGGTCCGACCAAAGGTATGACGTCTGCGAGGCCGTTGTCTTTTAAAATTTGATTGTTCTTGTCTTTAATTTTTTTAGCGTAATCCGTAGAAAGGTGATATATTTTTAGACAGATACCCTCGACGCTGGCTTTAACAGTCTCCGTTAAGTGGGGCTGACATTGTCTTTTCAAGTGAGCGAGCCTGTCTTGAAAATCGTCAAAAGTAGCACCGACCGTTCTTCTTAGCCACTGAAACGTGTCTTCGGCGTTCCATTTAACAACTTTTCTACTATCAGGAGAGGCAGATCTAGATTCAATCATTTTTTTAGCTGCCTCGGCATATCTGGATAATTGCTTTCTCGCGTCACCCGTGAACTTCGGCCTTACAAGTTTGATAGGTATGTCGTTCATTATCTCTCGATACATAGACATTGATATTTCTGGGAAACATTGGCTCGGAAGTAAAGGATCAGACCCGCAATCAATCACCTTACGTTCCATCAGCCATCTGTTGAAAGAATCTTTAGGCGCGTCGATTGACTCTCGCGTGTGACACAGTTCTTGATAACATTGCCTTAATTTAGCAAGCAATCCGCATCTGAATGCTTCAACGTCTGGATGAACGTGCGGCAAGTTTGAAGGTCCTCTTTCATAGATTATCACATTTGTTGGGATTTCCAAGTCCCATGGACCACTACGATAATAAAAATAGCCGTTAAGTATCAGCAGAGTAAATATAAAACATATAATCCATAATATTATTAAATAAAAGTAATACTTACGCAAGGATAAATTTCTTTGCAGCCGAAACCGCAGGGTTTTCCTCAGACGCTCTACGTTTCAAAGGTGTTGCCGGAGTACTAGGAGTTATCGGACCATTTCCTGCAGCTGGAGGAACTCCGCATATGCCCAATGGATCTGTAATAGGATCGAACTGTGGCTTGAGCGACGGAGGTACCCAGAGAGATTCTCCGGTTAATTTGTTCCAAAAATATGGTCTGTTCTCTCTCTTGCTCCAAAATTTTTTCCATCCCTGCTGTTGTAATTCTGGGGATAATTCAGCCTCAGCAAAATTGCCTGCGGCAGTGCCCTGTGTATAAATAATAATTAAAAAAAAACATAGTTATTCATTATTACTATTTTCATTTAGAAACAGTAACAAAAAAAAACCTCACCTGAGGAGCGAGGGTTGTTTGTTGCATATGAGTCAAGGGAGGACAATGTTCGACGACATTTTGAGACGGTGGTAATATTGCAGCCTGTAATTTAACAGGCGTAGGTACGATGACTTGTGTAACAGGAGGATTTGCTTCCTGTTGCAAAAGTTGGTGATGATGAATTGCAGGTAACGTGGAGACCGACTGACCAGCCAATGCTTCCCAAGCTGAGTTACTAGCCATTTCTTGTTTTCCACTGCTAACTTCGTTCATCGTCGCTACGAAATTATCAAGCACGATAAAACGGTTGCCTGTTAAAATGAAAAAAAGGAAAATGAACAATAACAATAAATAAATAAATAAATAAGTAAAGCAGATATAAGAAATTTTTAAGTAAAATTTTATCATCGACTAAGTTTTCACCGCAGTATAGATTAAAGGCAAAGAATTGATATACTTGGTTATTGAAGGGACCATATATTTTGGTTTATATTTTCAGGTAAAGTTCAGGATTTTATAAACACCTTTAAGGGTTGTTTAACTTAGCTGTGTCGTAGATAATTATACTTGTTGAATAAAAAAAAAAAAAAAAATTCCCTTATAAATTCTCACCTTGTTTCCAGTTTGTTCCCGGTGAAAACTTAGTCATCGCTTCTCAGTCTACGTCTCGATGTCTCACTGTCCCTCATAATAATTTGCGGTATAAGTATCTAAGCAATCGACAACAGAAAAAAAAAAAAGTTCATAAATAATCGTTTAAAAGGTCAACGAATTGAAATACAATCTAAATAATATTTTACACGTATATAATATAACGTACGATGGATGATTGTGAAATGATTATTCAAATTTTTTTTTATAACATACATATAAGCAAATTTGAATATATTATTAGTCTTTACGTTATAAAAACAATTTTAACTTAACGATATATCGCTATACTAACAATATTTAGTATTAAAAATAATACGTAAACTTGATTTAAGTTAAAAAATATTATCTGACAGTACTTTGCTATTGCCGTGTTTGTTTACAAACTAATGACACGATCTTATAATAGTAAAATAATATGGTAAATTGATCAAACTATATGTTAATAATGATATAAAACTGATCTGAAAACTTACCGGTAACTTTTTTCGTTCGTATTCAATAGATATTCATCGTTATAGTTAGAATTCATTCATAATTTGCACAACTGGACGCGACGATATCCACCCGTACGACGCCATTTGCCTCTAACTGAAGAGTTCAGTTCTTCCGCGACGGGGAGGGAAAGGGGTGGGGCGGGACGGAAGGGGGGATGGGGACATGGAACGCGGACTGTAGTGCTGCCAACAAAGATATTCGAATAGTTTTTATCGTAGTATATATTAATTAGGTTAATGAAATAAATTTTCCCCTAACGCGATACGTTATCTGTAGTATATAATTAATAGATAATAAATCTATGCATAGTTTTGATAGTTTCATTGAAAATATTTAATAAAATAATATGTTATATTCTTTTACACCATCAAGTTTGTCATGAGTAAATTTTTTTGCGCTTCTCTCGTCCGCCAAGCTAAGCTTCGTCAGGTTAAAATGGACGAACTTTTCTGTCACTTTTATGTCCGACAAGCGGGACGCCGCGCGTAAATAGCCTAGTAATTTTCGTTTATTAATTGTTTAGAGAATATATCTAATATTGACGATTTAAAGACCGATAATATCCCGCTGAAATAATGTCTGTTACTTTTGCCCAGAGAGGTAGACCTCCGCCAAATCCAGCCCAAATACAAAAGGTGTGTTTTAATAGTTTTTTTTTCTTTCTTTTTTTTTTACTCCGATTTCTATTCTTATTCTTTTTACAACGAGTAACAGGATACGGAATAGAAGATAAATTTATATATCAGAAAATGAAAAAGATTGATTAAATTCGATTACCGATTCTAACCTAATTAATAAAAAATATTCATTGCGAATTATTTCATTTATATTATATTATATTTCTTAAATCAGATGCTGGATGAGAACAGTCATCTGATACAAACCATCCAAGAGTATCAAAACAAAGGGAAGCCTCAAGAATGCATTCAGTAAGTATAACTAAAACGAGTAATCCGATTTCAGTCTGATGATAAAAACAAATGAAATCAATTAATTACATTCATCCATACTATGATTCTAGATACCAACAACTACTACATCGAAATTTAGTTTACCTGGCATCGATTGCAGATGCGAATCAAAATATACAAGCTTTACTTCCGGTAAACTAATTCTACAATTATCAAGACCCGAGGTTCTCCCTTGAGGAATATATGAGATTTTGAAAACAATACTTTGAAAAAAATTTCTAGCCGCCACAAGGCATACCTAACGGACCTCAACATCCCATGATGGGACCTCAAGGACCGCCTGCAGGACCTCCGGTATCTGCTGGACCAGGAACTGAAATGCCTCCGAATACACAACAGCCTTTACCTATGTCGGGATTCAATCAATCACAACCAATGCCTCAGGGAGGATATAGAGGCCCTGTTATGCCCGGTCAAGGACCAAACATGAATCGTAATAATCTCTTACTACTTCTTTCCCATCTGGGAAACTTGAAGAATAAACTGAGAAAGAAGAGAGAATTTAGAATGATAATCAACTACTTTTCTCATCATATTTTATGATCAATTTCAAACAGGACCAGCTCCTGGACCTGGGCCCCAGCAGTACAGAGGGGGACCGCAAGGTTATCCCCAACAGCCAGCTCAGCAGGGATACCCAGGACCTTATTCGAACCAGAATCCTGCGACAAATTATCAAGGACCTCAAGCGGCTGGGTATACCCCAGGTCAACCGAATCAATACGCATCTCCTAATCCTTCGCAACAGCAAGGATACCCAGCTTCTAATCAACCTAATTATGGTCCACCACCGAACTCTGGGAATAGCTACGGACCCCAACCTGGCAGCTATCCACCTCCTGCTAATCAACCTCCAGCTGTATACGGACCCCCACCACCCAGCCAGCAAGGATATCCTCCACCTAATTCTGCGCAGCAAACTTTCCCATCTAGTGGTCAACCCCAACAACCTGGACAATATGGAAGCCCAAGTCCTCAGCCTGCGTATCAACAACCGCCATCCCAGTCTCCTCAAAATGCTTATAATTCGACTCAAGGAGGAAATTATCCGCCTCCAAATTCTCAGGGATATCCTAACAACGCACCGCCTCAGAATTATCCACCTCCGCCAACTTCGAGCCCTGCTCAACCCCCGCAATCTGGCCCGCAGCAGAATGCTGGCCCTCAATCTAGCTACGGGAATCAACCCAGTCCTGGGCCCGGATCTGGGCCTGGTCCTGCTCAGTACGGTCCGACTTCTACATCCCCACCTTTCAGCACCCCTCCTGCTAGCGGAGTAAACACTTACGCTCAGAGTGGTCAGCCTACAAGTACTCCGTCAGTTGCTTCGACTCAGACTTATCCTCCCAGTGGGGCACCTCCAGTTTCTTCGCAAGGCGGCGGATATGCACCTCCAGGACCAGCTCCGTCTGGATATCCGGTACATCAGCCACCCCATCAAGCTTCTCATCCACCACCTCATCCTCCACCGCATCAGGCTCCTCATCAACCCTCGCATCCTCCTCCATCACACCAGCCGCCCCATCAACCTTCTCATCAACCTCCGCATCAGTCTCCTCATCAACCTTCGCATCAATCGCCTCACCAGCCTTCGCATCAGCCTTCGCATCAGCCTCCGCATCAACAGCCACCCCCTCATCAACCACATCAACCACAGCATCAGCCTTCGCAACAGTCGCAACAACAATCTCAGACTCCGCCTCAACAACAACAACAGCAACAGCAACAGCAACAGCAGCAGCAGCAGCAGCAGCAGCAGCAATCGCCTAGCCCGGCTCCCAGTGGTTTTCAACCACCTTCAGGACCTCCCCAAGGGCCTCCGCCGCCCTCGGGACCTTTGCAGCCTTCAGGAGGCTATGGACCTCCGCAATCTCATCCGGCTACTACGCAGACTTATGTACCGCCTTCTCCTGGCGGACAGCCACAAGTTTATTCACCACATCCTCCTCAAGGCGGGCAGCATTACGGACACCCACAATATCCACCTCAGAATTATCCTCCCCCACCTGGAGGCCAAGGATATGGACAATATCCGCCTAGGCCTCCTGGCGGACACATGCCTCCTCCACCAGGGCCGCAAGGCCCTCCGCCTCCTAATCAATACAGTGGTTATGGGTATCAACCTCCTCCACAATAGTTTTTAACCAGAGAGGGTTTCGACAAGAGTTTTGTTAACGATTTGGCATAGTTATTAGTTCTCATTTTTAAATAGGTTTTATGGTTTTTTTTCTTTAAACCGCGGAATGTATAACAGGTTTTTTTGGGATCGATTTTCTTATATTTTTACATTATTTTGTACATAATAAGCTCGATTATTGACGCTAAAGTGATCCAATACGATGAATTCTAACCTCCAGATCAGAGTTAATATAGTTTCTTGATCAGTTTTACTATAATATGTTTCTTATACAACATTATTCCAACAATTCCAACAATTTTTTAAAGTCTTGCGTTTGGGTACGTTAATATTCTAAGATAGATACGATAAGTTATAACGAATACGTTAGAATTAAATATCACTTAATTAAATGTAAAAACGTTACTGTTCGCACTTTGTAACGATTGATCTCTCAATAAAATGCAAGCAAAGTATACATACACAATTATAAGTCAGATCTTTATCATCGTCTCTCTCAATTAAGTAGTCGGCAAAGCTGTTAATCCGTTAAAAAATACTCTAATAGCTGATAAGATTCAAAATTAAAAAATTTTCAATATAATCTAGGTGGGCATAGATTGAATAATGCTGTTCTCAGTTTTCTTTGATTTCCTAGACGCGTATCAAGGTATAATATTCACTAACAATACTTGTGAGATTCCTGTTCGGATCGCAATCATTTCAAAGCTCTTCTTTAGATCCTTTCACATCGCTTTCATTGTAGTCACATTTACAGGAACTATGGGGCTGGGGTGCCTCTTCCATACCAGCAAGTACGACAACTTTGTTTCTCAACCGGCTACTCCATTCCTGAGATTTAAAGATCAAAACGATAAGTACAGAGGGAATTAGTTATAGTACCGAAGTGGGTGTTAATATTTTCACCTTTAATAAAGCAGCGTGATAGCAGAATATATTTTGTGGCATCAAGTTATCTCTGGCAAAGAGCTGTCCAGTTCGAGATATTTTGTATGCTACATCGTCGTGTTTCTTTGCCCATCTAATTTTCTCAACAAGATCAGATAGGTCGCTTTTAACAGGAATATAATGTTCGTAGGGTTTGAGCTGCTTGTAGAAAAACTCATAATACTTTGAGTCCTGTTTGAATACTACAGCATCCCCAGCCAGGAGATAAGGAAATCTATAAGCTGCCACAGTGCCGTCGATATTCAGCTGGTATTTATACTAGATAAAGAGAAAATAAGTGTCTTGAGTTGAATGACTGACCTACAATTCTTTGTACAATGTTTCTAAAAAGGAATGCTAGTAAATCTCACATCAAAAAAGTTGAAAAAAGACGTATGGTTCCGTTTAGGACCATATTTCTCCATTTCATTTTTGAAGAAGAAGAAATTGGTAATAGAAGCATTGATCAAATCCGGATGCTTGCGCGATATATCTATTAGGTCTAGTCTTTCCCTGCGAGCATCACGTCCTTGCCAAAAAGCCTTTTCTATTTTAGCAGCCCATAGTGCCTTTGTATTTCCTTGTACAGACAGCATATCCAGCATTACTCTAGAATGGACAAACAATATATAAATATCAAATTTTTTGTAGAAAATAATTGAATGTTGGAGTAGGAAAATTCAAACGATCTTTTGTATTTCACCTCCCCATATTTTCTATAGTTGACTCAGTGATGTCCCAAGTAGGCATGACGATATCTCTAGAATCGTCTGAACCGCACCAAGAAAATACGGGATGAATAGTAGCAGTCTTCTTAATTAGCGGCCAATCTCCAAGATTGACAAACATCTCAGTGTCTGGTAGGACGACTTTTCTAGCCAGTGATAATAAAATTGCATCCATGAATATCTTGAAGCCTACATGCTGCCCATAGCAGTGTCTGTAAACCTATGGCAATAAGGCAAAAGGATAATTATACTTAATTCATTGAATAGAAAAAAAAAAAAAATAGAAAACATGTTTCTAACAAATCAATACTAACTTTGTTGTGCTTTATCACATAATGACAAATACTGACGCTACTAGGTCTGTCAAATTCTTTTATAATTTCATATCTAATTTTGTCAAAATCTACGTCGTTGAAAAGCTGTAAGTCGGATTGTATTTGACTGTAGTTTTGTGGACATTCATAGTTCTCTATCCATTTATCTATGTCTCGGTTTGGACAGTAGCACTCCTCTTCATAAACAGGACCTGGAAAAGAGTGCGAAAATCAATAAGTGAATAGATATGAATCAGCGGAAAGTTTATCTCAAATATTTCAGACGGAAAATGATGATTAATTTACATAAAATACATACCATCAAATATTAGGGGAGACTTAGGCACATCTTCGTTCTTAACTTGGATGGAAATTTTCATATTAACACAAGTCTGATAAAGTTTATAACGTATTATGAAACTCCCATCTTTACGATCTAAAATTTGTTTCCAAATATGGCAAGGACTACCGCCTAGAGTTTCTCCCTCTATTTGTGCAGAAATAATTCCTTCACCCGCAGATATGGAGGAACTGAAACGGGTAATAAATCATTAGAAAAATTAGATCTGGGTGTATAGAAAAGAGAAGGAAATATACAGATAATTATATAGTTTATAAGCTAACTTTTTTTCGTTTTTATCCCTTAGCTGTAAAAATATATAACGAGCTCGCATTGTAATATCTTTAGGCCTAAGACCAGGCCCCCAAATAAGTGTTTTGGAAGGAACAATTTCGTCGATGAGATTGTTACTGGCGTAAATAATGCATTGACAGAAACAGAAGAATATCAAATAGAAAATTTTCTTCATTTTTTCGTTAATAAGATCGCGACTTTGAAGACAGGTTAGATTTTCGATCACACATAAACGACTGGGTGTATTTAGGTGATTAATTTCATGTAAGATTAAACTATTGTTACGATATCACTGAGGCTATGTATATTTGAGATCACAATCTGTCATTAATGAATGTATGAGAGAAAACAGAAGCTGAAAGTAAACACCGGCACAGACGTCTGTCAGATGATAATAAAAAAAGACTGGAATCTTCGATTGCAGAAAAAGCAATATAAAACTATATTTTCGCATGTGAATAATTACAGATGAATAAAAATGAACATATCAATATCTTTGAGTGAGTTTAAAATCGTTTGTAATATTTCTCGATAGCGACATTTGTTTATAAAAATGTATATCTGATAATATAAATGGCGAATTTTTCAAGCGACAAATATCGAGACAGATTATATCATTGGTTATTTTTCTCGGATCCGGCCAATCGCAAAGTTTCGTTTGGAGTTTTGTCGCTTCCAACAAATGACCACAAACTATCTATGTAATATAGTTAGTCCATTTTATCGACAAACCGGAATAATAATAGGTAGGCCGTTCTATATACGCGAGAACTTGTATTTTGACTAATGGTATACCGAGTGGGCAGCGCACGCGCGTAATTTGTACACGCGTATAACTATTAACTATCACGCGTATAAAGATAGTGAAGAATGTAATCAAATAATGAATTATTTTTTATCTTCAAGCATGCCGAAACTGACATCGTATACTGAAGTGATAATATTCTCAGTTAACAATAGGAGAGTAGAGGTTCGGGCACTAGTTAATATAAAAAAAACCAAATGAATCAAGAACTGCAACAAGAACCTGCAGCTAACCCGCTGACTACCGAATCTAAACCGCATCTTTTTTGGTCCAGGTATATAGTTCAAACAATAATCTACTAACCGATGTCAATAGATTTGATTATTGAATTAAAATGTCAAATTTTCAAACCAGAAAAAAAAAAAAAAAAAGAAATGAAACATAATTTTCCTATCAAATATTTTCTTAAAACAGAAAAAAAAACTTAACATCGTTAATATAATTTTATCTAGAAAAGAGAGACGAAAATGGTTCTTCACTTTGCTATATGGAACATGTTTGGTTTACGCTACACGAACCTCAATGCCATTGCTGATGCCGTCGATAAGCAAAGAAAGACATTGGTCAAAGACTGACTCTGGGACAATATTATCGAGTTTTTTTTGGGGATATACTTTGACCCAAGTAGCCAGCGGATTTATCAGCGATAGAATCGGTGGCCAAAAAGTAATATTCTTTGCAGCTGTCGGATGGTCGTTAACAACATTTTTCATGCCGGAAATAATTACCACGTTTACAAACGAAGATGATTCTGTTAGACTAGTTGCCTCCATTCGTACATTGAATGGTGCTTTTCAAGGTGCTATATAAGTATTAAATACATATATAGACAATGTAATGATTAGAATTCAAAGCAATGTTAATAATAATGAATTGTGTTCAATACAGGAATGCACTTTCCTAGTATGATAAGTCTGACTAGCCAGCGTCTACACGAACCGGACCGAGCTTCGTTCTTCAGTCTTTTGACGTCTGGATCAGCGTTGGGAACTCTTCTCACTGGATCTCTAGGCTCGTATTTATTAGAGAATTACAACTGGACCAAGGTGTTTCAAGTTTTAGGTAATTCAACCATTAACAGAATTAATTTACCCTGAATAAAACGGACCAACTACATCTATGTAACTTAACAACAGTCTTGATGTCCATTAACTTAAAGTTAACTCGTCAATGGATTGTTTTGACCAAATGATATATTGAAGTATCTTCAAAATGAGATAGAAAATTCGTAATACTCTATAATCTGCTTATTTGCACAAGTGTTATTACAAGTCACTGTATATCTCCATATGGATAAACAAGAAAAAAATGTTACGAGTCCCAATTCAAACACCACTTGGTGTTCAAAGACTATCAAATCAAAGACTATAAACCTATCTCTGAAAATTAATATTACTAATACAACTTTTTGTATAATTTGGCAATGGGAACAGGTGGTTTGGGTTTGATGTGGACGGCATTGCTAAGCTACTACTCACTTTCACTTGTACAAAACGCTGCCCCTAACAAATTGGCGACAGTAGATCCTCTGCCTTGGTTTCAACTGCTTTCTAGACCTCCATTCTGGTAATCATGGTACATGGATCTTACCGCACTAACTTTTGGACAACGAATAAAGACTTCTGTATTTTTGAACTCACATTAACAAGCCACAATGCATGATTTTCGCTAACAAATTGCTTCTATAAAACTTAACGCCAATATTGCACAAATCCATGAACATCTCCAATCGATTCTAATTCAATAATTCTCATTTTCAGGTCTTGCGTATTCGGTCATGCTTGTCAGAATAATTGTTTTTTCGTTCTATTATCATGGATGCCGACCTATTTTCACGATACGTTTCCCGAAGTGAAGGTAAAAATTACAACTAACACGACGAAAAATCCATGTAACTAATTATTTGACTACTTCTAAAAATCTAATTATCCACGATTCATCTTCTAGGGATGGGTAGTCAACATGGTTCCATGGTTGTCTTTACTGCCGTGCACTTTTTTCGGGAAGACAATGTCCGAGAAACTCATTAAATCAGGCTATACCATTACTGCGACGAGAAAAATCATCGAGACTATTTGTTTGATGACACAATCTATCAGTCTACTCTTTTTAGGTACTATGAGAAATTGTTCACATTACCATTTCACATTTCAAAAGGAAAAAAACCTAAAAATCAGCTTTCTTTGTACACAAATATTGAATTATAATGTCTGAAAATTATTTTCCAGCTGGCGTGACTACTTTTCAAGGAGCAATATTTTGTCTAGCACTGATCATTGGTGGGGCAGGATTCCATAATAATGCTATTGCAGTAAATCCATCAGATCTGGCACCAAAACATTCTGGTAGTGTTTTTGGACTCATGAATACAGTCGGAGCAGTACCTGGTAACTATGACGTTAATTTAAAGAATTTCAGATCTAAGATAATTGCCTCACAGTCAACTATACGAGATTAATATTGTTTCAGGATTTCTCGGAGTCTACCTGGCCGGTCACGTGTTGGAACTAACACATAGCTGGTCTGTTGTATTTGTAATAACATCAACGATAAATGTTCTAGGATGTATAGTGTACTTGATATTTGGATCAGGGAACGCGGTGATTTAATAAATCATAAGAAAATTATCGTCCACTTGATTTATCGCAATTATTGATAACCATATCCAGATTAGTTTACACTTAAGATAACGTTTCAAATTTGTGAGACCATTCAAATAGGAGAATTAATTCTGTACTCATACCCAAACGTTTAATCCACCTTTGTTGGATCAGGTCCAAGATCGATTAGCATTTTAGACATGTAAGGACCGTCTAATTCATAGCCCATCTTTCTGTAATAATTTCGAGTTCCAACACCTGCGAATAAATTAATTCCCCGTTAGAATTATACTGGATAATAAGTATGTAGCCTTCTGCTGGGTAATTGCTTATCTTTCAACACTAAACCTAGCTCAAGATTTTATCCTCACCAGATATGACTGCGATTTTATGAGATTGATGTTCCTCCTTGGCAATACGTTCTGCTTCCTCCATTAAAAGCATGCCGAATCCTTGATGTTGAAATTTCGTTGGATCCCTTGCATTCACCGGTACTACGCTTCCATAAACGTGTAATTCTCGGACTATGGAACACCTTGTTTTTAATTCAGGCCTGAAAACCAAAGCATGTCGAGTTTGAAGAAGACTGAAAGTACTTTAGCCGCAGAATTGATATAAGAAACGAATAGTTATTCAAAGAATTACCTGAAAGTTTCACTCGAGCATTTCCTGAGCCTTAGTAATCCGACCAAAATATCTTGGGTAGGATCTTCGTAGGAAAGGAAAGTTTCCCAACCATTATTCGCGACATAATCTCGTCGTACTAGCTCTACTTCGTAGGGGCGAACTTTACGGTGGATCTCTTGAATTCCTACTTCTCTAGTTCTTACATCTCTGCAGTCAGTGCCCAAGTCTTTCATCCTAGCCAACGCCAGCTCTCTGAGATTGCCGTGTTCTACTCCAGAGCTGAAAATAAGAAGAGTTTGAAGACTATCTGCAGAAATATCGTATTTAAGAATAAATTCTTTGCGAAAGACTTGTCGGAACTTGGTTTGATGAAATTTGTCCATTACCTGACTAAGGGCATTGGAATATCTCGCTGAACTCGGTACACCCTAGTCCACGGAGGCACCAGAGATAGAATTCTAGCAATAAGATCAATCAAAGTACTTGGCGGATAGCTTTTGTATCTTCCAGTTTTCCATAATTCGTAAAGCCCTGTGCCGCGTATAACGAGGGTAGGATAAATCTTTAGTCCATCTGCCCGGAATGCTGGATTCTCGAAGAATTCCTAAGGCATAAAACCTTGGATTTACCACTAGATGAAATTGATGAAATTGATGCAATAGATTCTCTACTGATTATCGATTTTGAAAATTGTTAATGACTATTAATGAGATTCCAGGTGTTCAAGGTCTCCAGTTCTCTCCTAGACACCAATTTTAGGTCTAATAAACTTACTGCAAACTGTTCAACGTCTCTCTCTATATCAACATTCGGTAAGTCTGGCATCATGTGTGCAACAACTTTGAATCCTGCATCCTTTGAGAGTTGAAAACTTTCGCAAACTGCTCTTACGGTGTGTCCTCTGTTAGTATCTCGTGCGATATCTTCGTAAACAGATTGAACTCCGATTTCAAGGCGGGTGCATCTGTTCCGATAAGAAACACCCACATTATAATTGGCTAGTTATAATTATTTGCAACTATTCAAACCCCTTAAGTATTCAAAAGCAAATAATTTCTACTAAGATAATAAATCGATTTACCCATATTTAAGCATGTCCGAGAGATGCCTTTTGAGGCAATAATCAGGCCTAGTTTCTATCGTAATTCCAATACATTTGGTCCTGCTTCGCTCAGAGTATTTAACCGCCTCATCTACATTTGCACTAACATGTCCCGAGAGAGCGTCGTGTAAATTTCTAATGAAATAGTCTCTGTAATCATCAGGTAAAGACATGAAGGTGCCTCCCATGACGATAAATTCCACCTTATCAACGCTGTGGCCAAGTTGTTTTAACTGCAATGTAAGTTGAGGATAATTCATAACTAGTTAGAAGAAAAGTAAGCGATCTAAGTCAGAAAAAGCAGCTTTTCTATTATTACCTGCTCCACTCGATGTCTGGTTTGTAAAAACGGATTATACCGAGCCCTTATGGCTCTCATTGACGTCGGCTCATAGCCTGTATACGACTGCGTTGAATATTCAAAATCAGAATCGGGACCGCCAGGACAATAGACGCAGATATTTCCGGTCATGTTAATGTGAGGGCAACGATGTGGCTTGCACATAACAGCGACAACTGCGATCTGCATAATATCGAAGACATGGTTGGGTTGGAATAAGGGTTTTATAAAGTTTGGAAAATATAAAAAAGCTGTTTTTTACTTACGCCAGAGGCTGTTCTAATAGGTTTTGCTTTTAGTTTAGGAAGAAGTATCTTTTTAGCGTCTAAAGGTACGGCCGCTATAATATCGACGAGTCTGGGCGACGACTCGAGACCATATTTCGATGAGATTCGGGTTTTTAATTTGTTCAAATCAACGTCCCTTCGTTCCGTGTGAGCGGTTAATAGTTCTTGTATTATTTCGCCGATTGTCATTATCATACGTTCTTCCTTGCTCTCGGTATATGCTGGAAGGGTTTAGATTGAGAGGTTAGATGAAGTTAGGTTAGAATCACAAAAGATTTGATACGCAGCTTAATGAATCGACCGAATCAACGACACGTAAAAATAGTTTATCTGAAAGCTTTCAGTGTACGTACCCTTGCGTTTCTTAACCATTATTCTTCTGCGCTATTATAACTTCGAGGAAAATAGATAACGGGCAGCTATTTGGTTATTTAAAAAAACAACTTTCACGCTGCGAAGTCTGACATGTGATCACTGATCAGAAATAGTCACGCGACACTTGAGTCTGATCACCTATGACTGAAGTGACTGCATTCTTCGCGCATGCGCGTATGCGAAATGCTTAACTATTATATCTTCATTATTCCCTCCACGAATAATAAAATTGTCAAAGAGAATAATGAACATTCTAGCATTTCAGGTAACCTATTCTGACAAATTAATCAGAATCCATGAAAACCCATAATTAATTAATTAATTAATTCTTTTATCCTTTGAAAATAATGTTCTGAGATGTCACTCGCCAGAGTGTTATCCACGGAGTGTTATCAGTAGTAGCGTCATCGTCAAAAAAAACGTCCCAAATAGGAACTACAAGAGAATATTAATATTAAAATTCAAGGTTAGAACACTCGTTATAGGTATTTGTATACAAAATTCTACAATCCAAGAGCTGTCTGGAGTATCAACCTTACTTTCAAATTGCCCAATAGATTTGCCAAAAGCTTATGAAACGTATAGATTATCGAACCTCGTTATTTCTATATTACCTTTGATTACTATATTCTGAATACCATGTAAACAATGTCTGAAACGTATATCCCTTCTTTAAATCGTCCTAAAAGTACTATAAACACGTTACACAACACATCACTATCAAAGTAATGACTCCTTTTAAATCTACATAATACCTATCATATTTTATACAATACGATACGACGTTATCTTGTGACCCTTGTACCTTCTTAGATTATGGATTACGATATAAAATGTGATAATCGCGTTATTTGTAGCCTCGAAAAATAACATCGTTGATATTTAGTATTAAAAAAAATCACTCGCAATCCGAACCGTAATAATTATTTGAAAATATTTTCTTTATTTTTATCCACTAGAATATATTTAGTAAAATTTTTGATTTAATGGAACTTGGTAAAATATTTTCATTTCCTTTGAAATTTAATTACAGTCTAGTTTCTGGATTTAAAACCGGTCAACAGTCTGATAATAATCAATCTATAATGCATCGATCTTTGCTGACTCTTCCCTCGCTGAACAGATTATTGGCAAGTATTTTGAACGCCATTTAAATCCAAGATCTTAAACTATTTTATTGTATCATTTATCTAATTCACATTTTTCAGGCCGGTACTAGACTCAAATTAATGCCAGTAACTATAAACGCTGCTAATATAACATCGATTAATTTAAACAAAGAAATTCCACCCAAGCAGCCAGTTCCAGATTTGAAAAATACTGCCCAACGATACTTGAAGTTAGTCTATGGATTATATAATGAGAAATGCTAAAGTGAAGATTATTGTCATACCCTAGTTATGGATAATCAAAAATATGATGATGAAATGATAGAATACTTCACTGCCATAGTTTCTACCAAATTTCAAAAATGTTGTGCAGTTTCATCCGGATCAAGATGATAAATGAATGAAATTGACAATTATAAGTAATCTAATTATCTATTTAAATGAAATTTGATTTTATAATTCAGATCGATAAAACCGTTGCTATGTGACGCTGAGTACATCGAGACAGAGAGAATAGTCAAAGAATTTGAGTTAGGAGTCGGCGCAGAATTGCATCGTAAGCTACTGGAGAGATACGAATGTACAGAGAGCTGGGTGAGGGATATTCAACAATAATATTATCAAATGAGTTGAATATAACAAAGAATTCTATTTTCAATTACCAAAACAGATGAGCGAATGGTTCCTAAACGCATCATACTTAGGCTACAGACTTCCGGTCATTGTTCATTCTAGTCCAGGGACTGTGGGTCCTCCGCAAAAATTCGCCTGCCCAGAAGAGGCGTTTTTATTTGCAGGAAGACTAATCGCAGCTGTATGCGAATACGATTCTATGATCAAAAGGTGGTCCGGCATAATAAGCTAGAATTATCAATTATTTTTAATGCTATATTCAACATTTAATCATACTGATACTGATTCCAAGCGGTAAAATCAAACAAGAAATGGCTGGTAAAGATCCACTGGATATGCAACCATATGCTATGATACTGGGAACTCATAGGCGTCCGAATATCCCTCTTGATTGCCTCTTGCACACAGATACTTCAGAGCATATTATTATTATACATAATAATGAGGTCGGTTTCATAGTGATTTGAAAAAAGAAAATCATTTGATCTCATGAAAATTGAATTTCTTTTAAATTTGCAGATTTTCAAACTGAACGTTTTCGACAATTCTTGCAAAGACAAAATACCTTTATCGGCAGACAAGCTTGCTGCCTCGCTTAAGGAGCTTGTCGATCGATCAACAGTGGCTGGAATACCGATAGGAATTTTAACTGGAAATGATAGAGACAGTTGGGCAAAGGATCACAAGAAATTGGAGGGTAAAATCTTAGTTTGGATTTAAAATTTCAAGAAAAGCTGTCCCTAGCTGTTAGTTTCTTTCTGGAATGAATAAGAATTTGATTTTCCAGCTTGTGGAAGTAACGGAAAGATACTAAAAGACATTGAAAACGCTCTGTTTATACTTTGCCTAGACAAAGCAATGCCCAAAAATTTGTACAATGGGAAAAATTACGAGTCTATCAGAGCTGTGCAAAGCTTAACAGGAGTGAGCTGCGATACTAATGCTGGTAATAGGTGGCACGATAAAGCTGTCCAGGTTCGTTCACCCAGCTCATTTGTGATACTTGGATATTTATTACTTTTTACTTCCCACAGTACATTGTATCGTTCGATGGGTTTGTTGGGATGACTTACGAACACAGCCCATGCGAAGGTGTTCCAATCGCAGTCCTACATGATCACGTGTTAAAATATATGTAGGAAGTATATGCATTTTGAATTATGTTCCAAGTTCTGATTCTAAAATGGTCAAGTTTTTGCCGGATTAATCGATAAAGTCTTTAACTTTGTTACGTTGTTTCAGAGGAAATAGAAACGAGGAGAAATGTGGTGAACCGAAAGAGTTTCCAAAAGCAGAACACTTGAAATTCGAAATTCCTGAAGGTATAGACGATTCTATTTCCACAGCTGCCCGTGCAGTTGATGAGTATGTCTGATATTATCTATTTTGATGTATAATAATGGAATTCCATTTTTTGATCATAAAAACAGCTAAATTAAATTCACAGGCTTTCTCGGAACATAGACATGGAGTGTTTTGCGTTTGAAGATTTTGGAACTAATGAAATAAAGAAGAATAAAATGAGCCCGGACAGTTTCATACAGATGGCAATGCAGCTTACTTATTACAGACTTCACGGCAAGCCTCCAGCCCATTACGAATCCGCAGCACTACGTAGATTTCGTAGCACAAGAACAGAATGCATCAGATCTACCTGCATAGAGTCCGTAGAATTCGCTCGTACAATGCTTAGCGACCATTCGAAAGAAAAGAAAAAGGAAATGATGCTGAAAGCCATCAATGCACACAAAAAAATAGCTGGAGAGGTCGGCTTTCATTAAACCAATAATCTGATATTTATCGCTGCCTCAGATACCCACAATACTGTCTTAATTTTCAGGCAGCAACCGGACAAGGCGTCGATCGTCACTTATTCGGTTTGAAAACAATAGCTGCAAAAGAAGGATCAAGTTTGCCAGAAATTTTCTCCGATATTGGATACACGAGGAGTACCCACTTCAATGTGACTTCTAGCCAGGTGAATTGAAGGCTCTGATAGATCATTTTTTGTCTCAAAAAATAATCTGAGTATTCACAATTCTGTTACAAAAGCTAGCTTTTGGAAATGTTCGTAGATTTAAAAGTTGTACATTTTATTCTCCTGCTTTATTAGGTCCCATATAAAACTGCTTCATTCATGTGCTACGGACCAGTAACACTTGACGGCTACGGATGCTGTTACAACCCTCGACCCCAGGATATCTTAGTAGCTTGCAGTTCTTTCAACGCATGTGAAAAAACCTGTACAAAAAAATTTTCAGAAGGGATGCAACAGTCCTTTCGCGAAATGATTCAAGTCGCGTCAGAATGTTGATATTTGATAAATATTTATTGCACGTTAATGTGTGATAGGGAGAGTGCTTAACGTTTTTTTTACCACGTATTGTATTTTTCAAATTTTATATTGTTGAAATTTTAATAAATTTAATAAAAATGTTTGAATAATTTACAACTATTTTTTGAATTTTCATGTCTATCCTCATTCAAAATACGTCGACTCTATTTCCGTATGTTTGTATGGGGCTACATGCGTAAGCTCTGAGGTAAAAAGGCCTAGTCCCCTATTGTTCTCTGGATCTCTCTAGCTTGTGAGGCTTGGCTCACTTTGATGTTGCTTTTGCAAACAATCACTGTAGAATGCTATAACTGTATTGTTAACATATGAGGAGAGGTCTCAATTAATTCAGTCGAGTCAATATACAGGCCCTCTTTGAAAATTCCTAGATCATAGACGAGGATCGAGGACATTGCGATATTTGCAGCCTGAAGGAAGACAACGTTGATATTTAGTCTTGCGAAAACTATAGATAATCTAAAACTTAGTTTTTTCAAAACGTTTTATTAACGCACCAAACTATCGTTAAACTTTTTAATTTATTGGAACATTACGGAATCAGTGAACGAACGGATAACAACTAGTCTATCATGGACAAATCATTGTTTACTTGCCTCTCGGTGCACGGATTATCGGCAAGTATTTTGATACAATTTTGATCAAAGTTTCTTAAGTCTTCTCTATCTCTCACTAGTTTTTCATGATATTATTTATCTACTTTACATCTTCAGAAGAATAAAATGAGCCCGGACAGTTTCATTCAGATGGCTATACAGCTGGCTTATTACAACGTTAACAGGAAGCCTCCCAGCCATTATGAAACTAATAAAGCCTCAGATTGATAACTATACACAACTTTGGTATAAAGGCTGGCTTTTCAAAACCTGTACATGTTCAAAAGCTGTTTATTTCATTTTCCTTTTTTGTTTTACCTTAGGGTCCCGTTCAAATCTGCCTCGTTCATGTGTTACGCGCCAAAAACGTCTGACGGCTATGGATGCTGCTATGACCCTTGTCCTCAGAGTATTCGAATAGCTTGCAATTCATTCAACGCATGTGAAGAAACCTGTGCAAAAAAATTTTCTGAAGCGTTAAAAGAGTCATTTAGCGAAATGATTAGAATTGCCTCTGGATGTTGATATTTGATAAATATTTATTGCATGCTAACTTGTGATAGCTAAAGCTTTCAACGTTTTTTTACTAAGTATTGTATTTCACAAATTTTGTAATATTAAAATTTGAATCAATCTAATAAAAATAATTGAATAATTTGGAACTATTCTATCTGTTAAATTTTCATTTCGAAAAAAATAGCTTTGTATGGTCGTATTACATCTTAATCAAAGATCTGAGGAGGTACATAGGTCAACGCATAGAAATTACATGATACCTATTGTGTTTTGTAAATTTTGAATTTCTTGATGCACTTTGTGCCTTTGTTAGATTATAGACTCAAACATAAGATATGTCTTTATCTGCAGCCTGAATAACAACAACGTTGATATCTAATTTTCAGAAAACTTTAAACAATCTAAAATGTTCTTTCGATCTAGTCGACTATCTTTAAACTTTTCAATTCAACAAAACTAAGACAAATATTTTCGCTACCTCTAAAATGCATTTGTGCCTTCATTAGAGATTATAGACTCAAACATAAGATATGGCTTTATTTGTTGCCTGAAGAATAAAAACGTTGAAATTTAGTCTTTGAGTCTGTAGAAAAGAGCAGATATTCTAAAACGGTCTTTCGATGCAGTAAACTTTTCAATTCAACGAAAATCATCAAATTATTTTCATTCTAATTAAAATTTACTCACCGAATTTAAAACCAGTGAATTGACGGAGGATAATCAGTCGACGATGGACAAATCTATTCTGACCCTCCCCTCACGGAACGGCCTTTCGGCAAGTATTTCAACTTCATTTTGATTCAAGATTCATGAGTTTTATTTCAATCTCTTCCTCGTTTTCCATGATATCATTTATCTACTTCACATCTTCAGGACGGTGTGAGACCTGAATTTATTCCGGGCAGTAATGAAGCTGCTAATATATCATCGATTAATTTAAACAGGGGGATTCTACCCAAACAGCCTGTTCCAGACCTCAAAGACACTGTCCAGCGTTACCTAAGGCTAGTATATGGATCACATAATTAGAATTCATAAAGATATTTATAATTAAAGATAATTTTGAGTGATTCTATTTTGAACTTCAATAAAATTTAGTTTTTTGATTCAGATCTGTAAAACCGTTGCTATCCGAGGCAGAGTATCTCGAAACGGAGAGAAAAATAAAAGAATTCGAGAAAGGAGTCGGGGCAGAGTTGCAGCGTAAACTACTGAAGAGATCTGAATATTTAGTGAACTACGTAAGGGATATTTTCCATTAATATAATCCAAGTATTGATAAATAAAAGAGAATTCTATTTCTTATTGCATAAACAGATGGGCGAATGGCTCGTAGAGGCAGCATACATGTCCAAATCTTCTGTGGTTATTGGCTTTAGTCCGGGGACTGTAAGTCCTTCGCAAAAATTTTCCTGCCCAGAAGAAATGTTCAGATTTGCAGGGAAACTGATAGCAGCTGTGTGCGAATATGATTCTATGATCAAAAGGTAGTTCAGTTCAAAAAACTGGTATTATAAATCATTTTTTATGCAATATTCAATATTGATAATGATTTGAAGCGGAAAAATCAAACAACAAATGGCTGGTAAAGATCCACTGGATATGTATCAACACACTATCATGTTGGGGACTCATAGGCGTCCAAATATACCATATGATTACCTCTTGCACACCGATACTTCAGAGCATATTATTGTTGTACATAACAATGAGGTCAGTTTGATGCTGATTCAATCAAATTATTCAAACAATCCATCGAATCTGATAAATACTGAATGTTTTTGATATTTGCAGTTTTTTAAACTGAATGTTTTCGACGATTCTGGCAAAGAGAGAATCCCTTTGTCAGCGAACAAGCTCGCTGCCTCCCTTGAGGAGCTTGCTGGTCGATCAGCAGTGACTGGAATACCGATAGGAATTCTAACGGGAAATGATAGAGACAGTTGGGCGAAGGATCACCAAAAATTAGAGGGTAAGACCCTTGAGTTGGCTTGAGTTTACAATTCTTGATTCTTTTTAGTTTTTCATCAAATTATTGAAAGTTTGATTTTTCAGCTTGCGGAGATAACAAAAAGATAATAAAAGACATTGAGACCGCTTTGTTTACACTATCCTTAGACAAAGCATTACCCCAAGATTTGTACAAAGATAAAAATTACGAGTCTATCGGAGCTATGCAAAGCTTGACGGGTATAAGCTGCGATATTAATGCTGGGAATAGGTGGCACGATAAAATTGTTAAGGTACTTTCATCGATTCTAAAGCTTACTTGTGATGGTTGTGTATTAACATTGATAATTTCGCTTTGTCTTAAACAGTACATTGTATCATACGATGGGTTTGTCGGCATGACTTATGAACATAGTCCATGCGAAGGTGTTCCAATCGCAAATCTACATGACCATGTCTTAAAATATATGTAAGAAGTATTTAAAGTTCGATTTGAAATTGGTCAAGTTCTGTTAGATAGATTTATCAAAGAAGTTTGCTAACTTTGTTTTTCCTTCTTTTAGAGAAAATATAAAAGAGGAGGAATGTTATAAGCCAAAAGAGTTTCCTAAAGCAGAACACTTGAAATTCGAAATTCCTGAAGGGATCGAGGATTCTATTTCCGCAGCTGCACACTTAGTCGACGAGTATGTCGACTGATATTATCAATTCTGATGTAAAATAATTGAATTCCATTGCCATTGGGATTTTTGAACATAAAAACAGTTTCTTTAATTCACAGGCTTTCTCGAAACATAGATATGGAGTGTTTCGCGTTTGAAAACTTTGGAACTAATGAAATAAAGAAGAACAAAATGAGCCCGGACAGTTTTATACAAATGGCCCTACAGCTCGCTTATTGGAAAGTACACAAAAGGGAACCATGCCAGATCGAAGGTGCAGCACTACGCAGATTCCGTAACGCACGACTTGAATTGATCAGATCTACTTGCGCGGAATCTATTGAATTTGCACACTTGATGCTGAAAGATGTTTCGAAGGAACGGAAGAAGGAAGCTATGTTAAAGGCCATAGATGCGCATAAAAAACTAGCTATCGAGGTCGGTTTTTATTAAACTAATGAACGGAGGTCAATCGCTGCCTCAAATACCAAAAACACTGTTTTGGTTTTCAGGCGACAACTGGTCAAGGCATCGCGCGACATTTATTTTGTTTAAAAACAGTAGCTGCAAAAGAAGGCTTGAGCTCGCTAGAACTCTTCACCGATTCGGGATACACGAAGAGTGCGCACTTCAATGTGGCTTCTAGTCAGGTGAATTGAAACCTCTGTTAGATAATTTTTTGTCTCAGAAAATAATCTGGGTATTCGTAATTTCGGTGTAAAAGCTGGCTTTTAAAAATATTTATATATTCGAAAGTTGTTCATCTTAGTTTCTTCCTTTATTAGGTCCCATATGAAAGTGCCTCGTTCATGTGCTACGGACCATGGGCACCCGACGGCTACTCATGCTGTTATAACCCTCGACCTCACGATATTCGAGTAGCTTGCAGTTCTTTCAACGCGTGTGAAGAAACCTGTACAAAAAAATTCGCCCAAGCGTTAAAAGAGTCTTTTTGCGAAATGATGGAAATCGCATCGAGATCCTGATATTTGATGAATCTTTATGACATGTTGATGTGCGATGGGGAGAGCGCTCAACGTTTTCCACTAAGAATTGTATTTTGCACATTTTGTATTGTCTAAATTTATATCAATTTGATTAAAACCTTTGAATGACTCAAAACTGTATTTTGAATTGCTATTTTGAATAATAAAAATTGAGAATATACCTCATAATTCTTCGTGCGCAACTGAGGAAAGAGTTCTCTCGGGTGGAAATCCCCAAAAATAAGTGGGAAGCCCACGGACTTCCCTTTCTCTAGCAACAAATGCAGAAAATGATGAAATGCAGTTGCCGATAAAATAATTAGAGTTCCCTAAAATCGCCAGATCCAAATGAGGAGACGCAGGCTCATCCTGCTTGTGAACGCTTATCTGTGAGCAAAAAAGGAACTACAATTTCGAGCAGAGAAATTGAAGAAATGTAATAAAGGAGCCACTTTATACCCCGAAGTGTTTTCTAAACAATAATTTTCGCTCTTTATTTGCAAAAGCAAATATCGCAGAATAATGCAACTTACTTCCATTCTTTTCAGAGCTTTGCTAAGTTCTGGAATCATGTGATTATTATCTGAGGCAACGTATATAGATTTAACGTCGTTGGTTGTACGAATAACGCGTTTTAGATGTCTTATAACTAGCTCAAACGGCGGGAGACACATAGCGGCAGTAGCTTTTCCTCTCTCATTTCTGTATCCCAGGCATTGAGGCGCAGCGAATAGATTTGGAGAGCTTGAAATATACTCACAGGCTCTTACCTGTTGATTAAACGGCAATTATTAAACTGTAAAGAAATAATAGAAAGAGAACAATGTAGTTGGGACTGATCTTACCCAATCGATTCCGTTCCGTAAATGAATACCGATGTAAGCTCCTCTCGGCAAGTTGCGCTTGACGTACGATTTTGCTTTATTTGTAATCTCGTCGTTCCAGCCGACGCATTTTTGCAAATTTTTATTTTCCATTTGGACTGGAAAACTGGCAGGAGCTCCAGTGAATGCTAATACCGGCCAAGAACTAGGCGGGTATTTTCTAGACCATTGATACACCATATCGCTATGATGCACGTCATAATGGAGCGGACCGTAAAACTCTGAACTTACAAAGTCTACGTTAAATGTATCCCAAAATGGACCAAAGGGATTTCCTTCCTTCGCATTACAGGATCCAGTGCTCCCTCGGACGGAATAACAGAACGCTTGAAAGAGAGATTAATTTTTCATTATTACATAGACAGACTTTAGGATATTAATTAGGTGGAATTAGGTAATCGCAAACTTCTGAGTATCTACAGACTTTTAACTTAAAAATTCTATCATTTTAGGGTCTGTTCGTTATTCAACATTATTATTCATGCAATGAAGAGAATTTTTAGCCCCATATTAGTTCATTCTGATACTTTCTGAGTCTCTTTATTGACTGGTGTTACGCCTAGTGGACTTTTCTTGTTTTCTTTTTTCCTACTTTCTACAAATTTTTGCTCTCGAACTTATGGCAACTTTTTTATCTTCAGTTATATGGCTTTCGACTAGCCATACATAGTACTAAAACTTCGGATTTCACACTTATCTGCCTTAATTTCTTAATAGAAATTTAAGCTTTCTGGGAGATTTTGAAACCCCTTAAAATTTCCATCTCAATTCCAGGATTTCCACGACTTATAAAATTTTCAATTCTATGTTTATCCAGGTTTATGAGTGAGAAAAAATACCTACAAATCCTTCTTGACTCCGGCCAGACAATTGGCGCTATTTTGTCCATAAATTCTTCCATTACTATCACCCTGTGGCAAGTTTCCAACTGTGAGACGTTGAAATATGTGTCGAAAGGTACCTGAGTCTGAAAAAAGCCGATTAAAAAGGATATAAAAAGTGTTTCAAAATGCTTTTCGGACTTAAAAAGTTTTTGGACTTTTTGTTACCCAACATTTGTTAACTTACCGATCTCGTTGCCCCTGTGCGATACTCGACCCATGGTGGTACGACCAAGGTGCGATTTAACGCTACGGAAAAACCTAAGGCGCCCAAGAAGTTATCAGCTTGATTGCCGAATCTACCTAAAAATCGATAATTGTTTAATGTATATATTTTCAAGTGAATATGAATATATGATAAGTGAATATTGTTGAAAATATCACGTCGAATCGGTATTGAGTAAGCCTAACCTAATTCTAACCTAAAAATGATAAATCTAACGAAAAAAACGGATGGATTTAAGTTTTCTCGTTTTATTTAGACTAAATTTTAAAGAGTTGATGAATTTTTGATCAATTTTCAAAGGGAGGTAGAGGTCTTTGAACTTTCATCATTTTTATATTAACAGCGTATGAAAATTAGAGTAAAAAAAATGTCATACCCATGCAGGGACAATAAAGAATGTATCCATTCTCGTCGATATCGATGTAATTACAATAACCGGTGTAAATTTGTGCGGTAAATAAGATGAAAATAAATATTATCGACATAATGAATTGTTTGTTATTGATATTTAACCACTTTTGTTTAATCTTAGAAGGTTATACCAACTGACAAGCCAACGATTGTAAACAATCTCTAGCTATGTGTACGCAGCGCAACGGTTACCATGGCAACCAACCATGTCTTGATTCGCATGACGTCATAGACGCGAACTTTTGCCGCGAGTTTTTGAAAATTGTTACATTCGGAAGTAATAATCGATTTATTTGGAAAGTTTATTTTAACTCAATTTTCGTGAATATTGAATATCAACGGTAAATTATGACGTCGTCAATGCTAGATATAATAGTTTTAATAAATATCCAATCGAATGAGTAGATGAATGATGATTTTTTAATAAATCAAAATAGTATGCGAATTCGAATGAATGGTCTGTGTATTAATGTATCTATTGGTGATTCAAAGAAGGAAACAATACTGAATAATGAGTAATAAGTTGCGAAAAAAAAATCATCTCAAAATTTGAGTGATCCTTTTTTTTTTTTATTATCTCATTCATATTTCTACCAGAAAATAAATTTATTCTATACAAACATTAGAAATCGCTGTCTCTAATCTCTGCAGTATTCATACTGATCTTTCTCTGTCGTATCCAGTATCCACGTTCACAGTAAAAGTAATTTTTTTTTTGTTATGAATGAATCACTATCGACTATTACCATTTATTTGAAATTTTTCTGTATGCTAAATTTTGTCAGCTCTTCTTAAATTCAATGTCTAATGTAGGAATTGTGAGAAAAATTACTTGAATCTGTTCAAACATTAGAAAATAATTGAATAAAAAAAATGAAAAAAAAAAAAATACAACAGTAAACTTTAACGACGGTATAAATAACATAGATATATTATATTATACAATAGGAAACAGCCGTTTACGATCATATTTTTGCCCTCATTTTTTAACGAGAGGAAGATGTGCGCTTTGGAACAGGAGGTGGGCCTCCAGCTCTACAGCTAACTCTTGCAGGAGCTGGAGATATAGATAACAACGAACCAAACAGTACATGTTGTACAACCGGAAACTTAGCCAAGATCTGTAAAGAGAAGAGATTGATATATCTATGGGTTTCATGTTGGACGATTAGATCCAAGGGTTTCTAACGCGAGCCTACCTCTGCTTTGTACATTTTTATTAGACCGCTGTTTACTTTTGACCATGAAGAAACAGCACTGACATTCCATAATTGATTAGAATGCTCAGCAAACAGTCCGGTTTTTACCTGGTGTTGAATAAATTAGTGGATTAATGATGAGTGAAAATATAACAGAGCCGGTTCATCCTCGATCAATTTTTTAGTGTTTCATATTGGCTCTGGCTTACCTGACAAATGAACTCTATCGAGCTGAGAAACATAAACTTTTTACCAAAAACGTCCAACACTTCTTTGTCCAAAAAATGTTGAGGCTCTATGCGTGGGTGACCTGTAACATTAATGCTCGTTTATTATTGGTGGATTGTGATTCAATATTCAGGGGATTTCAGACTTGGGGATTTTATCTCGAGAAACCGAAACGGATTGAAACGAATTAGGGAGATTCGATACCGAATCCACTGAGGATTTAAGAATTTTCAAGCGTCTGAAAGTCCCAAGTTACAGAATGAAAGCATTTCTACGAACGATTTCAATTCAATTCATTCTAGTTTCCTGAGATTATTCCCAAGTATGTAGCGACGAAAATATTCATGCTATCTTAATTAGAGCCAGTCTGAACTAGAAACTCAATTTTAGATCCATTTATTTAAAAAATGGACTAAACTATAGTTTTTTTTTTCGTTTTCCAGACAAAGATTCGCATCGTTTTTCTATCACAGCCTTTTTTTGTCTCTAAAACTATTATAAAAAATGATTTCACAAAAGGTGAGTGAAATTACCAACTAATTGTGAGCTTCCCCAAATAAATGGAACAAATTGATAATCGTCCAAGCTCCAAACACCGTGGCTTCCAGCCGGTTCCATGCGATATATTAACTGCAATTTCCGTACCAGTTGAAGATATCTGATTGATAGAAAAGAAGAAAAGAAAAATGTAAGACATTGTGATTAACTGTCTTAGAATAATTGAAACAATTTATACAAGGAGAAAGAAGTAATATAACTCAGCAGTTTATTTCACCTGTTGAAGACTTTGACCACAACTGCAGTTTTGTCATTTGGTTGAAAGGCACCGATCTTAAACATGCAGCAAAGAAACATAATGAACGCCATTTCGTGACCCGTTCCATAATCTATACGCGTAGAATTTCCAAAGCTTTCGTATAAGTATTGGACAACTTCGGGAGCTGCCCGATGGAGTTCCTCCGGTATAACGCTCCTCAATTCTCCAAGTCCCTCCTATAAAATATTAAGACATTAATTACTGATTCATAATATGAGCGATAACATATTTCCTGTATTAGTCAGCGTTTTTGATATCGCAAAAATATTTTTCCTCATTTTTAATTCGCAGAAAAAAATCAAAATACAATTACATGAATTTGGATTTAAAAAAGCCAAAATCTGAGTACAGTAAAAAGCGTTTTCCCATACTTCTAGCAACTTCGCGTGCCATATCTTAAAAGATTTATTTCCAAATCTTTGGGGTTGATCTACAGGTGGAATAGCATCGATCCAATCGTCAAATTTCTTCAACATATCAACGGTGCTTCCGACGATCGTTGATTGCGGACATTCAGAGTCTAGTGCTTTTCCTTTGACAGACTCGTTCAGGGCCAATAGAAAACCCAGGTATTCCTGTGTTTGGATAAACGAGGGAACAGAATTCGTCATAAAGGGCTATTTTCAATTCAATTTTCTCGGAATATTTATAATAATCAAAAATTTAAGTTAATTCCATGTCTGAGTTTAAAACGACTTTTTTTCAATAATAAAATGAAATAAACTTACAAAATAGGCTTCAGACTTCTGCCAGATGATCATATCGTCCGGAACTTTGATCGCCTTTTTTGGAACCACGAATTCATGATCGTCAGCTGTTAAAATATAATTGGGATGACGGTGAGAAATGATTGGATATTTTTTCATCATCGCGGTTTGCAATGCGTAAATGGGTGTGTTTAATAAACGCGATAATAACTATTAAGTGTGAAAATACTAACGTGATAATTTTTGAACCTGTGAAGGTGTTGACTGCGCCGCTGACATTGTCTCTTGTTATTTTTTTTTTTCTTCTTATTTTCCGTTGTTGATTTTCAAATCACGTTTCTTTATTGTCAGATTTAACGGTTCTTTGATACACTTCGCGTTTTATAAAAACCGTTAAATAATATCAGACGTATAAATCATTGCGTATATATTTCATAAAATGTAAGTGTAAGTAATTATCTGCGGTTTACCATATCCGCGCTCCGTTTACTCACCAACATTCGAGAAATATTCAACACTCAATACACACATGCAAGCGGACTGACAGCTGATTAGTCATTGATTACAGAAATTGACTCGAGAATGGAATCGAGATTAAAAAAACAAACGCATATCTTTATAGCAAATAGCTACACGCATATTGTTATCTTGTTCAAATATCAGCTAGAATTTATAAGTCATATATAATTAATCAAACTTTATAACGTGATCAGGAAAAACGATACGCACTTATATTAAATTGATAAAAAACCGCAAGAAATAAACGAACGAAACTCCGTCCACAAAGCATAGACCTAAAATTTCAATAGAAACACAAGTCACAACGCCGAAATAAAAAAGAGTATCGCTGTCTCTCTTGGATAACATGTCAACTTAACGTCTAGCTATTAAATCGTAAGTCTATGGTCATCACACAAAACACACACACACACACTCACACACAGAGCCGTAGATGTATTAGTGTGTGTGTCGGTGTGTCGATCTGTCAGCTAATCAGCTGTTCAATCAAATTTCGCAAGAATAAAATAGCAAGTGTATAATAAAAAGGATACTAGAATGTGTTACAATAAAGTTTCAACTTCGTAGCAGGTAAAAACGAGCATTTCATTTAAAATATATGATAAAAAATGGGAATGATAATTCCATGTATGTACTCTACATACGTGAAGAAACCACCTTGTGTCAATCTATACATATGCATATCTACCTACTTTGGTATCATCACATATTTACAGCTATAAAACAAACATTAAACTTTCTTTAAAATATCTTGATTCTTGAGACGATTTTCTATTCATTTTATAGCATTTTATATCCTATTCAATTATCACGGAACTTAACCTTATCTCATAGTTTATTATCCTAAATTTTCATAAAACACGCATCTTAGTCCTTCTCCTTTTCCATTACATATATACATATATAATTTATGAT
Source organism: Tenthredo notha (assembly GCA_914767705.2). Classification (NCBI taxonomy): domain Eukaryota; kingdom Metazoa; phylum Arthropoda; class Insecta; order Hymenoptera; family Tenthredinidae; genus Tenthredo; species Tenthredo notha. The sequence continues at coordinate 5,768,868 of OU611921.1, read as the reverse complement.
AACAATAATTTTGAATCATTCGTAACTCGAGATATTATCAGTATTATTGTTATTATAATATTATGATTATTTGTAGAAATTTGATCATTATGTATATTGTCATTATTGCCTGTATTTATTTATCTACATCCCAAAATGGGCGTTTATTAAAATCTGTTAATCAAAATTCATGCATAATAATATAATTTAAAAAAATTTAAACTCCATTCAATAAATCCTAATTATCAGATTTCAGACAGATGCGCGATTTGCTATATGAGCAAAGAAAAGTAAAAAAAAAAAAAAAAAGACAACATCTTAAACAATGCATTTCTCAATACCGGATACACAGGAGTTTATCGACGATAGCGGAAACGCATATCTGGTAAGAAATCTTGCTGATATTATCTGAATCGATGAAAAAAAGGAAATAAAAAATAGATGAAAATCTGAATAAATTTCCAAATTTTCAACTTCTAGGGTTACAATATACATATCAATGGATTATTTCACTGTACAGTAAGGTACAAGCAACTATTGAATCTACACGTTCAATTGGGAAAATATTTGGATTTACTACTACCCGAATTTCCGCCAAAAAAATTATTTCCATTGACTTTGAATCAGCAGGAAGAAAGGAGGTCCTTATTGGAAAAATACATTCAAACAATAGGACAAAATTCTACAATAAATAGCTCAGAATTATTAAACGGATTTTTACTACATGCTCAGCAAGAAACTTCGGGTGAAAATCCTGCAGAACAAACTTTGGATGTCTTTCTAATCAATGGATATAAAATTACTGTTAATACCTCTTCCAGGGAACATTCAGAACAAGTTTTAACGGTTTGTCTGAATTGAACTACTCCAAAAAATTATTTTTCTCATGTTTAAAATCTCCATTATGATTTTATAAGCTCAACTATCGAAATACTTCATGAAATCTATTCAAAAACGTTTCAATTTCATCATTACATTACAAGAGAATGAATAGAAAAACCCTGAGTCAGTTTTTACGATTTTAGATACTCTAATTTTTAGAATTTATAGCTAGATACGTATAAAAAATAGAATCTAGATTTAGAAGTAAAGATCTTTTTTTAAGCACATGTGAAAAGTAGCCATCAATACTCCGACTATCTGTAAAATTGCGATTGGGATTTTTGAACCACTGCTGATAAACGAATTTATAAATTTATAGAAAGTATGCAGACATATCGAACTGGAAGATAAATATGCGTGTTATTTTGCACTGTATCTTATGCACCAAGAAGACGACTGTAATATCAACGGTGAGTTGGGCAAAAGCTAAGGATTTTGATCCGCGAAAAGAAATAACGAAACTTATTACTGGTAAACCTACAGTTTTACGAAAGCTGCAGAACTTCGAGTCTCCTCTTGTTACGCAGAAGAATATACCACTTATCAGCATAAGAATAGTGCTGGGTAAAAGCTACTGGGATCCAACGTACGATGAAGAATTAATCCACGACGATGTAGCTTTAAATCTACTCTACATTCAGGCAGCTTCTGATATAGACAGAGGGTGGATTTCCGTTCCTGAAGAATCAAGAAATCGTCTAACGAGCCTGAGAGCTAGTGGGAATAAAAAGGAGGTCATTCATTACCCAAATTAAAACACTGTTCAAAGAATTAGCCGTTCAAAAATCATAGAATCAAACTGTTGAGTTCTAATAATCAATAATTTTGTTCACAGTACTTGAAACTCGCCAAATCCTTGAAATACTATGGATACATTCAGTTTGTACCATGTATAAGCGATTATCCTCAACCTGGTACAAGGGCTTTGGTAGCCATCGGTAAAAACGAACTTAATCTAAGAATTTATCAAGAAGGTGAAGATGAGTGTGAAGCGACATTCAAAGTAACTCGTATGCGTTGCTGGCGCATAACTACGTTGCATAATGTGAGAGTTTTTCACTGAACGCATTCTGGACTTTCGAAGTTCAAACTAACGCTGATTCCTTTTATCTAGGCGATGGAGAAACGCGGGGAAGAAGATTACAGCCTTGAGTTATCCTTCGAGTATCTAATGGCCAGAAATCAGCTTCAATGGATAACTATTTCGTCAGAACAAGCCATTCTGATGTCTGTTTGTCTACAAGCGATGATAGATGAGCTTCTCATAAAGAGTATTGGTGGAAATAAAAACCAGGTGAATAATTCACCTGCGTAAAGTAAATGCTTGATCTTTTCTTTCAGTTCCAATAAGTCGAAAATAACTTAACGTATTAATCTTTCTCGTTTGAATAGGATAAATCATCAAAGACTTGGACTTACATGAAACGAGATGGGAATAGTCAAGTTATAACAACGTCCACCTCGATAGACAGTATTAATAAAATAGACGAGGTTTGTAAACTGGGGAATAACGCTTGAGGAAAATTCATTAATCACTGTTTTTGTTTTTTCTAATAGGAAATAGGCGACCAGGAATGTGTTCCGCCTAAATCTGAGCCAATAATGCGAAAGATAACTGAAAGATTGTCTGCGGTGACTGTGAAGAAATCAAATGTGGTGAAAAAATCACCGAACGTATTGAGTAAGGGAGATAATTCGACGGTGAACAACGCGTTTCATATGATCGGAGATGACGATCTTTAAAGCTCATTTTTTTATACATATCTATGACGATGCGATGATTATTAGCAGCTTGCTATTTTTGCATTGATAATTCTGAACGCTGCTAATTTTTGATAATAAGACTAATGAAAACTGATCTATGCTCAGTGGTAACTAATATGGGAATCACTTAAAACCGGGAATATATAATGCCGGGTTTTATTCGAATTCGAAAAGTATTAAAGTTAATTTTCTTTGGAAATTGTTTAATATTCCCAAACTGAATTCTATAAATCGTACTGTTACATACGTATTATTTATATTACTGCAATAAGATATCAAGACGTTTTCAAGTTCATTTAGCTATTTTAATGAATAATGAGAGGGTGTTAAGAACGCGAAACTGATTAATTCAACTGAATATTCTTAAAGAGAGAAAGAAAAAAGAAGTGTATTATAAAGCATAGTACCTAAATATTTAGCTAATTATTCCAGACAACGTATAGACTTATTTTGATATGATATTTTCGTACTAGTAGATAACTAAGCGTTTATTTTCTAATTAATATGTATATTTAAGTGTATAAATTTTATATTTTCGAGCACGTAGATTCGATAAAGATAAATACGTAGATAAAGAGTTAAAGTTGGGAGCGACAAAAAAAGATTCTCAACTTATAATTATTTAGAAAAATTATTCGCAGCTATAAAATATACGTTTGATTATCACGTGCTAAAATCTTATTTAGTTAATTAAGCAGATTGATAAATCCGTGCAATATAGGTAATAATATCAGAAATGTGAAAAACGTGCTCAAAAATGAAATATAACATAAGATTTGACGATAGTTTATGAAAAAAGCATTCAATATACTAAGTATCGTAAGATATAGGTAACTAAAAAATTCATATAGTATATAAATTGATGACTATATACGTCCTATCAATAGATATACTTGCAGCTGTATAACGGCCACAAATTATGCAGCTATTATAAAATATGAATAGATAATTACGAATTAGATTACATGCTACAATAAAAAAAAAAAGTAAAATGTATCGGTTTTTTTTTTTTTTTTTTTCAACAAGATTCGAGGAATGTGATTTACTAATGAGAAAAGAATAAGCGAGATTGAAAATACATGCTTGTAAATTCTATATTCACAGTTTAATAGTTCAGCAAATGCAAATATGTTGAGAATAATTGATATTAGATTTATTGAATACATTTAACCCAATACGGCAGCAAACTTCGTTTTTTTCATAAATTAACGAAAAATGGAAATTTTTTTTCCTTTTTTTTTCCTCAACAATTATCGCAAGGATAGTCTGTAACAAAACTGTGATATAAAAAAGAGAAAAAAAAGGGATGTAATATTTTAGTGAACAACATATTTTGATAAAAATACAAAATAAAAAAATTGATCAGTCCATTCAATATATCGCATAAAATTGAAGGAAAGTTTTTATTTCAATTATTATATTGCAGTAAAGTAAAGTAAAGTAAAATAAAGTTAAGTAAATTAAATTAATTAATTAATTAATTAATTATTAATAATTGACTAACGCTGAAGCATATCTAGTTATTAAACAAACTACATACCTATTATTAATATACACAGATTATTTACTGTGATTAAAATATATACTATATACATATTATTATTATTATTATTATTACTATTATTATTATTATTATTATTATCATGTAACTAAATTTTTAATATACCAATAACTGTATTCAATTATACTGTAACAATTTACCTATTTTCATTATGAAATATTTAATGATAATTTTCAGTTTTCAGAAAGTAGTATGAAAAAATTTGTTCTTTTGCTACAATATTTTAAACAATTATTAATAAGTAATATAACTTTACCCGTTCATTTTGTAAAAGAAAAAAAAAATATTAATAAAAGTATATGAATAAATTTTTATATTTATACTGAACACGTTGTTGTTGTTGTTTCATTTTTTTTTTTTTTATGTTTAATTATTCATCGTTTCCACGTGTGTAAACAGGAAATTTATTTTGAACATTCAAACTATTTCATATGTATATTCGTTTATTATTTACTCTATCGTACAAGTATATAGGTATATATGTATTCTATAATTTAATTTTTATAATAGAAAACAACAACAAAAAGAGACGATACAAAAGAGAAAAAATTAAAAAAAATTAAAAATGTTATTGTTTTTTTTTTACATGATTATTTTATTATACATATTGCAATTTTTTTTTCTCTTTTTTTTTTCTTTCTCTATATTCTAATATAGATATTTTGACGATAGAAAATTAACTTATATACTTATACTATCAAACTGATTATACAAATGATACAAAAAAATAAAAAATAAAATACACTATCCTCGAAACTTACTTTAGTACCTAATCTTGCGCCTACTGCGATTGATAAATGTTTGAAATATATAATGAGAGAGAGAGATAGAGAAAAAAAATAAATAAATGAGAAGATTTTGGATACAGATACACCTCGTCATCTTCGGCAAAATTCACATCAGTCGATTTATATGTATAAAAAAATATGCGATTAATATCTACATACATGATATTATTTTCTTGATTAAAAATAGACTAAGTTCATTATCTATTGATACAGATAAGGTATAATATACCATGAAATTCTGTATATATTTATTTATTTATAAAAATAATACGACGTCTATATATATTAAATTGTGCTTGAATTTGATCTGATCTGATCCCTCGATTATGATATAATGTACAAGATAATAGTATCGTTGTTAATTAATTTTCTAACATTCCATTTCTTTTTTCTTTCTTTCTTTCTTTTAGGTATTCGAGCGACAAACAAATTCCCACTAATTAAATAGATTCTAATAATATTTATAAGACATATAAAAAAACGACCTTATTCAATCGGCAATTCGATTCAAGAATGCTTCTTTCCTTCAAACTAAACGATACAAGTAAACCGAAAACAATTTTTGATTACTATCAGCGTCGCCTAATATACCAAATATGATCTCAATAAAGTTTTCTTTTTTTCTCATACTGCCTAATAATATCCAGAGCCCCTTGTAAAGGCTGTGCGTGATAATAAATGTAAAATAGTTAAGGATGTACTAGACATAGAGTAATTTTTTTTTCTTTTTCTTTGCTTCTTCTTCTTCACTACCTCGTAATCTAATCTAGTTTAGAATTTGGCACGTCGGTAGTAAGTGTAAAACTATTAAATACTAATTATTACGGTAATATTTGTTTTTTTGTTTTTTTTTCTTCATCTTTTTGATAATGTAAACTGGTCGCTATTATCAAGCGGCTAAAAATTAAGCGAATTACCTACTTTCCTATTATTTATACCTACATGCAATCAATCTCTATAAGTACTCATTCTCAATTAATTAAATTGAAAATATAATGCGATGCGTTAACGATTTGCTATATTGCTAAATGAAATGACGGATGTCAATAATGGATACATAATTAATCAACGCGGCAGCTATTCAGGCATGAAAAAAAAAAATAAAAAAAAAATAAAAATATTATATATATTTTATTTAAAAAAAAAAAAAAAACAAGTAAAATCGTCATCTATTATTTTTATACCTTACTTAGTCTTCTCACGAGTAGTAGTCACTAGGAGAATAAGTAGGAGAAGGAGGAGGAAATCTTGGCCAGCAAGATCACCTGGACACACGTTCAGCAGAAGATATATAAGGTATACATGCATACGTGCTTCGGGCAATAGCATTTTTCCTCGTCAGTACAACAATAACGGAAGAACTCTGTGAAAGCTGTAAATAAAAATTTCATACAAAACGTTATTACATATAATGAGACTTATAGAAAATGAAATATTTAGAAACTTTAATTTTTTCATTCGTAATTGATTAGGTAATTGTTATAATTTATTATCAATTCGACAATAATATTATTGTCCATAAATAATCGCTGAATTTATTTTCAAATAATATTACTCACCTCCGTATAACTGGGATCTCTAGTTGGAATGTATGTTTTTTGTACAAAAAAAAAAAAATTCATTTCAATGCGTTGATTTTAGATTAAGTCTTTTTTTTTTGTTTTTTTTTTCAACAAAAAGCTATATTTCTATAAAAGAAATTTCGAAAAGAAATTTTTAAATCAGGCAAATTACTGAAGATAGAAGAAAATTCGAAATAGATAATATGATTGATGTTTGAATTAGAAATAAATAAATAAATAAATAAATAATGAAAGAATTATTTCAGAATAAATCAGACGTTACTTAGTCATTGATTTATTTTCTAAATTGATTTTATATTTAATATATATACTATATATATATATGTATATATAATATATAATGTTGTATTTTCTATAAGAATATTATCTATTTAACAGTATAAGTATATAAGATTATAACATAGTAAAAAAATTAAGTATAGTTGCGATTTCAATTCTTTTCTTTCGTTTTTTTCCTTCTTCTTTTTATATTTTTGTTAAATAATTTACATTATCGACGGGTCTGTTTCTGTTTTTTTTTGTTTCGTTTTTTTTTTTTCTATACCGTTAAAATTAAAAACTATAATCCTAGATTTGCAAAAAAATAATTCATTCAATGTGATTTTTTCTTTTCTCTCTCTTTGATTTTCTTGTATAGACAGAAATTATTGCATTTTATTTTATTTTATTTTATTTTTACTCATTTTATTTTTTTATATCGTCATCATCGTCATCACTAGTATTCAAAAATAGATAATGAATTTTTTAATTAGTGAAACTAGGTTGCGAAAAGATATAATTATTATTATTATTATTATTATTATTATTATTATTATTATTATTATTATTATTGTTACGTATAATCTATTCATTTATACAACTGTACACTCCCTTATATATCATCTCCTTCTTCATCATCATCTATCACGTTCTTTTCTCTCTATTACCTTCTCTAGTAAAAGAAAAAAAAAATGATAAAAAAAAAATTACAATACGAATAAAGCAAAAACAAAAACGTAATTCAATAAAAACTATACCGATGCGTTAGAAGTTTTGTTGACGCTTTCGCTTTGTGTCCATGGCATCAAGAATCGGTTGCCTTTTAGTCTGGTATCTCCGTCTTAACTCATCTATCTCACGTTCCATCTCTGCATCAAGACTCGCCATACGTTGCTGCAGCTCCTCGTATGAGAGGAACTTCAGCTGAAGGACATGCTTGTTTATCTATATTGAATTTTTTACTTGTTTTTTTTTTTTCTCATTATGACTATGATTCATATATTCAAATTATTATAATAAGAGATTCTACCCAATTCTGTATTGTTCTTTTTCTTTTTTTTCACATATACTATACTCTAGATTCTCAATATTGTATATATTTTCATAGATTATATAGATGAGTTATAAGATGAAATGAATATACTTACGAAATCGAAATCTCGTTCTGTGAAAGCATTTTGAAATTTGGGTATGTTATTATGAGCCGGTTCTTGTACAGGGCTTGAAATTTGATTAAGTTGTAGCTGTAGGTGGCTCTGAAACCTTTGAGATTCTGTTGGACTTTGTTGTTCCAATTTTTGTTCAGATTCTTGATTATGTCCCGCAAGCATATGCCCATTATCCTAGAAAACGTAACAATAAACAACAAATGAGTTCAGGGTAATCAGCGGACCGCAATATCAATTATATGAAGAAAATAGATCATCGATGATAAATTATAAACCCATTTTTTTTTTTTTTTTTTAATACTGTATACTAACGTTTCCGATCTCAGTGGCTTCCTTTTTATCAAAATGGTCGAGGAACAAGGGTCGATACTTCTTCCCGGATTCTACCGATCCTGTATTGTGCCCTGAAAAAACATAACTCAATGTAACGGATAGACTTTTGGATAAACTTCGTAGCTCAAAAGCCTATATATTCATAAAAAAGTATTTTAATCTGAGCATGCACACTTTTCATCGTAGCTTCCGTGTCCGTGTCGCTGTTAATGACCATCGTTCCTAAATCCAACATTGCAGATACGAGAGTTCCCGTGTCAGGGAGATCTACGCCTGGAACTAAGGTCCCGGAATCTTCAGGAAGAGGCTTCATAGTCCCGCTGCAATCTTCTTCGTCCTGAAATGGAATGGATTTTTAGGTTCAGCTACTTCGAGAATGAGAAAAACCTTATCAAATAAATATCGAAGAATAAATTACCGAGTCATCGGCATGAATCTTTCCCTTAATAGCAACGTTGTTTATCACGTGGGCTCGGTTTGCTTGTTTTTCTCTCAGTTCATGAGCCTCTACTATCATTTGACTAAGGATACTTGGCTGCTTCGCGTTACCTTCAACAATTCAATAGTAAAATTGATATAAGTAAGGGGGTTTAAAATTCGGCCAAAAAGAACCAGGATCTAGTTAAATACTGATCGATAAACAGCAAGACAATTCTTTCTCTCATGGCTCATTAATCAGCCTATCCTCGTATTTATCATTCGTTTGGAATCCTGTTACAGGTTTTGATTGAGAAAAACGCTTAGGTAAACAAAGTTATTCATATAGTACTACTATAATGATGAACAAATTCCGTCCAAAGAGAATCTCTAGGTACCTATAAACTCGTGATTTAATAATTCTGTAGCGGTGGCTCTTTCCTCTGGATTTTTAACCAGACAACCGCTAACAAATTCTATAAATTCAGCGCTCCATTGATCAGGTTCCCTGAAACTAGGTGGTGGTTTTGTTGGTATCATGAATATGGCACGCATTGGATGAATGTCTCCGTACGGTGGTTTTCCCTCGGCCATTTCCAGGGCCGTTATACCCAAAGACCAAATATCAGCAACGCAGTCGTATCCAATCTCCTGAATGACCTCTGGCGCCATCCAGAAAGGTGTGCCAATCACAGTATTGCGTTTAGCCATTGTGTCCTGTACAGAAAGTTCTTCATTAAGGTATAAAAAGATTGATAAAACTTGAATCAAAATCGAAGATGATCAGATTGTTTCTCTAATCATTCTCCCTCCTCCTACAAAGCGAATTTTTAAATACCGTCAGCTGTCCAGCTACGCCAAAGTCAGCCAATTTAGCGTGGCCCTCATTATTAAGTAAAATATTTCCAGCTTTTATATCTCTGTGAATTTTTCTTCTTAAATGTAGATACTCCAATCCTTTTAAAGTGTCGCATAAAATAGTAGCTATCTCATCCTCTTGTAAAGTCTTCTTTCTCAGCCTCATTATATCGCTGACTGATCCAGCCCCGCAATACTCCATAACAATCTGTAAATAATTCTTATTTCAGATGTTTCAGGGTCGAGAAAAAGGCTCTGTTAATGTTAAACGTTCGATCTAACATCGTCATCATTCATAATACAACAAGTATGAATCACATCGATGTATTAATTCATTTTAAAATTGAGAAAATAATGATAATAGCTTATGGAATTAAGAATCTCACCCATAAATCTGTATTCTTGAAATAGCTTCCATAATATTTGACGACATATGGAGAATCGCATTGCTGCATTATCGATATCTCCTTGATTATTTCCTGCAAATCTGTGTCTACTGGTACTTGTTTTATTGCCAATACTTGGCCGCTCTCTTTGTGGAGAGCTTTGTAAACCGAGCCATAAGACCTGGGCGAATAGTAGATAGAATAATGTTTAGTAATTTAATATTAAAAAAATCTGTGTGAGTTCATTGAACTTTTATATTATTTTGATGATTAATTTAACGGAATTACCCTTCTCCTAGCTTGCATATTATATCGAAAACCTCTTCGGGTTGACGGGTCAAACTTTCCTCCGAAAGCTTCTTTAGTTCGCTAGAATAAATACGAGAATTTATTTCTTTTTTTCTCTTCTCTTATTTCAATATTGTCGAGAGAAAAAATATCCACTACGTAGTAACTTGTGCTTGTATGTATGTAATCTAAAAATAACTCAATTCGGTATCGAATTACTACACGACTATTTTACACGCAGAGATTTTCTTATAAGATAAGCCGATCTGTAATTTCAAATAATTCATAATCATTTGTTTATATTATTTTGTTGCTGAAATATAAATAAACATTCATCTGATACTGCGTGATGTACGATTGTTTATTATAATGTAATCGAAATAATGAGAATCGAGTTTTCCCATTATTAAAGATTATTGTTGTTGTTGTTGTTGGTGTTTGTGTTTTTTTTCTCTCATCGATGTTTCGTGAATCGAATAAGCGATAAAAAAATCGTGATTTTAATATTAGTTTCGTTATTTTTATTTTTATTTTTTGACATATATTAGAATCGCGTGATGAAGGTTGACAAAGAGGGAAATGGGGGAATAATTATTATGAAAATTTGTTGGTGTTGTTGTGGTCGTAATATTTCATTTTTATTAATGTTTAAAGCTGAGGATTCTTGTATTTCGGCAGGGTATTGTTTCTGTTGTTTTTAGATTTAGCTTTTTCGGCTTATATATCAGATTATCGAATCTTTTAACGCGATACCGATCTTGACATATAAGGGAATAAAAACGCATCTGTTAGGTTGATGAAACAAAAAAGATAGATGTAAAAATATAAAAGAATAAGAATAATAAGAGAAAGAAAAATATGAATACCAAAAAAAAATAAAAAAAAGAAACGTAGAAAATAAAGAAAAGAAAATGAAAACAATTAAATAAATATACCTTTTAGAAGACATCTTCGTTTTTACGTCAATCGAATATTAATTTAATAAAACACACATTCGATATTGTTATAATAACGAACTTAATAAATTGAAAATATAATATCGTACATTGATAATAAAATCATATTCAATTCAAATAAATATTATTACATTTTTTGGCTATAAATTAATTTAACCACAACTGAAATATCGAAACCCGCAATCACAACGTATTGAGATTCTAAACTCTCACTTTTCTTACGACTTTTAAAACGAACTCGTATTTTCTTCGACTAACTTCATAGTTAGACTTAAACCCTCCCGCCCCCCGGCGACCAATCGCAGTCAATCTTATGTTAGTTAATCAAATCGCCGATAGATTTCACTGCTTATTCCAGTAGTAAGCTGAATAAAAAAAAAAAACAATGTTCTTATTATTTTTTAATTAATGTACAAATTTTTGGATAAAATTTTCAGTTCCAAAGAAGAAAAGAGTTTCGCAAATTATCTGGCGATTCAAAAATCCACGAAACGATTTGATTTCTCATATAGCTAGGTCAAGACTAGTTTGTTAACCTCTTATTACGACATAAGTTATCGAATTCATATAGAAAAGAAAAAGTCATTAAAAACTTAACGCGACAAGATCTAATTAGTATAAGAAAACGGTGTGAAAAAAAAGTCCAAAACAATATCTCATCGCAAACGTAAAAGTGTTTCTCTATAATATCTTTAAACCGCCCGCGCGTTTCGCAAGGTGTCACGGGAAAGATAATCCCGTTGGTTAACGTCTACGGAAATACTGGTTACTCTCGCTATTTTCTCGCTCAGTGTGCGTGCGGTGTTCGTGGAGTATGGCGGTTGGGTTTGGAGGTAGCGTTGTCGGGGCAATCGGGATCCATCGTTGTATGTGCCGCGTAGTAATAAGTGAGTTGTATAAGGGTGTTATTAAAAGATCAGGAGTAGTAATAGAGCAACATAATCAGTGTGTCAAATATCAAAAATGATGATATGAATTTACAAATTATACATAAATAATAACTGAAACAAGGTTTATCGATAATAATAACCGCAGTGTGTCGATAAAAAATAATATAAAACAGTTGATAATCACCCGACAATAAAAAATAAAGATAAAAATAAATGAATAAGAGTTTATAATATAAAATTAATTAAACACAGATAAATAAAAGAAAGAAAAAAAAACGATCTTAAACTATGGCGGTCTTATTCTCCTAGCTGTATATTCTGACTAGCTAGAAGTTGCTCGATAACAACAATGGAATTACTTGTTATCGCGTAAGAAAGAGAATGTGCGTGCGTGCGCGCGCTGCTGCTGCTGCTGCTGCCGCCGTCGTCGCTGCTGCTGCTTCTACTTCCCATCGTCGTCGATCCCTCCGCGGTCAACACAACTACAATCATAAATAATACTACTACTACTAGTACTACTACTACTACTACTATTACTGCCACTATCGCTACCTCCACTTCCCCCTCCTTTTTCTCCTCCATTACTAATACATATACAAAACTATTCATTCCCCTCCACATCGAATCGTCGTAAAGAAAAAGCAGCAACAGGCCCACACGCCTTGCCTGGGCACGGCGCTTCGGCGACGCAGCACCGCATAGTTAAGGACCAGACTAGTCTCTCGTCTCTTGTGTGCGTTGTGTGTCTTGATCGTTCGGTCGGTCGGTCCGGTCGGTCGGACGGACGGTCGCCTTCTGCCGTTGTTATACTGCCTTCTTCATATTATGCGTAGTAGTTTAGGAACAACGTTGTGACAAGGATTTATTTAGTGAATTCTCTCTCTCTCTCTCTCTATCTATTGCTCTGACTCTCTCTTTCTCTCTCTCTCTCTCTCTGTCTGTCTTTCCGTACTGGGGGAAAAAAAAATAGTATTGGAGAAGATCCGCGGGGGAGGGGGGGGAGGGGGGGAAAAGTGAAAAAAAAAAAACACACACACACACCACAGGATTAAGGAACTGATCGTGTGTGCGTGAGTGTAACCGAGTGCCTTTTAAAAACAGTACTATATACTCTTGGGAATATATATCTATAATAAATGAATATAGAACTGTGTGTATATATATATATATTTAACGTGCCTTTAATTAACAACACATACATCAGTAGTATAGATAAGAGAATAAAAGAGGTGAAAGAAGATTAAGAAGAAACGGAAACGGAAACGGAAACAGAAATAGAAAAGGAGGTGAAGAAAGAAATTGTATACAATAATATAAAGTGATCGAAGTATTAGGTTTTCTTACGAAACAAAACAAAACAAAAAAACAAAATAAAAAAGGTAGAAATGAGTAAAAACAAATGTAGTAATAATAATAATAATAATAATAATAATAATAATAAATAATAGAAATTATAGTTTGATAGAAAAAGCGTTTAATTATAAAATAAAATAAAATAAAAAAAAACGCTAAATTAAATACACTGTGTGTACCAAAATGGCGCTTAACCAAGACGTGGATCAATTGAAGTCGAGTTTAGTAGTTCGTATAGATCAAAATTCGGAATCTGATTTACAAGCGTTGTTCGACAGCGTATTAAAACCTGATGCAAAAAGACCATTACAGGTACCTTTACGTATGCGTAATTTACCAGATTCATTTTTTAATCCACCATCAACTGGTAGTAAAAGTCCATCGATAAGTCATTCCCGTGAAAATAGTGCCGATTCAGCATTTGGCGCAACTGGTGGTAGCGGTGGTCCAGGCAGCGGTTCTACAACCGGGAATTGCGTTTCGTCAGGTTCAACCGGCTCGGCTACCACTGGTGGTGGAGGTGGTACAAGTTGTACTACGAACGTAGCAGCTGGTAATGCTGGATCTGTAGTCGTAGGTACAACGGGTACAGGCGTTGGTGTTGGTGGAACAACTGGTAATGCTGGTGTTGGAGTTGGTGGGGTAGGAGGAGGAGGAGGAGGTGGTGGTGGTGGTGCTGGTGCTGGTGGTAGTGGTGGATCTAATAATGGTGGATTAACCGTATCACATCCGCGGGCTCATAGCAGTCCTGCATCTTTACAACAAACTTATGCATCGGCACAACAAGCACAACAACATACACCACAACCACATCCTCGTCATCATCATCATAAACAACGTAGCTATGATGTTATCAGTACCGTTGATGATCTTGGACCATTACCACCGGGATGGGAACAAGCACGTACACCGGAAGGACAAGTTTATTTCTTAAAGTAAGTCTATTATATTATATATTATATATTATACTATACTATAATAACATCGAAAATCTCTTTATATATTCATTTTCATTGATGATTTATTAAAGAATAACTAACTATACACATACACACGCATATTATATGGTATACGTATAGATAGATAGTATGTAAATTGTATTGGAATGATCGGGGACAATAAGATTTTAGCTAACATTAGAGGCTTCTATTATAATATCTACCTGCTAGTTTAAAAGAATCTCAAGTTAGAGATACCGATTCTTTCGTATAGGTTTGCCTCTGCGACTCCTTCCTATGGTCCCTTGGCACCTTTTTCTTTTTCTTCTTCTTCTTCTTCTTATACTTGAACCTATACTCATATAGATATATAGGTATGAGGTAGTGTATATACACGTATATATTATACCTGTACCCATCTCACCTGGACACTTGCCTACCTACCTACCTACCTACCTGCTTGCCTTCTTCCGTCTACCTGTTACATACCTCTTGTGATGCTGCTGCAGCAGCAGCAGCAGCTTCTTCTTCTTCTTCTCCTCTTTCTCATTCTCTTCTTTCTTATACTTTGTTCTCGTCCGCGTTGTGTGACTATAGTTATACCTTTTCCATACACGCGTCCTTGATGGATATAGTAATCTTTAAAACTATATGTTTAGTATAAATAATAATTTTATCTATAATACAATTATTTGAACGTTTATATTTTATTAATTCTTTGATAAGTGATAAATAATATTGAGGAATCATTACTTTTTTTTATTTTCCTGCATTTATTATATGAGTATAATGACCTTATTTATTAAAAAAATAAGAACAAACAAATAGTTTCTTAAGTATGCATAGGTATACCTATAGTACATTTGTTTGTATGGTAATTTGACGAATAATACATAGCATACACACTATACTGCTACGGTGTTTAGAAGGGGTGAAGTAAAGTATAGAACATTGAACGCTGCAGCGAGAAGTATCACATTGCGACGTGCAGTAGCAGCAGCAGTAGCAGTAGCAGTAGCAGTAGCAGTAGCAATAGCAAGCGTATTCTTGAAATACTATCGTGAAATTTGATACTAATGATAAATAAATAAATAAATAAATAAATATATATATATATATATAAATAAATAATATGATAGTCGGGTTTCACTACTACTATCGCATTTTGTATGTGTGTATGAACTCGATACTCAAGTTGAATATATACCTATACTCGGTTCAAAACACTGTCCTTTCATTCATCGCGCGCTTGTGTTTCTCAGAATTTTCTCACCGACTTCACACACGTTGTAAAGTCTCCTTTACTCTCTCTATCTCTTATAGTCACATATACATTTCTGTATTTGTATATTAGAACGATTCAAAAAGAAAAAATAAAAAAAAAATAAAAAAGAAAAAACGAATTTTCGAGAATTAATTGGAGTAATAACAACTAAATATCATTGTTTTTTTTGTTTTTGAATTTACGGGAAGAATCATAAAGCTTCTTTCTTTCTTTATCATATATTATATTATGTTTTATTTATTCTTTCCACTGTGCAATAAACGTTGAAAATTTTTGTAAAAAATACGTATATAAATAATATTATATACGTGCTCATTCGAAATTCCCACGACTGATTTTTATAGTATATATGTTGCAAGAACGCAGTTTCTAAGAAATATGAGTATGCATCCGCAATCTAGCTAACTGTTGCTGCTGCTGTTGTTGCTGCTGTTGCTGCTATATATCCGAATCTATCTAGTAATAAAACGCGTTTTACTTTATTATATCGTACATTGATTTTTGCAATCGATTTAAAAGTCTGCGGTTGTATGTATGAAAAAAAAATATTTATATATATATCCTAATTATTTAGAAATATTATTCACCGATCGATGTTTTAACATATATTACATATATATATATATATATATATATATATATATATTTATACTAGGTATACGTGTATGAATACAGAGATTTAGTTAGTCACTATATACAGGGTGGTCCATTTTAATTTACGCAGGCGAATATCTCGAAAACTAACAGTTATACAAGAAAAAGTTTCATACAAAACTTAAAGGGTTTCGAGGGGGAAAGATAATGTTGATATGTGTTGACTTGTGGACTTCGCCAATTCCGAGATTTCGCAAGTAACTCCCGATTTTAGATAGGGAACACATGTTTTGGTTGGGGGCAGCTGATAGCGAGAACAAAGACTCATTCAAATACGAAAGCAAAAAAAATTAGAAAAAAAAAAAATTTGCAAAACAAATGGAAAAAAAAAATTTCGCGAATTTTTTCTTTCAAAAGATTGTTTTCTTGTCCCCAGCCTTCGAACACATTAATTGTTTATCACTCTAGCTTAAAATATTTCTCGCCAATTTTGAAATTGGAAAGTTTGAATGTACCAGATTAGTAAAAAAAATTCGTAGATCAATAACACACAGCTTATTTCGGACTCAAGAGTGATAAACAATGAATGTGTTTGAAAGCTAGAGACAAAAAACAATCTTTTGCAAAAAAAAAAAAATTCGCGAAATTTTTGTTTCCAATTTTTTTTGCAAATTTTTTTTTTTTCCAATTTTTTTTGCTTCCGTATTTGAATGAGTCTTTGATCTCGCTATCAGCTGCCCCCAACCAAAACATGTGTTCCCTATCTAAAATCCGAAGTTACTTGCGAAATCTCGGAATTGGCGAAGTCCACAAGTCAACACATATCAGCATTATCTTTCCCCCTCAAAACCCTTCAAGTTTTGTATGAAACTTTTTCTTTTATAACTGTTAGTTTTCGAGATATTCGCCTGCGTAAATTAAAATGGACCACCCTGTATAACAGGCAACTAAAAGGAGTTTATGATGAGTAAAGACGAAGTGTATAGAAGGAGGAATAAGGAAAAGGAAGAAGGGGGGTAAGGGTTAGAGAGTAGAGACGAAGTATAATTGGTGCAATTGATACAACTGGTTAATTTTAGCCGGTGTTACTGTACGTTTATAAATAGCATCTCGACTATTTCTGGCTATTCAAAATTCTACGTATATCTAGATATCGTACATATATTAAGTGTATGTATATATCTATTATACCTTATTATTATTATTATTTTTCTTTTGCTTCTTTCAAATTTTTATAAATTATAAAAACCATCCATGCTGTTCCCCATATAGTAATACTTATAATTATTGTTTACAGTTTTATCTCTCTTGTTTTTTTTCCTTATTTCATTTTTTCATCAATAAGTACGGTACCATGTATTCTGCAAGAGAAGAATAATAACGATACCTACGTGTATTAAACACACATACCTATATATAATAATAATAATTTTAAAAATAGTTTTATTATTATAACTTTTGGCAAGGATTGTTCTTCTTTTTCTTTTTCTTATTATTCTTATTCTTATTCTTATATGCTTCGAACTCTTCTACGAAATATACTTTTGATTCATACCAGCCAAATAGATTCGAATTTTCAAACATTCACTGATACTTTAATGACGCACTCAAAATCGCGGACAAAGGATATAGGTATAGTATACCTTATACACGTAGTGAGTATATACCTAATATCCGAATTTCTCGCTAAAAAAAAAATCGTCATATGATTTCATACGTCGATCAACCGGATGTTAGAAAAAAAAAAACTTAAGCAGGTGAAATTTCTTATTATAATTAAATCGATAATAAAACTGATTATATATAGTTTTCTAATTTGTAATTCATCAATTACTTAATAAGGGTTTATATATAACAATGATGATTTTTTCACCGAGTACGTATTATATATATATATATATACCTAGATATAACGGACATCTATAGTCATGTTAGACTTGACGCCGTTGCAATTAACCAGACCGTCCCGGTTTTAATGATAATTTAACTACTTTTCGCGTTGGCTCCTTGAACGTGCCAACAACATTCAAAAGCGTTATACTGTATAACGGTACTTATTTTCTTGTTAATATATTATATATATCGACATGTTGGTATATAGTTCATAGTTGTTTCGACTATACTTTACTAATATACGATACGAATATACGATAGATCGATTGATGGATAGACGGATTTTAATCAGCTCAGCTTAATCAACCTATATAACCCCCCCTCTCGCCGGAATTCCGGATTTTAATACTCCCACGGATCAGGACTCGCCAAATATATATAAAAAAGAAATATAGCTTCCGAATATTTCCCTTTTAATTGTAAAAACCCTTTTCTTCAATATTTAAGAGTTTATACGTAAAACATGGGTCAGGTATATATCGTATATTTCAACCTTGTACAGCTGAGTATATACTTTGTTCTGCGAGATAATTAAGAAACGGCATTTTTCTTTTTCTTTTTCTTTTTTTCTCTTACTCTTTCTGACGTTTGTTTTCTGCACACACACACATACCTATATAGTATATACACACATATGTATACAACTCTACATGTGATATACCAATAATCTCTAATCTCTTTTCAAACAACCTGCAGCAGCAACATTTCCCGTCATTCGCTTATCGTATCTTACAAGAATTGTTATTGCTGCAATAGCTTATAGCGCAGGTTTGACATAATTTAAATCGTCTTCTGCGGTTCAAACCAAATACATACTTTTGAATTGATTCATATTGTATTATATATAGTATCGTAAAAAATTAAACAAAAAAAAATACGTTCTGCAGCCTTTTGCTCTTTGTCTTGTCGAATAGATAAAAGTTAGCGATTTATACGAAGTAAAAGAAGAGACAAAGAATAATAATCTATCGCTGCTAGGTGCAGCAGCAGCAGCAACAGCAACAGCAGCAGGAGTATAAGCGTCGTTGTCGATATAGGTGGAATACGATCGGCTCCGAAAGAGGAGACGACGACGAAGTCGATATTCGTGTGTAACATCCTGAGACCGTCATCGTCTTCGTCGTCGTCGTCGTCGTCGTCGTATTCGTAGTCGTAGTCGTCGGTATATCCGATACCCCACGTCCTTCTGCAAAGCACGTTTCTCTCGCCCGTCGAACGACGTCCTCTCTTTCTCCTCCCTCCCTACCCCAGGGCCTCGTGCTGTAGCTATAGCTATAAACCAAGGCTAATTTTTCAAGACCAAAAAATATACTGTGAAATATTTCTGAATTTCACTTTTCACACAAAAGTTTAGAAATTATCTTAAAAAAAAATAATTGTATAATTTTTTACATTTTTCTTCGTTTTTTATTTGTAATTTATTTATTTATTTTTTCGCTTTTTTCATTCTGGGATTCTATACAGTATATAAATATAGTATTTACCGTTCAACGAATCATTGTGATATAATATCGTAATTAATATACTACATACGTAAATAATTATTTTATATCTATATATACTTAGGCATAGATGACGTTATAAATATAATACACACATATTCATATATATATATATATATATATATACGCATATAGTGCAATCTTTGATGATAATGAAAAATAGATAAGAAGAAAAAGATTAAGTAATTATTATCATAGGTAATTAAAGAAACATGGTATTGTACTTATTTTATGTATACCTATAGTACATACTAAATATCATTTCTCAGTAATCGCATCATTTCTTAAATCGGTTAAACTCATTGTTCTATTTAATTATCATTTGTTTCTTCAGGCTCATAAATTATTATTATTATTTTTATTTTTCACTTTAAGAAATTCATTAATAATTTACATTATACATATATCTGTATGACGGTTCATTAATCGTATGCTAATATTAAAGTTCAAAAATTGCACGCGGTAAGCAAAAAAAAAAAAAAAAAAT
This sequence comes from Tenthredo notha, assembly GCA_914767705.2. Taxonomy (NCBI): domain Eukaryota; kingdom Metazoa; phylum Arthropoda; class Insecta; order Hymenoptera; family Tenthredinidae; genus Tenthredo; species Tenthredo notha. The sequence continues at coordinate 5,748,704 of OU611921.1, read as the reverse complement.
AGGAATACTTTTTCTACCTTGAATCTGTATATTATTATTAAATTATAACACAACATATTATAATATCACCCGGAAATCACTTAACTGTATATTTCGTTGTACCTATAGAAAAGTTTAATGGATTAAACCCGGCATCACCTACCATGGTCAAACAGTTATAGGAAGTTCCTTGAGTATAATATCCTGCCAATGCCAATGCAACGATTCACATTTAAAAAGGAGGAAGTAAAATATTGTGTATTTATAAAATAAAAAGAAAAAAAATGTTCTTTAAACTGCAGTAATAGACATATTTCTAGATCTTACATATATATATATATGCACGATGTTATTCGAATTCTTTGGAGAGTATCGCATCATAGGTATATATGTACGCAAAGTGTTTATTAGAGATTAGTCCGGAATTATTCAGATTAAATAGTATCATCTGATCCGCGGCGCCATTAGGTATACTATATTTATTGCGGTTTATACACGTCATCGTTCGAGTGCCTGGTAAGAGTTTTCGCAGACGTCATCAGCCTTAAGTTATCTGATATTAACTATATACCTATATAAGTATACTTATAATATAACGACTACTCTTCTGAATGGCTATATAACGTGCGTATTGGGGTGGTCTTTAATTTGACAATTTTGGAATTTCGATGATTCCATGGGCCAGATTTTCTTTTCATTCTATTAATCGCATAATAAACGGTAAAATATATTTCAAACAACGGTGTATTATTATAGTCTAATAAGGGTATGTTATACCCTTTAGTCTTTAAGCATTCTAAATACGGGGAGAGACGACGACGATGACGATTACGATGACTATGACGACGACGACAACGACGACGACGACTACTGGACTTTTAAAATATCCGTGAGTTCATTCATTGATGCGGGAAATTTTACTTCACAACCCACGTTGGTACATAGTTACATACAACATATCTTGGGGGTCTTGGATATATATTGTAGTGTTTATGCTGCTACTGCTGCTGCTGCTGCTCTTACCGCTGCTGCCTCCTCTTATACTCTCCTCATGACGGAGCGTAGAATCTCCCTACACAACCCGGATCAGTATTATATATTCTCTTGTAGATAATCGAAGTATAGGTAATCCGCGTATTTGCGCAATTAACTAGAGAGTCGGTGACTCATAATCATAATAATAATAATAATAATTAACTCGAATTACACGAATATATTGTTTTTTTTTTTTTTTTCTTACAAAAATGAAAATCATTTTCCTATATAATTCATACCGGAAGTTAAATGACATAGTATCTGTTTTATACCGGTAGTTCATATGTATATATGCTTCCGGAATGAAACACCTATGGGGTCGCAGGGGAGTGGGTGGTGTCTTTCTCTATATGGTGTATGTGAATTGAATAGAAAACCGTATAAAATGATAATCAGTAATAATATTTATGCGGTATGTATGTATATATACAATATACAGATTGTCGAGTCTATTGGGTGAAAGGAGAAGTAAGTATAGAGTATAAAGTACGCGTGGTTAGTTTGTTCTTTCGTAAGGGATATTATCAGGCGAAGAGTAAAGAGAGCGAAGAACGAGAAGAAGAAGAAGAAGAAGAAGAAGAAGAAGAAGAAGAAGGGGTGTAGGGGGATGAGAGGGAGGAGGGGAGGAACTTAGCTCTACCGTAGGCTACGTGTGTCTATTTACGAGTTGTCCGGCGCCGTGATGTCCGGGGTAAAAATACATCGCGCATATGCCACACACAGTACCCTCTCTGTGCCGTTCTACTGGCGTTTTTGGAATAGTGCCAACACAACCGAACCGAACCGCACCGCGCGGAGATACCCCCGTGCGTTGCGTGAGTGCGTGAGTGTACGTACGTACGCCTGTGCGTGCGTGCGTGCGTGCGTGCGTGCATCCACAAGTTCGTAGTCGTTTCTTCGACTGTTTTCAAAACGATGCTCTTCGCCGCGCCGCGCGCACGCACGCATGCACGCATGCATTCAACATGGGTTCACCGTTACAGATTATATATATATACATATGTATGTACACATATAGTATATACATATATATGTATGAAGAAAAAATAAAATAAAATAATAATAATAATAATATAGATCTACATCTCTTCCTATAACAATAATATAAGAAAAAGACAAAAAAAAAAACAAAAAAAGAGAATGAAGGGAATATATAGAAATATATTTAGAACAATTTTCAATACATCGTAGAAAGAGCTGAGAACACCTATAAATTGTTCTCTCTTGTTTTTTATTGTTTTTTTTTTTTTTGTCCGGACGAGGTATATGCGAGATGAAACAAATGACGGGATAGTGAGAGAGTATAAGCTAGGAGGAAATATATAGATATACGTATATATATATATAGGATATCCAACTACGCCGAGGAGAGAGAGACATTTTTAAACTTAAATGTTTATTTTTATAATACAATTTTCTAAAACATGGCTGACTATACTCTGCAATGAGCTGCTGCAGCTCGTCCGAAGGGATAGATAGAAGATGGATAAATAGATATACATATATAATAATATATTGATGAACGCAAATGATGAATAGATCGCGTTGTTGCTGCAGATACCGGAAGTCAAACAATGTCCCATTTCAATGCTCCTCTTCATTGTTAGTTAGGACACCTCGGATAGACACCACCGAGTACCACTGACTACTCTCTAACCCAACACACGACGCCCTTCCCCCTCTCTTACTCTTTCTCTTTCTCTTTCTCTTTCTCACTCTTGCCATTTCATTCAATACCTACGCCTCTACACACGATGATTCCCCAGAGTTAATCTTAGCCCACGTTTAGGAGAATAATGCTTACCTATATTATACGCAATAACGGTGTTTAAAGTAACGAAGATCGCTGTATAGATGTACCTACCTCTTTCGCATTATAGTCCTTTTTTTTATATTTATGAAAATAAAGAAAATTCAAAAAAATGAAATTTATTTAATTAACATGAAAAATCATTCAATATTTCTGAAATAAAATTAACTCAAATTAATTAATTAATTAATTAATTAATCTGAAATTGAGGAAGTAGTTTGATATTTAAAAAAAACAAAATATTTATCTATGTAATAAGTTATGATTACAATTAGAGAATAATCCTTATTCATACTATGGGAATCATAATAATTATTCTTATATTTAATATACACACACATAGATAGACACTAGTGTATTAATAAGATTCTCAAATACAACGTGTAACTCTGGCTTGTTATTAATAGCTTCTCAGTTATAATTAAGTAATACGTTCAAAGCAAAGCGTTAGCCTCTTGAGGGTTGAGACGTATACCGTTACGATCTCTCCGAGGAAATAATAGAATTCTAATTTATAACTAGGTGTGTTTAATGAAGTTAATTGTAATAGATTTTCATCAGAAATACTCAGTTGCAGTTATCCTTAGTTCATATTCCTGTGTCGACGTAGATATTTAGGAAATGATCAAATGATGATATCTTCAGCTTTATAAATTCCCACAACACTTTTACCTGTATTCAAATTTTCCTCTTTTTGATTTTACAGTCATATGACACGTACCACGACGTGGGAGGATCCTCGAAAAACAGCAGCAGCTGTTAGCGTAGCCGCTGTAGCTGCGGCCGTCGAAAGTGGTACCAAAAATTCTAGCGCAGCTACAAGCTCGCTTGCACCTTTACCCGACGGTTGGGAACAAGCGAGGACACCTGAGGGAGAAATATACTTTATAAATCATCAAACACGTACCACTTCTTGGTTCGATCCAAGGATTCGTAAGTCCAATTTATCTGTGGAGGGATCTTTGGGTTTTTGATTATTTGAAAAAGAAAAAAAACAAAAATCTTATCTTTCGCTAATTTTTCAGCCACACATTTGCAACGCGCTCCAACATCTGGAGCAATGCTCCCTCAAACTTGGCTCCAGCAACCTGGCGCAGGGGGAATTCAAAGTAGTCAAACAATACAGGCTTGTCAACGTCTTCATTCCCTTCAGTTAGAAAGAGAGCGTTTGAAACAGCGTCAGCAAGAAATAATGAGACAGGTATATAAAGACTGATAATCCCCACAAAAATTTACTTTATTTATCATGGTTTTCAACATTCGTTTAGCATATGATCAGATATCTGAAATTACAAGAGTCCTTTGGGTATCGGAACGAGGAAGTCTATCGTCAGATTAAATGAATGAACTCTTGTTAGAATTCATAAGTCTGAATTATAATCCCTAAAGTATTAACAGGAATGATTCAGACGTTAATTCAATGTCTCTCCTCTTCCAGCAGGAACTTATGAGGCAAACTACAACCGAGGTAGCTATGGATCCATTTTTGTCAGGAATAAACGAACAGCACGCTCGCCAGGAGAGTGCGGACAGCGGATTGGGTCTTGGATCTGCTTACTCGCTTCCCCACACACCTGAAGATTTTCTCGCTAATATAGACGACAATATGGATGGAAGAAGCGGTAATTTTGATTTGATAGTCTGTAGAAAAATCTCGGCGTTGATAAGGAGCCGGTGTTCAATTTGAAATCATTACCTTTTTCTTGATATTTTCAGAAGGAGCACCGATGGAGACACCCGATTTATCAACGCTAAGTGATAACATAGATTCTACAGACGACCTCGTACCCTCGCTTCAGGTATAATTATTATAATCTATTTATATTACATTAGGACATGACGATATAACATCTTTTTTTAAGCTCGCTAACAATTCTTCGTTATTGTTATGTGAAATAGGAAAAAAAAAAAAACAAACTGGTATACATCATCGACTATTCTATTGATTTTTAATTTATGTAAATTTCAACAAGTTTTAATATTCAATTGAGGATTTTCTTCTTCTTCTTTCTTTCTTTATTTCTTTATTTATTCATTTGTCATACAAATTCTTTTTTTTTTTCTTTAAATTAACAAACATCTTACAATTAAAGATTAAAATTCAAATAATAATATTATCTATCTCTTATGACGTATCGTACGGTAACGTAAGGTAACGTAAAATAATAAGAGATTTGTTATACTGTACCGTTACATTCCGAGGATATAGATATACCTTCAGAGACTGAGGGAAAAACCTGTAAGACTTGTTTGTTATTATACGCATATACATAGACAAGAGTTTTACTACTGATAGCAGATCGAGTTCTTGCTTTCTAATAAACCGAGGCCTCAAATATTTTTACCTTTAACTAATATCGCATTAGTTAGAAACAGTCAGTTGTATAAATATTTTTAATTGGGATTTTCAAATATTTTATTTTTTCTTATTTTTGTGTTATCCAAGACACTGTGTATTAATATATATATTTTTTTACAGCTGGGTGAAGAATTTACAAGCGACATTCTGGACGACGTTCAATCATTGATAAATCCTAATACTAGTAAATCTGAAAACGTATTAACGTGGCTGTAGTTTCAACTTACCACTACCATTGGTTTTGAATCTATTGGTATTTAATCGAGTATTGGAAACTGCGATATTGCGGCGCGTACGTTCACACTGGAATCTAGTTGATAGATCCTGCGGTAATAATGAACACATAAAAAAGGAAATAAATAAAAAAACAAACAAAAAAGAAGGAGAAAAGAAAAGAGAAGAAGAGTTTTAAAAAAATAAAAAACAAACAGAAGAAATGCAAAGATTTGCAAAGATACTTTCTTGCGTAATCTATTTAATTGTTTTGTTTTCGTTTTATTATTATTATTATTATTATTATTTCTTCTTCTTTTTCTTCTTCTTTTATTAAAGGCCTGATATTATTAATTTAAACATCGTGCTCAACAAGTTTTCATATACATACATGTTATACATATACATGCGAAAAAAAAAAGAAACGTGCAGCTCTCGTGTATTATTATTTAATATAATCTGAATATGTTTGTATCGTTGAGAATGAGAAAAAGAAAAATGAAGAAAGAAAAAAGGAAAATAATTATCTTGACAATAACGAAAGATGGAATAGACGTAACGTTAAGTTTTATATAGAGAGATGGAACAATGTAAAGTAAACAAAAATGTTGGGAATTTAAATTAACATATTATTGCCTTAAATTACTGTTACTATTCAAGTTGACAGAGTAAAATGATATACATCTATTTTGATTATTAATTAATGTTTATTATATTCATGGTGCTGAATAATTAATGAAAGGAAAAAAAAAACGAAAAACAGAAAAAGAAAAAAAAAAACAAACAAACAAACAAACAACTCTTTTATTAGTATTTTTCTTAAGTATTATTAAGATGTTTTACAAAGTTAATTTTTAATTTGTTTATTATAAATAATAATGCGACAAAAAAGCAAGCAAGTAAGAAAAAAAAAAAAAAAAATAGAAACCAACGTATTATTATAGAAGTCGTATTATATATTTTAATCGTTGAGGCTGTGCTGTATAGCGTTAAATATTAATAATAATATTTTGTTCGCCTAAACTTTGTACAGCCAGTCGTAATCAAATGATAGAAAAGAAAAGGAAAGAAAAGAAAAGAAAATTAAAACTAAAAAGTAAGACCACAGACACACGTTCAATCAAGACATATGTCACTTGGCATTATTCTCGTTAAGCTTTATACATATATTATATTATATTGAATATTATTTCCCAGCAAAAATTTATAGAAATTTTGAGAGAGCGTTCATATCATCGAGGAGAATCAATTGTTTTCTTTTTCTTTACTTTTGAATGACGTCTTTAATTAATAGTTAAACTATTATCGTTATAGCATATTTCTATTCGATACCCATAATAAGATATTGAAAGTAAATGAACTCGATTCGGTGTAGAAAAATTGTTTTACATAATATTCCGATATCATGACGTATCGGAAAAACTTATTTAATATTTTTTAAGATAAATTTATAATAGTACAAACTTTCGCTCATTCAATTAAATATTCAATACCAAAATTTATGGGGATTTTATTTTATAGTTTCGCAATTTTTTAATATTAAAATAGAAAAAAGTGCCTTTTAATAAATAATCCAACATTTTGATATACTAAATGGAATCCTTGTGATTATAAAAAGAAAAAGGAAAACTTTCAAATTATTGTGAAAAAAAAAATTACCTCAAAGAAATAAAGAAATATACGTTCGCATGTGTTCTACTTTTAGAATTTAATGGCGAATACTATTTACTTGATTAAATCTGAATGAAAGAAAAATAATTGACCGATTCGAGTATAATAAAAATAAGAATAATAATGAAAATGAAAAAGCTATACCGATAATTGTAATACTATCAAAAGAAAAAGAAAAGAAACGGATACCAAAAAAAAAAAAAACGACAAAAACCGTCAATGAGTTGGGAAAATATGTTTTGATTATTATTATCATTTTTTGTTACACGCGAATAAGTAAGTAAGTAAGTAAGTAAATGAGTAATTAATTAAGTAATTAAGTAATTAATTAAGTAAGTAAGAAGAGTAAAGAAGTGCCTTGGCTTTTGCAATTAAATATATTGTTTCTTGTTTTTAAAGCAATAACCGTCCATACATAATGTTTTGTTTGAATTATATATATAAAAAAAAAAAAATATTAATAATAATAATAATAATAATAATATGTGAATTGTTAAATACAACCTGTTTAGAATGAGAAAAAATTTACCCAAAATATTTTATACCGTTCATTAAAGATCGATATATAGATTAGAGCGGTCCTTGAAGGGGTGATTTTTAGAAAAATTTTCAAAGTCCATCTCTCGATCGGTTCCAAATACAGAAAAAAAAAAAACTTCAAACTCGATTGAAAGGCAGACTTTGAAGATTTCCAAAATCAACTTTCCAAGTGGACCACTTTAATAATAATATTAATATTAATAATAATAATAATAATAGTAATAAAATGAGATACTAACGTATCATGTATAGTATTAAAATGAAGATTTTTTTTTCTTTTTTCTTTTCTTCTTTTTCTTTTTCTTTTTCTTTTTCTAGAGTTTGCAGACTAACGCTAGTATCGATATCGAAGTGTGTACTTTTGTATTTTATTCAAAGAATATACTACGATGTAGAGAAAAAAAAATTTGTCCACTTATATTTTTAGTCGACAATACTGATATTATATACATATAAATATAAATGTTATATAGAATACTACATAGTATATAGTTACGTTACAGCTCTTAGTATATTATTATTATTATTATAATGTGACGACTATAAGTATGACGGCGTGGGCAGCACCTTTTTCAAAAAGCACTTTTATAAAATTATCAATTTCTATATACAATATACATACATACATAATAACTTTGTTAATGAATTTTGTTGATGAATACACGAAAGAAGAAAAAAAATAACCACGGTGCCCGCTTAGTATTTTTTTTATTTTTTTGTTTTATTATGAATACTGAACAAATTTTAAAAAGAATTTTTTTTTCTTCTTTTTTTCTCTCCTATAATATATGGGAGGCTACGCCATCGTTTTTGAATAATTTTTTCTCTAATGAAAATTATGAAAAAATCTATTTTATTTTTCTTACACAATACAATAAACAAATGGTTCTCAATTTTTTTTTCCTTAAATAGAAAAAAAAATCATCGAGATACACATTTTAGTTAGTTATTATTATATATATATTATATATTATATATTATATTATGTTATATTATATTATATTATATTATTATATATTATATTTGTACGCTGATATAATATTTTCAATCGTTATAACATTAGTTGTGCAGATTATACACCAATAAGTATGCCTTAATTATACATATATATATACACAATGGTTTCATTGATATTCGTTATATATATTTGTATCATAGGACTGAAAGTTTGAAAACAAAAAACAAAGTAAAAAAAGAAAAAAATTAATAATAATAATAATAATAATAATATTAGATTATACATCTTACACGACCATATAGTGTCTAATTATTATATTAAATCGCTTGGAAATTCTGAATATTATTATCAACGCTTTACACCACAACCCCTATGGTTTTTTGAGGAAAAAAAAAACCTTAACAAACATCTTCAACGTTTTTTTTTTCTATTCTTCTTTTCATTAATTTTTTTTTTTTTGATTAATTATAATAATAATAATAACGTGTCTACAAGTATATTATATATAACGCTATTTAAAATATCCCTCGACAATGATCTCACCGAAAAAGGAACTCGCTATTTAAAAAAAAAGAACAAAGAAAAAAAGACTTTTCAAATTGTTTGATCCTGTACATGGTATACGTTAGTTAATTATTATTGTCATTATTATTATTATTATTATTATTATTATTATTATTTTCTTTTTCTTTTCTCTCATCAGCAATCTTATCAATATTATTAATAATTACATAAATTACATAATTATATACAATAATTAATGTGCTTGTAGCCTTTCGGTGATATATATATATTATATATATATTATATATATATATATATTCCGTAAGAGTTTTCATATTTTTTCTGTGCTTTTTTTTTTCTTTTTTCGTTACTTTTTTTTCCTCTATTTTGGTTTGATCGAAGAATAAAGATAGTTGGTAGAATATAAAAAAAAAAAGAAAAATAAATTCATCTAAAATATTAAAGAAAAACATTTGAGATTATAGAGATACTACCATACATTATACATATATATATATATTGTGTTATATACATTTATATAAGTATGTAAAAAAAGAAGAAAAAAAAAAAAACAAGAAAAAACGAAAAAATTAAGAATTGTTTGATATCAGTATTTAAAAATAATAATTACTATTATAATATTATATGCTCATTGGCAATCATTATATCGTGACGTAAATTTTTTTTTTTTTTTTTTTTTATATATTGTTATCAAGTGCCTTAGTATAATAATTAAAATAATAATAATAATAATATTTTTTATTGTATTATATATATACATATATTATTATTAATATTATTATTTACTTATACATACATATATATATACGAATAAATAAATTAGTATAAGTAGAATTAATTTACATCCCCCCCGCCCCCCCCAGAGAGGTCTACGTCAATAGCTCCAGTTTATATCATAATTATAGTATATTCTAAAAAACGAAGCGTGCCTTTTTTGTTAGATTAAAGTATCGGAAATTGAAACTGATATTTTTAGTGAAAAAAAAAAATAAAAAAATAAATATATATATATATATTATATTGTATTTAAATATTTTAAAGAAAAAATTTGTTTTTTATCTGATATCGAACGAAACTGCAGTATATAATCTGACGTAAACCGATATGTAATTGTTTTCGTACGATATACATAAATAAATAAATAAATACATTATACTATGTTTTATTGTCATCATTGAATATTGTTTTTTCTATTCTTTTTTTCAGTTTTAAAAATGAATATTTTATTAATTTTTTTCTTTCTTAGCTTGGAATGGAATATATTAGAATCCAAACATCATAATCGAGTAGAACTGATGATAAACTCAGATTAATATAGATCAATTAATGATATGTTCATAAAGGAAATAGGATATAGGATATAGAAGTATGTAAATAAATACGAAAGTAATACATCAGAAAAGAGATGGGTTTTAAATATTTATTATTGTTATCCAATGAAGTGTAAAATTACTTCTTCTTGGAGACACCAACAGTTCGTCCACGACGACCAGTAGTCTTTGTATGTTGACCGCGAACACGTAGTCCCCAGTAATGTCTGAGACCACGATGAGCACGGATTTTCTTCATACGTTCAAGATCCTCACGAAGTTTAGAGTCAAGATTAGAGCTGGTCAACTGTTTACAACAAATATAAAAAAATTGTTAATAATTAGATTACTGTTATTAATGGACAAGGTGAAACAATCGTCAACTAATGTGCGGTATATATTTGTTGCATCCTGGTTCTGAATACCATTTTTCAAATCACTCTTCAATTAACAAATTATTGAAAAGCGATTAAAAAATGCAGTTAATATCGCACAGGCTACCAGCTACACGATACACAATAACAGTACGCGTCGCCGTTTATCTGTGCAAATGAAAAACTGAAAAAATAATAATTCAAATGTCTAGATATTCGGATATTTTCGGATTTAGATAGATATATTTTGAAGATCTAGATAATATGAGAGAAAAATTGTTGAACTTAACTATACGAAGAGAAAATATAAAATTGAATATCAACTACCTGAGAGTACTTTCCGTCGACGATATCCTTCTGTCTGTTAAGGAACCAGTCAGGAATTTTGTATTGTCTTGGGTTGGACATGATCGTGATGATCTTTTCAACCTGTTTGGAATGAAGAATATTAAACAATTAATTATAGTGTGTTCATTTTTTTTTTTTCCTTCTTTTTTCGACGTAAGTAATAAATAGAGATTATTGATGATAAACAATGGAACGTCAAGTATGATCGGCGTTGAAGATAACCTCAAAGTAAATAAATAAATAAATAAATAAACGTTTGAGACTTTTAAAAGGTTTGCTTCTTCTTACCTCTTCTTCGGAACATTCTCCGGCCCGTTTGTCTAGGTCGACGTCAGCCTTCTTCAGAACAATATTTGCGTATCGTCGTCCAACACCCTTGATAGCAGTCATGGCAAACATAACCTTTATGTTACCGTCGATGTTCGTGCCCATGACACGAAGAATGTGTTGAAACTTTTCCGGAATTACGAGCGACTGAAAAAAAAGTAAATAGAATATATCATTTATGGAAACATTTGATGAATGTTATTCCGGAGTCACGCTGCTTTATTCTTGCTGTCGAAAGTCTGATAGCGAAAGAGAGTGTTGAAGAAAGAAGACAGATGTTTTTGCTGATTTTAAATAGAATAATTTAACAAGTAGTTGAAATATCGACGGGATAACTTCGCTCGAATATCCTTTGTTACATTCACTTAAAATTTATAACAACTTTTTATAGGATTACTTGGGATTTTACAGATTTTTATACACACTATGTCATCACTCACCATTTTAACCGATTGTCAGCTACAAAAAGAGATCTTGGCGGAACCGGAAGCGACGGTCTAAACTATACTGAGTGAGATTCCGATACCACGCCGCTAGGCAGGAGTATCGAACCGTCCAAACGGTCTTTTAAGATGCAATAAATATTTCATTAAATATTACCATGTACTTATGTATATATTAAGCAATCAGAGAAATAACAGAGTCGGTTTTATATAATCAATGATGTGAATATGAAATTGAAATGTAAACATTTTTCTATCTAACTTTTGAAAAAAGGATATATCGACTCCTCCGTTGACCGAGCTTCGATAGAATATCAATATCGATAGTCGTTCGATGCATTGCATGTAAGTGCTTATGTTTTCGATACGATGATGTGAGGCCATCTATCGTTTTTTGCGTAAAACGTTTAGCGAAGATACGAAATCGCGGGAAACGCGCCCTGTTGCAGCTCACAGCCCCGTCGCTCGTCTAATTTGATAATCGTTTTAATAATCAATCATTTCGATGTTTGAATAGTGAAATAAAAAAGTGTACTAATAATAACCGAGCAATAAAAGCCCATCTAATCAACCCGTCGTTTTAAATATAACTGATAATAATAAACACAGCAAGTTATTCGGCTTACGCTTTCGATCCGCTTCTGCAGTGTTAACCGCGAATTCGGCCATCGCATGTATAAAGCGGTCATTACCACTTCTTTAAATAAATATTTGACAAAATTAAAATGAACCGAATATTATTAGACGAGTTTCATCGACTTTAATAAACGGAGGATATCCGAGGTTATAATCAACCAAGAACACATCACGCCGATTGTACGTATTCAACAAATCGATAAATACCAACCACGATTTATACCTTAACCCGCACAGAACTTAGTTAAGCACGTATATGATATCTCCAAATGCCGAGGAGGAGCGAGTGGTTCGAGAGCTCCGAGAGGCTTCAAATAATTACTCCGAATCAACAACAATGGACAAGGTTATAAACGAAATTAACGAAGGCAACGAACTATTCGAAACAATAAATAATCCCTTGGCTGATTTTCAATCACAAAATCATTCACCAACTACAAGTCGTTACGGAAGAACTATCAGGTCTAAACTTCGTAGCAATGCGCCTTTGGTAAGAATTATTAAGCTCGCCATGTTTTATTCTCATAGACATGTTTAGCGTTGGGTAATAACATTTTCTACATATTCACCCAAAAGACCATAAATTTCACTGCAAAATCAAACCCGAATTTATTGTAGGAACCATATCATCCAATATTATTCCTTTTCCAAAGTTTTTCATATTATTTGCATACGACATGTAATCAAGTCTAAGAAAGTATGAAAATAGAAAGTTTCCGTTGGCTAAAATTCGTTCTAAGAATTTCTCATCCTAACAACAATCAAGATAATTCAATTTGACTGAATTATTTTACAAGGAGGAAACGCCTGTGCAAAACGGTAATGAAAATGGACCAACTGATAGCAAGAAAATTGCCAAAGAAGCTCCAAAAACTGAAACCAATACAAACGAAATGGATATCGTAGAAAATAATTCAGACTTTTCAAAGGATTCAAATAGTCCGAGCAACGGCCCAGAGTGTACTTGGATTTTAGGACAATTGGCTTGGGCTAGGGTCGGAACTTACCCTTTCTGGCCTTGCGTTGTTAATTCAGAACCCATTACAATGATATATCAAAAAGTAAGAAGTAAGTATTTTAGGCATCGGAGTGATGGATTTGAATGAGTCAACAAACTTGATGAGTTAAAGCTGATATTGTGATTCTCTGTTTATTTAATTAGCTCTCGGAAGATCTCAACAAATGGGAATACATGTTCAATATTTTGGTGACAACGGACGACACAGCTGGGTATCTTCTAATAACATGATTCCTTTTACTGGAATAAAGGATTTTCTAAGTTTAGGCGATTCCCTGACACCAGAGATAAAGAAAAAAGATGCCAAATACGCGGCAGCTTTTATCGTCAAATCTAATATCAAAGCTAAGTGGGATACCGCTGTCGCAGAAGCTATGGAAGTATTGTCAATGACCGACGAGCAAAGAGCCGAAGCGTTCAGGCCACAGATCAAGTTACCTAAGTCTGTTACACCTAAAGTACAGAAAAATAATAACAAGGAGAAATCTAGAAAGCGAAAACTATCGCTGGACAATAACGAACCGGCAGCCAAACAAATGAGGGAAGAAAATGTGAGGATACATAAATAAGAATGATTTCACGCTTTGGATATTCATATTATTAATTTTTTTGATTCTTTTCACAGGCTGATTCTGACGCTGACAATGAAGATAAGCTAGAAAAACCAAAGGCTCGTAAACAGAGGCGAGAAAACACCGACAATAAAGTAGTAGAAGTAAATTTGAACGCAAATACACCGCCGACACCGCCTTCTAGTCACAAAGATTCAAGCGATGAAGCCCCGCAGCCTAGAAAACCTAAAGCTAAAAGATTGAAGAAAATTGCAGAAGGTGATTTCGAGATTTATTTTGAGAGAAATCGAGACAGAATAGAAGAGGAACAGCCGGATGCCTCAGAGTCTGAGATTAGAAGATATTTGAAAAAGACTTGGGCTAGTATGAACATTATTTCAAAAAGCACCTACCAGGTTCGATTAAAACCGCAAGACATATCTCAGAGGGAAGATAGTTCCTCGGAAGAAGAAGAAGAGCAGATATTCACGTCTAATAAAAAGTCGTCCAAATCTATTGCGGAGAAGTCTGACGCTGTAATATCTGAGAATATTAACGGGAAGAAAAAACGACCTTATAATTTATTCAGAGGAATGAAACAGGAGAGAGTTTGCCAAATATGTGAGAAAACTGGCAAACTTACAAGATGCAGAGGTCCGTGTTATTCCTACTTTCATTTATCCTGTGTAAAGCCCGGGGAATCCAGCCCGGAAAATAGCATCGATGGAAATACAACGGAGGATGAATTGTTCGACGATTTAAAAGATGTTAAAGAAGTTTCGGGAGAAGAAGACGACAATAATCAAGAGGAAGATGAGTCGAACGACGATAAAATCGAGGGTAAGATATTGAATGAGATTTATGAGTTCATACTCATGATAAACTATGTTAAATCTTGAATATCCTTTTTTATAAACTTTTAAAATTGTTCCCACAGATAAGAGTGATGAACCAATCGAACAGTCCGAAGAAGAAGCATTCAAGTGCATAGATTGTTTGTCCGGAGTTGCACCTGCGTGTTTTATATGCAACGAAAGAGAAGGGGATAGAATAAGGTGCACGATTGCAGCGTGCGGCAAGCACTATCATTCGGCATGCCTAAAACCATGGCCGCAGGTGATTTGTCAATGTCTTACTTTGAGATATCGTAGAAATTTATATTTGGCCGTGATTTTTACCCATAATTGATGAGGAGCTGCTCTTTGTATTTATTTGCGATCAGGAACTCCGATAGCTTGAAGAACTTTCTTTATTTTTGGTCACCACATCGCCTGATTTTTTGCCTACTTACCTAATCCCTTTATCTTTTTCCTCTTTTTTGTTTTCACATAATCCTCAGTCGCATTGGCAAGTCGGACGATTGTCTTGTCCGTATCACGTCTGCCACACTTGTAGCTCTGACAATCCAAGGGATAGTCATCACTCGAGGGTACCTAACGAAAAATTGGCACGCTGTGTACGGTGTCCGTCGTCATACCATCCTTCGATTGCCTGCCTTCCAGCGGGCTCAAGCATTTTAACTGGCAGTCAGATAATCTGCCCGAAACACCACAAGGCTCCGCATCCTCCACTCAACGCTGCCTGGTGTTTCCTCTGCACACGAGGAGGCAGTCTTATATGCTGCGATACTTGCCCGACTTCTTTTCATCCTGAATGTTTAGGTGATTATAAATCTATGAGAAAGCAGAATTAGCATTATTCTTCGAGCTAAATAACACAGAGTTTGTATACTGTTACAGGAATCGACGCGCCAGACGGTGCCTTTATATGCGAAGACTGTGAAACCGGACGTTTACCACTCTACGGCGAGGTCACTTGGGTCAAATTAGGCAATTATAGATGGTGGCCTTCCGTTATATGTTATCCTTACGAGATACCACACAATGTTTTAACCATTCCTCACAGTCCCGGGGAATTCTGCGTCATGTTTCTTGGGACTAAGGATTACTACTGGGTCCATAGGTGAGGATATTGCGAAGTCGATGATCAATATGTTTGAGAAAAGGGCTAAGATGAAACATATTCATAGAAAACAACAATTTTTCACGATTTTTTGCTCATTTAATTCATTCTTTGAATTAAATATTCAACAGGGGTCGAGCTTTTCTGTACCAAGACGGAGATGCGAATACAAAAGCTTCAGCGGGGAAGAAAAATGTCGATGAAGCTTACAGAAGGGCGTTAGAAGAAGCTCAAGAAATGCATCTTCGTTTAAAAATAGAAAGAGTTGCACCCAAAGGCATAGATCCCAGAGGATTAAAGCCTTCGCCTTATGTCAAACTAAAGGTAAAAATTACTTATTTTCAGTGAAATAAAATGCTGTAACTGATATAATAACGTTTTATTTTACAGGTAAACAAGCCTGTCGGTAACGTCAAGACTATTGAAGTAGAGAGTATGGCTGCATGCGACTGTGATCCTGATTGGGAGAATCCTTGTGCCCCGGAAACAGATTGTTTGAATCGCATTCTCTCCGTTGAATGTAGTTCTGGTATATGTCCAGCGGGAACTAAGTGCGGAAATCAGGCGTTTGTTAGGAGACAGTATCCCTCAATGGAACCTTTTCATACTGCGGGAAGAGGCTGGGGACTTAAAGCTCTTGAATTTATTAGATCTGGTCAATTCGTGGTCGAATATGTAGGCGAAGTTATTGACGAAGCCGAGTACAAGCGTAGGTTGCAGCGCAAGAAAGAATTAAAAGATCAAAATTTCTATTTTCTAACTATAGATAACTACAGAATGATCGACGCTGAGCCTAAGGGAAACCTTAGCCGATTTATGAGTAAGAATAACAGAGCTTACAAGTTATTCTATTTAATCGAAGCGCTAATCATGGGATAAATATCAATTTTATTATATTATTTCAGATCATTCCTGTCAGCCTAATTGTGAGACTCAAAAATGGACCGTGAATGGCGATACGCGAATCGGTCTCTTCGCGCTTAAGGATATAGAATCCGGAGAGGAGCTAACTTTTAATTATAATCTTGCTTGCGATGGAGAAACTAGAAAGCCATGCCTTTGCGGGGCGCCAAATTGCAGCGGATTCATCGGTCTTAAAGTACAGAAATCAATGCAGCAGCAGAATAACGTGTCCGAAAAGAAAGTCGAGAAGATAAAAAAGCAGAAACGGTAATTCGCCATTTGAAATCGTAGTATCAGCGCGGTTTCTTATTCTATGATTAAATTACAACGGATTTTGTAAACTGATTCGCAGATTAAGTAGAGTGATATCATGCTGGACATGTGGAAATGAAATATCTGACGTACAAGATCTGATTAAATGTGATCAAAAAACTTGCAACAAGAGATATCACAAGTCTTGCGTAACAGTCGAAGATTCTATATCGAGGTTTAGCTGCCCTTGGCATCACTGCGCTGTTTGCGGACGCAGGACTTCCGCACATTGCTCCTTTTGTAGCACAGCATTCTGCCAGGGTATTAATTATTTGAGGATTTAATGTGGATATTACTCGCATTATAATCACTCAATAGAATGAAACTAACGAGAAATATATTCCACAGCTCACATCGAAGGGAAATTAACGGAGCATGGCAGCAAAGGAGTCCTAAGACTTATTTGTCAATCGCATGGAACGATGGACTTTGATAATAACGATTCTGAGAATGATACAGAGAATGAGAAAGAGGAATCTCCGATTGGATTCAGCAGTCCAATATTAGCGGAAAAACCACCACCGAGAGAACCTTCTCCTAGAGTTTCTATTGTAGAGGTAAATTGGTTGGATCGATTGGAATCAGTTATCGATTAATCATTGCCTTGGAGTTTTTCAATGATCAAATATTGGGGATTATCAAATAGGTGCATGTCAGCAGCGAGGAGGGTGAAGAATCCCAGAAAGAGGACGACGACGAACAAATCGAAGATGTTAATCGGCCTGTCGACGAGGGAGAGCAAAAAGGAATAAGAAAAAAAGAAGCTTCTGTATCTAGGCGATTTTCTCTCAGGAAACAGCGCCAAGAAGAAGCTAACAGAACTCTGAATGCTTTGACCTCTAGTCAATTAGAGGCAATCATTGGAGGCAGCGTTTTAAACGATGAAAATGATTGAAGAATAATTAATCGATGCAATCTATCAATAATCTTATAGAAATATTAACAATTTAACTAGCCAGGGTCTGAATGCAGTTTAGTATAAAAAGTTTAATGAAATATTTTTGAGAAATTCATTCTCATATTTATATTATGTGGGTATACATAGTACATAGTTTATTTCAAGTTATATTTACACCAGATGACAATTCATCAATCATTCAACATTTTAGAATTACTTTTTCCCTTTTCTATTTTCTTATATTTTTAAAATCATTATTCAATATTTCATTACTAATATTCACAGACGATTAAACTCTTACTTTTTACTACAAAAATTATGATAAGATGTGAAAAAATTAGGTAATTGATTCAGAATTTATTCGAATATCAGTCTTTTGCCTTTTGCTTATTATATTCAAAAAATTTTTTACCGTTTTTATGGGATAGATAGAGAAAGAAAAAACGAATAACAGGGTATAAATATTGGTTTTATTCTGTTTATTAAAGACTTTTTTTTCTCACATAACATATAAATAATTACAGAATGGATAATGACGAAAAATTGAGATTGTTTTCATTTTTTTTCCGAGCACTTTTCTTCATTTCCGCAATTGTGATTTAATAACTTAAAAGTTATCGGAGTATTTTGGGAATAGAGTATATTTATATATATATAAATATATATATATATAGTATATAGTATGTAAATCGTTTGGTGTGAATAAAACTTTGATTGAATATACATAAATAAATGAAAATAAAAATGCATACAGCTGGATGGATATTATCAACTGTCGTAGAGAAATTTTTTATATTTTGAAGAAAAGAAAGTAAAAAATAGAATAAAATAAATAATGAAATAAATTTTTATCTTAAGAACGTAAAAAGAAAAAATAAACGGAGAAAAAATATTGTGAAATCAAAATGAGAAAAATTACGAAAAGCAGAATTTAAAGTGTTAAACTTTCGAAAATAAAGTATTTTATAAATTGTATATATATAGAGGCGATAAGTGGTTGATAGATATACCTATATACCACTTTAGGACAAGTTAAAAATACTTCGTTATTACTATTCGGTTCAAATTTTTTTTTTTTTTTTTTTTGATTGATTACAACACTGGTATGATATATAATTTTAATTTAATTAAATATTCTAAAATAAAATACGTAGCTATAGAATTTGGACAATTATTTTATAATACTATATAAACACAATTCGTAAGCTGCGCATTATAGAATAATTATTATTATTATAAAAGTTTAATTACTCGTTTAGAACAATCAATCAATAGTCACTTTTATAAATTTAAAAAAATATCCTGCTCATAATAACTACATACATACTCGTAATCTTATCAGTGCACGGTGTCCAGCACACTAGTATTTATACGAGTTTAAACATTGAGAATTTAAATCTGGCTTATAAAAATTGTGTTTTTAAGCCACTTCGTAGTGTTAATGTTTTCTTTTTTTTTCTTCATTTCTTATGGGTTCTTTATTTCCCTATCAATTCACTCTAAGAAAGTTTTATACACTTCTATTATTATTATTATTGCACTTTATCAAATATATTAGAATCTTATTGCTTATTATTTTTATTCAATTTTCTTTTTGGTTTTTCATCAATTTTCATACACGCTTATTTTTCACAATGCATATCCTATATACCTGGGTGCCATTTCGCGAAAATAATAAAATACAAAAAAGAAACAAAAAAAAGATTTCAAGCAAATTTCCTAATTAGCATAAATTATTTATAAAATGATTTTTTTTCTCTCATTCCTTCGGAGTAATAATATAATATTACTATGTTTAAACAGATTTCATATTACGCTGTGGGTGATTGAAAAAAAAGAAAAAAAAAAGTTCATCAACTTTATTAGCGCGTAGAGAATAAAAGAAAAATTGAAATTCATTATCGGTTGATAATATAGTTTTTTTTTTTTTGACTTGACTATATTTTAGTAATTTCAATGATATTATAATTTGAAGATTATTATTATTATTATTATTATTATTTTTTTTTTGGTAGTTCATTTCGACGGGTCCTAAGGAAACAGACGTATCTCGGAAAACTCTACAAGCCGTGTATAGCGCTCTGTATACACTTACTGTAGAGTGTTTTGAGATAAGTCTGTTTCCTTAGGACCCGTTGATCTGAAGAATAGTATGGAATATAAAATCGGCATTGAAAGTAAGACAAAAGATTTTTCTGTCTTATTGTTTAGACGCAAATTCTAATTTACTGGGATACATTCTCAAGTTTTCGGATAATATAATACAATTATTTATAATTCTTGATACGTAATTAGACACCATATATAGTAAATCTAAAAAAAAAAAAGTGGAATTCATCTATTTACAGTATGTACAGAATATTTGCGCGTAGAGGCAATAAACTTCAATAAATCTGTTTAAATATATTAAAAAAGAAATAGAAAGAAAACAGAAAAAGTAAAAGTAAAACAAATTACAATCATATGATTTGTATACATGTACAATTTGAACAGAACTGTAAAATATCTGACGACAAGAAAGTAACATTGATTAACTTATATGGATTGGAATTTAGAAGTACTGAACACCAATCAATCAACGATATACTAGAGTAAAAATACCTTTTTTACATTGTTAAAACTACTATTCATAAACCGTTTGCTTTTAACATTAAACGACCAGCGTGTTACTGAGCTAACATAGTTTATTAATTTTTTTTTTTATTCATTTAAAAATTAGGAGAAATAATGATATCTCTTTAGATCGTGCCAGTTTTTTTTTTCTTTTTTTCTTCTTTTCTCTCACTACGATTATGAATAGAACTGTCCTGCGATTCGAACGATATGCGAATGAAAAAAAGTGAAAGAGATAAGAAGAAAAATGAAAAATTGTTTCGAATTTTTTTGTTCAAATAAAAAACAGAATTCTCATATTCGCTTATTAATTGAAATAAATTAGACCCTTGGTTCTCTTCCGTAATCTTGATACAGCCTTGGGCTTTCTTGCATTATAACAAAATTCTGGTCAGCTGGGGCTACGAGATCGTCTATAATTTCTGAATTCAAAGTTGTACTAGACTCTCTCACCCCAGTTTCAACCGGACTATTAATTCCTGGTTTTACTCTTAGCACTGGGGGTATAAAGCTTTGCGCCATGCTCAAATCTCTCGGCGCTTGCATCTGAAAAACAAAAACATAATTTATTTCAATAATTTCATTCGGGTGATTAAATTCATTTGAAAAAAATAAAAAACTAAGAGTCTCACTTTAGATTTGGATGTTGGTAATGAAGCTCCAGTAACAAGTCCCAAAATGCTAGCAGCTAATCCGCTCAACTGTACAGCAGCTAGTGATGAAAGTCCAGTGCGGACTAATCCTAAAGCTAAAAGAGTAGCTTGAGCCAAAACTGGAGCAGCACCAGCTGCCCCAGCGGCTGCTCCGGCGAGCTGACCTCCGCCTACGCTAGGTCCGTAAGCAAAGCATAGATTGTGTCTATCGACCTGTAAGATGGAAGGAAAACAATATAAAAAACAATAAAGTTACAGCATCGGGCTTGCTCTGGTCATAGAAACTCGCAGATTTAAACTTACCAAGTGTTTAACACACAGATACAATAGACCAAATGGTGTTATCAGAGGACATGCTACGCTGTAAACTGTGGTCATAGTAAACACCAATAATAGCCATGCGTAGTGAGCTCCTAGTGGAAATTCCCATAAGACAGCCCTCCTAACAGCGACTCGTTCAGCCCGACTTCTTGCTATGCATAATCTGAACGTGTAAAGTGCTAGTTCTGGGAATCTGACCAATTCCAAACCGCTTCCGACCAGTGCTGCGGTTATTACGTAGTTTACGAACAAAGCACCCTGTTCAAACAATTATGTAATTGTTAGAAGCTGCTTTTTCAAACATATTATATAATGTTTGCGATTATTGTTATTATCAGAGTTAAATTGTTGCAGATATCAACAACAGACCTGATCTGGAAGAAAGACACACTCCCATCTCTCAGAGTTTTTGTCGTCGTATACTGTCCACTCTAAAAATGCTTGGGCGCTAGTTAATCCAAGACTTGGAAGTATCAGAACCATTAGCAACAGGAGAAGTAAAGTCTTTCGCATAACTGCTTGGTTTAAACCGCTCCTTGTCCAATGTCTGACCAATGCTTCGCTTCTGCCAACTAAGGCTGGCATTAGGGCAGATATACTGACCAATAATACCGTCGGTAAGAAAGAAGATAGGAGCGGACTCAGGTTCGTCAACTCTTCTGTTATCGGAAACTTGTTTAAAGTCGATATTATCACCTGGGGGGAATAAAGTTTTATTTAATTATTTAATGAGATCGAAATTTTACCCAATCAATCATTTTTATCATGAATAATATCGCTGTTTATTTACCGCAGGTGTAGTGAGAAAAAACAACGTGATACCTAACGCCAAGTTTATCAATATTGCATTGAGGTACCAACAAGGTCTAGCGATACTTAAATTTTCCCAAAATATATCAGACGGTGCTGGGGAATAGTTCACAGACCATTTTATTGCCGGGGATAGTCTCAGCTGCTTTTTCATCGATCTCGCTGCCCCTGGTGTACCTGGAAAGTTTTTTTTTTTCAATTTAGTACAGAGTCCAGTTGTATTTATTTCATCTCTTATCATGTACCTAACGTAACAAATGCCATTCCTAAAGGCCGTGCTAAAGCTACTGTTCTTTCCTCCTCAACTAGCGCAGCTAGTCTCAACTCTTCCGTGGCATAAAATCCTTGCGCATCGACCTAGAAAGTAAAAGTATTTCTTAGACAATATAAAAAGATCCAAATATTAGTTCATTGCATTTGGAATTCTGTGGATTATTTTGTAAAAAAAACTTTCTACCACTACTCACAGTATGGCAACAACAGCCAATAACTTGTCCACAAGGATACGGATACATTTTAAGAGGCTGTTTACGTCTAGCATAACTTTCGCAATAAAGTCTAGCCTGCTCAGCGCAATCCCTTTGAAGATCTAATTCAACAAGTCTTTTAATATCGTGGGCTAGAGTTACATCCTCTACGGTCAACGTGGGAAATGCTTCTCTGAAATTCAATGAATAGAATGAAATAAAGTTCGGTGATTAAACAATTCTGATGACCGATTGAAACTATACTATACTATGTATACCTAAAGTACTGGGTCAGAGCTTCCACGTTACATTGATGTTTGGGTATATCTGTTATAAGCAGAGTTCTAGCAGCGAGTTCTCCCGCCGGTCTTGCGTCTCTGACCTGATAAAGGAGGATAAACGATTAATGAAAAATTGAATAAATCAATGGGAAAAGGACGTCTTACCTGTTTCATGAATCGCCTCATGACAAAACTTCCAACTGGAAGATAACACAGGACCAGTAAAGTGTGTATCCAAACCCATCTAGAAGTTGGATCAATATTTGACATTGTTGTATGACCAAAGCTTGCATCACCGGGCTGTAGGTCACCGTGAAAATTTATTGGTAATGCGATACAGATGGACGTTACCATCATCATAGCAGTGAGTAGTATCAGATAACGTTCAAAAGTTACGTATAGTAGCCCGTCGGGTCCAGCTCGTCTGAGCAATTCTTCGTCTCTATAAATTGATGGAAATTTAGTAATTGCCTATTTCATGTTATCTAAATGATCTTTAAAATATAAAGACTAACTTTATTCCAAAAGCAGTTACAATCCATGATAAATATCCTCTGTCTACATGAGAGAGTTGGGAATTTACTGATGCCTCAACGCCGACTACGTCTACTTCCCTGTTGTCATTATCTCCGTAAAATAATTCCGTCCATCTGTTATCTGACTTATTAAGTAAGGCCAGTCGACCATAGTTCCAAGCTCTTTTTCGAAGTAAACCAAATATCAGAACTAAGATCTGAAAAGATGGATGAGAAAATTTGGAAATTTGGAAATGATAAAGCAATTTAATGATCACGAAATGGAATAAAAGTGTAAAGCGATTTACCAAAAAGCCGATAACATTGAGGAGTACATTTTCTGGAATTCCTGCATACACATCAGTGATTATAGTCACATTATGCCTTGGTATAGGTATGCAGGTATTAACTGATGGGGCATTGCGTATGTTCCAGCTGTAAAATAAGGTAAAGTAAAGTAAAGTAAAGTAAATGAATCTTATACACTCATGCACTCGTTGTATGAAGAAATTAGATCAGAGTTCAAAGTTTATAGACATATGCATCATGGTGCTTTGTGTTTGGTCTTTTTTTTTCTAATTTTGATTATTAATCAATAATATTAATTACGAATACCTATTGAAAAAAAAAAAAAGAAACATGCTAATGTTAGACATGGGTGTGTAAATTTGGAAAAAAATTCTGTGATCATTAGTCACAGTATGCATGATCGAGTGAATTAGTGCGAACGTCGTTATCATTGTTGTCTATTTATTGATATGTAATATTAATGTTTCGATTATTTGATATAAATATGATAATATATAGATTCGAGCGATTCGAAAGTTACATTAAGGAATGTTTCATACAGTTGAGAAAGAGAAATTTGCACAATTACAAACACCGTTATATTAGGTTTTGTTACACAGAAGAATTATTCGCGTTATGTTTAGTAAACCGATAATTTTCGTGATATTATAGCTGCCAATATACGTAGTCGGATCGTGGAGGTTTGAGAAAATTTTTACTCACCTTTCAGTGGTACTATCCATGATTAACTTACGACAATTATACTAGATGCTTTCTATTCTTTCTTTTTTTTTAGTTAAAAAAGCATGTTAAGTAAACATCTGTCAATTTTTTTTTTTTGACAGCAGAGTGAATTCTATTGTAATTTCCGCAGTACTGGCACTGGTTCATAGTGACGTTAACATAACCTCGCTCTTAACTTCATGGATATATCATATGAAACAATTATTATATTTCGCTATTAGTTCGTATAAAGTCCGTATGGAAATTATATACCTATGACAAAGATGACGCCACTCGTTGGACCAGTTTAATAACTCACTTCGCAATCTAGCCTTGGCTATTCGATTTTTCAAAATTTCAGAGTTGGTAGTCTTGTCTGTTTACGAACGATGTCGCGGAATTACTACGCTTCGAAGAGGTTAGCCGTTAGTATTGATATTTAGCTGTTAAGCCTAAGTGTCAATCACATATTAATTATGGATAATGCAAACACATTGCGTCCTGAACTGGTTTGGATTGACGGAAGGTGTTATAGATTTTGTGAAAGTGATGCATGGTCGAAGGACCGTGGGACCGCTGCTTATCAGGAAGAATCTATGTATTTGGAAAATGAAAACGATCACGAAAGTGATCAAGATTCTAGCGGCGATGAAATCGACGTGCAAGTCGATCGCGGAAGATTCAAACACAGCTTTTACGTAGCTCAGTAAGTATTTTAATTATAATTTTCAAATTTCTATGAACGGAAGACATTGGATTTTCCTTTAAGGCCATTTTACCCATTCCTCATCGGTACCAAAGGATCAACTCGTAAAAGGCTGGAAATAGAAACGTCGACAACTATCCAAATTCCGAAAATGGGACAAGAGGGAAATATTGGTAACAAAGACTCGTTTTCAATCCATATGCATTTAAAAACTGAAATTTCCTATTCACAATGTACAGAAGTACCTGAATAACGTTTTTTATATCTACCATTTCTTTATGATTCTTTATTATTTCTTTATTTTTAAAAATTAAACCTTGTTAATTATATTTTTTACAGTCTTGTCTGGAACGAGTAGAAAAAAAGTAGTCGCAGCTCGTAAGCGGATTGATAATTTGATACAAAATTCAAGGAAGAAACTCCAGCCTACTCATTTTCTCTCTATACCAATGAACAGCGAGAGTATTCAGCTGGGATTGGAGAAATTCAAAAAATCTGTAATGGATACAGAGGTGCCAATGAGGGGCGTGGAAGAATCTATATTCCAAAATCCAAAGAAGATACATCTCACTATTGGAATGATGGTTTTAGTTGATGACAGAGAAAAAGAAGAAGCTGTTAAGGCCTTGGAAGATTGCAAGGAAAAAATAATCGCGTGTGTAAAATTAAGAAATGCTTTTATTGAGAGATTTCACTCCTTAGAGTAATTAATTTTGTTCAGAAAGTCAGATTTTTGTCTCGAGAATGTGAAAAATTGAGGGAATTTGAATAGTAAGAATTTGTATTAACTAAAAGAAGGTAATTTCATATGTTGTCTAATTTTTTTGGGTATAAACTTTTTTTTATTACAGACCAATTATACAGAAACATGGACGGATATCGATATCTGTGATGGGTGTTGATTACATGAACGATGATCCGGCCGAAGTTGCGGTACTCTATGCCAGAGTACATGATGAAGATGATATTCTGCAAGAGTTGCTTGAGAAAGTTGCTGTATACTTTCAAGAAATTGGTGAGATATTCGTTTATATTGTAAATTCAAGTAAACGTACTTAAGGATACTTTGATCAGACGATTTTTCGATGTAATAAAATCGTGTGTAGTAAATAATTGAATATTGTTCGGATTCCAGGCTTAATGAGGAAAGAATATGACAAACTAACTCTCCATGCAACCCTAATGAACACGAAATTTAAGCTGACTGACGATCAGCGACGTAGAAAGTCACGGGAAACATTCGATGCTACAAGAATACTTAAGGTTCTTTGATTAAACTCATTGGATAATATTAAACGAAATTCTTTCTATTTTTTTTTTTGTCTCATTAGAATGCGATGAAAGATTCCAAAAACAGCTTCTGAATAGTACATAGAAAGAATTTCACACTCCAATGATGAATGATTCATAATTCTACATTTTATCTTGATAGTGTCGGAAACCAGATATTAGATGGTGATTAAAACTCGTGTTCTGTTTCTTTCCACAGGATCATAAAGAAACAAAGTTTGGAGAATTTGTACTTGACACCATACACGTGTCTCAACGTCATTCTTTCTCTAGCGACGGATACTATAAAATAGCTGGTAAAATTTCGTTTTAAAAATGCGATGTGCATTTTTCGTTGCTCTCAAATCGTAAAATTGTATAAATTCTCAACAGGTATTGAATATCTGTTTATATAATACGACTGAGCAATATTAGTATAAGTAGAGAATAACATTTAGTTAATGAAGGGGGCATTCAATCAAATATCAAGATCATATATTTTTTTTTAATATTGCCTCTATATTGTATAATCAGTTATGAAATATTGTTCAAAATATAGATTAGTTAGGTGGCTTTTGATGTTTAATTTAAAGTTTTTTTTTTTTTTTCTCTTTCCGTGGTATTTATGTTAATTTACGTTTTACGCAGAATTCGATATTGTATATGTATGAATGAAAGATCAAATTAACGAATGTGATAATAGAAGTACAGTGATGTAAATTTGATTTTAAAAAAGGCTAGGAAAAATAGTGAGTCACGGGGACACCATCGATGAACATTGCTGTACCTAATAACTATTTTAGGCTTCAATTTGCAGATCGCCTGTTAATTTTTTAATTTAATTTTTTTTTATTAAAAAAATATAAATTTAGAAGACTTTACAATCGAACATGTTTAAATTTTGAAAATAAAAACAATCGCGAAAATCATCCAGCATTAGTCACAGCGCTTCTGATAGAAAAAAACTGTGATGGAAAAAATTTATTTTAGAATAGCTGAGCGATTATTTGATGTAATATAAATCGTCGAATACCCATACATACATTTAAACACACAGAGTTAAAGTTATGGGGCTACAACTGACATGTAAAATTCTTATTTTATTTATCCTAGAAAGTAGATTGAAGCGATTAATTAAATTAGTAGGGCAATTATTATCGAAATTAAGAAAAAAATGTATTATAAATGATTGCAAAAAGAAATTAAGTTGTGGGCTAATCTCGCATCTTTTACCAGATGCAAGAAAAAGGCACACGCCTCATTATACGCAACCCGCAGATCCTTGATGCATTTTCAGTTCTATAGTTGCCTAACCGGCGTCAACTGACCTACGACAATGGCGTGGGGGGCGTGGGTAAGCCAAACACGCCGTGCGCGACGTGCCGCTGGCAGTGTTCAGCGCGGCCTCATCGAGTGAACATCGGTAACGCGAGTCGCGGAGATTTGCGGCTTCGGAAGGCTGACATCAACGGAAGAACGTTGGATATAGGTGAGTTTGAAATATTTTAATCAATATTTTACGTCGGCAATAAATAATCAACATTTTTCAAAGCTCGTTGAAAACAACTGAAATTGTATTCAATACTTTTCCGATAGATTTCACGCGTCTCATATTTTAATCGTCGAAGTAAGTAACCGTTGAACTGCTATCGGCAGACTTTGATTATAATTGCAGATATTGTTCATTTTCAAGTACATTCTATTCATACCAGCGAATAAATGTGCGAAAATCTAGACTCCTTACGAACATAACTTGTTCTGAATCCAAATATAATGTGCGAGAGAGTTTCGTGTGATAACTTCGCGATAATTATCATCCCATTATATGATTGGCATATGATTCCGAGTCTCTCGCCCTGTAGCGTCGTTTGTTTGACAGGCATAGTATTTCGCGACTCCGAAGGGGAAACTAATTAGTCGTGTTATTTCGAGTTGACAAGTATTTTTCGGGAGAATACTCGTTCCCCGATTTATTCTTTTATCCGATTCTTTGACAGCATTATCGGTCGACGGAGATGAGAATGAACATCGCTGATACTTGAACTGCATAGATCCTGGGTGCCACTTGGTCGGAGATGGACGCCAACCAACACTGCCCGGCTAATCCTGGATTAACGGTCGACCAAGATAATGGTGAGCTTCGTATTATATTAGCCAGAGACCCGATTTAACTATGAATGTATGTCCGCAAAACAATCATTGCTGAAACATACTTTGCACGTTACGGATCTCAGATAGATTAAATGATGGAATATAATTGATAGATCTCGAGAGAATATGTTTACCTCGGTTGAATATAGTAGACTCACCTCGTAGTAGAGAAATATTTGAATAACGAGGATCAAAATTCAAAGGTTTGAAAATAAATACAAGGGTAGATCGCTGTAGGCCTAATTAGGCATCACATTTATTTTTCAAACATGGAACATAATTCAATATTGGTGATGAATTACGCCAGAGTCTCAAGTAACAGTCATAACGATTGAAAGATTGAAGAATCTATTCATGCATGCACTAGTAATACTAGCTTATTGACATTCTTCATTCTGTTGAAAATAGTTAAAAGTTTATATCGCATTTAAAAATGGTTCAGGCAGGCTTACAAAATCAATGATAAGAAATATATTATAATAAATTTCATACAGATGTATAATCACAATTAGAAATTTGTTGGTACTTAGTTGAGAATGTTTGCTTGAAAAACACGTAAATCTAATCTATCCAATGTACCCTATGATTATTCAGTTTTTATCTTCACAGGCGTTGCTCATCAAGGGAAACTAGTTCCTGCCTATCTTCAACAAAACCTCTTCAAAATTCATCAGGACAGGGGATTCACACCAGGGAGTGAAGCAGTCCAAGCACCGGGGGAATGACCGCAAGACAACTCAGCATCGCGGAGTATTAATAAACTAGCGTGAGTAAATAGTTCGTAATTACAGTTCTTTTTGAGTCAGTTTTGGTAGAATCTGGCATCTAGTCTAAAAATCGATTTCGTTTGAAACGTTTTAAAGAAAACAAGCTGAGTTGGTTGCCACTAATTTTCAGTCAGCAAACTTTGTAACCCAGTTTATGTGTGATAAATAACGAAAAACCTAATTAAAATATTTTCTACGATTAGTGACAACCACAAGCTTTTATATCACAGCATCTGCTACCCGCTCTATGTAACATTAAAATCAACGTCCTACCCGAGACATGTCGAATACTAATTTCAATATTCAACAACAACTTTCAAATCATTTTACAAATCGCTGTACAGATTATTTCAAATCAATTTGATTATAAAAGCTATAAGCAGTAATATAATAACTTGTTTTTATAAAGTTTGATATACTTGACCAGTTCATGCGGTCATATTATAATCGTACAAGGAAAAGACTTGTAATATTACATAATAGATGAAAGTTCGTGATGATATATTATTAACAATATGTTCTCGCGCATGTATTATATTGTGTTCGGCCCTTGGGGACCGCACCGAAGGTCTTGATGCCTTTTATTTGCTTAAACTCGTTGTATTTGGGATGGTTGAGTTTACCCATTACCGTACGAAATATTCCCAATCACTATTCAGGTAACAGAACATAATACATGCATAGGTATACGATATATATTTGTCAAATATAATTCACTCTTTCGCAACACTGCAAATATCCATGTAATAATAAGATTGTTTATGATATGAACATGTATTATCATAGTAAATTGGCGCATTCTTGAATAAATATCTCTTGAAATTGTAAATAATCGATCGTTGAATCATTTTCCCCTGTCCTTTCCTTGCCTATAAGTCGAAAATCATGAAAATCGCATGATTTCATAAAGCCTCGAACTATTTTTGCAATGAATAATTAATTTTATTATTAATATATATTTTATTAATAAATAATTGGTCCGCCTTGCCATATGCAACCCGCATGCCATTCGTGTAAACGACAAGGCCCATGTTAATTTTTGTTGCCTATTTGGTGTTTTCCGATTGCCTATACTCAGGCGTATTGTAGTAATTCAGAAAAAAGGTCGAAAAAAAGATTCTGGCAGTTGATACCTTATTTAAGGAGTCGGATTTCTGGCAGTTGAGACTTTTTGAGAAATCGATTTTCTGGCAGTTGATACCTCAATTTTAGTCGCTTTATGATGAGGCCAGAAAATCGACCAATCAGGAGGCTGCTTGAGCCAATTTAGGCTCAATTTCCCGAAAAGGAGCCTCCTGATTGGTCGAATTTCAAATTAAATTAAGTTACGGCGTTTCATGGGCTAGCCATCAGGAAAAATTCTGGATTTCTGGCAGTTGATACCTTATTTTAGGAGTGTATTGATACATGCATGCATACGTTGCTCCATGCACGTCTCTCTCTACGTTCATTCATGTTAGCTATTTTGACATTTTTTTGAATTTTAACTCGAAAAATACCTTCTGGTATCAGGAGAACATCTGACCCGAGGAGGTGTGCTGAAATTTTTGAAATTTTTTGAATTTTAGCTCGAAAAATATCCTCTGGTATCAGGAGAACATCTGGCCCAAGGAGGTGTGCTGAAATTTTTGGAGGGGGAAAGGCATAGTGTATTGATACATGCATGCATACGTTGCTCCATGCACGTCTCTCTCTACGTTCATTCATGTTAGCTATTTTGACATTTTTTTGGATTTTAACTCGAAAAATACCTTCTGGTATCAGGAGAACATCTGACCCGAGGAGGTGTGCTGAAATTTTTGAAATTTTTTGAATTTTAGCTCGAAAAATATCCTCTGGTATCAGGAGAACATCTGGCCCAAGGAGGTGTGCTGAAATTTTTGGAGGGGGAAAGGAATAGTGTATTGATACAGGCATGCATGCGTTGCTCCGTGCACGTCTCTCTATGCTTATTCATAGTAGCGATTTTTACAATTTTTTTCCTAAGTTCAATACGCCTGAATATAGGCAATCGGAAAACACTAGAAAACAACGCAAAAAACACGTGGTTTTGGACCCTAAAAACACGTGGTTTTGGACCCTAAAAACACGTGGTTTTAGACTCTAAAAACACGTGGTCCCGAAAAGCACGTGGTCGTAAATAATATTGCAAAAATAGTTCGGGGCTTCATGAAATCATGCGATTTTCATGATTTTCGACTTATAGGCAAGGAAAGGACAGGGGAAAATGATTCAACGATCGATGATTTACAATTTCAAGGGATATTTATTCAAGAATGCGCCAATTTACTATAATAATACATGTTTATTGCATAAACGATCTTATTATTACACGGATATTTGCAGTGTTGCGAGGCAATGATTACATTTTTAATGAAATTACTCATTCAATTACCCAATACTTTGGTAATGTGTAATTGAACTCGATTTAATTAGTAAAAGTAATTATAAAGTAAAGTCATTTAAAGTAATTATAGAGTAAGAGTAATTATAAGGTTATTACCAAAGTAATGTGTAATTAGATAAAAATTCAATTACACATTACGAAAGTAACGAGTATTTGAGAAAAATGTAATTACAATTTTCACAACACTGAATATTTGATTGGACAAATTGTAGATGTGATCGTAATACGTATAATATATCACTGGAAACTAGATATTTGACACTTTCCCAGTCTGGAAATTAGCTAGAACTATACTTGGGCTGTAATAAAACTATTATTATACTCTACTAATCGTTGCGACGATAATACATACATATACGTACGAAGGTATATTTTACAGAATGCCAAGTACAATGACTAAAATATAATATAGTCTACTCTTTATTCATTATGGACAATTTGACAAAAAAGTGAATTATACTTGACAAATATATATCGTATATGCATGTATTATACTCTGTTACCTGAATAGTTATTGGAAATATTTCGTACGGTAATGGGTAATCCCAACTATCCCAATCCCTACCACTTTTCTATCACAAATACAACGAGTTTGAACAAATAAAAAGCATCAAGAACTTCGGGTCAGTACCCAAGGGCTGAATACAATATAATACATGAGAGAGAAAATATTGTTAATAATATATCATCACGAATTTTCATCTATTATGCAATATTACAAGTCTTTGCCTGGTACGATTATAATATGACCGAATGAACTGGTCAAGTATAGCGAGCTTTATAAAAACGATTTATTATATTACCGCTTATAGCTTTTATAAACAAGTTGATTTGGAATAATCTGTACAGCGATTTGTAAAATGATTTGAAAGTTGTTGTTGAATATTGAAACTAGTATCCGACATTTCTCGAGTAGGACGTTGATTTTAATGTTACATAGAGCGGGCAGCAGATGCTGTGATATAAAAGCTTGTGGTTGTCACTAATCGTAGAAAATATTATAATCAGGTTTTTCATTATTTATCACACATACACTGGGTTACGAAGTCTGCTGGCTGAAAATTAGTGGCAACCAGCTCAGCTTGTTTTCTGTACAACGTTTCAAACGGAATCGATTCTTAGGCTAGATGCCCAATTTTACCAAAACTGATTCAAAAAGAACTGTAATTACGAACTATTTGTTTATGCTACTTTATTAATACTCCACGGTGCAGAGTTGTCTTGCGGTCATTCCCCCGGTGCTTGGACTGCTTCACTCCCTGGTGTGAATCCCCTGTCCTGATGAATTTTTGAGAGATTTTGTTGAAGATAGGCAGGAACTAGTTTTCCTCGATGAACAACGCCTGTGAAGATAAAAACTAGATAAACATAGGGTACATTGGATAGATTAGGTTTATGTGTTTTTCAAGCAAACATTCTCAACTAAGTACCAACAAATTTCTAATTGTGATTATACATCTGTATGAAATTTATTATAATATATTTCTTATGATTGATTTTGTAGGCCTGCCTAAACCATTTTTATATGTGATATAAACTCTTAACTATTTTCAACAGAATCAAGAATATCAATAAGCTAGTATTACCAGTGCATGTATGAATAGATTTTTCAATCTTTCAATTGTTATGACTGGTACTTGAGACTCTGGAGTAATTTATCACCAATATTGAATTGTTCCATGTTTAAAAAATAAATGTGATGCCTAATTAGGCCTACAGCTATCTACCCTTGTATTTATATTTAAACCTTTAAATTTTGATCCTCGTTATTCAAATATTTCTCTACTTCCGGGTGAGTTTACTATATTCAACCAAGGTAAACATATTGTCTCGAGATCTATCAATCATATTCCAGGTTTGTCATTAAAAAGAGAGACTATTTCCAAGAATTAAATGTGCTTTCTCTCCCAGGCTTACCCTATAACAAGACAGACAATCTCTTACCTCTGGGTATATTATTACGCGTCCGTATCGTATCCCTTGCAGCTGAGTGAAACCGAGTCGTCGTGAAAGTTTCTGGCATATACGGGGAGACAGAGACAAGCCGGAGGCCCCAGTATGGAGTCAAAGATACAGGGTGAGCGTCACGGTTACTTGGCCGATGAGTGTTGTGGTACATAGACTTGGAAAAGTAATCTGTCCGAGATCTGTATCTGATCGCGAAGTATGTTTCAGCAATGATTGTTTTTGCCGATTGTTATACATTTATAGTTAAACTGGGTCTTTGGCTAATTTAATACAAAGCTTACCATTATCTTGGTCGACCGTTAATCCAGGACTAGCCGGGCATTGTTGTTTGGCGTCCATCTCCAACCAAGTGGCATGCAGGATCTATGCAGTTCAAGTATCAGCGATTTTCATTCTCATCTCCGTCGACCGATAATGCTGTCAAAGAATCGAATAGAAGAATAAATCGGGGAACGAATATTCTCCCGAAAAATACTTGTCAACTCGAAATAACACGACAAATTAGTTTCCCCTTCGGAGTCGCGAAATATGCCTGTAAAACAAACGACGCTACAGGGCGAGGGACTCGGAATTATATGCCAATAATATAATGGGATGATAATTATCGCCAAGTTATCAAACGAAACTCTCTCGCCCATTATATTTGTATTTAAAGCACGTTCAAAAGAGGTTATGTTGGTAAGAACTCTAGATTTTCGCACATTTATTCGCTGGTATGAATAGAATGTACTTGAAAATGAACAATATCTGCAATTATAATCAAAGTCTACCGGTAGCAATACAACGGTTACTTACTTCGACGATTAAAATACGAGACGCGTGAAATCTGTCGGAAAAGTATTGAATACAATTTCACTTGTTTTCAACGAGCTTTGAAAATTATCGATCATTTATTGCCGTCGTATAATATTGATTGAAATATTTCAAACTCACTCATGTCCAACGTTCCTCCGTTGATGTAGGGATGGTCAAGTCGACTTCGATTTTAATCGAAAATCGACTTTTTACTAAAAAAAGTCGACTTTTTAAAATCGAACTGTAATTATTGAAATCGATTCATAATCGATTTTAGGCTTTCGACTTTGGTACAATTGAGGTCGCACCAACTGTAGCGATTAGGGACAAAAACTATCAAGTGCGCATGCGCATCCATCAGAATGAAAGAAATTTTCACTCGCAAGAACAAGAAATATGTGAACGCATATGTTCTGAGATATTTTATATTGTTAATTTCAATGTTGCAATAATTGAAATATATAAGTATTTTAAAATAAAAGATAATGTAAACATATATAAGTGTGTAATTTTTATGAATTATTGTAATCTAGGATATAAAACATGATAGTTTGATTAAATTGTAAATTGACAGAAAAAATCGATCAAAATCGATTTTTGATAACGATTATTCGACCTTTATAATCGTGAGTAGTACGATTAATCGATTAATCGATAATCGATTTTTTGAATTTTGTTTCCATCCCTACGTTGATGTCGGCCTTCCCGAGCCGCAAATCTCTGCGACTCGCGTTACCGATGTTCACTCGATGAGGCCGCGCAGTGCACTGAACTCTGCAAGTCGCGCACGGCGTCTTTGGATTACCCACGGGCGGCGCGGGGTGCGGGACGCCGTTGTCGTAGGTCAGTTTACGCCGGTTAGGCAACTATTGCCTATATGTTTGGTATATAAAAAATTGCAAATAATCAAGTTACCGGCTCACTTTACATAGGTGCGCCAAACTAATGATTCCAAAACTTGTGAAAGCATGCAATTTTCATGACCTCCAACCTATAGGCAAGGAAAGGACACCGGAAAATAATCCGACAATTGATTATTCACGATCTCAAAGGATATTAATTAAAGAAAGCGCCAATTTACTATAATAATACATGTCTATTGGATAAACAATCTCAATACATGGTTACTTCAAACTGTTAATTCCGCTCGGTATTGCAGATACCTCTTGCAACGCCAAACCCACTTGGTTGGTTCACAAATTTACCCAGGGTGAGCTGTCTTTGTATTACTCAGTCAACGCTTTGGAAGTGGTTTTAGCAATTATAGTCTGTGGTTTTAGGCAGGATGACAGCTATCAGCTGTTGTGGTAAACAAAGACCTCTGCGGCTACAGCTTCGTCCTGTTATTAAAATCTCTGAGTCGCTTTGAGATGGAGGACATAATAAATTCGTGGGAAAAAGCTCGTGCCTGGAGTGTTGAAAATCTTGTTACTAAAGAGTCGATAAATTTCGATAAATATGACCTTTGGAGATATATGCCTGACTGTGTGCTGCTAAGCGTTTTTCAATATTTAACTCCTAAAGACCTTCTGACAGTTGGTGAAGTCTGCAAATCCTGGCATCGGGTTTCTAAGGATGAATTTTTGTGGAAGGATTTGTTCTATCAAACATACAAAATCGATCCTAACGTCAGCATAATGCCTGGTGAGTTATTTCAACGATACGAATCACACCTTTAATTAATATATCACGAAAAACTAACGTCAATAACAGCGGTCTTGCGCTTATCCAAAAATTAAAATAATCAACAATATCTTATTTTATCAGGAAAAACCTCATGGCTAGACGAATTCAAACGACTTGCCTACCACACTCCTCTATTGGAAACCGAGGTGCTCAAGGAACATACCAATCAGGTTTTGCACGTCAGTTTTTCGCACAACGGACAAATGTTTACCACTTGTTCAAAGGATGGCTATATATTGGTGAGAACTTTGTGTAAATTATTTTACATATTTTTATAGAACTTTTTTGTACTGCTAAATGCTCCGATTTAGACCTCAAATCATAAAATATGGTATTTCAGGTATGGGACAGTGGTTTCCCAGCAAGTATTAAGTACCATCGTGATATGAAGACCTTCAGTTGGAAATACACCCAGTTTTCCCAATTCAATTCATCGGATACTCTTCTTCTTGTGTCTGGAGTTCACTTTGGAACTCCTCACAGCACATCTGGTGAAATAGCTGTCTTTAGCCTTGAACGTGAGTATGAACAAAACGGAATGAGAAACACGAGTTTCTTTGTCGTTAGTTTCTGTCTCATAACTAAACGGGAAGCTCAGTGACTCAGAAATTCAAGATTCTTGGCCTGTGACTACTAAATCTCATTGTTTTCATCAATTTACTGCTTAATATCCAGTCCTCACTCTTCACCGAACAATAAAAGACACCACAGATCTTTCGAAAGGCCTATTTATAGCCTAGGGTTCATCTGGTTGGATTCCAACTACACCGTGCCAAGAAAAATAGGGAAATTGGTCACTTTGTTTTCTCCACATGGTCTTATTTGCACAAAGTCTCAGTTAGCTTAACATTGCAATAACAATGACAAGCCGCGATAATTTCTTGCAATAATCAACTGAGAATTGATCAAATTCTCTTCACAGCTGGATTCGAGCTCCAATGCAGAGTGGTCAACAAACCCTATGATATATTTGGGACCTGGTATAGCGAGAGACACTTATTGAGTGGGGATCTTCATTGGCTGGCTCACCTGGTTAGCACCAGTGTTTTGTGGCTCAATAAAGCAAGCCAAGAGTCTGCCAGCGAGCATGTGCCAATAATGAATCAATTGTATAGGTAATAAGATGGAAATAAAACTGGGAAAAGATTTTCTGCGATATTATAACGCGTAATATTATTTGCAGATTTTACAACAGCAATGCCTCGTCCATCAGAGCTGTGATGGTGGCTAATTGCTTATCTCCGGCACCAACGGAACCTGAAACCCCGCAAAATCAGCCTTCAACTTCTGACGTTAGAGAAGAGAGGGGCAACCCACCTAGCCATAGAGACCTTTCATCTGTATCGGTTAATAGCGGCCAACAGCAGCAAGAAAAACCTGATGTGTTACATCACGCATCTTCTAGACTGCAGTGGGTTTAATCAAAAGCAATACACGCCCTTGTTTGATGATATTTTCTGCAGAATAAGATGAATTTATTATTATTCTTTGGGCTCTTATTAGGTACAGTACACTGGAAGGCGGTTTTCTTAACTGGCGAAGACTTGGAGATGGTTTTGAGTATGCGAGCCCTATTCAGTACAATGAAAACTATCGGCAAGTCGAAACTGAGAAAGAAGTGATGGAAAGTACCAGTGAAACTGATAATCCGCTTTGGGAAGAGGAGAGCGAGTCGGGCGGTGAGTGTAAACGGCAAATTTAATCCCTCAAGTTGAACTAATTCGAGTTGTTTGTTCTCCAAACAGAATCTTCGGCAGCAGAAGATTGTGACTCTGATGATTTGGCAGACAATCCAGAGAAATATCTCATATTTACAACCGGATCTAAGACCTACACTCCACACCAAATTGGCTTTAAACGTATCAAGGCTATGAACTTCCCGAGACGTCTAGATCCAGGCCCTTCATTAAAGGAAAGACTTGCTCAGCGAGAACGCGAACGTGAGATACAAAACTCAGGGTCTCCTAGGCCAGAGCCTAACTGGTTAGACTACGACGCTGTGGCTGATAAATTCGACAAAGTAGATCACCTCATAGATCTTCACGGTCATGTTATCGGAATGAGCTTATCCCCGGATCATAGGTGAAATTCATTTTACCGATTACTTTGTTAATGATCAAAGGTTGAATAATGAAGTACTAATTGTATTTACAAACAGCTCGCATGATATTTATGTATTTTTAATTTTCTCTGCCTAGATACTTGTACGTTAATACAAGACCGTGGCCAAGAGGCTATGTTATAACAAATCCATTAGAGCCGCCTCCAATAGCTCAAGAAATAGACATCCATGTAATTGATTTGGTTACTCTAAAGCAAGTTGGCACAATGCTGAGGGCACACAAAGCTTACACACCGAATAACGAATGTTTTTTCATATTTTTGGACGTTTGCAACGAATATGTTGCGAGGTAAATATTTGAGCGGATATTTATTGTTTTGGAGAGTACTAAAAAGGAGGTGTTGTATGATTGATGGTTTTTTAAACATATGTCTTCGCATTGCCACTAACAATGCAAAGATCTGAGAACTGCTTGAAAAACACTTATTTCGCTCATTTTCCCTTTGTTCTGATGGTGTATTTTCGTCCACCCCGTCAACCTTGGTCAACCATGAAGAGTAACGACCCAAAAATAGGGGAAACAACCATTCTATATCTAGCACTGAGATCCCACGAAAATACTCTGCGTTCTACGGCTATTATTAAACCAGCCACCTTTCTTTCTCATTCAAGTTCAAGACTATCCCTCCTGCTTTAGTACAGCAACGAATAAATATTTATCTGAAGTATAAATTTGTAAACAAATATATGGAACTGCAATATTAATATACATATATCGATTGAATTCTTCTAGCGGAGCAGAGGACAAGCACGGCTATCTTTGGGATCGACACTACGGCGTGTGTTTGGCTAAGCTGCCACATGCGGATGTGGTAAACTCTGTAGCATTCAATCCACGTGATCCTGAAATGCTGGTAACAACCAGTGACGATTACACAGTAAAAGTCTGGCGCAGTAGATCTATGGTTAAAGAATTGGGATTAAATGAGGAGATCTACCGGAGGGGATTGGAAGTTAGAAAAAGATGTCGTTATCACAGAAGCAGTTGTAACGTCGACTGATTAAAGACTATTCAATTTCCAATTTAAAAACCTTCGCGCAATGTTGATAATTTTTTTAGTTTAATTAGTTTTAAAATAGTTTTCAAATTAGTTGAAGTTTGTAGAGCCTGATAAACGATTTAGATCCTACATTGAAGACTTGGTTCTGACATAAACGTACTTAAATCATTTCTTTGTTGGAAAGATGCAATTTTTTAAATGAATATTAGAATAGTTCTACACCGCGACAGCTCGGCTTTTTATAAGTATCAACAAATGGAGGCATTTTTGTTTTTCTTGTTTTCTCTTTTCTTTGTAAGGTGATGGATTTTCTTTCACATCGACTTGTCTCTCGGATCAATTTACGTATAATATAAGTTTTATACATAGTATATATGTTAGTTCAAACGTATAGTTTTTCTTACTCTCAAATTTAGTTATTGAACGAGATGTTTAATTGGAATTTAACTGAGCATATATTCGTGATTCTGTTTTAATATACGCAATGTGAAGGTTTTTAAAAAATTCAAATATTGGAAGTTGAATAACATTTAAACGTCGACGATCGATTAATAATTAATATCTATTTTCATCTGCAGTAGTATTGAAGTTACGTGGCACAGAACTGTAACTAATATCACAAGAAACAACGAAAAACTTTTCATCATCTCTCTTAGTAATGCACGAGTCTATTTTCAAGGAAAACTCAATTTCTTCTGCAGCTATAATTAATTACATAGAATCTCTTCTACCGCTGTCTAGTTGAAGAGGTTCGCTAATTTATGTTCATTGGAAACGTACCGGACTCTGAATGTAAATAAATTGACGCTTTCTTTAAATGGTTTACAGCATCTAATCAATCGAGAACGTTGTTTGAACATAAATATAGGTAGTATATATCTATACTATATATACATATAAATATATGTATATACAAATATAGATATAAATGTGTGCGTGTTACAATTCCATTGTTGATATATTCTTAAAATAATAATATAAATACGAGATTAATCTGCATCGTATACATTATATAGATCTATGAGAAGAACTGCGATGTGAAAGAAGTAAAATTGATTATAATCGAAATACATAAATGATGATTTAGGTACTACTGCAAACTATCCTTGTTTAGACAAAATTTAAAGCTCGATAGATGCTGTATAGACTATTGAAATTCGAAGAATTGGAAGTGAGATGATCAGACCAAATATCATATTCCAGAAACTGTATTTAGTCCACAGCGAGGAAAGAAATTTTGTCATTCATTATCAAGCTAATCTGTAAATATTAAAAATACGTATATCATTTTTATACATGAATTGTGGTACCTAAATTAATTCAACTAAATGTGAAGTCTAAAAGACGTATTTATATTGTAAATTATTTCAGGAATGAACACTGTGACGCTAACTTTTACTTTGTTTACTTTCTTGATTATATCTTTCCCACTGCGTTTTTCGCCTCCTTTCAAAGTTATTTATTACATGTGATCCACGCAAGATATACACCTCCGTCTACGACATATATTATGTTTAATATAAATCAAGGGTACTTGACGAAGCGATATATAGTTATATTTTATGAAATGAAATTACAGAAATAGACATCATTAAAAATACTCAAAAATAGTTTCCTCATTTTAAAATATACATATACCTTTCTTCTAACGTAGTAACTCAAGTTTCATTCTATACTTTGAAGAAACAAGCACAACCTGATCGTTGCGTTATAACATCAGGAACTTTGTGCTTGATCTAGATAATATACACATACAATGCACTTATATTATTGCCGTACACATTCCTTGTACATTTTTTAATTATTTCACCTCTCAAATCCGCAAATAATTTAATATTATCCATAATCTGGCTTCATATTTCCTGCCAATATCCGAATAGCAATAGAAATAGGTTTTTAACTGTGATAAAATGATAAGAAGAAATAGCTTGTCAATTTAAATAAATAAATTAATGAAGTTATCAGCTTTCAAGTAGAAATCAAAATAATATAATGAAAAAATGAAAGAAAGAAAAATATTATCTATATGAATTAGATATAATAGTAAGTTTAATTCCATACAGGAATTACTAAGAATTACTCTATTTATTCTTGATATGAGACCGAAATTTTCTTTCCCGGCCGAACGCACAACCTTTCAATATCCAACGAATACTCGTTGAGGAGAAAAAAACCTAGTAGTTATAATATATGATGGAAAGATTGAAATATTGACGACCTAGGCAAAGCTATCACTTAAGGAGGAAATTGTTGAGGATTTATATTCAACTCACGATTAATCTATCAGTTAAAATGGCATATTTTTATGGCTAAGGAATCAACGTATGGAGTTTCTTTAGTTATATAATTTTCATAAGCGATAATAACAGGAGTCATAGAGGATAGATCGACCGAAAACTTCCCATTAAATTTAAACCTAATGCGCTGATTCAGCCTGAATACAAGAAATCATCGTTATTTATTTAATTTATGTACAGACTGCGACTGCACCTAGTTGGATGAGATTGAAACTGAATTTAACTAGCATACAAGAAGTTATAGATCACGAAATTATTATATCTGATTACATAGTTTGAAAATTTCTCTGCTACTGTTTCCAAAATGAAATTATCATAAATTGTAAATGAATCTTTCGATCTTTGAATAACACGTTCATGGAATGACATAACAAGAGCGGCTACCAATCATCGAGTAGCAGGTCTATCCTTGATATAATTTCTATCATCGAAATAATGAGATAAAAAACGTTTGGCAAAGTATCTTCCTAAGTCTTATATAATCTTTTCTATTGGACAGTGACGTAAAATCTATGTTACGGGAATAACGTTGGATTCTCTAGAGTAACATTTGATGAAATATTAACGAGGACGATTCAGAGTTAAGTCGATCCTGTAGCTATAGGTTCTGCAAGATGAGAATTTTCAATATAAATTCACATACAATTTTCAAAGACTAGCTTTTTCACCAAAAACCGCAGATAATTTACCTGGTCGAGACTGAATGCCGGCTTGGGCCGCCTCGCTACCGTTAGAATTGTTCTTATTGTGAGAATCTTTGTGCCCATGACAGTGCTCACACTCGTCATCACTTTCATCAGAGCTGCTCTCACCAAAGTCTTTTGGTTTTTCATATATACAGCAGCCTGTTGATTAGAAAATAAAAATTGAAGAAGTATTGAAGAAGAAAGTAACTCGATTTTCAAAATATCTTTTGATTTGTTATGGCAACACCCACATTTTGATTTTTTCTTATTCATGTGCTCATTGTCAACAGTCCCCTGTGTCCACTGCACCTTTTTGCTCGATTTTGGCTTCCGTAAACATAATCTTACGGTGGGTACGTCCTGAAACAAAAATAAATTCAAGAAAATTATAATTAGGCTTTATCTTGCGGTATAAATAATACCTATTGTTCAATGACTGATTGGCTGGCTAGCCAGTAGAGTAGAGAATAAATGATTAAATGTATGGGTGCTATAATCTATGCAGCTGTATTATAATCATTCGAAATTATCTCTACTTGCAGATATTAAACTTATCAGTATTTAATCTATCAATAGCCAATCTGATATTCCATGATAAATAAGCCTAATCCAAGAGATACGCGATATGTAAGACAAGAAAGGAGACCAATATGTGGAACGAGAACTTCTATTGATACATTTATTAAAATCAGACATTAGTTAATACTTATATCTAAAAGGATTATGAAAATAGAAATAAAATGCTGTTTTATCCCCTCTTATTTGTAATACTGTAAATTCTTTCGACTTCTTCTCCTAATGGATTATTTTCTCCTCAACTAATGTTGATATCTTTTCATCTGAATAATCCAGAAGACTCTTCAAAACTTCCTTGGTGTGTTCTCCCAAGATGGGAGGCGGCAATCTCACAGAATTTTCAGCGTAGCTATACGTCACTGGCGGACCGACAACTTTCACCTTTCCTATGCTTGGATGGGTCATTTCTTTGACCAGCTTTATGTGCTTGATGTGCGGGTCGTCAAAGACCTGGAAAATTTAATTAGAACACATGATTGGACTACGACCTAAGGAATAATCACGCATTTGGCCTTATTTATAGAACAGAATATTCTAAAATCGATGAAAAATTAAACTGAAGTTTGCAATTTAAAAACGAATTTCAATTATAAGTAAAAAATGCAAAAACACACCTGGCTGAGGGTATTGATACAGCCATTTGGAAAGGGAGCGTCTTTGAATATTTCTGACCATTCCTTGTTAGTTTTCTTCTTGAATTCTTTTCTGAGTATCTGTATCAGTTTCTCTCTGTATTT
This sequence comes from Tenthredo notha, assembly GCA_914767705.2. Lineage (NCBI taxonomy): Eukaryota > Metazoa > Arthropoda > Insecta > Hymenoptera > Tenthredinidae > Tenthredo > Tenthredo notha. Next base: position 5,704,693 of record OU611921.1, on the reverse strand, counting down.
CACTCTATCAATGTTGGTTTTGAACTTGCTATCGTTCTCCAGTTCCGTTAGATCCATCATTTTGACCAGGGCTGAAAACTGCGCGTCGCTACCAGCCCCGACAGAGATGAATCCATCCTTTGTAGGGAATGCTTCATAAGGTACGATACTTTCATGAGCAGTTCCCCACCTCGAGGCTTCAATTCCGCCGTTCAAATAATTAGAACCAATATTAGCCAGGCTAGCTACTTGAGTCGATAGTAAATTGCACTGAATCCATTGCCCCTTGTTAGTCTTAGCTCTCTGAAGCAACGCAGCCATTATTGCTCCGTGTGCGTACAGACCTGTGGCCAAATCGGTCACAGCAACACCGACTTTGCAAGGTTCTCCACCCCTCGGACCTGTTATATTCATCAGACCCCCTACGGAAGCTGCGATCACGTCGTAGCCCGGCCGGGTAGCGTAAGGACCTTCAGACCCATAGCCTGTTATCGAGCAGTAAATGAGTCCCGGTGCAATTTTCTTTAAAGTTTCATAGTCCAGTCCCATCTCCGCCAACTTTCCAGGAACATAATTCTCTATGAATACATCAGACTTCTTCGCGAGCTCATAGATGATCTCCTTTCCCTTTTTCAGGTCTACACAGATGCTTTTCTTGTTACGGTTCACGCTAGCAAAGTAAGTGGGTTCTTTCGTGCCTTTGAAAAAAGGCGGTCCCCATTTACGCGTCTCATCTCCTACCAAGGGACGCTCAATCTTCAGTATTTCCGCCCCCAAATCTCCGAGAATCATCGTACAGTATGGCCCAGCGAGAATACGCGTTAAATCTAATACTCGGATGCCATTAAGTGGCGAAGTGTCGTCTACAGACGTTGAGGAATACTTGAAATCGATTTTTTTCTCAACATTTTTGCAAAATGCCGTTCTTTGATACAAGAATTTAGGCAATCTGTACATGACGATGGATCGACTTATCGACTATACTTCTTACAGAAATTATTAATAAATTTTTTCAACCTGTTTTCATCGACACAATACAGTTTAATCCTTCGAGATAAATCTAGAGAAGAATGAGCAAGACTTGGAGCGAATTTTATATGAAACTTACGCCGATTTTTATCGCTTGCTAGATATGTTAAAAATATTTATCTATAGTTATAATATCTACTTGTAATATTTAAAAAAGGCAAGTGTGTATTGCCCGCGAGACAGGTAGCGCTTTGACAGTTTATAGTAATAAATAACGAGTTTTTTTATTACGTAATGTTTATTGGATAGTATCGTTTACCTGGGGGCCATCGGTGATATCACGTTCCGTTAGTGTTTCGGTCTGAGTTTGAGATGTCGACTGTCCAGCCATGATAGAAACTGGCTGGTATTGTAATTAGTAATAAATATAAATAGGGGTTGAAATAATACTCGGCGGATTTTGATATCACGAAATTTATAATAACCGTTTAAACTAGCTGTCACTTCAATGTTTTCTATACTCGCGTGTGCCTTCTGCTAGACGTTTCTAAACGTCATGACTAACCCCACTTTCCACTTCAATCACGGGCTATAATCCTAAAGTTTAATTCTCTGATCACAGCGAGCTAAATATTGTTCAATTATTCATCGAAAGGAGGTGATTTTCGCGGTGCAGATACTCTTTAGTACTCTTTAGTAAACTTCACACGGGGAGTGGGAGATCATTAATTGATCGTTTCGTCGGCCATATTTGATCAAATCTGCGCTGTGTCGCGCGCCAGTAGGCAACCGGACATACATGTAGATTCGGATCCAGCGTCGTAGCATTTTGTCTGACGGCCGTCAATTTTTTACCTTGTATTTATAACCCCAATAGAATATATGGTATAATAGAATATATCACTGTATCGTACTTTGAGACAAATTAAACAACCTATATTATTTCACGCGTAATTTAATCAATAAACGATCGTAGCGCTTCCCGACTTCATTTTATAACGTTTAATCTTATTTCGAACTCACACCGAGACTCAAGACGCCATGGAAGTAAGTCATTATACACATACATTTCGGCATTAGTTTCGCGAATGTATGATATTTTCGTATTATAAATGTATGGCTTATTTCTGCCCATAGTCAGATCTCCAAGTACCTCTTCCCTTGGATTCATCAAAGTCTAATAATCTCGAGGACAGAAGATTGTGGGTTGGAAATTTGGACCTTAGAATTAATGAGTAAGTATTAAAACGTTGTTCAGCTACCTCCGTCGACTCATAATATAATCTATAAATAAATGAACTAAAATATCAAAGCTGTTAGACGAGTCAGAAAAATTAACTGTCTGTTTGTCAACCGGTACCAACTCCTGAAACTTGTTCAAAAACATGGAAAAATCGAAAAGTTTGACCTCCTTTTCCACCGCTCCGGGCCACAAGCTGGCCACCCTAGAGGATATGCCTTTGTGACTTATGAAACAAGCAGTGACGCTGAGAAGGCAAAAGACGCGCTACATAATGTGAAAATTGGGTCTAAAAGCATCGTAGTTAGATGGGCTCACAGTGTCAACGAGGTTTGTGTCTCGATCGTTGCTATTTGATGCAGAGAATGTTCGGTTTAAAACTAGAATTTTTTGTATTATTTCAGAGCGACATGGACAAGCCTAAACCAAAGATATATATTCCAGCACTAGCAGGAGCTCAGAAAGAAGACAAGAAAGTTAGGTGAGGATATTGGGCATGATGGAAAATCTTTAGACTGAAGAATGCGGAGAATTGATATGATTTAAAGAATTGTTGTTGATTATTTTCAGTCGAGAAACGGCCATACAAGCAATCGAGGCTAAACTCAAGATGATGAACGAGTGCGCGGAGGATTTTGAACTGAATAAACCATTGGTTGGACATCCACCAACTCAGCAGTACCAAAGACCAGAAAATATCAAACCGTCCACTTCCAATAGATACTCACATAATCATAGGGGATCTCGTTACCAGAGTAATAAACCCTACAGTCGATCTAGACCAAGAAGATAATCGTTCCTTTGATGAGAGAGAAATAATCACCTCCTGCCCACCATTGAATATCATTTTATTCATTGAGTAATATTAGTTTGAGCTTCATGAAGAAAAAAAAAAAGAAGCAGAATGAGAAGAACAAATGTTATTAGTATTATCTTTCAACGTAGCATACTAATCACTAGTTTATTTATTTATTTCTTCGTTTCGTATGTATACTATAACTAACTACCTACTCAGGTATGAATTAGGCTCAAACTTAACGAGTTCAACGTATACTTAATCGTTCAATTAACAGATCTGTAATTATTTGATGTAGAATTCATTAAGTAAGTTTGATTTGAATTTTTGTCAATATTAGGAATTTTAAAAACGGTGCGAATGATTCCTACGACGTAAACAAGTCTGTAAATTAAATACGGACGTTATTGAAGTACAATTATTTCCGTTGATTGTTTATCAGTCTTTGTCTAATCGTATTTCGACAAAGTACGTGTATTTTCCTACATTGTATTATAACAGTTTTTGTAATAAATATCTACACAAATACCTAAGTTTAATATGATACGATTTTTCACATAGAAAATAGAAGAAAGAGAAACCATTATATTCTAGTTGGGCGGGTTATTATGCTTTCCACGCATTTCATAAGGCAGAGGTACCAAGCCTGAACAAGTCAGCTGACCAGGTATCTCACAAATGCAACTCTTGACGCAGCCTATTCCAAAGTTCGCTGGATTATCCTTTTTCTCTGCTAAAACTGCTTCCTCTGCTAATGTCTGCACCGATTTACCTACCACAGATATTAGGTGCTCGAGAACTTCTTCTTTCGACTTACTGTCTATGTCTATCAACATATGTTTACCGTCGTCTGAAATAATCCATATAATTTGTTAATCGAGAGAAAATTCCTAGGGATCAAATCGTATATAAATCCAAAATCGAATGAGTCTTCGAATAAAGTGTATATCAGAATTATTTCCACACAAAATATGCCTTGAAAAAATGACAAACACACCGTAATAACATTTGATGAAAGGCGAGGGGGTCATATCTTTCAACGTCACAATCTGTACGTTGGGATTTTTGTATTGAAGTTGAGGCAGAATCCAGAATATAAAGTCTCTGAAAATATTACGAAATATAAATCGTATTTTTTAGTAGATTAAATTTGAATGAATAAATTTCATATAGCGATATAATATAACCTAAAATTATCTACCTGGCACCGTGATGGTGTTCACCGCGTACGTTATAATTTATTGAAAATATTCTTATCTTATCCTTGAGGACCAGTCTTCCAGCTTGTAAATATTTCAACGTTCTCCTAATGGGAGCTGGCCCTATCATAAAAGGCATTTTCTAATAGTTTATTCGCCTAATATAACCTCAAATTTAATAACCAAACACCAACACCGGCTGATAACAGCGACGTGTGGTGACGCAATGAGGAACATACAGTGATCAGGATTATCCCAATTATATTAAATCCGGATAAATGATCTTCGAATTCTGGACACAATGATTTAAAGAGGCCTTTAATTCTCGGACTAAAAATAACGTCCGAAATTTTAATCCCGAATATGATTATATCTCAGTCTATTTACTTTCTAATAAAAGTCATTCACCTGTAAAAAAAACTATGTTTGATCCAATTTTTTTTCCCTTTCACCGTTTCAAGTTTCAACGTTCTTTAGAGCCACGTGTCTAGTGCGAGGCAAGCTGGGCCGATTTATCAGCGATTTAATAATTGAATAAGTAATAACATTGGAGGTAAAGCCGTCATTGTAACAGCCAGATATCACGCCTTGGTATGATTATCGATTAAATAATCTATCTCTTAGTTTTAACCGCGATTTTATTCATACGTAAATCGAAAGCTTAGGGTTAGTTCGAAGCTCCTCATTGTTAAATTTCTATGTATATCGAGGCTTGTTAGCCATATGGATCGTGTTTTTCATTGACTGATTATCGTATGTGTGTATCTGAAGCGGGGAAGCTTTTAGACAAAGAATTGATTTTTTCCACCTTTATAGGAAGTCGAAATAAAATTCTATACGCAAAATGAACTCTTCGATGACTGCCAAGGAGATACGACAGGGTTTTATAGATTTTTTTAAATCTAAAGGACATGAATATGTTCACTCAAGTTCAACCATACCCCACGATGATCCTACGCTACTATTTGCAAACGCTGGAATGAATCAGGTATCAGGTCAAGTTCATTAAAGTCTATTTACCCAATTTGAATTGATATTAAACTACTAGTATAATTAAAATTTAATATCGACTTCAATCCCCTAATTTAGTTCAAGCCAATATTTCTTGGCACCGTTGATCCCAGCAGCGATATGGCGAAATGGGTGCGTACGGTGAATACACAGAAATGTATAAGAGCCGGGGGTAAACATAACGACTTGGATGATGTCGGCAAGGACGTCTATCATCATACGTTCTTTGAAATGATGGGAAACTGGTCTTTCGGAGATTACTTCAAGGTAGAAATAAGAGAACTATATATATGACTATGAGAAAGAATGAGGACGATTATTAAATGAAAACTATCCTTTATAGAAAGAAATCTGCACCTGGGCTTGGGAACTGCTTACCCAGGTATTTAAACTGCCTGGCGATAGATTATATGTTACTTATTTTGGCGGAGATGAGAAGTCTGGACTCAAACCTGACGAAGAATGTAAACAGATCTGGCTATCACTTGGGTAAAATAATTAAAAGGATTTTAATAGCTCAGGATTATCTGGAAATGAAACAAGAGTGACCTTGATTTTTCTTTAAGCTTCTATTCTAAATGAGATTCAAAGAAGCCAACATCATATGTTTTCTATTTTAAATCCATTGCTAAATCTGATTATACGTGTCTATAAACTTCTGTCGATAAACACACCATCTATTTTTCAAATTCCTAGGGTTTTACCTTCGCACGTATTGCCGGGTAATATGAAAGACAATTTTTGGGAGATGGGAGAGACTGGACCTTGCGGTCCGTGCAGCGAACTGCATTTCGATCGCATTGGTGGCAGGGAAGCAGCTCATCTTGTTAATATGGACGATCCAGACGTTTTAGAAATATGGAATCTTGTCTTTATGCAATTCAATAGGTAAACCATTGGAAAAAAACAAAAAAAAAAAACAAACAATAATTACTAACTCTAGAATAAACATAAACAATGTTTTTACCCCATCTTGCAGGGAGTCTGATGGCAGTCTTCGCCCACTGCCAAAAAAACACATAGATTGTGGTCTCGGCTTAGAACGTCTGGTTTCTGTTATTCAAAACAAACAAGCTAACTACGACACTGATTTATTCATGCCTCTTTTCGAAGCTATTCAGAAAGGAACCGGGGCTCCAGTTTATCAGGGTAGAGTGGGCAGCGAGGATAAAGACGGAGTCGATATGGCGTACAGAGTATTGGCAGACCATGCTAGAACTATTACAATAGCCTTAGCTGATGGAGGAATGCCTGACAATACTGGCAGAGGGTGAATAAATTGGATAGCAATTTAACGTTATGAGTAAAATTTCATGCCGATAAGTAACATCCGAAATACATTTCCTATAGCTATGTACTGAGGAGAATTCTAAGACGTGCTGTCCGATATGCGACTGAAAAGCTGAATGCTAAGCCTGGGTTCTTTGGGTCGTTGATAAATACGGTCGTTGAACTGCTGGGTAAATTTGAATCGCTTTTATGACTGAAAGAATTTTGTTTACTCAAGCTTTTGGTCATGTTTTTATTCTCGTATTATAGGAGACGTTTTTCCCGAAGTTAACAAGGATCCGCAGTCTATAATCGACGTGATAAACGAGGAGGAGGAACAATTCCTCAAGACTTTATCCAGGGGAAGAAATTTGCTGAATAGAACAATGGCCAAACTAGAAGCTACAAATATCGTTCCAGGAGATGTTGCCTGGCGACTTTACGACACTTATGGATTCCCGGTTGATTTGACGCAACTTATGACAGAGGAAAAGGGTCTTACTATAGATATGAAGGGGTACGAAGAAGCCAAGAAGCAAGCACAGGTGAATATAATTTACAATTTTCAAAATAGAATTGAGAATGGAGTGAGAAGTTATTAGATAGCTACTTTTCGCGATTCTAGTTGCTTTCCCAAGGCAAAGCTGGTGGAGTAGATGATCAGATCAATTTGGACGTCCATGCAATAACAGACTTACAAAATCGAGGTGTAAAACCGACCGATGATAGCCATAAGTATAACTACAAAGCAAAATCGTCAGATAAAAATGCTGAGTATGATTTTGCCCCATGCATTGGAACGGTGATCGGGCTCAGATACGCCAAGCAGTTTGTTGAGCAAGTAACTTCTGGTCAAGAAGTTGGTATCCTGCTCGATCAGACTAATTTCTATGCAGAACAAGGTGGCCAAATATACGACGAAGGATTTTTGGTCAAAGTGGGAGATGAGGTGAGAATGAAATTGAAAAAAACTACAGACATAAAAATGTAAAATATACTCCTACACAGAGCACGGAAGTCCGCATTAAAAACGTCCAAGTCAGAGGTGGCTACGTTTTGCACATCGGAACTGTAGGTGAAGGGATTCTCAAAAAAGGCGACAAAGTTAACTTGAATGTCGATATGGCCAGGCGGAGACTGATAATGAGCAATCACACGGGAACTCATGCTCTTAATTATGCGCTGCGCACTGTCTTAGGAACAGAAGCCGATCAGAAAGGATCACTCGTTGCCCCAGACAGATTACGCTTTGATTTTACCAATAAGGGTGATAATAATTTCACTTTTTAAGTACATTGTGATATAATTTCTGGGAATCTGTGATGAGATTAATTTAGCTATTTCTGGAAATTAGAATCGGAACTAATAAGAAATCGAATTTCTTTTGCAGGTGCTATGACTGTTCAGCAAGTTAAGCAAACTGAGATTAATACCAATCAGATGATTGAGCGAAACGAACAAATTTATGCCAAGGAAAGTCGCTTGGCTGTTGCTAAAACTATTCAAGGATTACGTGCCATGTTTGAAGAGACTTATCCAGATCCAGTTAGGATCATTAGCATTGGAATACCTGTGGAAGAATTAGAGAAAAATCCTTTGAGCCCCGCTGGAACTCAGACTAGTGTTGAATTTTGTGGAGGAACGTGAGTATCGAATTAGTAGAATCAATTATACATTCGATGGTAAAAGACCGTTTGAATAAGTGGAATGAATTTATTTTCAGACATTTGCATCACGCCGGACATATCGGGGACTTTGTTATTGCCAATGAAGAAGCTATTGCTAAGGGAATTAGGAGAATAGTTGCTCTAACCGGTCCTGAGGCAACAAAAGCTCTGAATAAAGTAAAGTCTCTGGAAAATGAGCTGAATAAGATCAAAACAATTATTGATGATGATAAAAGTGGAGAAAAGTCCAAGGAACATGTTAAAAAAATTGTGGAATTGACAGAGGATGTTTCGCACGCGACTATTCCTTACTGGAAAAAGGTGAGCCTGTAAAAAACTGTTATTATTTAGGAACTCAAAGACCTTGAGATTCCTAAGACTATTAATTTTTGTAATTGTCTGCAGGATGAGATGCGGAATACTCTGAAGAATCTGAAAAAATCTATCGACGACAAAGAACGTGCTGCAAAAGCCGCCGTTGCCAATCTAGTAGTTCAGAAGGCTGCTGAGCTGGTTCAGCAAAACGTTGGAACTCCTGTCCTAATTGAAGTGCTCGAAGCTTACAGCAACACCAAAGCACTAGACTCGGCTTTGAAGCAAGTCAAGTCTCTGTCCCCAGAAACTAGCGCTCTTTTCTTCAGTGTAGACAACGAAGCTAAAAAGATCTTTGCCTTGAGTGCTGTGCCAAAGGTGAAAAATAATCTTAGTGATTCGGAAGATGGAATAAAATCATTCAGTGATCATCAAGAATCAAATATACTGATTTTTATTCTTACAGTCCGCTGTGGCCAAAGGACTGAAGGCAAATGAATGGATACAAGCAGTGGCTTCGCTAATGGGAGGAAAAGGCGGAGGTAAACCTGAATCAGCTCAAGCTTCAGGACCGAATGTATCCTGCTTGAATGAAGCATTGGAAATAGCGAAATCCTTTGCAAGTTCGAAGCTAGGAGTTTCATCTGGCAAAACTGCTGCTGTAAAGAAGGATACGAGTTCGAAAGGAGTCGAAGGACCGATACTTTACGCTAACAGTGGAAACATCAGGAGTTATAGGGGCCAAATTGCAGCTCAATACAACGGGAAAGAACTTAAATTAGGATCTACCGAAGAGAAAGGAAAAGGGGATATAGTTTTAAAGGATGGTAGCGTAGTTCTCAGAGATAGTAACGCGATTGCTTTATATTTGTCGAACGATCAGCTTAAGGGTGGAAAGGATTTGTTTGCCCAAAGTGAAATAATACAATGGATGAGCTACGCGGACAATCATATTCTTCCGTCAGTTTTTGGGTGGGTTTTGTCAGGCATTGATTCTAAGATTGTGGATTCGAGCAAGTTGACTAAGAGCGCTAAAGAAGATAGTTTAAACGTTTTGAAAAGTCTAAATAATGCTTTGTTAACGAAGACTTATTTAGTAGGAGAAAAAATTACGCTGGCTGATATCGCGGTGTTTACGTCGCTCTTACCGCTCTATGAGCAAGTTTTTGATCCTGAATCTAGAAAGTCGTTCGAAAATGTTAATCGTTGGTTTTCAACTGTATTAAATCAATCGGAAGTACAGACCGTTGTAAAAGGCTTTAAAATTTGTGATAAAGTAGTAAAGCAAGTCGGTGGTTCTAAGAAAAAGAATAATTAAAATTTAAATACGTAAAAGTTGTATTAGAAAACGGAGCTTCAGACTTTCATTCGTTAATTGATAATAATTAAGTGATACCTGTAATACGCAGCTGTATTTTTTCTAACCGAATATATTACAAGTCTTAAATATTACATTGCTAAACGTACTCAGAATGGTATTCGTCAAATAACTCAAATGCTTTTCATATTGTTGAAAGAATTATCGTACAAAACGTTGCCTTCAAGACTTGAGGATGTAACTACTTTATACAATAGAAAATAATTCAACTTATGATAAAATATTTAAGAAAAACCATCCTTTGGCTTTTAAAATAATTCAACCTGATTCGTCGTTATCCGGTCTATTCAACTCTTGACCGTAAGAAGCTCTCCCAACTTCATCGTCGTACAAGGTTCTTATCTCAGCTAGAAGTGTTGAAAGATTTTTCCCCATTTTTGCAGATATCGGAACAATTGGTAGATTGGTATTTTCTCTAAGCCTGTTCAAATTCTCCTGCAATAAAATAAGAAACAAATTTATATTCAGAATTATCAACTAGTTGAATGAATTTCACCTGATAAAGGAATTACCTCAGCTTCGGGTAGGTCCATTTTATTAGCTATTACAATCAACGGTTTCTCAATTAACTCTTTGCTGAATTGTTCAAGCTCATATTGCAAAAGTTCCAAATCTGCCCAAGGTTTTTCCGACGACATATCCAAGACAAATAGCAGAGCTGCACAGCGCTCGGCGTGTTTCAGAAACGTTATACCCAGTCCTCTGTTTTTGTGAGATTCTGCTATTAAACCAGGCAAGTCTGCGACTATCAAAGAAAAAGATTGCAAACTGTTATTTAAATTCTCGTCTGATCTGGCATCGAAATAACAGAATTAAGGACGAATATACACCAGCAATTTGCTCGTAATCATCGTACTGCACCATTCCTAAATGAGGCTTTAACGTGGTGAACGGATAAGGCGCTACTTTTGGTCTAGCTCTAGATATGGCTCTGAGAAGTGTGCTTTTCCCTGCGTTTGGGAGTCCGATCTGTTGAGAAATACGTTTTGTTGAACAGATCTCATCTTCTCTCCTCAGGACGAGGACTTTGGCTTACCAGACCAATGTTTGCCATGCTTCGTAGTTCTAATAAATAACTTCGAACTTCTCCCACAGCTCCGTATTCGCTGATCTTTGGTGACTGTTCTGTATCGGATTTAAAAAACGCATTGCCATGCCCTCCTGCTCCACCTCTAGCAGCTATAAACATTGTCCCAGACTTGTCTAAGTCAGCTACGATTTTTCCCGAAGGAGACCGCACGATCGTTCCGGTAGGAACTTTGAGTATCAAGTGCTGAGCGTTCTTCCCAAAACAATCTTGGTTGCGTCCATCTTCCCCGCTTTCTGCCAGCTGAAGTGTTTTTACGTGCTGTAAATCCTGCACATCCGCCGAAGCCTTGGAAAATATATGTTATTGTTTGAACTAAAATCACATTTGAATTTTATACTAGCTATAAAAAGAACTCCAGTCAATTCTATTTGATGATTTTATGTATAAAACCTAAGAAAAAATTACTTCCAAAATAACATGGCCTCCGCTTCCTCCGTCTCCCCCATCTGGTCCAGCAAACTCATTAGCCCAAAGATGCAAAAAAGAAATAGCTCCGTCTCCTCCATTACCAGCAGTGACTGTGATCTGCCATTGTAAGATGTGCGATAATAATTATATGAGGAGAGAAAAGTAAGGGATTTAGTCTGGTTCGGTCTTGGATATTAACTAAGACATTCTACATGCCTGTTTCATATCGACAAAAAACTGATTTGTGTTTCCTCGTGACCTGGGCTTTCTATTTCTCAAAGCAACTGCAGCACGGCTACCAAAAAGAGGATTCGCATTGTGAAATTTCCTCTGGGTAATTTCATGCGCAATGGAAGTATCTAATTTTCGTAGCGAAGTATCTTGTATTTTAACAACGCTACGTAAGAATAAAGACGTTCCCAGTCTTCTCAGAGACTGCATGGTGGTATCCTGGCTGTAAAAATATATAAATTATAAAGGCAAACGTGGCTCAGTAATTGCAAACTTTTGAGACAACAATTTCGTTTATTTAAAACACATTAAATATCATGTTTTTATAATTACGTAAGTCCCGAGTTGGTTCATATCATTTAGTAACAACGACGTTTAAATGTTCTTCAAGAATCTTGGTAACTAGATTTTTATGTATATCTATAACACGACTTCTGTATAACGGTAAACAGAAGGATCGATAGCTGATCCTGTAAGTCCTAGTGACTTTATTAGAATCCGGAAATTGGTAGCATCCCAGAAACTCTACTTTATCAATCACGTTAAACGCAAAATTATAAAGTATAACGTAAAAATGAATCTCAGTAAAATCTATGCCTACAGAAAACGTGATATCAAACGAATAGCTCAGAGGATAGATAGACAAAACATTAGACTTATGAAAAGCATCTTTCTCAGGGAGTTTGGCTATCAGTTCTTGCCATGTAACTACACCCTCAAATCTGTTCCAATTCTTACAATCTATATTCAAACTGGAATCATTCCTCAAAGCAATATTTATAGAGTCCGGCTTTTCAGCCTTCTGAAATACATGAACGAGGGAATTTCTGTTGTCAAAACCTTTCTCCAAACTTCTATAACCGACACAGGTATAGTCTGAAAATTCATGAAATAAAAAAGGCTCTACGTTTGTCAATAAGAAATTTCCGTGCGCAGCCATTTCAACAATTTGCCACGAATCGTCCCAACGCCTTTGAGGAATATCTGCAGGTGTGCCGCCTTGACCGTTGCACAAAGATATGAGAATTACTCCGTTAGGTTTGAGTAGATTTTCAGCAGAGATGAAAAACCCCTTTAACAATTCCCTGTTGCGATTTATCTTCATCTTACCTCCCGCGTGGGGAAAGTTGAATATAATTTTATCAAACTTCTCTAAATGAGGAGAAAAATGGGCGGATAATTCCGTCGCATTTACTCCCACCAATACTCGAGCTCCTGAAGATAAAGGAACGAAAAATGATAAAGACAGGATTGAATAAATCGGTAGTATTTTCCGTCTCTAATACCTACCAGATATTTTCAAATAATCTGCATTTCGTATGCCCGATTCAAAGGCGATTGACGATTCGTAGCAAGTTGCGGTTAGCCTGATATTCAGATCTAGTTTAACCAGAGAAAGGCTAAACGAAAAATTTCCCTCTCCCAAAAGAAGGACGTTATCATGTTCTCGAAAAATCGCGGTCCTCATAGCGCTAAAGAGTTTAAAAAAAACCTTAAAATTGTCGATAAATTTGAGGTTATATTAGGTTAGATTGTTTAAAAATCTATATAAACGAGATAAATAAAAACGATTAATACCTGGCTTAGATAGTTCTGTATTCTCCGAGGCTAATCTGAGCCTCTCATTCGTTAAATTGTTTCGAATAATCGTATTAAAATGATATTTTATATCAGTATATAACTTATCTGAATGACGGCTAGTCTAGTTCGAAATTTAGCCGGGATTTAAGTTTGTTTACGTGTCGCTGTCTTCGCCACGTGTTGCTGCGCGGCGGTAAAATTCTTCCGAATTCAAACTATACGTAAATCAAGACACGTACCTACACGTAAATAACACCTACCTATGTCGCTTTCTTAGCAACTTGTTATTGTATATCATTTTCGTTTGAATGAGAAATCGAGTGATATGAAACATTAATACGTAAACTTCTTACAAGATACAATCAGCTGTTGTAATATATATGATTAATAATATAAGCTGATCGCGTGTTAGTTCATAATTGTATATCGTAATATGAGACATACGTTGATATACTTAAGTGTATATCAATCCTGCGATGAGAAATATAAATGAAAAAAAAAAAAAACAATTCCATTCAACTGAATAAGGAAGGAATGAATGTCGTCATTTGTGTCAGACAACAAGATGACGTCAACGTTATAATATACGAGCTAGTATATAGGCGGGAATAGAATATATAGATATAGATATAAATTGATAATATAAAGATCGTTAAGCGCCCCGTATTTGGAAGGTTTGAAGACTATTTATAGTTAACTGCTAAGAATAAACCACCTGCGAAAGTAATATCTTAATGATCGCGGTCGCTCCTTGTTACTATACGTTAACGTAATACTATTTTTATACCATTTTATACAATATATGTAATACACTTCTTACGCGGTTAGATCTAAGCATAAAAGATTGCGGTTTTCAAGACAATAAAAGATATTTAATTCAGATTTAATTAATTCATCGATTATGACACACACACAATCAATCGCGTATGATTGAGTCGTTAATAATCACCTAAGCCAAGCTCTTTCGCAGACTTTTTGATTATTTCTAAGCTTGTATAATAAGTTATATGTAATATATACAATGCGAGCGATTAGGATTAGGAAAATCATGAACTTGATATGAGTGCGATGGTTTTAGAGCTCACCTTATACAGTAAAGCCAGTTAAGATGCAAGAAAGTTATAATCGCCTAGACTATAGAGAAGAAAAAAATCTACGTACCACTGATACATACGTATTTCCTCCCTCTCGCCTGGTTCACGAACCTGAAGATCATCCCATGATACATGATCTAAATAAAAAAAAAAACAGCTCATGTTAATGGGGGTTGTTTCTTACCTGTATACAATAAAACTTTTTTCCTATCCGTGCTAAAAATCTGAAAACATTATAATTCACGCAATATTACTAAAAAGAATTGTTCAAATCTGCAAGGGAATAGCGGATATATACGATTCCAAATAATTGTAGAAACTCGAATTAATCACTCGTGAACTTTTGAGTACTACGAATTCACATATCGTGTAAATAGTACATAATAGTTATATGATTAATAATAATAATGATAGACTTTTTCAGATAACACTGCGGATAAAGCATGCGAGGATTGGAAAAACCTAGTATATCTCTATACAGATATATATATATATAAGTACATGTATGTATGTACCTATACCTACGTAATACACACGTACTACATCGTAGTGATCCTCCGTGGAATTTAACTGTTGATTCTAAATGAAGATATCGATCGATTTCTATAACATCAAAGTACTAATACATAAAGGTAGTCGATAGATATATATACGTGATTGTATATAAAGTTGTTTCAGAACTCGTTGTAATTTTCTGATATTATTTTATGTAATATCGCGAGAAACGTGTAGCTTGACGATAGTCAAGTGGTACGTAGGTATTGTCAATTTTTAATTCCAGCTATTTCAGTATCATTGCATAAGAATAAAAATGACAAGATCTAGTAATAGCTGAGAAAATTATTTGAATAGAATAACTTGCAAAATACATAGGTAGGTATATGATGTGTAATTGAAATTATGTTCAAAAAAATTGAACAAGATCCAAGCCTTAGGTGAAACACGTTGACACGCGATCATTATGCACACGAGATGTGATAATTTCGAATGTGTTAATGCGTCGTTAACGTAAAGAGCTAAATGCTAACGGTATAGAATATGGGACATATACACATACGCGGAATAGGTATACGGATGATTATTTACTCTTACGACGTCGACGTTAAATATCGTCAAGGACTCGTAGCGCGGCAAATAAACTAGCTAGCTAGCTAGCTAGCGAGCGAATGAATGAATGAATGAAACTATTTTTGAACAGAATTTCAAGAGCCACAAATATTTGGCTGTATAAAAATATCCACATCTTGAGCATAGAACGACAACAAATCGCAATACCTATGTCGATTATTAAAGTTGTTCTAGTCTCACTACAGGTGACTTCGTTTTAAGTATTTCACACTTAAATAAGTCCCCTTAGAAAACATCATTGCAAGTTAATCTAACTTAACGGTATAGTTTTACACCGAATACGCGCTCTATTCGTTAGCAGGCTATTTTTAAGGGCTGTAAAGGTCAGAATGTAACGCTGCTGGTTCAATAGGCTCGACGTTGAAGGTGAATCGAATTTATTTTTTAATTTTTTTCTACAGACGTTCGCTTCTCTCGCTAATTTTCAAATTGGCAACTATCAGACGATTATACTATTACACTGTTACGTATAGTAGCCTTTCGTATATATATATACAGCTGATATAATTTAAACACAAGAATAATAATAATAATAATAATAATAATAATAATAATAATATACTACTGTAATTCTTGGATCAAGTTGGACCTCCTCTTTCCTCTTCATATTTACAATTTTTATTTTGGGGGTATAATTTTCAACAATTATTTATCATTCGTTTAGATCCTCATTGCACTTTAGTTTGCAGTATATTAGGTGCAATGTCGGGATCGATAAAAAATGCTAATAACAATAATGGTATATACTACCGTGATGACAATTGCCAATATCGTTTAAAAATTCATTCAACAATTATCATTTCTCTTACCCTTATACTACCTCATACCTTATACTCAACATCAATTATTTAAATTCAAATTACATACACGTGTATACTATATACCGACCTATAGTATAGTAGGTATACACATAAAACCATAAAAACTCAGACAAATTTAAGGGCTGTATGTATTATCAGAATATATATATATATATATACATAAGGCGAAAGGACAAGTTGTTTTCGGTAGGGGCGCAAGTAGTTCTTGGTAAAAATCGATATTATACGAGCGACCAGCAGACAACTGGACGGACAGAGGGAATAGCATGCAAACTACACCCACGCATAGAGTCATACATATATATCTCTTATATACTCTCGTTGTATACTATTAGTACCTACTCGAAAATTTGAATATATATTCTTAGGTCAGCGGTCAGTTAATTAACAAATGATGAGTAATGATCGTACGATGGTATATGTATCGCATAATTTACATGACGCATTATTACACCTGTGAGTAACGTGTACAGGTTCGAGTTGAGTATATAAACATGTATGTATACCTATGTACATTAAAAATAATATTTGTGTGATATACGTGTCTACCTACCACGAGACCCCGACATACATAATAAACGATCGACACGAAGAGCGCGTGTAACGTTCCCACATACATGAATCTACCATCGACTTTCATTGTCAACCACACATATACTACGTACCTCTTTCAATTTTATACATAGGCAAATGTTCATCAATTTATAAATCTACATTTATTTTACGTGCAAATTGCGTATTGAGTATATATGTATATATACGTGTATGGAACTGTCATGTGCAAAATTTAATTCAACGGTGATGATAGACCGCTGACTCATTTTACGTACATTATACAATATACATACATATTGTTAAGTGTATTGTTCAAGTAAATATGTATATATATTATATATAGATGTGTAGATAGAAACAAGGGACATTAAAGTATACACGAACCGCGTAAAGCCGGTCAGATCTAGATCTAGAATCTAGATATCTAGAACACCTTTTTTTTTCCACTCGATTTGTTGAATTTGATTTTCACACTGAAAACTATTATTCGATTTCATAATAACCTGCATTTAAACAAAGCTAATGAATTGAGAACAATTAGAAATTATATTGTTCTTTATTATATATGATAAAAAAAATCGATGTAGCTTGAATCAAAATAAAAACGTAACAAGAACACTTATGTCTATGTAACTATATAATGATATATCTATTGTTTGAGGACCAATGTCTTGTCATTTGATAAGAAAATAGAATAGAATAGAATATAGATAATATACGTCTGAATATTTCAAGAATAAGAACTCCAACTATAATCTAAAGTATAAAAGCGATCAACTATGCATCTTCACCCCTAAGAGACGAGTCTTTGAGTTTTCTATGTACTAATATGAAGTTTCGATAAATTGCGTAAAATTTAGAAAATAAATAATAATCGTAATGATGAAATATTAGCTAAAGGCGTAGAATGGAATAAAAATGACAGACATATATATATATATACTCATGTATGTGGATAAATTCGTTATAATGTATACTCGAATATGTGGCGTCTGTCTGTCTATCTGATAGCCTGTCTGTACTGTTTCTTATATAGTGAATGAGGAAGGTCTCAATTAGTGATGAGATATGAAACGGAGATCTAAACTGTGAGAATTTCAATCAGGATAAAACCAGATCATAATTTGTATAAGCTAGTCTTAACTTTTAATTAAGCTAACTCATATATATATATATGGATGTATAAGCTGATATTTATACCATGTTACATCACAAGACGCGGGTATATAGAATAAAAAAAATTAATTAAAATAAACCGTATCTTACAATTAATAATAATTTATGATCGAGAAGTATAAAATTGATTGTCATTACGTCTGTATAAAATGTAAGTACCTACAATTATCCGTCCAGAAAAATAAAAAAAAAAAAAAATGTTTTTTCGGTGGATTTCCGTGGCTTCAAAAGATCGCGGGGCTTCATAGGTGACCTTTGATCCCCCAAAGTCCAGGTTATAAGTCACCAAAATCAATGACGATTTTTCAAATACCATTTAGAACCGCATGTATGTAATTTATTATCCTATACATACGTAGATTATATTCATTCTATACATTATAATTACGGTAAGTATATACATATACTAAGGTGTAATTTTATTGATTGTATACGGAAGAGAGTTTAATCAATTTTTCAAAACGTTATTCAAAAACCGATTGCAATAAATCTCGATGTCTATATAAGTATATGTATATTATGTATCATGTATAAAATATGCAGCTCTATATAGTAATGATGATATTTGTATTTTTGTGTTTGAAAAAAAATCGATAAGTAATATTATGACAGTAACTATATATCGTAGGTCGGAGATATATATAACATTCGTGGAGATTATAGTTCTCTTCTAATCTTATGAGATTATTGAAAGACTCGCGTGCTTCGAAACGAAAGGCGTGTCTCGTGACCGTGGTGATAAGATATATTTGATAATTGGGTTATTATAACGAAATTTATATACGATTATACTTATATGTTGGCGATTTTTGTCAAATTATATAATACCTATTTGAGAAAAAAAAATAGAAAAATTTTGTAATCGAGACAATATTTAAGTACGCAGCTATCGCGTATATATCATTCGTCATACAATTTTTTTGTAATTGGTAATTGCAGTAGCTTTGAAGCGTGAAATGAGGAAGTAACAATTGCAATAGTTCTTGTCGCGCTTTCAGCCTTTCGCAGTCAATCGTATATAATCAGCCTTTCACGGCTGATTGAAACAATTGTAAGTCTCATTATTCAATCTTTTATAAATTTATAACGTAATTTGATAAGCTGAATAATTGAACATATATAGTAATAAAAATCAAAGGCGCCGTTTAATGCCTTGATTTTTTTTTTTAATACCTACTTACTGCAAAAATATATTTAAAAACGGTTATCTCTCTGCAATCTGCGGAAATACATATCCTGCGCGTGTAGTATAATGATAATCAACTGCAAAGAACCACATAACTTTTTTTCTGCCTCATTTCCTTCTCTCAATTCAGAGAATAATTTGTTTAATCACATATATATATGTGTTGATTATTATCGTATTAAGACGTCTAATATATAGATGTAAAACCATTTCACCGGATACTTTGCAGGGAAATTTCCTTACCTCAGACAGATTACGTTAGCTATTAGCAATATTTATAAACTGTATGTTTCGATTATAGCGAGTGAACAAATTTATTCGGAATAAAATATTATTTTTTTCCTCCTTGCTGATAGTGATAAGGTATAATAAACTAGAAGTGTATAAAAAAATCAATGCGGTCTATCGTATATATCACAATTATTGTATATGTCAGAAAATAATCGCGTCAATATATATAGTGAGGGAATAGATATTTTTATGAATTATGATGAGCTACACAGGCATGATGAAAAGTGTCGAAACTCATATTCTAAATTTAACAGTGAAGCGTTAAAATTGCGACAGCTATCTGTACCTAATTGCGTTTTTTTTAGTTTTGGTTACGGTAGTTATATATGTTGTACTTATTACTCGCAATAAGTAAAAGCACACACGTATGCATATGTTATATATTGTATTCGCTAGATACGTATATGATTAGTGGTTTATCAAACCGTCGTTTATACTTACTTAGAGACTTTTACAACAAATTCTGTATACTATAATTAAACAAGCTATAATAGAATCTTATACTAACGTAGTACTTGAAATATTATACAATTTCGTGAACTTATACGTGCGTCAATCAGCACTCGCGTTTATTACATAGATACTACGTCATATCTCGTATAATTATATATTACGAGGAGATATAGGTACAGAGAAATAGCTAGAAGAATCGATAGAAATAAATGACAAAAAAATAAATAAAAATTATAATATCAATTTAGACCGAATTATATTATAGATTAACATTTATTTGTTCGTTAATTTTTCAATTCATAAAAAAAAAAAAAAATCACGTTCAAACGTCAAACGTAAATAAATAAATAAATTATCGTATATACTTTACACTATCTCTCTGATTATTTTCTATATATCTAATTCCAGGTATGATTAGGTCGTAATACGATCATTTTCACTCTATATAGAATTCGATATACCTGTTACATAATAATTCGTTTGATTTCGCGTGACTGCGTTATTCCTCCTAATCAATCAACGTATAAGATATTTTTCTTTCAATAATATACCCCTCGTAAATGTTTATGATTTTTATCATCAGTACTACTAATCGGGAAAAAAATCCTTTTTTCGTAACTGATTTAAAGGTAAACACAATTAAACTGTCTAATATAAAAAGATAAGAATTGACAACGAATTTTTTGTCGGTAAAAACAAAAAAAAAAAAAATGCTACTTATAATTTATTGTCCTACACGTCTGATCTATATATATCTAATATTTGCCTGCAGTTGCGTAACAAAATTGATGATTTCTTTATCAAATAATAAAACTTATCTTCTTTATTGTTTATATTTGAAAAGCCGCCGAGATTGTTCTTAAATCGCTGCATTGAAGTCTGCATCAAAGAATCTCTCGAATTATTTAAACCAGAGATAACCAGCTGGTCGTATCAGTTACGCGAAGATTCATTTCGCGTTTCAAGTTTCAAACACGAGGCGTGGAAAAAAAATAAAATAAAAAAAAAAAACCTTACGCGATTAAATAAAAATTCATTACGTTTCCAAGTTTCAACGTTTTTCTCATTTTTTTTTTTTTTTTCCCCAACATTTATATAGGTGAAAAAACAAAAACAAAAGAAACTTATCAAACTGCGGCTGTTGTTCTTATAAAAAATTCAAATTCAAAAAAAAAAAAAAAAAAAAAGAAGAAAATAATGAAAGCAACTAAACTGGATAGATGAAACTATACGAATTACATTTCGGCTATTCTCGTGCGCATAGCGAGTCGGCGTGTTCCCGACAACTCCCGGCGCTCCGAACCCTCGTCGTCAGTTCAGTTACGCGGACGTCGAGAAGGCGTAGAGGCTGAGTACGGCGTCGGCGGCGTAAAGGAGCGGCCATCTCACTCCACGATCATAAGGCTTATAGTGAATAGCATACCTAGTCTTCGACGATCTAAAGTCGAGACAATATAAGATACTTTCAAATGAATATATAGGACTATAGGCGATGAATTAGTCCTTGCCACCCCCCCATCCCTCCTGCCCCCCTCTAAATTTTGACAAAATTTTTATAAAATTAGATAAATCTCAGTAATAATAAACAATTAAAAAATAAAAAAATAAAATAGTGCAACTTATAAGTTTTATAATTTTATACACGCCCGCACGCACGCACGCACGCATGTGTGTATATATATATAAATATACAACTTAGATGGTGTTCAGTGCGGGGTACACGTTGACGCGTGGTAATATCTAAGAGCGTATTGGTATTGCGATCAGTTTATATACTGTTACAGTTTTTAGTGTGAAAAATAACGTGCGCGTTTAGTGTGTTCGTATATATATATGTAAATGGATCAGCTATAATAACCGAAAGGAGAAACACACAACAAGAGTTGCCGCCTAGATCATTTCGTAATACATACATACAAATACCACGCCTGACTCTAGGATCCCCACTATTACTCATTTTCATCCTACTTTACTTTTTCCCCACTTCTTCTTCTCATTCTATATATCATCTCTTTGCGAATAATATAACATGATTTTCACACTAAATTATCAAATGAATAAAATTTAATCTAACGTTATAATGTTTAATCTACTATTTCTGGAACTGTGCAGACTGTGACTGTGTTGTGTGGGGTGCGGTGCGGTGCGGTAGGTTGGAAATTTATTAGTACCTACGTATCTATATTCTTTGACGAACGAATAATCATTGAATTATTTCGCGCGCGTGTTCATTGCATTCTGGTTTTAGAAATAATGATAATGTATATATAAGTACCTAATATGTGTATATAATATGCGGACCGTGATATCGGATTATAAATTTTTTGTTCATTTACTCGAAAGAAATTCGAAAAAATAATACCTATAGATAGTTTATCTATATATATATATATATATATATATATATATTTTTTTTTTATACAATTATTATCGTCATTCTACGCCTATAAATCGACTATATATAATATTTCTTTATAATTATTTAGTACATATCATACCTTATGCACACGTTATGCTAATTTTAATTATCATATAGTTTTGATATGTGAAGAGAGGAGTGTTTGTGTTCGTTTATTTTTATTAAATTATGATAGTGCAGCAGGTATCGATGATGATGATGATGATGATGATGATGATGATGATGATTTCAAACTCGTTACATATTACTACTATACTATATGCAATAACGATCACCAAGATATCCATATAGTATAAATAGTCGACTATGGAGGGGCCAGTTCCGCATTTGGAACAGGCAGCATCAGCCGCTTGCACTATGGCAACTAATTTTTTGGCACCGGTTAAAACCGAACGACAAATATACGAAAATTCAATGCTGGAAGATGACCCAAATGCTAATTCAGTTGTGCCTACTTCATTCGAGGACAGGACCGTCCCGAGATGGGGACCGAATCATAAAGGGGCCCAAGAATTAGCCAATCTTTATAGCACAGGCAAGTCACGAACGATCGGGTCAGTTAGATCATTAAAGAAAGTATCAGTTTCCAGATTCAATAAAACGATACGCGATTGCGATATCATGAACAAAAAAAAATGCATCGTTTTCTAGTTTTTCAAGAAATATATTTCTAATTTATGTGATTATTTATTTATTTTATTTCATTTTTTTTATTGATTTTAGGAAAGCGAACTCAGGAATGCATATGCGTTGGTATATGCATAACGCTTATGGTCGTTAATTTTTTATTCATAATGCTGCAATTAAGATTTGAAAATTTAAGTGCTATCGCTATAGCGGCTCTATGCGGTATCGTAACCGCAGATTTTGGTTCTGGATTAGTTCATTGGGCAGCTGACACGTGGGGATCTGTAGAATTACCAATTCTAGGAAAGGTGCAGTGAGAAATGAATAAATTAGATATTATTATAAATAAATTTGGATATTAATAATAGAAAAGATGAATAAATTATATCACTTTGAATATATTTTTTTTTTCCAGAATTTTTTGAGACCCTTCAGAGAACATCATATAGATCCGACGAGTATTACGAGACACGATTTCATAGAAACAAACGGTGATAATTTTATGGTAACGATACCGTTTCTTTGTAAATTAACATGGGATTTTTTAACACTACCGGAAACCGAAGTACAACAGAGATTTTTATGGACTTGTTACTGGTTTTTATTGGCGATATTTGTTGCAATGACAAATCAGGTGAATATTATACCTATATTTAAATAAATGTTAATGTGCAGTCAAAGATTTCTTGTTAATCAATTTCACGATTATAAGAGTAATTTATCCCTTAAGATCTGAGAACAACTTGTAACGTTTTTGCTACCCTATTACGGCTTAATAATAACGCCGTTTATATATTATATATATATACGTATACGTCTATATCCGACTGTAATGTATAAGGTATATTGTTGCAAGGCGTGCCAAACTTTTTATACTTTACTAAAATCAATATCGCACGCGCTACTAGCTTGTGTGGGCATTAAAACCGGCTGCACCTCTGTACGCAATTACCTATACCTCAATATATATTAGGTTGATTCTTAATTTGATCATTTTTTAAACGGGACGTATTATGACCGTATGTTTTCAAATTATAGTTCATCTTTTATCGACTTATATATAAATAATGAAACTGTATGTACATATAAGAAAAAAAGAAAGAAAAAAAAAATTGACGTATTATTTCAGATCCACAAATGGTCTCACACATATTTTGGCCTCCCTGGTTGGGTGGTTTGGCTACAAGAACACCGTATAATATTACCCCGTAGACACCATCGTGTACATCACGTAGCACCACATGAAACATATTTTTGTATAACAACCGGCTGGTTAAACTGGCCATTGGAGAAGCTTTGTTTTTGGGCAATACTAGAGACTGTGATCGAAAAATCAACTGGTTTCAGACCAAGAGCAGATGATATGAAATGGGCACAAAAACGTTCCTGAAACTCGGGGGAATATTTTCATTTCATTTTCATGATATAGGGTTTTTGATTTTCACTTTTATACCACCACGTATGGACTGCACGTATACGGTGAGATTTAAAACCGTTAAGGATTTTTTATTCCATTATCAAAAAAAAAATAAATTGGGATTTAATCCTTGGATTTAAATACGTGATGATAGCCGAAACCGCGTATTTCGCTAATCGGAAGATCGCGAGGTCGTTGATACAGGCGGGGTACGAATGGTCGAAGACGAAGAGAAGGAAGAAATGAAAACTAATTTTTAATACATATAAAACCGCGCTCGCAGGTATGACTGTAATAGTAATTCGTGCGAAAGGCAATAATAATTAATTACGTAAAAACGTAAACAACGAACTGATTTTCGCAAATCAGTGTAATTCGAAAAAATAAATGAAAAATAATAATAATAAATCGCTTAAATTTATACATAAAGATTTTTTTAATCGATTTTTGGTCATTGAATTCTGATTTTTTTATTTTTTATTTTTTTAAATTTAAATTAAATAATTTTATGCAAAAAATGATGTGCGACAGTATATAAAAAAAAAATATACCGTATAGTTATACACAATAATAAATTTATGTATAAATTTATATATATAGTGAATAGATATACCTATATGTAATATAGTTTTGTAAAAAAAAGTAAAATTCCACGCTTAATAATATTAATATATATATGAAAAATAATGAAATTAAATTTAAAAAATTAAAAAAAAAAAAACCTAGTTATATAATAATAATATATTAGCTGTTAATTTGCAATTAATAATAATAATAAAAAAAAATAAAAAAAAACGGCTGGCCTTATAGAAAAAAAAAAATTCTGCGCGGATATTAGAATGAAGAATATAACTTTGTACTCGCACTCTATAATAATAGATGTTCAAAAAGATGAATAATATTTATTATGGCAATATAATACCGTTATATAGGTGTATACCTGAAGATTGAATTTAATAGACCGCATATACCTAATATACAATATATAAATCTAGAAAAGTAAACTAGAAAAGAAAAGTAAAGAAAAAAAAAAAAAAAAGGAAAAAACATGGAATTGTAAAACTCGAAATAATATTTTCACCTGAGTCGGTAATACCTACACCATAATATACACAATCATTTTGCACAATAATATTATGATAAGATATATACTATAACAGTGTATAATAGGGTGATTCTGAATTCGTGACGAATATTTTATAGAGTAAATAGTTTTTTAATTAAGAAAACTAGTCTTTCTGTAAAACAAAAAAGAGAAAAAAAAAAATATGGCTAAGGTACTTTCGACTTTAAATTTTACGAGGATTCACCCTATAAAATATTCGTCGCAAATTCTTTATCAGCCTGTTTACCTTTAATCACAAAAAAAAAATTAATAAAGAGAGAATTTTTACCAGCTATACTATATACCGTAATGATTCAATTATAGCTACGATCAGCTGAATATTAATTACATATATAACAAAGACTAAGAAAAAGAAGAGAAAACGTATTAAAAAAAATAAAAAAAAAAAAAAACGAAGAAATAAAATGAAATAAAAATCGTCCACCAAAGCCTGTATTATATTATAGACTGCTTTAAATTTTGTACGTAATATATATTCATAATATACGATATATAATATATAAAAGCGCGTAACGCGGCGGCGGCGGCGGCGGCGGTGCAAAAATAATTTTACCATATGTATAATTTAATAATAAATAATAATAATAATAATAATAATAATTGAAAATTTCCCTGAACCTTCGTCGCAGATAATTTCAAACGTATTTATATTACGCGCGACTGAGATGCGGATTGAGTTTTCTTCTTCTTCTTATCAACGAGAAGAATACCAGAGCTAGGCGATTAGAGATTATAATTTTCAGCTGATTTAGCTTGAATAAATAAAGTCCTAAGGACACATGTGAAATCTGTGATTGATCGTATAGGACACGTATCGACGACGTACTGTAACGAATAAATGCTCCGTATGTATTTATTATTTCGTTACGAATTTTTTTATATACATATATAATGTACGATTATAATTCGCGTTATGTAATCGTCGTTTTATACATCCCAAGAAACGAAATGAAATAAATAAATAAAAAGAGACAAGCATTTATAATAAGTCTCAAAATAATTTGATAAAGGATTGATCTCACTTCTGCTAATTTATAAACGTAATTTCAAAAATAGACTTGCTTACGAATTTCAAATAATTGTTTGATTAAGAAAAGAAAAGAAAATGATGAATAATTTGAAAGATAATCAGAACTTCGCTATCATTCATTTTTCACTTTATATTATGTATAATTGTGTAAGAAATAATGCCATATGTGCTGCGATCATGATAATGTTAAAAATCAACTTTAAACTATAACTAGGCAAAACATTCTATAAGGTTCAGGGACCAAAGAACTACATACTGCTCGTCGCGAAGAATAAATAAAAAATAACAAAAAATAAATAAAAAATAAAGATAACAAGAAAAAAAACTGTAATAATATATGTAAGTGTATAGATTTGAATATTATACGATTGATTTATTCTAAATAGAAAACCTGCTAATACGCTTTCACAAATATATCGAAAGAATTAATATTAAAATATTGAAAGTGGCTCAGATTGTCAGAAAATGCCTTATATAAAACGCGAAACGCTACATTATTTTCGTCTATACCGAATATCGTGTAGAAAAAAAAAAAAAAAAACAATAATATAACGAGGGTTTCGATTGAAGATTGTATAATAATTAATTACAAATCGCACACGATCGAAAGTTCCTCAATTTCTTTTCTTTTTTCTTCTCCTTTTTTTTTTTCCTCTACATTATATTCGGCCTACGATCTAAAAGATTAAGATTAAGTGGTGTATTTACAGCTTCTAAACGAAACGTGTAAAATGTATAAATATATATACCTCAAAACACGCCATGCTAATTAGTTATTAGAGTATTATTAATTACTATACGTACGTATACAAAATGAAGAAATTTTAATACTCCACGTATTCGAAATTTATACAATATTGTAATAACCATATAATAATAATAATAATAATAATAACTATTTACAAGAAAATATATTATTATAACTATAGTATAATATATATATATATATATATATATCGTAAAATTCGATATTATTCGCCTTCTTTTTAGAAACATTATTTTTACCTAACGATTATCGTTTATATAAAGAATTTAATACTAAATTTGCGTGCAGAATATATATATATATATAGCTTAACGCCAGGTTGTGATTAACTAATTAATAAATAATAAGAATAACACGTATTAAGGTATATAACTTTATACCTAAATATACGAACAATTACCGAAGTTCAGTAGTACGCGTTGCGTGAAAATAACATAATATAATCGCGTCTCTAATCCCAAAAAGGCATAGGTTCGTATATATATATTATATATATTATATAGATCTACCTTGAAAGCCAAAAGGATATAAAAAAAATAAATAAAAAAATCTCAGCAAATCGCATTAGAATAATTTGAAATGGATATTTTAATTAAAAAAATAAAAAAATAATTAAAACCAAAAGGGAGGATGATTCTCTTTTTTTTTTTTTTTTTCTATTTATGTTATCTTCATGTTTTTGAAGTAGAAGGCAAACTTTGAAAAAATTATATATATACTTATGCTTTTTTGGTTATTAGAGACACGATATTATTATATTCTAATTACACGAACGATAATTATATTGTTAATTTTACTAAGAAATTAATTTTCATTTAACGCTATACTTAGCTAATTATATATTGATATTATACGTTTAACTTATACGTGCAGAATACGAGAAAAAAAAAAAAAAAAAAATATTCGATTGATCGAAGCTATAGCTGATATATTTATGTATTCGTATGTAAAATTTATTATAAATATAAACCGTTTTGCACTGGATTCGCAAACTAAATATGGGTGATAGAAAAAAAAAATTTGCACCTAAAATTTAATATATATATAGGTATATAATATACAGAAAATCAAAATCTTAATTTACGAATTTCTATATACACTATAATTAGGCCTGCGATTAATAATTAGCACGTATTTCAGCCACGACGAGGCTATAAGAATTAATAAATATTTATAATAATTTAGCGCCACGTTGTTTATAATTTTTACGTCTGTAAATACATTATATAAATGTTTTTAAACAATCATTGGAAGAAGATAGAAAAAAAAAAAATGAAAAAAATCACAAAAAAAAATGGAATTAAAATTATTATAAGACGGCGTTATTTTCTAACAGTTTAGAATAAAGTTATTGTAATTATTGTGATACTATCAATTTTATACACATAATTTTTACGTTCATAATATACAATATTATAATAATAATAATAATACAAATTATTATATTGTCTTTTATTTGTGGGAAGCAAAAAAAAAAAAAAATGTTTCTATTTTCTCTCTTTTTTTTTTTAATTATTATTACTGTTATTATTGAATGAATTATTCAATTTGACGAAAGAGAAGAATGTTTGTATTATTATTCTTTCTGCCTAATACGAACAATTAGGAGATCAATTATATATATTAAAACCAGCTGATGAATAAATTCTGAAATATTGTTCATGTACGAATACGAAGTGCGCAATTAATGATTAACTATAAATTCATAATTCCTCGATTATAATTTATGTTTCGAAATGGGGTATACCTATGTTGGGCTTAATTATATGGGATTCTGTGATACATATGATGGATATCAGTATAATATACTCACACACAAAATAAATCCAAAATTAGTCTTCTGGAAGATGAACTGTATGTTATATCACTTGTTATTTATCTTATCAAACTTATATTCGGTTAAAACTTTGTTTAAAAAGTGTAAAACTATGAAACAACTCGCGTTTTACGATTTTATTTATCGTATAATGACAAATGCTACCGGCACGAACAATGTTTTACACGCGGGAATATAGAAGCTCGAATCTCGTTTGTTTATAACCCCAAAGGCATCACGTGACTCTATTGAGAAAATTTGAATCCTTTTATTATCCACTTAACTAATCAATTTCGGATTATTACTTAGAAAAATGCAATTTTATAACAATAAAAATGATCGAATCAATCAGTTATTACAAAACGCGGGTTTAATCTCTCACCTATTGTTGTCGTCACGGCAGCGGGGGCGAATGAACGATGATCGTAAACTCACCAAAATTTACGAGCAGTTACTTTGTTTTTTTTTTGTCCAGAACGAATTTGTCCAGATCATCGCGGTATCGAGGTTGTCAGCACTGTGCTAAATAGTCCTATTAAAAGGTTGGTAGTATTTGTGCGGTGTGCCATCGGTGGGCAAGTTCTGCCGATTGCGTCGATTGCGTCCATTGGAGAAAATCGTCCCTTTGTCTAGCTGTGCGAGCGGCGAGTCAGTTTAACAAAGTTTTAGAATTACCAAAACTAAAAGTCGTACCCCGGTACCCGGGCGGCTCTAACGTGAGGTCGGGCGAAAATTCCACCGATCAGGATGAAGCTGGTCGACCACGTGGTGCGGAGTTTCAAGGTGGCGAAAGTCTTCCGCGAGAACACCGACAAAATAAACAGTATAGATTTCTCGCCAAGCGGCGACACTCTTATATCATGCTCGGAAGACGATCAAATAGTCATATACGACTGCGAGAAAGGCACCCAAGTACGCACTGTTAATTCAAAAAAATACGGCGTTGATCTAATCCACTTTACCCACGCTAAAAACACCGCGATACACAGTAGCACAAAAATAGACGATACGATACGCTACCTTTCCCTCCACGACAACAAATACATACGCTATTTTCCCGGGCATACAAAAAAGGTTGTTTCCCTTTGCATCAGTCCAATAGAAGATACTTTCCTGTCCGGTTCTCTCGACAAAACGTTACGTTTATGGGATTTAAAGTCCCCAAATTGTCAGGGATTGATGCAGCTATCGGGTCGCCCAGTTGCAGCCTACGACCCAGAGGGTTTGATATTTGCCGCTGGTGTTAACTCTGAATGTATAAAACTGTACGATCTTCGCAGTTTCGACAAAGGTCCGTTCGTAACTTTCAAATTATCTCAAGAGAAGGAGTGCGACTGGACGGGTCTAAAGTTCAGCAGGGATGGAAAGACTATATTGATATCTACAAACGGCAGTATAATACGGCTGATCGACGCCTTTCACGGAACTCCACTTCAGACATTTACCGGACATTTGAATAATAAAGGAATACCAATCGAGGCCAGTTTTAGTCCAGATTCACAGTTCGTATTCAGCGGATCTACCGATGGAAGAGTTCATGTATGGAACGCCGACACAGGATACAAAATATGCGTTCTTAACGGGGATCATCCCGCCCCTGTTCAATGCATTCAATTCAATCCGAAATACATGATGCTAGCTTCGGCCTGCACCAATATGGCCTTTTGGCTACCTACCGTCGAGGATACTGCGTAAGGAGGAACAAGGAACGAGGAGTTTAGAGGAGGACAAACCTTGGACAAGATTGAGACGTAGGAGAGTTTTTCAACTTTCGGGCGAAGAAAGACGGGATTTTTTACCCGCAGGAGGATTATATCGCAACGAAGAGACGTTTTTCAATGTTTTCTAAATCGTTGATATTATCGAGGCGCAGAGTCCTGTGTATATAGCATCCCCTCGTATCTACGCAAAGAATTTTATCAGATTTATTATGTCTAAATGATATTAAGCGTAAAAAGAAGGAAATGCTTTTCAAGGTGTAAAGAGAACTTTCTAGATACAGCTGTAATGTAGTTTCCAAAGAATCCTTATTCAGGAAGATTTGGCTTATTGATATTGAGGAAAATCAAAGCATTTACTTCTATTTATGCGCAATAAAATTTAAGAACTGCATGAAAATAAGTTCTGAAATGTTGAAAGATTGACTATATTGTATTTATTAACTTGACGACGAACGTGAGACGCATATTTATCGTCCCATTCTCCGTAATATTTCTGTTCCGAAATAGATTAGAGACATATTCTTGTACAGGTATTAAATATCCCTGCAATTAATCTCCAGATATTGCATTGCATATTAATACCTATGATGGAGTTTATAGCTTGTGAAAAGCTTGAGATAAAGGATGAAAACTAAGACGAAAACGTTTTGTAATACCAGTCAGAGTAAAGACAATGTTTTTTCTCTTGCAAATATGTAATACTTGCTATTCGCTAAGTTTATACTCCTGAAAATAATCCAGAGTCTTTATGAAAGAACAGAGACGCAAAGAATTGTTAGAATAACAACGCCGGTCCTTTTGTTAATATGATTAACATCTATCGTTAATCCTTTTGCTGGTATGGACGATATTTAATGAAGTTTTCCATTTTCATTTGATAAATTGGAAGAAAATTTGGTACGCCACGTTTGCAGTGGGAGATAATATCGCCTGGGTCAGCTAAAGGATTAATACGGAGGCATTTAATAACTTTTAAACCCTAGAATTGTATCTTACTGCAGTAATGAAATCTGTGGTCCAGATCTCCGGCTTATGATTATATTTGTACGATACGATACCACCGTAGTGTAATAATATATTATAACTAATGAGCGATTACTATAGTCGTAAAAAAACTATAAGAAAGCTTCTCAATTTTTCTGTGTAAATACGATACACCATTGTTTCCATTAGAAGTCTAATATTATGAATAATAATTTTTATATAAGATAACTTTTATCATTTCTGTGGCACGTGTGCTTGTAAGAGTTATGAATTGTGGGTCTCATGCGTGCATACGTAAGTGCGTACGAACGAACGAACGGATGTAGGTACGAATGTTCTGTAAGATAGTATTTTTATAATGGCATATGTGTAATCCTAATAAGATGAATTGAAAAGTGTGTAATGAATATTATGTGTTATTGGCATAATGTTGATGAAAAAGTCCAAACAGACTTCTTGCTAGACATAAAAAAAAAAAAAAAAAAATCTGGCGCCGAAAAATTTTCTAACGCACGTTTACCAGCCACTAATTAATTAACTTACCAAGAATTAGCAGTAGCTTATTATTTTTTTCTTTTTTTTTCTTTTTTTTTCTTCGATTATTTTTCATCTCTAAGATTTATTACGATAGTATAATTGGAGAAGTCTGCAGTTACATTACCTCGGTCTTCATTCTTATTCGATAAAATTTTTAAAATAATTCACTTTCCTTCGTAGGAGGAGAGACATTTTAATTCTAATTGAAGCCGTTTAGCAAAATTTTTAATATACTTTGTGAATGATGTAATTTTTCTACTGCCAATTAGTTATTAATTAACCGTTGGTTCAGAATTCATTTATAGATTGAATTAAGATGTTTTTTTTCTTCCTTGTTATATATGAAGTAGCTGCATTTAGTTTTTTTTTCTTGTTTTTTTTTTTTCAAATAGATTCAAAATTTAAAACTTAATCTCTGTATTGTCTGAGGCATAATTTTCTTGATTCTTAACAATTGTTGCTCTATCGTCGCAGTTTTATCTGACGATTCATTTTGTGGAAGAATTTGGATTCGATAGAGCACTGAATTTTTTTTTTTTGCCAACACTTTTAGTCTTGTACAGTTTTTTATATTTAAAACAAGAAGAGAAAAAAAAAGAGAAAAAAAAAAAAACCAAGTTCAGATTTAGTTGACAAGAACCTTGGCTGTGTTTGTGGATATACAAACATTTTTCTTGCAATATTCTCGACGGAATAATTGGCGGGTATCTAATTTCAGATTAATAACTATAATTCTGAATGCACGCCAGGCGTGCTTAAAAATTACTTATATTATAAACTTTGACCGATCGATATACCTTTTAATATTTATGGAAGGTAATTATTCGAGTAGATTCAATCAGATTAAAAAATAAAAATTAAAAAAAATTACACTTTTATTCTAGTGAAAGAAAATGAAAAATAAAAATAAAATAAAACTGTAATTATTCAATTAACTTACAGAAAATTTTATCAATAAAATATACTTTTCTTTTGGAAGTAATACATCACTGATTTATTAATAATATATGCCAGTAATTCCCCTCGTTGAAATTATGAAAAATGAAGAACATTGCAAACTCATCTAAGAAGTACAGCTAGCAGTTGTCTAAAGAAATAGACCGCAATCGATTCTCCGCTTTTTATGCCAAATAAAATACAATCTAGAGCCAAAATGGTAGATTACGTCTTTCAAGCTCATTACGAATGTCAATTAGTATTTTTTACATAATAATTGGATCCGTTACTCTAATTTACTCAGGCAATTACGTCCGCAGATTTCATTTGAAGCTTATCAAATTTATAATCACAAAACATATAGCATTCTATAGAACGGTTCATTTTTTAGGGATGTGCTTTCGATGTTACGTCTGTAATTCAAACAGCAATGAGCACTGTGATGATAAACCAACGCTTATTACTCGATGCCCTTATCCAACGGCTGGCTGTGTTACGCTTATCAATAAAAGTAAAGAGCGAATTCAAGTGTTAAAATAGATCGGAAAATGATTTCTTATATGCCTTAGGATTGATTTCCACATGATGATCATTAATTTCATTTTATTATTGCAGTGGTAGAATATAAATTCGTTAATTCCACCGGCGGAGAGATTAGCGTAGTGGAATGGGACGGCCGCGATACTAATTGGGAAGCAATTCCTTATCTGAAAAAAGTTGTAACGCGGCGTTGTGGGAATAATTATGCTCGATATCAACCTAAGGCAGGATGTAAACCGATACCCTTTACATCTAACAACGAATCGAAAGAAATAATTTGTTACTGCAGATCTGAGCTCTGTAACGGAGCCCGGAATAGCAAGACGAACAAGTTTCCCAGTTACATTCTCCTGATTTCCATACCTCTGTATGTGTCTCAAATATAAGAATAATCATACTCTCTATAATGTTGAGAGAATCATTATCTCAAATAGTGTAATCATAGAGATTTATGACTTAGAGAAGAATGCGTAATGCCGCGATTCATGAATCTGAATTAGGATTGAAGCTCTCTTGAAGGATTTGAACAACTTATCATTCCATTTTACATAATTGTATCTATTCTGATTTAGTATTTACACTTTACCACCTGTAGCTCACAGAGTTCAAATTATAAGCCAATGAAACAGAAATTACAGAGCTAAGGATTCGACTTTTGCATCTCTCATTATATATTCTATATGAATTAATTCTCCGGTGTTCTTATATGGTACAGTTTTTTTTCTTCATCAGAGATTGGGACAGGTGCTCCGGACATTAAATCCCTGCCTTCCAAGGACTTGGGGAATGCTATTACGTCTCTTATGCTTGGAGCGTTGCACAGCATTGCGATGTAGCGGTCTAAGCCTGGGGAAAAAAAGTGCATCTTCATATCTCCAATGCATAGAATTTGATCTATTGTTCTCTCAGTCTCTATACATAAAATTGATACAATATAGAGTTCAATAGTCTACAGATTAGAACATACCGAACGCAATTCCACCGTGAGGAGGAGCCCCGCTGGCAAGGGCGTTGATTAAATGCATCATATGAGTGGTGTCAATATCCAACATCCCCAAGACTTGTTGTTGTAAATTTGAATCGTGAATTCTTATCGATCCTCCGCCAATCTCCCAGCCATTTGCTACCAAATCGTAATGCAAGCCACGTACCTAAGAAAAGAAATGTTAAATTTAATCACAAAAGCTGTACAATGTAATCATATTCACAAGATATAAAGTAGTCCAAGTACGTTTACCCGCAATGGATCTGTTTCTAGCAAGTGTAAGTCGTCTGGATGAGGCTGGGTAAATGGATGATGCGTTGGTTCAATTGTGCCTTTGTTATCTCCCTTTGAAAACAGTGGGAAATCGACGACCCAGAGCCACTTGTAGCCTGAAGATCTAAGTTTCAATCCTTTCGATTCTAGGATGTTTGTAAACAGGATAAGCAGCTTGCCGAGGAGTTCTTGCTAGAAACATAAGTCATATTTAAAATATCGATCATTCTATGAAACTGTGTCTGTGTTTCTTTTTCAGACTCTGTTTTACGAGCCGTAAACTCACTGCTATTGGCTTTTTTCCGATGGATAAGAACAGCATATCACCCTCCTGCAAATTCAATCTATCCTCGATACCGTCCACCACTTCTTTTGAGAGTAAAGAGCCCAGTCCCGTCTTCCAAGTATCTTTGGAAATCTTTACTTGAACTAATTTGCTCCCGGGAAATTCTCTCCTTGAGATATCTTCGAACTGAGCTTTTATGGAGTTGGTAAAGTTTCTCTGAAATTATAACAAACATGAACTTCCAATCTTACAGCTCTACCTTTGCAGAATAATCCGATCCCCTTACATTTTCTTTAGGAAAAACTACCGCATATGTTCCAAACTGATCGGTGTATTCAATCCCAGTTTTTTCAGTCAGTAGATTTGAAGTTTTTATGATATCTGTTACATTCTGAAGCTGAATTCAAGAACAGAAAATTAATAACATGATCACTTTTCTTGCAGGAAAGTTTTTGTTGTTTTCCGATCTCACCTTGAACGGCAATCTTAAGTCTGGTTTATCCGAGCCATAGAATTCCATAGCATCATCGTAGGTCATTCGTTCAAATGGAATATTAATCTTGCCAAATTCTTCCAGCCAAGATTCTGCAAACAAATCTTCGGTCAGTCCCATTATACTCTCGCGGTCTATAAACGACATCTCAATATCCAACTGAAAGAATAAATTTCATGAAAATTAGAGCTGTTCAATAAACTCCGGGGGAATTTATTATTACCTGGGTGAACTCTGGCTGTCTGTCTAGCCTGGCACCCTCGTCTCTGTAACATCGAGCAATTTGAAAATACCTATCTATTCCACCGACCATAAGCAGCTGCTTAAACTGCTGAGGACTTTGAACGAGGGAATAAAATTTACCCGGGTGTCTCGTTGGCACGACGAATTCTTGAGCTCCCTGTAAGAAGAGAATAGCTATTCGTTTATGCCGGAGAGTTTTATCTTCTGTATAATTAAATGGTGACAAAAATCTACCCCTGGAGTCCTGCGAAATAACGTCGGTGTTTCTACATCGACAAAGGCGCATCTATTGATTAGGAATTCTCTTATTTTCATAATTATTTTTGATCTGATCCGTAGGTTTCTCTGCATCTCCGGAAATCTCAAGTCTAAATATCTGTACTGCATTCTTATGGACTCTTTCGTCTTGTCCGCATCCCTGATTAGAAGCGGTAGCCGCTTTTTAGACCGATTCAGGATCTCGAGAGATTCTATCGTTATCTCTATCTCACCAGTTCGCATTTTCCCATTCACCTGACTCTTGGGGCGAGGATTGACCGTGCCGATCGCTCTTATTACCGTCTCAAGAGACATGTCTTCCATCTTATGCATCAAGTCAGTTCTCTGTAATGTAAAAATTTTCATCATTTCAATAATCAAAGACCTCTGAATTTTTCTATCAAGGATTTATGAATCACACAGTCGTCCTACATCATCTGGTATTATAAGCTGTGTCGATCCAAAGCCATCTCTGAGTATAATGAATTTATCCATTCTTTGAAACTCCATCCAACCGCAGAGCTCGACTTTTTCTCCCACATTGGCGATGGTTAATTCTCCGCAGTTGTGAGTTCTGTGAGAGTATTTGTCGCGCTTAATGAAAGACTTTTGCAACTCAGGCGAGCTTTGATCAATCGAGGCAACACTGAGTGAAAAAGCGGGCGAAGAGCAGCTGCTAGTAATCTAGAAACACGAAATTTACGGCTTCAAACATCGCAAATGAATTTCATGTTCAAGTTGAGTAATAGAGCTGTTCTTTTACTCGAAGATTTTATAAAGAAAATGACGAAATTTGTGAGGTTTGTACTTGCCGTTGAGGGTTTTGAGGCTAGGACGTGTCGACAACCTCTGAAGAGTTTACCAGAATATAAATTGCACAATATCCGAGCTCGATTATGCATTTTTGAAAAGATATTGATCAAATACACGCGCCAGTTATTTGAATTTGAAAAAGTCGATTTCAGATTTTTTTAGGTTAGAACGTCAATGGCGACATAACCTAAAAACTGTGTGACGTGATTGGAAGGTGATGATTAGGATTCACAATATTAAACTTGTCTGAATCAATATTTAAACATTCTGATTAATAACTTGAGGACTGTTTACAAATCTTGAACATTATAAAATACTATTTTTGACAGATTGATTGAAATCGAAAATCTGATCTAGGGTCGAATCTCGTTAAACTGTGTGGTTCGCGGTTTGTAATATCGCACGTAAATTCAAGTCGTACTAAGGAAGATAGAAAATTCTAAAATGGTTAGTGTAATTATACGAAGATATTAATCGACGAATGATCACCTCGAATCGAGTATTTATGTTATTAATTATTTAACTTTACAGTTGCCGCTTTCTTTGTTAAGGACAGCACAAAATCATCCGATGGTAAACCCTAACCTCAATATCCAAATCGTATTTATAACGTAAGCCGGGTTATCACAGACAATTATTGTTTATTCTTCTCGGTTTCAGCTAGTCGAGTTAAAAAACGGAGAAACCTACAACGGGCATTTAGTCAGCTGCGATAATTGGATGAACATTAATCTCAGAGAAGTCATCTGCACCTCAAGGGTAAAATTTTTCTTCAACTTTCACTAAAAATATAATTTAACATCGAATTTATCATCCTTTTTTGTTTTGAAGTCCAGCGCAAATACTGGAAGTGCATATCGCGTCTCTAATGCCAAAAAGGCATATGCATGGTTTTATGTATTTTTGGTTTTAATTACTTATTTTCTGGCATTAGAGACGCGAGCTGTATGCATTGATTCGTTAAATTTCATAAAATAACACTGCTAACACAGGATGGAGATAAATTCTGGAGAATGCCGGAGTGCTACATCCGAGGGAGTACCATAAAGTATCTCAGAATTCCCGACGAAGTTATAGACATGGTCAAAGAAGATGTGCAAATGAAATCTAGGGGTCGAGGTGAAATGAAAGGTCGTGGAGGACAAAATCAAAGAGGAGGACGAGGCAGCGGCGGAGGTGGAGGAGGAGGAGGAGGTGGAGGAGGCGGCGGTGGAGGAGGAGGTGGGGGAGGCGGCAGAGGTATCCTACAACTCACAATAATTGATATATGATATACTGTAGAAAAAATAATCCCCAGGTTTTTATTTCAGAACGAGTTTCTATATTTATTTTTTCATTTACAGGATCATTCGGTGGACGTGGTGGTCGAGGCCCTGCACCTCTTGGTCGAGGTGGTAACCAAGGGGGTAATAAACTCCAAAATAAACCAAGGACTAAATAAGCTCTAGTGTAACTTAATAATCTAAGCATTGTAATATAAATAAGTCTACAAGTTCTTTGAACTATAAGGAAAATGTTACTACGTTTTAATATTAAACCGCGTGCGTAAATGATATCTCGTATTACTATGTATTTAATTTTAGTAGTATACAACGTCACAGTAAAATAACAATTTCTGTATCAAACATTCGAATTTCATTCTTATATTACGACTCTTAGTTTCGGTTATCGTCTTC
Source organism: Tenthredo notha (assembly GCA_914767705.2). Lineage (NCBI taxonomy): Eukaryota > Metazoa > Arthropoda > Insecta > Hymenoptera > Tenthredinidae > Tenthredo > Tenthredo notha. The sequence goes on along the minus strand of OU611921.1, from coordinate 5,665,913 downwards.
CCAATTCTTGACTTTGAGAAGTAATTCTAAACTGTTATTTCTATTTCTTTTATCTTACTCAAAGAAATTGTTTATAAAATAATGAAGAATTTAATCAAAAATAAGAAAGTTTAAATATTTGAATAAATAATACACTGAAATGTAGGAAAATAAGCTGTGGAAAGCCATCATTTTTTGATTCATTTTTTTGAATGAATTCGGAATTCCCGCGGTTCTTCCTTACCGACATGTTCGCCGAGTACCGCGAGTAGCGCGAGTACAGATTAACGCCTAACTATCTATAGCGGTAGTTGTTTTATGTTGTTTGCGGTAACGTTTCGGTGCTTCGACTCAGAGTCTTTTGCGAATGAAAACAATTCGGAAGTGTGCGATTCTGTTTTCATTCTCATAATAACACACAATCATCTAAGACTGTCGTATAAAAATTGATGAAGTTAATTGTTTGTGTCAATAACGACTTGTGTTTGAATTCTCGAATTTTTTTTCTAATTCACTTCAACGGCGTCGCTGAAGTTCGAAATCTTGACATTTTAACCTCTCTAACAACGAAAGATCCTTTCAACTTTTACATATCTATTAGAATCTCCCCCTCGTGTGTTAACATTGTTATGTGTTACAAATGTGCTTGATAGTAGTTTGCTCCTAAGATCTTGTTTTAAATATCCGAAACTCCGTATCCTGTTTTTTCTCTATCATTTCACTATGAATCTAATCTGAAGTCTAACCTACGTTACGATATACTCTAATACCACTTTAATATGCTGAAATATCAACTTATTACTTATGAAAAGCCTTAAAATATCGTGGGATGGGACAATTCGATTAAAGAAATTTTTTAGTGTCCGCCATATCGCTAACACGGATTTTTCATCACAATCAGCCTTTGGCTTGGCACTGGTAAGTCCAAAATGCGAATATTGAATTTTCAACTCATTCGTAAAATAAAGCGCAAAGTAATAAATGCATAAAATCATAATTTCTTGTTCGTCGGTGAAAAATTGAACCTACTCATTTATATCACACAGATTTTGTAGGAAGATGGAAAAAACCGTTCAGGTACCTGAACTGAAAGAAGAGTTTCACGCAGTTATGGAAGATATAAAACCCAAGGATATAATGGAGCTTGAGGAAATGTACGATTCTATAGAACCGCCGTTACTGAGACCTGAGCATTGTATTAAAGTAGAAGAAGAAATCATAACAATAATGGAAGATGACGATCCCGATGAGGTTGAGATATTAGAAGTAATTGATAACAGTGATGTGGATCCACCTGTCCTATCTCCGAACTATGAAGATTCAAGGGATCGACGTAGTTCCGAAGTTCTTGAAAACCGATTACCATTGTTATGCAGACTCTGTGCAACTCGAAGCGATGGTATGATTAATATGTTTGACCCGTCGGAACAGCACAGAAATATTGTACAAAAAATTGAGTACTGCTGCCTCCCTATTGAGGTAAGAAATTTGTTTATTTTTTAAGAATTTTGTTAGAATGTTTTATATAACAACTCTAAACTCTTGGTAATAATTTTATTATTTCGATGAAAAAAGAAACGTGCAAACTAAAATCTATTCCTACTCTGTATTTGTTATCATTTGTTTCGCAGGTGAAAAAAAACGACAATCTTTCAACAGCAGCCTGCCAGTTGTGCCTAGCTAAATTGGAATTGAGTTATCAATTCTATAAGACCGTAACGGAGGCCAAAAAATTCCTTACCATTCGTGACCAAACGTTTCGAACACCTAAAATAGAGTTGATTCCGGATGAATCTATAAAGAACGATATCATTTCAGACGATTCAAATGATTTAGACAAATGCAGAACAAATAGTTTAAGCCATGAACATCAGGACGCAGATTCGTCTTCAAATGCTTTGGATTTGAGCACCAACCAAGTGCCAATAACGAATGTAACTATGGTAAACAATGTTATTTCATCCGATGTAAATCACGTGGATGAAAACAGAACGAGGAGTTCGAATGATAAACGTCGAAGAACAGGACAGACTTGCAATGCCTTGATTTCTAGTACCAAAAAAGCCTCGATAACAGATGCAACTGTGGAAAATAACATTATTTCCTCCGATGGAACTAACAAAGACAAACAGGGAACAGAGAGTTCAAATAATAAACGTCGGAAAACAGATTTGTCTTCAAATGCCTTGAGTTCTAACACCAATAAAACTCCAATAACAAATACGAAGAAGAATATCATTTCATCTAATGTGGATAACATCCGCAGAGACAGAACAAAGAGTTCAAGCGATACAGATGGAGAAACAGATTTGTCGCCAAATGTCTTGACTTCTGCCACCAAGGAATTGTCAATAACAGATTCAACTGCGAAGAAGATGAATATTTCATCCATTGTAGAAGACGTGGATGAAGACAGAACGCAAAATTCAAGCGATAAATGCCGGAAGACAGATCCTTCTTCGAATACCTCAAGTTTGAGGAAAGCAACATTACAATTAAAACAAGCTACTCCTCATTCTGTACCAAATGATCCAATGTGTCCGAATAATGCAGACGAAGAATTTACTCTTGATGTACAGAGGTCTGATTCTCCTCCTCCTCCAGTCTCAAGAAGTCGTAAGGCATCTAATGACTCGAGAAAAAATGGAATGAGCGGACATTCTGAGCAACCTTCTTGTAATTTATCTGGAAAACAGTTGAGGTACATAGTAAATCATCTTCCAAAGCTTTCATACTTTCAAAATCGTATATAAATCAAATACTGACCGTTGGATTATATTTAAAACATACCTGTTCTACAGCACTCATACCGAAGTAAATACTCATGAAACGAATACTCTTCAAGACTCCAATGATACATCGCAGCTGCTACCATATGAACATATTAGCATCAAGATGGAGCCGATTGTTGGGATGTACTATTGCAAGTATTGTGATGAGCAGTGCGAGGGGGTAAGGATATAAAACCAAATACGCATAAATTATTTTTAATTGAAATTAAAATTATTCTATGTGGTACCTATGTATGTGGGTATGTAGTAGAAAGATTAAATAACATTTTCTGAATTCCAGCCAAGAAGCAACAGACCAGTAATTTAGATTATGTAAAAATACTAACAATTCTTTATTGCAGGAAATTAATCTACTTGATCACATGCGGGTACACATAAATGAATACCCCTTCAACTGTTCTATCTGTGATAAGGCGTTTAAGACGAGAGAACGCAGAAATTATCACATAGTCACACATACGAAAGAAGAAGAATTTCCATGCTACACGTGTAATGCGTCATTTGCCTCCAAATATGCATTGCGGAATCATGAGCGATCCATCCATCGGGATATAAAACGTTACGTATATCTGGAGATAGTTTTTATTGCTTTATCGTTATTCTATTCTAGAAATATATCATTTCGTTCATAATACGAATCCCTGGTTTTTATATTCAAACAGCATTGTGATTATAATTACGATACAACTATAGAGAAAGATGTTATTTCATACAATTTGAATACTTTAGGTGAAGGCAGAGGATATAGATCAAGGAATAGACATCGGACCTCATATTCGTCTTCGAATACCTCAAATGCCAGCAAAGGAAGGTACATTGCAGATGCAACTGTACAAAACAATGTTATTTCATCCAATTTAAATAACTTTGAAGAAAATAATTCAAATGACGAACGTAAAGAAACGAATTCACCTTCGAATGCCTTGAACTGTGGTGTCACAGGAGCGCACAGGACAGATGCAACTATACAGAACAATGTTATTTCATCGAATTTAAATACCTTGGGCAAACATAGTTTAAATGATGAACGTCGAAAAATAAATTCGTCTTCAAATGCCTTGAATTCGAACACAGCATCATTCGAACGTACACAAGATATCTTAAATTCTGTACTGGATCGGCCTACCCTGCCGATATATTCAGACAAAGAATTAAGATCCAGTAGAAAATCAGGATTCAAAAACGAATCAGGATCCAATGAAGAATTAGGATGCAAAGGTTTCGCACCGATTAAAACAAGCCATGAGACATCTGGTAATCCAAGAAAAGAAGAAGTGAGCAAACAAAATGAGAAACCCTCTTGCGATGTATCCGAAGAGCAGATCAGGTATATAATAAATGATAATTTTCTAAAGGTTTTTTATGCTTTTAGAGTCATAGACGGATCGAATGCTGACCGCTTTATTATATTCTGTTTTATAGGGCTCGGGGACAAGTCAATACTCGTGAAAGAAAATGCAAACGCCCTACTAGTATACAGCTAAAACCTGAGAAGCAGCTGATGTCTCTGACTACAACCCTTAAGTATGATTGTGCGGATTGTGGAAGAAGGACTAGGACGGTGAGGATATAAAACGATTTATTTTCAATTAAAATGATAGTTATTACGTGTCTTAGACCCTATGCTTGTCACAAAAGCCATGCAAATATATGTACCACAAAGGATTGGATAATGATTCTTCAATTCCAACCAGGAAGTAAACGAAACAGTTACAATTGTTTTTTGCAGAAACGTCTCATGCGTGATCATATATTACTCTATCACCTAAAAGAGCCTGGAATGGATCGGAAATGTGAAATCTGTGATAAGAGCTTTAGATCGCGGAATACAAAAGCGGATCACATGAGGGTCAGACATTCAAAACATATATCATTCGAGTGCGACATGTGCGGAGCTCGTTTTCGCCGGAGGTGCAATATGTCTAAGCATAGAATACTTCACACAAAATGGGATTTGAAAAAATAATCTATAAGATGTTCAGGATAATATGATTTTATAGCATAAGTAAATTTGGAAGAATATTTCGAAACCGTTTCATTTATCTAATCGTTCTACATTTTCATTATTGAAATCCTAAGGAAAATAAATTTGTACTATAAGGATATGTAATTTTTTGATTACCTAATTCATTATCTACGTTATACATAAATTGAAAATTTCATTTGTCATTGACTCTGTGAATAAATGAAACTAAGAAAGCGGGATATTTATTTAAAAAAATTTATTCTTCCAATAACATTTATTTTACATTTACATTATTATTATTATCAATAAGTTAGATAGCTTAAAATACTCTTATGTGTATGGACTGGTTTTTCTTTTTTACAAGGCTGTTTTTTGAGTATTCATACTCAAGGGAATGGCTTGTAGTTCAGTTCTCATACAAAGAAATTCTCCAAATATGCACATTATGCTTACGGACACAATGTTCATACACCACCAGCTGAACGTCGTTGGAAAACTGTAGTTATATCCCCAACAGCAAAACAGATGAATCAAATGCGCCGTGCATGCAAAATCCATGCATTGTTTAGTCCTTTGTACAATCCACCACAAGACTAATGCCCCTATCAAAGCATTCAGCATGAATACCGTGATTACCATTTTTCCACCCAAATCTCTAACGTGGATTTCACTATACTGAAAAGCATAGTCCAAAGACTTTGTAGAGCCCAGAAGCGACGCTACTATCCATATCCATACACCGAGGCAAACGTACATCACAGCTTGAACGGCTATTATTTGTGATATTATGAGGATTGGATCCCATGTTGTTTTCCGAAATTGACCCGAAATGTTGTTCATTTTTCTTCTTAACTTTTCTAAACCTTGTTTCTTGCCTCGCATCTAGTCGGTTGGATTGAGTTACGTGAATATTGAATCTGATCGCTTGCTCTTCTTGATGTTAATACGCATCTTATCAATGAGTCTGAAAAATAATTATTTATTTATTCTAAGAGGATGGATTTTTTTCACTGATTTTTTTTTTTTCCGTTTTTGTCTTTATATCCAAAGTCTGATAATATTTCACTTATTTTTCTCGAATCTTTTTATTACCTAACCTATGATGATGCTATTCGTGAATTTTTCATCTGAGCAAGAGTTGATGGGAGGCATGGAAACCTGTGACGTTATTCTATTTTTTTTTAAATAATTTGATCAGTTATTTGCCTTTTAGGTTAAACCAAATCACCAATCTACGCTGTCAGCTGTAGGTTATGACCGAATAGCAACGTCACAAAACTCGTGTAGATATACGTGAATCATATCCAATATGGTGGCGCTTGGTTAACATCGACTGTCACATCGCTGATTTATTTATTTATTACTTAAAAACTAGGGAACGACATGACAGAAGATAGTTATTGTAGATTTCTGGGGCAAAAGTTTATTTGAATAAACAGCAGGAAGATTTTTTTCGATTCATATAGGGACGAGTAATAATCAGTCTGACGTAGAGACGCGTTGCGTAGTAAATATTGGTCGGACGTGGTCGTAGACGCGTTTTAGTCAGCTGATCACTCTTGAGAATCATCTAAGGAATGTCTAAATTGACGTCAGATTGCGATGGTACCATCGGGAAACTTCAAAAAACATGACGCAATTTTTGTTTTGACGACAATTACTGTTCATTGACGAGTAGAAAGTGGCTAAATATGTCATTTTATAATTTTTTTCGAGACCTATTCGGTTTAGGAGGAAGACAACAACCTCCCAACTATGGGTAAATATTAAATCAATAAGTTTTTCGTGTTTTCTTTCTTTCTTCCGCAAAGTCTTACGCGCTATGACAGCTCAATGTTATTTCTCGCAAATATTTCTCCATTAATAATATTCATTTAACGTAAAATGAAGCTGTATAATGTTTCGGAGAAATTCAACATCGGAAACTGCTGTACTCAAAAATTACGTCTATAGTTTTTAATCGACTTTCTTGTTCCTACTGCAGGTTTGAAGATCAACGACAACACGGAGATGAGTTTAGAAATCCGATTTGGCAGACCGACGAGGACGACGACGACGACAATGATGATTTCAGGTGCTTTTATATTGTCTATGATATTGTAGCGTTAAAAAATATCCACAATTGGAGAGCTGCCAGTTCGTTCAGCTGCTAATCTCATCGCCAAACCTTTTTTCTCTGAAACACAGAAGAATTCTTACCCGGCTGTATCCGTTGAGAATAATCAAGAGAATAAAGGCTTTTTTCTTATTATTTATTGCAGGCAACCTGGACGAGGGAATCCTGGCGCTGGACATTTCAACATTTACAGCGATCCTTTCGAAATAACTCGTTATTTTGAAAACCAGATGGATGGCATGCTGAAAAATTTCTTTGGATTCGATAACGACAGTATAACATTGCCGTTCAGTGATCAACGTGCGTAGATAGGTTTTTATTACCGCCGCTGCTGTTATGTTGAATAATTGTTGATTCTGTATAGCAGTTTTCATAACAGCGCAGACTATTTCATTTTCATCTTAGAGACTTTTACTCATTACATTTATCACCGTTTTACAGCCAACGACCATTTTCATCATTCGATTTCCACCGAGCCACCAAAAAAAGGAAATCTGCGAGACGACGTACTAAAACCTGGCTACGAAAGCCTTGAGTCACAGAATTACCTCTCCCCTGATAAACAAAAATTAGACATTGATTTGGACGGAAAGTAAGATAATCTCTCGCAAGAAACTCGTGATCGTGAACGGAATATTGTGTGAATAAGTTATATTTATTACAGAATTACTAGCGACGAATTATCAAACGTTTGGAAAGATCCGTCCGCTTTGCAAGGCTCAGATTCTTATAATAATACACCGCAGAGAAGTCCATTCTTTTTTCACTCCTTTGGTCAGTCAATATCTACGAAAATAATTCGAAAGTCTGATGGTACCATTGAACAACGTCGTACGGTCAGAGACTCTGAAGGGAATGAGGAAACTACAGTCACACATCAAATTGGAGATCAGACGCATACTGTTGTTATAACAAAGGATAAAAATGGGGAGATGACAGAAACTGAGATCATAAATTCTGGAGATCAGATAGGACGTAAGTTAATTCATCATTCTTTTTGATGAGATATCAATTTTAGAAGTTTATTAATAGTTGTCAAAGCACAAATGAAGGCGATATCTAATTATATCCATTTGAAATTTTCAGCCAGCTCTGAAAGGACGTTTTTAACTTTAACAGACGAGCCGCGAGATCTTCGAAATCATCCTTTGAACCAGTTCCCTTGGCACAAGTTCTTTGGACCAAACCCAAAATTATAAATTAGGAAGTATACGCTTATACCTAAGCAAGTGGGTTTGTTGTAATATGATGGAGTTTCGAGCTGGAACTAAAGTACAGCCAAGCTTGATAGTGCCGATAAATGTAGTGTAAATAAAGTTGATGCATCTCAACTCAAGTAAATATTTCATGCAGTTGATGGTTTGAGGATTGAATAACATAAAACAGTCTTATATTTTTCAGCTACAAATTTATTCACTGCTTTATACTCTGTACACGTTACATAATTATATACAATCTATTGAATCTATCGGGGCTATTCTAAGTATAACTGAACCATATTCCTTCTCAAATAACTCATTCTAATTTGAAAAATATACTCGTACGAGAGTGGAATAATTAGGTAATATTTGGCGATTCATAAATAAAATTATATAAACTTTCTTAGAACGTCCGTAAAACTGATCGTTGAATACTTTTTATGTTTACTTGAAGATTTAATAATCACAATGTCGGATACAGCTATGTACAGCTACTAATCAAACAATCTCTTAAAATCACTGCTTGAAACAATTCAGAGAATTAATAATTTGCACATGAAGACATAGCTTTTCAATCAAGTAGGTAAATTCTGGCAAGGTTGTGATAATGTTACGAATTTATTACAATCATTTTCAACTCATGATTAATAATATAGAAATATTAGCAGTGTACTTTTGTACGTATAAAATGATATAACATTGTTAGTCGATTTATTTATTGAGATGGATGAAAAGCAGAATTCAGAACTCGAGTTCTCAGATAATTAATGAATCAAGAGTTTGGGGTACCTCGTAGGTTGCATAATAAAATACTGTTGTAGACGTATAACTAAACTCGTACGACGTATATATATATATATGTATATATATATATATATATATTGTTATTGTGTAATATAACAAAAGTAACTAGATACATTAAAATTGTAATGAAGTAAAATTTACTTGTTAAATAACATAACAAGATAAATTTTTCTTTGTTATCACTTCGTAAGTAGGTATAATCAATAATCTAAATTGATTATTAACTAGGTTGAGAAGTTTCATAAAAACAAGTAAGTGAATCGAAAAATAAATCCATAGAGGTGCTTTATTTCATTTATGTAATTTTTAATATTTAATTATTACCTTTCTTTATATAAGTATGTATATTTATAATATTTATATTATAATGTTTTATTCGTGAACAAGCGACGAGTTTACCTTTCAATTCTATCTGCCCATTACAATAATCAATTGATTGAACAGTCAAGTAAAATCATTGATAGAAACATACATTTCTCGTCTGATTTCATATTATTACCTATTTACTACCTATTAATCACACATCTATATTTCATTCGCGAATTACTAAATACCATGATTTTATTCTGGGGGCAGATAATTATATCTTTTTTAAACTCATTGCTTGTCCAACGGCTTTATTGATGCCACAAATTATTATGTGTAGTTCCATTATTTACAATATTTATTATCACGAGGAATTTATACTCCAGATTGGTGCGACATAGAAAGCGTCAAATGATCTCATTTTGCCAATTATCAATTACCAAAGACCTATTAGGGAATTTCTTTATAAAAGAATTTCCTCTCCATAAGGAAAACTCTAGTGATTCATTATTTCGTTGGAATGCAATTTTCTGTTTGATATTTCAATCAAAGGATATTGTAATCTTTTATTTCTTTCTTGCGTTCAATTCTTTTCTTTTTCTTTCCCTTTAAAATACGTTAATGACTTGTTACTACTTTTTTGAAGATCAAAGTAAGCTCATGGGCTTACAATAGTTTGACATTTTCTACGTGAATCAATCAGAATCCCTCAACATTTGGCTAAGTCTCCCAAGCACATTAGCTTGGGACAAATCGCGCCTAATTTTGGCTACCACAGCTATGTATTTTATTTCAAAGCTCTATAGTCCAAGTGCAATATCGTGAGATAAGTATTTAGTCCAGTTTCAATCATTTTGAGAAAATGATAAAGTTTCTCTTTTTGTATTTATAGTTTTTTTTTTTTTCATTCTATTAGCTATGCCTATTACGTAGCAAATATCTTACGTGATTTCGACAATCTAGTAAGAATTAAGCCTATACATCTATATTTTAGTAGAAAAGTTGCTCGTGCTCGTGAATAAAGTATTTTAAAAAAATATCCAGCACCGTTAAAGCCACAGTAAAAACAGACATAATAATCAATCGATTTCACCGACTTTGCACTTAGACTATATTGCCTTCTATTGTATGCAATTAATTATTAATATAATGAAGTATTTATACAACGTTAAGGTTTGGTTCCTAAGTGTGCAATGCACTCTGGTGCAGTTTGACTTCATTCTGAAATTAGAAATATTAGGGAAACCGTGAATGATGGATAATCTAATTGCCTTGACATTGATGGGAAAGATTTAGAATTTAAACAGATGAAAAGTTATCGGGAAATCGGTTTACCAGTTCTAGTTTTGAAGCTGCATATAGTTCGGTCATTCCTGACCGAAACCCTCCGTTTCTTCAATTGCATAGTTCAGCTTTTCTACCATTTGATCGTAACTTTTATACGGCGGAAGGTCTAGCCTGTTGAAACATGTGTGTGATCTCGGTAACCATGTATCCTTGCCTACTTTCTCTATGCAAAATCTCTGCGGTCCATTGCTCCCTAAATTAAATTCAATTAAATCAACTTCATGTTTTATAGTTTTCAAACGAGGGATGAAAAAATTGTTTGTCTCTTTGCATCAAAATGACTTTGAAACTTACCCATCAATTCAGCAAATCCACCAACTGGTACACGACACGTTCCTGTGACGAATTGTAGTAGCCTGGCCCTTTTCTCACTGTCTGTTGTTCGTACAAACTGTAAGAATTGATGCATTAGAGGTTCATCATATGGGAAATAATAGAGCTGCGTTTTTCTAAGTTCAGATTTCGAAGTATTTACCTGCCAGAACCAAAGAACTTGTTTACTGCTGCGAGTATAATGCCTGTAAATAGCATTGCGTTGCCAATCGTCAACGTCAATCTCTTGCATTCCGCAGAGCATTAACTCCAGCTCTCTTTCATCGAAATATTTAAGCCATTCTAGAGGTACAACCTCGTTGAAGCCTTCCAAAAAGGCTTTGGTCTGTTCTTCAATACCCCTGGTCATTCGCCACTCTGTCATCAGTCTGAAAAAAGAAATATAGGAATAGGAATAGAAATAGTTTTATTGTGAGTTCAATACGAATTAGAGAAGTGAATTGAATCTGGGATATTACCTCATGTACTCTTCCTTGTTCTCTTCAACAACTCGGATTTTATCACCACCGTCTTTTAGCTCGTGGTGTATAACTTGGCCAAGAATTTCGAAATCAACACTGTAATACAATTCAAGACCACAATCGTCTATGTTATTGTCTTTTATCCATACGAGAGAATTGTAGAATTCTGGATCTATGGATTCGATATCCTTCATGATTAACTTCTTGTTTAACATTCGTTTGTAAAAAGGCATTGTGAATCCGCTGTAGATAAAACGTCCGTGGTAAAGTGCCTGAGGAAGCAAGAAAGAAAAAAAAAATAGTTGTATTTGAATGAAAATTCTTTGAATCTATTCCAAACAACTCTAACAAATTGTAAACAATTAAAACCCACCATCGCGATGAACCTGCCAATGAATTTGAAATACTGTAGGTGATCGGGATTCACATAGGACGCTGGGTTTATTTGTAAACTGTAGTTACTTTTGTTAGCATATTCGAAGAGGCAGTACATTGGATTCAGTACTTCGTGACTCAGCAAGAAGAACCATTCCCTGTTCAGATAAGAAAAGAGTTATCCCAATATGATCAAATTGTGAGTTCAAACATACATTTACGGTTGTTATAAACTTTGATAATTATTTGATTACAGCTTACCTAGATACTCCGCCGTAGTCCAAACCCTCCTCACCCTTGAATATAATGTACAATCTTCGCCTGAGTTCGTAAGCCGGTAGTCTCATGATCTGGTGATAGGAATCTTCGAACAAAGTTTGCCGAGTAACGCTGATCTTTATATGACTAGGTAGAGCGTTGCTGTGGCAGAGGTACCGGAACTGAGATAACTTCCAGCGAAAAGATCTCTCGTATGCCCTTGGTACTCCGTAAACACCCTTAGGCCTGAAAGGTGATGTAAAAACAAACTTGTTATCATAACTTGATCAATTCATTGTTCGATAAAAATCCCGAAGTGCTCTGATGTACCCTTTTGGCGCTCCTGGTCTTGGATCTTGGAATGTAGTGGTTCTTGAATTGTGATCGACAAAGTACCGCACTCCGTCTTCTGTTAATCTAATTTCCCAACCATCTGGTAAGGGAGGCTCGTCCATCCCAGTCTCTTGTCCTTGTGTTCTTGGATCCTCCCACTGCGTCGTTCGATTTTTATGATTAACATAATAAACTCTGCCTTCAGGCTGCTTGCGTCTCTCCCAGCCAGCCGGCAGTGGCCCTAGAGCGTCGTCCTGTTCGGCGACTGCTGTCGAGGGTCCAGCTACTGCTGCTTGACCGCCATGAGCCTGTTTGTAAAAGAATAAGGTGAGAATAACCAGAGATGAATTGAATTGTGCTATTCTAATCCTGATAATTACCTGGGGATAAAGAAATCTTTGATTTCCTTGCTGGACAACATGCTGTCGTTCTCCCTGCCAGTGTTGGAAATGCTGCAGCCTCTCTGTGTTTGGCCGTTGCCAAGTAGTACTTCTTGTATTATGATCTACGTAATAAATTCTGCCACGAGGATCCCTCCTCACTTCCCAGCCTGGTGGCAATGGCTGTGGCCTTTCCCAGGAAGTACTGCGAGTATTGTGATCCACATAATACCTGCATAAAAAAATGAAAAAAGGTATTTTATAAAACTGTGGAAATGTATCTTTAATCTATATGTATATGAAAAGAAGACTGTAAAGTATATGATAAATGATAGACAGAAGTATGGAGTTATTACAGTGGAAATGGGACGTTGATCATTTGCGAGAGGAACATCTGTTGAGCTTGAATTTGAATATTCGTCAGAACTGAGCTTGAATTAACTAGTTAATTATATTACAGGAATCTTTTGGAATAAAAAATGGAATAATACTTCGGTTCATCTAGTCAGAACATATTTTGTTAATGATTGATTAGAAAACAGTCGAGTTTCATTATGCGGTGCACAGTAGCAATTCACATTCATAAAATTGTAGTTTGAATGAAATGAATCATTTCTACAGGTCTTAGGATTAGCAGGGAAAGACAGAACTGAACTAACATAACAGTTGAAGTGACTTCTCTAGCCTTCGGATTGAGAGAGGGAGAGAGAGAGAGAGAGAGATGTGAAATAGGAAACTTAGATAAGTTAGTACAGTGATATGCCGACGAGTCAAGATTAAGTCATCACATTCTTATCACTTTGAACCCTGATGGTCACAAGGGAACAGCCAGCCAATGTGTGGCTTCAAGTGCGTATACTACTTGTATTTGAAACAATGAATATAAATAATCATATATTATGATGAATCATAAAAACTATATGTATAAATATCTATAAAGGATGTCGCAGCTATCAGTCATCACTACATTCAAAATACTTCTGTTTACAAAGCTGGAGAATTAATAGAGAGAAAAGTTTAATATCCAACTTATTGTATCTTTTCGGGTAACCGGTCTTCTTGTAATCTTTTATCCGCATTCTGTCTAACAATTTACCTTCTACCATAGACATCGTATCTCATCTCCCATCCAGCGGGTAGAGGTTCTTCCGGCTGATTACCGTTATCAGCCTCCCCTGGAACCCCTGAAGGTCCAGCAGATGCTGGCTGACCTGGAGGTGGCCCTGTAGATCCGCTGCTGCTATCCGCAGCAATATGATTACTGACTCCATTAGCCATGGGCGAGGTGAGGCCAACAACTTGCGTATTATTAACATTGTTAACATTATTACTGGGCTGAACCCCGTTGTGACTAGGATTGTGAAGAATATTTGTTGAACTTCTGTGCATCGCTGGCTGCAAAACTGAAGGCACTGCATTTTCAGCTCCATGTAATCTCATGCGAGCTCTCACACCGCCGTTTAGAATACTTCGATTGTTTGTAGAATCGCTGTTCGACGAGCCTGAAACCAGAAAAAAGGTATTCATTGTTTTATCAAAAAATGATGGACAGAAATCTGACATCCCTCTATATATTATATTCATATATGTACCAAGTGGCGTTAAAGCTCCACTTGTTATTCCTTGGTTGTGGCGAACTTGCTCGCATGAATTAGACGGGGTAACTTCATTCATGTCGATTTTCAGGCCATCAAACAAAGTGACCAGTTCTCCGATTTTTGAAAGTCCACCATAAGCGTCGTGTTTATTCTCACTCATCAAATCAAGGGTCAATTCGACGTTGTCCAACTTTCCGTTATAGTATGACAATACTTGGAACAAGTTTATGCGCTTTTCTCCGATCAATGCATCTCTCCGAAAGGTACTGTGATCCAAGAGTTTCAAATGTAGCTGAGAGTAGGGCGTTACAAGGATTGTAAACTTCTCAACCCACTTTGGCTGGTAAGTAGATTTAGCGATTTCTGTTTTACGAGGACTCTTGTCATCGACTGAGAATTCAACATATGGATTCGGCTTCAGAAAAGACGAATTACGCAATATCGCTCCTTCGACTGAAAGAACAATGCAGATGTATAAGGTATACGTCTGTTTACAGAAATCAAAAATACTCAAAAAAAATTCAATACGGGAATATTAATTTACTAGTTATGCTGAGCTGGTGAAACCCTGGAGTTGCAACCTCCACTTCGCACTGTGACATGGTTCGCTGTTGGTTTTCAATTCAGCAATATAATCTCAACAAATCATTCATATTAAAATTGAGATTTCGGGGCACCGTATACCTGCGGGAAATATAAGCTGTATACAACGCATTGATCACACTTAAATGTGCGTAAAGGAGTTGGTTTATCATCTGTTATAGTATTAGGTGCAATAAATTATAAGATAAGTGAAATTATGGAAGCCGTTTGGGTGTTTTTCTGTTCTTTTCTTTTCTTTATACGGACAAAGGTGGATTTTTGCTAACTAACAAACGTCTAAATAATCGCTACTTCATTTGTCAGTTAGCAAATGGTGAGTAGTAATAAATAAAGAAATATTAAGCAGACAAAAGAAACGATTGATATGAAATCTAGATATTGAAAAGTTAAAGAATAGGTAGAATGTAAAGCCTTGAGGATCATTCGTTGGTATCACGTGTCTAGATAATAACGAGAAATTACGCAATGAGGAAATTAAATTTGGAATAAACATTATTCATTAATTGATGTGTCATTGAAAAGAATAATGAAAAAATAGGTGTGAATATTCTGGCAATCAATAAAGAATTTTCTATTGAAATATTACTGTTTTGGGTAAGCAGGAGTGTGTAGAAAATGTCTTTGTAACAATTAGAGGATTTTGTTTATTGGTGTAAATGCGCGAGGGAAATAAAGGAGAAATTATTAATCATTTACGGGACATTAATCCTGACGTTTCGCGGATGGTTCATTGGTCATACGTCGCGCGTATAACTTATATACGTATTTATTGTGAAATACGAACCTAAATAGTTTCAAAAAAATGTTCTAAGGCGCGTACAGTCTTGAAACATCGCTCGCTCGTAACACCGTCGATTATAAAGCACTAAATTACGGTGCAAAAACACTCTGACTATTCGCTATCGAAAAATTTTACTATCTAACGTCAGCCATCTTGCTATACGTCAGATCTAAAAGCGAGAAGTACGAAATAGTGAGATAAATAATTGCTGATAAATTGGCGATTAGGTTTAAGGCTTTTAGTGCACAAGTAAATTAGGGAATGTCATGATTCACGCGCGTTAGCTTTTTTTTTCCATTATCTATATTCCATATCTGATCAGCGAATTGGTCGGGAATTTTTCTTTTCCAAAATTAAAACATAAGCAACTCACATGAGCCGCGTAGTTCTTACGCCGTGGTTATAGACGTTTTACCATTTAAACACTCTTTCGAAAATAATTATTTCGTATTCCAGAGGACCACATGTGATTTTTACCATTCGAATAATGGGAGCTGACGCTAAAGTCGAATATCTGATAGTCGATACTAGTGCCTTTATCAGAAATGCAGCTATTCAGGTACCAAATATCACAATTATAAATTAACAGTCGCTGATATGACGGTGAAAAAAGTCACACTGACACTAACAACGATTTAGGTTATATCATCTTCTCGGTTGGATGGAAATTTTATTTTTTTATCACATATTTATACGATAAGATTTTAATCTATCGATATCATATCAATTCGTGCCGAAATGTTTCCCGTCGTGATAAATATTCGTGATTTTAATTTTTTTTTCTTTTTATCAAACAGGACATTGCTGCCAACGTTATTACTGCCCAAGATGTTGTCAATGAAATCACAAATAAACGACAACTCAGAAGACTCGTCGTGCTGCCCTACGATTTAATCATCAAAGATGTTTTTCCAGAGAATATCCAATTTGGTTAGAAATTTTTTAAAACAATCCACAAACAATTTGTTTCATGATCGCTCATTTTAACATTATTTTATTTTCATCTTTCTCTTAGTAACAGAGTTTTCTAAGAGGACGGGAGACTATCGCAGTCTCTCAGCGACCGATATCAAAGTCATCGCCCTCACTTATCAACTTGAAAAAGAAAAGGTTGGAACTCATCACCTTAATGAAATTCCCACAATATCTTTGACTGCGAATGTCAGCACCAAGGCGCGCGATGATCAATTGCACAATGTAGCGGGATTCTTTTTACCACAAAATGATGTAAGGGATTCAATACAGAGATATAGGAAAAGTAGTTTGAAACTACAAATTGTGAACTAAATGATTAGACTAACGACTAAAAGACTGTTTCATTGTATTAATATAATTCATTTTTCTTGGTAGAAACAGTCGAAAGACACTAATGAAGATAATAGTTCTGGTAAAGATGAGGAAAAGGATTTACAGGATAAATTACAGCTGGTGATCGCGCCGAAAAATGATAGCGAAGAATCCTCTGAGTCCGACGATTTTTCTGAATGCTCTTCTGTGTCTGATTATGAAACTGCTACCTCTGACGTTGAGAACATTGAGACGGACAGCTTGGCCGATAGATTTTTAGCTTTAAAATGCAAACCAGAGGATTTAGAGCTTGAAGAAGACAAAGATGTGGACGATATCTTAACACCAGCTAAGGAAGATGATGGTTTTGATGATGAGGACGAGGAGAGTGGAGAGGAGGATGAAAGCGAGGATGATGACGAAGGCTGGATAACGCCAGGTAATTAAATTTTACAGATAAGAGACTGTAATAACATTTATAAGGATTAAAAATAATGGTTTAAGAAATGAACAATCAATGAAGGAGAGATTCATTTATTTATTTCAGGAAACATTATTAAAGTTAAACAAGAAATGGATTCGGATATTCAAGAGGAAAAACCAGCCCGAGTCGCTTGTCTGACAACCGATTTTGCCATGCAAAATGTATTGAAACAAATTGGGCTACAAGTTGTTAGCTTGGATGGAAAAGTTATCAAACAGCTTAGGACTTTCATATTAAGATGCTACACATGTTTTAAAACTACCAGCATTATGATCAAGGAGTTTTGTCCCAGTTGCGGAAATAAGACTTTAAAAAAGGTCGCTGTCTCACTAGACGAGAACGGAAAACAGCAGATCCATATCAATTTTCGAAAGCCACTTACAGCTAGGGGAAAAAAGGTAATGATTTGTTTGGGAATTCTTCTATTTGTATATAATTGAAAATTTGCATTTATTTCATTTTACTATTTTGTTTGACGACTTTAATTTATTGTGTTTCAGTTTTCCCTGCCAACACCACAGGGAGGAAGACACGCGAACAATCCAATTCTCTTTGAAGATCAACCAAGGCCTGATCAGCGACCAACGAGACTGGCACGAATGAAGAACGATCCATTGAACGACGATTACATTGCTGGATATTCGCCGTTTGTAATGCGCGATATTAATTCGAAGTCAGCTATGCTCGGGATTCGTTCAGGCACAGACATCAAGCATTGGATGCGGAAGAACCCCAATCAAGCTAGAAGGAAGAGAAAATGATTATCCCATCAGAGCTTAAAATTAACCTTGGAGATTCTATTGAAAAAATATAAATGAATATAAGCAAAAATGTACTTTAATTATTTATTGGAAGTTCTGACAAATTCTTAGTATACCAAACGCTGTACAATCTATTCAGCAGATAGATAAGTGTCTTATAACAGTATAATTGTCAATTAATAGTATTTTTCGAAGTAGAAAATTAGCTACATAATCCTGAAAAGAATATTCGGGTATACTAAGTATGCTGAGAATTCGTCAGCTACCCTGCTAATAAGTATCGAATCATACTACATATCATTATTAGCTTGGTCTTGAGTTTATATGATTGTTGTTATTAAGGCCCTTATCTAATATAAAGTTTGTTTTGATTTGACACGTTGACCCCGAAAGACCGTTCTTGAATTCTTTGGTACGCCGATCGGCCGCTCGGGGACAGGGCTTTAAATACCTCGACGAGGAAGAAAATCCACCAGTCCACAGAAAATCTTTGAAAGTAGAGTTTCGATTTCGGGAAAATATTAACATAAAATAAAACCTCACGTGTCCAACTATCCGCCAGTTGTTTGTTTTCTCTTTTCTCATCTTCTCGCCTATATCTGTCGTGAACACAGTGATTCGCAACACTGCAAGTATCCATGTAATAATAAGATCGTTTATGCAAACATGTATTATTCGTTTATGGAATCGTTTATGTAAACATGTATTATTATAGTAAATTGGCGCATTCTTGAATAAATATCCCTTGAAATTGTAAATCATCGATCGTTGAATCATTTTCCCCTGTCCTTTCCTTGCCTATAAGTCGAAAATCATGAAAATCGCATGATTTCATAAAGCCCCGAAGTATTTTTGCAATATTATTTACTACCACGTGTTTTTCGGGACCACGTGTTTTTAGAGTCTAAAACCACGTGTTTTTAGGGTCCAAAACACGTGTTTTTAGGGTCCAAAACCACGTGTTTTTTGCGTTGTTTTCTAGTGTTTTCCGATTGCCTATATTCAGGCGTATTGAACTTAGGAAAAAAATTGTAAAAATCGCTACTATGAATAAGCATGGAGAGACGTGCATGGAGCAACGCATGCATGCCTGTATCAATACACTATTCCTTTCCCCCTCCAAAAATTTTAGAACACCTCCTCGGGTCAGATGTTCTCCTGATACCAGAAGATATTTTTCGAGTTAAAATTCAAAAAATTGTCAAAATAGCTAATATGAATGAACGTAGAGAGACGTGCATGGAGCAACGTATGCATGCATGTATCAATACACTATGTCTTTCCCCCTCCAAAAATTTCAGCACACCTCCTCGGGTCAGATGTTCTCCTGATACCCAGGAGATATTTTTCGAGTTAAAATTCAAAAAATTGTCAAAATAGCTAACATGAATGAACGTAGAGAGACGTGCATGGAGCAACGTATGCATGCATGTATCAATACACTATGTCTTTCCCACTCCAAAAATTTCAGCACACCTCCTCGGGTCAGATGTTCTCCTGATACCCAGGAGATATTTTTCGAGTTAAAATTCAAAAAATTGTAAAAATCGCTACTATGAATAAGCATGGAGAGACGTGCATGGAGCAACGCATGCATGCCTGTATCAATACACTATTCCTTTCCCCCTCCAAAAATTTTAGAACACCTCCTCGGGTCAGATGTTCTCCTGATACCAGAAGGTATTTTTCGAGTTAAAATTCAAAAAAATGTCAAAATAGCTAACATGAATGAACGTAGAGAGAGACGTGCATGGAGCAACGTATGCATGCATGTATCAATACACTATGCCTTTCCCCCTCCAAAAATTTCAGCACACCTCCTCGGGTCAGATGTTCTCCTGATACCAGAAGGTATTTTTCGAGTTAAAATTAAAAAAAATGTCAAAATAGCTAACATGAATGAACGTAGAGAGAGACGTGCATGGAGCAACGTATGCATGCATGTATCAATACACTCCTAAAATAAGGTATCAACTGCCAGAAATCCAGAATTTTTCCTGATGGCTAGCCCATGAAACGCCGTAACTTAATTTAATTTGAAATTCGACCAATCAGGAGGCTCCTTTTCGAGAAATTGAGCCTAAATTGGCTCAAGCAGCCTCCTGATTGGTCGATTTTCTGGCCTCATCATAAAGCGACTAAAATTGAGGTATCAACTGCCAGAAAATCGATTTCTCAAAAAGTTCCAACTGCCAGAAATCCGACTCCTTAAATAAGGTATCAACTGCCAGAATCTTTTTTTCGACCTTTTTTCTGAATTACTACAATACGCCTGAGTATAGGCAATCGGAAAACACCAAATAGGCAACAAAAATTAACATGGGCCTTGTCGTTTACACGAATGGCATGCGGGTTGCATATGGCAAGGCGGACCAATTATTTATTAATAAAATATATATTAATAATAAAATTAATTATTCATTGCAAAAATAGTTCGAGGCTTTATGAAATCATGCGATTTTGATGATTTTCGACTTATAGGCAAGGAAAGGACAGGGGAAAATGATTCAACGATACAATTTCAAGAGATATTTATTCAAGAATGCGCCAATTTACTATAATAATACATGTTTACATAAACGATTTCATAAACGAATAATACATGTTTGCATAAACGATCTTATTATTACATGGATACTTGCAGTGTTGCGAATCACTGTGTTCACGACGGATATAGGCGGGAAGATGAGAAAAGATAAAACGAACAACTGGCGGATAGTTGGACACGTGAGGTTTTATTTTATGTTAATATTTTCCCGAAATCGAAACTCTACTTTCAAAGATTTTCTGTGGACTGGTGGATTTTCTTCCTCGTCGAGGTATTTAAAGCCCTGTCCCCGAGCGGCCGATCGGCGTACCAAAGAATTCAAGAACGGTCTTTCGGGGTCAACGTGTCAAATCAAAACAAACTTTATATTAGATAAGGGCCTTAATAACAACAATCATATAAACTCAAGACCAAGCTAATAATGATATGTAGTATGATTCGATACTTATTAGCAGGGTAGCTGACTAATTCTCAGCATACTTAGTATACCCGAATATTCTTTTCAGGATTATGTAGCTAGTTTTAAACTGGGTTACAAAGCCTGCTGGCTGAAAATTAGTCGCAACCAGCTCAGCTTGTTTTCTGTACAACGTTTCAAACGGAATCGATTCTTAGGCTAGATGCCCGATTTTACCAAAACTGATTCAAAAAGAACTGTAATTACGAACTATTTGTTTATGCTACTTTATTAATACTCCACGGTGCAGAGTTGTCTTGCGGTCATTCCCCCGGTGCTTGGACTGCTTCACTCCCTGGTGTGAATCCCCTGTGTTTCGAATAATCCATTCATTGGTGAGAGTCGTCAGTCTATAGATTCTTCCAGAGCTCCTATTGAAGATGGGCTGAAGATGAACTCAAGCTGGTTTTCCGCCGCTGAACAACACCTGCGAAGATGAAAATAAAATGAAAATAGACTAAATTGGATAAATTGAACCAATGTGTTATTCGAGCAAACATTCTCGACCAAGAACTAGATAGATAGATTTGGAAAGGCTATTTAATGAATAAAGAGACATAGTTTATTATTTCAATGCAACCTGCGATGGCCAGAACTTATTCAATGATAGAAATTATTCGGCCGATATCTCCGTTGCCCCTGAGAACAGGTAATTAAATGGGAGGTCGATTACAGTTTTCAAAGCGAACAGTACTAGACTACGAGAAAAACAGAATTATATTTTCGAATATCGACAGTAATAATATTATTATCACTATAATATGACAATTGTTTTAAATTCTTAGAACAATATACGAATTTATCGGATAAAACTCTCTCGCGTTTAATATTTGTATATTTGAAACAGATGTGAGAGGTTATGTTTGTCGGTTATTCCGATTTTCAGAAAGTAATTCATTTTCTTACAGGGTCAAGGAAGCACGTTGCTTCATTTCCTACAAAACTAGACAAGTTCCTGACTATCGCAGGAGTTAACAATTATGAGCAGGCGCGGTACCCATGCTGACTCGTTGACACCACGAGGCTCACTGGGTCACTGGGTGACTGACCGTATCACACCGCTTACTATAACAAGTGAGTCACTCTTACCCTAGGTCAGTGCTCGTTCTCACCGGCTCAGCGCGTGGAGAGTGGCGTCATCGGGTAGGGAGTTGAATAATTCGAAATAGCACACATCAGTTTGCGGGTTGCCTATCAGGTATGCGATCTATGTGAAAAACAAACAGTTACTCTTCGTCAGGTGAAATTTTGTGCTAAAGGAAAGATATTACTTTGACAATTGTTTAAAAAAAAAAAACAATAATGGCAGAATTGTCGATGATAGATGACATCAATGCCGTGTTAGAAAAAGGCGTAGAGACTAAGTTGGAAGAGGTACTATACACATATTTGTTGAATGAATTTTAATAAGTTTCCTTACAGAATCGTATCGTATATATCCATACGTATATTAATGTATAGGCCATACTGCAGTATAACTTTCAAAGCTTGTTTAATTATCGATAATTATTCTCAGGCAATGAAGCTTAGGAATGAGTATAATACACGCTCTCTAAAAACCTGTAGAAACGAACATCTTGATTCGAAGTTGATCTCCATTAAAGAAGTCGAAACTTCACTTACGAACGAGTTAGATTCATTACATGATACCAAGGTAACCCTCCGTTCCGATATCGATGCTACGTGGGAATTGGTGACTAAAAACCGCGAGAAGGTATTTGGGCTAAAATCTGAACAGCTGGAGAGCCAAGAGCTTCGATTAAAGGAAGTGTGAGTAGAAAGAAAAGCTAGTTTATGTATGTAATGAAGCATTATTTTACCAATAATATCATTTTATTTTTTATTGTATTATTACGTAGGGAATTATTCGGTAGGCAAATTTCCGAAGGTATTCCAAAGTTCCGAAATGCCCTCAGAATCTATGTAAGTATTAGGATCAGAGTAATACAAAAGAGTTGGGTAATGAATTTTGTAATATAGAAGATTTTTTTCTCTTTTTCATTTACGTAGAGCGAAGATTACCTGACAGAAGAGATACAGGAGATCAGAAATGAGAATCGATACGTTAGGAATGAAATCGGAAACATTGATCGAAAAATTGACAATTTAGAGGAAATAGAAACGACTTTGATTCCAGGAAAAGAAACAGCAATAACAGAACTGCAGGAGCTCAACGCGATTTGGTTATTGTTTTTTCTATTTTAATTATTATTCGATTTATTTTATTTTACCAATATTGCGAATCACAGGTAGAAAACTAACGCAGTAATGTTATCTCTTCCCACAGGATGAACTCAAATTTGGACATTATTTCGGTAAGGAAATTAACCGAATATTCGATGAGAGAACTTGAAGCGAAGGTCGATATCAATAAAAGAAAACTAGCGAGACTCGTTTAACCAACCACATATGTTTATTTTCGTTCTGTATACCCATTTGGGATTATAAAAGCCCCTTATTAAATACTACTATGAGTATATAAGGTTTAAGATACCAAAAATGTATAAACATGTATCCTAATACTTCGGTTAATTAATAAATATTCTTATAACGTTAAAAAACTGTACTCTATTTTTTTTTCCTCTTTCTTCCAAAATAGTTTTTAGCTATCCAATAGATACAGAGTGTATGAAATTAATAATATCGAAATTAAAATAAAAGTAATACAAAACCCACTCAGTTTGCTATTTCGAGTGCCTGATTACAGGCAAACCGTTCTACCTTTCTGAAATTATGAATTTCGGTTACCTGCGATCAGGCGTTAAATCAATCAAGTCAAGTCCATCAATTTTATATATTTTGGACTCGAATAATATGCACGATAAGTGAAAGTCGAACAAATATATTTGTCAGGTACTTGGAAGCTAAATACTGCTATTTGGATATAATGAAATAATGATACTGGATAGTTTTGAACTCACCGCGCCGCAACTCTCTAGTAATTTTTCCAGGCTTGCTATTCACTCGTCTAGGAACTTCGGTTTCGTTACGTTGTAGATATTGTGGGAATGTTAGCTAGCTTCGTGTATTGAATTTCCGATTGTTAATAAATTATTCTGAATCTATTGTTTGGTCCAAATCATTATAAGAATAAAATCCAATTCAGGTGTTTGACAATTAAAACAATAGAGAAATTTACTCGTTAATAACAATGACGAACGTTGGCCGATTCGTTAAGAGCATCTATCACGATCCCTTTAAATGGTAAAGAATTTTTATCGTCACTATTTGTCTTTAAAGAATCATTTTCAGTCATTACCACGTGATATTTGAGTCTATTATTTTAGCCAATGTTTAATTAAAAAATCTAATTAAATTACACGAGATAAATATCTTTTATTCACTCTAAATGCTTCATATAAAATTATTTTCTTACAGGTCGCTTGTTAAAAGCATTGCCATATTTGGTTTGGGGGTTAAAATAGCCCTCGAATGTCAAGGAGTTGAATTAATGCCACCGATTACCGTTTAGAATAAATCTTCACTTAATATATATACACACGATTTTTATTAAGTTTCACAATTATACGATATCTTCATACAAGATAAATCGACTTGACTATTTTCAAACATGTTGAAAATGGTCTGCAAAACTGTACAAATGATTTAATAAAGATTGATGAATTTATTCAAATAGACATAGAAATATCAGTCTATTTATTTCAATAATACCTTACCTCGAAATAATCCTTTTCTGTCCCTATCATTGCAAAAACTGATGTCAGTATTTAGATCGGCACATTACTTACACCTACTTACACCATCGCTCATTGTTTAGTCGAACTACGTGCCGCAACGCGTGTGATTTATATTTATTAGTAAATTTAGTTCCGAGTTACCGTGAAGATCAATTTCTTTATATTTTCATTTATTGCACTACTGATTGCACCATGATAATTCTAATTACATGAAATTGGCGTGATACAACACATCAGAGAAAGAATATCTCGTTTCTATATCCACGACTAACCTATATAACCTTATTTCAGAAACTAACGAGAACGATATAAATTCATATACGAACGATAAACAATGTTCCAATTAAGGCCTCATATCTTTATACCGAATTCAACGATCGTTCGTAAAATGGGTAATTAGTTTTTCAAACACTGATCACTTAGAATTTGTTCAAACTGTTTCTAACCTCTCTTTTCCTAACCCTCATTCACGATTCCGATACCATTAATCCTGTTAATAAAATGACAGTATCGACTAAGGTTGAAAAATTTCGTTAAATTGAATCCCCAGCGACCTTGAAGAGGTTCTACAGAAGAACAAACATTCTATCAAGCGGAGATCAGTTCGAAGTTACGCTAGATCAAAGGAAACTAAAAACTCCTAAGGGCAAGGTTTTCGAAGTAAACAATAAACCTTTAGCTCTGGCCATAGCCACGGAATGGGATAGCCAAGTGGACACAATCGACAGATCTAACATGCACTTGGTTCGTTGTTAATGATGAATACTAAAATTCGCTATTATCAGCTATATTTTATTCTTTTATGAACACTGTGTGGCCATTCTTAATCGTGGTGTCAACTTCGTTCCTCAGTTTTTAATTATTAATAATAACATTGTTATTTTAATTGATAGACAGCATTGGCTAGTACGACTCTGGACAATCCGCACAATCATACTAAACTGGATATGGTCAACTACATGGTTAATTATTTGGAAACTGACACTATACTGTTTCAAACTAACGTAAGCCTTCCCCAATATGAGTTATTGTATCAACTGATTCGCCAATTAATTTTCTTCCTAAATAGAATGGAAAATGATATTCAATAATCGACTATTTGATTCTAGGATTCTGGTGAACTTTATAATCTACAAATAAAAGAATGGGATCCTTTGATTCAATGGTTCTGTGATAGATATCAAGTTGATATTACCAAAACTCTGAGTATAGAAGCACCGCTAGTCTCTCAGAAGACGAAAGAAATCTTGGCTAGACACTTATTGTCGCATAACTTTAACGCTGTGCAAGGTGAACGCCGTACCTAGTCTAGTTTCTTAGCGTTTATATTTGTTTTAATATTATGTGATTCATATTTCATTTAATTACACTATTCATGAGCTAGTATTCCGCTAATAACTTTGTATTGCACAGCAATTCACAATCAGATTCATTATTATTTTCTATGATTTTCAGGATACACTTACGCAGTTGATACATTGAAATCTGTTATCCTGGCACTAGCAACAGCTGAGAGAATTATATCAGTTGACAAGGCAGTTAATCTCGCACGTTTGGAAGAGGAATATCAGGCAATTACTTCACTCTCTTTATATCAGCTGATCGCAAGCCATTCATTTATGCAGTACAAATGGCAGTAGATTAAAAGTTTATTTTAGTTTCAATTCAATGTCTTCAATATATGGTTTTCAAACTCACACTATCTTCTACACAGCTATTCCACGAACTTTATTAACTTAACAATATGTCTTCTTTGTAATATGCTCAGGTCTCGTTTTGGGGGAACGTCGAATGGTCTCATGAGCTCAGCAAACAGGATTTACAATCGCGTTTGTCAGCTGCGATGCTGTTCGTTCATTTAAATTCATCATGGACAACATCTAAGCCCAAGAATGACGAGTTGAATGATTTGTAAATAGATGAAGAGCAGAAATGTACTAAAAGGCTGTTTACATTTCCATTAAACGAATTGATTTCTATTACAGTAAAGATTTAGGATTTATTATGTATTTATTATTATCATTTAAATTACGACTATTTATTGTAAGATTTGTATCTCTGTATAGATTTTATTTTGGCAGTAGAATTTAGGGCAGTGATTATTAGGCAATTATTATTGATTTTGAACAATCAGCTCCTTCCCAATCCTTCGTGCAGACACAACTGTAAATAACAATTATTCTATTATGTACAAAAAATATTCACCTCGATTTTATCTCAAATAAAAATAACTCATAAAATCTCATCAGAGTTAGATTACTTTTCTTTTTTTTTTTTTTAAACCATAAATAACTGAAATATTCTATTTATCTGAATTATTCTCAAGCAGAGTTTGGCACATTGTAATGAAACTTGATAACTGGTTCATTACCTGTACGTAGGGCCATGATTTAAACACACAGCTCCATTCTTGCACGATCTATGCGTGCATTCATTTCTATGACATTCTCCTATCCCTCTACCAGTAGCAGAATAAGTTTTTGCCACAGGAAATATTCGATTTTCAACGCGTAGTTCCACGTCAAATATACAACCAGTGAATCCAGTATGCAGAGGTAGATCGTGAGGCAGCGTTTCGAAGTTCTTTGCCTTATGTCCACCTTCAAAAATGAATTTTTTCTTATCATTATTCTCTTGATGTACAATTAGCGAGCCTTCAGAGTCTATTGCAAGCACAAAATAACACAATAACACGAAAAATAATCAAAAATATGATGTAAATTACCAATATAAAGGATCGGCGCAACGTCTAGACTAGTCATTGATCCTGCAGATCGGCCAGTGACATTTCCAAGACCGTCGACAGACAACCATGCATCTCTGCCTTTTCTGCCAATCCGGAGAGTGTGGGGTCTATGCATTTTTGTAGTAAGAGCGGAATTTGTAAATATTCTTCTCACTCCTGGAAGCATGATCAATTTTTGTTTTCATATTTCAAACTTTTTAAAGTTCAAAGAAACTTTTATATCTGTTAAGTAAGTTACCTGATCCCAAATCCCATGTGAGCATGATGTACCCACGTACATAAGTAATGGCTAAATGATCGGAAAGATCACGATAAGGTCCACTCTGGCCGATAAAAGCGATGAGAGAAATTTGGTCGATAGACTGTGGTATAAGTCTCAGTTTCAATTCAATACTGTCTTTTATAGATCCTGTAAGACCGTATGCTATGTAGGATGAGATTCCTGGTGTAAAAACTGAAAAAGCTGGTTGTACGATGCTGATATCTGCAAAAACAATCGTATTTACGTTATTAATACGTCGTTAACATTGATAAGACGAAAAATATTGATAAAATATATGAAATTTCCTTCTACCTTCTTCGCAAAGCAGACCGTGGGTCCCGAGTGGACAAATGCACATGAATCCCGTCCCTGGAGAACTGATACAGGAGGCTCCATAATGACAAGGATTATCATCACAAGCAGATCTTTCGCACACTTCTCCGGTATACCTTGTATTCAAGTAATTGAAATGAATTTATACGATAGCATAGACAAAGCTGATTGGTCAATTATATTTACCCTGCTATACAGTTGCATTGTACTTTTCCATTGACTTCTTGGCAAGCCCCAAAGTTTTTGCAGGGACTAGATAGACACAGAAATGAAGTACATTCTTCAATTTGAAAGGTATCCGTTGAGTCACGGATGAAGTGTTTCTGGACGTCGTTTACCTGGAGGAGAACACGATTCGTAAATTTAATGCGCAGAAAGTTTTCAGATTGATAGAGAGCTCACCTTGAGCATACTCATACAGCCTATGAATCCTACAGCGACGTGAGGAAAATAATGGGAAAATGCGAGTGGAATTCCTCCTAAATGCAATTTAGCTTGTTGCGGTATATCATCTTGAGTCGAAACTACTTGTTCTCCACTCATGGCGACGGTATTATTCACCAAAAGCGTTGCTGAGCATTTATCAACGTTATTCGCTTTGATGTATTGAAATCTGGAAAAGAAATAGTCATTTGTTATCTAAAATATGAGTTTGGATAAGAATATCTGATGGTATTAATTAGTGATGCAAATGAAATAAATAATTCCTATTACCTCATCTCAATGTCCACATCATAGCCATTATTAATTGGAGAATCAATTTCCCCAAGAAGCATTGTTTGCAAACCGCAAGAGAACTGGAATTTTAATTGTCCAATTTCCATGTGCAGCAATATGTATCTGTCGTCATCAAAAAATGCGTGAACAAGTATCCCATTCTTTGATTGAGTCTTTACTCTGATGAATATTTGAACCTTTCCGTCTTTGTCAACGGATAAATATTGTCTGATATAAGATTTTCCATTGAAAGCAGCATTTGTAATTTCTGGTGCAGAGCCACAGCCATCTGGATAGTTGCAATTACACTGAAAACAAATCATCGATATTA
The DNA here is from genome assembly GCA_914767705.2 of Tenthredo notha. Taxonomy (NCBI): domain Eukaryota; kingdom Metazoa; phylum Arthropoda; class Insecta; order Hymenoptera; family Tenthredinidae; genus Tenthredo; species Tenthredo notha. Next base: position 5,636,658 of record OU611921.1, on the reverse strand, counting down.
CTCGAGGTCTTTGAGAGCATTAAAAAACCTCATCTCCTAATTAATCCTAGTACTAACTTCCACAGATGTATTCTCACAAGTGGTATTATTCGAGCATTGTTCCTGCGTGCAATTATAACTTGTCGGCTGACTCTCGCTTGTAGTATCTACTCCGGTTGTTGAGCTTTGGTTGAAATATTTTTCAGTGTTCAAAGTGTAAGAATCTGTAGCAGAACCCGTGAACGGAAAAGAGCTGACCGTTTCCGTTTTCTCCGAAATCACAGCTGTTATTTGATCCGTTAATCCTGTTGCTACGCTGACTGGTAGCATCATTGTGTTTACTGTAATCGGAGTACTGAATTCGGTTGAAGAAATGGTGATAATACTTTCATCAGACGGTGTTGAAATTGGCCTCGTTGCATCCGTAGTTATAAGATTCATATCTGTGCTGGGCGAAGTAGGCATGGTCTCTTTATCTATGTATCCATCAGTGGTAGAAATACCTTCACTGCTGTTTGCAGTATATGTGATTAAGCCTTGCGAATCCTTGGTTACAAGAGACGTTGAGTAAAGCAGTTTTGCCGTAGTCCAAGCAAAGGAAGAATTTTCCTTAATAGATTCGATTGTGCTGGTCAATGGTGCAGTTTCCATTGAGCTGAACGGCGTCGTACTGTCAGTAGAAGTCTCGCTGCCACGAGTGTCTAATTTTATAGTCGTAGTATCAGATCCAGGATCAGGCTTAGTGATATAATTACTAAAGGTACTTTGAAATGGCATTAACACAGTCGTGGATGTAGCGGATGCATCTGAAGATGAGTGTGGAATTTCTTCGGAAGTTAACATCGGTGTTGGATCGAATTGCGTACAAGTTCGGCCGTAATAATTCACTGGACAAGAACAAGTGAAACTGTTGATTCCGTCAATGCAAGTACCTCCGTTATTGCACATAGCGAACTTTGCTTCGCAGTCATTGTACCTCAACTCACATAGCGACCCGTGGTAATCGGGTACGCAATAACAAACCGTTTCATTATCTTCCAATAAACAAACGGCGTTGTTTTGACACGGATTCAAATCGCATGGAACGATTGATTTGTCGCAATTCCTACCGGTGAAACCAAACAAACAAGCACAAGTATATGTGGCTGGCATGTTGATGCAGAGTCCGCCGTTCTCACAAGGCGAAGTCAGACACTCGTCTACGTCCGTTTCGCAAAGATCTCCAGTCCATCCTGAGAAGAGAAAAAAATTCATTCGAATAAGCTCTCATGGTGTAAAATATTGCTTGCTATTTCCGTATTGAACTGTATTCTACTCGCCATCTGCACACCGACAACTGAACGACAAACCGGGGCCTTCTATGCATTCTCCAAAATTGTTACAGACAGTATTATTGCAAACAGCTGCATCAATCTCACAGTAGTTACCTGGAAATTGCACATTAGTGTTATGTACAGAATAAACTGCTGAAAGGTTTTGGGAAAATTTAGAATAATTACCCGAGTAGCCATCTGGACATTGGCAAGTAAATCCATTGTAATCTACACAAGTTCCATTGTTGAGACAAGGCGTATATAAACACTCGTTGAATCGCTGTTCACAGTTTACACCTGAAATAAACAATGAGGATATTATTGTAATGATTAAATCGAGGGATTAATTCGATTGTAATTGGTAACGAGCTGATCCTAACTGGTGTGTTTCTTACCTACGAAACTTTCTGTGCATGTACAATTGTAGGCAGCAACTGCATCGCTGCAAGTTCCTCCGTTGAGACATGGATTTGACCAGCAATCGTCCCAATTAATTTCACAATTTATTCCAGTGTAACCATCGATGCAGTAGCAAGAATATGAGCTGCTACTAGAAATTGAATGAAATAATATCAGGCTTTGGTATTGAATGGTAGGTAATTTGTGATTTTAAAAGGAAGGTATATGATAATTCTATATTCATCCCACTCCGTACCTGTTATAATCATCCAAGCATATTCCATACATGCAAGGATTGCTGCTACATTGTGATCCAGAAGATATTGCAATGATACAGGCTGCAAATACTATCAACAGAGTCTTGTAATTTATGCTTTGTGAAGCCAGATTACCCGATCTGTAAAATATAAATAATTATTAGGATTAAGAATGAAAATGTTGATTAATTAATTGTTTTTAAAAGATCTAGACGTGAATTGTGTAACTTTAAATAAGTTAAGTGTGTATGATAACAATGTGTAGTAGAGTAGTATTACATAACGATTTGTTTTCAAGGAATTAAGAAATGAATTTAGCCTAATAAAACCGAATTGATATAGAGAATCAGAATTTGATGAGATAAATAATAACGCAAATAAATTAGTCGACGAAGTTACCTGTTCATAATTAATCTATAGAGAGTATGAAGGTGTTATGATACGTATTATTGATACATTAGTAGCAGGGTAGATTTGTACAATCCTTTGAATGCAGGTAGCTATAGCAACCTGTAAACAACACATTTCTCATTTCGGCAATAGATATAAGACGCGTGCGTAAAATGCGGCTCAATATCGTAGGAGAATGAATAAGTTATAATTCTTTCCAAATTCCTTACGTTCTATACTATAAATAAATCCCTAAATAAATATAGAATGAATAATGACTACCACATGCGAGTTAGATATTGCTCAAAATATTTTTCTAGATGATGAATATATCTACTATGATTCATTCATCATTCATCATTCTTTTTATACCTATGTAGCCCTAATTGGCTTAAAACTATCAATCATAAAATGCGGCATTCGGTTTTCGTTCATTCAGGAAATCTTTTTAATCAATTAAAGACTTCAATTTTCGATCACATTAATGAGAAAATATTGATTCAACAAGGCTCATATTAATTGGAACAATCTATACGAAGTAATCCGATATTTGATATCAATTAGATTGATTACTGTGTTACTTTTGGTTGTAGTACATCCATTTTTACCTAATATACAATAAATACAATTTTAGTAAAAAAAATTCTTACACGCTATTATACTACCTATACAGATGGGATAGTGAAATTATTGTAATAGAGATGAAACTAGATAATAAAGTAATAATGAGACCAGAATAAATCGTGATCGTTACGGTAGATTTATTGCGAAATCTATACGCTATTTTTAAACACTACTACTTTTGCTGCTGGCCCAGTACGATTTTTTATCACCTTGTAGCAGTACTGAAGCTGAAATAATATTTCTAACTAATAAATTGGCGAAGACGTGAGTAACTAGATGATAAAATTTAATCTCCACTACTCAGACTTTGATTATTAACAAACGTCTCGTAATTTATTACTAATCAATGAAAAGATTGAATGATTTTAGCACACATTCTCATTGAAAAAGTCAAACTCGAAAATTGGACCAGCAGAATAAATAATAGAAGAAATCAGAATCATGGAACCAGCAGAAACTACAGATATTCTATCCCAACACTTGGAGAGAAACAATCTTTCTAAGGGTGAATCGAGGAGTTGGATTATCAGGCAATCATCATTACAAGGTCGTGGCCTGTTCGCTACAAAGGACATAGCAGTTGGAGAACTGATTTTTGTCGATGCCCCATTGGTAGTTGGACCAAGATCAAGACCTAAGCATCTGCCTCTCTGCGCTGGGTGCTACAAAACTGGATGTCCGCTCTTTCCCTGCGATGAAGGCTGTGGTCTTCCGATCTGCTCCACAGAATGTGAACTTTCTTCCAAACATCGGACAGAATGCTCCCGTCTTAAAGCTTGGAAACCGACTTGTGGTTCTTCTTGGTCTGTCGATCTCCTTCGAGCCGTTGTGCCGATTAGATCACTTTCGCTAGATGAGGAACAGCGAAAATTAGTTTACGCATTGGACTGCCACTCCGGACCTCAGCATTGCTTAGAGGTCGGTCATTTTCTGGATAAAATGAAACCTGCGGTGTGAAAATAAAATGTTACATTGTTAAATTGAAGACAAATCACTCTCTTCTCCAGCAACTTAGGTATTATTTTTACAGATTGATCTTCTCAAGACTAATGTTGAGGCTGAGATAGATAAAGATGAGGAGGAGTTCATGAGAAGAGTCTGCACTGTTTTAGATACCAATTCTTTTGAAACAGTTTCCCTAATTGGAGAAGCTGTCACCAGTTTGCGAGGCTTGTATCCCATAGGAGCTTTGCAGAATCATTGTTGCACTCCTAATACTCGCCATTACTTTGATTCCGAACAAAAACTGTATGGGGTAGCTGCTAGACAGATAAAAAAAGGCGACGAGATCACCATGACTTATACAGATTTATTTTGGGATACAACTTTAAGGAGGCGACACTTGGCTGGCACCAAACATTTCCAATGCGAATGTTGTAGATGTGCAGATCCTCTGGTATTAAAATGTCAAGTTATCAATGTAAACAGAGTAAGATAATCTTAGCAACACTGAATATCTATAAATTCACAGGAAAATGGAACCTTGCTCGGTGCGTTACGATGTGCGGATGAAAAATGTCCCGGGGTTTTGCTCGCAATTGAACCTTTGAACTGTAAGACTGAATGGAAGTGTACGGATTGTGGATTGATCGTGAAGAACAGACAAGTAATGATTTATTATAAGATTCATGTCCAGAATAAGGCCCATGATTCTAACGTATCTTCACTCTCTTAGATCATTTCAATACGATCAGGCTTAGGAAGTATAGTCGAAGAACTGATATACCAAAATCCCAGGCAAATACTACGATTTATGAAAAGCGAACTTTCAATCTTAGTACCTGCAACGAATTACGTTATAGTAGACATGAAACTGAGGATAATATCATATTTTGGTAGAATTGACAAGTTTTCATGGAAAGGTAAGACTAGTTAAATTATTTGAAAAAAAAACTCTAAAGACAATTCTGCTAACTTTGATTACAGATTTGACCAAGGATGAACTTAAAATCAAAGAAAAGTACTGCAGAGATCTTTTGTCATTGATCGAGACTTTGAAATGTGGTGAATGTAAGATGAAAGGTACTGCGGGCAACTTTCCTTCATACATAATGTGATTCAAATACGTATTTACTTTTACTACAACTTGATAATTACTTATTCTAGGCTTGATTGCTTTCGAGTTGTATAGCACCTTGATAGAACTTCGCAAGCGGCAAACAAATGGCAAACTAAGTTATGCAGAAGAGCCTGAATCACTGGTACGAAATTGTAAATTAAATTTGTTAAACACGTTACGTGTGGGATTGAAAATTTGCGACACTCATGCCTCATGTTCTTTCAGTTGAATGAAGAAATCGTAAATCTGTTGAGGACCGCAGCGTTAATATTGGAAAAGGACATAACGGCTCCCAAAGATTTGTTCGCTGCAATCTGTGACACGAAAAAAAAGATATAATTAGGAAACTTTTCAAGATTAAACTTTCTGTTACTGTAATTATTCAAGAAATAGTTTTAATTTATAACATCATGTGATTATCTTAGATTTAGAGAAATATTACTGCTACGATTATCTCTAGTATAGAACCTAAGTAACTATGCTCAAAACTGAAACTAGGTAATAAGAAACATACACAATCGCAGTGAAAATAAAAGGAAATATCTATGCAACTTGCTGTAATAATATCTTGGCTTCTTCGTATAAACTGGTGCACGGCTGTAGGGCTTCTTCATCATCTTCGTTTGCCTCTGCATAATTCCTACAATGTTATTTAAAAGGAATTAGTTTTCATCTCGAAAACGATATTTATCAGCTATCAAATTGATTTCTCCGTAATAAATAGGTATATCCCGAAATCCCCTCCATCTATAATTTACACTGAAAATTCTTTCAATTTAATTCACCTATATATTCTTAAAGCCCATTTACCTGTAGAATGAATCATCGCTGGTTGATGAAGTCCGTGATGCATGGTTCATTAACCGTTTTCTAACAAGTGCAGTGTGCAGAAGGGCAACATCGTCCAGCAGGAATTTGTCGGGATCTGAGTACAATATGGGATTAAATAGTAGCTAGCATAATTCCTCAAGTAATGTGTGAAATATATTTATAATCACCGTTATCCATGCTGTATTTTTTCATGAGAGATTCGACTACTTCAGCGCCAGCATATTTAACGGAAATTCCAATACGCTTGAATATGGCTTTGCATTGCCAGCGACTTTGAGCAGTATCTTGATTTAAGGCGGCAAGCCGACGCGGCTGAGATTCTTTGACTAAACTTTCCCAATCCACGCCCAAAGCATCTCCCAATCCTTTTCCACTAGTTTTAATATCTTCCTCAAGTTCTCCGTCAGATATTTCCTCGAAATCCATATTCTCAATCGTCTCTTCTTCGATGTTCCTAAACTCCATTGGCTCGTTTGTATCTTTTTCTTTAGTGAAGATTGTGTCTTCAACAATTTCTTTGGGTGATAATTGAGGTGCCTCTTGAACTGGTACCGGTTGTAGTACATCTCTCTCATTCACCTCCGGGCCTTTTTTAGGCAAAGTTAATTTAGGGGGTTCAATTTCCTCCTCTTCCATATTAAGAATATCATCAGGATCATCGCTAATGTCGCTCAAATCGCTCTCTGTATGCAAAGTTTGTAGAGATTCGTCCAAGCAAGGACGTTTAGGCTCTACAGTCAGGGGGGATTCTTTAACTTCGGATTTCTCTCGCGGCGGAATCCTCTTCTGAAAACTCTCCACCGATTTTTCTCTGCTTCTTCTTATCCTGCCCTCAGCCAACTCCATCAACTTCTTATTTATTGGCTCCTCTTTCATACTGCCGTGCAAAGATCCCTGCTTTGATCCATGAGTAGAGCACTCGTCTCTTAACTCTGGAGTTCCATAGGGTGGGCGTCGTTTGCTTGAAAAATACAATCTGAACTTCAAGTAAATCATTAATCAACATAAAATCCTTAATCAGCAGCAGTCAGTCAGATAATTATAAATACCCGTGAAGCTCTCCCAAGTCTATTTCTTTGATTCTATCATTTCTATAAGGTCCTCTAATGTGTGGTTGATTATCCCATTTTCTCCCTTCATTTATCTTCCAATCAGGCATAGGGCTGTCGTAACGGGGGGCCCATTCTTCCTCGTGAACCTCTGATCGAGGAGGACTTTCCCTATCCCACATCGGAGGTCTGGCTGCTCTCCATTCCCGTTCTTCCCACTCAGGGTTTTGGTAGTTTCGATCTCGACTCCCGTGCTCAAGCTCATGATGGACCTCCCAATTGTCATTGCTGCTTTCATCCCTGTTGGATTCAATGGCAGTTTATTTATTTAACATCATTTTAGAACTAAGGATAAATTCTATAAAAAGAATGCAATTTTTTTATACTATTCTGAAATACAAAGTGAAATATATTCGTACCTATTTGGACCAGATCTTAATTTGTCCCCAGGAAATATGGGGAGATGAGGATCTTCGAAGGGCCTTTCATTCTGCATGGCGTAGCGAGGTGGTCGTTCATCTCTGCCTCTTCTTTCGTCAAAAGGACTATTATACCGCCTTGGCTCCATAGGTTTGCGCCTATCGTCTTCATGGGGATGATGATCACGATAATCAATTCTTTGTGGTTCCTCAGGCTCCTCCCAATGCTCTGGTGGCATTCTAGCATATCCCCTGTCGTAGTTTCTTTCCATTTCGAGGCTGCGTCTGGGGCCATCCCTCCTCTCTGGCATTCTCTCTATCTTGGGAGGAATATGCGGTGGTTCTTTACGTTCGTGATCCACTGGATGTCCCCTCTCGAATCTGGGATTGAATCTCCTGTGCCTATCTCGATCGAACAGGTTTTCTCTCTCCATAACATGTTCACGGGGTCCTGGAGGCACGTTTTTCTCGACGATACGATCGAGGGATCTTTCTCTTGGAAAACGCTCAGGTCTTTCCCTATCCACGCCTTTATGAGTAGGTATTTCTTTGTCCAATGATCTATCGTATCGAGCATCAAACCTCTGCAAGCCTCGATCTCTTTCCAAAGGTTTTTCTGACCTTTCTCTGTCTCTCTCGCTCCTTCTATCCCGCTGGCCGCCCTTGTCAAGTCCTCCTTCTTTGAATCTCTCTTTGTCTCGTCCATACCGTCCATTTTTATCCATAGGATTTAGAGCAGTTGTTGCCATGAGCGGTGGTATATCTCTCTCTCGGACTTTGACCGGTTCCTTCTCACGATCTCTATCCCGTGGCCTATCTCTACATCTTTCTTGTACTTCTTCTCTTTCCTTATCACGCTGAGAGTCCCGTTGATCTCTGCCGAGTCTGGAATGGCTTCTGTCATCCCTTACGTTGTGCTCTTTGTCTCTACGCTCTTTACTTCGTTGTCGATTACGCTCGTTAGCATAATTCTTCTCCTCTATATCCCTCGGTGGATTTTTGCGATGAGTATCCTCTTGGCTAGACGAAGGCCTTGGTCTCGGCAGATCATTTTTTCTGATCTCTTCTTTATCCTTGCTTCTATCCCCTTTGTAAATGTCTCGTTCTTTTTTGTCTAATTCTCTTGATCTGCCGGCAGATACTTTGCTGTCCTGATGCCGCGGCGGAGTTGGTTCTCTCTTGGACCTCACAGGTTTCTCTGGAGTTCGACTGCGCCTCGATTTAACATTAGAAATTTCTTTCGAATATTGGTGTTTAGATTTTTCGATCGGAGGAGTTCTAGAGCGTCTTTCCTTCTCCTTAATCCTCTGTTTTGACCTATCTTCAACCTTGCTACGTTCTTCTATAGGACGACCTTTGCTTTTATCAGACTCTTTCGATTTCTCCACCACTTTAATCTTAACAATATCTTTAGAAGACACCACCTCCTCTTCTCTAATTTTCTTGTGATGTTTATCTTTCTCCACCTCTCTGTTCTTAGCCTTTGGAGATTCGCTCCTGTTTCTCTCTTTGACTTTACTGGAAGATGCGTGAGCTGGTGCGATCGGCGACTTAGCTCTAGCTGTGGAAGTATGTTTCCTAGCCGCAGTCAGAGGCACTTTTTTACCTGGTTTTACAACCGGTTCTTTTTTGTTGGGTACCTCGATCTTGCGCTTTTTTTTGACGACTAGTTTCTCGCTTTTGGTTCCTAGTCTCTTCAGCTTGAGCCTGTTGATGAATAAAATGAATGAACGGTCTGTAATACACCTTGGAGAAAATTAGAAAGGAAATTGATCAAACTTACTTCTTCTTTCGCTCCCTGTCTTCGTCATATTCAGACGAAGCGCTGTGATGTCTTTTGGACTTTATCTTCTTGACTTTCTTTCTCGAATCCGAGGTCGAGCTCGAAGAAGAATCATCGCTGCTGGAACTGCTGCTGCTACTAGATGTACTAGAGCTATGGGAACTAGACGAAGAACTCATAGCCTTCTTTTTATGCTTAGTTGTCTTTTCTTTGCCATGAACTTCCTTGTCTTTCTTCATTTGTAATTCTAATTCTCGCTGCAAAAGCTGACGCCGCCTTTCCAACACTTTTTCGTCCTCGTACTCCAGGTCAGTTTGGTTCCACTCTTCCAAATTTAAATCCGGACTGTGCGACGTCTTCTTTACAATTTTGGAAGTGAGTCGTTTGAACGGGTCTTCGCTAGGCTGTAAATTCACAAAATTCATACAAAGAATTCTAAAGTAAAAATTGGCAAATTTTCACCCGATACTTACAGCTGCTGTATTCGCAGGTGCATTATCTTTCTTTACACGTTTTGATGGGCTGATCAGTGTATGCGTGATTGCGTACCTAGAAAAATAATAAAAAAAATTTATAATTCAGACGGTGAAATTTTGGAATCAAGTATTATTTTTATTCTTATAAGACTTGAATAACATACTTGCAGTTTTTGCCGTATGAACAACTGCCGTTCAAAGCCCAATTTCTACAATAATCTGAGTTATTTTGGCTGGTGGAAGTAGTGGCTGGTGGTTTGGTACCCAACCTCTCAAATACGCTAGGTCGTCGAGAGTCTGTGTTACATTTCGTAGGGTCAACTGTTATTTTTCTTAGGTTTGGTTTTGACATATTATCACCATAAAAGAATAATATTTCGATAATGGAAGCACATAACTGCGGTATGCAATATCCCACTTCGCTACTATCGTTATTTTTATATAAAATGAAATAAAATCACTTTTCTAACGTATTTAAAATACGACGAATAAAAACAAACGAGAATCTTTCCAAAACGGAATGAAAGTCTCGGCCCGAACGAACGAATATTAACAGATAATAAAGTTTGTAGAAAATTCAATGCCCCCTTACCGCGATACCGCGGTTATTCCTCTAGACTATTTTCTATCGTTCGTGTCTTTGGTAAACGAGGTGGATTTTTGATTGGATGAAGGAGCGGTCAGTAACAAGAAATCGGACCAATAGCAAACGGGCAACAGCACCAATGTCAGTCGTCAGTGACGAGCTTGTAATAAATGGGACTCTTGAGTTATGCGATGTATTGAAAGATTAGGGAATTATTAGTGTTTATAAAGTCTGTTGAGAAATTAAAAACATATCGAATAATCGATAAGAAAAATTTCGCGGTTTAAAAATATCCTCAATAAATAATCTAAAGTTAAATAAATAACATATTATTTATAACCGCAAAAAAATACGTCAGTATCATTATACATATAAATGAACTGCTAAAGAATAGTTAAATCAGTGCCACAAGTGCCAAGAAACAACTGCGTATATTAATTTGGCTACTTATTGAATGGTTAGATTCTCGATAAATTCAAATTCTCTATTACATAATTAGAGATTTTATTGCGATAGGTTATCTCAATAAACTCCACACTGTATAAGACTTATTTATCAATCACTGACCGACCTTTCAAACCTTGACAAACCTCTCTCGTTTCACATCATATAAACACCTAACAATTTATCTCACTTGTAAAAAGAAAGAAAAAAAAAAAAAGTTCCATTCCTCGTAAAATCTGGTCATTTCTTTCTAACATAATATTATTTTCGACATAAGCCAACTAGTTAAATAATTAATGGAGAATTTTTTTTGAATGTCTTCTGTACCAAGGTTTTCACCCTCTAAGAAATCATGCCTCTGTTCGGAAAGTCTCAAAAGAGTCCGGCGGAGGTTGTAAAGGCTCTGAAGGAGGCTGTTAACGCTTTAGAACGTGGAGATAAGAAAGTAGAAAAGGTATGCAGTGATAAACCTGATAATCTATTCCCGAATAAAACATTCTGAATTTTTTTATTTCAGGCTCAAGAAGATGTCAGTAAGAATTTGGTTCACATTAAAAATATGCTTTATGGAACGGCGGAGGCCGAACCTCAGGCAGATATTGTTGTAGCTCAATTAGCACAGGAGTTATACAACAGTAATCTGCTTTTATTACTCGTTCAGAACCTCAGCCGCATAGACTTTGAGGTAATTGCAAAACGGAGTAGAGCAAAAACGCGTTCTACAATTTTTAAAAATAAAATATTTTACAGGGTAAAAAGGACGTCGCTCAAGTCTTCAACAATATTTTACGCAGGCAAATTGGCACAAGATCACCAACGGTCGAATATATATGCACAAAGCCAGAGATACTATTCACTCTCATGTCTGGGTAGGTTTGGATATCAACTATTCCTTAGATGGAGATTTAGTCACATTATACTATAAATTTCACTATTTTACAGATATGAACATCAGGATATTGCGCTAAACTGTGGTACAATGTTGAGAGAATGCGCGCGGTACGAAGCACTGGCTAAAATAATGATTTATTCTGATGATTTTTACAATTTCTTTCGATACGTTGAAGTTTCAACGTTCGATATCGCATCAGATGCCTTTTCTACGTTTAAGGTATACCACTGTTTTCACAAGACTATTTTCTCCTTTTCTTTTTTAGTCACAACAGTTTTATAAAGTCTTTTCATTGTTATTTCAGGAATTGTTAACGAGACACAAGATACTTAGCGCCGAATTTTTAGAAGTGAATTACGACAAAGTCTTCTCGCATTATCAAAGGTTATTAAATTCAGAGAACTACGTAACACGTCGACAGAGTTTAAAATTACTCGGTGAACTTCTCCTGGACAGACATAATTTTACGGCAAGTTATTTTACGCCCGGACCATGAATTTCGATCCTCAACTATTTTCTCATATGATTATTTTGTGCTTTACAGGTCATGACCCGGTACATTTCAAATCCTGATAATTTAAAGCTAATGATGAATATGCTTAAGGAAAAGTCTCGTAATATACAATTCGAAGCTTTTCATGTTTTTAAGGTAAAGAATTTACAGAGGCTGGTTTCAGTTTTAAAGGATTATCAGAAAAAGCAGATATTGAAATATGGTTTTCTTTACGTTTTCAGGTTTTTGTTGCTAATCCCAACAAGCCAAAACCAATTCTGGATATTCTGCTCCGTAATCAGGAAAAATTAATTGAATTCCTGACACGTTTTCACACGGATCGTTCAGAGGATGAACAATTTAATGATGAGAAGGCTTACCTAATAAAGCAGATCAAAGAGCTTAAGTCTGTGCACGAGAATTAAGTTGGAATTATTTTATAACATTATTATTATATCTTTTTTTTTTCTATTTTTTTTTTTTTTTTGAGTAGTTATGTAAATAAAATTTACATTCACAATTTATTATTGTAATATACAGACTCGAGACAAACATTATACTATACTATACTATACTATACTCCTAATTCTATAAATAAATTCATTTTCAAAACGTTTGTATGGCAGCTACAAGGAAAAACTTTCAAATAATCCCTTTCCACGCGCTTTGAATGCAAATGAAAAACGCAAGTAAAAGAAAAAGAAAAAATTTCAGAACTATATTTATTATAAAGCTTACTTTCCCCCCCTTTACGATTATTGAAAAAGAGATAAGAAATCCTTTATTATAAATTATAATTAAATTTAGGACGAGGTGGTAGCGTTATTTCTTTCCTATATAAGAGAGCTATCTTTCTGCTGTATAGTTTAGCCGCAGCTTTTTGTAACAATTAAAGAATGTAAAGCTGATTGAACGTTGCTTTTTTAATTTAGTGCGTTAAATCGTGTCATAGACAAAGCTTGAAGCGAAGTAAAGTTTATCAGGATTGAAAGTTATATAAGAAGAAAAGAAAAGGAAAAAAGGCTTTATCCTTATATAATCATAAAACAAAGCTAGCTTGGATGATAATTTCCTTTAAACAAAATAAATTGTAGCTGCCATACTCCTAATTTTACACCACAAGTTATCCTATATGCAGCAAATGTATCACTAATATTAATATACATACATCTACTGCTTCAGCATTTTATGCAAAATTATTGTAATCCAATGTATATGTATAGAATTGACTGTTAAACTGTAACGCCAAAACAATAATTATTGTTTATTATATTTATTGCATTAAAAGTATTACTAAAAAAAAATTCATCTCATTTACTCGGACCGTTACCCCATTTTAAAAATCGATTATAATTAATATGAATTGAGAACGTTGCTAGAATCCATTACAAAATTTATTCAATTCATTTCGATAAAAGAGAAAAAAAAAAGAAAGATATAAAATAGTTCACAAATAAAATTACACATTTCTTCCATAATATAATAATAGCTAACAGATTAAACATAGATAGAATGTACAGAATTTTCATAATTAAAATTTTTAATACTAAGTAGGTATAACTGAAGTTATTGCGTTACCTTTATCTTCAATCTTTTGCATAAAGTGGTAATGGCGTGATGTACGGATGTGAATAGACGAGGACGACTGTGTCTCAATCCCCAATCAGGCTTAGGATTAGGAAGCATGCAAGTTGGCGGAGGCAATCTCGGCCCTAATGAAAGCCTAGTCTTTTTTTTAGATACTCCATTCAGCAGAGCAGATAATGACCTAACAGTCGATGGGGATTCTGCTATCGTCTGTAATCGGAAAGATTATTGTGATAAAATACACAAATACCTTATGGAAGAAAGAAGAAGAAAATTATCATACAAACTACTCACTTTAATGCGAGCGGGAGAGTCTGCAAGCAGCCATAACAGCGTCGCTACATGTAGAAAGACGTTTGTTTCTCTTTCCACAGACGCTGATAGAAGTCGAATAATCGTCTCGATGTATTGCTCCTGGTAGATAGTACAAAAATGATTGAATTGGCACAAAATTGATGCAAGGAAGAATGCAAGATTAGTTTTTATTCATTACCTGCCAGGTGTAGGACTTCGTTGGTGCATATTTTGTGATGGAAACAAGAATGCTGGAAACTCTAAGGCATATTTCCATCCATGGACGAGATCTATTAGAGCGATGTAATAGGTCGTACAGTTTTCCCACTAAATCATGTTCACATAGAGCAATACATCCCTGAGGCAGCAGATGAGTTATAGTATCTGTAAAGAACATTCCAACAATAGTCAATCTAATCAAACCAAGAGATGAGCAATTTTCAACACTTAGAGAACTAAATCTTACTGACCCAGAGCTGTGACTCCTTGGGTTAGTTTGCCAAGATTTTCATACTCTCTTAATATAATAATTGCGTTCTTCAATCTGTGCGCCATTGTCTCCGTGGGTTGAGCTTCTATCGTAGCTTTCTTCGATCTTTCACGTAGTTCGGTCATTTCTCTACTCTGCGTCTGACGAATCTTATGTCCTCTCCATATAGCTTGAATTATTGTAGCCGCGGACGATTTTCTCACTTTCATTCTTTGTCTCTTGTTTAAAATCTCCTTCCACCAGGCTTGAATCGACATGATCGAAGTCACATATTTATCATACTTTTCTCTCCTTATTCGAGCTTCTATTATCGATCTGTACCATCTCTGAATCTGAGTCGCTGCCATCTTCTGCGCTCTATAATTTTCCTGAATGATTTTTCCAGCTATTACAGCTCGCCACCAGCCTTGGATTTTTATAACTGCTAGTCGCTTGGCCAGGAAATCTTCTCGGCATTTATTAGCTCGCCATTTTCGTTGAACGTATATAGTGCTGTTTTTCAAAGTCTCGAATTCCTGTCTAACTAAAGCAGCTAATTTTCTTGCTCTGTACTTTTGTTGGACAGATATTGTTGTCGATTTGAGTAGATCATAGTACGATTTTGTTTTCTTAGCTATCAAGCAGGCCTTCCACCAAGCTTTTATTCTATTAGCTGCGTGTAGTTTTGCTAAAAATTCTTCCCTACGTGGTTGCATTAATTTTTTAGCACGCCACTTTTGCTGAATATAGATAACGGTGGTTTTCAAAGTCTCAAACTCCTGCCTAATCGAAGAGCTAATTTTCAGAGCTCTGTATCGTCGTTGAACAAATATTGTTGTAAATTTGAGTTTATCATAATACGATTTCGTCTCCTTAGCTAACATACAAGCCCTCCACCATAATTGTATTCTATTTGCTGCGTTAAGTTTCGCTAGAAAATCTTTTCGCTGCAGTTTCATTGATCTATTAGCTTGCCACTTCCGTTGAATGTAGATAGTGCTGGTCTTCAAGAGCAAGAACTCTGCTCTGACTGAAGCGCCCACTTTCCGGGCTCTGTATTTTCGCTGAACAGAAATTGTTGTAGTTTTCAATAGGTCATAGTGAGACTTTGTTTTCTTAGCTAATAGGCAAGCTTTCCACCACAACTGTATTTTAACAACTGCCCGTTTTTTGGCTTGGTATTTCCTCGCTGAAATGATAGTCTTATACTTTCTCTGAATAACGATTGCTGCTCTCTTCTTGTCAAGGAATTCCTGCCTAGTCTGTTTCGCGATTTTAATAGCTCTCCATCTCTTTTGTAAAACAATAACACTCTGTTTTAATTTGATAAAATCTGCTCTCCCTTTCCGCGCAGCTTTATTTGCTCTGAAACGATCTTGCATACAGATAGCGGCTGCTTTCAAAGAACAGAAAGAACAGCGTTGCTCGAATCCTACTCTCCAGTTTCTCCAATAAGATTGGATTACTGATGCAGCTTTGCGCTTCAAGACATAAGACTCTTGTGCAGATCTAGCCAGCTTATTCGCTCGCCATTTCCTTTGAACAGTGACTACAGATTTCTTCAGAGTCTCGAAAGACTGCTTTTGCAGTCGCCCGGCCTGAATAGCTCTAAATCTTTGCTGTAAAACGATTGCAGAGTTACGTTTCAAGACGTAAGACTCACGTGCAGATCTAGCCAGCTTATGTTCTCGCCATTTCCTTTGGATAGTTACTGAGGACATCCTTAGCTTGATAAAAGACTCCCTTTGCTCCTTTCCGGCTTGAATTGCTCTCCATCTTCTCTGTAGCACGATAGCAGCGTTTATTTTCTTGTTCAACAATTTCCGTTGAACTGAATGGTGAATCCACCAGTTCTCGATCAATCGTATCGCGTCTTTGATAAGTAAAAAGTTATTACGGTCTTTTCGACAAGTCAATTCGCGTCTCCACCATTCTTGAATGACTCTAACTGCATTCACTGTCTTTATATATTCATGTCGCTCAATTTTCATTAGACAATTAGCTCGCCATTTGCTCTGTACAAGTCTAGTAGCCCTTCCTATTGCCAGATAACGATTCCGAGCAGCTCTCTGCACCAGTATAAGCTTCCACCAGGCCTGAATTTTAATAATCGCATCCCGCGTTCTCAAATATGCGGAAATTTGAACCTGCATTGACTTCATAGCTCGCCAACGCTGTTGAATAATACGAGAAGCAGCTTGTTTACGTCTAAATGTATTTACGTAGGGTCTAGTGGCTCGGTAGTTTCTCCAAGACCTTTGAATGATCATAGCGGATGATTTCTGCTGTTGAAACTTTTTCCTTTCTCTAAGCATCTTTGCCGTGGCTATCCATTTCAGTTGTATTACTGCAGCAGCTTGATTCTTGACTGCTAAAACTCGGGCCTGTTTTTCCTTCAGAATCTTCAGTTCTTTCCTAGCAAGATACGACCTCCATGCTCTCTGAATCACGTAAGCAGCGTCGTTCTTTCTCTTGAGTAAGAAATTCTTCACTCTTACCCACCACAACTTCGATTTCCACCATTTCTGGATCGAAGCTGCAGCTTTATTGAATTGTGGGGCTTGGAACTTGTATATAAGCTGCCAAAGAAGCGAGAGGGTTTTTTCTCTGTGACCATCAGCGATACACTTGGCAGTAATATTACCGCGAATAACATAGTCGGAACTGGCAAGCGCTTTCAAGGCAACATCAACATTGTAGACTTTCTGTAAGCGAGATATAGCAGGAACCCGACAAATAGAAGTTAAATTTCTCTTCCCAGTTATTAACTCCATAACTCTGCATAGTCTTACACCATCGCGTAGATCATGGGAGAGATTGTCTACGGCATAGCTGTATTCATCTAGCTCAGTTTGTTTGTGGTTTAAAATATAGCCGTAGGGTTTTAAAACTCTAGTGATGTCTCCCACGCCGCTTAATAACTCTTGAGAGAATTTCAGCAGAATTCTCTTGCTCTCTTTGTGGGCAGCTTGCTTGTGGAAAAGACACGGATCATGACCGATCAATTTATGCATTTTAGCATAGTCAAGGAAGTATACAATGAATAGAAACTTCTTGAGCATGAATTTGTTCATTACAGGGAGAAATGTTGGGAGACGGAAATTAAGCACGGCCTGATGAGAGTGAGTCTTTACGATGTATGGATCGGAGAAAAATCTTGTCAAAAGAAACTTGCTCAAACGTATTATATCATTGTTTGAACTCAAAGGAATAGTTTCACCGTAAATTGCTTCCAAGCCGATCCGCAGCCACAACGGGTTGTAGCACAAAAGTAGCTCCAAAACTAATTTCTGTAACCCTGGAAGAAGAGAATAGATATCGAATAAACACCTTGAGGATACTGGATTCAAAAAGCGACCGTCAATTACTGTAATAACGCTTCTCAAACTGTACCAATGTCTCTATGAAGATCACGATCCTGTCTGATGACCAGATTTCCTTTCTCAACGCATACGGTGACCTTTGATAGTACTGAAACAACTTCATTACTGCGTAGCATCGTGCAAGCAGCTCTACGCAACGTATTCAATCTTTGATTTGTGTGATATCTGAAAAATGGACATGAATTTTGACAAGTGGATAATTAATGTGTTAGGAATCTTGAAAAAGATAAAAGCCTGCAGCTGAACATGAAAGAATGAGCAAGAGTGTTGTGCAAATTTTCATATACCTAGCAGATACAGCTTCTTTTGTTTCTGCTAGCGAAATGTCTTCCTTTAATCGACAAGACTGCCAGACTTTTGCAACATCTACCAACGGGGTGTCCACATCAGAAGTTAGATGTTCCGGAGGAGTCAGCAGAGCATTCAGCCACTTTTTAAATTCTACTTCCTGGTTTTCTACCCACCGATCATCGTAGTATAAAGTGCTGCAAAGTAGAGCAATTTGGATAAAAAAAAGGGTGTTGTGGCCTAAAGTAAAAACGATTCTCAGCTATAATTGTTAGAAGAAATTACCTAGCGAGAAACGGATCTTCAGTCGTGGTTGCAGCAAATGGATCCGGGTTGCACAGTCTCATGAAAAAGTCATCTGGATCGTGTAGTTTCATGCTCACTTCGTGTTCGAAGCCTCTACTTGATCCGGCGTTGTTTTTCTTTGGTCTACTTCCACCAGGAAGTGATAATTTTGTGATTCTTACTCCAGGAATTGAGACTTTACCCCCGCCTGAGAAAAAGATTATTCCAAATTGATTAGTTGATGAATAAAATGACCTATAAATTTCATTCAACTCATTAATCTTACTTCTTAAAGACGTATTCAAAGCTTTTCTTTTCAGGCCGTGTATTTCCTGTCCGCTCTTATCCTTACTGACTTTGGAAAATTTCTTTGGAGAGATTTTCCTTATAGGCGAAGTTTTCTTAGCTGGATTATTTTGCGGCGGTGAAAATTCTGATCTATGACTAGCTGGGGTTGAAAACATATTTGAAGTCTGTGTTTTGTCCAAGCATTTGATGTATGTTTTATTTGTGGCTGTAGCCAACAACGAATTTTCTTCCCTAATCGATTCTAGACTAGATGGACCATTTTTAACTACTGTAAAAGAGTACTGGCTCATAGGTTTTGCCCATAGATCAGCTTCCAAAACTTCCTGAACGCTACTCATGTCAGATCGCCTAGGGGGCAAATTGAAACCTTGCAATCTGGATCTCCAATTAGTCGGACTCAATTCTTCCATAGAATTTTCACAGATTGGAGAGGAAGACGTTGCGTATTTCGTAACATTTAGCTCGACGATAGGCATAACAGGCGACAGCCTTGCAAAATTCCTAGAAAGCCTAGTAGGAACTAAGCGATGAATTTCGGTTGTAGCAGTTAAATTTTCAGTCTCTATAATCTCCGAGCTTTTGATAACTTCGAAAGTATCATTTCTGGTAGAAATCGGAGTGACAAATAATGTAGGCAATTCGCCATTTTGAGAAGAAGTTTCAGCTCTGTTACGAGCTCCCAGAGCCGGTGTGTTTGTGGTAAAATTGAGGTCATTAATCAGCATTGAAAAGTCCGAATTTTTATCATATTTCGTCTCTGGAGGAGAGAGAGAATCTTCAAAACATTCTCTGACATCTTCGTTGGTAAAAGTAATGTTTTTAGGAACAGGGGCAGTTGTGTAAGTTGCGCGTCTTAGATCTTGAGTTCCCGAACTGGCCGGCGAGAGCAAAGCCGTATAACTTTGAGTCGTAAAATGTGAGTTTTCTGAGCTACTATTCTCCAATTTTAATTGATCGTCATTTCTGAACCAAGCAGGTGGAGTTAAAGCGAATGTATTCGATTCTATAAGCATAGAAAAGTCCCTGAGTTTCCCAGCGGAAATATCGCACGATTTTTCCTGCCTGTGACCCAGAATACTAGAAGAACTTTTTTTAGGAGTTTGCCAATCTATCGCTGGATGCGAAGAGATATTCTCTTTGCCTTCGCACCTGGAAGATATCGAAGGCTTGTATCTTTTGTGAGGAGAAATAACATTTTCAGCTAAATTAAGGACTCTTATGGGCTCCGACTTCTTTTGCGGACTTTTATTTTGCGCTAGAACTCTTTTCCCTAGTTCTACTGGCTGCTGTTTATTCTCTCTCAATTTACTACCGCCAATATTTCTTTTCGAGCTTATAGTAGAAGTCGTTAAAGCAATATCATATTTTATACGACGGCTATCAGTCAGTTGAATAATGTCTCTGAATGTTCCCGGCTCTTTAGCCGTCCAACTGATAACCAATTCCTCATCTTGGCCAGCGTCGATTTTCATTTTTGCCAAACTCAAGACAATGCATCTTGCTGCGGGTGGTTTTTTTGTTACTTGGACCTGAAATGATCTCAAATTGAGTTTAAGAATTCATTTTTAGAACATAAATTCTCAACGCTTGTCAATATTTACATTCAGAGGACGATTGCTGGGGTTTCTTAAATTCAGATAACAACACGCTGTCGTATTCAACGCCGTTTCAATCCGGATACGAGTTTGAGGTTGAAACGGTGCCAAAGTTAGGTCGAATCTAACTTCAATATCTTCATGAACAGGGGCCGCCTTTTCTTTAGGCGTAATATTCACCTATGAGAAATAAAATGATCGGATGGATTAATAAATTGTTAAATACAGTTTTGAAGATTATTTTCTCGACATTAGAGTAGATAATGTTGATCTAAGCTTAGAGCTGGAGGAAAAACGCTCGTGGAATTGTATTGCCGAGACTTTTACGTATCGAATATGGATTCCATACCTCAAAAAACATTGTTGTTTGTATCGCGCCGAGCGTAGCACTGAAATATCTTCAAATATCGGTTCATGAGAAAAAGGAATGGATCTTTTTTCAATCGTAGTTACCACTCAACTCAACTAAACTTAACTTAACTTTGTGAAGTAAAATTTGACGTATTAACTGACCGAGGTTTCAACGGTTTTAACTTTTACGACGCTGGATAGAAGTTTGAATTTCATCAAACAGTTGAAAACAGCCAGCGTTCCTAAACGCAATCGATTTAGATTATGGTAGTCGGTGGATTATGGACGACCAGTCAAATCCGCATCAGTTTACGAACGCTTTGTTATTATTTAGCCTAGAGAAAAAAAAAAAAGAACAAACTCGTTGTCAAGCGTAATTCGTAAAATATAAAGAATTTCTGAACTCTGTGAGATAATACAAGAGGATCTCATAGTAATATATTAAAAATGGTTTTACTCGGCAAAATATTTCCAAATTTTACGGCAGACTCTGATATCGGTCGGATTGATTTTCACGAATGGATAGCAGACTCGTAAGATAAACAAACATTGTTTTTACATAACCTCAAGCCGGCGTCTGTATCGTGAATATTTGATGAATATTCACTATTTTTACCTCAGAATAAAATAAAATCAAATCAAATCATCTCTTTTTCCAGATGGGCGATTTTATTTTCTCACCCTAACGACTTCACGCCAGTTTGTACGACGGAATTAGCCCAAGTGGCAAAATTGATGCCAGAATTTAGGAGGCGTGGAGTAAAAGTTATCGCGCTTTCCTGTAACTCTGTTAGCTCGCACATCGATTGGATCAAGGTATAATAGGAGTATATCATTAGGTATGAATTTTCGAAATAAATGACTAATTTCTGTATGATTGATTGATTACAGGATATAAAAGCCTACGGTGGAATATGTGAAGATAAATTTCCCTACCCGATAATCGAGGATGAGAGTCGTGAAATTTCAGCTTCACTAGGGATGCTAGATCCAGACGAAGTAGACAGCAAGGGAATACCTTTGTCTGCTCGATCAGTCTTCATTATCGATCCTAAAAAGAAGATGAGACTTTCCATTCTGTACCCTGCTACAACTGGAAGAAATTTTGAGTATGAGTTTTTCTATATTTGATAGTTAATTTGCGATTTTTAATTAATCAAAGTTAATATTTGAATAAATTATTTATTTACATGTTTTCAGTGAGATCATAAGAGTCATAGATTCACTTCAGTTGACGGACAAGCACAAGGTCGCAACTCCGGTCAATTGGAAGGTAATATTGTTAATATGAATAAGAATGTTCATTTTAATTGATGAATTCTATTTTTCAGAATGGTCAAGACGTTATGATCCAGCCGAGCGTAAGCGACGAAGAAGCCAGAACTCTGTTTGGTCAGAATATAAAAATGACCAGTTTGCCTTCTGGTAAACTTTATGTAAGAAGTATCGTGCAGCCTGTGGATACCTAAACTGTTTTCTAAAAATTGAAGAAAATATGATATAATGATTCCATATATTTTTGTTATAAATGTTAATTTAAAATTATAGTTTCTATACAAATAGTTATTTTGTATATTTTGGAGATACATAATGTAAAATAAATAAATAAATAAATTTCTAAATTTCTAAATAGGTATTAATAATATAAAACCGTGTGATGGAATATTAATAATAATTATTTGTAAAATCCAAATAAATTGCAAACAACGAAAGAAGCCGTTTATTATTATTATTTCACCTAATATAATTAAAAGTACACTGCATTATATACACTTTTCCAAGTACACGTGTGTTGCTTAAAATTCTAATCGGATTTCCATATTATTTACATGATTTTTTCATTAAATTATTAACTAGTTTACTTTTTTTTTCCTACGTTCAATGATTACATTATTATGCGTATAATATATGTATATATATATATTTATATATATATATGTATATATATATATATATCAGTATAGTAATAATTATTTATGTATATAAAACAGTCCCTGGTCAAAACCAATAAGATCAAAAAAAAAAAAAAAGAAAAAAATAATAAAAAAAAATAATAATATATAGATAATAATAAATTTAACGAAAAACTTATACTCCGTACTACAACGTTATTTTGTAATTAAATTTTAATTACCACACAAATTAGGTAAAGTTACCTTATTACCTCGCAAAATACTGTCACACTTGTTTTTTTTTTTAATTTTTTTAATTTTTTTTTTTTTAATTTTTCTTTCTTTCCCTCCTCTCATTCTTCCATTTCGCTTTGTTTGTTTTTAGTATTTTTTCTTTTTTCTTCTTCTCTTCCTCGTTCTTCACATAATATGTGTGTGGCTTGGCTTATCACACGTTCACTTTTGTCATAATTATTATTATAATAATTAAAAATTGTCAGCGTTATATTGTTATTTTGTATTTCAAATATTCAATCGATCAATCGATCAATCAAACAGTTTCTCCTGTCCTCCCCTCGGGGCTTCTCACGATAAATTACTATCGGTATTACCATTAATTTTTTTATTTTTTATTTATTAATATTATTATTATTATTATTAATATATTCTCAAATTTGCTACATTCCGTACTGTAGTCCATTGTTTTATTTATTTATTTGTTTGTTTATTTTATTTTTTAATTACTCCCATTTTTTTTTCTTCTTTTTATTTTGAATACAACTATTAATGATCACCGCTACTTAAAGATCAGTCGTCGTACTATGTTTTAATTCCATTCAAATTTCTACAGCCAATAATATTAATATTAATTCATATTAATATTATTATTATTATTATTATTATTATTATTATTATTATGATTATCCTTCTCCTTTCCTAAATCGTTGCCAATAATCGTTTGTTCAATCTCCGTGACTCTCTCGTTGATCAGCTAACTGTTGCTCTCCCTCCATTCTCGCCTGTCTCTCAGCAGCAGCTCTGGCCTGACGACCGGCACTAGATCTTAAATTTTTACGTTCTGGGGGCGGATCGTTGCTCAATCTTTTACCGCTTCTAGACTTCTTTCCCTTTCCCTTGACATCGTCGTCTCCATCGGACGAATTCGGCTTATTTTCCGTCTTTGTAGAAGACGCGGGAGCTGCCTCAACCTGAGGAGGATCTTCGGGCTCATTTGCACTGCTCACGTTTGCAGCCGGAACCAAAGTCGGAGGTTCTTCCTCAGCTGATTGCCTCGAGACTGTAGTTGGCCGTAAAATTGTCTCAACATCAAGAGGCTCGCTGATAGCAGCTGCCTTCGGGGTTTCAGGCTCCGGGACTCGTACCTTTTTCATAACTGGTTCCAAAGTTACTTCTAACGAAGGCGGCTGATCAAAACTTTGATCCGCACTCCTGCCTCGCTTCGGTGGTCGTTGGGGATCCTCCAAATTCCTAGTCAACAGTTCGGCGCTAGTTCTGCTGAGCTGTTCCAAGGCCTCCTTCATTTCCTGTTCCTTAGACTTCCGCTCCAGCCTAGCGGACAAATCTGCAATTTGGCTGAGTTCTATGATCTCTCTCTTGTCTGCTTCAGCCCGCTTTCTATCGTCACTGTGTAAAGCCATGTCGGCATATTGCTGAAGGCTTAAACCAACGTCGGCAGAATATCTGGACTTCTTTTCATTCTCTTTTCGCTTCATGGTATCGGCTATGGTGTCTCTTTGTCTTGAGCTATTAGACGTGGACGTAGTTTTGCGCGAAGAAGCGGTAGACGTCGGTGGAGTGAGGAGTCCGCACTGGGCGAGACTTTCGTACGCGGACGAAACTCCCCCGGGCTGCATGGAGAAAGGATTAAGTCCTCCGAGACCAAGCGGAGTGTACAAGAGACTAGGATTTGGAAAGAAGAACGGAAACGGTGTGGTCGTGGGTAAAGAAGATGAGGTGGAAGTCGAAGGTGCCGAAGACTTGCTCGTTGGTACTTCCATCTTGCTTCTGGACTTCCCAGATCCACCTACACTGTTTGAATTTGAATTTTTGCCACCGCTAGTCGACGTCCCAGCGTTTGTGTCGGCTGAGCTAGTCGCTGTGGCACCTAGAGCTGCCTCCATCCCGGCCAGTGAGGGTAATCCAAGACCTGCGAGATTCGCAAAGAGAGAGTTCGTCAGACTCATGTTTCCCAGGCTTCCGAGGTTCCCAAGTCCTCCTAGACTACCAAGATTCGGTAGCCCTCCGAAGGGCATTAGCAGTGGGTTGTTTTTAGGGTCGAAATTTCCAAGGGATAAACCGGAGAGAAGAGAATTGTTGAGGTTTCCTAAGGACGGGAAACTCAGGCTAGACGCCATCGAAGTAGCTGCTAAATTAGCCTGACTGACTGATACTTGTCCGGTTGGACTCGGCATCATCGGAGGTCTTCCCGGGCTCTTTCCTTTATTACTGCCTCGGTCTGCTCCAGGTAGCCGCTTCTGTAGATCATGGGGAAGGTTTCCACGCTCTTTGACAAGCTCTGCCCATTTTGGGTCGACGTCAAACATCGGATTTTCGATTAGCCATTGACCCAGTCTTTTCAGCTGAGGAGCTTTAGTCCCAGTGACCTGTAAAAGTTGAAAGAAATTAATTTGTCATTCGAACTAGAAGTAAACTTTCCATAAAGATAATAAAACCAATATTTTTTTTACTAGAATCGGAATCACTTTATACCTTTTTCCCCGTTAGCCTGTTAATCACAGCGACATTTTCTTCTCCAGTTAGTTTTTTCCAGTCTAATAGAGAAGGATCAACTCGAGGCCTTCTCCTTCTTGGTGCGCTTAAATATTCTGCGCCCAATTGTTCCGTCATAGCAGTCTGCTCAGCAAGCCATTTGTTAACTTTGGCCTCATGAGAATAAGATCCAATATTAGCAGAGTAATCAGCAACTTTGTTCATGTTTGCAATCATAGCTTCGTAACTTTTACGACTATTAGACGAGTGAGCTGACGCTAAAGATTGCTGCTGCTGTTGCTGCTGTTGTTGCTGCTGTTGTTGTTGTTGCTGTTGGTGTTGTTGCTGTTTCTTAAGTTCACGATTTTGTTGTTCGGCCTGAGCTAACAACGCGGAAAAACTGTCTTTGTGCGAATGTAAACTCGGAGGTGGTAGGGTAGCCGATGATCCAGAAGCTCGAGATGATGGAATCGAAGTAACAGTGATAGAAAATGGCTTTTGAGAGCTTGACGGCTGGTTTGAGAGACCACTAGGTGCAGACGTAGGAGTTACAGTAACGTTTGGAGTTATTGTACTCTTTTTACCATGCTCAGGGTAGTGAGTGCTCTGCTGTTCTTTGGCGGCACTCAAACCTAATACTATTTCATCCAGTTTCTTACGCTTCTTTTCTTTGCCTATTATGGGCTCGTCAGTTGGCTAGAAGAAAAGTAGAAAAAAGATTTTATCACCAAGTTATTAACTATGTAAGTGAAACTGAAGTTGCTCTTCCTCAAACCCATTATTTGTATACTTACGCAATTTTTTCTCTTCATTAGTTTATCCAGCATGCTATCCAGTTTCCCCTTGTTACTGCTTACTTGCTTGGTTTTATTCGGCATAGAGAAATCCTGTACCTCATTCATCATGTCTTTGTTAGTCTCGGCATTAGCTTTAGGATATCTGGAAAAGAATTAATCAAAATTTCAATACTGTTTCATCTGCGTTAGTTCAAGGTATACTTTCCAGTTTTATTCAGGGCCTAGGACTAGCCCAAAATATGACCTATCCTTTGAATAAAAGCTTGATAAATAGCATGATTACCCAGCGGACAAATCGATCGGCGTCAGCGTGCTAGAAGTTCCTGGAATGATTGTAGTCTTTCCTGGAACAGTGTACTTGAATTCAAATGGAACCGCAGGTGTCCTGGCTTGTTGGTGAGCTGGAGGTGGCTGCACTGGAGTAGATCGTCGAGATTCTTCTGACTGTGATTCTTCGTTGACATCCCAATTTGAGTTTGATAAAACTGTGGGTTTACTCAAGCCCGTGGGAGGCTGAACAGTCATATGACTACTGTTCAATAGGGCATGGAGCTTGGCTGAAATAAGATATAAATTATCAGTGAAAATACAAACGTTGGTGAATTTATATCTGAAAGCTCCTCAGAATTGCGAAAATTATAGTTGCTCACCTCGTTCGGTTTCTACATCAATGGCGATATGCCTTTTTCGTTTTTTCGAGGGAGCCACGGTGTTCCCGGTTCCTATAGACCGCGTCATCCCATGATCTGTAGTTATGGTAATTACTTCAGAGCTTTCTTTTTCATTGGGAATAATTTCCGGTTCGTCACCAGCGCTGAAGGTAATCGCGACTGGCCACTCCTTGTGTTCAATTGCATGAACAATGTGCATAAGACGAGCTTCGATAGCGTGTTCCTGTTGATATAAATATTGTTTCATTAGTTTCGAGCTGAGATTCAGAGAGAAAGAAAAAAAAGACTAAAAGGTGTTTCTTACCTTTGGCCATTTTATAGATATTTGATAACTGTGCGCCAACAACTGGGCCACAGTTGGCTCTGTGTAATCGATCGTCTTGTCGCGTAGAACGAAAGTGTCTATCTGTGTCAGTCGCGAAAGAGGCTGAATAACTTCCAAGTCCGGAAACATTGCCTTAAGTTCGGCCGCTTGGACGCTACATTTATCTTCCATGTTAGTAGACTTGCTGCTGTCTTTTTCGGCAACAATTATTTTCTCCTCTTGAGATTCTACCTCTTCCTTCTTTACGATTGCTACTTCGGTCTCATCTTCGACGGTGACCATTGGTGTTTCTTGTTCAATTTTTTCAACAGGAATTTCCTCAACTGGTTCGATATCCTTAGGCTTCTCGGCTTCTTCTACTTCCTCAATCTTTTCAGGTTTTTCCGTCTTCTCAGCCTCTTCGGTCTTCTCTTCAACTTCCATCGTCTCCTTGTCCTCGACGACTTCCGTCTTTTCGGGCTCTTTTTCGGCCGGAGGTTGCGGCTCAGCTTCTTCTTCCACCTTCTCTGGTTCGGGCTCTTCCTCAGGTTCTTTTTTCGCCTCAATTTCCTCTGGTTTTTCCTCAACGACAGGTTCTTCCTCTAGAACGGGTTCTTCCTTCTCCGTTGGACCGTTTTCTTTAACTACTGTAGGCTCTGTTTTTTCATTGGTCTCCTCGGAGTCAACTTCTTCCTTGATATCTTCAATTTTCTCCTGTTCTTCAACCTCCGCATTTACCGCAGGAGGTTTTTCCGGCTCTGGAGATTTTGGCTTGGAAATCGTGGTGATAGTAAGCGCGCCGCTGTTGCTCTTTTCCTCGGGCTTCATCTCCGCCTTAACTATAGTCAACTCTACTTGACTCTTCTCTAAATTAACTGGTTCGGATTTTTTCTCAGAGTTTAGATCCTTGTCTTTCTTCAAGCCAACTTTTTCAATCTTCAAAGTTCCCTCGCCTTTTTCTAGCTTAACTAAAATCTCATCTTTATCAAACTTGAGGATATCCTCACGGCTTTCTATCTTAATCGCCTTCTCCAGCTTGTCCATTCTCGTGGCTTGCACACCACTGAATATACTCTTGTTCAAAATTTTGTGAAACGAAAAGTCTGGGTCGTTTAGTATCGTAATATCAGTTCTACCCAGTCCGTGTTTAGCTGCTCCAAGCAGCAGTTCCTTATCATGTTTACCAGGCTGCCACCAGTCCGGAGTATCGGCCGATGGCTGGCAGAGTGATAATCTTTCCTCAAGATGAGGATGAGACAAAATCTCCTCACGAATTTTGCTCAGCAAATCAACCCTGTCCAATATTTGTCGAGCTTTGCTTGCGCTAAGATGATCCAAAGAAATGTCTGAAAAATCAATAATATATTGAAGATTTATACGATCCATAATCAAAGCTAAAAGCTCAGATTGTAAGATTGTTGAAAGCTTTTACCTTCGTCATCGTTGAGTTTCATGTGGCATGCTTTCTTGCACATAGCTCTAAACGACATGTAATAATCCGTGAGATCGTTGTCTGTTTTTTTATCAAATCTAGCTATACTTTTAAACTTGGTCCAGTCATACTGCGCCTTTTTTCTATCGTAATTGACACCATAGGTTGATATAACGCGTAGGAATTCGCTTTCCTCTCGCCTGGACCACTTGGTTCTCTGTTCTTCCAAGCGGCTTCTTTCTCTCTCTTTCACCATCGCCTCCATTTTCTCTCGCCGTTCCATTTTCTAGAGTAATAAATGAGCAGGGATTACAAAAATCGTGAAGTGAGTTCGAGTAAAAGATTCTTTTTACTCACCAGAAGGTACATAGCAAGCTGCTGCAGATCCCATCCTTGCATATTCAAGGGAGGTTCGGTATTTCCTGTCGTATTGTGATTGCTGGTTTCTCCTTCGTTTCCAGTCTTAGGTTTCTGAATGATTTTAGTATCTTCCTTTTTCACACTGCGTTGATAAGACGATATAACACGACGAAGTCGTGTATTTAGATCAACGACAGAAGGCCAGGCTTTGTCGTCGTCTGTCATTCCCTCGTTGCCGTCGTGGCTTCCGCTGGCCTCTGGTATCGGAGTATCAGCCTTACTGGATATAGCTGGGGAATCGGTCGGAGTTTCTCTTCCAAATTTGTCCACGTCTTTGCAGTCTCTCGCAATACCTGACGACTCACCGTCTTCAATTTCATTCTCCAAACTCTTGTCGTCTCTGTTACTGAAAAATATTGTTTTTGTTCAAATTACATGAGATCTTTAAAACCGGCGATACATTCTCGTAAATATCGTAGATCCTTAGGAATAATGAATAAGTACCAAAGACTTATTCCCACATGTTCCTTGCCTATAAATACAAAATTTAAATACAGTTATATACATCATATGTTATGAACCATCGGGTAATTTGTTGTCAAATTTGTATCCATCAAATTCTAACGACAGTTTTATCTTTTTGTGTAAAATTTATGTTTAATAATATCACCGATTGATTGACGTTGCCAGGAATTGATATCGACTTTTACAATTACATTTCGAAACTATAATTTCAGGTCAATTTTCCTGCCAGATAATATTAATATCAAATTGAGGAATGAAACTGTTGTCAAATTAAATGTCCCGATGTGTAACAGGAAGAAGAAATGGCAAATGCACGAGCAGCGTCGCTTTTCCATCTTCAACGATTAAGCTGGCAGAGAAAGAGAAAAGTACGACTTTTGAGTTCAGGATGAAAGCTGAATTGTTCAATTTCTGAATTTCTGTATTTGTCTACGAATTAGTTAACAATTCGCACTTTTTTATTTCCCTCTAAGTTGCAGTTAAAGTTTTGCCATTTTGCAAACATAAATATGTAGCAGACATAATAAGCGTGCGGGTGGTGTTAAAATAAATTAGCAACAGCATGTCAGGATAGATTGATTAAAAAAAATAAAAAAAAGTATAACCAACGGATACTCACTTTGATTGAACGGTCTGAGTCTGGGGAGGGAGAGGACAGCTGGTAATGAAAGAAAGCGCGGGATCGGCTCTCATCAGATCGTAATTCTCGTATCCGTGCTTGAAGCATCCCACTAATAAAGACTTGTCTGCCATCGGGTCCCACCATTTCACTGGAGGCTCCGCCAGTTGCGGAGGATTTATCCGCAACGCACTGTAGGGCGGTTCCATTTTGATTTTTTGCCAATTCAATAATGCCAATTCAATTCAAAAATTACTTTCTTATAACATCTTTTAAATTTTGATATTGATCTGACGATACCAGTTCAACGTATATTTTTAACAATTTATATTACCTTTCTTTTTTATCGTAATTGGTGTAAAGGTGAAAAAAAAAAGAAACCAAGTTGAGAACCAGTATCAACAAATCTCTAAAATTTGACTTTCGTGTATTAAATTCTCTTTTTTCATTTTCTTTTCATTTTTATAAATTTGCCCTCTCGACACAGTGCACTGCATTGGACTCTACGTCTTACCAGATCGATGTGTTTCCGAGAGTATCTGATGCACAGGCTTACAATGGTCAGTAGTAGCGTAGAGTAAGGAGATAGGAATTTTATTAGTATAGATCCGACGACCTACTGTCATTAACATAGCTACAAAGGTAACAGGTAGGTTTAGGTTTAGCTCTATGAGCATTCCTTGCACAATTAGGACCCATAGTAAAACAAATACATGGCACATGCAACTATAAGCACTGTGGAAGCTTGTGTATGTAAGTGCATGACGTTTTTATTTTATTTTTATTTAATTTTTTTTCTTTCTTCCATTTATTCGCTCTCTCAAGAAAAGAAGTTAGAATGAAGATTTTAGAAATTATTAAGAAAATTAAATAAATGTGATAGCATTAAGCGTTTAATATATATTTCACTGACCTAACGTGAACACCGTCCGATATATGTTGTACGAGATCACCTATTATCTCATGTTTAATGTAGTACAGCATTCTGACGCGCAAAAGTACTCTGAAATAGAATAATCATCTCACAATTAGACTTTTAACGATCAGAGGCCAGTTGTGTTCAAGTGTTCGGACCATAAACCATTAAGAATATTCTGATCTATCCCCTTGTCCGCTGAAATACTTACTTATTAGCATGCCGACTGAGGTGTTTCTTGTAATTATTTTCAAGGAAAATATCACCGTCATACTTTTCCGCGTTACTCCAATGATTGGGATCACTCGGTCCGTTGTTAGCGCTCGATCCACGAGTTTCTCTCAGCTCCCTCGTGCGTCCTTTTTTCTGTTTTTGTCTGCTATTTCTCCCGGTGTTATGCATAGTTATGGTTTTTATTTTCTCCCCATTTTCCAACGGTGTTATAAGGTCCCAAACAAAGTTACGTATCTTCTCATCTCCCCGATAGAATCTCAGACAATAGAGCAAGATAACTCTGGCACAATCTTCGACGTCTATCTCTCTCCACCCTCTTCTGAACTGGCTGTGCTGTAAAATCTCTTCCCATCGTCCCCAGCCAAATGTTAACAGCCCTCTTTCCACTTTGAAACATTCACTTCGCGCCCAATTTCCATAAACTACTTCACCCTCCCTTGGAACATACTCGTCAAAGAATTTGCGAGACCTTTTGCCGAATTTGTCTTTTCGTTTTTTACCTGAAGAATGAAAAAGAAGCTCAATATCAATATCCCCTTCCTTTCTTCTTTCAAGAATTCTTCTCCGAATAAAAGAGAATTAGAATGGCTCACCTCTGCCAGTCAGCCCTCCTCCCATTTCGTCGTCACTGTTATCATCCGAGCTATCAAGTTCGGACATATCAACGACGGATTCATCGTGTCCGTATCGTTTGATCTGAGTTCTCCGTCTGGGCTCAGATATGACAAGTTCATCTTCTTCCTTCTTTTCTGTAGTATCAATTTCTGCCTTCTTAGCCCATTTCTTCCAGAAATCTGGATCATCAATGTTTATGTCTGTTCTGTTGGAAGAACAAGCAAAGCTAGCTTTGGAAAAGGTCGAGCCCTTCTCAGCCTCAATTGTAATGACCTGAGAGAAAGAATTTCGTGATTAATAAAAATAAGTCTTGTCTTTTCCGCTGAATAATGTTTCCAGGGAATAAATATGCACCTGTGTTCTCCTCTCAAGAATAATGTCGATATCTTCTTCACAGAATTTATCCCCGGCATTGTCGTCGTCCATTATAGCTCCGTAAGCTCCTTTTTTAAGTAGATCTTCGATCTCCTTTTTCGTCAGTTGTTTGTTGCCAGGATCTTTTCCTCCTTGACTAGTGTTCATTGATTGTAAAATAGCTTTGTCTAAACCGAGCTTCAAAGACGCTTTATCAAACATTTCCCTTTCGTATGTATTACGGCAAAGCAAACGATATACTTTGACCATTTTTTGTTGACCGATTCTGTGGCATCGAGCTTGCGCCTGTTAAATGTAATCAGAATATCAGTTTGATCACCTCATATATATTTACAGAAGAAAAGAAATAGTATAGACAGAGGTCCCCACCTGCAAATCATTCTGTGGATTCCAGTCGCTGTCGTATATAATTACTGTGTCAGCTGCTGTTAAATTAATTCCAAGTCCACCAGCCTTGGTGCAAAGTAAGAAAACGAATCTGTCCGAATCAGGCTTACTATATCTATCGATAGCAGCTTGTCGAAGGTTGCCACGAATGCGTCCGTCGATTCTTTCGTACGGATATCTATAACGGAATAGTAGATATTGTGTTTTAGATGAGTTAGTTTTATTTCTGGAGTGGTGATGGATTGATATCTCACTTTTTGTAGACGAGATAATCTTCTAAGAGATCCAAGCATTTGACCATCTGACTAAAAACAAGAACTCTATGTCCGCTGGCCTTCAATTTGGGCAATAGTTTGTCCATCAGTACCATTTTTCCAGAGCTATTCACTAAAGCGTGAAAATAACCCTCTGAATCTTCCTTGTCATTTCCTTGTTTGTAATCTAACTGAATTTGATCCTCTGCACCGTTTAGCAAAAACGGATGTATGCAACACTTTCTTAGTTCCATCATAGTGTTCATTAAATTAGGAATGTTTGCTGACGTTGTTCCCTTAGACAGGAAAGAGAAATTTCGCTCCAGTATACCGCGGTAGTATTTTTTCTGTATATTAGTCAACTCGACCTGTAAATTTCGGGATCAATTAGAATAAAGTGTTGAAAAGATTTGGATATATGATAAATTCGAACCCCTAGTACCTCAACGACAGTTTCTTCTTTTGGAGCTAAAGATTTTTCTACATCTTCTTTCAAACGTCTGAGCATCATTGGTTTGAGGAGAAGTTGAAGCTTGTGAACTTCTGTATCGCTGCTTAAGTTGCCAAATTCTTTTAAAAATTGCTCGCTACTCGCGAATTGGATTGGTTCTAAGAAATTGAGAAGCGAAAATAGTTCGTTGACGTTGTTTTGCAACGGAGTACCGGACAGAAGTACTCTATGCTCTAAATTCAGCTGCCTTAGTCCCTCTAGTAGCTTACAA
This sequence comes from Tenthredo notha, assembly GCA_914767705.2. Lineage (NCBI taxonomy): Eukaryota > Metazoa > Arthropoda > Insecta > Hymenoptera > Tenthredinidae > Tenthredo > Tenthredo notha. Next base: position 5,603,270 of record OU611921.1, on the reverse strand, counting down.
TTCCTATTCTTGAGCCTGTGGGCTTCGTCTATGACACAAAGCCGCCAATTGTACCCTCGAAGTTCATTAAAGTCGGTTATAATTATCTCAAACGTTGTTATGAGGACGTTAAATTTTATTAGATCTTTTATGGGCTGCCTTTTGTCATTTTTATAATAAACCTCGTACTCTTGAAGCATGTTACGACTCGCCGCTCTGTAAGAACAACAAATAAATAAGTAAAGACAGAATTTGAGCAAATTTTTACAAGAAAAGTTCCATTTTTATTTCCTCTGACAAAAAAAAATAATGGGAGAAACTCACGAGCCGTGGTAAACGACGACATTCATGTCCGTCCAGCCCTCGAATTCTCGCTGCCAATTGGGTATAGTTGATAGAGGTGCTATGATAAGGAAAGGCCCCCGTATTCCGTACTTGTAAACAGCGTCAACGAAAGTGAGAGATTGGATGGTTTTTCCCAAACCCATTTCGTCGGCAAGAATACAGTTGTGACTGTTATACCAAGAGAAAAGCAGCCAATTTAGACCCTCGAGTTGATAAGGTCGGAGGCTGTTGTTACTCTTGTATATCGGAGACTCGTCTAGTTTGACCCAACCAGTTGCAGGAGGCTTTTTCTTTGGCTTTAAAAGAACGAGCAAGATAAAAGAAAAATCGGCGAATATTGAAATCTCAAAAAATAAACAATAATCTTTTTTCCAACATTCTCAAAGGTTTTCATACCTTCCACTGATCCTTTGGTGGGACCTTGTTAAATCTGTGAAATTGAGCAATTTTTTCAGGATCAACATCTTCTTCTAATTCCCAAGTAGAATCTTCGTACTGTAGAGAACGCCATTTGACAAGGAAGTGTCTCACAGTTTCTCCTGTTGTTGGATCTGTGTGAGTTGCTTCGTCGAGTACTCTGTCAACCTCGACAAAATCTGGATTGAAGGGATCCTCTTCAGGCTGGAAATAGAAAACAGCGCAGAATATAAGAACCTTGCTGAAGAGCCCCACAGCACATGATATAGAATTATTTGTATTCATTTATACATACGTTTTCGAATATATTTGTATTCTGTTGCATCTTCTGTTTGAATCTCTTCAGCTTCGCTTGAATCCTTTTATCCCCTTTGTAAAGTTCTTCTTCCGTTCGCCACTCGCAATGTAAGTAAGAGAAATTTCTGTACTTTACTAGATATTCTTCAACCTCAATGATCTGTGGCTTAACTTCAACTGCGTCAGGATCCGAAGTTGCTGCTTCATCTTTAGTTTCTTTATCCTCACCTTCGTTCACAGTCGCAGTTTCTTCCTCCTTCACCTCAGGCTTTTCCTCGCCTTCTTTCTTTTCATCTTCTAAAGGTTTTTCATCAGGCTCTTTAACCAACTCTCGATTTTTGTCTGTTTCCTCTTCTGTTTCTTCTTCTTTCTTTAATTCAGGTTCCTCGATTTCGTCTTCTTCCTTCTCTTCCTTTTCCTCGTCATCTTCATCTTCTTCATCTTTTTCTGCTTCTTTTTCTTCTTTCTCTTTCTCTTTCTCTTTCACTATCTCCTTCTCAGTCTCCTGCTCCGTTTCTTTTTCATTTTCATTCTCATTTTCCGTTTCTGTTTCTTTTTCATGTTCATTTTCCTTTTCAGTGTCTTTTTCTTTTTCCTTCACTTTTTCAACCTCCATCTCTGCCTCTGTCTCTGTCTCTATGTCTGCTTCTGCTTCAACCTTTGCCACTGCCTCTGTTTCCTTCTCTAATTCTTCTTTACCCTCTTCAACTTTTTCCTTAGATTCCTCGTCAGCTTGCGCTACAGTTTCAGAAGCAGTTTCACTTTTCTCAGTTGCCACTACTTCCTCGGCAGGTACTTCCACCTTAATCTCAGGCTTCACTTCTCGCTTTCCCATTCTCATAACCAGAATATGTTGCACAACCATAGAGTCTTCGTCCATAGTATTCTAAAGAATAAATTCCAGGGATTAAAATCTTCGTGCAATAGCAAGTACTTGGATTTCCAAACAATGTTATTCTCATACTTACAATATATACAAAATTCGGTTTATTAGGACCAACTTCTCCGCCCTCAGTCTCCTTCTTAACAGCTGCTGGCTTAGAAACGCTGCTTCCATCAGCTTTCTTGGCTTGACTTTCCTGCACAGGAACTTCGTCATCAGAAAATCTGAGCATTACATCATCGACGTATTTTTTTCTGTGTGTATTTCTCGCCGATCTCCTTTTATTAACATCATCAGCTTCCGGCGAAGGCGGAGGAGTAGTGGCCAGTTCTTCTCCATCAGAATCAGGTGCGATCCGACTTTTACGTTTCCTAGAACAGATATCAAAAAAAAAACTCTACAAATACTGCAAAAGTATTAACAGGAGAGAAAAACATCATACAAAATCTATATTCCGGCCAAACTTCATCTCTGGAAAGGCAAGAAACTCACTTCGAACTCCTCGGTGTTCTACCGACGCTGACTTTAGCTGCAGACCTCTTCCGACTTGCTGATTTCTTCTTCACCGGTGTGCTCACTTCAGGAGTTTCCTCAGGAACTTCGGGTTTTTTATCTTCTTCAGGAGCTTCTTCGGCCTCAGCTTTTTCCTCGGTATCCTCTTTAGACTCTGTCACAATGGGCTCTGTTGTAGAAGAATCGACTTGTTCCTGTTCGTCGTTAATCGCAGGTTCGCTTGGCTTGACTTCAGCATCTTGTACGGCCCCTGAATCAGATACAACAGCTTCCTCGGGTTCAGGCGCAGGTTCTTCATCGGCTGATTCTGATTGAGCAACTTTTCTAAAGAATAAAAGTAGGGAAGTAAATAATCTGCGCTCAGTTAAAGTAAAATATACTGTCTTACTTTCTGCCTCGCTTTGATCCCGGTTCCTTGGCCTCTTTCTTCTTCCTTCCTTTTGGAGATTTAGCTTCTTTTGGTGGCTTAGGTTCCTTTTTTGTCTTTGGCTCTTTCGGTTCTTTAGGTTCCTTAGGTTTCCGTGGTTTTCTCGGCGATCGAGCCTTCCTATTTTTATTCCACTCTTCTTCCATATCACCAGAAGTTGGTTTAAGGTCCTCGGAATCCGCTATACTATCAATAACATTACTGCTGTCTACCGGCGTGACGAGATTCTCTGATAAAGGTAACTCAGGCTGGCTTGTTGGCTGCGCTGTGATCGGAGCCGCGGCTTCTTTGTCAGCTTTTTTCCTACTTTTCTTGGCTCGTGGGGCGCCTTTACTCCTGCCTCTTCCAGTGGTGCTTGAAACCTGAGCGGAAAAGCAGAAGAGCACAGAACCATTAAATCTACGCTCACAGAACTCTCGATAAAATTACTTTCACCAAACTCGTAAATAATTACCTGAGGACTGTCTACAACAGCTGCGGTAAACATTGGAGTTTGTAGAATACACTGGGGTCCTCCGTTGCACTGATCTGTACTTTCGTGTTGCTGTAAAGCTTGCAGCCTCTCTTGAAGACTGACAATTTTCTCCTGATTCTCAGAAGCCGGAGGCATGCAATAAAGTTCTTGCAATTGTTGCTGCAAGGCGGCTCTCTCCTGATGATGAGTAACAGGAGCGCAAGGATTAGTGAATGTAGTAGGAGCTACAGTAGGTGGTGGCGCAGTCTGCTGCATCCCGTACATAGCAGGAATAGTATTAGGTCCGATGATATCTCCGCTAGCGTGATACTGCTGCCCAGATCCGACGATCATTTCGTTAGGATAAATGTTATTTGTTTTCTGAACGTTTGTATATTCCCCAAAAGCCCCCGGGGGAACAGGATGCGGAGGATGTGTTGGCTGCGGGTTATTTAAAGCTACGTTAGTCTGGTGTGGAGGCATAACTACGTTCCCGGTCTGTCCGACAGTTGGCATTTGCTGAACACCCATAAGAGCAGGTGGCACTTGGTTGGGCTGAGTTTGCATTTGTGGAGGTTGAATTTGCGCCTGCATTTGAGCCTGATGCTGTATTGGCAAAGGAATCAAAGGGTTATTCGACGGCATCATATTTACTTGATGCTGAGGCTGTGCTTGAGTTTGAGGGGGCTGTCCCATGAGATTTGGTTGAGTTTGTTGACCCATCAGAGGTGGCGGTTGTCCCTGAGGCTGCTGACCCATTATAGGTTGAACCTGAGGTTGTTGGGAGTTTGGAATAAGTTGAGGCTGTTGCTGAGGCATAGTTTGGCTCGGTACTTGTTGACAAATTAGGGCTTGTTGTCCCTGTTGCTGTTGTTGTGGTTGTGGAGGTTGATTCATGAGCGGAGGAGTAGCTCCGATCGACTGATGACAAGAAACGGTACTAACTTCAGCAGATTGTTCTGTAATTTTGCTGTCCGATACGTTGCTCTCTATGTTAGGATAAGAACTAGGTCTTTGCGGTATCGCAGATTGCTGTACAACAGGAGACATAACTCCAGTGTCCATAACATTACCGCTAGTGCTTGAAGCCGGTAGACTTTGTACAGCTTCTATAGGCGCAGGTTTAATAGAAGGTACTTGTTCGCTGACCGAACTCGCAGATGTATTATTTTGCAGAGGAGTTTCCCCCGCTTGATTGAGCATCTCAGATTTCTGCGTGGTAGATGTTTGGTCGGGACTACTTTCTGCCTCCTGTTTGGGAGGGTTATTTATACTTTGTGCGCTATCCGTTGAATCCCTTGTAGTCGTTTCAACAACGTTATTACCGTCCGATCCATTGACAGGAAACAAAGAAGAATTTGCTTCCGAACTAGGGGGTGGTTGAACTTCCATAACGCTTCTACCATCATTAATATTCAAGTTTGGTCTAATTTGCTGTTGCTGCTGCTGCTGCTGTTGCTGTTGTTGCTGCTGTTGTTGCTGTTGTTGTTGCTGCTGCTGTTGTTGCTGTTGTTGCTGCTGCTGCTGTTGTTGTTGCTGCTGCTGTTGCTGCTGCTGTTGCGTCTGAGGCTGTGGTGGATGTGGCCATTGATTAGGCAGTGGCATTCTAGGCCCCATAACAGGGGACGTTGAATTTTGCAGCGGCTGTTGGGGGGATATAATATTTGCTGCATGAGGCATTAAAGGACGAGGTTGAAACTGGGTATAATCCTGACTCGTAACATTTGGATTAGGCACTGCGACCCCTGGTATAACCATCTGTTCTAGTGCCTGGAGAGTGCTTTGCTGCGAAGCAGCCGACGTATTCATATTCATAGAAGCTGGTGGACAAGGAGATACCGACATCGCGTTTGGCTGGTTTGGAGCCTGATGTGGCAACTGAGCATGAGGATGTGGCGAGAGCGTGCTGGGCTTTGCAGGAGACATTATAGGCCTCGGTGACATTTGTTGTTGAACCTGTAATTAACAATAGAAATTATCATACCAATTAACAGGTATTCAGAAATCAATTTCTGAGTGAAAATTAGAAGAAACCAAAGTATGTTTCTTTTGACTCAAATCTTATTTCTGTAATTCTTCACTTCACTCCAAGCTTTGAAATCGAATGGATATTGAAGAAGCTTTCATTTTGTTCATATTATTGAATAATTAGTACGATATAATGTATAGACTGTGAATCGATAATTCTATAACTTGGTTCAGTTTTGATTAATAAAGCTATCAGCGTTTTCTAGCCTGTTCAAATCCACAAGGATTTGTTTTTTCTATTGATTGTAAGAATACCATTTCAAAAGCAAATAAAAGAAAGTTAGTTCACAACATTAGAAGATAAAAAACCAAACTTTGCCTGTTTTTACAATTAATCTCACAATTATAGTGAAATTTTTACCCAATAAAGCTTCACATGTGAACTAAAATTGTAAAAAAAAATATAATATCACAAACCGCAGGTGGTCGAGGCGACATCTGAGGTCTAGGAGACATCTGAGGTGACAATTGAGGAAAAGTAGCTCTATACTGAGGGCTAGTAGCGTGTTTGGCAGTCCCAAACTGCGGCGCAGGTCCAGGATGTTGAGGCTGATTAAACATGGGTGCCGTGTGGTGAGGATATTGCGGATCCATAGCTTGCTGTGGACCTGAATGCTGTGGATGTTGAGGATACTGATGAGTAGGATGAGTTTGATGAGAAGGAATATGGTGCGGCATTCTCTGTGGTTGTTGCGGAGGTTGTTGTTGCTGTTGGGCATGCATAGCACTAGAGAATCCTGTGTAGCCGGCAGAACTCTGATACATAGCGGCAGGATTAGCTTGCTGATAATGCTGCTGCTGCCCGACCATGTGTTGATAAACTCCCGCGGCTCCCGTCCCTTGCATACCTTGATGAGGGACTCCCATGCTTCCCATCATGCCTTGCTGCGCGTTAAAATGTTGCTGTTGTTGCTGCTGTTGTTGTTGCTGCTGCTGCTGCTGTTGCTGCATCTTTTGATTCAAAGCAGCTTGATCCTGCTGGTGAGGATATTGAGGCATGTGCTGCCTGTATGTGGTAGGTTGAGGAGCCATCTGGTTATAATGTCTCTGAAGCTGAGGATAAGCTCCTCCGCCTGGCCAACCTTGCATTCCTGGATCCATCGACAAATTAGCTCGTGCCATAGGGTGCTGCTGTTCCATAGAATACATGTTGTCGGAATAACTTGGATATTGAGTTCCAGCTCCTGGATGAGGACCTCTGTGCTGCGGAGCCATGCTTCTAGCTTGATTCTGAAAGGCCCCTGGTACCATGGCTCGCTGAGGAGCGCCGGCGTCAAAGCCGGCTAGGTTTTGATTGAACATATTACGCTGTGTTGTATTTTGTAGTTGATTAGAGTTTCCGAATTCAGATCCACCGAACGACGTCAATTTTTGGAGAGGAGATTCTTGAGATATGCTATACGATTGGTTGATGTAATTCCCGCCTCCATTTGGACCTGGGTTTTGACCATCTCTTGATACTACCGACGCGTTTGGTGCAACTGATGGGTCAAAGTGGTCAGTCCCCCCAAGGTCAGGAAGAGCGTCGAGCATTGAACCACTGACATCTTCGCCAAATAGATCGTACGAGTCCATGTCTTTACGCTGCACTACTATTCGCCTCCGTCAAACGATCAAGAGGGAATTGTACTACGTTTACTATGGCCAGTAGTGTGCCCATCGTTAATATCGCTTCTCTATGCCTTCTGAAACAACATATTTACATTTACTCATAAATTATACATATTTCACTTATTTTTCGTTACTATATTAACATTATCGGCCAATATACGATATTACATATTAATATTTCTCTCGAAAATCAAATTCACTATCCAACTTTTGGAACTTTATCACCGTACTTTGGGTCGTCGAGGATACGCGCTAATGGGGAAAAGCTATACGCTTATGTTCTTTATTTTCATAATCGCTATAACCTTTCCCCGTCAGAGAGCACCGTTGTAGTATGATGTTTCCAAAGTTTTCTGCAAGGTCTTGAATTTTAGTTAGCTATAGATTTTATTTTGAATAATGTAGATCGTAGATATGAAATATGAGATAAGTTTAAACCTCGATTTAATTCGTCAGGGATAAATTCTGGACATTCTTCAACAGATCGCAATTCCAAAACTTGTCTTGGCCAATGCAGTATAAAATCAAAACTCACCTTGTCCAAAATAAAATGAATAATTGAAACAAAATAGAATAATATTTAAACGATAAGTCTGTGATTAAAACAGAAAATATTTGTTATACTAAACATAAGAGTTTAACGTTAAATTCGGATCAAGGCGTATTTTGGAATTGAATATCTCTCACGATACGTTCATAATAGAAGTGTAAATCTTCTGCCTCTGAAAGTGATCGAAATTGAAAAAAAAATAATAATAATAATTCTACATTCACGGACATACGTACATCCGTACATTGATACAAATAAAGATAATATCCATACCTCCGAAAAGAAACGCACATACGTACGTAAGTAGATGAATAATTAATTTATTCGTATATACATATTTTTTCTTCTTAAATTAATCCATACATATATCGCGTTGTCGCGATGATATGTGTGCGTGTGTTCATATTCTCGTAAGTAATACCTGGGACAGAGAATTCGCGAACACGCGGGCGCAGTGAAAATTTCATAAGATTAAAAATATGTTTAAAAATAAGAGAAAAAAAAGAAATAAATATTAATAAAATAAAGAAAGGAAAATAAATGTGGAATGCGTAAAAGCATAAACTGTGCACATATATGAAGACAAAGGCTACAAAGGTGCACGAGCACACACACACACTCACACACACACACTCACACACACACACGCACACACAGACGTGCGCGGAGAGTCGGCACATAGAATGTAAGTAGAAATTGGAAAGAATTGGGCGTCGATAGGGTAGCGTTCACATTATATGATAGATAATTAATATTACGGTACGAACCTGATGTCAAAATTGAGAATCTGTAGGTACGGATACAGATTCTGGTATTATTATAAAATACTAGCGATCGTAGTAATATTGTTAATATAGGTCTAGTAGACGGGGGTGATGTGAGCGGCAAGTTTTCCACGGTTATACACTTTTAATTAAATTCGTTTACTATCTTCGCGTACTTTAAGCATTCCTTCTTATTCTTTTATCATTAAATACTAGAATTCGTTTTTCTTTCTTTTATTATTATTATTATTATTATTATTATTTTCTATATTTATACGTATATTATTTCGGTATGTCGCAAGCCGCGTTTATTAACTATACTACTTAATTCGAGCCATCGGCTTAATATGGCAAGTATTTATTAAATCTTACAGTCGAGGTAGACACGCGATTGATGTACGACGGGGTAACTGTACGAGCTCACCAAAGCCACTTTGTAAAAAAAACAACAGAACGTCGTCGGAACGTACGCCATTATCGCGAGATTTCCGCTTGGGCATCTGAAAGTCTCGAGTAGTGGCGACCGGACGAACGCTCGATATCCCAACGCGGCATCACTTTATTATAACTATTCACATATCGTTCGTTGCATCGAAAACATACTAACCGGTCACTTACTCATATAAGAGTTTACCAAAAAAAAGCGTCCCCCAAGACACAACCCGTCCTGCTTCCTATCCTCCTCTTATTATACTCGACTACTTTTTCCTAGCGGCGGTAGCACGGACCATCGAGGTGCGAGCGTGTCCATAGGCCCGAATCATTCTACATACATACATCGGTCTCTCTCTCTCTCTCTCTTTCTTTCTCTCTCTCTTTCTTTCTCTCTCTCTTGGTCTATAGCTCTCTTTTCCCCCTCCCTAAGCCCCTATACTTTACTTACAAACCAGTACCGTATCTTGGAAAATTTTATTCTCTCAATTTTAACGAGAGGTTCAAATCGCGCGTCGAGAGTAACGACGAGAACGAATCGATATTCGCTCGGAAGTATTACTTCGAGAATAATTTATCGACTCGATCGATCGATAGGAAAAAAAGATTTTCAACTTTCTTTACAAAAAGAATTTAGTTAGACGATAAATCGTTCAATGATCTCTCGATACCTTCGCGAAAGTTTGATTGTTACGGTACTGTAGCTCGAGGGGGGGGGAGGCTATAAGTCTGTAGAACTCTAGAAGGATCACGTACATAGAAAATAATACCGTATATAAGGTATTTCGTATCGTGGTAAAGACGGACGAAGCAATTGGCGATCGCAAGGCGGGGCCCGAATTATACGAGAAAGAGAACCAATCAGATTTTACCTTATAAAGCGACATTGCACTGCAGGATACTTGATTAACCAATCGCGTCCTGTGATTCTCGACCGAGTGTATACCTTCGTATAATTGTCGTCGTATGCAGTCACGGTGTATGTGTATGTGTGTGGCGCATTATATACGTATAGACAGATTTTGAGGCTGTATGATATATACCTATGTATACATATAAATCGCAAGTTCATTTACACGCAAAGTAGTTAACGCCGGCTTTTGCAAAACCCGAGATGAAGAAGAATCCCTGTTATACATCGGTCGGGTTTACATCGAATTTCTAGAATCGATTTCCCCGGAACACTCGGGATTTTTAATGCCCCACATACTTTGAATATCATTTACCTTTTACTACATATATACCTATACATATATATACATGTACGATTGTAAGGAAATGCGATATATGTATATCGATCTACCCCGTATGATTATTTTTTATATAGTATATAGCTATATTTATATTTGGCAAAAATTCTCTACTATATAATTATATTATTATTTATTATTCATTACTTATCTCACGATCAATCGATGTACGCAAACAGACTTTACAGACTTGTTAGACTCATATAGTGTCAAAATAAAATAAACACACGAAGCGAATTAATTACAGGTCACAAATTTGCAAACGCAGCATTTCATTCAACCGCATTTAGAGATTATTATGCAAAATTTCGAAAAAAATTCCACAAAACAATGACACCTATGATTGTTTAATATTAAATAAAACAATATCTCTAATAACTGTTTGTTGAATAATCCGTAAGTACATGCTGTAAGTTTTGACAGAAAAATGAAAATACTTTCTTCACTCTTTCTTTTTCCTTTTCTTTTTCTTTCGTTATTTACTTGTAATAAATTTGGATTAAAATAGTTATGTATATATATGTATATGTAATAGTTGTAAGTTGAATGTTGTGAAAATAGACGTTGCCTCGTGTTACCGTTAATTATAATAATAATAATGATAATAACAACTGTAATAAGAGAATAAATAATTTAATCTCACTGACTGACCTCGTTCGAAGAAATTTATTGGTAAAATGTGGCATTGCACGATGATGTACAGCCTAGTTGTTTTTTTTTCCTCTCTCTCTCCCTCTCCCTCTCTCTCTCTCTCTTTTTCAATCGTAAAAAGGTTGTGTGAATAACTTTTTTTTTTCTTTTCTTTTTTCGGCAAATAGTTGGTTCGTTTGCGAGACAGCATATCATCACATTATCTTGTATTAATAAAATTTATAAACGTATACATACACTTACAATAATACAATCCGGTCCCATTTTTTTCCACATATTACAATTAAAACAATTGCACCAGTATTCGGTTAATCGTTATCTCAGTGTCCATTTTGTTTGGTTAATTACTAACAAGACGGCGGCACAGGCTGGCGGCAGTGCTGCCGCAGGTTATCCCAGCTCTCCGATCTGACATAATACCTATCTATGACGTTCACTCGATCTTTTTGAAACCGCGTGGAAATTTTCGATTTATTATTTATTTACTCATCGTGTATCAGCGTTTAGAGAATAAATAAACAACTTTCATTATCAAATGAAAATAAACGTACCGTCTCCTTTTATTTATCTTTATTTCTATCTTTTTTCAGTACATTTCTACATTCCTATCTTCCACACTCTGTATTTAGTACGCCATGTATTATGTACATGTATACATGATGTACGTAGCATTCTTTATTTCGTTCACTCTTTCTCTCACTCTCTCTCGCTCTTTCTCTTTCTCTATCTGTCTATCTATTTATCTATCTGTCTGTCTCTCTTCTGCCGTTTCGTTCTTCTGACGATTGAATTTTACATTACTTTCTAAATAACCTAACATCAATTGCAGAATATAGTTTTTCGTCATATATCATACTGGAATCACTTGCAACGATATATTTTATAGATTATCATTAAATTTTATTTTATTTTATTAGATTTTATTTCATTTTATTTATCTATATATATTTATTCGCTCGTCTATAGAGAGACGCGAAGGAAATGACGTAGTTACAGTTACCGTCCAATATGGAGTCCTACGATCTATCAACTTCCCATATGTAGAATAAATTTCTATATTATCGCTAACAACTAATTTAATAATAATTATACAATTGCTTTGAAAATTAACAATTCTCTATATCGGGTGAAATAACAACCGCGTGATTAAATATCGTCGTTAAAATCGAACACTGGGTTCACGGCTGTCAAATTTCCCGCAATTTTTTGATGATTTGATCAATAGCAGAATAGTTTATGGATTTAGAGGTTAAACGAGTATGTTTTGCGACGCAAAAAATCTTTTGTAGTCTTATAAATTCTGTGACATTGATAAGATGAAGGCTAAAAAATAAGATATTGAAGATAACTTGACGTTTGTTGTGCGCCAGTCGTCGTTGGCCAGTATCGTATAGTCTGCCATATTGTCTGTGGTATACAAGATTGTTAAATAATTTACCTCATTACAAACAATAATCATTCTCTATATCATATGGAAAGTTGAAATATCAAAAAGTTAATAATAAAGCAGTAGAATACCCTGCTTATTAGTCAATCGTCAAATAGTTTGTGATAAGCGTGATAGAAAAATAAAAAACACAAAGGTAAGAACCTACGTTTACGTTTTTGACATATCATATTTAACTATCTTCGCTACTCATCCTGCGATGTCAGGGGCGTTTGCACGTACATAGCGGTACAATTATTAATTAAAATTACTGCACAATTCAAGATGCGAGATTGACATTTCTATCGCCAAATATACTTCGAACATCTAGCCTTTATTACTACAAACATTTACGAATTAAAAATAACAAAGGAATTAAAATCAACGTTCAATCGCACCTGTGATTATAAACCATTATTATATTTCTACCGTAAAATTTTTCAACCAAATCTCTTTGTCATAAAGATTCATTTTTCCTTATTATTATTATTATTATTATTCTTTTTTTTATTTCCACACGCATTTCATCATCAATTATTAAATTGGTACAGCAAACGCAATTATTTTAAAGGTAGATTCAATGGACACCGATATTTCATTTTCAAAATAAACAAACACATTCTATTTTATTTTCGCCAATAATTATTACCGTGGCAAATAGTTTGATCATTTATGACCGAAAGTCAATGCTTGTCACATCTGGTCCTGATATCGAACTCTATTAATTTTCTATTTTTCTATAATTATTTGCAATAGCGGTACGTTAATATTGGTGTCAATCTACAGGTACCAAGATGTCGGCAGGACCGTATAATTATTCGTATATATTTAAGTACATCATAATAGGTGATATGGGGGTAGGAAAATCCTGCCTACTTCATCAGTTTACTGAAAAAAAATGTGAGTATAGGTATAAGTAGCGACGAAAATCGAGAGAAATAATTATATTCATCAATCTATTCTAACAAATCTTATTTACTTATAAATTTACAGTTATGGCGGATTGTCCGCACACAATCGGCGTTGAATTTGGTACAAGAATCATTGAGGTTGCCGGGCAGAAAATAAAACTACAAATATGGGATACCGCTGGGCAAGAACGGTTCAGAGCAGTAACTAGGTATATTAGTTCATCAATATCGCGCTAGAACTAGATACGTTAACACCTGTTATCCTTGATTAAGTTATTAGGAATTAATGTTTCTGTTTGAGTTATTTTTCACAAAATTTCTATTCATTGTTGTTCTAAAGATCAACGCATATCTATAAAATGTATGCATCACTAATATCAGAGTTTGTTTTTTTATGGAAATTTCCACTGTTATTCATTAATTTCATACGTTTGAAATAATATTCTTCATTTACTCAGGTCATATTATCGTGGAGCAGCTGGAGCCTTGATGGTCTATGACATCACGCGCCGATCAACTTACAATCATTTAAGCAGCTGGTTAACGGACACCAGGAATCTCACAAATCCAAGCACTGTGAGTGATCATTCATAAATTGACTAGATTTTATCGTTTTCTAGGTGGATTAAACTGCATAAACCTATGAAACTATCTTCAAAAACTAATCACTAAAGACTAGTTGATTCCCAAATTTGAAAACTATCAATTCTCTGTTTCAGGTGATATTTTTGATTGGAAATAAATGTGATCTTGAGGCACAGCGCGACGTAACTTACGAAGAGGCTAAACAATTTGCTGACGAAAATGGCCTCATGTTTGTCGAAGCCAGTGCTAAAACGTTGGTTAACAATTCAATGAAATTTTTATTATGAAACGAAAACTTGAGACTAACAATCCATTTGTCTATCAATTTTTAACAGGGGTCATAACGTAGAGGAGGCATTTCTGGAGACTGCAAAGAAAATATTCCAAAGTATACAGGATGGCAGGTAAATGATGAATTTTTAAATCTACCATAAATATAATTATTTGAAGTTAATATGTTTGCATGTAAAAGTGATATTTTTACACATTTGTCTGCATCGTTAGCATTATTCTCCCACATTTTTCAGATTGGATCTCAACGCAGCAGAGTCTGGGGTACAGCATAATCCGAGCCAACCTGGTCGCACCAATTTGCAAGGAGTATCTAGCGAACAACAAGGAGGAAAAGATACTTGCCCCTGCTAGACCATAGATTTCTGTATATAAGTCCACTAATTCATTAATATTAATGATGCGTATATTATTTACATTAATTATAGTAACTCGTCGTCCTGCTGGATCTTATCCTTTTTTTTTCTCTCTCTCTTTTAACTAAACTTTGAACAGCACAGAAAACGCACGTGGTGACTGAGAGGTGGTTTTGATTATGTTATCAAAAATTAGAATGATACATGTACGTACGAACTTCGATTTTTTTTCTGAATAATTTTTCCGACATTTGTTTGAAATGAAATAAAAAAAAGAATAAATAAATTTCGTTCATTCGTTGTACAAAACTCTGAGCAGAAATTCGGGCCTAAATACGAGATGCACGATATGTTTTGACTTCAGTAATATGATAATAACTGTTGGATAATCTCTCTGATAATAAAATCGAAGAACTTAGTCTCGAGATTTTAACGACAAATTTAATAATAGAATGAAACTTATTTGTCTCGCGTCTTGGGGGGGATTAAAAAATTGATAAAGAAACGACGAAGTACTCTGTAAAACAAATAATTCGGCAAGTTATGCTTAGCCAAGGTAGACGAAGAAGAAGAAGGAAAAAAAAAATCAATAATCAATCATGTTTAAGCTACATTAGTAAACGCTCGTCTCGCACCCAACGATCTATAGTTACGTTTTCGTTTATATCTTACAGTATAATATAGTTAAGTATATCTAATATTTTTGTTTGTATAATTTAAAACTGCAGGATTTTTTTTCTTCTATACATTTCATTTAAGAAAAAAAATTAGATCAAAATCTCCTGCTAATTGTTTCAAGATAAAAAAAAAAAATATAATAATTTCCGATATAACTGAAAATCAACGCTTTGCGAGTTGGTAAAATAATAAATTGATAAACTGATTGGGAATGTTTTTTTTTTTTTTTTTCTCTATTATTATACTTTAATTTTTTCACCTATGAAGATATAATATAATGAATAGGTTTCAAATTTTGAGTTTAATTTTCAAAAAATCTGATTAAAGCCTTGACCCACTGTTAAAATTTATTACTTTGCAACGTTCCACTCCTTATCATTAGTATACAATTATAAATATATATATATATATTATATGTACGATTATATATATATATAATCTAAACAGAGATTTGATATTAATACAGAGAGCCCACAGTTCTCGCGCATCTTAAATAAAAAAATACAATATTGATTCTATTTATTATAACAATGTTTATTCATTAAGTATCAGCATAATTGATTATTATTATTATTAATATTATTATTATTAATATTATTATTATTATTATTATTATTATGAAAGTAAGTCATGTAAATAAAATTCTCCCGATATATAGCAGGTATAAAGCTTTTCGAGTCTTGCTTTTTAATCAGCAGGTATAACAGATATATAAATGATATTAGTATTTTAAGTTAATGGAAGGTAAGCAAGAGTTAGAAGAAAGAAAAAATAAATAAATAAATAATAATAAGAAGAAGAAGAAGAAGAAAGATGAACATTAATTTTTTTTATTCACGAAACAGATATTTTTTGCACAATACGTGCAATATGATAATTTTGGTTTGATTTTTGCGGCTATTACTTACCTGGGGTTTCAGCTGTAGTCGTAAAGTAACATCATTTAACCTTAAAAACATTTCTTTTCATATGAGTATTATGACTTCTCTTGGGGTCTTGTAGAACCAGCCATGTATATTAAATATAAATATACTAAATCGGTAAACATATTATATCCATCTATGAATTTAAAACTATATAACCTATTATTTATTTATACCTTATTTTTTTGTTGAGTTTTTGACACTTTTCAAATATCTTTTTACCGCCGCGAGATGACTTTGGCCATAGACGAACGACGCGTGTGAATATAAACTCAATTCAGATTTTCGGACCCATCTCGGGCGTTGAGTTATCATCCGTCAATAGATTGCGGACTGAAATAATAATAATAATAATCACCCGACGTAAACATGGCGAGTAAGAAAATTGTCTGTCTGCTTGGAAATCAGACTAAAATTTGCAGGATTAACGTTCCCGTTTTAACAACATCTATACGTAACAAGGCTTCTTGGGAACCCGTTGAAAAGGAAACTCACACTGGCCAGGTCATTATGAAGTTCAATTATTCTTTAGCCTTATGATTATGTTACGTAAATTAATGAGGTTATGTTGGTTTCGAGACGAGAACGAATAACCACACTATTTTATTTTATTTTATTTTATTTTATTACATTATGCTTTTTCCCTGTGTAGTCGAATTTTGACGAAAATTAACTAGACAATTCACGATCGATGTATCCCGAATAAAACTTGAATAATATGTTATTTAACTTTGATCCAAAGTCCTAATCTCAAATAACGTCTGTTAACTTTATTTTTCATAATTCTAGAAATGGGATAAGGATGATTACAGACTGGTCCGATTCGTGGATAAGCCAAAACATGTAAATCCTAACTGGGCAATTGATTTGATAGCTGAAGTTCCTCCCACACCCACAACAAAGAGAGTCGTGGCTTGCGACGGCGGTGGCGGACCCACTGGTCATCCTAAAGTCTACATCAATGTGGTAAGACTGATTTTAGAAGCTAAATATGACTTCGACGCATAAACAATCAAAGATATGATGCAACATATAATTATAAACAATGAGTTTGCAGAATAAGAATATCTAGGAATAATTCCGATGCATTAACTCTCATTTTAATCTTACAGGATAAACCTGGGAACCATTCTTGCGGATATTGTGGACTGAGATTCTACAAACAAGATGACCATCACTAAACAATACTCTTTGGAAGCTCATAGTGTTACTAAAATTCAGCGGAATTTAATGAAATAGTTCTATGTATCAATCTATTTATCTTATCGTTATTATTGTATGTATATACAGGCGTATATTATTGAAATTATAACGACTTAATATTTAATATCTGTCTCTTAAATTCCTCATTTTATCCCATCTAATTTATTATTAATAAAATGAATAATCGCGCTTCTACTCTGAACGTTTTTATTTTTATCTTTATTATTCTCGTCGAAAGTAAAGAATAATAAAAAATAGTTTTAGGCTTTACTCATTAGTTAAAAGCTGAATGGTATCGCCATCTCGCGATTGAATGGACGAAATACTTTAGCAATAAACATTGATACTCCTGCAGCCCCCACTACAAATATGGAATGAGGGTTGCAAATTAAAGGGCGCACCAAACGCGCCACATTATTTTGATTTTAAAATTTATTCTTCACGAATTATGGTTCTGATATAACCTAAAATAATAGTATTTTTTTTCTTTAATTTTTAGAAAACTTAACGACTGATAGATTAGGAAACCCGAATGTAATACAGCGAGGCGAATTCGGTGTAAATATTTGGCAAAATATGTTTCTAACGTATCTCAAACACGTCAGTGTATAGTTTATTTGAGGTTATGCAGCCTTTGGAATGCTGTATTTATTTATCTGTTAATTACCTACTTTTACACGTTGTTGGGATAGATTATTGAAAATTTAGAAGAAAATGAGTCGAGCTTTTGGATTCTGTGACTTGTGCTTAAATTCGGAAATCACAGATAAAAAAACACTCCGTGACCTGCTTAATAAATTGTTCGAAAGTACGTGAAATAAAATTTCGTTGTTCATCATAGAATGAAAGATAATTCTTATTCTTACAGAACTTATTTTTCCTATTGATTAACTCTTATTTCTTTCGCTTACCAGTGGGATATTCAACTGTAGCTATCAACCAGACTGTAGAAGAAAATATTTTCGAGAGTGAAAAAAAAAACAAGAAAAAAACTGTCGAAAATGATGCCCCAGGCTTTACTGTTCCAAATCCAGTAGATGTCCAAGAATTTGTTTCAGAATTTTCAGGAAAACTTCGTATCTTGAGTCGACTCACGTTTGTCTACGCTGACCCCACTAAGACGCATACTTTGGTAAAAAGAATATAAAAACGCAGTAAAAACTGTGATTGCCATCAATTCTTCTCTCTAACAATTTTCACTGTTCGCAGAATCAGTCGTTGAATTTGAGGAAGTATGACTTGTATGCAGTTGTACCAAAGACACAGGCCGCCTTCCAAGTTCGTTGCTCATTTTTCAGGAATATTTTATACTAATTTCTTGATACATTTGATGAATTTCTTTGATGTTTTTCAGTATGCCTGCTCCCAATTAAGCACAGACATCATATCATTGAACAAAAGTTGCACTGGGATAAAACTAAGCAGAAAATTATACCTGCAGGCTGCAGAGAGAGGAATTCATTTCGAGATTCAATACTCCAACGTCATCGATACTGCTAGCAGGAAATTTTCTATACATTATTCACATTTGTTTCATATGTTTGGGAAGAGCAAGGTCATTATTTTATTTCGTTTTAAGGTCAAGGAATCAATTAGATATTGTAGAATCCTACAAGTTGAGAACTAAATCCATGATAAAATGGAACAGAAATAGTTTTTAGTTCGTATTCTATAATTTTGTATATCATATCTTGTGGGGTTTCCCAACCAGGATAAGTTTACACGTTTCTTTGAACTCCTATTTTTTCAGAACATCATCATAACTAGTGGAGCTTCGATCCCAAGTCAAATTAGAAGTCCTTATGATATAGTGAATCTGTATCCTTTGGTAAAATTTATCATAAATTTGTAAACTTGTTAGAAATTAGGTAGGATTTTACATTTCAGAAATATTTTATTCCTTAATAAGTTTCGGAATAGGGCTTCTATCTTGGGATTAAATGAGACGAAAGCCAAAGCATCGATTCTCTCACAGAGTCGGTATTTAATATTGAAAGCAGGTTCGTCTAGCTCTTGTTAATGTCAAGAATAGTTATGAGCATTAGAAAAATGACTAAAACTCTGAAATATGTTTTCGTCAATAATATAGAAGGAAGACGGTACGGGAAAGCAGTCTTTCAAATCCAGTCTACTGTTATGAAAGAGAAAGAGGTGGAGATGGAAACGGAGGAAAACGAAGACAGTGATGATTGTACAAATCCGAAAAAACTTAAACGGTAATTTTATAGAGAAGTTAATTTTTGAAATAAAATTTTTCAACCTAAGTCTATCTCGTTTGATTACTAAAAAATGCATAGAGTTAGAAGAAAACGAAAATGAAAATGAATAATTGATGGAATTGAACAGTGAAGACGTATTGCTACTAGGTAGAGTTGGCTATATTTAAAAAGATAAAGATTTGTTACATAACCAGTATAGTATTTTGTTACACAATAATAGGTACTTATTTTTTGTTATACTAAGAGAGAAAATAATTTACATACTTAACGGTTGCTATTTTACAATCTGGTATACATATTATCTACGATCTACTTAATTATATAACTAATTGTAATTTAAATTAAATCTAGAGCCATCATGAATTTATAATTTATAATTTACACATTATTTATTAGATATCGAAATTTATCTGAACGCAATTACTATTATCCGTTTGTTTTTTTGTTTTTTTTTCCTGTTTTCTCAATATACCGATGAAAGAAGAAAAAGAATCTTTGTACTTAGCCTACTGTATGTGTATGGGAAAATAATAATATTTGATAGATAGCGATACCTTCCACAGAAGAACACAGACTTGAAACTGTTTTTTTTCTATTCTTTTCAAACAGGCAAATAATAAAGAGAAAATAAAAAAGTAACAATCTATTTTGCCACGAATTTACTCTCACAGTTTTATTTATTTTCTTTTTATACTGTTATTATAATCGGAAGATGCAATCATCGAAGTATCAAATTATTTATAGAATATTCTCCTGCTGAACACCTTTTACTTCAGTCTTTGAAATAGGACACGACTCACATATTCATATTCCCTCAGTTGAGTTGCTTTATTATAGACGACAAAAAGTTCGTCATACAATTATTGCAGTTAAAATTGAATCTTGAACCAAGATAATCTACGTCCATTCAATTTTAAATACAATTTAAATATCTCTCCACGAATAGCTACTAATTCACTAGATTTATCCGGACTAGTTTCATACATATACCTATTTTAAACTGTATAGTAGTTGAACGTTGAGTCGATGCTTAGAGAGAACGAGTTTTCTCAGACTCAAAACGTATTCTGTGTATATATAATACATAATAATATACAAATAATTATTAATTACAGATCAATAAAGGAGTATAAAAGTTTAAAGAAACTCAATCCATTGTCACAATTTCATTATAAAATTCCTTGGATATCGTGGTATTAGTAATAAAACGAACGAGAAAAAGAACAAAACATTATCTACTTAAAATTAACTACAAGAGTCTAAGAAATCTCGCTTTCTTATATTGCATCGATTAATATTACTGAATTAATTAATCTGCGTTCAGCTGTGGCACCTTTGGGCAAGTAGCAATCAGCATAGTGTTTTAGTTTTATCGATTCTATAAGATTACACGACGACATTTTTTTTAACGATCTACACACACCTATAGATCGTGCTATGATACAAAACATCAATCCTATAAAAAAATCGACGTCTTCATATCGTTGGTAAGACACTAATTTTTATTCACCTCTGATTATGCTGACCGGTATTATTATTTGATCTCATATCATCCGAACCCTTAGTCTGATCACCAGACGAATCAGACATCGGCTCGTCACCGCTAGACAAAATTCTTCCTGGCGAAGGACTGTCCACAGGTCGAAAAGAAAAACTCGGCGAGTCAGCACTGGACAAAGATTCAGGTGTGCCTACTGAGCTAATTGATCCTGGTAGCGGACTGGATATTCCTTCGATTCTGTTAAAAATAAACATACATCATTAATAGCTTCTCATCCTCTTTTAACTTCGAGAACTACTATGATTCTCTTTACCTATTCGAGTGTGAAATAACTAAACTTGAAGTACGTTTAGCTGGGGGCTGCAAGTGTTGATCTCCGTTATTGTCGTCTAATTCAAACTTCCTCTTAACTGGTCCTAAACAGCTCGCACGAATTGCTATCGGGCTGAGACTGCGTCTGTGAAAGAGAAAATAAGTTCTCAAATTCTTTAAAATATCTGCAAAATTACATCGTGACAAGTTTTTAAGATTCAGCTAATCAGGAATTGAGATGAATTGAATAACTCAAAATGTAGGGAAGCTAATTAAATCTGAATGAACAATTTGGAAACATAAAGATAAATCTCAAAGACAGAAAGTTAATTCTTGCTCAAACTTTTCCCCCAAAAAATCTTACTCTAAGAAATATCAAAGCCTTTGATTCCTGGGGCGGCAAAGGACTTTACCTCGTAGCAAAAGCTTTCCTAGTAGGACTAGGCGATAGACTATTTTTCCAGTTAAATTGAATCCCAGGTGAGTAGCACTGCCTTTGTCCAAGTCCAGACCTAGTAGGTGAAGGAGAAGAGCAAAGCGGTGGCCCAGTAGTAGATAAATTCAAACTGAGTTGATCGAAAGGTCGTTTGGCATTCTGTTTTTCATTTTTGTTTCCCTGACTAGGCGATTCGCCGTCTGTAACAGTAAGCCCTTCCGCATCTAGCCTCAGGTCCTCGTAGGACTGAGATATCTGCATTGCGCTGTGGATTTCTTTCTCATGTGCAGCCTCTCGTCCAGCTACATCAATGCATTCTTCCTGCCTCAGTTGACTGACTCTTGGAGTTAGACGAAGTACACCTCCGCCTCCAGGACTCTGTGATTGATCAAAAAATGAGTAAAATCATGATATAAGATTAGGAAAAGAGGCGAGGTACATTTTCAAATGATCCAAGGACTAGAGTTCAACATTTCGCTTGGATCTTTGTCGATACTTATCGCCTCAGTATAAAAAATGAATAGTTTTGGATATTCCATACGGTTTAATATCTGACTACTTACGCTAGTACTGAAGCGCCTCGTTCTCGGAGAGTTTGAATAGACGTTAAAAGGCGATACAGCGTCTCTGAAATATTTAAGGATTAAAAATAAGGCGATTGTTGTTGTTTTTATTGGTCTTTCATCGCCTACCTCGGAGCAGATGTTGACGTCGATGTAACAGACATAGTGGCGCTGATCTCGTTAATCATCGGAGCACTGCTGGATCGTTTTAAGGTGACTATGGGACAGTCAACATCCATGGCTGTGGCACTCTTGAGGACATTCATGTGCGCTTTTGTAGGCGGCGTCGATATAAAATAGGAACATTGGTGTTGATCGACACCGCGGTTAGTTTTAATATTATTATAGTATTGAATATATCTTATTTAAATATCATGGAGATTAGAAAATTTCTTGTTCTCTTATACAGGGGGTAAAAAATTATTCAGTTAATGACAAGTGATTTATTTTATAACATGTGTTTGAGAATAATGATATTGTAGTGTTAATGCGAAACGGTATTTTAGTTTTATCGATTATATTATACTCGTTACGGATTTATATTACTCTTTATTTTAATATCACACCGTTTTACACATCGACCCACTCGATTAATTATCAAAAAAGGATTTATCTAATGGGACAGACGACTCGGCATTCGTTTTGTCACAAATATCAACTTTGGAGCTCTGCGGTTCGATTGAGCGCTGAGAACTCCGTGAAAATAGGGGACCGGGATTTGAGGTTGTGATTGGACAACTAATAACGTTTTTTATTCCACCAGGCTACGACTTTGGGGTGCTGCTGTTAGAGGTCTCCAGTCCGTTGGATTTTCTCTTAGAGAAGGCCCCTCGCTTATACGGAGGTGCAGCAGTCATGTTTGAAATTTTCTCTCACGTACGTTGCGTCGTACAAAGTCGTTACAAAGTGCAATCTACGGTGCAATTGAAGATTTTTTTAAAATTAATTTACCGAGTTAGCCGGGCATCATTTGTTTTATTCCATAATACGCGTCTCCGAAGTTATTGTCAGTGTCGCGGTCGTTGCTAAATAAAATCGTAAAAAGTTGATATATTTTCATAAATCAGTTGGTTATCATTCGTGAGGATTGTCTAGACAGAATTTCCGAAACTTCTGAATCTGCGAGGCCTATCACGCAGCGTACACAGGTTAGTTTATTGAAATTATTAGAAATTATTATCGCAAATTGTTGGTTGTAAATTCAAATCTACGCCTGACGCGGTGGCAACCAAACATACATTATTCTTTTGCGACATGCCGGGTTCTCACCGACTCGGTAATTTATTGGCGATGAACAAATGATTTTGTTTTTGGACAAATGGAATCAAAACTATTGAGGATTTGATTAAATTGAAGAAAAAATCGAGGATATTTAACTTTATTATTGAAGGCGAAGAAATATAGCTATTTTATAATCAATTTCTTATTGAAAATGGGCAAGTTAAACGCTGCTTTCACAGCCTCTAACCATTTCGAATAATTCCCGGCACTTTTTTTTTTTACTATCTATATAGTTAGTCATTGGCCTCTGCCTTGTTGAAAACAAAAAATCTCATCTCATATTCCCAGCTTCTATACCGTTGATGTATGGCGGTCGTGACGTGTGAAGAGTAGATAATACATAGGTATAGACTGTTGTGAAATTTTTTTTTTCTAATTAAAGTCATTTACTATTATCATTTGAGAGTCAACATCAAATTGAGGACTATATCACCAGACTGGATATCAAAATATGACAAACAATCTACATTGAAGTCTTTGTACATGCATGAGACTGAAAGCTTTTGAGTGGTAATAATATTACTTAAAAATTACTATTATTTAGATCTTCAGATTTGAAGGCTCATTTCACATTATTATTCATTTACACTGTGGGGCGTTTCTTTTTTCCTTTCTTCATCTCTACTCGGCTACATAATTCTTTGAGAATTTCAAAAAATCATTATCACATCTTTACTAACTGTTGTCAATTTTTATCGTATCCCAATCTAATTTTATTGCAAATAAAGTTCTTCATAGTTTTCACGCTATTATCTATCTGTCAATTTGTCAACTCATTCTTATCGTTATGATAATTATTACATTATATAGTTACCAAACTTGCAACTAAATTGATACCAAGGTTTGCTTCCTATCTGATCATCAATTAGCTTGCATTTTTCTATTCACTGCAGATTTTTGTTTATCTTTTTTCTTCCATAAACTGGGAAACATCCATCATATCATGGCTTTTATCCGCTTTTAATTTCCTATTTAAAATTTTATTCATCCTATCATTGAATAAATTACAATTCAAGTATAAATTTTTAAACTTTTATTTTCGAACCGGTCTCAATTTTCAATCATTTAAAAAGAAATCTGTGTATGTTGCAGCTCGTTTTACGTTGCTATCACAGATGCCATACATTCTGGTCAGGGGTAACCTTGCTTCATATAGTCACAGATATCCCTGGAGAGTACTTGTCTCAGGTCTCAAAGGTACTAAAAATATGGTCTCTTATCAATCGCGGGTAGAGAGAGAGAGAGCGAGAGAGAGGAGAAGGGAGAAAATTGATCATATTGGTTTCAAATAATTGGAATCTAGCTGAGTAATGAGTTTTAGATGAATAATAATTCAAGCTCTCTCGACCCCCTTGATTAAATTCCAATTCAAAATGCTGTAACACATTCAACATGTTATGCATTCTCATCGTACAGCTTGTAGAAATTCATTTATAAATAGCAATATTCACCCCGCTACTCATTCTGTATTACAGATAGGTTTCAATATTCTAGAATTTTTAGTAGCTCTTTCAAGTCAATTATTAGAGATGATTAAGGTATCCTGTTTCTTAAAATTCACCGACATTTAATAATCTGATGGATAATCACCTGGAAGATTCTTTCTAATCTCTTAATTATTGCTCTATCATTATTATCATTATTGTTGGATAAATAAAGGTGAGATAAGTTATCAGTGGATAACGTGACAAATGTTTAGTCTTGACTTATCGATTCTTAGAAATAACTGAGTGGCTATGTATGAATAACTCATTTATAATAACTGGCTTTATTCCAGCTGCTGACATTGAACAGTTGACTAGATTCGCTTCTGGAGGATACTGCGACGATTCTACTATTGTTTATCTTCAACATCCCTGCGTTATTTTAACTGCTCTTGAAGTACTTGGATATAAAGTTGTCGCTTCTTCAAGTACCAGTGTCAAACAGGACTACAATGAATACATGTGGACTATGAGAAAGGATTTTGCTGAACCAGAACCAGAACCACCAATCAAACCTGGTGAGTTGATTTTATAATTTTCATATCATTTTATTTCGTTATTTAAAAGAAGAATGGGGTTTTCTTTATTCTTGAATTAGAAGGAAATGAGATATGATTCTGTATAGGGTTCAGACATTTCAAACTAATTATTATAAATTATAAGAAAATAATTCTTGTACATAATATGAGGAAATGAATTTCTTAAGTTGAAAAATATAGACAAGGCATTATTATTCATTACATTAGGGTTTTAACTACAATAATTGTTCAGACGAATATTGTTTCGTTATTACCGATATTATACATTATTCTTCAAATTTTATTTTCAATCTTTAAAGTCGCTTTTGATTTTTTAGTATCAAATTTATTTCTCTTAGCATTACTGAATGCGATCGTACTATAAATACTTGATCACAATATCATTGATTAGGAATTTATTAAAGTAAAATGATGTAAAATTGAAAAAAAAAAAATCAAAAATCGTGCGAATAATTTCTGCAAGAATGAAACAATAAGAAATTCATTATCTTGGTCGTTCAAATTCATTCAAATATTGGATTTGCGATTAGCGATTTCTCGCTCATGAATCACGTTTATCGAATACCATTATTCGATTTTCGGCTTTCTTTTCCCCCTCCATTATCCGTATCGTAATCGTTGCGTATTTACACATTACGTATACATACCTAATACCTATACGTATACGTATACGTGCGTCATATATGCTGCGTGTCCGGTTTCGTAGATCAATGAAATACATACTATAATAATTTCATAGTATATAAAGAGTGACTCGTCGCGTTCGAGGGAATAAAATCTCTCTTAATAATAAAACGGCAGATCATTTATTTTCTTGTGAAAAAAATCGTGCTTTCGGTGTTATACTGCGTATCTGACGTTTCGCGGAATATATTTTAGGTTATGTATTCGTTGTTACTATCATTACGTCAGGTAAACTCGTTTTCATTCTCCCATACGTATAAATATTGATTGTCATTTATTAAAATGATTGATTAGAGCGAAAAATTGAAAACGCTTTATTCGAGTTCGTGAAAAAAAAAAAAAAAAAAAAAAAAAATAAGAGAAATTATAAAATATTTAATTCCAATAATTTAAAAGAAGAAAGAAATTAATCGTCAACACAGTTGAAAAAATGGTGAAAAAACGAGGAATCGTGTGGAATTATTTCAACAAAAAGGTAGACGGATCTCAAGTTATTGCATTTTGCAAATTTTGCGAACAATCTTACATTCAAAATGCTACTCGTATGGAACGGCACATGGAACGTTGTCAAAAATGCCCTGAAGACGTCAGGCAACAGTTTATACAAGCCGCTCACAGCAAGAAAAATAAAGGAAATGTTACTAGTATAAAGAAAAATGATTCCTGGCCTAATCAAGAGCCTTCGATAGAACAAAGCAATATCACAGACACAGAGTTAGAAGATTTGGACGAATGGGGATACAGGAATCAAATATACACAGACACAGTTGGCAGTAATATTCAACCTAATGTTGAACTCGTTATGCAGAGCGGAAATGCACAATGGGCTAACCGGGATACTGAAATACAGAATAATGAATCTGGTAGCAATGCTGGAAACAGAGACTGGGAAGGGAATAGAGGTGCGACTGAGGCTGCTGCGGCTGGTAAATTTTATTCTACTTCAATGAAAATTGAAGATAATAATAAGATACAAGGAACTTTGGTCATTTTTCATTCGAATTTCATTCAAGTCTGATTTTTAGCTGGATCACAAGACAGAGGATCAAATCATGAGAGAAGAGGATTTACCACTAGGAGAATTTCACCTTGTTCTTTACTCGCTATGCGTTCGGCAGCCACACATTCTCCACTACAGAGTAAAATATATCAGGAACAACTTCTGGAGAGGAGAGCTGCTAGACGTACCGCCGAACTTGAACTTAGAAAAAAGACTTTAGAGCTTGAAAGATTCCAGTGGGAATATGAGAGAGATAAAGCTCACAGCGAACTACGGTGGGCCCATGAAACTAGAATGATGCAACTCAAGGAGGAAAGGGAAAGACAAATTATCGATCAGAGTAGATCCAGGTTGCCTCATGTTATCTGACGTAGTTCTGTCGTCAGTCAAGTCAAAGAAAAATCTCTGTAATACTTGTATGGAGAATTTTGTCGAGCGGCCAATCTAGTTTTTCATTTCATTCCATTTTATTTCATTTCATTAGTAAAGAGCTTTGACTTTACTTGGGCTGATATTATCCTCTAAAGTGTTGTTAGTATATTTATCAAAAGAACTCAACTGTAATTAAACGATGTAAAATAATAAAGTTCTCATTCTTATAATGCTTGTCATTTTTATTCTGAATCCTGTATTAAATTTTGGCAATTGGATATTTGTCAATTAAATGCAAAGATTAGAGAGGCGGGATTTTAACGGTCTTGGTTTTTTTCTTCTCACATTCTAGAGCTGAAAGATAACGTCGTTTAGAGTCTGTCTACTGAAAGAGATATCAATGACTGAAGCCATGTCCGAGAAATTGGCTAGCATGATCAACACAGAAAACTATTCTTACATTGCTGTGAAAGCTTCGCCTTTCGCTGACGACTGCGCTGTTTTTGGTCTGTCACGGGAGGAGGCTCTCGCACTCACTACACGCTTTCCAAACTCTGGCCAAAATGTGATCAACGGTGTAACGGTCAGAGGTGACTATATAATGTCTTATTAAATCATCACACGCTTTATATTGAAATTTTTCAACTTTTTAAGGAATATTCTTCTCTTCTTTGTGTTCACTTTTAAATAAATCTTCGTAGTCAAATGTTTTTAAAATTAAAATAAAGATAGCTTGATAGATAATTGAGAATTGGAAGAAAAACCACAGACTAAATTGATTCATTTTTCTTTTTCTCTTAAGGACCACCACTTCCTGTTATAAACGTTTTGGCGCAGCTCGGTTACAAGGTTGTTTCTAGTACGGGTGAAGCGGAAATACTTTGGACTATGCAAAGGGAGATTTAAGCGCGATTCAAACACTTGTATTAGCCACTTACCTATATGATTAAGCACCGATTGCACAATGAATGTAAAACCACACCACAAGCCTTCTTGTTCCAATGAATGTCCGCGTGAGTATATACTAAAAAGCTGAAAGTCTAAAATATGTTGATAAAAAATCAACTTTGCATTCGTTCGACTTGGACCAAAACTAACTTATGTAGAATTTGACGTTTTTAATGGTTGAGAAATACCGAAGTACTGTTTTATCTCTTCTTTATTTGCAACTTACTTTTTACTGGATCTATCTAACGTTTGATAGATAGTCTTCGAAATCATTCTCCCATAGTTATAGCGGATAACTCGATGAAAAATTGTATTTTTTCAAAGACATGCATGATGTTGCAGTGGGCCTAGTCCAAGTACCCTTGGGAGTGAGCTCACTCCAAAAAAAAATACTTAAAATTATAATCAAAGAGGCAAAACTTAGGTAGTTACCATTTAATATATGTAAGAAATACATTAATATTGATACATATAATAGCGTAAAGCTGGTATATCCTAGCCTGGGTCGTTCCATTAATATTATATTACCAGAAAATCGAATCCCTAGATAATTAAACGACCTGAAATAGTAGTAAATTCAACAATTTGTTATTACATTACGTTTCCAAGTTTATAACGAAAGTTTAACTGTACATTTAGCTGTTGTAGTTACTCGAATATACAATTTAACATTTATTATGAGAAAAGAAGAAAAAACTATTGATAGAAACTTGACATGGGCACAATGATCAACGTTTTAAATTAAGCTTAAATAATGTTAGTTGAAGTACCTTTTAATGACACAATCAGTAGACCGTGAAAGCTGTATACACCTACCTGCTACTCGAGCCCTGTATTCGATGTTTATACGTCTCGTGTGATTGATATATACTATATAATATATGTATAAATATCTTCAATTTATCATCCTGCAACAGTGAATAACTGATTTTCAAATTATTTTATGAGCTGTCTTAGTTCTGATTCTTCATTCGTATCAAGTCTAATATTTAGTTTCGTTTGATTCGATTATATTATATATTATTGCTCTTTTTATCACAATTATCCTTCAATCTATTTTATATAAATCCTAAATACCTACGTTGAAATACTTTTGTAATTAAATTACGGAGTTTGGAACGCGTTTAGTGAGAAAATATGCAAATATTGCAATTCTTCTTACAGACACTCTAGTATTATATACTTTTTATTTATTGAATATGACTGGCAAAGTTTTAACTGATCTTGCCACAAACTGTATTATCCCACTTCTGTAATGTTAAACATAAACATTTTAGTTTCGTAAGGTGGAGGAAATAATTTTTCAAATCTATTACTTGGGATTATGGAATTTTTTTCTTTCAGACAAAAAAAGGAAAAACGAAAAACAAAACTTATATTAGCTTAGGTATGAATACGACAGTTTTTCTTCTAAACAAGTCCGAAAATAAACTATTATCTACTATTTTCCAAACTCCTCATTCCAAAATAATAACAATTGTATTATCCCTGTATAGAAAACGTTGAATATAATAATATATAATATATTCACATACTCTTCTCTGAATTCCTGAAATTCTAAATAATCATTATCGCATAGTTCATTTTATTTTACATTAATTTCCAGGCCAATCAACATGTCGCACAATCATTGCAAAGAACACGCTTGCTCGACTGGAAGCTCCTCATCTGTTAGGCAAACTTTAGAGGAGATGGATTTTGAAAGAGGGATTTGGTACGCCGGTAAATAATTCAGTAACTACTTTTATCCATTAAAATTCTGAGTTTTTACTTATCAAAGTTAAATAACTAAATAATAATGAACGATTTACAGCTCAACAAAACGATTCTGATCGAGTGGAAAATCTTTTGAGAAAAGGAACCCCTGTTGATAGAGAAGACCTGGCGGGATATACAGCCTTACATTATGCTTCTAGGAACGGTCATATTTCCTGCTGTAAAATACTTTTGGAAAACGGAGCCAATGTTAATGCTCAAACTCGATCGGGACAGGCAACAGCTCTTCACAGAGCAGCTAGTCAAGGTCATGTCAGTATTATTGAATTACTTTTGAGGGCTAAAGCAGATGCTAATATCAAAGATGCAGATGGATTTACGGCTCTCCATAGAGCTATCAAAGCCGAAGCTGTTACAGTTTGTCGGATATTAATTCCCAGGACTGATCTTTTAATTGGTGATAATCAAGGCAGGAGTTATTTGCAATTAGCTGTTGAAAAGGGAAACAAGGAGATAGTAGATTTAATTGAAGGAAATTAAATGGGATGGGGTAGGGCTTTGGTGTGTTATGATAATTTTGTTTTATAGAAAGAAAAAGAATTAGAGAAATGAATAATTGAATAATCATTTTTCTTTTTCTGAACTTATCAATTCAACTTGTGTTTTGCCAATAAAAAATTAATTGATATTACGATGTAGTAACGGGATACCGTAGTGATAACTACTGTAATAATATTAACGATTTTGTCGCAATTAATAATTCATAGACGTAGATGGAATGAAATTTATTAATAACAGTACAAGAGAGTGGTCATTTCTTGTGGCCGATTATTCAATAGTGAAAAAAGAAAATCGAGCGATGAACTTGGTGGCATATGAACGAAGAAATTCCATAAAATCAATTTCTATACATAGTAGAATGTTTCCTTGATTTTCGTAAAGATTAAGATCTTCTCTACTTTTATGTTCGTCTGTTTTCGAACAACTATTGTTACCCGACAATATTTGACGAAAATTTTGTTTTTTCGCTTTTAAACTCGGAATTCTTGTTTTTTTTTCTTTAGTCTAATTAACGTATTTAAAAATATGTTTCTTTCTTTGACGTCAATCAATAGGATCTGATAAGTTACGTTGATCAATTATTAATCAGCAATTAAAATCGTTATAGCTGTTATCTAATCTTTGATACTTTTTATATCGATTTTCCTTCAATTTTCTCTAGTATTTGAAGTTAAAAAAAAAAAGAAAAGAAAAAAACAAAACAAAAAACATTAAATAACTAATTGAAAATGCTCCGTCTAATTAATAATACAATCTGAAAGCTTCATAATCGAGTCTGAGGAAATAATGTTCGTCTAGACTCTCCTTTCCTCTAGACTTCGTGCTGTTACAACTAAAATTGCTACAACCGGTAAGTAAAAGTTCGCCTGTAGCTTATAGCATGCAGGTCCGTTTAGCGCCGCTCTTTGTCGTCCGCGCGCGAAATTCACAGTTATATTTATTAACTTGTAGAAGAGAGAGGTGGGTAAAAGAGGGTAGAGGGGAGTTATAAGGTAACACAGTCTTCCGTATTGTATAAACTATAAAGGAAAAAGTCAGGTGAATTTAAATCATTTATTAAAAATCTTTCGCGCGTCATCGTATATAGGTAGGTATATATGTATTATATGTAGGTTCGTTAGAGCCGCATATAATTTTTAACCGAGAATAACATGTATAATCTATTGTGAAAATAATATGAAATACAATCATCAACATGATTGAAAAATAATATCTTTCGACAACAGCCAGTTGTGGTTTTTTTTTTTTTCTTTTTCTTTTTTTTTTTCTTTCATTATTATTTTCTCTACGATTATCATCCTGAAACCGAAACAATTCTAATCAGAATCTCGAAATCAACCTCCTCACTATTACAATTAGTTCGAAACGGAACAAACATATTGATGTTATTTCACAGCTTTGCTATATTCAATGACTCCGTAATCGTCGCGCTATTGTCTTTTCGGTTTAATGCGGTCGGATAATCTTTCGAAATTATATGATAAAAAAAAATAGGATATAGATATAGAAAGGGATAAAGAACTGCAATAGCGGAATGAAACAGCCGAGAAATAATAGATACGAGGAAAGAAATAGGACGAAAGCATGTAGGTCGGTTAGTCTAGTTTTCTGCGGGACGAGTGATTGTCTGCTCGTCGCTGCTGGTGGTAGCTGCTGCCCGTCTCCGCGTGCACCAGCGTGCACTTGGTCTTGATATTGAATCGTAGGATTTTACGATCGTTGGTTATTATAGTTGGGTGTTCGACATATCGCGAAAACCGCGGCCGCCGGAGCCCCACGTAAGATAAAGGTGCTGCCGTCTAGCGGATTAAACCGCTGTTCTGGTGTGCTTGCAGTTCATTGCGTTGAGTCAGTTGTTTAACGTAAACCCAAGTGGGTTTGCGTATCGACTACTAGTGTGCCCGGTTTTGTATACCGCTCGTATTTTAAACTGATTGTTTTGACTTTGTGTACACCCAAGTTTAGTTAAGTTTAGTTACCATGAAATCTAAGAGCGTTAATAGTGTTTGCCAATCAAATAATGAACAGCTATTTATCAACGCGACGTAAACAATCCATTGGAAGAAAACTCTGTAGTTTATATATTAGTGTATAGTGTGTGTAATACTGTGTTGCCCTGAACTCCCACACGTCGGATAGTGAATACGCGTATTTATTATAATGTAAAAATTCAAAGGTAACATAATGAATATTGTGTTTTGTGTGTTACACCGTGTATTTTCACCTTGTTTATCAACCCACCGCGACTCCATCTCGGCGTCGCTACTCGCTAGAGATGCCCGTGGCCCCACGGGTCCGTGGTGACAATCGCGAAGCAATGTAACCCCCGTAGTGACGTCAGGTTATACCTAATCAACGTCGACACGCACACGTATAATAGATAGACGACAGTACGAACTGAGAGCGCGGGCGCGCGCGCCTATCTACGTTTATTATTGCATCCGTGGACTTCCGTAGTATCGCTCCTTGGTAATATTTAACAATATAATCGCAACATTTGTTCTCTGTATTTTGTGCTGTATAGGATTATCAGATAATATACAATATTTCTTACTATTAGATAATATCAATATCGTGATAATGTAGAAAATAAAAGAGAGAAAAAACAAAACAACTCTACTAGTAGAGCCATCGTCTCATAGTCGAAAGAGTAAAGTGAAGTTGCAAGCAGTAAGAAACAACAGTGAGACGGTATAGTTTGTGATCAGTTTTGATTACGAACTAATGTGGATATTTTTTATTTTCTTTTCGGCTAATATTACGTCGGCGAAATATATATAGGGTTTTTTTTCGTCTTCTTATTATTCTTTTACCCTTCGATCGGCAGTTGTGAGGCGATAAAAAGAGAAGGTATAATTTTCACAACGCGACTGCTGGTCTATCGCGAAAGTTGTTAGTTCGTGGTTCTTCGCGTCGTGTCTTCTTTCTACTGCGTTTATTCTCTCGGTTCTTTATAGACGAAAAATTTTCTAGTTTAGAAAATTCGGTGTTTATACACTCGCTAATACGTGGAGTGACGATATATCTAGTCTGAAAATAATTGAAACCAGTTATTCGACGATCTTATAGAATACATCGCACGTGCAGACGGTCATGTATGTACACGTCGTCGATACATTCTCATAATTACCACTTTGGTTTGTTCGCGCGATCAACAAACCAGCCTAGCCTAGCCTTAGAAAACGAACCAACCTTGTAATCAAAACTTCTACACAACATACATACGTATTCTCGTAATCTAATAACCAGCTAAACTATCTACGTAGCTATAATGTCGCGAATATTAACTAATAGTAAGTCTAAACCGCGAAAGAAATTTGGTGTTATTCAACGCGGTGTAGTTGCCAAGGTTCTAAAATAATTATAACTTGACTATAAAATAAAATAAGAAAAAATTGAAAATTAGAAAATTAGAAAATAACTAAGATAATCGTTTAATATTAAAACGATGCGTTGAAAACAAAAGTCTGGGTAATTCTTAACTAAGTATGTATACATACTAGTGAACAGCTTATCACTATTTTATTATTTATCATTTGTGAATATCTAACGCTTCTGATTCTCTAGACGTTTTCTAACTGTGAATCAACGTCAGTGTCGCGTATTATATAGTAATAGTAGTTGGTAGTTGTAGTTATTCTTCTTCTTCTTCTTCTTCTTCTTCTTCTTCTTCTTCTTCTCGTATCAATATGCGACTTGATGTTGATAAAACTAAAAGAAAAATAGTAAAAATAAAAAAAAAGGCTCTTATTTATATCTATACCTATAGTAACGATCGTTAAAAATACCTATAACTGACTATCAAATATGTATATTTCGAATCGTAGTGCTAGGTAATAAATCTAATAGTTTTATAGATTTCCTAAAGTTTGGGTAAATAATTTACGGTGAAAATTTTCTGTCTTTCTATCCCTCTCTCTCTCTCTCTCTCTCTCTCTTTTTTTCTTTCTTTCTTTCTCTCGCGCGCTCGGTTATCCCATTCCCAACGATCTCCATTCTTACCAAAGAGCTCAAAGAGTGAGTGAGTGGAGTGGAGTAGAGTGGAGTGATTCGTGATTCGTGATTTTTGAGGTTAGGGTTACAAAATCTTTCCTACATATATATATATTTTTTTCTCTCTTTACATCGCTTTATATTTCATGAAATATATATTATCGGTGTTAGCATATCTTCGTATTTTTACGTGATTCTTTCAATCGTCATTATTCAAATCCCTTAGTATTTAGTTTTGAACTATTGTTCGTCGTCTAGTTGAGTTTAGTGGAGCTCAGTTCGGTTCGGTTCATAGTTTTTTGGTTTTTATTTCTATTTTCTCAATTCGAGATTTCTAACTTTTTCTCTATTTATTTATTTATTTATTTATTCATTCATCTCGTTCTAGCCTCTTTTCTCTTGTCTACGATTTTCGATCATATTATACTATATATGGGCCATACGAAATACGATAATTTTCTATCATTAGCAACGATATATTAAATTATATTGAATTTTCTGTATACAGATTTGGGTCGTCAACGACGCGAATATTAAATCTAGGTCGGATGTGACGTGTTTTCTCTGACCTCCACAACGTATTATATGTATGTATCTATACATACATAGGTATACATATGATATATACACACATGCGCATACCTATACTATACGTATTTAAAACATTTGATTCACGGACTACGAAAAATTACAATTAATACACGACGATGATGAGATAATATTTATTGTTCTTTCGTTTCTTTTAATTATCATTAATATTATTAATATTATCATCATCATCATCATCAGTAGTAGTGGGGTGGTGTGTGGATTCTAAGAATTTAGTGAGTGGGGTGTATAATAACATTCTATAATATTCTCTCTCTCTCTCTCTCAATCTCAATCTCAATCTCAATCTCAATCTCTCGTGAAATGGATTTTTATGTAAATAATTAAAAACAGTTCAAATAATTGAAACAATACAAAATTTAAAAAAGAAAATATAACAACTGTGAAACAACGGGATTTATAACATGTTTAAAACTATATTATGGTCTGTGTGCAGAGGCTGACTAAGTGATATTATATAGTGTTTGGTTTTATATAATAAAAAAATAAAAAATAAAAAAATATATACATATATATATATATATATTCAAATATATATTCATACTATACGTGTAATAAATAATTAACAAATAAAATAAAATAAAGGAAAAAAGAAAATAATTACGGTGAAAACTATAACAATTAGTTTAAACCATATAAAAGAAATCTTCGAAGAAATATAAGTTTGTTCAAGTAAAACCCAGTGATCACGGATTTCTCTTCGTTTTATCATCTATCGCCTAACCTCGATGAGAGGAGGCACATGTCAATTGTTGCTGCTGAAAATGCAGGGTAAGAATTACCTCATTATTATATATTATTATCTATCATCAATACAAATGATTGTATTAAATCTAATTCGTGTTTTTATTTTTATTTTTATTTTTATTTTTATCTTTATTTTTTCATTTCTTTTCGAACGACAATACATACTCTCTCTACTATACCGCAGCTGATGAAAAATAAGTTTATAATATTTTATCTTATAGCCGTATACATATATATTCTTATCGGTTTTTAAATGATATATATCTTTGAATAGATTTGCTTGTAAAAAAATATATCGTAACCATAACATTATGCGTGCGTTTTAGTTTAGTTATAAGATTGGTTATAAGTTATAACACAATTTATGCCAACGTGGCTCTCGCAACGATACGATACGATACGATACGATAGTACGATGATAATAATTATATTCTCTCAAGTCTTATCCACTAGCGATTATATTATATATATCCATCTTGATCGTATAGAGGCAGGTGTAAAACCGATCGTTTTTAGAGCTTGAAATAATCATAATGATAATAGGAGAAAAAATAAAATAAAATAAAAAAAAAAAACAACCTTCGTAAATTAATTAGTTTGAAATAATCTACGACCTTTTATATTTAACAGAATTTAGATTAGAAGTTTTCATTTTTTAATTGCATGATTTTATGAAATTGATCGTGATTGATTTTGTTTTTTTTTTGTTTTTTTTTCCTCCTCTCCTTTCTTTCGGAAGGACATGTTTCATTTTGCTAGTGGGAATCTAGTTAATCAATCTTTGAACAACTGGGGGGATACCGAGTTAAAGAAATATTGGTCATTTTTAAGAATACTTGACTGACACCCAGTTCCAAGGTGATATTAACAAATTGACGAAAGACATGCCTTTCGGTTGTCTCGACGCTGCCAAGTTTCACTAATTATTTAGCTATATTGCCAAATCTCACATTTCTCGAATACGGAGGAAAAAGAAAACCGAAACAACGACATGCAATGAAATTCTATACAATTCTTTCTTTTCGATTTTTCGAAATCAGATACCAATAGCTACTGCTCTCTTCTCTCTTTCTCTATCAACATTTCAATTATTCTTGACAATTTGAAGATCATGAGTTGTTTTTGATAAGAAAATTTGAGACTGGAACAAAAGTCGCGTGAACACATTCCTCAAATATACCAGCAAAGTCTATTTTATTATCCCAAATGAAAAGTATAATAGTTAAAAAATTTGAGTCCTTTATACAAAGTTTCTTCTATATTTATTTTTTATTTTTTATAGGTTTACTATTCATTTCAATTAACGATTCCTGGCGAATGACCAATTTTCTAATCGTATTGAGATTATTTGTTAACTGGGTCGAAGTAGTCGTGTAGGTACATGCTTAGCGTAGGTGAAGCATAAAAAGAAGAGGAAAAAAGAATAAAAAGAATAAAAAATAAAAATAAAAAAATAAATATAACGAACATACATATAATTCGTTCTCCATTTGTCCCGAATTTTTCTCTCTGTACATATTCGACGTACTATTATATACTCTTTACTGAAAAAAAAAAGAAAAATAATCGACGTTTTATATACTTATTACTAATATGGTTCGAACAGAGTGATTCGATCGAACTAGGTAGATAGGTAGGTAGTGCTCGGGCCGCGTGACATGTAGGTAATATGTTTCAATGCTAACGCGGAGAAAGTGGACCACAACTCGCGAGTAATAATCTCATTGTTGCGTAACTGCAGCAATAGCAGCAGCAGTAGCAGTAGCAGTATAAGTATAAGTTTATACGTGTGTAGTCGTTTACTCAATGTTGAGGGCGCACTTGAAACGGGACAGAGGAGATAAATCTGAATTTAATATACTAAATTAAATGGAATAAGATTTCATTTTGAAATGAAATATTTCTTGAATTTTTGATTTATCTATACTACTTAGATGATGGTAGAACGTTGCGGCGTATAGAGATTTAGATTTCCGCTTTTGTTAGATCTGGACTTCGCTCGCGGGCAAAGGCGACAAAGATAGTTATAAAGAAATGTGATTCAATATACGTATTGCTGTCAGAGAGAGCCTTCTTGGGACTTTATATACTTTAAATAGATAGAATTTAACGAACAGCTGACTAAAACGAAATCTCAATTCACGTCTCTCTCTCTCTCTCTCTCTCTCTCTCTTTACAACTCTCGACGTTCCCCTATTCAAACACTACTATTTTGATTATATTATTATTATTATTCTTACTTTTAATCAATAGCTAATGATTCAACTCTCCATGCACGTACCTCGTCACACATTTCTATAAAATATACGGGAAATAGAAGAAAAAAAAAAAAATAGAAATAAAAGAAAAATCTCTTATATAGCTTCGGGTCAAAATCAAGTTTAGTACCCACATCTATAAGTGACGTGAATTAAGAGGCGTCGATTTCATTTAGATTTTAGAAATCGTCCATCGCTCGCCCATTACGTCATAAATTTTAGACTCTGAGTTGTAGTTAAACTAGCAGATTGACTCGCGGTAGCCAAGAGCTCGCACGATCTGACCGATACTTTTTTTTGCTAGCTAATTCCCTCGCCTTGGTATATCTCTATCTCTTTATATTTATCTCTCATTCTTACTAATTGCAAACTTATACTTGCTGCCTAGAACGGCATTACCTATCTTTACACCACGGTCAGATGCAGACTTACAGATGAATTGTGAGAGTGCAGGGAGAAATGAAGGGAGTCAAACGCGGAAAAAAAGGAATCTCCGATATCGTTGTTTAATAAAAAATCGATCAATTTTCGCTTATCTAAACGAGACGAGTTATTATATTATATTTATTTATTTATTTATTTATTTATTCGACATTTTATTTCATTTCATTTCATGTATAGAATAGATCGAAGAAGAAGAGAGAGAAAAAGAAATGAAGAATAATGAAATGAATGAATTTATAATCGTATTAATAAGTAAATGAAATAAAGGAAAAAAAAATTTAGAGCAAGGCGATAACAAACCGACCCCGTTATTAATAATTACTTTATAACATGTTTCTGAGATATACCTACTTTCTGCTGCTGTGGTGCCACTGTTGTTGCTTTTACTGGCTGGACAAAATGATGGCGAGAGGTTTTAACAGCTGCAGGCTACAGTTCTTACGATAATAAAGAATAACACCTATACAAAGTATATATTATACCGAAAACAAATATTTCATCAAATGTGACGCTATATAGCTGTTGCTTCTTCTTCTTCGATGTTTTATCGAAATTTAACGAATAACATTATTCTATATTTTTTTACCTACACGTTCGTATTAAATACCTGATCATCGTCAGTCTAATTGTTAGTGAATACCATCGTATATGTTATACGTATATTGTGCATCATCAGAATTAAAAATGACCTCGAAGTAGGATTTTGACACTTATATGTCGTCGTCGTTGTCGTTGTCGTTGATTATATGCAGCAGCAGCAGCAGCAGCAGCAGCAGTAACCGCAACGAAGCTTATCATTCATATCATAAAACCACGACTGCAGACGCTTATCTTTAGGCAACTAATTATTATTTGTATATAAACAACCAGAGTGATTTAAGAAAAATATTATTCGTTCACAACCTACGCTAATACGCGTCATCATACATCTTCTTCGTAAATTTTTTATTTATTTATTTTTTTAAATTTTAATTTATTTATAATCACGATTTATGCTCCGTTCGCGATTATGCGATGGGGCGACATAAGAAGGAACAAGTTTCCGGTGTCAACGTATGGATAATTATTTCTTTATTTTCCTCAAACGTTTTTCGTCTATCAAATTTTCATTTTATCATATATTATACAGTTAGGTTTGCTAATATTTCAAATATTTTTGGTAATATCTAAAGCACTAGTTTAAAAGGTATAGGTACGTATTCACTACAATTTACACTAGTGCTGCAGTTCGCGGTGTAACAGAATCAGCGAATTGAGATGCGGCCAAAGTTTTCGCGGGGGGCAGTGACTCTTGCAGCGGGGCATGCCTTAACCTTGACAACTGTTCTTAAATTAGGTTTACGTTCTGTTCGAACAAGTTTACGAGACGAGTTGTTCTCAAACCGTTAAAATCTGCATCTGTACGAATTAAGAAAATTATCAAACCCAGAATTAGTATAGCCATAGCTTATTTATATATAATTATTTCATCTATAATCTATACATTTATATATATATTTTATATATATATACGTGAAACTGTATGCAGGAAATGGTTGTAGTTATCTTTTTCTATCATTTTTCTCAGCTACTTTTCGTAAATTGACTTTTCAACAATGCGGTACAATAATAATTATATACTTATATATTATATACATTTATATTCTATACTCTATATGCATATGCATATGCACGTATGTGATAACGTTCCGTTTCGTTTTTACCACAACCGATCGTGAGATAATGTGTTTCAAAGTACAGATACATACAACGTCGTTTACAACTCGCGTTTGCTCTTTTGAACCTTAAAATCGTGACACGATATTTCATGTTATAACTTTTAATGGAAATTATAGTGCGCAAAGAGCGAAATTACACACGTTAAATTTATTACATACGTATGAAAATAAGAGCGAATTAAATAGATTATAAAAAATCACTTCTGTCTTTTCTTTCTTTCTTAAATTTCATTTTTTTTTTTTTTTTTATTCAATATTTCGTTTATACACGCGCGATTGCCATATATAGTATATTATATAAATAAATCTTCATTAAAGTCTATAAGAATTAATTCGCCGTGTATCAATAAGCGATGATGATGACACAATTAACGTAAAGAAAGAAAGAAAGAAAAATATCAAATCGAAATTAAATTGAGATACGCAGAAATAATTGTGTCGTGAGATGATAAATTTTTCCTTTCTTTCTTTTTTTCCTTTTTCTTCTTTCTTTCCGCGAAATACCGTTCTTTTATATAAACATTTATAATATATCTATACTAATACGATATTTATTCGATATCTGTGTCGTCGTCGTGCCTATACGAGGTTTAACAAGCCGTTCAAATTAAAGTGACACAATCAAAGACGAGTTGAGAAGGCAGTTTTGTTTAGAAAGTTTGTTCGGAAGGTCGCACTGCTACTGCTACTGCTCTTGCTGCTGCTCCTGCTTCTGCTTCTGCTGCCTACTGATTGCTGCTGCTGCAAGAATTCTAGACAATATTTTATTTATGCTTTGTCCAAGTCCAAAATACTTCTCTAACGCTAAATTCTCTAATATAGTACGTCTAATTTTTAATACATCATCATTATTATTATTATTATTATTATTTTGTATCGATGGTTATCTA
Source organism: Tenthredo notha (assembly GCA_914767705.2). Taxonomy (NCBI): domain Eukaryota; kingdom Metazoa; phylum Arthropoda; class Insecta; order Hymenoptera; family Tenthredinidae; genus Tenthredo; species Tenthredo notha. Next base: position 5,562,021 of record OU611921.1, on the reverse strand, counting down.
ATTTTCTTTTATTTCGCTAATTTTGAATAATCTAATAACTACTTCGTAACTCGCGCGTAGGTAGGTAGGTAGGTAGGTGGCAGGTAGATTATACTCTCACACTACCATCGGTGGTTTAAAACTATCGATCAGAACAGATTTTGCATTCGCATTCGTATAATACACCGGAGCCTCACTATTGATTAGGCCACTACCGTTTGACGTCATACCGACATACAGCAATATTACCTCCGCCACGACGACGACCCTATAGTTTATCGTATAACTACGCGAGAGATATCATCTCCTCGACGTGGTTACATACTTACGTTAAAGAGAAGGCAAGGAGGCATACGCGCGTGTTAGAGATGAAAAGAACGAATTTCGCTTGAATTGTAATTCTTTTTTATATATATTTTTTTTTTTTCGTCATTTCTTCATAAATACGTACATATAACATCAGGAATAATTTTCTCCTTAGTTCTTTAATATTCGTCGAAAGATTTATTATACACACACTTTCGTATAATAAATTTTCTAATCATTAATAATTAGTAAATAGATATATGGGGGTATAGTTAGATACAGCTTGCAGGTATCTTCTATATATCTATTTCTTATATATTTTTTTTTTTTCCTTTCTTTATAAATTTTCAATTTTTAGGTCATGGCTAATCATAAAGAGCCAACCTTCGTTCTTCCGACAATATCAAAATATATTTAAATAATTGAAAAATTATTATAGTTTTCACTTCTTTTTTTTTTTTTTCTTTAAATCAAGGACGAAATAATATCTGACCAATTTATCTGTATATAGTTAAATCAGGAATTTAACGTTTTCCTGTTATTACGAGTACCTATACGCGATGTAGAGATGATATCAGTTCCAATTTTTCGAAGAATTTAACATTTTTGGTTTTTTTTTTTTTTTCACGTGTCTTTCTTCAAATCTCTTATCACATTTATCGGTATTTTTTTTTTTTTAACTACGTAGGTCGCAAAGCAGCATAGTGTAGCAGGAAACGTTGAATGAAATTTGCGGTTTACCGGAAATGCGTCGAATATCTACGCCATGAAATTGTTTTTCTGGTCCTTGCTTGCTTGCTGCTGCAGCAGCTGCAATATTAGCGAATCGAAATATATGATCGAAATTTAAAAACATATTATAATTATTGCTTATATTATATACAGAGAGACGACGACGAGCATTTTCTAATCAATTCTTCTAATACTTGAAAAAAAAAAAAGAAAAAAAAAACATGTATAATTTCTGAAATAATAATTATTTTTTTCTTCTATGGATTTATACATAGTCTCTGCGATATAGCTACTATCTACAAATAGTAGTAGTAGTAGTAGTACCCCCAACATGTATAGTATTGTAGATTTATACTATATACTATATACTATCTATCGAATTCGTATATCTTTTGTAAACAGAGAACAGCTGACAGTCAGTCGCGTCTAGTCTAGTATTTTTACTTTCGTCTGCTCTTGCTCTTGCTCTCGCTCTCTCTCTCTCACTCTTATAGCAGACGCGAAATTCGCGTCACTATAAATCCACGCATGCGTTGTCCCTAGAACGACGACGACGACGTCGACGACGTCGACCCCGTGTTAAACGACGCGTTATTAAACGTTGTATAAAATTTTGCGATAAATTAAAAAAAAAAAAGAATTTAATTATATACAAATTAATCAGTTTTCTACAAACTCGTAATTTTTCACTAATTTAAAATCTATAGTCATGCGATTCTATAATTGTCTAATACTGGAGTAAACTGATGTTTGAAATTAGGATAAAAATGAGCTTCTATTTTTCCTTTTTTTTTTCTTTTTTCCTATAATAAAAATAAATAAATTGAAGAAGAGGAAAATAAAAAAAAATAAAAAAAACTATGAAATGAGCGAAAATTCTGATGTGATGCAAGATCAAGAATTGGCGACGCAACCAAGACACTGTTTGATGCAGGACGCAGGCGTGGCGGGTTTGGCGACCTTGACCCCTGTTTATACTCTGACGCCTCTGCCCTTCGTAGACTGATCGATATTTTGTCCGCTTTTCCCTTCAAACATCCCCTCAACACGATGGCAACCACCTACCTACCTACCTCTACACCCCTGGAAAATCCCTCTTCTTGCTTACTTGCTACGCGACGCAACACTAGTCATGTATATATATATATATATATATAGTTATATACTAAATTCAACTCTCCATCCTAATATCGATTTCTACCCCAGTCTCAAGCCTGAATTACGCATCGGGCAATAGCTGCCGCAGCACTAGGTCTTCCTCCACGTTCTGATAACACCAGCTATATGTATATTTTTCTTTTTTTTTCTTTTTCATTTCTTTTTTTCAACTCATTTTTTTACATGAGACTAGAGACTATCTAACTACCATGAACATATGCCAAAATTTTATTCGTTCGTTTCTACTACTTTTATTAAATTTTTTTTTATCTTCACTAGCAAAAATTTCTCTTCGAATTAATAACTATTCTCGTAGATATTTGCATATATTTATAAATATATATATGTATCTATGTATTAAAGATTTTATTACCACATGTATATGATATGTGGGAAACACAATAAAAGGGGATACGTTTATCTCTGCAGTATCCTTGTGTTTTTTTTTTTTTTCTTTTCTTTTCTTTTCTTTTTTCTACGTATCCATACTTGTTGCACATATATAAATACACACATACATCTATATATGCAAGAGTTGGTTTTTAGCATAAAAGAACCGATTTATGACTTTATTGTATACCTATGTGTCGTCGAGGTTTGTTGCAACGTTTCAACAACCTGCATTTCTTAATACACCTTCGAAGGTGCGTGACGAACACGTCTACATCTGTTTTGACAATGAGAAAATTCTCTTGAATGTGTTATTATTCGACGATTACATACCTACATTGTACCCTACGTATATAAAAAACTATATTATATACCTACTGGTTTCTTTTTTTTTTTTTTTTTTTCTTTTTTCTTTTATTAATTATTATTTTTCTTTTTTATTATGCACCGTATTATTCAAGGTCTTTTATGCGCGTAGGACGACGATCTTTATTTCGTTAACATGTACGTGTGTAAAATACACATCTTCTTTCTGTATAGCCGCATATATGTTTATGTATATTCTTGGAAATTAGTAATTACACTCTCTTTCTTCGTTATTTCTTTCTTTCTTTTCTCTTCTTTCATTCTTTTTTCTCTTCTCTTCTCTTCTCTTCAGAAGTCAAAGATGCATCACGTTCATGGGTTTATATACTTCTTTGTTCACCGTCACACAGGAACGATCACGATCCTTAAATAATACAGTTACACGCATCAGGTGTGTCTTCGTATGTGTTTTCGGTCTTTTTCTTATTCATCGCGGGGGAAAAAAAAAAAAAAAAAAACGAGTTCGGATAATACTTCAAATCAATGGAAATATATCCTATCCTTTGTTTTTTTTCCCCTTTAATTAAAATTTTCGTTATTCCTTCAGAGTCAGAATCAAATCCGGGAAACTATACCTACACAAGATTAAAAGTATAAAGAAATTATATTACCAAGTATATAGATTTTTGGCTAGATTTATAACGTAAGAGATGAGTAAACCTATATATCCTAATGAGAACAAAGAAACTATAATTTTGTTGTGTTATTATTTAGTATACATCTAGTAAACGCAGTATAGGTACAGATCTCGCTTTTCTTCTGCACCCTTGTTCATCTTCATCAGGGGGACCCTATTTCTCGTAGTCAGCTCTGTAAGGCTTATTGTCAGTGTAGGAGGGTTTCCCCTGTATATATACTATATCTTGTGTAAACTTTAGTCGTTTAGATGTATATATACGAAAACGAAGACTACGTGTACCAGCCGGCGCGTTTAATCCACAAGTTTATATACGCAAGCACAAGCGGGCAGACCAACTTGATTTTGGGGCAGGTCAGGTCGGTCCGTCCGTACGTACGTACGTTCGTCTGTCTGTCTGTCCGCCGCCCGTCTGTCCGTCCATCCCGTCCTTCCTTCCTTCCCTCTTTCCTCTTTTTCTCTTTCCCTCTTATTATATTGCTGACGTACGGATCATGTTGCGTAGTTTTACTTAAACTTTGATGTTTGATGTATAGTAGGGTGTGTAACAGTAATAATGTGTATATAGTAGCATTTGGTGGAGTTTTTATATTCACCTTTCAATGCAACGAAGAGATTTTTTTTTAATTATCTCAATGAATGATGATTAAGGTGCGATTACATATTTTAATCTTAAATTTAATTTGTGAGCTTAGTCATAATCTATTCAATAACTAGAAGCTGAAAGTACATACTATATGGTTTAATTAGGAATTACATTACATGATACAGAGAGAGAAGAGAGGAGGGAGAAAGATTTCGAAACGTTATGTTTTACCGAATGATTATTAATTTTTTTTTTTGAAGAAGAAAGCCAAAATTTTTAGAAATTCTCTTGTGTAAGAAATTGAACAAATATTATATACCTATATGTGGGTTTATTTGAATTTATTTCAATATATATAAGTTATATAAGAACGTATAGGTATATTGTAACGTGTTCGGCCTATAGCCAAACGAATTAGCTATAGTCGACACCAAACATGGATGAACGCGCTGGTATTGTACCACGTGGTACAATACCAAGGCAGGCACACGTCTGTGTGTGGTCAAGAAAAGTATAAAAGGCGAGCTGGTCAAGCATGATTAGCGTATTCGAGCCAAAGCGGCCGTGCGACTCAAAACTATTCAAAATATTAGAGCGTATTCGAGCCAAAGCGGCCGTGCGACTCACAACAAACTCAGAATAAAATAAATTCAATTCTTAAACTCAAAATTCAGATCAAATTCAAATTAGCTAAAATAGCACTTTGATTAACTTAAATAAAAACGTTCTTGCCAAAGCGGCAGTACAAAAATAATAGAAATTTCAAAACAAATTGTTTTCGCCAAAACGGCACTTCAATAAAATCAAACAAACTAACAAATAAAATCTAGAAAAACTTAGATAAAAATCAAACAGAGAAACCAAAAAGTCCGGCCATTGAGGCAAAAACACGAAAATAGAATTAAGTTAAAATTAAGGAAATCATTCTCACATCATTCACATCATTCATAGCATTCATAAAAACACTCACGATTATATTTTTTGTTCAAAGCATTAAAACTTATAATTTTGTATAAAATCAACTGTGAGAAAAAGAATCACAACCCAAGGAAATAAAAACAGAAAATGATCGAGTGATCATATAATTAATCATGAATCTGATCTTTCTCTTTCATTTTCCATCTTAACAAATTTCAATTCTTTCAGATCAAACTTAAAATCATTCTTAGCTAAAAGGCAGCTTCGGTGAGTGTGTTGGACAGCTACGGTATAGCTATAATTGGTACCCTAGTCTGAGAACACACATATCCCAAGTCTGAAAAAAGGCAGCTTCGGTGAGCTAGATTCTGGACAGCTACGGTAGAGCTATAATTGCTATCCTAGTCTGTTGAATCTAGCATATCCCAAGTCTGTAGGGAGGCAGCTCTGGTAGTGCAAAATCTATCCGAGTCTGTATCAGGGTAAATTAAGGGTTTTTTCAACTTTCCCCAGAGGAGCTCCAAATAATTCACAGAATAACCCGTGACAAAGAAAACACGCGAACTAGTATAATTTCACCAGCCTTCAGCTGGTGAAACATATACAGGAAGCTACATTTGGCGCCCAACGTGGGGCTCCTCAAATAAAATTAAAATCACTTAAATAAAATAAATTCACATTAAATTCATTGTTTAACTTAAAATCATTTTTTTAGGGGCAATTTAAAGACTTCAAAGTCATAGTCAAGTAAAATCGTTTATTAGAGTCATTTACAAATGGTAAAAACAAAGAGCAGGAAAATGACAGACAAAGATCAGATTCCTGATAATTAATCAAAAACAAAACAGAAAATGGACCATAAAGATCCATTCGCGGAATTAGCCGCATTATTAACAGATTTAGCAGGTCAATATGACCAAATAGAAAAAAAGATCGAAGATCGGATAGACCTTTTTGAAACCAAAACAGACGAACAAAATTATTTCAAAAATAAAGGATCAGATGAAGACAGCGAAATAGCTCGCGAAATTAAAAAAAGGTTCCAACAGAGTTTACTTCAAAATCAAATCGAGCTAGAAAATTCAGAAATTCAAAATCAACTGCAGGCAACAAAAGAAATTATCCGAGGCTTCGATCCTCCCAAAAATAACGCTACAGATGCACTCGAAACAAATAAGATTAGTTTAATCCAGACAGCTGGCGACTACCTTAACATTTCAAAAATTGAGTCAAACCATCTTGTACTGAAAATTGAAATAAGTCCAGTAGGTCGATTATTAAATTCTTATAGTTTCGGGAAAATATTAACAATTATCAACGGCAAGGGGGCAATAAATTTTATTGAATTATTTGAAAATAATAAAATCTTCCCGGGTACCGAAGACAAATATTACGATCCTGGCATCAGAGGTCTCATAAAAGGCAACCTCGTCACAAGCCTCATGTTGACAAATAGCGTTACACCTGAAATAGAAAAAATTAAAGAATTAGCAGAAGAATCTGAAATAAATCCACGGATTAAGCAAGAAAATTCAAATTTTAGCAAATTAATGCCAACCAAAGATTTAAATTTAAATAAAATTCAAAGAAAAATAAAGAAATTTCAGTTCCGAAATGGTTTAATAAATATAAAACGCAATTCTCGCAATCTGAAACTTTATTCAATTAATAAAATCACGAAAAGAAATAGCAAAAGACGGGCTGATAGGTCCAACGCGACGAGCAAGTCTTCTAGATTTAAGTTAGAATTAAGTTAGTTTTAAAAAAATGCTCAATGTGTCGGACACACTCTATAGAAAATTCAATTTTTTTTTCTTTGCAAAATCACATACAAAAACACAACATAAAATCAAGTCGATCAAGAATACTTCGTAAAAATCATCTTACCGAAGATAACGGCTGAAGAGAAATAGGAGTAAGTCGACGACTTCAAGTAACGGATGCTGTTTGATTCACGCGACCTTATCGATGATATGCCGTACGAAAATCAACTGGCTACGTGATATTACGACGACAAACCTGTGATAGAGGGATCGGAAAAACCAGAACACATCAAAAAGTTTGACGTTTTCCGACCCACTTGAACTGAAACAGAAGAAATATCAATGAATAAAACACACGGATTTAACAAACAATTGGAAATATCAAAAACAAGAAACACGGACTTAACGAAAATCACTGATATGACGAAGAATCGGACGTAACGAAATTCAGATGCACGGACTTATCAAAAAGAAGAAACTCGGACTTGACGAAATAACACGGACATATCAAAGAAACTCGGACATGACAAATACAAAATACCAGATATGACATTAAAAACTCAAAAGGAAAAGGAAGATTTTCATCAACTTACCTTGCAGCGATTCCATGAAGCCACTCCATCACCGAAGATCAGCTGATGAAAAGGGGGCAATGTAACGTGTTCGGCCTATAGCCAAACGAATTAGCTATAGTCGACACCAAACATGGATGAACGCGCTGGTATTGTACCACGTGGTACAATACCAAGGCAGGCACACGTCTGTGTGTGGTCAAGAAAAGTATAAAAGGCGAGCTGGTCAAGCATGATTAGCGTATTCGAGCCAAAGCGGCCGTGCGACTCAAAACTATTCAAAATATTAGAGCGTATTCGAGCCAAAGCGGCCGTGCGACTCACAACAAACTCAGAATAAAATAAATTCAATTCTTAAACTCAAAATTCAGATCAAATTCAAATTAGCTAAAATAGCACTTTGATTAACTTAAATAAAAACGTTCTTGCCAAAGCGGCAGTACAAAAATAATAGAAATTTCAAAACAAATTGTTTTCGCCAAAACGGCACTTCAATAAAATCAAACAAACTAACAAATAAAATCTAGAAAAACTTAGATAAAAATCAAACAGAGAAACCAAAAAGTCCGGCCATTGAGGCAAAAACACGAAAATAGAATTAAGTTAAAATTAAGGAAATCATTCTCACATCATTCACATCATTCATAGCATTCATAAAAACACTCACGATTATATTTTTTGTTCAAAGCATTAAAACTTATAATTTTGTATAAAATCAACTGTGAGAAAAAGAATCACAACCCAAGGAAATAAAAACAGAAAATGATCGAGTGATCATATAATTAATCATGAATCTGATCTTTCTCTTTCATTTTCCATCTTAACAAATTTCAATTCTTTCAGATCAAACTTAAAATCATTCTTAGCTAAAAGGCAGCTTCGGTGAGTGTGTTGGACAGCTACGGTATAGCTATAATTGGTACCCTAGTCTGAGAACACACATATCCCAAGTCTGAAAAAAGGCAGCTTCGGTGAGCTAGATTCTGGACAGCTACGGTAGAGCTATAATTGCTATCCTAGTCTGTTGAATCTAGCATATCCCAAGTCTGTAGGGAGGCAGCTCTGGTAGTGCAAAATCTATCCGAGTCTGTATCAGGGTAAATTAAGGGTTTTTTCAACTTTCCCCAGAGGAGCTCCAAATAATTCACAGAATAACCCGTGACAAAGAAAACACGCGAACTAGTATAATTTCACCAGCCTTCAGCTGGTGAAACATATACAGGAAGTTACAATATATAGTGATAAATAAATTACAAGATTAATAAATCAATAGATTGAGAAATGAATTTAATTTTTTGTTTTTCAAAATTTTTTACGTTTAGTTGATAAATATGCCACAAATAATGATGATTTATTCATTATTCAGGTAAACAATATATCATCTGTTATATATATATAGTATATCCAATGCTTTGTCAACGGAGTGGAAATTTGCGTCTATAAATCTATACTTTTTTTTTTTTTTTTTTTTTTTTTATATAAAACTTGCCGCTAAATTATTTATCAACTTATCCTTGGACTAGATTTTCGCAACGTCCTCCTGCATACCGTAACGAAATAATATTTTAAAATAGAATAAAAGTTTAGATGAAAACTAGTTTAGAAAACTAAAGTTTAGATGTATATCCACATATAGTTTAAATTAACTTTTCGATATGCAAATAAGTCTTTTCTTTATTTTTTCTTTTTTTCGTATAATATAAATAAATCGAATTCTGTATTATTGGAATAATAATTTTTTTTCTCACGCTTTATATTATACACATATAGGTACATATATTATAGTATAAAGATATATCTGGAGATTAATTCTATTTTAGACACCGGGTGTACATATTATAACGTGATACCTAGACCAGCTTTGGAGCGGGCGGAAATTAACGTAACCTTCCAGCTCTTCGCCTCGCTGATTTTATCCAAGATGGCTGCGAGCCAGTAAAGAGGAGCGAATTAAAAAGCATTTTTTTTCTTTATTTATTTATTATTTATTTTAATTTTATTTATTTAACATACATTTTTCCATGGCTTTTTTTTTTTCTATTCAATTTTCTGTTATATTTAATAGGATAACATCGATCATTTTTATTATTTATAATAATATTCTCTAGCAATCTATATATGCATATGATAGACGAAACAGAATTAGAAAAAGAAGATGATGATGATGGTGATGATGATACGTATAGAATTTATTTTTGAGGCATAGATGCATACACACACATATATAGTATATTCATATATATAGAAGTATTATAATCGACCTCCTCCCTCCCTCTCAGGCATAATATCGAGATATTTAATCTAACACACTACTACGTCAGGTGTTGACGATTCTACCGATCGTCAGGGACTCGTCGCCATTTTAGGACGGTGATCTAAGCCAAATGATATACGACTGTCACTTGTGTTACCACAAAAACCGCACTACTAAGAGTCTAGTTTCAAAGGCTACTCGCTACTCGATTCGCGACATACCGCCGCGGTACTAACCCTTTATTTTATACTGTTCTCGATTTTATTTTTGCTCTAAATCTAATTCATTCGCTATCGCGCTATAGAGAGAGAGAGAGAGATTTTTTTTTTTTTATCTTAATTTTTTTATATCTATACCTTAATATATGATAAGTATAGTTAACTTTCATTTTTCTTATAGTAATATAATTTGTTCGACTTGTTAACGTTATATTATCATATCGCTACGTCTTTGTGTGTGTGTGTGTGTTTAGAAAATATAATAACCGTGAAATCAAATCTTAGAATCTTTTTATCAGCTGGTAAACTAATAAAGGTCGTGGATTCATATACATATATATATGTATGTTACGTACGTACGTAATACGCTATACACGGTCATTAGATTTGAGTAATATGTCAGTTTCGCTCGAGGAGTGATTGTGCAGTGTTCTATTCTACTAGGTAGTAGTACGTAAATCGTTGTACCCGTTAGCTGCTGCTGCTGGCTGCTGGAGGAGTTATCCGATTATGCATGATCGTTACGGTATGATTATTCCGGGGAAAATTTCCATTTTGGGAAAGAATTTTCGCGACGAATTTATACAGTGAGTAAATATCAATCAATCAATCTCTTATTTTTTAGTTAATTCATATTTACTCTGATAAACGCGAAAAAATATACGTAGAATGAAAAACAGAACCACATACCCGTTTATTAGGCTCTTTTTTTCTTTTTCTTTCTTTTTTTATATTCGTACAGTTTATAATTAGTTTTTGTTGCAATATGTTTCCCTCGTTTGTATTATTCGTTCTATGCAGGTATAATATACTCGAGAAATAATAGTGAATTATGATAAATCTACGCGCATAATCAGATTTTCTTATATCAGGTCTTTAATGCTACTAACGAAGGAGATTCTAACACACACTGCACGGATGTATGCAGTTGCGAGTTGATTGTTAATTTGTAGTCTCTAAGAGTTGAGTTTGTGACTCTTCTTCTTCTTTTCGTTTTTTTTTTCTTTCTCACCATGCTAGAATGTGTGATTAGATGATTATTACACCTGATTTGTTGATTCGATGTTTGAAATAACAGTGAAATATTTATTTTTAATTTTTTTTTTTAAATTCATTTTCTAAAGAAGATGAATCGTGCAATGAATCTTGTGTAACAAACTTCAATTTACTTTATCGTGGGTTAAAAGGTTAAGGTTAAGGTTAAGGTTAAGGTTATCACATTAACAACTTTATTTATATCTATACGCTAAAATAAAAATTTGCCATTTATTATTACGACAATGTTCTTAACATTTTACATCATTATTATTATCATTTTAGTTTCTATTCAAAGATCATTGAAAATCCATCTATCTATGATAAAGATCAAAATTCTCGTTCAAAGCCCCGCTAGGAATAAAAAAAAAAAAAAAAAAAAATGCTTTGGGAAAACCAAAAATGAAGATGAGAATTTTTTTTTTGTTTTTTTTGTTTGTTGATAAATTATTATTCATTCTTATACAATGTTCTGTAAAACGTGTTGTAGTACCACCCACGGAACGGGGGGCTGGCGGGGGAGAGGTGGAGGGTTGTTAATTACAGTTGTTAAGTCAAAAGGGAATTATTTTCCAACACCTGGTAACATACGCTAATTATTCATTATTATAATAGGTGTAACGACGTCTATACACCTTGTTAATGGCTGACTATGGTGTACGCGGACGCAGGCGCGCTGACTTAAGGCGTTTGCGTCCGTTGCACTTTCTTTATATTATCGCGGGCGCGAAAACAAGACCGAGAGAGAGAGAGAGAGATAGAAAGAAAGAGAGAGAAACTGAGACTGCGAAACAGAATAAAGGAAAGACAGAGGGAGAGAGAAAGAGAGGAGGCCGTGTGACGCAGTAGGTGTGTATATCAATAACGTGATTACGAAGTCCCAGCGGACGACGAAACTAGGAGGTTTGGTTTTCGCTGGTGGTAATTTCGCTTAATGGTTGCAAATTTTGCAGACCGTGGAACACCACCACCACCACGATTAATGCAGCTACAATTTTTGGGGTTTCTATCTTTTTTATAATATATATATATATACCTGAACTAGGGAAAGAAGAAAAAAAAAAAAAAAAAACTACCAGGTGACGACGCAGATGCAGCAATCGTTTTGTTAAATATCCGATATTCAACCGATGAATACTTCTTTTATTATTACCAAGGTCAAACCTTGAACGAGTCACGGAGGTCGTAGCACTCCGCAGATTCACGATGATGAATATGTTTCCCCGTTTCACCGCCTCCTCCTCCTCCTCCTCCTCTTCCTCCTACTGCTGATGCTACACTGCCTGATGCAGTAGCCAGCATAACCACTCAATGACGAATTGGTGCAGTATCGCTTATATCTATAATAATTTTTCCTTTTTTTTTTTTTTCTTTTCTCGCGATATCGAAACTCCATTTTTTATTCTTTCTCTCTCTCTCTCGGTTACTTGTTACAATGATTTTTGAACTTTTCATTTCGTATAGGCATATAGAAAGGTTTTTCTAATCTCTTTTTTTTTTTTATTACGTTTCTGTATGATGGGATAAGATGCGTAATTTAACATCATTTTATTTTATTTTATTTCATCTTATTTCATCTTATTTCATCTTATTTCATTTTATTTCATTTCATTTCATTTGTGACGTGTGTTACGGAGATACGTTACGTCATCGTGCGTGGTAACGCCGGGGACGCCAACCGTCGTCATGACGACGCGCCCCGGTTTACCTTGTATTTATCGGCCAGCCTCATTCTTCGTTAAGGTTCTAAGGAAATATCGGGTTTTCCTTAATGTTTCATAACAATTCTGTATAACAGCTATGATATTTCGACCATCTAAGAACGACGTTGAAACTTATCCTTTTTTTTTCTTCTCAAGATTTTTCTCATCAATTTTATATGCCTATTTTAATTTATTTTCTCCCAAATTTTCGCATAAGATGTAAAAGTTTTATTCTTTATCCGATTTTCGATTATATTTACTAGTAAATTGAATTTTAAATTCAAAAATTTGTACAGGTACACGAGATTTTCATTTTGATGCCATATGATTGTTGTAAATTGTGGACATGTGGTTGGCAACTGTATACCATACCCATATCTACCTACCTACCTACCTAACTCGACATCGTTGCAATTTCGGAATTTTGTTTACTCTTATTTTCAGATTCTTGTAACGCACATTTTTTATTTTATCTTTTTTTTTTCCCCACATTTCATCAATTTCATCAATTTCAGTTTTTCTTTGCGACTCGAAAGATGACTGTACTCGATCCTATTTTATCCCATAGGTTATCAAAACGATGAATATACAAGATACAGGATACGTGATACTACTTTCCTTCTTTTCTTATATATTCTCGTTATACCATATGTTATACGTCATATAATATATTTCCTTAAAATTATCAGCAATTTGACTGATTTTGATTGCTATACTCTTATCGCGAATTAGTTAATATATACTCGCAAGATCAAATTTACCTCAATTTATACCGTAATTTGCAGTGGCCTTTATATATGGTAGATTTGTTTGCTCGCTTATTTATTTATTCGATCAACGTACGTATGTATGTATAAGAACAACACGTGAAATACCACTTTTCCTTATAATAAAACATATAATATATCAAGGTACATTCAAATATCTCTGTTCAATTTTCATATTCACTTCTTTTATTTTTTTATTTTTTGTTTCCTTTCTTACTCTTGAAACGAACAAATTGATCAACCAGTTAATTGATTAGTTAATTCATTAATTAATTCATTAATTTCCGTGTCTAGAATTCTGATTCCTTTTTCGTTCTTTCAAATTCTCTAATTAATTTATCATTAATTTTTTTTTTTTCTCTCTATTATTATACAACAAGCGGCGCGTTCTTTTAACGTATTATTATTACAATGCCAATCTCTGTTTCTGCTAATGTTAGATTTATGATAGTTATTCATGTCTCACTTATTTTAATAATGATATTAATTATTATATCATTTTTTTTTTTTAAATCTTCTTCTTCTTCTTCTTCTTTTCGATTCTTCTCTTTTTCGTGTAATTAAAACTCACGTATCGCGATTCTGACGATTATTATAATTATTTATTTCTAGATTTTAATTGGTTAATTACATCATATCTCGATGATTGTATCCGTTTTTTTTTCTTTTCAACTTTATTTCATTTTATCTCATTTAATATCCTGCACCTCTCTACCTTCTATCTCACAGGTATATTTATATACAGATACGAGATCTCTAACGAAATTCAACATTTTTTTTCATAATTTATAGAATTTTTATTCATCCCCTAAATGAAATAAAATAAAATTGGCGATTAAATTTATTCCTATATATATATACTATATGAATTGGAATTAAATAGACAGATATATTAATCCACGAATTGAATAAAACAAATTGTTGCCCAACCCGTTCATAATCAATTATATCATCATATCTCTCTCTCTCTCTCTCTCTCTCTCTCTTTTTTTCTCTTATTGCGGCGTAAAATGTAATAACGATAAGATTATTATTTATTATATATATAGTTTAGTCAAATTAATCATAATATAATATACAATATTATATACTTAGTTTATCTTTAAGAATATATATCTAAACTTCTGTTATAGACACATGGTACCTTATACACATGGTTGGTATAAAATCCAACTGCTGAAAGTATTGTAAAAGTTTTCAATATTCGTTTGGCTTAACAGATATAAAATATTAAAGATAAACTAACAATAATCGCCACCGAGATCGAATGAGAGCTAACTGATATCAATTTATTAAATACTAGATACGAGCTTGCGAATGAAATAGTAGCTCGGTTTTTTTTTTTTTTTCTCCTTTATACAATTATCATTACTAAAGCTGGTAAAATCGTCCGAATTGAGCTCATAGAGAACAGCGACTAATATATTTTACATAATAATTGGAAATTTGTGATTCCATTTTTTTTTTCATTTTTTTTTTTTCATTTTTTTTTTGTTTCTGTCGGACTGTTTAGTGTACGTAATAAATATATAGTTATGGCTAATAATAATAATTTTCTAAAGAATTTGGTCAGCATGTCACGTTCATTGCCACAACACACGGGGGCCACTTTCACTCACTTCGCGTTCACCTTCATAGATCGAACAACGACGAGAATAAAAATGAAAGAGAGAGAGAGAGAAAAAAAAAACACACCTTTTCTAATCCGTCTGTATTATACTTGTATATATATATGTATATATATTACGTTATATTTATAGGTATAAAAATTACTCATCTTTTCATAAAAGGATATAATATATACGCAGAGCTACCATATATATAAACTCCCGCTATATATAACCGCTGTGCGATATTGCCTAGTTCTGCTATTTTTTTTTTTGTTTTTTTTCAAATTTATTATCATTTTTATATTTTGAAAGAAATTTTCGTCGTATATTTAACAGTCGTTGTCGTGTGTTCTGGTTTTTTTTTACAATTTTTTTTTTTTTTACAATTTTTTTTCAAATAGTACGGTATATATGTATACATTAGCATAAGATAAAAAGCACACAGGATGCTGTCGAAATCTGTGAAATTACGTATTTATTCGTATATATACATATACTATATACATATATCGATGTGTTTGTGTGTATGTCGCGTAGTCGATTGCTCACCTATATGTATATCCACGCGCTGTTGAGTAACGAAAACAGTGACGTTGCCAGAAAGAAAACGGAAAGTTTGTACTTACTTACTTACTTACTTACTTACTTACTTGCCTGCATGCATGGTTAAAATAGCTATACACCTTGGGGTGTGCAAAAACCACCGTTATCTTTCGGTGATTCAGCTGTGACAACCTCGGCCCAAACGTTGGGACTTGGGACCCAGCCTGTCGTCATTCCTTACCTAGTTTAGTATATATTATACATATATATATATATATCTTTAGTTTTCTTATTCCTTATTTTTTAAATATTTATGCATCATAATCGTATGATAATCGTATGGTAATGGTACCCATATAAAGTGCCGTGGCCCACTGCCCAACTATCTACTCTGCGTGCGTGTAGGTATAATTAACGATTTATAGAGTCAATGCGAGAAGTAGAAGAAAAAAAAAAACTCACAAAATATCTTAAAATAAATATCTTCTTGTTCTTTGGTATTTTTTTTTTCTTTTTTTTTTTTTTCATAACAAATGTAAAAGTATAAATGAATATTGTGTGTTAAGAAATATGTTACGCGGTTGAATATGAGATGAGATGAGATTATCGTAAAAAATTTAATCGACGCTAAATCGATTTAGTATCATTATTTTGTTGTCCAACGTATATTATGTAGCGACAGAAAAGGGAGCAAGATAGATAGGAAAATAAAGGATAGGGTAAAATAAAGAGTAAGCTGCTGCTGCTGCTACTGCTATTGCATTGCATTGCATTGCTACTGCTGTTGCTACTGCTGCTGCTGCTGCTGCTGCTGTGCACCTCTACATATATACGTAGAGAGTATCTGGTTGTGGGACGATGAGCCAGAGCCACCGTGTAGCGCGCATGTCCGCGTGTTATGCGATCGCCATGGCCCACTGACCTATATTACAACCCAGAGATCCCGCATGCGACGACAACATCGACGAATTAAACATACGAAGAAACCAACAAACTAACAGACTGTGGTATTTTACTACGAATTATATATCGCATATAATATGTACCATGTGATAATCTATTCGCTAATAAGTTCGCCCATTGTAATCCAACTTGAGAAATCTTATTTCTTGATTTTCGATAGCCAAATTAGACGAGCGAATAAGTTATAAGATAATTCTCGTTCCTTAATCTTTCATCCCTGAAATATGGTAAAAGTATATAATTTCTAGAAAGGTACACGTGTCGCAATCGAATTATAGTCTTCCCAACTTTAATTCTTATATGATAGTAATCGTCGCGGTGTCCTTGTCAGACTAATATTACCGCTAAAATACATAACTCATTAGTCATTACAAACTCGTAACTCCTTCCTCGGTATAGGTATACGAGGAATTGTTTTCTCAACTAATAAACTAAGAATTAAGTGCAGTAGAGAAGAGTCATCGTACAGTAAATTCTACATAATCATTATTTGCGCATTTTTACTTATATGTGCCGATACCAATTTAATTACAAACTGATTCATCGGCTCGTTTATAGAAAATTCTACCTTTTCAATTTTTGGATATATATCATTTCTTTTCAAAAACTGTTTTTTAATTTGCTTTTTTATTTTTTTTCAGGCCTGGCCCGTGTGAATTACAGGACCCGTTGTGGGTCAAAATGAGTGCAGTCACTGGCAACATCACAAAGAAAAGAAAGAAATCAGATGCTAAGCCGCAGTCTCAGATGTAAGTTGTGTTCGTCAATATCGATAAATGAATCAATTATTTTAATAGATGAATAATTCGGTTTTTTTTTGCTTTTATCCACTGTATGAATTATCGCATCGATTATTTCTCTTATCTTAGTAACAAGTGCCTTAATGAGAAGAGACGCAGGACCCAGGAGAACCTCTACATCGACGAGCTTGCCGAGCTGATCTCCGCCACGGACATGAGCTCTGGCAAGACTGATAAATGTCAAATTCTCCAGAAAACCGTAAATCAGGTAAAAAAAAAAAAAAAAATGGCATTATGTATTCGAATTTATTTAGGGGATCTTTATCCATCGCGGCAATGGCTCGTTTTATCTTTCTTCATATGCAATTGGTCTGACTATATGCATCAATTTTTATTCCCATTTCTTTATTTTACTGAAGCGAGTGTAACTGATTTTTTCTCTTCTTCCCCCCTTTGTTTTTTTTTTTCTTTTCGTCATATTCGTCTTCTTTCGGATCGATTTAAACTCAGACGCAATTTCACTCCGCGGGTTATCGGCGTTTTTGCATTCTATAGATATTTTGCTTTATATGTAGTACCATACGTTTTAGTTCTATATGTCTACACGCGTTATATCGCGGATAGAAATCAATCGCCGATGTTTGAAGTCGTATAGAAAATGATATATATTTTGTAAATTGAAGAGCGAGAGAATAAGAGATATTTGAATTTCAATATCTTCGTGAAATTGAAAAGAAGAACGGATATATATATATATATATATATATATATATATATATCTCATTTGACAAAACGGAGAGAATAATTATTGAAATCGAAGGAAAAAAAAAACTAAGAAATCAATTTATTTCCGCATAGTTCTTCGTTTTCTATGTATGCAAAATATCCCCGAGGGTAGATTGGCGAAAGTAATTTAGCTCCAATCGCCGTGGGTATTAAATTTTCGCGAAATCGTTCGTCCCTCGTACAAAACACGGCGATTGCTGCTCTGCTACATCGCATAACGTTTTGTTGGACTCCGTTAAGGAGTCACCGACTTTTCGAGGCCATACTTTAAATCATTGCGAATACCGCGCGATCTATTGATGGTGGAAAATATGATAGCAAGGACGTCGAGAGTAGCGTCATTTTTAGCGTACGCGTCGGTATTGCAGAGAGAATCATTCTCACTCTCTCCAATACTGAAAGACGAATCTTATTTCTAATTTATTATTTTATTTTTATTTTGGGAGAAACGCTTATATTACTCATTCCTTCAATAATGTCATTGATATAACTTTGTTTTAATTTTATTACAGATTCGGCACATAAGACAACAAGAAGGCTCTAATAGTCATGCTGTACAACAAGGGGAAGTTTCCTCATCAAATCCTAACATATTATCTAACGACCAAGTTGGCCCCATTCTACTTGAGGTAATATTGAGTTTTGATATTCATTGACAAATTATTAGCAAAAAATAATCTCAAATTACGTGATAAAATAATTATAAACTCAAAATTACTTCTTTTCCCATTCTATATTTTGTGTATAATATTTTTACAGGCGTTAGATGGATTTTTATTCGTCGTAAATACCGAAGGGAGAGTTGAGTACGTTACGGATAATATATCCCAATATATTTCTTATACTAAAGACGATGTGTTTGGAAAAGATATATACAACATTATCCATCACGGAGATCATAATACTTTCATGCCAAGTTTGCTCCCGATGTCAACAGGTATAATTTAACTTACCAAAGCTAAGATTCTCCTCTTCATTTTCTTCATCCATTTGTTTTATTAATTGAGGAAATTATTCACTCCATTTCAGGGTTGACTAGCGAGCCTCAGTCACAGACGAGAAATCGAACATTTAATTGCCGCTTTCTTGTTAAGCCTCCCGATGATAAGGAAGAGACTATGGAAGAGAAGCAACAACGCGTATCCAAGTACGAAACTATGCAAATTTGTTCAGCCCTTCTTCCAAACAATACCGATCGCTTAGAGAGCGGTGACGTGTCCTCAGAATCATCAGAAGGACCCTGCATGATGTGCGTCGCACGGCGTATACCGCACAGTGAAAAACCTATAACGTCCATTAAACAATTCACTATTAAACTGGACACTTCCGGCAGGATTGTATCCGTAGATGGAGGCGGCTTGTCTCCTTACTATGCGAAATACATAAGCAAGGTGTCTAGCAGAATCCTTTTTATAGATTTTTATATTACAACTAAGCGGAGATTTGTTGAAGGTAAACTGACATTTCTTATTACAGGAAAGCCTCATCGGAATTAAAATACAAGACTTGTGCCATCCACACGATCTCAATACGCTAACTGTTCATTTGGATGATACAATTCAGTCTCGAGATAATACGAGTACCATTTATCGGCTGCGCGTCGAAGCCAACAAGTTCCTTAATGTTCAAACAAAGTCAAAACTATTTAAAGCTAATGTGATGAACGGAGAAAATGCTGACTTCGTTATGGTAACGCACTCCATCATTGGGTGAGTCTTCTTCAATATTAATTTCAACTATTTTATAAACGTGATATTTTTTTTCTTTATTTTCTACCTTAGTGCTAAGAAATTTATTAATTTAATGATAGGAAGGGAGATAATTTCTTTCATTTCATCCAACCATTGTTATTACGTTTCTTTTTCTTTATTCATTCATCTAAGTCTAATATTTTTTTTTAACACAGCAAATAGTTCGGTTCAAAAATCTAAATTATTAACAACATAATATTTGAGCAAGGATTTTACTGATTTTGTTTATTCAATTTCTTCAATTTCCTCGATGCTATGTGCGATCATTTTTCTCCTAATTTCGCGCTCCGCTTATTGCAGAAAAAAAATAAAAAAAAATAAAACGTTACTAGAGTTTGAAGAGGATCAAGTTGTCAGACTATCTGAAATTGTGCTCAAATTATTGCATGCCTTCGGAGGATGGATCCTTTCTTTTGGCTTTTCGTTGTTCTTTATTTTTCTCTTTCGTACGTTTTTCTTCCCCCTTCTTCTATTCTCATTTTGTCGGTGTTGGAGATCTGGCCACTCTTGAAATACTATCCTTTCACAACTTGGAAATAGTTTTTCACATATCACTGGCATTTTGCTGTATCTAATTTATTTCTACCATATCCGATTTTCGATTTACCACGATGCACTAATTTTGCAAAAGACTATTTTTTTATTTTTATTTTTCTTCTTCTATGTTTCTCATAACAACAAGCAGAATAATTATCCTATTATATTATTAGTTGAGAAAATCATATTTTTATTCAAATTTCTGCAAATTTCGATTCATAGTTTAAAGATTTGAGTATTTGTTAGAGTTTCGTTATTATTTCTACTTTCAACTTGGTATTGAAAAAAAAAAAAGAAGAAAAACAACATAGGATTCTTATTCTGTGTGAATAATATCTTTCGTGACTATTGATCAGGGAGATCAATTTTCACGAATAAAATATAATCAAAAGTTTGTATAATTTAGTTATTTTTGACTATGCAAAAACTGTTGCGAATCATTCTGATTTTTCTTATCATACACATGAATAAAGTACCTTAAAAAAGAGAATATACGCGACGATTGTTGCAGGTAGCTCGTTCTTGCAATCTACACTGTTTCACAAGCTGAGTTATCCAAATTCAGGATTTTATCTAATGAGATTACTAAAGCTCAGTACGAAGAGGTTGAAATTGTATGAAAATCTCGTTAGCTATTCGTCCATACGGTTTCAGTAGAATTGACCTTGGATTATTTAGACTTTTAGCGCATCTGATAGGGAAAATTTACTCTTATGTCTAAACTGGAGGATTGAATACAGAAAGGAGAAAAAATATGATTTCGAGGTAATACGGAATTGGGTTTACTCGGCTCAGCGAATAAAAATGGTCTGCAATTGCTTTGTAGAAAGTATAGAATCTAGAACGAGTAACTAATGAAACTTGTAAGTTTTTTCGAAGTATTTACTTTGTCTTTGATAAGACTTATATTATCTTGTAAAATAATTATCCGATGACTGAACGCACAGTGATAATAAAAAGGGGAATCTTATTGGAGATTATATCGCAGCTATCGAAACAGCCTAGATAACAAGAGGGAAGGTACCCATAGGAGTTAAAGTTCAAACTAAATAAATTTTTCTATTTTTCTTGTCCATGATAGGGACAATGAGTTAACGCCTATCGAGGGTGGTCAGCTTTCCAACAGCAAAACGTGCTCAGGACACTCTAGTAACCGTTGTACGAATAATAGTAATAATAATAATGGTAACAATAACAATAACGTCGGTGGTCCGTTGATGACCGGGGCTCATCTTAACGGTCAATCTTGTGGCACCACTGGCCGGGGGCTGGCATTGGCGCGTGCACCGACCTCCTCCTCCTCTTCGTCAAACTTGAATCTATGTAGTGCAAACGATTCGTGCAACCCATTAACTTCGCTAATTACAACGAGTAATTCATTCAACCAATTCTCGGCGAATATGGACTTGGAATTTGAGCTATTCCCCAGTTCCAGTCCTTGGGATTACGAGGGAGGAACCAGCTGGGGAGACAGACCTGACTCGAGGGCAAGTGGGCGGACTAATTCCAGGCCCTCCTCGCAACCAGCGCCGGCATCTCCTAGCCCGCAAGGATCTTTCTCTGTAACTTCCGGTACCGCTGTTGGATCCCACTGCAGCCCCATGCGCCCTTACAGCCCATCGTCGGTGCACACCAACAGATCGTTCAGTAATTCCTTCCCGTTCAGTCCACTTCAGGATACGCAAATGCCCGCCGCTACTTCGGCAAATACAAACGGAGGCGGCGGAGGTTTGGCTAATAAAAGATTGGAGGAGAGCAAAGGGTGCCCGACTACTACGGCCAACAATTCTATAGAGATTAAGTCTAATCAACTTGGCAGTGCCGTCGCCCCGCCAGCCCCAGAAACACAGAACTGTGCTGTCTCGACAGAGTCTGGTAGACTCAGGAACCTTTTGACCAAGGGAGCCAATGCTAGTGACGAAAATCAAGACAATACCAACACCCTTTCTGACAACCAAAATAAACACAAGATACTAAAAGGACTGCTGAAGGAGGCTGATGACGATGATATTCATCATAATGATAACGACAAAGTTAGAACCACCAATAACTCCATGGCCAAATCTAGCAATGATCATTCCAAGACTTCGGGCGGGAATAATATGCTTTTGCAGGTAAATTTTCTTCAACGTTATTCATATAATCTAAACCAGACTTTTTTGTAACTTGAAGGAATTTTGATTATTCGTTTTTTTCTATTTGCCAACACATATAAATTTTTAGCACTCTTTCTTTTTTACTTGTCGGTGATGTGAGAGAAAAAGAAACTCTTTCTTCATGCACATTAAATAGATGTCTTTACTCATTGTCATTACATGAAATCTATTGACTATTTATTGACGCTACTTTATTCACTTTCATACACGTTTAAAGTTATTAAATGACAAAAATGACGACGATGACTTGGAAGCCAAAGCCGGTTTAAAGAGGAGGAATGAACTTTTACAGCAGCTTCTAAAAGACCAGGACGAAGACAGAAAAATTCAAGATCCTCAGGTAAATTGGAAATCCGTTTTATTCTTTTAAAAAATTATTATCTCATTCTCTAATTTCATTAGTCAATAAAATTTCCTTTCTTATTTCATTCTAGAGTCGGGCAGATGATCCTCTATTGGAAAGTCTTGGATTCAAAACCCAGACGCCACCTCCGTCGCAATCTGGTGATCACGGAGGCCACGGAGGCCAGTCGCAAGTCGGTCAGAAAAGACCAGGCGAAGATGGAGACGAAAATTTGTCTGTTAAACGTACCATGGATGGATCCCACCAAGTCTCATCTTCGGGCAGTAATGTGTCGTCAGTTGTACCCCCCAGCAAGCTCTGGGAGAAGAATAAAATGCTGGCATCTCTACTAGCTAAGCAACCGTCCCAACCCACAACTATACCACCTATACCCGACTCTATATTGACGGCAACTCCGCAGGTAGATTCAATCATCCAGATTCCTTGTGCTGATTATTGAGAAACCTGTAACGCCTCATTCACTGTATCAATTTTCCCACTTTTTGACCTTCCAGGATAAATTACCGCGCGTTAATCCAACACAATCAAAGTCTTGGTCGAGCGTGCAGACGGTCGTCAGTAATTCTGCTACAACGACCACCACATCTTCTCGTAGTCAGATCCATAATCAACCTCGACCAGTACCTCGCAGCCAACAGACTAATATATACATCAATGATCTATTGAATCAGGTTGGCATTAAATCCATTCAACTAATCAATCTGTATCTAGTTTCGTCCTTTTTTGCCTCCTAATTTATCTAACATTTACCCGGGTTTTCTTCTATAGTCTCAGAGACCTCCGATGGGCCCTTTGACTCAAGATTATGTAACAAGCGCCGGTGAATATCGTCGTCCTGGTATACAAATTGATCCAAATAACTGGGAAAATCTGTCGTCCGATCCTCTGCTTTCAGACATATTAGAGCAGTTTGTAGATTTAGTGCCGGACGAAACAATGGCAGGTAATTTAACAACGGATCGAATGTTCGGAGGCAAGAAATTGTCGCAGTTTGGTAACAGTAAGCTTTATATTTGATAAAATTTTAAATATTTATTCGATAGATCCAACAGCGATCATAAATCTTTTAGACGTCATCGAAGCACCTCAGAATAACGCTCAGAATGAAAAAATTGCTGCTATTAACGCCATTCAGAAGCAATTGATGCAATGTGAAACTGCGGTGAATCCCACTTCTTCCACTATTACGATGCCTGGGACTCCGCCTTCGTATTCTACCGCGGTAAGTCGAAATCTGTAACTTAACAGTCTATTTGTAGTGTTTTCAATCGTGTAACCATTGTTTTAAGTTTACATTCGTCTCTGAAATGAAAATTAAGTCAATTCATTTATACCTAATCGAATTTCAGTTGGGTAATACTCCTGTAACGTCTGGTCACAATTATCAGCAGCCTCCGATGTACCAGCATCAGCAAAGGGCGAGATTCACTCTTCAGCAAAACTCTGGAAGACAGCCGACGCAGTTTCCTCCCCATCAACAGTTGCATCATCAACAGCACAGAACTAAACTTCTCCAACAACAGCAGCAGCAACAGCAACAGCAACAGCAACAACAGCTCAAGCAAAGACTGCTGCAACAACAGCAACAACAACAACTCCTTATACCGTCAAATGCTACGGCTACCGATCAAATATCAACAGATATTCATAACATTGATAGTTTAATGAACAACACAGTGGCGCCTAACGTTTCGTTGCAGGTAGATGATAGATGTTTTTCGTTTTTCTAAGATCTTCTCTCAATTTTTAATACAACTTTTTTATTAATCTTATTCGAGTACGTATTTCATTTATATTAATCTACGTTCTTCCCGCTTTTCAGCGATCAACCGTCACTGACTCTCAGGTATCCCCGGGATACGGAGGATTATCCGTCCAGTTGCCTCCCTCGCATCGTCTTGGTCATTCGTACTCTCATCCTTCAACGTTACCTCAACAGTGAGTTAAGAGAGACTGGTTCCCTTTAATTATTTGTTAGGACTTGTTATCAATCATTTCAGTTCCAGTATTTCTAACAATCCTTTTATTTTGGGATGAAAATCTTCAATTTCTCTACAGTTGGGCGAAACTTCGAAATTTCCAAACCTATTCTTTCGTCCGTGCAAGTATAACAATATCCTTAAAATTCTTTCAGCTCCGTTGTTAACAGCAACTTTAATAACGGTCAACAAGTCTCTGCAACGTCAAGACTTTCCCCACATTCGCCTGCTGGGATTTTGTCATTTCCACATCCACAGTCACTATCTCCCCGTGTTTCACAGGTAATGATAATATATCCATGAAGTTTTGATTATTTGAAAAAGGAGATATCGAAATGTATAAACTAAGAGAGAACTTTTTTTTATAGGGAAATTATGGGAATGGACCAAGGATGTTTGTCAATACTGTTAGACCGCAGCAACAACAGTCTGCGCCTCTGCAGCAACAGCAACAACGGTCCATGCCGTCACCTGGAACGCCTGCTTCGGCGCGACAATCTCCTTTCCCTGCAGATACTTTTCCACCACCACCTGCTTCGCCTACCGCAAGCCAATTTCCGTCTGTTACTAATACGGGAGCGGCTAATCCTTCGGGACAATACAGACTGCAGAGAACTACCTCGACACCTTCAGCAACTACTCAGTTGCCAGGTAATCTTTATGTCTTTATCATTCGTGGACACGAATTTCATTATTCACATTTTGTGTCAGTTAAATTTCATATGATCATGGATTTTTATTGTATATTTAAGATCGATCGAGAAGAAATGCCATTCTTTTTACAGAAAAAAAAAAAAAAACTTACAATTATATTATCAAATAGCCAGTCCTGTAAGAGTAGATCGTTTTCTCTTTAGCCACTCTTTTTTGATTACTTATCAAAATGTGGTATTATGATCAGATCGGGACACTGGCAGGTAAGCTATCCCGATTTTGGACCTTGAGTGCGCGGTAAATGATCGAATTAACGCGATAAAAGCGCGAGGAATTTATCATAATCTAACGTAGAATTGAACCGCTGTAGTTAATTTCTTCTTTTTTTTTTCTTCTAATTTTGTTCAATCATTTTATAAAACTAACTTTTTTGTTCGACTTTTCTCGGGCGATACCCCATATCATATTAATTATCGTGAAATTGCTGCAGGGAATTATATTCTATACTGTGTTGCACAACACATAATATAACACAACTAGTCATCGTATGAACATACTTATATTGTTTGTGATAAAACCGAAAACGAAAAAAAAAAAATATATGTATATATATATATATATATTCAGAAAGTTTTGGGTAAGTATTTTGAAAATTAATCCCTAATCGATGTCTCTTACAATATATATCTCTCTCTATCTCTCTCTCTCTCTTTCTTTCTCTCCGCTCCTAATCGTGAATTGCTTTTGATATGAATCTTATCAGGGTCTCAAGTTGCATCATTGAAATGCCTGTTTTGATATATTCTTTTTATTTTTTATTTTCTCGTTTACTCATTTCAGCCGAGACAAAATTGAATTGAGCTCGACACCCTGAAATGTTTCATCTCTTGTATACACGATGAAAATTATACCGCGTGTTGAAAAATTGTCATTTTCCTATTGGTCTTCATGAAAAGAGTGTCAAAACAATTAGAATTATTAGTATGGCAGAGCCTGTAGTATTCAGTGTTTGACTTAGTGACTGGTATATTTACCAGTATCAAGAATTTTTTGAGAGAAATATCACAGGTTCTACTGTCTTTGGTTCTTTTTTTTTTTCTTATCTTTGATTTTCCCGAAGAACTGAACTCTGTGCGAATAATTACTTCGAAAAATGTAAAGCCGCTGATCTTGATGATATAATTTTGCATATAGTAAAGAGTAGTAGATGTCTGTCTGTTATTCGTTAATTTAATCAATTAAGTTTATCCCGAAATGCAAGGAGCTAGATTTCGTTGATTTTGCAGGTGGGATGAGTTCGCCAAGGCATTATGGAGGAATGAATAAGGAGCAGCCTCTTCTATCGCCAAGCCACCCTCACTCAGGCTGCCCCTCGCAGCCATCCCACAACCAACACAATGTAACCAACACCCAACATCTATCGAACCAACAACACTCTTCTATGATTTATCACCCAAACAGCACACTCAACTCCGCTGACGTACAGAACAACCAATTCTGTTACGATCGAGCGTCCGTTTCACTCTATTCGTCGGGGCCTGGGGATACATCGAACACCAGGCCTCTGCCTCCCAGCAATCCCAACAGTCACCAAATGGGTGGTAAGTCATGTGACCCTTTATGTCATGTGACCATTACTACATCGCCATACTACCCTTGCCTCAGAAATTATCCAATCCTATTCCAATATTCACGCGTGCTTAACTCAGCTTTATGTCTTATGCCTTTTTGTTGCACTTGTATCACGTCCCATTATACAAAAAAAAAGACGAACAGCTTCTATCATTGCTTACAGCGACGAAAAAAAAATTGCCTTCCCTTTTTTTTTTTGTTTCTTACAGATCTTTACAGATTATACTTCATTTTATATCTTATTAATACATAAAATAGTCTTTTGATCAAACAATCGGAAGGAATTTTGATAAATGTTGCTGCATGGAGCTTTTTCTTTCAAATTTTTGACCAACAGTTTTTTTCATTACCATTTCCACACTTTAGACTTTTTCTTTTTCTTCTACTTGTATTCTACTAACAGTTTAACTATAATTATCTTCCACTACCATATGTAAATAACAACATACCCTCTCCCCCTACATATACTTGCATAAATAACGTTGGGCTCATTCGATTTCTCAATGTGTATAAATTGTCATGTGATTAAACAATTCTCAAACTGGGAATACGGCGAAGTTCAGTTCCAAATGCTGACCTCAGTTTGGGATGCATTAATTCTTAGTAAAATGGTATCTCAATAATCGGTTAAGAGGACTATGTAAATGCAGTTTGGGAAATGTTTTTCAATGTTTCTATGTACCAGCGATTCTCATCAATCACGGACATACTTGAGAATCGATTTTATTTCGTATAGTGAAAATAAAAGAGAACAAACAAGATTAGATGAAAGAGAGTTAATACATTAAATTTTTCACCCTCACGTATGTCCGTGGCACACGATTGTGTCTTTTTTGTAGAAAGAAAGAAAGAAGAAAAAAAAAGAAAAGAAAAAAAACAATTTTATATCACATGTTTACAGCTTTCTCATTCATCCCATTCACCTCCATGTTCTATGTTTGTTTCATATGTTTATTTGTTAATCGTCAGGACGAATATATGTATATGTACACCACCCTGGGCACTGATTCTTGTTTAATAATAAATAACTTTATTTACTCTACGTGTTAATAAGGGATCTTTATGTCTTTGGACCTGGGGCGGGGGGGCCCTCTGCGATGCAGCTACAGGAAATTAAACATTCCTTTATAATCAAAAATGCATTACATTGTTTATTCTTTTTGCGAAGTAAAATCAGAACAATTATTTTTATCAAGTTAATCTTTATTTCCAAATTCGACTATTTTACGACTGTTCTTTGATAAAAAGTTATATTTATTTGAACAGGTGTTTTTTTTTTTATATTTTTAAATTTAAAATTTTTATGTATATTGCGGAATTATATTTCTGCGCTGTTTAATTTACTTTGAAATAATTGATCATTTTCTTTTGATGTCCAAAGATCTTTTTAGCTTGAAGCTTCTTACTTAATTTTTTTTTCTCTTCTCCAAATATCATTGAAACTATGATAGAAAATATATTGTTATTCATTATTATCGATTAAATTTCACAGGCAATGCGGGAAGCGGCGGTACCATGACCTCAGAATTTGTTCGACAAGAGTTGAGAGCTATTGTCGGTGCTAGAACCCAACAACAGCAACAACAGCAGAGGATACCTAACAACATCCAAAACAATTTATCTGGTCAAGTTTCGCAGGAAGAACTAGACGCCCTTGGTTTAACTTATGAGATGTCCTCCGCAGGTACGTTATCTTTTAATAAGAGAAGTACGTCACCTCACCGTACATAAGGTGTAGCTTTAATTAGGCTTAATATCTGTTAATATAAATGATATAATAATTTAGAAAAAAAAAAACAAAAAAAAACCCATGTAATTGTATGTTTAATTGTTGAATTTAAACTTGCCTGCTCGAAATTTTCTTAAACGAAAACTAAAAGTAGGTTCATAAAAAACAATAGTTATTTTTTCGTTAATTAAAATTACGTCGCGAATGATGCAAAAAAAGATTTCCTACTCACCCTTACTTGTCTTATCAGACGTTGCTTGCGTACTATAACTGTTCTATCATACCATACCATACCATACCATACCGTTACGTTACGTTACGTTACGTTACGTTATTAATTTAAGAAGGAATAATATGTGTATATATGCATACAATTTGGTGTTGGTTTTGTTATTCAGGACATTAGTTTTATTTTCTGTGTTCTATCGCGAGTGGAGACTATTGCGACCTATCAAATAGAAATAAGAGATCGTTTAATTATTAATTGTGATCAGTTAAATAATGGTATGAAAAAAGAAAAAATGAAGAATTTTTGATAAGGATTTTGACTCGACATGGCATCAAGCTGCGTATAATGAAAAAAAGAAAAAAAAATATTATAATACCAAACAGTTTTCTATCTCTGGCTGGAATGAACTTTTTCGGTATATTTGAATCAAAAAAAAAAAAAATGCCTAACCAGATGATATCCACGTATTTCAAGGCGCACAATAGGCATCGTTTGTTTAAAAGACTATGGTAACGCGTGTGTTACAATGTCCCCACTAGGTGAGGCCGTGGTTAGCGATGGCCCCGCCAAAAGCTGGGCCATTGGGAGTGCTGGAAGTGCACCCTCTTCCTCCAGGGTAAGACCCTTCCGACAATTATTTTTCGTATTTTGATTTTGTATGCTCTCTGTATTCCCTCTTCGCTTGGCTTCAGATCTTATTGTGCACGATATGTTCATTAGTCTATACTGAGTATAAAGAGCTATTTCTCATTAAACTTCGATTACCAATTTCAAATTAATCGATACAACGTTTATAGTTTTATTCATGCCTTTTACACTCAGTCTAGTCTCGTAAAGTTTAGGTCGTAGCGACGTTGTTTCTTCTAGTTAACAGATCTAAATACTAAAGTATATCTATGAATATACACATAATATTTATTGGTATACTTAATATGTATACCTGAATATATTTATATTCATACATCACTAACTTTGTATCGGCAGTCAAATTATATGATTTTATTTTGTTTTTGTGTTCAATTGAATACGCTTAACAACACTCTTTGCCAAAAATCAAATCGTCGATAATACCAAGAAGATTTGAGCTTTGCTTTTCGATTTTGACTTCTGTGTTACACAGATGCTGCTAGTTACGCATCAGAAAATTCCTCAGGATCGTCCTCAATAATAATAAAGACTGACTTTGTATTCTTCACCTGTATTTCTGGCTCTAACAAAATTCCACTCATATTCAGCAAATCTTTTCTACAATTTATTCAACAAATGATTAGCGAGCGCAAGTGTTTATTGTCTTGCACGTCTTATATATAGTCATGAAAAAGCACGTAGGATAATTTAGCATCATGTCACGCTGTCTCTTCTCAATCTATCATGATTAGCGTACTGTTAGTGATATTCTTTACGATCTTTTTTTCGACTAGATGTCTTCTGCCGTTTGAAATTCTATCAATCTTTATTTCCAGTACATCTATTCTTGTTTGAGAATTATTATTATTTTTTTTTTATTTTATATGTATAACATTACAAGGCAATAAAATGGGGAGTTGTGTTAACAACGTGAGATATCTAGTATACCTACCTATACAAAATATGAAATGAAAATACGTTATTCAGAAAATTGTCGTCATGATATTATCAAATTTCTTAAAAACTTTGCTCATTGAGAATATCTTACGAAAATGAATTATTTCTCTCCATTTTTTCCTTGCCTAGTGGGTGATGGTATCGAGAAGGTTTTAGCTATAATTTAGTCAAATTACTTCAATCGTAAAGTTATTCAAATTTGAGACAATAATGCTTCTTGAATTTTTTTTTCTCTTCTTCATTAGAGTAGATTGAACATTTCATTCAATTATGACAAACCCCTTAAGCATAATATAGTTTTGTTCTCAAATATATTTATCAGAGCATGAAGAAAATTGCGGTTTAAATTGCCAGTAATGTATGCTTAGGCATTGAGCGAGAAATTGATTATTGTTATTTGAAATATGGTATTAGACTATTATTGATATTAGACAAGTAGAAAATGCAGTGGTTTTATTTCTTAGCTGAAGAGATAGAGGTAGAGAGAGAGAGAGAAAGAGAGAGTGAGAGTGAGAGTGAGAGAAGCATTTGATTGGATTCGTACCTTTCCAAATGTTTGTCGAATATCGAAACACCAAAACACCATTAGGGCTTCTAGATTTTATATCAAAATTACTATATTGGCCGCAAACTATTTACCAGCGAATATGCGGACGAAATTTAACTAAGCAATAGTTCATTGGACAAATTTCAATTATTTTAAGTAAAAAAAAAAATTAGCACAGATGCGCAAGATTCGTTGATAAATCTGGATAGAATTATTTTTATAATCAATGCAACTAACTATACATAATGTTGTTACTAATCACAGACCGCAATTTCGCAGAGTTCATAATATTAGAAAAAAAAATAAATGAAAATAGCTTAACGATGAATAGACAAACATTGAGTATGAAAATAATTTTTATTATGGTATTGTTAATAACATTACGATTCCATATGACTTGATTAATTTCAAGTAGTAAAATACAAAATTCTGTCTGAAATCAATGCAAAGATAATTATTTATTATTTTCTTCTTTCTTCTGGAATATACATAGTTCTCTCAGGTGACATTTTACGTCTCTGCAACAGAGCTCAGTTATAGTTTGAAGTTGAATATTTAATAAAATACTAACTAAGTAGAAGATTTTCATCTCACAATTCGAACTTATTTAATTGAAATTCTATCGCCAATTGACACATTGATCATTAACAGATTTCACTGTTAACGTTTAACGCTTGGTAACTGAAAAAGACGTTATGCTTTTGGTAGCCTAATAATACAACTATGAAAAATGACTTCAAAGTGTCTTTTAGAGCTTGTTTTCACGATTGTTAGTGGTTTTTGCTTCTTTCTTTAAAAAATTTTTTTTTTTCATTTACATATAACAAAAACATTTATGTACTTATCTATCATTTGTATATCTCTATTATGAACTATCGTTTGTAGTTGATTAATGATTAATATTATTATTATTATCATTATTATTATTATTGTTATTGTTATTGTTATTGTTATTATTATTATTATTATTATTATTATTATTATTATTATTATTATTATTATTATTATTATCATTTTGCTACATAGATTTTGTTTGATAAAGAAAAATGATTAAAAACTCTTCATTCTGCAACTGAGCTCGCCTGATATGATTTTTTTTTTTTTTCTTTTCTCAAATAATAATGAAACATTAGGCTTACGATGAATATTTTAGTCATGCATAAAGACAGTTAAGTTGGGCTGATTTCAGACTACTATGGAGGAAGCGGCACGAGGTGATCCAAAGTCATCACTTCTACAGAAACTATTATCCGAGTGACTGCGGGCCACAACTTCGGAAAATAATAATAATATATATTTAATATGTATCTGAAGATATGTATATTGAAAAGAAAAAAGAAAAGCAAAGAAAAAAAAAAAAAAAATATTATAAAAAGAAAAAAAAAAAAGAAAAGAAAAAAAAACAAGAAGGAGCCGCCGGCCCGCGCCGTGCATCATACACAAAACGTTATACGTAATGGATACTATTGTATTAGAAACCAATACACTACCACGGCAGTATGCAGATACGTATTTGCTGAATACTATAAAGAATAACATGGGACACAACCAAAGAAATCATATTAAACAAATAAATAAATAAATACATAAACAAACAAAGAAAGAAACAAACAAACAAACAAAAAAATAAATAAATAAATAGACAAATAAACAAACAAACTGCATAGCCAACGAATTTATGGATAAAAACGAAAAAACAAAAAAAAAATTTAGAGAAAAGAAATTACACATACCTACCTAAAATACGAGATGCTATTGGTATTGGGGATTAGGATTGGGATTTGGGAATAAGAGGCACGCGTTTATTCATAAACTCATGTTTCTTTATTTCTTTACTTTTTACTTGTATTATTATCTTCTTCCATTTTCATTGAATATTTTTGTTAATCTCGAAGATATTATAATCATTGGAAAGGAATGAAAAAACGCAAAAAAACGCAAAAAACAAAAAAAAAAAACAAAAAACAAAAAAAAAGTAAAATTAAATAAAATAAAATGATAAACGTGTATAAAAAGATTGTCCGATATGAATAAGTGTCACGTATTACTCTATATTGTGTTCGGTATCACTGAAAGAAACTACGTAGGTACCTCAAAGGTATACTTTAATATACCACTGGCTGTTGAACATAGAACTATTTATAGGTTTAATAATTGTACACAGAAAATAGAGCACTATCACGTTTTCTCTTAATTTAAAAGTAAACATAACTTTCGACTATTATTATATATATTGTATTATAAATAATATATTTGTGATTGTAAGAATCTGCAACCAAAATGTGACAAAGAATACTTGTTGTTGTTAATATGATTATTATTATTATTATTATTATTAATTATTAATTATTAATTATTAATTATTATTATTATCATTACCAATATTATTGTTACGACTTATGATTACTATATTATTATTATTATTATTATTTTATTATTATTATTATTATTATTATTATTATTATTATTATTATTATTATTATTATTATTATTATTATTATTATTAACATTATTGAACATTTGGCATATGCATATTTCTATTCAATAGTGAGGGTACCTTTATATAAATATATAAGTATGGGGAATTCCACCTCAATTGGACATGCTTCATAGTTCTACAATTCGATTGAAGGTGATTTTTGTTTTATAATTTGTACTACCGGAAATTACAACTACCCATATATATACTTTCTATCGTATTTTCTGTTCTTTTTTTTTTCATCGTGATTTCGGGAATCTTGAAATTTTTGGTGTAGTCAATTATTTGTACCACGAACAATTTTATAACGCGCAAAAATTAATTTGGGAGAATTTGTTTCTCGAGTGGACAGACTCGTTAAAAAAAAAAAAAAGTAAAAAGTTAAAACAAAAAAAAAATCTGCGCTCGCGAAATGCTGACAAAAAAAAGTAAAAATAAACAAACAAATAAAAGACCGAAAAATATGGTGAAGTTGTATTTGCCAATGGTACAAGTAATAGAAAAATTACGTTTATTCTAATTGTGAAAGTCTAAGGGACGTTGAGTCGAGATTGAATGTCGCATATATATTTGTGAAAAAAAAGCAAAAAAAAAAAAGACAAAAAAAAAAGAATGAAAAATTGAACTTCTATTTTGCATAGCTCAGTAATTGATCACTATTCGGGTATATCAGATGTGCACTAAATTACTTCTCAACGACATCTGTTGTTATATAAATAAAAAAATAAATAAATAAAGAATAAAAATAAAAAATAAAATAAAAATAAAAGTAAATAAAAAATATATATAATTATATATATGTATATTATAAAGATATATATGTACCCCTATATGTGTGTATATCTATATATTTATATATATATATGTATGTAATGAGTTATGTCACATAGGTAGATCGATCATATGTGCTTTCTAACGAGGAATAATTTTATAAATATAAATATAATATGGATGCATTATGTATATTTATTAATAATTTTTTCCTATATACAATTACGACTACATGATATACGTACGATATTCTACGCACTTGTGTTGTACGTAAAATAAATAGTGAAGAGATATATTCTTTTTCTGAAAAAAAAAAAGAAGAAAAACAAATTGTGGAAATCATTTTTTTCACGAGAATCATTATTTCTATTTAACTTTTTGCGATGTTCTCTGTTTTTTTTTTTTAACTACGTTTTCATCAAATTACTAATACGTATTATAGGATGTAGCGCAAGTAGGTATATCAAATTAACAACGGGTAAACAAATCTTCAAATGAGTATTATCATTCTCATGGATTATTTCGTAGCTAAGTGTTTTTCTTATTATTTTCTTATTTTAATTTTTTTATTACAAACTCGCATTAAACGATGAAGGGGATTCTTTGGTAACGATTCAGCGTTGCCTGAGTAATATAAGGACAGCCAGCTTACGGTGGGTAAATTTGTGAACCGACTGGAATTTACAGTTTCACGTAGCCGCGAGCTGACTCGTGGGGTAAATTCAGAATGATATTAGTAGGAAAAATAAATTTCTAAAGCGATCACAGATCTTTAGTGCAATTTGAGTTCTATAGTTGCCTAGCAGATGGCGCCAACGGGGTAAACTGACTTACGACAATGGCGTCCCTCACCCCGCAACGCTCATAGGTATGCGGTAGAGTTCAGTCGTTCAGTGACGTGCGCGGCCTCATCGAGTGAACATGGATGACGCGAGTCGAGAAGATTTGCGGCTCGGGAAGGCTGACATCAACGGAGGAACGTTGGACATGAGTGAGTTTTAAATATTTCAATCAATATTATACGACGGCAATAAATGATCGATAATTTTCAAAGCTCGTTGAAAACAAGTGAAATTGTATTCAATACTTTTCCGACAGATTTCACGCGTCTCGTATTTTAATCGTCGAAGTAAGTAACCGTTGTATTACTACCGGTAGACTTTGATTATAATTGCAGATATTGTTCATTTTCAAGTACATTCTATTCATACCAGCGAATAAATGTGCGAAAATCTAGAGTTCTTACGAACATAACCTCTTTTAAACGTGCTTTAAATACAAATATAATGGGCGAGAGAGTTTCGTTTGATAACTTGGCGATAATTATCATCCCATTATATTATTGGCATATAATTCCGAGTCCCTCGCCCTGTAGCGTCGTTTGTTTTACAGGCATATTTCGCGACTCCGAAGGGGAAACTAATTTGTCGTGTTATTTCGAGTTGACAAGTATTTTTCGGGAGAATATTCGTTCCCCGATTTATTCTTTTATTCGATTCTTTGACAGCATTATCGGTCGACGGAGATGAGAATGAAAATCGCTGATACTTGAACTGCATAGATCCTGCATGCCACTTGGTTGGAGATGGACGCCAAACAACAATGCCCGGCTAGTCCTGGATTAACGGTCGACCAAGATAATGGTAAGCTTTGTATTAAATTAGCCAAAGACCCAGTTTAACTATAAATGTATAACAATCGGCAAAAACAATCATTGCTGAAACATACTTCGCGATCAGATACAGATCTCGGACAGATTACTTTTCCAAGTCTATGTACCACAACACTCATCGGCCAAGTAACCGTGACGCTCACCCTGTATCTTTGACTCCATACTGGGGCCTCCGGCTTGTCTCTGTCTCCCCGTAGATGCCAGAAACTTTCACGACGACTCGGTTTCTCTCAGCTGCAAGGGATACGATACGGACGCGTAATAATATACCCAGAGGTAAGAGATTGTCTGTCTTGTTATAGGGTAAGCCTGGGAGAGAAAGCACATTTAATTCTTGGAAATAGTCTCTCTTTTTAATGACAAACCTGGAATATGATTGATAGATCTCGAGAGAATATGTTTACCTTGGTTGAATATAGTAAACTCACCCGGAAGTAGAGAAATATTTGAATAACGAGGATCAAAATTTAAAGGTTTAAATATAAATACAAGGGTAGATAGCTGTAGGCCTAATTAGGCATCACATTTATTTTTTAAACATGGAACAATTCAATATTGGTGATAAATTACTCCAGAGTCTCAAGTACCAGTCATAACAATTGAAAGATTGAAAAATCTATTCATACATGCACTGGTAATACTAGCTTATTGATATTCTTGATTCTGTTGAAAATAGTTAAGAGTTTATATCACATATAAAAATGGTTTAGGCAGGCCTACAAAATCAAAACTAGTTCCTGCCTATCTTCAACAAAATCTCTCAAAAATTCATCAGGACAGGGGATTCACACCAGGGAGTGAAGCAGTCCAAGCACCGGGGGAATGACCGCAAGACAACTCTGCACCGTGGAGTATTAATAAAGTAGCATAAACAAATAGTTCGTAATTACAGTTCTTTTTGAATCAGTTTTGGTAAAATTGGGCATCTAGCCTAAGAATCGATTCCGTTTGAAACGTTGTACAGAAAATAAGCTGAGCTGGTTGCCACTAATTTTCAGCCAGCAGACTTCGTAACCCAGTGTATGTGTGATAAATAATGAAAAACCTGATTATAATATTTTCTACGATTAGTGACAACCACAAGCTTTTATATCACAGCATCTGCTGCCCGCTCTATGTAACATTAAAATCAACGTCCTACTCGAGAAATGTCGGATACTAGTTTCAATATTCAACAACAACTTTCAAATCATTTTACAAATCGCTGTACAGATTATTCCAAATCAACTTGTTTATAAAAGCTATAAGCGGTAATATAATAAATCGTTTTTATAAAGCTCGCTATACTTGACCAGTTCATTCGGTCATATTATAATCGTACCAGGCAAAGACTTGTAATATTGCATAATAGATGAAAATTCGTGATGATATATTATTAACAATATATTCTCTCTCATGTATTATATTGTATTCAGCCCTTGGGTACTGACCCGAAGTTCTTGATGCTTTTTATTTGTTCAAACTCGTTGTATTTGTGATAGAAAAGTGGTAGGGATTGGGATAGTTGGGATTACCCATTACCGTACGAAATATTTCCAATAACTATTCAGGTAACAGAGTATAATACATGCATATACGATATATATTTGTCAAGTATAATTCACTTTTTTGTCAAATTGTCCATAATGAATAGAGAGTAGACTATATTATATTTTAGTCATTGTACTTGGCATTCTGTAAAATATACCTTCGTACGTATATGTATGTATTATCGTCGCAACGATTAGTTTAGAGTATAATAATAGTTTTATTACAGCCCAATTATAGTTCTAGCTAATTTCCAGACTGGGAAAGTGTCAAACATCTAGTTTCCAGTGATATATTATACGTATTACGATCACATCTACAATTTGTCCAATCAAATATTCAGTGTTGTGAAAATTGTAATTACATTTTTCTCAAATACTCGTTACTTTCGTAATGTGTAATTGAATTTTTATCTAATTACACATTACTTTGGTAATAACCTTATAATTACTCTTACTCTATAATTACTTTAAATGACTTTACTTTATAATTACTTTTACTAATTAAATCGAGTTCAATTACACATTACCAAAGTATTGGGTAATTGAATGAGTAATTTCATTAAAAATGTAATCATTGCCTCGCAACACTGCAAATATCCGTGTAATAATA
This sequence comes from Tenthredo notha, assembly GCA_914767705.2. NCBI lineage: Eukaryota > Metazoa > Arthropoda > Insecta > Hymenoptera > Tenthredinidae > Tenthredo > Tenthredo notha. The sequence continues at coordinate 5,523,772 of OU611921.1, read as the reverse complement.
AGATCGTTTATGCAATAAACATGTATTATTATAGTAAATTGGCGCATTCTTGAATAAATATCCCTTGAAATTGTAAATCATCGATCGTTGAATCATTTTCCCCTGTCCCTTCCTTGCCTGTAAGTCGAAAATCATGAAAATCGCATGATTTCATGAAGCCCCGAACTATTTTTGCAATATTATTTACGACCACGTGCTTTTCGGGACCACGTGTTTTTAGAGTCTAAAACCACGTGTTTTTAGGGTCCAAAACCACGTGTTTTTAGGGTCCAAAACCACGTGTTTTTTGCGTTGTTTTCTAGTGTTTTCCGATTGCCTATATTCAGGCGTATTGAACTTAGGAAAAAAATTGTAAAAATCGCTACTATGAATAAGCATAGAGAGACGTGCATGGAGCAACGCATGCATGCCTGTATCAATACACTATTCCTTTCCCCCTCCAAAAATTTCAGCACACCTCCTTGGGCCAGATGTTCTCCTGATACCAGAGGATATTTTTCGAGCTAAAATTCAAAAAATTTCAAAAATTTCAGCACACCTCCTCGGGTCAGATGTTCTCCTGATACCAGAAGGTATTTTTCGAGTTAAAATTCAAAAAAATGTCAAAATAGCTAACATGAATGAACGTAGAGAGAGACGTGCATGGAGCAACGTATGCATGCATGTATCAATACACTATGCCTTTCCCCCTCCAAAAATTTCAGCACACCTCCTCGGGTCAGATGTTCTCCTGATACCAGAAGGTATTTTTCGAGTTAAAATTCAAAAAAATGTCAAAATAGCTAACATGAATGAACGTAGAGAGAGACGTGCATGGAGCAACGTATGCATGCATGTATCAATACACTGCCTTTCCCCCTCCAAAAATTTCAGCACACCTCCTTGGGCCAGATGTTCTCCTGATACCAGAGGATATTTTTCGAGCTAAAATTCAAAAAATTTCAAAAATTTCAGCACACCTCCTCGGGTCAGATGTTCTCCTGATACCAGAAGGTATTTTTCGAGATAAAATTCAAAAAAATGTCAAAATAGCTAACATGAATGAACGTAGAGAGAGACGTGCATGGAGCAACGTATGCATGCATGTATCAATACACTCCTAAAATAAGGTATCAACTGCCAGAAATCCAGAATTTTTCCTGATGGCTAGCCCATGAAACGCCGTAACTTAATTTAATTTGAAATTCGACCAATCAGGAGGCTCCTTTTCGAGAAATTGAGCCTAAATTGGCTCAAGCAGCCTCCTGATTGGTCGATTTTCTGGCCTCATCATAAAGCGACTAAAATTGAGGTATCAACTGCCAGAAAATCGATTTCTCAAAAAGTCTCAACTGCCAGAAATCCGACTCCTTAAATAAGGTATCAACTGCCAGAATCTTTTTTTCGACCTTTTTTCTGAATTACTACAATACGCCTGAGTATAGGCAATCGGAAAACACCAAATAGGCAACAAAAATTAACATGGGCCTTGTCGTTTACACGAATGGCATGCGGGTTGCATATGGCAAGGCGGACCAATTATTTATTAATAAAATATATATTAATAATAAAATTAATTATTCATTGCAAAAATAGTTCGAGGCTTTATGAAATCATGCGATTTTGATGATTTTCGACTTATAGGCAAGGAAAGGACAGGGGAAAATGATTCAACGATCGATTATTTACAATTTCAAGAGATATTTATTCAAGAATGCGCCAATTTACTATGATAATACATGTTCATATCATAAACAATCTTATTATTACATGGATATTTGCAGTGTTGCGAAAGAGTGAATTATATTTGACAAATATATATCGTATACCTATGCATCTATTATGTTCTGTTACCTGAATAGTGATTGGGAATATTTCGTACGGTAATGGGTAAACTCAACCATCCCAAATACAACGAGTTTAAGCAAATAAAAGGCATCAAGACCTTCGGTGCGGTCCCCAAGGGCCGAACACAATATAATACATGCGCGAGAACATATTGTTAATAATATATCATCACGAACTTTCATCTATTATGTAATATTACAAGTCTTTTCCTTGTACGATTATAATATGACCGAATGAACTAGTCAAGTATAGCGAGCTTTATAAAAACGAACTATTATATTACCGCTTATAGCTTTTATAATTAAATTGATTTGGAATAATCTGTACAGCGATTTGTAAAATGATTTAAAAGTTGTTGTTGAATATTGAAATTAGTATTCGACATGTCTCGGGTAGGACGTTGATTTTAATGTTACATAGAGCGGGTAGCAGATGCTGTGATATATAAAAGCTTGTGGTTGTCACTAATCGTAGAAAATATTATAATTAGGTTTTTCGTTATTTATCACACATAAACTGGGTTACAAAGTTTGCTGACTGAAAATTAGTGGCAACCAACTCAGCTTGTTTTCTTTAAAACGTTTCAAACGAAATCGATTTTTAGACTAGATGCCAGATTCTACCAAAACTGATTCAAAAAGAACTGTAATTACGAACTATTTACTCACGCTAGTTTATTAATACTCCGCGGTGCTGAGTTGTCTTGCGGTCATTTCCCCGGTGCTTGGACTGCTTCACCCCCTGGTGTGAATCCCCTGTCCTGATGAATTTTGAAGAGGTTTTGTTGAAGATAGGCAGGAACTAGTTTCCCTTGATGAGCAACGCCTGTGAAGATAAAAACTAGATAAACATAGGGTACATTGGATAGATTAGGTTTATGTGTTTTTCAAGCAAACATTCTCAACTAAGTACCAACAAATTTCTAATTGTGATTATACATCTGTATGAAATTTATTATAATATATTTCTTATCATTGATTTTGTAAGCCTGCCTGAACCATTTTTAAATGTGATATAAACTTTTAACTATTTTCAACAGAATGAAGAATGTCAATAAGCTAGTATTACTAGTGCATGCCTGAATAAATTCTTCAATCTTTCAATCGTTATGACTGTTACTTGAGACTCTGGCGTAATTCATCACCAATATTGAATTATGTTCCGTGTTCGAAAAATAAATGTGATGCCTAATTAGGCCTACAGCGATCTACCCTTGTATTTATTTTCAAACCTTTGAATTTTGATCCTCGTTATTCAAATATTTCTCTACTACGAGGTGAGTCTACTATATTCAACCGAGGTAAACATATTCTCTCGAGATCTATCAATTATATTCCATCATTTAATCTATCTGAGATCTGTAACGTGCAAAGTATGTATCAGCAATGATTGTTTTGCGGACATACATTCATAGTTAAATCGGGTCTTTGGCTAATATAATACGAAGCTCACCATTATCTTGGTCGACCGTTAATCCAGGATTAGCCGGGCAGTGTTGGTTGGCGTCCATCTCCGACTAAGTGGCACGCAGGATCTATGCAGTTCAAGTATCAGCGATGTTCATTCTCATCTCCGTCGACCGATAATGCTGTCAAAGAATCGGATAAAAGAATAAATCGGGGAACGAGTATTCTCCCGAAAAATACTTGTCAACTCGAAATAACACGACTAATTAGTTTCCCCTTCGGAGTCGCGAAATATGCCTGTCAAACAAACGACGCTACAGGGCGAGAGACTCGGAATCATATGCCAATCATATAATGGGATGATAATTATCGCGAAGTTATCACACGAAACTCTCTCGCACATTATATTTGTATTCAGAACAAGTTATGTTCGTAAGGAGTCTAGATTTTCGCACATTTATTCGCTGGTATGAATAGAATGTACTTGAAAATGAACAATATCTGCAATTATAATCAAAGTCTACCGGTAGCAATACAACGGTTACTTACTTCGACGATTAAAATACGAGACGCGTGAAATCTGTCGGAAAAGTATTGAATATAATTTCAGTTGTTTTCAACGAGCTTTGAAAATTGTCGATTATTTATTGCCGTCGTAAAATATCGATCGAAATATTTCAAACTCACTCATGTCCAACGTTCCTCCGTTGATGTCAGCCTTCCCGAGCCGCAAATCTTCTAGACTCGCGTCACCCATGTTCACTCGATGAGGCTGCGCACGTCACTGAACTTTGCCGCCTTGCGCACGGCGCTTTTGGTTCACCGACAAGCGTCGCGGGGTGGGGACGCCATTGTCGTAGGTCAGTTTAAGCCGGTGGGGCCTTCTGTTATTTTATTTCATGAAAACTAAGAGGGAACAATCTAAATTAAAGGTGGTCCAATTAAGAGCATCAGGGGAGCAATTGTTTGGTATATAAAAAATTGAAAAATAATCAAGTTACCGGCTAACCTTACATAGGTGAAAAATAGTTGGTCAATTCAGCCGCAAGATGACAATACCAGTCGCTAACCCATAAACAAAGTCTCAGCCGGTCAACCTATCTATGGAATAGTAATTCGTGTTCAATGCAGCTGTTGACCAAATATCCGTCCTGTCATAATCAGCTGTTGTACTTTTAATAACTTATAATCTAACTAACCAAGATCTAGGGTGTGACAATTAATTGATCGAGACAATAATATATACTTAGGGACTAACAGTTTACAATTATCAATAATGATATCTTGAATGCTTATTAAACTATAAAATTAAAGAAAAGAAACCCCTCGATGTATAGTATATACCACGACGATGTTATATTTTAGTAACATCGTAAGATATAGAAAATGGAAACTATTCCTAATTCTCGGTTTATTTTCCTTAGCCGTAGGTCTTAAAGTAGTATTAAAAACGTTGCGTTTGACCACAGCTCAGTTAACAGATTTACAAAAATGTCCTGCGTGTTTTGGTATATCAATATGCGAGGCTGTATTCAATGACAAAATAGTTATCAGGCAAAGAAACGCTTATGTAACATTTTCCAATTTATTTAATACAAAAAATGTATTCTACGGTAATTACGGAAGAGATAAAATAGTGGTTAAAAAATTAGCCCAAACCTCCGAGCTCAATGAATTTGACAAAATGTTATGCACTGACCAAAAACTAGCTGAGCTATGCCATAATAAAAATAAGAAAAACAAAAAATCCACGTCCTATTCCATAGACTTTTACACACGTATTAATCAGGAAATAATTTCCGGATTTAATAACGATAATATAAGCAGTCTAAGACTATGCCCAATCATTGATCATATGGACGATTTATTATACAACGTTTATGCTAACGCTGGAAATAATAATAAACAAATATCACATGCTTATCTTTGGACAATGGTTAAAATAAATCCAGAACCGCTGGTATTGCAGGTGCTTTTTCTCAGTCTTAATATAATTCTCATTACCTTTCATTCTCGTTATAGATAGAAGAAAAAAAAATTCAAACTCTAGTATTGATAAATATAAAATAAAAAAAATTAGAAAAATAAGAAAAATAATAATGAAAACAATTTTGAAACAGATATTACCAGCAGAAGAGGGATGGCCTGTGCCAAAATATTATGGTGCATGTGGTAGGCTTGTGGTCGAAGAATACATCGGTCCAACGTTATCATATTATTATAACGAACCTTGGAAAAGACGAGCTAAAATAGCTTCAAGTCTTTTAGAATCAGCGAAAATGTTTACATATCGTAATCCAAATTTTGGTTTTTATCTGACTGATTTATCTCCGGATAATATAGCCATCGATAAATTTGATAATGCCAAATTTATTGATATGGAAAACGTTATTGTTGTAGACAAGAGAATATCAGAGACTAGTAAGTTTAAATAGAACATGTGTGTAACAATTTTCGAATCAATATTTAAAGCCTTTTCTACTTTTTACATTTTACTATTTACTTTTAGACAGAACTTCCGATTGGGATGATTTAGAAGTTAACAATGCTGATTTCAAATGTAGAAATTGTTTGGCTTTCTCGCCCAAAGATATATGCAGTCATCATTACAGTGATCATAATTATTACGCAGTATGCCAGGTGAACTTAAAACGACTTTTAAATATTATAAGATACTAATTTATAAATTTATCACTTTTTTATAACTTGATTAATTCAACTGTTATAGCATCTATTGGCAACGACTACAAGCTCGAGTTCTATACCTGGTGGTATTTTACACGATATACCAAATGATGTTTTAAATAAACATCCAAATCTACCTGTTCTTTTGGAAAAATGCGCTAAACCGAGTGCCGATCACAATAGAATAGTTATTGGTGATATTTTAAGAGAGATTTTAAACGATATTGTACAAAATGAAAAATAATTATTTAACAATAATTATTTATATACTAATTTTATCATAGCAGATAAAATATTTAGAACAAACTTAGATTTTCAGTTTATTCAAAACAAACTATAAATTATTAATTATTAATCATTAACAATCGAACACCGATCTATTATTATCGATGTTTTGTCTATATGTACATTTTGTTATTAATTATTCAAACGTGTGAATCTAATCGTTTTATTAAACGTTTCGAATTATACTCTCAGGTATATCGTAGGTAACGTAATTAATAAGACTAGTCACGTAATTAACACAACCTTGAATACTAATTTAATTTTAAAACGTCGCTAACTATTTTCAAGTAATTTTCTCAGTCTTGCTATTTCGGTTTCTTGCTCTTCTAATTTGTTCTGTTGTCTTTCTATTATGATGGTTTTTTCATCATTGTCATTTTGGAGTCTGGCTATCATCAGATCTTTGTCTTCGCTCAATTCTTGTAATAGCTGTTTAGTAGAAGGTCGTGAATTCGGATCCGATTGTATCAGTTGACTCAAAATCAAAGCCTGAATGCAAGAACAAAGAAGATTAGAAAACGAAAAATTAAATGTTAAATCATGTTTAAATAATAATCCCTTAAGAATTGAAAAAAATATATGACTATTGAGTGCAAAAGTATTTTTTATTAATAAACTTCGAGCTTGTATCCTAATTGATGTTTGTCTGTTATTAAAAACCATAAAATACACCAACATACCCATTTGGGATGATTAGTTTTCAGACTTTCTGGAATCTGTCCAGTCTGCAGATCCCCAATGATCTTGCTACGTTCCATTCTAGTTTTCATCAGCATTAGAAGTTCCAGAAGAACTATACCCAAGCTGTACATATCGCTCTGAAATTTCAAATTTTAAATAAGAATTTTGAAAAAGCTTGAATTCGATAAAAAATTAATAAATTGATTCAAAATGAACAACCTTTGGGTTGCATTTGCCTCTTAATTGTTCCGGTGCTGCATACATGTGTGTGCCGAATACAGACTGATGATTTTCTCTCTGCAGAGCGCAAGCCAATCCAAAATCACCAAGTTGAACTGTAAGATGGTCGTTGTATGATATAAAGATGTTGCTTGGCTGACAAATAAACGAAATAGGTACATTAAATCGAGGAACTTTTGACTATTTATATTTTAATGAAATATAAAGAGAGTGATATTTGATTATCAAATATTACCTTGATATCGTGATGAACTACACCCCTAGAATGTATATAATCTAATCCAGAGAGAATCTGTGTTACTATAACAGTGATAACGGGATGAGACACTGGTTCAACTCTGTCGTCCAACCATTCTCGCAGGGTTCGTTGACAAAGGGCCATTTGAATGTATAACGTGTAGAGATTGTTGTTGCTCTGTAATATAGAATTGAAATTATTTATTATTCATTATTACTTTATGGTTTTAAAGGTAAATGTATCTTTTTCTTTCTGCATATTGATGAGTAGCGATTATTTCGCACATTAGAAACGTTTGCATGATGGAATATATAGATAGAGTATCATGAAAACAGATCTGTAGAATTGGTATATCGAATGAACAAACCATTTTTGAATTATACTGGCAGATCTGTTGTCCGGGGACAGATTCGTCGGCGTATTCGCTGTCCTCAGTATCGTCTATAGAATGACTATCGTTTGTTAGGCTTTTTTCATTTTCTCTAATGCAGCTTTTACTGCTTTCGTAATCACATCTAAATGAAACAACGCTGGAATACGATTTATCTGAGATACAAGTGTCGAGTTCATTCTCCAATAGCTTTATATCGACATTATTTCTCGTGGAACATGAGTAATTTATAACCCTGGATCCTTCGTCGGTTGTGCTGCTCTTGTCTAGGCTTATTTTCATCTCTGAATGTGTGGCGAAATTCGTACATCCATTTTTACGAGATTTATGACTTCTGGTACTCGACAATTTCTCAGATATATGAACACCGTATTTCTCAGCGCATGGTGGAGGCGACAAAGTCTGGACGAATGTTGTTAGAAGAGTCGGCTCGATCCAAGCTCCTTTGTAAGGTACGATATTAGGGTGATTCAAAGCAGCCAGAGTCTTAACTTCTTCAAGATACTGCATTATGTTTTGTACTCTCCGCGACGGCACAACTACTTTCTTTATCGCGTACTCAGTACCGTCCAATCGATGAAGAGCCTTAAACACATTTCCAAATCCACCTTTAGATATGAAATCGATTTCTTCAAACTCGTGTCTATAGCGTGACCACTCATTCATCAATGAACTGAAATAAGACAAGCAGTTGTTAATTATTATAGGAAGTAGTGCATTTAAAGATCTATTTCAGAGTCAGTAAAGCAGCTAGATATTTTCCCTGACTATTAGAGACTTTAAAATGAATAGAAAGCCATTTTATCTCCATTGCTTTTACAATTATAGTCTAATATCGTTGGAATTATGTTTTTAAAAATGCCTTAATGTATTTCTGAATGAATATGAATAAGTTGAACTCTTCTAAATCATTACTCCATACTTTGGTAATTGCAGAGCACTTTCAGATCCTGTTGAAGCCCTTGCGACAGTGACTAAATGTAGAAGTGCTCTTTGATATTGGCTTCTTACTAGTTCAAGTTCTCTCATGTTATAAGAACCGTCTATTAACTTCATCTCATGTAATTTGTCGCATATAGCTGTAAAAGATAATAAAATAAATATGGTTTGAATCAAAACAGCAAATCAGCTGTTTTCCTAAATAGGAATAATATTTGTAAAAAAATTTATTTTATTTGAATGATGATAAAAGGGTGATATAGAACCTCTGATAATTACCATAATAGAGTTTATTCCTCCGCACAGCGTCTCCTTCAAATAATGTACAAAGTTGTTGTATTAGAGCTTCTATAAGGAGGCTAGTAGACGGAGATACTCTGCCGACAACTTGACCACCTGCTTGTATCTCTTTGTAATCATCCATTCGACAAGTTGACCACGAATCATCACCTGAACAGTAGAGAAAAAAAAAAAGGAAAATTAATTATATAGAAGATCTAAAAATCTAAAAATCTAAAAATCTAAAGAAACAAAACAGATAAATATAAAAGATAAATTTTAAAAGATAAATTTATAATACTTAGACTATCGTTATAATTATCCTATTATTGTTTGTTATCATTAAAAGATAAGAATTGTTGTTAAATTAACGTAGATATAGAAGAAAATAAAAGCTTGGATTAAAAGTATCTGGATGATACTTACGATGTATTTTTTTAAATTCGAAATACGATAAACTATTTTATTTATATAATATTTTTGAATGTTAAGCAATTATATATACAGCTGTGTGTATACTTAATTTCTTATATCTATATATGGATGAAAATACTAACCTCGGTCAAAGGTTGTAACAGTTGATAGGTTAGACCAAGGATTATTATCGGTTGATATACCGTCATCCATGTTAAATCACGTATATATATGATTAAAAATATTCACATTTTATCCATAATTAGCTTCAAGATATTCATCGCATGTTTAATGTTTGGTTATTTCTATTTCATATACAAGTACAGAGCCATATTGTGTGGTTATGTATTCGCGTACATGTTACGTATGTGGATTTCGATGTATTTATACCCTGAAGTAAACCGCTATTAACCTACACGCTCTAGAATATTCTATCACATTCTTATTTAAACTAAAACAAATAAATGTTTCAATAGCTATGACCATGTCTCGATTTTTGTTACGTATATCTAATCAATATTTAACTGAAATATTATACCTTTAATTATAAATATGACATTTTATTTATATTTATATTTAAATATGAAATCGCTTTTTTTAAATATATGATAAACATACCTCAGATGATTCGATTCGATTTCTATTCGATTGCATTCGATTCTATGAGGACTTTCGATGTCATACTGGTTGATACTTTTGACCAACTTCAGACAGCTAGTCGTAAAAATGAACACATACATATAACAATTGAATATTACCAACTTGCTTTCTGCTAGATTATTATTTAATAAATAGCTTCAATAAAACTTTCTAACATAGAAATTAAACGATACTTTGTTAAACATGGCAAGTAAACAAGGTCGTGAATTAGCGCTTTCAATGCTAAGAGTTCTACCTCGGGTATGTCTATCAAATATCCGCGATAATCCCGGCTCGAAGCGACCAGTAAGTCTGCATATTATTTACTTTATAATATTAAATTCCACTTAATTTTACAAGCCATTCATTCGTCTTTACAATATCTATAAATTATCACTTGCGTAACGTAACGTGACGATTTTACGTTCCATATTCAGAATTTTTTAAGGTTATGATTAATTTAGGTTAGCTTTATGTAAATTGATTCAAAAAATCGAATATAATTATCGAAAAAATGAAAAAAAAAAAAAAAAAACAACTTCACTTTATTTTCCTTAGAAAAAAAGAGGCAGAGCACAGCACGGCGGTGATTATCACGGAGCAGGAAACAAGGGTTCGGGTCAAAGGCAGAATTACATGCGTTTGGGATATGAAACTGGAAATACTCCATTCTATATGAGATTTGGTCAAGAGATGTATTACAAAGGGCATCAGTAAGTGTATTCGTATAAGTTGAAGTTCCAACCCTTTTTTTTTTTTACAGTAAAAGAATAATTTTCAGAAATCTTCATCCACACATATTTATACTAATTCATTGATCTATGAATTTTTGTGCTTTCTAGTTTGAGAAGAGAATATCCTCCTCTTTCTTTACACCAACTTCAAATGTACATTGATACTAACAGATTGGATGCATCAAAGCCTATTGATCTCACCGCCCTTTTGAATACAGGACTTTACAATATTGTTCCATACATGAAACATGCGGGAGTACAGTTAACCGACGATGTAAATAATGATTATATTGTATAATCGTATTCAGAGATTGAAATTTATATAAGATATTTAAAAATCTGGAGATTAAATGATACATTCGTTTCATTTCATAAAGGGAGCAGATATTTTCCGAGCTAAAGTTAACATAGAAGTTCAATGGGCAAGTGAACCAGTGATTGCTGCTATTGAGAAAAACGGAGGAGTCATTACTACCACATACTACGATCAGCACAGCTTGTATGCTGCTATTAATCCAAGAAAGTTTTTCGAAAAAGGTGATATTCCGTTTTTGAAAGAAAAATGATGGATTTCAAGAACTTCTATTCAATTAGTTTTCAAGTTCAATGTCTAAAAGTAATTTCTATATGCTATAGATCCCAGAAGTTGAATGAATATTGTGATATTCAATTTTTATAACTAAAACAATGTTTCAACTGTTTTTATAAGATAGAAAATTGATTTCTTACCTAGGTGAAGCTATTCCTCGAAGAATGTTGCCGCCTATGGATTGCTTGGAATATTATTCTAGAGCCGAATCTCGTGGATATTTAGCAGATCCGGAAAAAGTATCTGAGGAGCGATTGGTTTTGTCACAAAAATACGGCTATAATTTACCTAAAATCGAGGAAGATCCTAATTACAGTATGTTGACTGAACGCAAGGATCCTCGTCAAATATTTTACGGTTTAGAACCGGGCTGGGTAATAAGCCTGAAGGATAAGGCGATATTCAAACCAAAAGCAGAATATTTGAAAGAATTTTACAAGAATTAATAGTATATACTTCTGTATTAATAGTTTGTTGAATAAAAAATCTTATTTACAGTAGAACCGCAATGAAATGCATTTCATTCATTTCATTGCTTCCCAACTGTGTGAAAAAAAATAAATTAATTACGTAATTAGTTACGTTTTCCATTATCTGCTAGATGATAGCCAAGTTTCACTTTTCCAAAAACATTTAGCAGCATTTCTTCGCTAAGATTCCATAGTTTTTCGGCTAAGACAGAATCTTGAGCAGCCGCCGACGGTTCGCATCGATAACAATTATTGAAGTAAATTCCTGTAGCTCCTTCTAGTTCAGGTGCAACGGCACAGAATACAGATGTGCTGGAAGCTTGTTGCTAGATTCAAAGATTAAAAAAAGAATAAAACAAAGATAGCAATTCATAAATTCAAATAGATTTTTAGATGAGAATTTTTCATCAATCTTACCAGAGATTTTGTAAACGGGCGGACCAGAGCATACAGCAATCTCCAAGGCCACCAGTATCTAGGTAAGTCAGTGGAAACCATATTTCCAGGATGTAAAGAAAATACGGCGACCGTTGGCCAACGTTTGGCTAATTCAACGGTAAATAAAATGTTACAAAGCTTAGAATTGTTGTAAGCTCCCATTGCCCAGTAGCTATTTGGAGGTGGTGATAAAACCGAGGGATGAATGTCGTCGGTAGATTTAATAAAAGAGAATCTGAAAGATAAATAATTGGATTGGATTATTTTTCAAATAATTTTTATTGAAGATGGTAGCTTTATTTTATTTATTGCTGAGTTTTACCTGTGAGATTCACTAGACAGTACAACAACTCTGGAATTATTTGTATTTCTTAAAAGAGGGCCGAGTAACATTGTGAAATAAAATTGGGCCAAATGATTAGTCTGAAACATTGACTCATAACCATCTGTAGTTAAGGAATGTGGTGTTCCAAAAATTGCAGCATTTAATATGAGAATATCAAGATTTCTGAAAAAAAGAAAGTCAAGATTTAGGAACTTGGTTCAAGACAAACTAAGAGATTGGTCGGTTTTCTAAATTCAATTCAACTCTTGTTATAGAACTTTTCAAATCATACCAAATCTAAATCAGGTACAAGAAACCAAATTCGATTCATAATTCGATTAAAACTAATCGATTGAAAGCATGATTAAACCGAGTGACTCAAATTCCTTATTTCAAACGATTTCAATCCTGAATAAAACGATTCGAATATTTTATTTTGCTATTTACCCATATTGCAGTTTCAGTTTAGAAGCAGCTTGTGCTACACTTTCCAGAGAACAAAGATCCAGGATTAATAATTCGCATTCGATATTATCCTTCTCGTTAATAATCCTGTTTACAGCTTCATTGCCTTTCTCCTCATCTCGACAGGCAAGAATTACCTTGCAGCCATGCAGAGCCAACGATCTTGCCGTTTCAAACCCTAAGAACAAAAAATGATTAAAATAAATATAATAATCGATTGACATCAAGTCTCGAAGGATCTCAATTCAGAAATAAAATACCTATGCCGGTATTAGCCCCCGTAACAACTGCCACTTTGCCTTTAAGGTCTCTTCCATGTAGGACAGACAACGCCGTACTACTGGCGTCAAATCTCTGCCTTATTGTTTGCGACACTTCTCTATACTCCGTGGCAAAGGCCAGCCGAGGATCTGTGTATGTTGTGGTACGATTAACGTGGTCAACAAACAGGACTTTGCCGTCGTCAGAAATACACTTTTCCCAGTCATTAGGTAGCTCTTTAAACAAAACAAATTTTTATAACCAAAAATCATTAAAGATTTTATTTTTATCGTATTATTTTTATTCACCTCCTTCAACAATTTTCTTTCGTCCTGTACGAGGATGAGTCCACTGGGTACCTTTCGTATAGTGACTGGATTAAGAAAAACGATGATTATAATATAATAATATATTGAGGATAGAAATGACGGCGAATTGTTTAGAATAGTCAAACCTAACCTAACTTATAATATTTAATCTGAAATAACTCTGGCAGAGGAAGGAGAATTTTTTATGTACACGTAGTGATAGTAAGAGTTTAAAAAAAACTTACTAACTTTACGTAGTAGACGTTGCCGTCTAATGTTGCTCGTTCTTCCCATCCAGGTGGTAATTCATCCTCACTATCCGAATCCGACAAGATACCAGCCATCTTGTATCCAACTGACAAGAGTGAAGTTGGTGACGGGTGATAATCGAGCTGTCAGTTTTCGGGGGAGGGAACGCGGTAAATTCGAACTGTATAATCGCGATATTTAGATTATTATTTAAACAAATTAGACTAATGAATGAGAATAATTGAAGATTTGGATAATTGCCGGATTTAAATGTTCCGATGAATATTTAAAGTGTATGAAATCGTTGTGTAAAAGTTACGAATTATATATTCCAAAGAAACCGGTAAGGAGGATAAAGATACGAGCATGTTTTAAACCGTATTGAAGTTAGTAACGAGCCGCGCCCGGAGTAGTTCTAGTTCACAGATAGAAAGATCGATAATATTAAAATCGAGGTAGCATTTCTTCCTGTCAAATGTATGATGGCAGCGACGGTTGTTAAAATGATGTCGCAGAGCAATGGGTTTCAGTCAAAAAAGAAAGAAGACGTTGATAATAAAGACAACTTATGGTAGGTCAATCAAAAACCATTAACAAACTAAATCACCTTCTGGGTAGCGATGTGTATGTTAGGAAAAAATAAAAATAAAAAAATAAAAAAATAAAAATACAATTTGTAAGTGAAGCAAAAAAAATTCAGTGATAATAATAATAATGGATAAAAAAAAAAAAAAATGTGAAAGAAAAAAAAAACATTCCTTCTGCGACCACTATAACCTTACACCCACGTATTCTGTTTCTTCTTTTTTTTTATTTTACCGTACATAGACACACACACGCACTTTAACCACACGTGAATGTACTCTCTAAATGCTTTTATCATCCGTTAGAGACACTTGCTACTGTTTGATACACGTTTTAACATATTTTTGCACTTTACAGGTCCTCTATTTTAGCCGAAGTACAAAATAGCGGGAACAACAAGCTGCCTTCGTACAAAAATGTGCTGGTCTTAGGTAGGGTAGAAAAGTATAAAAAAAAAAAAAATTAAAAAAAAAATATATGTATCAAATTTTTTTTATCTATATTCAATCTGTTGAAAACGCGCTTAGAATCTCAATTAGTAACAGTTAATGTATACGATTAGCGTGTCATACTTTGTTATAAGGTAGAACAAACAGTGTGAGAAATACTCTCGTATGACATCATCGATTACTCATCAACGGACGGATTTGTTTTTTTATGTATATTAATTTTGTATTATTACCTCGAGTTTTAAAGATTGATATTTTCTTAGGTGATAACGAAAGTGGTAAAACCACGCTGATAGCTAAACTCCAAGGCGTTGAAGATCCGAAAAAAGGCTCTGGTCTAGAATTCGCTTACATCGATGTACGCGACGATTACAGAGATGGTAAATGAGCTAAAAAAGCAACTAAGTCTTTCATATTTATCGACAAATTTACTATAATTTCTAATTTCATATCTTAATAATCAATATTGTCTTTTCCAAAACTATAAAACAGATCAAACGAGGCTTTCGGTATGGGTTTTGGATGGAGATCCAGGTCACACAAATCTTTTGAGATTTGCATTGAGCGCTGATAGATTTCCGCAGACATTAGTAATGCTTGTCGCTGCTATGACTAGCCCTTGGGCTATTTTGGAACAGCTACAGTCATGGGCTGC
This sequence comes from Tenthredo notha, assembly GCA_914767705.2. Taxonomy (NCBI): domain Eukaryota; kingdom Metazoa; phylum Arthropoda; class Insecta; order Hymenoptera; family Tenthredinidae; genus Tenthredo; species Tenthredo notha. The sequence continues at coordinate 5,508,220 of OU611921.1, read as the reverse complement.
GATACTTGGCGATCACGTCGATAAATTATCCCTAGATAATGACACGAGGCAGCACTGTAGACAGCTCAGTAAGAATCTTAGACTCCAGAGTTTGGAAGAATAATAGTAAAACAATATTCATCATCTAAATTGTCTCCAATTTTCACATTTTCTGTTTTTAGATGTTAAAAAGTGGCAGGAGTATACAGAACCGGGCGATGAGTTGGACCCTGGTAGTCCGTTGAGACGCACGAGCCGAAACCTCGACGAGGAAACAGTCGACGGACTTCCCTTACCCGAAGGTGTATTGACTACCAATTTGGGTCTAGACGTCGTAGTTGTTATAACTAAAACAGACTATATGACAACTCTGGAGAAGGAACACGACTATAAGTAATGTTTAGATGAATTTTCGAGACTCTTATCTATCCAGAGTTAAAGAATATTGATAAACAATTATTTTTTCTTACTTTATTCATCAGGGACGAACACTTCGACTTTATGCAGCAATGGGTGAGGCGGTTTTGCCTGCAATATGGAGCAGGACTTTTCTACACATCTGCTAAAGAAGACAAAAACTGTGATTTGCTATATAAATATCTAACGCATAGAATTTATTCTCTACCTTTTAGAACGCCGGCTTTAGTTGTTGAAAAGGACGCTGTACTTATGTAAGGACTCACCAAAACAATTTTTATAATGAATCATTTGAACGAGATAGAAGTTATTTAATTTATTTTATGTTTTTAGTCCTGCTGGGTGGGATAATATGAAAAAGATCAGCATTCTACATGAGAATTTGCAGACAATGAAGCCGGATAGTTATTACAGAGATATTATAGCCCAGCCGCAAGTGAATCGCAAGGTAAAAGGAGGGTTCATAATCCATAACGAAATCTAACATGTGTAAAATTCTCACGAAACAAATCCAATTACCTTCATGTTGAATATTTGATTCAGGCTGTGGCACGGGAAGTAGAAGTTCAAGCCGAAGAGGAACAAGCCTTCCTTGCTAAACAACAAGCCGCTTTAACTGGCCTTAAAGATCCTACACGATCTCCGACGACCCGTAACCAGGCAAGCACTGGTCCAGTGATACAGGTCATACCGATTACCATTAGAGCATGCTGTTGATTTTCGTTCAAGTAACTAACACCGAGGTTCTGGAAAGGCCATTTAACTCATTAAGGCGTATTATCGATGTTTAATAATGCTTTGTGTTTCGTCAAGATGTTAAAACCTCATTTGGATACTAAAATTCATCATATTTATCACCTAAGACTCTCATGTTGTCTTCATCTTCAGAGAGTCTTAACAATTCTAACAGATGAAGCTTAAAAATCGTCGTTTAACATCTCAGACCCATCCGTGTAGCATGCTCTAATATGTCTGTGGTATGAACTGGTGTTTAATGTTGGAAAAAGTTAATCGTAATCAATGGCTAATATACATATTTTTATTTATCACATCCCAGGTCGCATCTCCGAACAAAAAATTGGATCCAAAAGGAGCTGGAGGTACACCTGGAGGAGAAGGTGTATTAGCTAATTTCTTCAATTCTTTACTCTACAAAAAATCGGGAGCATCTCCCGGATCCCCTGGTACTCCGGGTAGCGTGGTTCAGAGCCAAGTGAAAACTGGTGATTTTCCAATAGTTCTGATAGCTCTGTAATAGAATAATGTAAACATGTTTTTGTTTTTCGGGTAGCTAAAGTTGTTTTCATTATTGCCCACAGAAATTACAAGTCCAGATGCTGGGCCTGTGGACAAAGCGGCTATGCGCAACGACGCAGCTGCTGAATTGGATCGGCTAACACGTATGAAAAAAATTCCCCCACCTGATTTGAACTCATCATCAGAATGCTAGATTAATGCCGAGCTATATTTGCGACCCATCATTCACTGCGGATTTTTAACTGGCTAGTGATGGTGGAGTTTTGGTACTATGATGTGAAGCGAACAGTTAGCGAATTTGAAGAACGTAAAATCTACTGGCTTTCTTAAACCGTCAGAGAAAGATATTGATGATCTTTTTATTGCCATATTGGTTTTTTTTTTTCTTTAATATGGTATATCGATTCGTTCCTTTTAATTCATTTAACTCGTTGTGCTTCTCTAATCCAAAACAACAATAGTCGTGCAGTTTTATAGTCTGTATTTATAATGTGATTTATACAGATATATATTTGCACGGTTCTTGGTTTTGAATACCTTGGTTTAAACTTAGGCTTGTAATTATATTTGGCTGACTAAATACTAAATAGTGTAAAATATACAATAGTAATACTAAATAACTTCGATTTATAATTGTCTGGATTATTTATTTCATCGAAAAAAGAAAAGAAGGAAAAAAAAAAGAAAGAAAGATACTATAATATTTATATTTGGCACGGAATATTTAAAAATAATTTGATATTTAGGGAATATAGAGCAACTCGTGTTTAATGAAGACCGTTTATAGATATTGATAATTATGATGAGGTGGTAAATAATACTAACATGGTAATTTGGAATTGGTACGAAGGGAGCAATTTTTCATAATAAAGAACGTGCAATATCACATTAATGGGACTTTTGCCTGTTAGTACGAAGGCATATTACCGTACTATAACAATTACTAACAAATCAAAGGTATGAAGAATGGGCCGCAAAGGCTTAGGATTGAAATAAAAGATATTTTTTTTTTTCGTTTTTGTTTTCGTTTTTGGTTTTTGATTTTTATCTTGAAAAATAGAATACTACTCTAGAATGATTCGAAATTGAGGAAAGATCAAGAAAACAAAAACAAATATTATACATAAAGTATAAAAGAATAGAAGAAGAAAAAAAAAAAAAAAAACACTTGGAGTTTAAATGTAATAAGATATTTATAATATAATATAATAATAAACTTCAATAATGCTTACGCACATGCCCTTGCGTCTCGTAATAAATACTATAGTAAGTTATTTATTAAAGCGTCGGCAATGAGAATTCGTTCTACTACATTATTTGAAAAACCAAGAATGAAAAAAATAAGTATTTTCACGTACACAATAATACTGATTTGATAAATTATTATTATTATTTGTTTTTAGATAATTAATTTTCCTCGAACGTTATTAAAAAACACACACAGATTCAATATTTAAATGTACTTTTCGAATTTCTTTGTATTTGAAAGAAAAAAAAAAAAAAATTAATTAAATGAAATGAAATGAAATTTAATTTAATTTAATTTAATTTAATCTAATTGAGTTCAATTTGATTGCGATCGGTCTAATTTAGATGATAGACGAAGTAATAAACGAGTTTCGCACTGGTTTGTGTGAGAGAACAAAAAAAAAAAAAGATAGATAGAAAGAAAGAAAGAAAGAGAAAAAAAAAAAACGCGAGATGGAGGAGATTTTTCTAAGAGTTGTATATTTTAATGAGATTCAGTTTTTTGTGTAGGTTTAGATGATAATGAATATATATATTGCTTTTACATGAAAGAAAATTAATAAAAAATAAATTAAAAAGTAAAAAAAAAAAAAAAGAAACAAAGAATCATCATCATCATTACGATATTTCATCGTCGTTATTCTTTTCACTGTTTTGCACCTAATTATTCTAATCTATCCTCTTATGTTTTACTTATATTATACATACATATATCTCGTTATAATTTAAACACTGTATAACAATTTTACCGAGTTATTGATATATAAAAAAGAAAAAAATAATAATTAATGAATGAAATTAACTGCAGCAGCTTTTACGCATCCAAACAAAACAGTGTAGTAATAATAAAATCTCATCGTTTAGATTATAACAATTGATGAAAATAAATAATTAATTTTTCATACAGACCTTGTAGTTTTATTTCAATGAAAATTATTACCTGATTTCATCAATCCTCAAGTTAAGTTAAGTTAATATTTAATTCGGAATTTTAGTATTCAGTATTCATAGAAGACGAAAAGAAATCTTTTAAGATAACAAAACAAAATAGAGAATATGGCATTCTTCAATATCCAATTCTTTTTTTTTTTTTTAATTTTATTCTTCAATTTTTAACAATAAAAGCGCCGATTACACATACACCCCAATTAATTAAACTAGGATATCAGCAATACGTTGATAAAAAGTTCAATACCTTTTACAGTATTGATATATTTATGTATATATGTATTTAAGCGTACTACTGATAATGGAAGAGTTTATCTTATTCTTTTTTATTACTTTTATGACTCATTGCCACCTGATTTAAAGTCTGCGAATAGCTATAAATTTACTAAACATTTAATATAGGTATATAAAAGATGAAAATTTACTTTTTAAATCTAGTTATTCATTATCGTATTGTTTTTTTTTATCTTTTACTTCTTTTTTCTGTTTCTTGTTTAATCCACATAACGAATAATATCTCAATAATTGTATATAGATTTTAACTAGTAAAATTTTAATAACAATTTTAACACAATATATTTAGAGCAAGTTATTATTAATTATCTATTATTAGAAATAATCATTATACAATAATATATGTAATATATATACACTTGGGTAAATTTAATTAATGGTATATTTCTAGAAAAACTATGTATAAAAAAAAAAAAAAAAAAAATTGATTACTCTTTTCGTTTTCTATTTAATTTAATTAATATACATGTAGTAGTAGTAGTAGTATAGTATAGTATAATATAGTATTAATAATATATATGTAAGTTTTATTTATGCCAGAAAACAGAAAAAAAAACTTTAGATTAAAACCAAAAAAACGAGAAAATAAATAAAAATAAAAAAGCCCGTCACCGCAAGATAAAGTATGAATTATTATTAATATATATATATACAAATTGGATAGTAATTTACCTTCTCAGGATAAAATGTTTATTATTTAATTGCATAATTGAATAATTGATTAGCATTAAAGGATGTATAGTTTAAATATCATTATTATTATTATTATTATTATTGATATTATTATTATTATTATTATTATTATTATTGTTATTATCATTATTATCACTTAGTAATATTTCCTTGATCAGATTCGCAATAAATTAACAAATAATTGTCTTTAAAGTAATATCTCTGTATGTATGTAGGCATGTATGTATGTATGTATGTATAGGGTATATTCATAAAAAAAACGATCGAACTTCTATCATGATACATATTATAGTTCAGATTTATAAATGCATTAGAAAAAAATTCAAAAAAGAAATTCGAAAAATTCAGAAAGAAGAAAAGAAAATGCAGCATCGCTATATATATATATATATATTCATATATATATATATGTGTGTCTTTAACAAATACTGTTTAATGTATAATTCATTCTTATATCTATAAGTTATATATATATATATATATATGATCAATAATTGATTAATTAATTAATAAACCAATTTTAAATAGGCCAACCAGCTGTAATAAAGATTTTATAATATTGTTAAGATTTTGAAAATCTCATGTTATTTTACTGATTACGATGTATATTAAAATAAAAATAGAAAATTATACACTATATATATCGTAATTGGCTGAAATTTGTAAATTCTTACTAATATAATGATATTTATATGCGATTATGATAATAAGTGCAATACCTGAGTTTCTAGTAAAGCAATATACGTTTGTCGACTGCCTTACGGCATATAGGACATTCGGACATCCGATCTCCACACATCTGGCAGGTCCCATGTCCACAGAGGAAGATCATGTTCTTTAAACGGTCTAAACATACTGGGCACATTGTCTGAAAATTTTAGAAAAAGAATACAAATAAAGAAAGAAATAAATAAATAAAAAGTATAACTAGAATTCTTGAATCACATAAATATACAAAAAAAAAAAAGAAAAAAAAAAACAACCCTTATTACCTGTTCTTTTATGTCTTGCAATTGTTGCTGTAGCTTTTGTATATCACTATGCGAAGTGTCTCTACTACCGTTATTCATTAGGGCAGCTTCTCCTTCGTTAGGAATCTGGGGTATAGGTTCCTCTTCTGGATCAGCTTTTACCTCAGATATTGTACCTGATTGGAAAATTAACGATTTTTTATATCAGGGTGATTGATTCTGATTTCCTGATTCCGAATTTTCAATACTTCCATAAATTAAATGAATGAAGTTTTATTACCTCCTCCCCCGCAACATATGGATAGTGGTACCATGTGTTGTATTTGGGCTCTGCATTGTACGCATTTTTTCATCAAAGAGGCACAACTTTCGCAAGCACACATGTGACCGCATGGTCTAAACAGTACCCCAGCTTTTCGATCGGAACATACGACACATTCCTCGATCTATATAATAATAACGTGGATTATTTTAATCTATTTTATTAATTTATCAAATATCGTAAAAAAAAAAATGATTAGAGATTAAATTTTTCTTTATCATTCAACCTATAGATTTTATGGTATATACCTTGACTCTTGATAAAACGTTCTCTCTGCATATTAAACACTTTTTCACCCTAGGTGCACAAACGTTGCAGCAAGCCACGTGTCCGCAAGGGTTGAAAAGAGTTTCTCTTTTCCCATCTGAACATACTAAACATTCGTCTATAGCTGCGGATGGAACAGCAGCTTCTATGTCGTGGCTAATTAAAAAAAATCGAATAAGATACGATTAATGAGGAAAATAATTAATTAATTAATTAATTAATTAATTAATTAATTAATCAACGATATATGGTAAAAAGATAAGAAATGAACGTACGAGTCTTTGTCCTTATGACACTTGGTCAAAGTCTTGCATAAATTTGGATCTGGACATAGGTCAAGTGGAGTTTGTCCCTTTTTATTTTTTAATGTAAGATCAGCCCCATGAGCAGCAAGAAAACAGGCTATAGAAGCGCTGCTTTTTTTGTCCTGACCCTGGGCCCCAAGTCCCATTAAAAGTCTACCGACATCTTGAACGTCTTGTAGTTGTCGTAATTGCGAAAGTGTGTGATGTCTAAGGGCTTCGTGTAGTGGTGTATCACCATCTTTATCAGCGACATTTAAATTCGCACCTTCTCTAACTAGAAGCTAAAACCCATAAATATAATTAGTATAAAATTATAGAGAAAAAATAATAATTCCATTAATTAATTATACAAATATTTTGTAATTTTATATTTTCTCACCCTAACAATCTGAGTGTGTTGTCTTTCCACTGCCAAATGTAGGGCCGTTTGCAAATTAACATTTTGAAGATCTAAGTCCGCTTTACCAGCCTGGGCTAATTGTTCGGCTACTTCTACGTGGTTGTTTAATGCTGCTAAATGAAGGGCTGTATATCCATCGTCCTTTTTTTCATCCACTATCCAAGGACGGGGTAATTTACATAGGAGAACTCTCATGGCACTGAAAATGAAAGAGAAAAGAGAAAATGAATGAAAAATTATATCATTATTATATGTAAGGGATTTTAAAATGTGGATGAATTTGGTTTTTGGTTTTTTTTTCTCTTCTTTTTTTCTTCCTTCAATTTTATACAGATATTTTATAAGTATCTGTATATGAAAACCGTTGGGTAAAACGTTTTAAATTATTCATTTTCATGAACTTTGATAAAGTTTTGGGGAATATTACGTTAGTAATCTGCATCCAATTTGCAAACGTAAGTTTTATGCAAATTTAACTCAACCACGACTCGCAATAATAAAAATACAAAAAAGTAAGAAAAGAAAAAAATTTTGAAAATTCGCAAACGTGTATAATAGGTGTATTTATAATAATTCTATAAATTATAGATAGCAAACTAAATCGTCCTGCATACGATATATAAAGTCAGATATTTTTACGATTTAAGTTTTCCCATTCTATTCAGTCGCAAGGAATATAGTTCGAAAAATTTTCTATTTCAAAATTCAGGATTTAGCTTTCAAGTTCGATAGGTAGTTTCCTGTTTCCGTAGAAACTGCAAAAGTGCGGGGATCCGTTCAATGGGGATAGAAATATTATCGTATAAAACAAATTTTCACCTATATATATATAGAATATATGATGCATAGAATAATTTCTCGATGGTTTTAAAATGATATCAAAATTTAATCCCCGACCCTGTGTAAAACCTCTGCATCAACTATATTATATATATATATATATATACACGTGTGTGTGTGTGTGTATATATATGTATATATTTTATACGAGTATGATGCATAGCCGGTGCCCAGCACATGTGCAGAGAGTCTGGTGCATTTGCTCCCCATTTTCCCGTCTCCGCAGTCTACCAGCTTTTGTAGGGAATAACGACGTAGACCGGGAGGCCAGAGTTTCTTTGCCTCTAATACCTCGAGGAGGCCCAACTGCAACTAGCTGTGGATCAAGACTATTTTACAACAGCTGTTGTAAAACCCTGGCCTCGTCGTGGTCCTCGAAACTATGTATATTACAGTATATATATATATAAGTATACCGAAATTCAATCCGTGGGGCAAATCGTCGCGGTGTCAACAAAAAGAAAAGAAAAATTAACATAGTTTTGAAAAACTGAAAATATTTAACTATCCAATTCGTTTCATTCTCTATTCTATTTGCTAATTCTAAACTTGTAATTAATAGGGGTTGGTATAAGGGTGAAAAAAAAAAATAAATAAATAAATACGAAGAAACGGGAATACCGTTGGTGCTTGTATCACGGTTGTGCGATGCGACGCATCGCGTCGCGTTGTTGCGTCGTCGTTCCAACTGTGTGTTTAATAATTAATAAATTTAATTATATCTCACTGGCACAGCTGTGGGAAAAGCGTAATAATTATGACGTACCTACCTACCTACCTACCTACCTATATACCTACCTACGCCGTAATATTATTGTGGTAATTGGTTTAAATAACACCAATCTTAATTACGATGTAGAATGATGTAGGTACTAGTTTTGTTCAAAACTTTCAAAAGTAATAATTTATGCGTAGTAGACATTCTCACTAATCTATATATATATAGGTACATAGAAAATCATATTATCATTTTCACCTGGATATTATACATTGATATTAGTATCCATTTATATCTCCTGATACTAAAAATAAAATTGTACAATCAGGGATACTCCCTTCAGGCCTTTTAAAAAATCAGATCCTTTGATATGCGAGCTTTTTTCTTTTTTCATCGAAGCAATTTTATGACGTTTGTCAAATTGACATCAGAAAAAAAATTATAGGAATAATAAGAAAAGACAAGAAAAGAAGATAAAAAAGGAAATAATTGTAAGCGAAATACATGTAAGTGGGGAAATAAATTTTTAGGTGCATAAATACGTAGGATAGGCGTCAGTCAGTTACTATTGAAACGTTCACCTAGTTGATACCTACTCCGTTTAGTAAATTGTGTAAAATTGGATAACCAGGCTGTCAAGTAAAGTTGATTAATTCGTTTGTTCGTTAGATGATTAGAATTAGTGAGTATTTCAGTTCTATGTAATATATTTTATAGTAATTAATGGTTTTATGGTAATTAATATAGAAAAAAATTTCGATTAGTATATATCGGGATGAAGAAATCTAAATATCATTCGGCTACTTCAATGTGTTTATCTGTATTTTATTTCCTTCATTTTTCTATATTCCCGGAGGCTGTTCTCTGTACGGTGAAATTCGCATTAGGAAATATCTTCAATTTCCCTTTCTTGCTTTAGGTCCTTCTCCCTTGTCTTGTCTTTTTCTTTTCGTTTCTTTTCGTTTCTTTTTTACATTTCCATCCCCACCATAGCTACGCCTTTATAAACCAACCCCGTCTAATATTGTTTCCCCACCATCCTGGACGACCGTTTAGCAAGGAAGAAATTCTATTTATCTTCCCTCAATTGCACTGTAGGAATCGTTCGCCTTCATCCTCTTCTTTTCTCCTTTCTTCAAGCTGTATAGAACTTTTTTAGATTGTTATAAAGTTCAATTTTCTATCATTCATTCGCGTCAGGTTTACCTCTTCTCTTCTTTTCTCTTCTCTTATTTTATTTTCTCTACACACCGACTTGCCTTGCCGCGAGAAGCGAAGAATAAGAAGAAAAATAAGAAGAATCCAATTCTATATAAAACTCGAAGTATAATAAATAAGGCCTCGATTTTACCCCCTCACTTTACTTTTACTACTGTCAATCATATTCCACATTTCTTCACGCGTATGCGAAGAAATTTTTCCTCCAGTTTCACGATGTTAAGAAAACAAGAAAAAATAATAATATATATATAGTATTCCAACAGAATAACTACACTTAAACTCTGACGTAACATCCGGTTAAATTGACGCTCCCAAATGAATACGACGCGCCCATATACATGACTGTATATATATATATATATATGAATAAAATAGGTCGTAATTCTCACGTGATTTGTGTAAAAATGTAAAAGAGATAAATTTTTTCTTTTTTTACTAAATAAAAAGCAAAAAAATGTATAAATCAAAAGGTGATCGGTATTCCTGAAGGAGTAGGTATATATCCCCTGTGTCTTTCAGACCCATTATACGTTCAGCGGTAATAAGTTGCGGTCGATCCGTAAGGAACGGCACAGGTTCGCGTAATTTATGCGTTCAATACGTTCCGCGCACCGCGCCTTATGCTGTCATCTCCTCGACTTTCGCTTCTCCGCTTCTCCATCGCGTTTTGCGGTATAAAGTAAGTCGCTGATGTGGTATGGGGTAGGTAGATAGGTAGATAGGTATAGATACTCGTCTTGGATTTCTTCGGTTAAAGGTATATATGTATAGATATAGATTCGCAAGATAGAGAAACGAGACGTGGTATAGGGGGTTGAAAAAGAAAGAAAAAAACAAAAAAAATATATTAATTCCAAGTTTCCTTTAAAAAAGTTATTAAAAAAAAAAAAAGAAATGAAAAGAAAAGAAAAAAGACGGTTTCGCTAGCTAGCTCCTTACCTTATACCCTTACACATCTTACCGCAAACGTATATACTAATACTACTACTACTACAACTACTCGGAGATATAGATATAAAAGTTATTCGCGCCGATGGAAATCATCTCAATAAAATATGACGATCGTCGCACTCCCGGGGTAAAAAAAATAAAAAAAAAAGGGAAAGAAAAAAGACAGGGGTAGGGGGAAGAAGAAGAAAAAAAAATATATATATAGAAAGAGAGAACCGCTTTCAACCGCAGCCAAAGTGCTTTTATAATACGAAAAAGTTGTGCGGCTAAGGCGTCGCGATGTATATATATGTATATATATATAAATTTTATGTATATACAAATTTCGGGCGAATTGGCAAAAAAAAAAAAGGATCCATAGATACGGATTTAGACATTTTTGTCAATCATTCAATGAGAAGTGTGCAATCCTAGATACGTGAAAGCAAAGAAAATTATAGAAGAGGAAAGGGGAATAAAAATAAAGAAACTAAATAAAATTTGCTAACCAATTTATCAAGGAGTTTTTTTTTTTTTTTTTGGGTATAAAAATGAAAAGAAATAGAAGAAAGCACGTGGGTTTCGAGCTCCACGTGGGCCATGTGGCGAGATGCGATTCGTTTCTGAAAAGTTATTCCCAATTTTACCAAGCTAGAAAGAATAGGGATGTAGAGAGGGAATGAACGTGAGAGTTGAAGGTGTTTTTGGTGGAATCTGATAGGTTCTCAAAATATCGTAAGTATATTGCGGAAACTGAGATAGAGGGAGAGAGAAGAAAGAAAAAAAAAGAAAATAGAACGGGTATGTGAAAAGCGATAGCTAGTAGCAACGCACTTTGGCTTTAGCTACAAGGGTCTCGTTTGGATAAGTTTTTCCACACTGTTTTTTTTTCTTTTTTTTTTTTCTTCTTCTTGGTGGTTTGAAAAAGAATTCTCTACTAAAGTAGGACTAACGTCACGATGAGATACACACCCGTGGATCAAGACGCAAGAAAGATATATAGTAGGACATAAGGATCGGGGATTTCCTTCCCGCACATACAGAAATTCCTTTCGTATTTTCCAAGTGCTTCTTCTTTACAGTCGGAGTGGATTGGCTTGGACGAAAGTAGGCAATTGATCGGATAATAGGAAAGATGCGATATTTCCTGCGATCCTAGCCCCCATCCCCATCCCCCTCCCCCTCCTCCCCACGCTCTTATACTTTTCGTTTCGCTTCTGGTCCTATCTTCTCCATACTCATTTCGACCCTTATATGTGTGTCTGTTATATGGGCATATCCAAATAGAACTTAAAAATTGAGGAAATCGACAATATAAAAAAAAAATTCGGGGCACATCCACCGCAATTTTTTTTCAAACCCTTGGAACGGATATCTATTGAAAAAAAAGTGTGCCGTTGTGAGAAAATGTCGGTACAGTATTAGAAATAATTGTTCTCACAGAAATGTGCACGAAAAATGTCCTCCGGAGTAATTTTTTACTTACTATCGCATTATCGCTTCTCTGAATCTGAAACTTTTGAGCTGTACTGCAATGGAATGAAAAAAAAATTAACCGCGAATTGTATTTTATTCAAATGGGAAACTTCGAACGCTTTAGGGCGGTACCTAGGGTTGAGATAGGAACCCGGGGTTTTGGATAGATTTTTTTTGTTGTTGTTGTTTTTTTTATTGAAAATGAGCCCATTCGAGCACTGAAATTCGATCTATATATTATATACTTCTGAATTCACGGCCTGACAGTATTTTTTCGCTCTTTATACGGTAAATATTCAGGAACAAAATCAAGCGGTGGACGGTAAGGACACCGACGATTAACGAGAAACACTTATTTCTCGGATTTTCAAAGAGGATAAAATACCCGCGCGATAATATAACTTCGTAGAAAACAGTATCTCATATCGGAGAACCCAAAAAAAATTGAGAACTTGATCAATATATGTGCCAATGGAGCTTTTTCCCCTTGGACGGTAAGGACACAATTTACAAACTTACCGAAATTTTGATAGTTTTTCCGTATACGCCATTACATATCACACATCGCAGTTGATTAACGATTGTTTTTAGTAACATAGGTGATCGTTGTAAAAAACTGTAATCAAGGCCGATCTTAATCTTATCGCATGTTCGCCCAAGAGTGACATAAAAACTGCAGACGGTAAGGACACAAAGACCGCGGGACAGTTTTTGATAATTTTTAGTGGCGATATGGTTCTGAGCACAGTAAATTTACTGTCTCATATGTATAACTGAGACATGCCAAATTCTATATTTTTTTTTTGTTGCATTATAACCGAACGGCACAGGACTTTATTTTGACATTAAACTTTGAAAAGCTGTGCCAGGGACACGGACGGTAAGGACATTTCAGTGACTTTTGGTGAAATAACTTGTATAATTTCTTGATTTTGGGCCATCAGTTATATGCCTCTAGTTTAGGACATTATAAAGAGTCTGTTGATAGCAATAGTTTGTCATATTTTATAATTTAAGTCCTTCAAAAGGCCAAGGGACACGCTTTTTTAAGTTCTATTTGGATATGCCCATATACGAATCGCGAGAGCACACCTACTCATAGTTACATGTATGTATGTAGAGGGTCTCTCTTTTTACCAAATAGGACAAAATTGTTTTTGCAGTGAGAGCACTTCCGGGGTTAGTCGTGCGAACGAAGGATATCATACGCGTAGGAAATATTCAATTCCTCACTGTATATACCCACCCCTTAGCTATACTCTTACCTAATTCGAAGTTTTTCTTTTTTTTTCTTTTATATATTCTTTTCTTCTCTCGATTTTTCTTTTCCTTTTTTTTTTTCTTTTAGTCTCGTATTCGTCTCACTATTTTCACGATTAGTGTGTATATATATACATACATAGTTAGTTGGATTTATAATCTGCAGTTTAAGAAGGAAAAATTTATCATAAATCATAATGGTCCTCCATTATCTTGCGCATGGCTAAGAATTTTAATAGTTTGTATTTCTTGATAGAACAACGCAGAGCATATAGACGAAGTATTATTCTAACGATATAATGAACTTTTTTTCTCTTCATTCTCATAAATTTAGCGAGAAAGAAATGGGCAAAAAAAAAACTAACTTACCACTACTACTACCAGGGGGTTTTTAGTCTATAGGGTATATTATATAATCTCTATACCCATAGACTGAGATAATGGACCGAATATATCGTCTGTTATTAAAACTGCCAAATTTTTTCCTCACAATTTTTGTAGATTTAGGGAAATATTAGATATGTCGTATGGTAGTAGGAAATTAAACTATACATTTTTTGGAAAATATCCTCTGGTTTATAAAATGGTATAGTTATGAAATAATAATATATTTATTACGTGTAAGATAACGTCAAAAAATGTCTTCGTAGAACGTCGATCTAAAAGCTCAGTCAGATTCGAGTCACCCCGAGCTTCAACCCCACATTTCGTCCTTTATACTAAAGCTGGATTTTCTCGAGGTACGAGAAACAGGCTTCCTTGTGTCAAGTCTATATCTCGTTTTCGTGTTACCGTATTTAGGTTGACGGACAGTCCTGGGTTACATTCACCACCTGGTGCTCATGGTTCATGGATGATGACGAAGAAGAAGAAGAAGAAGAAGAGGAAGATGATGAGGGGGTTGACAATTTGAGAATCGAAAAAAATGTCTTCCCTTCATCTTTTTTTATATTCTTCATATCAAATGGGACATTTTTTTTTTCTCTCTTTATTTTATTCCATTATACGTTTAAAGGGAGTTTACTTATTCCTTGCAAAGCAAAATATTTTCAGGATATCTATCCTCCAGCAGATCTCTATATAGATATATATATGCAACGATCGTATAAGTTATATCACTTTGGTAGAATCCTATTCTTTTTTTTTTTTTTTTTATACCCTTCACCCCATCCACCCTTACCCACTTCATACATCCTAGTAGTAAACAAGTCGTTTACACCGTCCAAATACGAGAATCAAAAAGATTTAGAGCCTCGAATATAATACTCGAATGAAATTCCGCGGGGTCAGCGATACATCGAAAATTATATTACGCAATATGCATCTGTATATTATATGTAAATGGAGATGAGACAGCTGAGATGGACATGTTTAAAATAATAAAAAAGACCCAAGAAAAGCACGAGAAAAATTGGAATTAAAAAAGAAAAAGAAAAAAAAACGTACAAAAGTAGTAAATACGTAAGGAAGCTGGGTAGGGGGGAGGGGGAGGTCTGCGACATCGGCTCGTCGGTTAGTCGCGGTTTTTAAAAATAACGTTCTTGGTTGTAAAGCGCCGCGTGCACATTATTCTTCGTCGATGCAGTTCAGTGTGAGTGAAGAACTCGTTGCCAGTAGTAATAGAATCTCGATTTAATAATAGACACCCCCCCGTTGGTGTTGGGTGAGAAAATTGTTCGATTAGAAAAAAAATAAGAAAATAAAAATTGCCGAATTTCGATAAGTGGAATCTGTCGGGGGTAATCGAAGCCCCCCTTTCGTCAGACGTAAGAAAAAAAAAAATATGTAAAATTGAAAAAAAAATGTTAAGAATAAGAATAAGACGATCCTATGGGATCAGGATTTGAAATTGTCGTCTAAAATCTCGCTAGGAGGAATAATAGAATCGGTGTCTAAAATCCGATGTACTATAACGTAGCACGGCGGCGTTAGTTCGTGGTCCAGGAATAGTTGCCATGTGGCGGAGGAGGTAGTCCATGGCAAACCTATTTTTGGGTAAAGACAAATTTGGACCGAGGGCTGCTGTTGCCCGAGCCATGCCGCGGTCGAGCGTTCCTCGTCAAGTGTAGGTTTACATGCTGGGGGCCCAGGAAAAAAGGGGGGGATTCGGTGGTGTTGGGTGTAACAGGGAGGCCAATGGGATTTCTGCAGCCATTTTTAGAGGGCTTATTCAAGGAGCTGAAGCAAACTGATGTGGCATTCAGTCCGAGGCAGTCTAGCCTACGAGTAGGGACTTGATCGCTCGACTGGAATTAAAATATCAAGAAGTTAAGAGAGAGAGAGAGAGAGAGAGAAAAAGGAAAAAGGAAAAAGGAAAAAAAAAACCGCGTTATTAACCAACACCTACGGACTTACAGACATACGTACAGAAATCGTCCTTAAACTTAACGTAATAATCGGTAATCAGCGTTCAAAGTGAAACAAGAAACTAGGAAAGACGGTGCTGCAGGAACCGCGTGCCCCAAGTTCCTTAAGACTAAAAAAAAAAGAAAAAAAGAAAAAAAAAAAATCACCGTCGTACTCGATTGTGCGACTGAATAAATCGGCATCGTTATCTGTATCTGAAAATGATGGGATGATGTATCGGGTAAGGGAGTTCGAAAAAAAATCTAAAGGACTAAGATACTAAGTGAGAGGAGTTAATAGCCAAACAACTGTTCCGTACTTCCTTACTTCCCATAGTGAAACCGACTTATGGAATGTAAAGAAGTATGGAGCCGGGTTGTGGCCATTCGACCATAATCCGAAGAGGAGTAATTTTCATCACCGAAGGGGTTCCATATAAATTAATTCGTTTGTTAAAAGTGCTACGTATGAAATGGAACATCGATGATGATAGAGGTGATATTTGATGAACGTAATAAGGATGAAGAAATTTTTTTTACTAATTAGTATAATATAGTTCGAGTTTCGCGGTGGTTAAAACGTTTATAAATAGCGATGCAGGGGTGAGGGGGTCGGGGAGGTCGGGGGGGGGGGGGGGGTTGGTTTCTTCGTGGGAGCATCGCGTCAGTACCCTTACCCTTACCCGCACCACACCGCGTCTCGTCTCGTCGCGACGCGCGTCGCGCGTTAGACGTTTTAAAATAGATCTTCGTTTTAGCGTCGGCCATATTTCCAGAAATAAGTTCTCCGATTTCATGATCTATTTCCGGCTACACCCCGGCGCCGATACACGGTGCAGTAAGGACCGCCGTATAAGGACTGAGAGTGCAATGCCATCGGACTTTAATAATACTAGAATACCTATTGCAGGACGTAGTATATATAAGACGTTACAATTTTCATCGCGAATAAATAAGGGATGATTATATATCTAATGAACAATTATTTTCACTCTGGGTTTTGAATTAAGGGACTAAACATTTCCTGGTTATTCTGTCTCTCTATATATATATATACGACCACCTTCCTCACACAAGAATCTCACCCTCTTCTTCCGCCCTTATATACCTATCCTCGCCAACTATGGTGCGATTTATGGTTCATTTGCATTTCGGTGATTCCGCGAGAGGCTGCGCCAAACCCAACCAGAGTTTCTGCACGCGCGTGAAACGGGATGAAATTTATATACGTAGGTAGTACCATAAGGAAGAAAAAGGAAGTAAGAGAGAGAGAGAGATTCGCAATGTATAGGGTACCTAACTTTACCCTACCCCTGAAGCAAAGAGACACGAGATTTTCACCTTGGTATGCGAAAGGTGTTTCCTTGCATTATCTTACGGAATGGGAATTAATAGGTTACATACTCAACAGGGTTTCCTATTTTTGAAAAATAACTAGAAGAAGAAGAAAAAAAACGAAAAAGAAAAGAAAAGAAAAGGGTTCGAGGGGGTTGAAAATTTTCAATATTTTCTTTTTATCTTTTCATTTGTCACATAAATACTGTATACGGTAAATTAATTCATTAACATATTATTAAATATTAATGAATGAAACTGCTGAATTGATTATTCAAAATCATTGATAATAATAATTTAATGTATGAATGATTAAACATGAAATTTTCTTGAAAATACAAATTTTCACGTATTTGATTAAGTGTAATGAATTGGTTTTGATGTATTATTCCGGTTACGATCAAATAATAATAATAACAATATTGATAATTATTATTATTATAATAATAATAATAATAATAATCACCTCGCCGCTTTGCCAGGTAGTAATATCGTTATTTGCATTAATACTGGCCACTGCAGGGGTGTAATTGACGGCGTATACATGCCTGCGTTGTCCCCATATTTAACCAGTTCTGTTGTTTTACGTATACGTTGATAATTTATCTCTAAATGGTGTTTTTCATATGATTTAAATAACAATAACAATAAAGAAGGGAAAAAAAAAAAAATTAATTTTAAACTTCACTAATCTCTATAAATTATTAACGCTTAGTATGTAACGTAACGAGATCGACAAAAAAAAAAAAAAAAAAATAGGATCATAAACTCTTGAAACTTATAATTATAATTTTGATAAACTATAATTGCATATAGTATTTATATTACGATATATATATATTATATATCGTGTCTTGTAGAAATAACTTTAGGATGAATTCTTACCACATATACTAATTCTCGAGCATGTGGCACACTGCTGTTGCACGACAGGATTTCTTGTGGTATTTAGTATTTAATTTTTCTATTTTTCTTTATACTTTTTTTTTCTCTTCTCCTCTCCTCTCGTTATTCCCAAGCATAGAAAGTGGAAAGGATCTGATCTCGCGGGAGTTAGAAATATAGTTTATACATGTGTCGGATGCAAATTTATATTTCTCAGTCGATCGATGAGTGAAGAAGAAATATATCAGCTTATATATCCATTCGTGATATATGAATCGTAGAAAGCGATATTTCAATTCCGTATATATGATACCACCACATTGAATTATATTTTTTAATTTCTACTATTTTAATTAGACATATTATATCTAATCCGAAATTAAGAGATGTTTGAAATCTATTGAAAAAAAAAAATCTCTAATCAGAGGGTAGTAACAATTAACGCATTAATTAACGTAGAATATATTGCTAAACACGTTGAATACCATAGCTGCATAGACTTCAGAAACGTATCATTGGCATTTGCTAATTACAAAGCAGTAATTTCTCGATATATACGCGTTACCACGATTTGATAACGTATTAAGCTCTTCAATGGATAACTGCCTGCCTGCCTGCCTGCCTGCCTGCGTGAATATCTAACGATATTAATTACTCTGGTCAAACTATCCTAATCAAAGTTCCTATAGCGACACATTCTTCACATGGATAATTCACCGTACTTCCTATACACTCGGACATATGTCAACCTCGATTACTATAATAATTAATAGAATTACGTTCATTGATATTTTTCAATTTTCATTAAATATTTCTGAATCGATTCTCAGCTTATGACGTAATCGTAAAAACACACACACACACATATGATATTTTCGTCACTTGGCATACCCAATTAGCTTTATCATCTAGAAAAGATGTCTTGGTTTGAAACTATCAAAATTTTTGCTAAAAACCCAAGAGAAAACTTTTTTTCTCTTTTTTTTTCCCCATAGCTTCGAGCTGAAGAAACGCTTTGAGGAATAATAATAAAAACGTAACTTCCGGTTAGAATATTGGAGCGGAGGTCTGCCTGATTCTGGTTTATCCAAAATCCTTCCTTTCCTTATATGCAGTTCGCTGGCTTTTGTATATAGACGAAAGATGCGCCTAGGATAGATAGGTAGATAGGTATATGTACGTGTTTACATTTCCAAACGACCGAACAACGTAGCGAAACATCGTTGTGCAAAGTCTTTTTACCTATACCTATAATACTAAAACCTCGGTGCTTTTATCATACAAAGATTCCTTCCTGCTTTTTCCCGATTCCTTCCGCCACTACTCTATAGCATATATATAATAGCTTCAATTTAAATACTTCAAGGCGATTTCTAACGGAGCTAAGGGACAAAGATTTATATATTGCGATGATTGGAAAGACTCTACTGGCACACCAAAGGGGTGATATGTATATTTTTTTTATTATTTACTGTTGAAAAGAAAAGCGTCGAAAAAAAGAAATAATTCTTAAGATTAGAAAACTATTGAAGTATGAGAATGGGGGAAATGCAGGAGAAAAATGAAAGAACCGTCGCATTGAGGTACTACGTGCTGGACATTCGATCTGGCTGGTTAAATTCTCAATCTTTTCAATGGACCCGTTGATAACCACGTCGCGATAAATCCGTCTACGTACTGCAGACACGGTAGATCCTTGCTTGCCAGTTTTCGCACGTAAGTGAATCGTCAGCGTGTCGAGGAGGTAGGTAGCCATAGTCTGCAGGAGTTTTCTTGGTCCTCATACTCCTCAGTTTATTCAAGTCCCTCTTTCTACCAGTCAGCCAGTCAGCCAGTCAGCCAGGCAGTCCTCATCTCGTCCGTTCTTCGTCTTCTTCTTCTTGTCTTGGCTAGGACCGATTGGAACTTGGCCCAGCATAAAAAAAAGGTGTCGAGTGCATTCAGAGGCGCATGACATGAATGGCTATCTCAAATCCGCTTTTGAAGTTTGAAAATAAGAACAAAAGCTTGTGCAATTTATAAGATGGTCACGTGCAACCGTCGTCCAACTTTTCCAGCTAATCAGAAAAATCCACCCCCGTTACCAACTACCATCGACTTTGGGGTGGAGGTCGGAACCGAGGGGCGGGGAGGTAAAAGAGGGCTTTATTGAATTGTTCCTCCACCTTTCGATGTGCCTTGGCGGCCAGTACTACCAAGCCTCACCTCACCTCACCTCACCTCACGAACTCCTACAGGATCCAGTCAACCATGAAGAGGTCTTTCTTCTCTTCTGCACCTCACTCTACTCGTCGCTCAATCAAGACTCCTGGATGTTTCAAGATTTCTTATATACGACAGACTGGAAACTCTTATTTTAAACAGTTTCTCATATTTTCTAATCATCTTCTAAACACCAAATATGTTCTGTTTCCATTTTTTCTCTTTCATCTATTTTTATTTTATTTTATTTTATTTTATTTTATTAGGGGATGAAATAGAGATAGTTGAATCCTCTGCGAGGGGGGGGGGGGGTTGAAAATGAGGGAATTAAATTACCGAAAAGATTAGTTTTTCTATCGTGGGTAGAAGAAAATAGAATAGAATAGAATAGAAGTCGAGGTGATTCGAGTTGGTTTTGGTATCATATACCTTAACCAACGTGTATGTATACCCCTATACCTTGATCTAGTAGGGCACCAGCATGCCTCACCGAGATGGGAAAAAGGGGGTTTCTCACCCTGTGTAGCCCTTGCTTCCAGGCGTTTTTCGACTTCGAAATCCAAAGGATAGAAGAGGGCTGAAGCTAACGGTATGTGTGTCACGTACGAGCTGCCAGTTCCTCCTACTCTCCTTCCTCTCCTTCCTCTTTTCATCCACCCTTCCGTTTCTCTCAGGAAGGTTCCAACGCCAGGACTATCCACGGGGTGAAATGGTCACGTGTGCAAGCTCGAATTCTCGGTGAACCGGGGGGGGGGGATGAAGAATAAGAAGAAGAAGAAGACGAAGAATAAGAAGGAAGGGGGTAGTAGGGGGTAGGGCAACGATTCGTGAACGGCATACCTAACCCATATAATAATACTATAGCCCTTTTTCTCCCTTCTGATAAACACTGTCAATACGACAATTGCCGAGGCGTAAAAAAAGCCCGGAGTTTCATAGCTGATAAAACCCCTGCAGGGTTAAAATATCACTGATCACTAATCACAGTCTGATGATTTGATGAATCAATACCTCAGGACTTGAGGATATTTCTTTTTTTTTCCCTTGGTTCTTTCTTCTTATCCAACTACCCGGATTACAAAAGTATGAATCGATTTGGGAACGATAAAAACTAGACGAGAAGCCTAAATATTTTTAGAAAATCTATCACTATCCTGTCAGACGATAAGTGGGTTGAATAAATCTTTGTCAATATTTTTTCGGGGACGAAAAATCTGTTGCAGGATTAAAGTATAAAAAAAAAAAAAAAAAAAAATAATATAATATATCGTCGAATGAATATAAAAGGATTTTGAGATTGAGTAGAGGTTTTTTTTTTTTTTTTTTTTGTCTTTCAATATTGGAAGCTGATGGTGAGTCTGAAAGCTCGTTAGATTTTTATATGGGAAATAATACTGGTATAGTAATAAAATATAATATGAAAGGTAAAAAGGATTATTAATAGTTTCTAGTCATAAAAAAAAAAAAAGACGGAACCCGACTGAATTCAAGTTTATATAAAGTTTCGTAGTTTCGTTGAAATTTTATAAGCAGCGATTTCTTAGGGTTATAAAAAGCTACTGTAAGCTTAGGCTGAAAGTGGAAGAACCGAAAAGAGGAGACTGGGCTTCGGCTTGGGCTTCTTGGGACCTATTCTCGGCTGCAGGACGATGGGAAACGACGCGCTATCCACCGAGTGCCTCGCTCTATTACCATAGCAATAGCGGCAAATCAAATTGAATAGAAATTTATGTATCAGAAGGGTAGTAAAAGCGAATAGATTTGGGACAGAATGGGGCCGAACGGGGGCCGAAATCCATCAACCAGGATTTCGATAAAAGAGGATAGTCCTGCAGGTCTCTGTCCCACAAGCCTATACCCATAACCACCCATCTTTACGTATATATATCCTTTCCTTACGAGATTATAGAAAGTCTAATCAATTTATTTTCACCAATAATTTTGATTATTTTATTATATTTATTACGTTCTAAAATTCCGATTAACTAAACTTAACTTTAGACGATATTTAGAGGATCCTGAAAGCTCTACCCCCTACTCTCCCTTATTCTTCAAAGACCGTAGCCACTAGATTTTACGATTGACCCAACGGGGAGCTCCGCGTTCATCGGCAAATCTTCGATCTTATCGGAGTCAAGTCGTTTTATCGCAAGCTATTGAGTAACCTATCCGGTTTGTACAGGATGTTCCACGTCCCGTTTTTACTACCCTCAATTCGTCAAGTAGAAAGAAAGAATAAACATATATTAAATAATGATATACGAATATATAGAAAATGAGTTTCTTTATAAATAATAATAAGTATTTGATAGGAAAATTTGTGCGAAATAGAAATAAAATGAATAAAAACGTGATACGATTTTAAAGAGTTCATTTGAAAGAGGGTATAATACGTATAGCTAGATAGATCGGATGAAAATAAGAGTCGCCCAGCTGAGCGATTGAATTTAATTTTGGTAAATGTAATTATGCAAAGTCTGTATTATTTGGGGAGAAAAAGAAGAAAAAGAGAAGAAAAAAAAAAACTGGAAACGGTGAGGGAAATGCGCCAATGCATTTTAAACAGCGAAACTGAGTTGGTATTCGTAAATTTGAGTACCACAAGCGGCAAGGAGGTGTTCGGTAGGTATATTTCGAGAGCAGTTTCGCGTTCTTGCACGCGGGGAAGGCCAATTTAAAACCGGATTGCGTCACATCCGATCTGTCGAATTTCGACTTTCGAGTTTCTACGACTCGATTTCGGAGTCTACCTCATACCACCCCTTACTTTTCTTTCTCTCTCTCTCTCTCCATCCCTTAACACCCCCAGAAGACCAATTCGCAATCAGCTATTTCACCCGGATGACGGGGCCACATCACCCCCATTCGTTCCACGTCAAAGAACTTTGAACCAACAATAAGTCCTACTGACAAAATTTTCTATTTCATTGGCAAGGTCCGCGTTGCTGAACAAATAACAGAATTTCAACAGAAAAAGAAAGAAAGAAAGAAAGAAATCGTTCATTTCATAACACAAAGAAAATTTATATTATAACTGTGTAGGTAGACAGTTCTCAAAATCAAAAAAAAAAAAAAAATCAAAGAAAACCGGTTTGTCAAGATCTACAAATTTTTATTTGCCGAGATATTCACGAGAATCTAATTCCTGCATTTGAATATCAAACGTATGAGTTTTAAATTTGTGAATTTATCCGATTTTCTTTCATTTTTTTTTATTTATTTTTTGTTCAAATTTATTTCCAACTCGTTAATCGGGTATGGATCAATTTAACTTAATGAAAATCGTCTCTGTTTCTAAATTAGCCAGTTGCTCCGGATCTACAGGATGGAGTTGGTTCAGCAAGGGTAGCAGCATCAGCAGCAGCAGTACCAGCAGTACCAGCAGCAACGGGTCCAGGGCGTCAGCGTGTTGTTAACTCGGTTACCGTTATCGGCGTAATCATATTTGTCCGTACAAGACCAACGCCCCGAATCAAATTACGTCGTAAAAAAAGCGACGCATCCCCAGGGCGAGGTTTTCCCGCGATTTGCATATGGGCGAAACCCGACGATTTTACAATCCCGCAAATATATATATACACCACCCACCCCATTTGACACCGTTCCATCCTGCAGTTCCCAGTTCCCAGTTACCAGAGTTGCACTCACTGTCGAATTGTCGCCAGGCCGATAGTTAAATAGAAATAATTATTTGATTCCTAGCCAAAAACTATACAATGATAAAGGAAATAAATAGAACCTGAATATGATATTTACAATCCTTATAGGTTCTCAATTTACCAATTAAAAAAGAAATTCAATATCAATACTAATATTAATATCAATATTATATCTGAAATACCCTCTAAGGTAGTTTTTTTCATCAACACATACGTGTATCCGGTTGCAGTTCAACAGGCGTTTATATAATAAGTTACAATTTATATTTTTCACTGCAATAAATGAAAATCCACGATAGATTTTTATGTCAATATCAAAATTGGCAACTTCTATATTCAATATTATAAACTCTTCCCTTTTTTTTTTAATCTGCATAAAATTCCGCGAACGTCGAACGGACTTGGCAATACTTTAACTCTCAAACACCACACTGGGTTAGCATAACCCAGCGTTTTGTCTTGCAAATATCTCGGCATCCAATAAACCGATTTGAATGTTTTTTTTTTTAATCGAAGCGTCAAACAATCAGGAAGAATTTTTATTCTCAGAAAAAAGCAATTGCTTTCCTAGCTTCCAAGATATATCAATAAAAGTCGCAGAGAATGTTTTCAAATTTTGAAGTTTGAATAAAAGACTGGGTTGTGGTAACCCAGTGTGGTATTCGAGGGTTAATAAGTACACGCGGATCTGTGTAACAACGATTATGCGAATAAATGAAAATTATAAGAAAAAAAAGAGAGAAAAAAAAAAAACACAAAAATACCGAAAAAATTCTTCTAGCGGAACGGGATATTCGCCTCGACACGTTCATTGGAAAAGTTTTACCCATAGTAGCGTATAGGAGCCAGAAGGCCGAGGAACTTGCACCCCCTGGGCGAAGCGTTGAGAGAATAAAACTTCTAATAAATAAAATATGAATAAAAACTCAAACGGTTCAGGTCGTACCTACAACCCATACCCCTAACCCATAGTACATACCATATACACCCCTAGCATCCCTGCAACAAAAAACTCTGCAACACGCGCACAGTATTATTATAAGTTTTTTGTAATCCTTTTAGGAATGAATTTTTCAACAAAAATTGAGCCCTTTTCTTTTTTTTTTTTTTTTTTGTGTATAGGTTTTTTCCCCACACATTAGTTACGTTTCTTGCATCCGGTTTATATCAGCGAAAAATGTTTACCTTCGAAAACCTGATAAATGCTCATACGATTGACGGGAGTGCAGCAGCAGCAGGGATTATTAATAATCTAGTATAGCCAAATGTGCTAAAACCGATCCATTGATATACTGCATAGATTATTATCGGGCAATCGACGATAACTCGTCTCGGTTTAAATCGATCAATTTATATCTATAGGATAACCAGTTTCGCGTTTATATTAGTAGGTATTTTGATATACCAGCTACTATATAACAATTATTGCAAACGATTGAGAAAATTATTTAAACGTTTATAGAAACGGAAAATTGTTGATAATTTTTTTTCTCAGACGTATGTGAAAGGAAAGGAAAAAGGAAAAGTGAGAGAAGAAAATCGTAGGAAATTTTTATAGATATAAATAAAAAGCGAGGTAAAAAGAAAAGAAAAAAATAAATAAATCGAACGAAGAAGAAGAGAAATTGATGACGCGGCGGGGATACGTTTGACGAGTACGAATTGGCGAACTTGGTGATATGGGGGGATGGGGGGGAGGGTATGAGGAAAAGGCGACGGTAAACGTCGTGTCGTATGGAAGTCCGGGAATTTGCACGTACGTAGATATCAGCGAATTTGACAACCACTGAAACGTAATGGAAATGGAAATGGAAATGGTGGGAAACGCTTATGCATTCCGGTAGCATTCGACCATACTTCTGCCGCGGTTCTGATACGCCCATCCAACCAGGATCCCAACCATCCCATATCACACACGAGGGGAAAAAACAAATTGGCAAATAAATAACGTTATTTATGATTCCACGCTCTCTCAGTCAGTCGCAACGCGACGAGGTTAGTCTAAAAGCCTTATTTTTCCTCTTCCTCTCTCTCTCTCTTTCTCTCTCAAAAAAAAAAAATGAAAAAAATGAAAAAACCGATCACAGCTAACATTATATACTGACCTGACCAGATAGCGGAAAATTTTTTGCACATATATATACATGACACATGTGTATCGGTTTAAATTTGTGCTAAAGGTTAATACTACACGATAATATATATATATATATATATATGAAATAATTTTCTATGTAAGGGTATACTTTTAGAGGGTGCAGGGGGTTGAAAATACATACTGCATACTTCGCATCGTTTAGAGGCAGGGGCGGGGAGGGAGGGAGCGACGAATTCGTGGTTGAATTTGAATAATTAAAATTGCTTTGCCCCAAATAGGAATAGTTTTGTTTCGAGGTGGGTGGAAGTGGCGGGTTGGTCTGGGCCTTCAAGGAATGGGGGGTGAAGGGGGGTGAAGGGGGTATGAGGGTAAAGTTTCGGCAAAGTGCTACTACCCGCTATTCCACCAAGAAAACTAATTTAAATCGTATAATAGCTTTGTTGTTATATATATACCATCGCCACAGAGATACACAGAGAGACACACCATTGGTGAAGTCCCAGCGTGAAAACGTTTTGTCGATTAAACGCATGAGCGTTTTTTTTTCGTTTTTTTTTTCCACCCTTATAACAGTTTCCCATAAAACAACGATCGTCTCATTGCATCTCTGCGTTTAAAGATTTATCAAATCTTTTGTTAGATATTTAAAGATTCACACAATTTTATTATTATGATTAGAAGAAAATTCGAAATATGTTATTTAGACGGTTATTTTATTATACTTTCGATTTATCTGTAGATAGAAAACCAAACGGGACACCAAACGAGGCTAAATAAAAAAATGATTTGATGGTTTCGCGTTTCGTATAAATTCAAATGGCTTTTGAATGCACAGATGTTATTAGCTCTAAGTTTTGTTCCTGGCAACTAGTCAGTCTCTCTTTCTCTCTCTTTCTCTCTCTCTTTAACATTCGTTGTATTTTATAAGAAGCACACGTTTTCTTCGTCGCCAGAGTTTAGTGCCAGAGTCGTAATCGAACTGGTGGGTCCGTTCCGTTCTTTCATTGCCCACGTAAAACGTTTCGATTTGCAATTTCTTCGCTTAACTGCCTCCCCCAACCCCCAACCCCCCCCCCGCTGTCTTGCGAAGCAGTTTAGATAGGGAACCTACTACTACTACTACTACCTAACTACATCTTTTCTTCTCTTCTTATTTTACTTTCCCCCATTTTCTTTTTCTCAACCATCCCCTATTTAATTTCTTATTTTTAAGCGATTTAATTGTTTCAATGAAAATTATTTATATAATTAAATAGAAAGAGTGATGCGAACGATATAACGAATGATTGGCTTCGTTCGAGTCGAGTCATTTATATTCCACGGTTTATAACACCCCTATCAGATATTCGCGAATTATTCTGACTGATTGGTACGATAGTGCAGATATAACAGAAACATAGAGATATAAAGAGCTGAGAGCTGATCCTGACACAGCGACTTCTCCGAGTTGACATTTTCGCTAACGAGCCGTATTTCACTCCCTGACTTTTCAGTCAGTTCCTATCTTACTCCCCAGTACTGGGGGTTAGTTCACTTCTCATTTCCTGCTACTGGAGTTACGAATTTAAACTGACATTCGGTCAGCATTGATTTAAATCGCGGATTATTTCACGTTTCACGTTTAACGTTTCGTTTTATTATTAATATTGGCTAAAGCTAAACGAGAGACAACCCCATAACAAGATTTTTTTTTTTTTTTTTTTACAGGGTGGATATAGCTTCGTATAAAAAGCTAATCAATTTTTAAGCATAACGAATTTAGATATTTTATAATACTATACAGATATAATAAGAAAGTAAAAGAGGGAGAAGACTAATAATTTTTTTTCTAACGTTTTTTTATATATATATCGTTACTTGTCGTCGATATAGCTAGTTGATGCTGTAAAGATCGATTTTGCTGATAAGTTAATAAGAAACGAAGTAGAGACATTAGGTAAAGATCGAAGGGTACGAACGGGTGGTTCTAAAAAAAAATAATAAAAAATAAAGTTTGTATAAGAGCGAGCGATTTATAAGTTATTCGAAGAGGATCATGGGGGGACCAGGTTATCTTATACTTTGGTGCAGTTACGATCAAAGTATGAAAGAAAACTATATATATATATATATATATACATATATAAAAAGATAGAAAGAGAGGGGCACGTATTTTGTGAATATCAAAAACAGACGGTGCCCCACTAAGGTGACATAAACTTCGCTGATAGTCTACTATTAAGGGTTGTAAAATCTAAACTTACTCCAGAAGTTAAACGATATGGGATTTTAAATGTTCAAAACGTTTTCCAAACTCGATATGAACATTTTTCCAAACAATTTTCATCGTTTTTTCTCACCCATATTCTGAATAACTAAGATTTTCTTCTTCTATTATTTCTAATCGTCGATTTGAGTCTTAGAATTTCGGACCTAGCCAAGGATTTCATAACTCTAGTAGTTCACCCTGTGGTTTCCGTGATCATGGTGTAGGTATGAATGGTACTTTGAATTCTTGTCACGCGCATAGCTCCAAGCTAGATTTATTGATAAAAAGGAAGGAAGATGCGAATTCGCGTCAGGCCGCAAAAATATAGGTTTCTGAAGTAAGGTGGGGGTATAGGTCGAGGGGGTTCAGTCCGCTTCAGCCCCCCCCCACGTTTATTTCACACCCGATCGAACCCTGGCATTAGCTTTTGGAATAACAAAAAAAAAAAAAAAAAAATTGCTGCAGTAGCTAGGTTCCTCATTTTTCTATATTTTAATCACTAGCTACCCCTGCGATGAGCTTTCTACGTTCGTTTTAATATTTCCTCATCCTTTTGTCGTAGATTCGACATTGCTGAAGAGGTACTAATCCCTCTCTCTCTCTCTCTCTCTTTCTTTTTCTCTCTTTCGTTCTTCGATCGATTTAGGCAGATTAGAAGATAAAATAAAGTTAGAAAGATGCGAAAGTTGAGGCGTTGAGGCGAAAGGCGAGCGTTACCCTCGTCTAACCAACCGTTAGCCTCCTTTGTTCCCAACGGCATGTTAGTTCACTGGTAAATTCTTGGACCATGGGGTTTTTGGCCCTTGTGGACGGTATAAGGAAGAGAGAGCCTGAGGCCAGCTGGCGTTTCGCAAATCAACCGAAATGTTTCGGAATTGAATTGTGATTCTCTTGGGGGTTAAACCGTCGGGCTCTAGCGTTCTTGGTAGTGCTTTTCTGCAAGTACGCCGCAAACAAGAAGGCTACATCTTCCCTGAAGATGTTCAGTTTCCCTCGACCACCTACGTGTTATCCAGTCGTCCAGGGACGAGAAGAGGCGCTTCCTTAGTCCCCTAGAGTGCTTGAGGAACGCCACTTGTTAACCTTCGGCTGTAGGTACCTTCGCCACAACAACCGAACAGAACTTTGCTCCACGTGTTATTTCATCTCGAGGGTCAAAGGCCAAAGAGCAAAGAGCAAAGAGCAAAGAGTTAAAGGGTTTCAGGGATGCTACTGAGGTCAAGGGTTACAGAATTTTCGGCTTAGGAACGAAGAGCTACGGATTCCTTAAGGGTTGCTTTAATAATAACAGCTGGAAATTTAACTCCTCGAACCCTGATGACCTCTATATCGTAATATAATGTTAAGAAATCACCTCTTTATGATAAATAATTAAAGAATTTTGAAAAATTTTCTCAGCTGTAGATCCTTGGGTTTGACCATGCGGGGAAATGGGTCTGTGAGTTTTGGAATAGCAGTTGTACGGTTCTTTGGTAAGGTTTTGTAGAGAGGTCGTAGGTCGTAGGTCGGAGGTTGGAGGCTGGCAGAGTTTAGTTCGGCAATATAAATGTGCGCCCCAGGGCAGTTTGGCGTGCCAGGACCGCGTGGCACCCCATGGCCGATCCCGGTCGATACTCTCGTCGGCCAACTCTAGCCCCCAGCCCCAGTCCCAGTCCCAGTTCCAGTTTCAGTTCCAGTCCCAACCTCGACCTCATCCCCGGGCACGTAGTCATCGCGCACGGCCGACCTACCCGCGCTGACTGGTACCGACAGCAAAGCGGTACAAGTATAGAGCCACCAGACCAGAATTGACCAATTTCCCTATACTAAGTCGACCTATCGAATCTAGATTAAGATTATCCGAATAAAAAATCATTTATTTCCAAAATTTAAAGTGATAAGATAATTATATGAAAAAAAAAAAAATTAGAACTCTCTTAAGTGATTATGGTTCTCGTTTGTCAGACGACATATTTTTTTCTTTCGATAATAGTCCCGGAAACGATACTGGTATTATTTAAAGCGATTTTTCGACCGTTCGAAAATCGATTTCAAGAACCTGAATCATTTTCTGCATTAAAGATTTTCTTTTTCGTTATAAAATCGCCGTTTTTCTATATACAGTGATAAGGTATTCAAAAATGACAAAGTCCGCTTTCCAAGTTAGAATAATTCTATCGCGACAAGAAAAAAAATATTTGAAGCATTTGAAAAATCCACTGATATAATCATACGATCGGATTTTGCATGAATAAAAAAAGCAGAAAACTCTCAATGTTATTCAATTGAATATTCCTTTTCAGTACATCATTTTTACATGATGAGACACACCTGTCGTAGTGAATTAAATTTTTTCAACAGTTTTTACCGTTTTTTTTAATTTTTTCTTTTTTTTTTCATTTTGTCGAAGCCGTTGCAGTGAAAGAGAGAGAATAGACACGCTTTGTAATGATCTGCAGTCGTAGCAGGGATGGGTCCAGGATATAAATTTAGCGTAATCCTTTTAACTAAGGGTAGATAAAGCATTGAAGCAGTCGAGCGAATCGGAGAGCGGTTATCCGTTGAAAATAAATGCATTTTTATACCCGCATCGAACGAACGAAGCTACGCTGTGAAGCTTTTCCCATAGTCTGTTTCTCCTTCCTCTTGGTAAATTCCTCCCTCTTTTTTCTTTTTTTCTTTTACTTTTTTTTTTTTTGCTATACGGTTGATACCCAGGGAGGACTTTCGGTTTGACAAAAATTGAGATTTTTTTTTTATTTACCGCTGACAAAAGCTCGCTCGTGTGATTAATCGAGACGAGATTCCGGAAAAATTAAAACCTGTCACCTCGCTGAAAGTGGCATTGCATCAATCTCTTCCACCCCCCAACCCCCCCGCCCCCAACTCTCTTTCCGAAAACCGATCGTCACACATTCGCAATTTAAAACCAAAAATTCTTCTACTTGTTTGTTTTTTTCTTTTCTTTTACAATTCTTTTGCTTCTTTCAATTTTATTTATTCGTCATCCTGTCTTCTCTCTCTCTCTCTCTCTCTCTCTCGATTATTTTTTGAAAAATTATTTTCATGCAAACAAAACGTAGGTAAAAGAATTTTTGTATCTCATACCTATACGAATCTACCTTTAGCTCGGCTCGTTTCGCCTGACAAGTTTTAATTCCGTAATTACGTTTAATATATTACACACGCTGCGCACGAAGCACCGTACCGAGCCGTAGCAGAGGTAGTAAACTAAATTAATGTTAAACAGGGAGACGAAAGATGGAACCGTATGGCCGAGAGAGGAGAAAATTTTTGATATTTTTGAGAATCTAGATCCATGCAAAATGCCTGAGTATGACGTTTATCAAAAACAGATCTCCGCCTCGGTGTAAAGGTTTTTTTTTCTTTCTTTCTTCCTTTCTTTCTTTATTTACTCAACAAACTGGGAATATTTTTTAACACCAGAAATAGAAATTAATCGTCAAAGGATTTTTACGAAGGATTTCTTTCGTTCGTTTAATAAGTCTAGAAAGTAAATTTTTAATTCAACTTGTATGCTGTATATTAAGACGGGGTGAATTCTATCAAGAAAAATCTGCGTGGGGCTGCAGGTAACGACAAAAGGTTTATTTTATTTATTTTTTTTCATTCCCGCGAGTTACAGGGTGAAATGTTATCCCATATATTCCTTAGTCCTTTTTATTATACACCGTAATTCAACTATCGTCGACTTATTCTTTGTCTGATAATTACAAATTAAGCTCCTCGACGACCCGGTGTCGAATTGAATTCTAGGGGTGAAAACAGAGTGAGAAAAAAAATAGAGATGGAAAACGGGACGAGGTAAAGAAGGGCGAGTGCAGCCGGCCGCAGTCTGCAATGCGGTATCCCGATGTCCGATTCGATTTCAACCCTCCGTACACCCTCGCCTCAAGAGAGAGAGAGAGAAATTCAGAGAGAGAGAGGGATAGAGAGCGAGTATCAAAGGGAGACGTTATATGTAAACTAAAACATCAACCAGCCGCCAGCACTCACTCAAATTGATTAGAGATTTATATACTTATCCGGTACTACTTTTATATACATAGATATATACATATATATGTGCACGGGAATCTTTACCCCCTTTATCAAAAAGGGGTATTAAAAGTTTATTAAAATACTATCCAAAACTTTGAGAAACTTATTTTCTCTTATGCAGTCCAAGAAATTTCTTTTACCTATTATATATATATATATATATATATATATATATACTACCCTTGTTTTATTTTGCCGTTCTATAAATCGAACGGATGAAAATCATCAGAGGGATAAAATTGTGTAGTATGGTATTTCTACTGAACACACAATACACAAAAGATATCCTATAATAACAGGATTCATCTGTGGACCTGAAAATTTGTTATTCCCTGATGTAACAAAGAAGAAAAACGTTCATCTTTCTATTCTAGGTATTGCACGGTACGTTCAGGACGGTTTGTGCGAGCGCGTCGCGACGCCCTCACCTAACATTTTCTTCCTCTTTTCCCTCTTTCCCGCTTTTCTCCACTCTCTCTCTCTCTCTCTCTACCTTTATCTTTATCTTTCTCTTCTCGTCGCGTCGTACCATAAACTCCACGACCCCTACAGCGCGGAGGGGTTATTAGATCGCTCAGTGATGAACGACCAAGCCGATGCACGGGGCGCGCATCTGCCGTGTGGCAATGTATCACTGCCATTGAGGATTGTGACTTCTGACCCGTATTACGACCTGGATCACATGCGAAACCGTGACTCGAACTAGGCGACGTTCAACTAAAACCGATTCGACCGCCATATATATATATATATATATATTTGTAAAAATAAAAATGAAGACAAATTTCTATTTTTGAAAGAAATTTCATTAAATCTACTCCGCGTATTTTCTCTTCCTTGTATATATGAAATCTAAGAAATTAATAAAATACGTATTTCCACTAGCTTGAATCCTGCCTAGTTTTTTTTTTTACATTTTCTTTTTATCCACTCGTGCGAGGCGAGTGTTTCTTTTTTCACTTTTCTCCCTGCAGAGTTTGATCGTTCAAACCAGCTACGACATTGTGGGTATACGTGTATGTATAAGGGTTCTAGTATAAGAGCAACAAGAAAAAAAAAATAAAAAAAAATGACGAAACATAGGATACCACCTAAGGGGTTGAAAGACGGCTGGGACCAACCTCGTAAATCAAGGGCCAAAACCGTCTTTCGTTCACAAGGTCAACGTCGTTCGAAACTGACAAATTTTACCCACGTGATTAATGCCCAAAAACCAAGCTATGATACAAGCTTAACGACTTCACCTGTCATTTACACTATAATAGCTATAATCAAAATATAGCTAAAATCAAAAACTTCAAATAACTAAGTGAAAAAAAAACAAAAATAATAATGTTTAACAATAATTATAATAAACAAGTTAAATCCTATGACAGTATTTTCCCATTTTATTTCCGCTATGTACTGTGTAAAGGCAATCAACGATCTCGTCGTCTGACCTGTACTCTTCGTTACTACTAACGAGGCCCGGTACAAGTCGACTGTTACTACTGACAGTTAACCGCAGGGCAAACCAACTTATTGTTACCGTGGGTTTCGGTTCGTTGCCCTAGGGGGTTAACTTTGTTGCACCATGGGTCTCCTTGCACCATTATTATTATTATTATTATTATTATTATTAACATTATTATCATCATTATCATTATTATTATCATGATTAGCGTAAACGCTGCTAACGATGAAAGAAAAATAAAAAAAGAAAGATAAAAAAATGAATAAATAAAGAAAGAATAGATGCTGAGGAAAATTATTACTCACGCTGACGCGACTATATGCATACTAGCTCGTTATAGTCGAGGTAATTGGGAAGTTGATGGATCGGTTTATTACTCACCTGAAACAGAGAATTATATTTGATATTTAATATTTAGTTTATGTTTAAATTTTTATATTTATATATATATATTAAATAAAAACATAAGATATTTGGTTTTATGATATGATGAGAATGACAGGGGGTTGGTTTTATCTAATATATATAGGAAATGAAATAATTTTTCAACTATATTTAATAAACGAGAACGTTGAATGTTATGATAAATCATAAATTATACTATATTTATGTACATATATTTTTCTATGTATGTATAATATAAAAGAGGGTAGTATATTATATATTATTATAATAAGAAATCTGTGAATAAGAGAAGTTTTGGGTTTTTCTTTATATTTTCCTATACGATAATATTCTGCGAAATTTTTACACATATATACACACCCTTATACATATAGTCTCTGTTTGTTTTCACGAGATATTTCCACTTCAAGTATCATTCGTGATTTGTATTTCTGTTGTTTTATACAAAAAAACCCTATACCTCTAAAGTTACCCCCATTTTACTTTTCTACCAACCACCATAACCGTTTCACGAGATGTTTGCATATTATACTTAAAATATATCTCCAATTTTTTATTTTATTTTTTTTTCATATAAGGGTATTGAAGTAAAAAAGGGGTGAAAATCATGGTACTTTTCGGTTATAATAATAATAAATTAAACTAGATTACGATCGTTAAAAATCGATCGAAATTTCATTATTAATATCATCCCCTGCAGGTATGTATAGTATAAACGATACGATATATCGATGCTCGTATATATATAAGAGGAATAAACGCGTTATATTAAACCCTTTTTCGCCAAAAGTTAATCGATTTAGCATACATACATACATATAGTATAAGTATATATATACGAAAAACTATTCATCACTATGCGATTCTGCAGATATATAGATAAAAGCCATAGGAGAAAATGGTAAACAACGAATACTCCCTTACTTCCGCTCTTTCTCTTTCTCTCTCTCTCTCTCTCTCTCTCTCTCTTTTCCGGTTTTCCTTCTACCCCTCCCGTTATCCCGTTTCCCTTTTCGCTTTTCGCTTTTCGCTTTTCCCTTTTCCATTTTGCCTTTTCCCTTTACTACTACCCCTGAAGTAACACCTGCTACTTAGCGTCCCGGGTCTGGGGGGGGTTGGCGTATAAATTATTCATCGAGACAGTGTGGAAATACATCGCGCTTGGAGGCGCGCGCCAGGATTCTCTGAGGCCATTGCCAAAGCCGTTGTGTTACATTGCGTTACGTTGCGTTACGTTACGTTACGTTACGTTACGTTACGTTAAGTTCGGAAGCGTTACAAGCCGCTACCACCTTCGGAACAGCTTTTCAACGCGTGTTAACCCACGCAACAGAAATTCTCTCCATCCACCTTTTTACTATTTAAAGCCAAAACCCCGCGCAACCCACCTATTCTCTGAGCTTTCAACACTTCGGTATTCAGACTTTAGACGATTTAGAATTTACTTAGAACAAAATCGTCGAGTATTCGAGTAGTACGTCTTGCTTATACAAATCCTAATACTTAATCTAGGAAGAATAAAAGAAATCCGTTAGAATAGTCAATTTGTTAAATATATCTCTATATGCCATTAACGATATGCCTTTATGGCATTAGGGATGCGATATTTTGTAACTTTTGTAAAATATATATCCATTGAAATTTTTTAATTTAAAATTACTTAGGTACGAATCAAACTTATGAAACTTTGAAATTTCTTGAAAGATACGAATCAGGGGATAGAAGAGATACACTTGAAATGCAATATTTCAGTAGCGAGTCGAGCGAGTAGCACGAGCAGTTATCTCGGTGTTTTTATACGGGCTCGTAAAAGGTCCAATCTGGCTCGATAAGTTGTGGTAAAAAAAAAAAAAGGAGAAGGAAGAAAAGGGAAAAAGCATCCAGCCAGTACCTACCTACGAAGTTAGATAAATATCTGTACACAACCGCGAAGGTATATATAGCGGGCAACAACAAATGAGCGTAATAACTAGAGACTATCGCGTTGTCGAGGTATTGTCGGGCTATTTTTTAACTGCGGATTTTTTCTTAGTGAAAAATAAATAAAAAAATAAAACGAGAGATAGATAGATAGATAGATAGATGGATAGAGAGAGAGAAAGAGAGAAAGAGGAAAGGGGTGTGAGCGATAATAATAGGATCCCAAATAAAATGTTGAAAATGGAATTTATTCTTTTTTATCGTCATTCGATCTATTTCAACCCTTAACCTTTGACCTTAACTTGACCGATTCTTTTCTACCCCTAAAACGCCTCATACGTTAGATATATATAGGGCGGCAGAGTCAGCTGCTTGAATCCCGAAGGCGGTACGTGAATTATTTATGAATTATATCCCCATTTCTATTTGATTTTTAATACAAGTTTAGGTCCGTACTCAGAACCAGGTCCAGCATCTCTCTTTCTCTCTCTCTCTCTGTTTTTTTCTTTTTGTCGAGAAATAGAAATAGCAGAAATCGTTATTTGCTCGTAAAATGTAATATAATTGATCTAATTTTCACCAAGTTAGTGCTTCTTTGGTTCTAAATAATCTTTAAATTTGTAAGAATAATGGGATTTTTGTTCATCACGTACGTCATCATCCTCTAGGTCAGGTAAGGTAATATCACGCCCTCAGGTACACAGGGCATTATGAGCCTTGGTCCCATATACTCAAGAAAAGCCGACAGGTTTTGTCAGGCTAACTCACCCTAGGAACTAAAATATATTACCTTAGATGGGGTAGAAAATAGGGTGCAACCACTACGTAGTACAGAAGGGCCCCGTTGCCAAGGATGACGGTGTGTATTGCCCTAAGGGTTACCGACGACGCGGGGCCAAACCCCAAGTAGTGAAGAGTAGAGTAGAGAAGAGAAGAGAAGAGAAGAGAAGAGAAGTGGACGGGGATAAGTGTGTGTAACGAGGACCCAGGTAATACCCAAAACCCGACTTCCTTCGTCGTCTTTGCCTCGCTCACATCGTCGTCGTCGTCGTCGTCGTCGTGGTAATCACTGTGCCCTATGCCACACGGCTTGGGTCAATGTTTACTCTACCACCCCGCATACGGTGATCGGATGAAATACGAGTGAAACCCGTAAGAGTTAGATGTGGTATCGTTCTGTCCATAAATTATTAGGAAATTTATGATAAGCACTTTGCGTCATATTATCGTACCGATTTTTTTCAGACTTTTCTTAGAATCGTGGGGGAGGGGGTGGGGTGGTTTGTGTTGATACTGAGATATAATATCTTGTGGGATGTGATAGTAGCACAGCAGCTTCTTCGTCTCGACGAATTTAATTAGGGCGTAATTGCGAGAGAAGCTTAACCTACGAGATGACGTAATCAAGGCGAAAGGGAGAGACAGAACGACCGGTGGATGGCCCGGTGCTAAAGCGACCCTCCAACCTCTTTCCTCTTTCCTCTTTCCTCTTTCCTCTTTCCTCTTTCCTCTTTCTACGTTCGGACGAGCCACCATTTCCCAGGGTCTTCTCCATTAAATGTCGTTTATATGTGAGCTAGACCCCACCATCGTCGCACCCGGGTTACCATGCTCTTAGCCACGGTGAAACGTTCAGAACTTACGCCCCGAGAGGTGCTACGAAAGTTACTTCCTATTTTTTTTCTTTCTTTTCTTTCTTTCTTGTTTTACCCCATTCTTTGCTTATTTTTTACCGAATAAAAGTCTAGTCTGAATGTCGAGAGGTATAAGAATGGAATTGTTGTTTTCTTAATTCGTTAGTTTTATACATAAATGAAAAATGTATGTGAATAATTTCTATTTCATAAGATTTAATATAAACTTAATAATAAATAATATAGGATATATCTATGCTAACTTTTCGCTTGGTGTTCAACTTTGAGTACGTACAGAATTATGGGAAACCGCTGTCCGCAAGAGGGATGAAAGTAGGAGGAAATTTCGTACTAAGGTAAGGGGAGGGGTGGGGGTGGGGGTGGGTTTATAAGGGGACAAAGTGTAACTTAATTCTAGGGGTTGCTGGCGAGAACACTTCGCGGGATAACGGCGCGGCGGCACTCCACTTTACGGTCGTGGTTTCGAAGGGATAACCCTGAGACCTGCAGCTGGGTAAGGGTATGAGCACAGAGGGGATAAACTCTATATCGGAATGACCAAGTTGGATATTAAACCACTAAGCCGGGACAGAGTCCGGCCAAGAGAAGCAAGCCTGCCTGCCTGCCTGCTAGGACTACTTGGGACTGGCTACTTTCGACGAGGATCACGGCCGACTAGTCCCTGGCTCTACTACTGTGCGTCCGATTTAATACTCGGTCACGATCATTGCCGAACGGGGTTGATCTGCAGGCTTACATAATATTTAGTTGTAAATACTTTGATAATAAATAAAAAAAAAAACAAGAGTTTTACACTGTTTTGTCAATTTTTTTTCTTCTTCATGTTTTTATTTTTCTCTCGGGTAAACCGTGCTTTTAGAATTCCGCATACGAGGGGGTGACTCTGGGCGCTTCTTTTATGTAACAGCTAAAGCAGACATATACATATACCTATACCTACCCTTACACACTACTATGACACGTAAGTTCAGAAACATTCCTTCAGCTTCCGCATTCTTTGGGTCAAGAAACGTTGTCGTATATTTATCTACCCTTGTATATTCCTCGTTGTTGTTTTTTTTTTTTTTTTTTCTTTCTACGATCTTTTTATGTCAAGAGTATGAAAACTATTTCTATAGTCGCAATATCTGAGAGAAATATTTATATATATATTATTTTTTTTCTCTCAATTCTTATTGAGAAAACTAAAAGATCAGGAGAAATTGTAAAACAATTTGTCTTCCTGGGGGATCACCGGGGTGGGTCTCTCTTCCGTGAATGATGGAAGAGAGATCGGTCTCTTTTCTCTTTGATGGAATTTTGACGTACCAACAAATTTCGGCCGTCTCGCTTCGAGGGTGCGGAACGTAATTCATCAAATATGCGACGATTAAATATGAGGCGGTTCTCGTGTTGCCCGTTCTCTTCATGCATTGTACCATGCCGCATACATAACCGATTGCGATCTCCAAGGTATAGGTATATATAACAGTGATGATTTTTGCTACGAAGGGGGTAGGTTTACACACAGATATGGTAACAAATTCGCGTGATATCGAAAAAAAGAAAAAGAAAAAAAAAAATTACTAATAAAAAATAGAAATAAAAATAAAAACAAAGCAACGCTTCTGGGATTTTTGTATGAAGGGATGGAGAACGTAAAAAAAAAAGGATTGAATTAATTATTATATGTGTACATACGAGGATTTATGTAAATATTGTAATTAAAAATTATAATCACAATATTGTGTGTAAAAATATGTTTTTCTTTTTATTTTTCTTTCTTGTTTCCTTAAAAAAAAAAATAAAAGAAGAACTAGGAGCATGTATTCGTATCTGAATAAAGAGATTAATCCGTTGATGGTCGGACGGGACAAATAGCAAGGGGGAATGATATTGGCATGGCTAAAAGGCGGACATCAATGCGAAATGGCGCCTGATAGAAACGGGGTTGTGTGACGTCAATAGTTCCTAGGGTTGCGAATGGACTAATGCAGTCTGACTGGTGTTCTCTCTATCTCTCTCTCTCTTTCTCTTTCTCTTTCTCTTTCTCTCTCTCTGTCCAGTCCGGGGAAATTGCATTCGACTAGCACATCTCCGTGTAGCTATAACGGGAGATGTAAGCCTATTCAAGCTATCAATTATCTCAAATAGCTGGCGTTAAACCAACCCATTCTGCAATTCTGTCTTTCTCTATCTCTGTTTTAACTATATCTATCTCTTACTATACGACCTAGACGAAGAGGACGCCGAGGTAGCTGCAGAGTGCTTCCTCCTGACTTCTGATTGCTTCTGTCCCCAACCAGCTGCCGCTACTTCTGACCAAATCGATTCGATATTTCTTCGGATTTCCAACTTGTATAAGTATACAGCTTTACTCCCTTTCGGTTTCTTATCCTATTTCTTATTTTTTTTCTGTTTTTTTTTTTATATAACAACGAGTTAAAATTAATCGTGCCAAATATTAGTTACGAATGCATTGTGTCATATGATATTCGAATATCGTCGTGATGCTTGAATTTCTACGATTTTTATTACAGTTATTCTAACTTGGAAACGAAATTTGCATTTTTCAGTACCTGCACTACATGGGGGGGGGGAGAAATGCGAATATCTCTTTCGTCGAATTCCAAGAGGTAAAAGTTCCGGTTTCCACTTCTCTGTTTCGACAATCCTTGAAATGTTGCATTCACATTTCACCGATATATCATAACAAAACTTTTCTATTCTGAAATATAAGCTTGATTCAGTAAAACTCGTAGACGATCATATAAAAATTCCTTACGATTTCATAACGAGATAAAAAATAAAAAATCTTTAATGCAGAAACTGATTCAGATCCTCGAAATATCGCTTTAAACAATGCCAGTCTCATTAGGACTATTTTCAACAAAAAAAAAAAAAGAAATATGTCGTCTGATAAAACGAGAATCAAAGTCACTTAAGAGAACAACTCGCATTTTTATATCTATCTTGTTAAATTTTATCACTTGGTATCAATTCTATTTTTTTTGTTTTTTTTTTACGAAAAACCCTAGTCTATATACCTATTACACCTATAGCCAGAGAGAATTCGCTCGATACTAACTCTCTCTCTCTCTCTCTATATTGTAGAGCTTTCCGTACGTGTCACGATCCAATTTTCTACCAACTGTGCAATGGTGGCTGCCGATTTTAGTCACGCGCGTCGCGTCATTTTTGAACACTAATCGTAGGGGGGCGGTAAGGGTCGCCAAAAGTATTTTTGGTTTTTAGTTTATTTCTTTCTTTCTTCACCCTATTCTCGAAAGAGTTCAATTTTAATATAAGATTAAATTTCACCCATTGAATAATGGCGGGTTAAAAATTGTAATTACGATAAATTCTGTCTTTAGTACGAAACAAAAGGTCGAAGTTTGATATCCGGAATGGGAGACAATCGTCACCCCTTCTATTCATAGTTCGAAACCATTAGCGTTTTCAAATTTCTATGTAGTATAATCTCTCTGACAACAGTCTGTATGTGAAATCTCCCTTAGTATATGGGGAAAAAAAGTTTTATTCTTTAACTTTAACAATTATCGCAATGTGTTTTATTACTTATAGCTTAGGGTGAGAAAAGCTAGATGAAAATCCAAACTCTTGTATTTATATCATCCTCGTAAATAGCTCGTAAATAAAACAACACTTCTGTTACCACGAACCATTTATCCACGGGTAACCGTTAGTTCAAATTAATGGGCCGAGGTACCGGGAATTACAATAGCCACCCAATGAATATGCATAAAATTGCACAAAGTGAATTGATTCCACGAGAACCACCTCGTTCCGAATACACACCAAAAAAAATATATCTATATATTTATACATATATCTATATATTTATACATATATATAAAATATATTCATGTTATACTCCCTAGTATTCAACGCACCCTCAAAACACACACACATATCTACACACATCATTGTTTTAATCTACGTCCGTGTAATCGCGAAATCGAAAATCTGAAAAGTCTCTTCCCCAAAAAAAAAATAAAAATAAAAAGCAAAAGCAAAAAAATTGAAAAGAGAAGCTAAGTAGTTGAATAAAAAAAAAAAAAAAACCTATAGTTTCGTCAAAGTTATACGAAAACAGGAGGTTTTAGAAATTTTGTTTTAGGATTGTTTGTAGAGCCGGTTATGTTGGTGTGGCTGGAGTTTGGTTGGTCTCCCTTTATCCTGGGTGGCCACAGAGTCGCATTGGCCGAGGGAACAGCAGTGTTTTGTGTTCCATGTCCCGGGCACGTTTCATAAATCAACGGGTCCAAACAGGATGTCGGGCAGCGATTCTGTACGCCCGCCGCAAAGCCAAACTCGATTCCAACTGTGAATGCGTAATTTCATTTCACGTAGGACTCAGAGTCCACCCACGCCCGTCTCCCGTTTCAGTCCACCCTTCCTTTTACTAATTTTTTCCCTCATTTTATTTATTTTTTTTTCTTTCTTTCTCTCTCTTTCTTTTCATTTTATTTTATTTTCTATCTATTATTTCCACGAACAAACGATCCAACGCGATCCAACTTTGTACTCAAGCTAAAACGTCATCTCGTTATAAATTAGAACTTCCGCGTATATAATACGGAATGGATTCATTTTTTCATTAGTCAGAAAAATATGAGATGATTTAATGAACGCAAATTTCAAGGATTTTAAATATAAAAATCGTCGAATAATTTTTTAAACTGAAGTTAATAATAATATAACATACAGCATAGAAATAGACTTGTAGTGTCTGACCGATAACTGAGCGCTACTACTTGTATGAGAAGAAATTTATTTTCTCATATTAAGAACTAATCTTGGATTATAATTTACCTTATATTAGATTTCGATTGAGGAACGATCTTTCAAGACACGATTTCGGTTTCCGATTCTCC
The DNA here is from genome assembly GCA_914767705.2 of Tenthredo notha. NCBI lineage: Eukaryota > Metazoa > Arthropoda > Insecta > Hymenoptera > Tenthredinidae > Tenthredo > Tenthredo notha. The sequence continues at coordinate 5,465,551 of OU611921.1, read as the reverse complement.
TGAATCAGCTCTAAGAAGAAGAAGAAGAAGAAGAAGAAGAAGAAGAAGATGGGTACATTTGGCGAGATTCAGAGATGAGAAGCAATCATCTAGCCACCCGGAATAAATTGATATATTCCGTGAACGTCTCCGAAATAAATTATCCATATATATATATATATATGGGCCATGACATTTACTACGTTTGAGAAATTCCGAATTCCGAATTCCGAATTCCGAATTCTAAATTCTGAATTCTAAACGCAACGAGTTTCTTCTTGCATCTACATCCTCGCAGGTATATTATATATCCGCGTGGTTTCTTACACCCTTCTCGGTATACGGAGGGGGATGAAAAATATTCTTGAAAAATTCACAGGTTATTTGGGTATAACGTTGAGTAAACAGGAAGCCACTTCTTCGTGGCGTACACCTTTCCTACCAACTGCAGCTACAACAACGGAATTTGCCAATCGACGTTCGTAGATTGTATAGCTGGTAGCAGAGAACACACTCTGTAAAGTGTAGGTGGATTTCAAGAAGAAATAAAGGAATAAAAATAGACGGGGAATAAGGCAGAGCAAAAGCCAGCCCTAGAGGAGTCCGTTGTCGCGTCTGGAAACTTTTCGCTTCATGTTTATTTCATGTTTATGATAACCCTGCTGCACTCCGACACCGTAGACGACGACGCCGCCTAGGACGACGTTCCTGCTTCCTGAATCTTTACCATCGAAGAATTCGAGTGCGCTGAGAGTACCGGAACTGTCCTTGATTCCGTGATCTATACTCCTGATGCTGGATACAGGATTTCAAGATCCTTGTATCAATTCGAATTTATCGATGCAGCAATTCTCAAGGCTTTCGCAAACTAACTGTTCCACATTAGCGAAAAATGGATGAATGGAATCAGGGATTCAAGTATTTTCCTTCACCCTAAGTCTTTCAGGACTTTAACATGCTTACGACTTGATGATATTTTGTTGTTAGTTAGTAGGTGAAGAAGTAGCGTATAGTAAAATGTATAAAAGATATGTAGAGAATTTATATATATATATTGTCGTAAGTTGGCGGCGAGCTGTCTGACCATCCCCCTGTTTGAGGGTGGTAAAAGTACCGCTTTGGCACGACTACGCGAAATACGGGACGGGGTGGTGGGTGCAGCAGCAGCAATTCGGTAGTAGATGTTTGGTATATAGAAAGGGAGAATTTCTGGTTTCCCAGCCATTTTCCCTTACCGTTAGCCTCTATCCTGAAACCAAGGGGGTTCTCTATCGAGCCCTCGCAACGATGTTGAGAATCGATATAACGTAGGCTATATAAGTACGCGTATACAATGCTGCAGTATAGTATTCTATAGAACTGGGTATGGTTTAGTTCCTCTGTCTATCTATGCATATATCTGTAGTTACTCTTTATTCTTGTCGAACGAACGAGAGTATACATATATCCATATGGTTCATTCCATCAAAAATCACATGGTCAATCGGTCAGTGAACCCCTTAGATTTTTACGATAAATTATTTTCCCTCTTTTCAGTCCGAAAAATAAAACCTAAATTTTTTCGCAAAAGGATTTCGCATCAGAATCGTAAGGGGTTCAGGCCGATGACCCCGTGGTTTAAGCTGAAATACCCTATATACATATATATACCAATAAGTACCAATGGTCAAGCGAGAGAGAGAGAGAGCGAGAGATTACGCGATATTTTCACGCACTCTCCCTCTTCGTACTCTCTGCACCCTCAACCTGACCGCCCACAGCAAATAGAAAGAGATGTATAAAGAGAGAGAGAGAGAAAGATGGGAGCATATCGATCCTGGGATAAAACCAGGCCTATTTCCTCTCTGTTGGACCTGTTTGCTAGCTGCCTACACCGTGTTTTGTGACGAGGATTTTGGCCTACCGCCAACACCGCTGAGCTCATTTCAAATAGCCGTTAGATTTTAGTCCTGTAACGTCACTCAGGGGGGCTTTATACACGAATCAATGATCATCGTTGTTGCAGGTGTAATGATCAGTCTGTGTGTACGTATAGAAATAAGAATTTGCATATATGACTAAATGGAAAATTTAGTTTATTTTTTTTTCAAAATGGTCTTTAAAGTCTATAGTCAATTTTTTATAGTAACGAATAGTAAACTACTACAACAACCCCTACTCATATCTGATCAATTCACTGTGAGTAGATCTGTAACATTGCATCAACACTGTTACGACAAAGAGATAGGAAATCGAGTCTCTGAAGGGATTCGAGAACATTTGCAAATATTTGACATCGAAGTACTACTAGCTACGTATGGTACACATACATATACATATATATATATACGTGTAGATTGGTAACTGGGAGGAATAGATCCATTTGTAAATCAAACACATGGCACACACACATTTGATGGGTTATTAATTCGCAAATTCAAAATTACTATACCATAATTAATAATTAGTATTAATCATTTTATATCATTATTTTTTATAACTGTATTTATATGGACGATTCGTTGATAAAAAAAAAAAAAAAAACTGGACTCTGCTACGTAATCCTGTGTTTTTTTTTTATTATTATTAAAGTTCTCATTTAATTGGCGATGATTGAAACATCGATGATGAAAAAATTGCAGTACCTATGTATAGTTTGATATTATATGCAAATATAGGAGAAAAATATTAGCGATTCGATGACACGTGTGCAGTTTGGCAGAAAACACAGTGGATAGATACGAAAACGTGATTTGCGTATTGGATAGTTTTTACAGATCGTTGACCAAGCGTTTGGTCAAACGGTTAATATGGTTTTAATATAACATCGAGGATAGATGACTGATAAAAATTAAATCATAAGTCTGAACTAAACTTAAAGCGACTGCACGTTCGTATTGAAGCAATAACTTGATTGGTATTGCTAGAAAATTGTATCTTTAGGGCCACTTGAGAAAAAAAAATCTAATATAGAGTTTCAAAGTAAATATATTGAAGATTCTTTTTTTTCTTCAGTTTATGTTGTCCAAAGTCTAAGCTGAGACTCCGGGCTTGGCCAAGTCTAAGAACGTTTTTGGTTAGGGGGAAAAGGAGTTTTAGTAATTTATCTGTTCTGTCATCCAGCGCGGTGTTAGTTAATCAAGGCATAAATCATCGTGAACGAGGGCTTTTCAAAGCGCACCGAGTACCAAGTTTTTAGTTAAAAAGTGCGAGGACCGAGTTCTACCCAGAAGGCGAAAACATCGGTAAACATTAATTAGTAAAATTGGCTCGCAGTTTATCTTCCCTTATTGACAGGAAAACTTGAAAACATGCAATTTACTGGTACCTACCTCTCCGAATAACGAGAACGAGGAGTTTACTTTAGCGGTGCGAAAAGTGGCGATTTCTAATTTTTCTTTTTTACTCGTATTATACGAATGCATCATGCGATTATGGTAAAATTAAGAAATAACACGAGGGTACAGATGGTGTGCGAAAAATAAGGTAGAGATTCTTTTGAAACGGAGAGAGAATAACCGTTTCGCTTTTGATACAGGAAGAAAATATTAAGGATAGAGTAAAGGTGGAAAGGAAATTGACAAATCGTAATTTTAAATGTTAAAGAAGAAAGTTTTCGAACGAGGCAGAGATTTTAAAGTACGCCTGGGCTAACCTACTCCATTTTCAACGTTTTGAAGCAGAATGAAAGAGAAGATGCAGAAGAAGAAGAAGAGGAGGAAGTAGTATTCGGCAAAAGTGCCTTAGGGGTGAAAAACGAGGAAACGAGAGGTGGAAAATTAAATGACGCGAGTAAACTTCGTTCAAAGTTTTAGATTAATATTGCTACGTGCAATGGTAATTGCGATAAGCCGAAGAACCTCTTCAACCGAACTGAAATCGCTTTGCCACTCGGAGGTTTAAGGGGTTGGTATCTGTTTATACTTAGTTGGCTATTTATATTTAGAAAAGAAAAAGAAAAAGAAAAAGAAAAAAGAAGAAAATAACTGTAAACCCCTTTTTTTATTTTTATATTTGTTTTTAACCGTTTTTGAAGAGATTTCTAGCAGGGTGTGACCTAATATTATAGTTTAACTTGAAGTGTCTAAAATTAGCATTTGAATATTCGCATTACGCGTAACTACCTAGCGTATTACCTGGAGGCAGAGTGTGGCGACGTGCGGTATCGTCGCAACCGTCTGAGTCGCTAATTATAACAAACTGGCCGTTGAAGTACCGGGGTGGATGAGGGGCGAAGGAATTCACAGATTTTGGGATTCTCGTTGGACATATAAACCCAAAACTTGTGGGCTTATCGTTAGCTTAGCAATTAGCGAGGCTTAAAATAATCGTTATCGAGTTTCAAAGAAAGGAGCGAAAGAGAACGAAAGTGCAAAAAAAAAAAAAAAAGAAGGGAAAAAGCACAAATTTTTTTACTAAATACAAAATTTAGGGATTTTTTTTCCTCTTTTTCGCTCTGATATTTTTTAGCTTTCATTCCTCCTTCTTGATCCCGGTTTACCCGTTTCTCCGTTGCTCTTTTTTCCGCCCTTTTCCCGTGGCGTAGATGAAAAACATCAAGTCATATAAACGCGGCAGTATACCAACCCGGAATACAAATACTTTCGAGTCTAGATTAAATACCGATACACAAACCCTCCAAGCCTCTCATTTTTACCCTCGTGTTTATAGCGATCCATCCATTCCCACCCCCCCCCCCCCCCCCACCTCCCCCAGCTCCTTTATTCTATCCGGTTTTTTCTTCCCTTGCAACCCCGATGCAAACTCATTGATCAGCCTTTTTATTCGCAAATTAATTTCGCGATGATGATAATCGGGATAAGCTCAAAAAATTCTTCTGTATACGCATCAAAATCGAAGAAAGGTGAACAAAAAAAAAAAAAAGAAAAAAGGCATCTATGGGGGTAGTAAAAGAATAAGGGAAGCAAAAATGAAAAACGAAACAACGAAGGGAAAAAACTATACAAGGGAAAATTAGCTTGGTAGAAAAGTGTTACGGTGTATGAAGAAGATCAAAGGTAGTTTAAGGGTGTTTTTTTACGATGAAAAAAAAAACTCTACGTTATAAAGAATTCTTTCACGGAATACGCGAGTGTATAAACGTAAACGTAAACGTAAACGTAAACGTAAACGTAAACGTGAAGGTAAAAGTGAAGGCGGCGAAGGGTTGTTTTTCTTTTTTCTTTTTTCATTTATATTGTTTTTACACGAAATGTGCCACTACATAGAGGGATGACGATGGGGTGGTGAGGAATGTAAAATAAAATTAAATCCCTTGCTGAGTTACGGGAATAGAAAAAGTAAGCGTGTAGAAAGTCAAGGAGGATGTGAAATGGGCTGAAAACTTGGGAAACTGTCTGGAATATCGTATATATATATATATATACACCTACGTTGACTCGACGCGATATCTTGTAACGTCACAATGCTAACTCAAACGTAATTCACCACGTATCTAGGAAAAAAAAAAAAAAAATTTAGAACTGTACCTACGTCGAGGGTGAGCGAAGCTTTTTTTTTTTTTTGTTGTTTTAGCAGAGAAACAACATTTCGCTAACAATAAGAACTAGGTACTACATAATATCTGACACGTAGACGTAGAGAGAGAGAGAGAGAGGTAGGTACTCATCTCAGAATCTACGAAACGCTTTACGTGCTCGTATCAACTTACTTTATGGGGATATTTACGAGTCAGAAAAATAGAGAATGACACGTGGATATAAAGCACGTGCTGGGAGAAAAGTAGTCTCTTGAAAAGCGTGCTATGATTGGAAGTTTCGAAAGGCAAAGAAAAAGAAAAAAACAAATTCTGTATAAAATACATATTTTTATTATAATAAATTTGAAATATCGATAAGGAATTTTTCAATGATACTATAATTTATAAAATTAACCGATTGGCCAAATCTGTTTTTCCCATTCGTGGTTAGACCCTTGTAAAAAAAAATCTGGCCAATTTAGTACAGACGAGTTAGTAGGGTAGGTAGGTAGGTACTCGGCCATAAAGTGGATAAAAATAAGTTGGGGGCGGCGGGATGATGATCAAAGGTCGGCGTCAGCTAGTAGCCGCAAAAAGGAGTTGGCGAGGCAGTTAAAATTTAAGTGTCAGTGAGGTCGAGTAGCCTGAGCTCAGCTCAGCTTGGCTTGGCTTGGCTCAACTCCGGTCCGGAACCAAGTGACCATAAAAGTGGTCCCCGTGCACGTACTTCCGGTATCCTTGGTCCCCATGAATAATTAATTACGAGGACGAAAGGCAAACCGAGGGCGGTATTGTTTTGAACAGAAAATTTCATACTCGTATTATTATTATTATTATTATTATTATTATTATACCCTTCAGTGGTATAAAGTAGTTAAGACGTATAGGTAGTACGTCGTGATGATAACGGTTATTATATCGTTAAACCTTCGTTACAAACCATACGTCAACGAATATTTAAAGCTACCTAATGTGGAAAAAACGATCGAGAAAATATATTCCATCGTTTATATATATATATATTTATACCCAGAGTAAAGTCGAGTATGAAGTAAAAAGGGATAAAATACAGGGAGATGAAAATGGGATGAAAATAGAAGACGGAGGCTGGCCACTAGGAAGAAACTCATCGGTCTTGAGCTCCCTGCTCCTATAGCTGTGGCGACGATAGAACGTGCACTTCTTTCCTTGGCCCCAATATCGTTTCCCTGTTTATACGTGAGCTTCAGCAAATACGTCCCGATTATCATATAAAAGGATGAGAAAAGTCTGGCAGGAAACCAGCTACCGCGCTTAACCAACCCACCTCAGTCTAGCTAGGTATATAGTTAAGCTACACGATACCGATTCTCGTTTAATTCTCGATCTCGGTTATTTCGAAACGCCAAAAAGTCGTGAGGGGGCGGGGGGTAAGAAGAATAGAAAATAGAAATCAAAAATCGAGAATATAAAATCAGAAAATCGTGGGAAAAACACCGACGAAAGATTTTCAGTTGGCAGAAAGAGAGAGAGAAAGAAAGAAAGAGAGGGTGGAAAGATAAAAAGAGAGGGAAATAGGGTGCGTATTGATCTGTCATCTCGTTCTGATCGGGTGCGGCGGTTCGCTGGTCCTGTTTTCTGTCCCTGCAGCAGTGAATTCCGTATCCAATAAACACGGTATATGTACCGAACTTTATCCCGATTTTTTATTTTTTTTTTTTGTTTTGGTTCTAAGGGGATTTTTTTTTTCTATCCATGGCGTGCTATGTATTATTCTCTTTGAGAATTATATGGCAAAGTTGAAGATATAATATTTACTCACGGATAGAGAATCTCAAGTATCGTTTACCTCACTTAATTTCTTACTTTTTTAGCATTTAGATAATCCTAAGAGGCGAAGCTGTAGATTGCGAATTGCGAATTGCAGACGGAGAAAACTTGACGGTAAAAGACTAACAAGGAGTGAAATTCAAACCGATATCATTGTAATTATTAAAAGAGATTCTCTGCCTTTTAGAATCGAGTAAAATAGCGATGAGAAATTATTGTCATTACAGGTATAACGCAGCTAATCTTCTTTTTCTTCTTAATGTTTGTAGCTTAAATAATGATCGACGCAATTCTAGGCCTAGAATCCCTCAGCGATTACACGGCAGTTTTAATCTAGGCCATTCGTTTGCAGTTTCTCCCTCGACTTAACCGCAAGGAAAACCCTTGACCAACCCTTAAGACTGCATCAAAGGCTTTTGCCAGTCTTTTGTGAGATTCTCTTTTCTCGGCGATCATCGACCGACTATATACCTCACTTTACTCTTATGTGAGTTATATAGATGTATGAGAATATTATATATATCACAATTCTAGTAAATGGTCGGTTAGATTTTTTTCTTTTTCTTCTTCTTCTTCTTCTTCTTCTCACTAATCCAATAATACTTCGAAACGAAATGATTGATCACGTTTCATTTCATTTCATTTCATTTCATTTCATTTGATTTTATTTTATTATACTTAGATTTTCTATCTTATTCGAATATGCAGAGGAAAAAAACACTACAAAGAGAGGAATTTACTCACCTCTATATATACTTATAGATTTAACCATAGTTCTCTATAGACCGCAACGGCCATTCGTGGCAGATTCAATTTAAGATAGCCCGCAAAACCTCTGAGCTCTGAATACTACAGGAGTTTTTCCACCGAGTTTCGTATCGTGCTTGAGAGAGAGAGAGAGAGAGAGAGAGAGAAAGAGAGAGTAAAAGCGATCCCTATTTTTCTGCAGTTATTAAGCTGTGTTGGGTTACTTCTTCAACTTATTTTCACCATCAACTCACCTGCGGCTTTTTTCGCACTAACTCAACCCGAGAGCTGAAAGAACCCGAAGAAAGAAAAACTAAATTGATATATAAGACAAGGCAAAGTAAAGGGTAGAGTTTAACCACCTGTGAGCATCGTCTCATCCTTTTATCTAATTTTCTTCAAATAAGTTAAAAAAGGGTTTTGAATAGAGGAGTTGTGCTAAATAATATTATCATAAAATTGATTTGTAAAAAAAAAAAAAGAAAAAAGAATTTGCTGACTTCAGTAGGTACTTTTTTTTCTTATACCCATAAAAACCAAAGGAGGTCAACGATATTTCGACACTCTCGGCCCATTAGACGTACCCATTTTTTTTTTTTTTTTTTTTTGCTTTCGTTTTTTCATCGAAAATTTCTTAAGTCCCATGATGAACAGTAGAGAAGACTTATGGATAACTTTGGGTGTAAAAAGCTATGGGGCGTACGTAGAAGATAAAAATATATCCAGGGGGGTGGGTCTATAAACATGTTTATAGGAAGGGATCACACTCCCTATTAATATTCAAGAGGCACTGGATCAAAGTTTATTCACGTAAACCATCCCGATATCATTCTGATACAAACGCATAACTGTATCCATATATACACACGGATGCCTAAAACAACTATCTATAAATTTTCTATAAAAGCAAAAACAAAAAAAAAAATAAGAGACATAGATCCTCCAGTAGAGTTATTCATCTACACCATGGCTTCAGGCATTGGAGAGGAAGAAATCTGAAAACCTTCATCTCTCTATCTCGTTTTTTACTATTAAACGGTGAATTTTCTCGTTACGATGTGACTGCGGAATTAAATATCCAGGACAGGTAGTTTGGTTATTCGTTTCCTTAATCGAGATATTGCGACTCATAACCATGATGGATAAAAAAAAAAAACTTGTAAAAACTGATGGATCGCGAAAAAAAGGGTAACGACGTACACAGGGTATCAATTTCTTATCAACGAAGTTAAGAGAGTGTGAAAATTATTCATCCTCTATATAATATACGTCACGTATCCTTTTTTTTTTATGTTTTTTATGTTTTTTTTTTATATTATTTATTCGGTTATATAGGCCCGACGATTTTTAGCGAAAGGTTTTTTGCATGGTTAGCAAAAATTTCCTAAACTGATGAGGGTTCGCGATCTGTTTCCTCCTTTTCTCCCTTCTCGACAGTAAACTGTCACTCGACCATCTTATTGAGGTTCACGTCTAACGTAAAAGACTTGGGTTACCGCGTGATACGAATTCAAGTATGAGAAGTCCTTTTCTTTTGTACTTAGTATCTCTTAAAAAAATTTTTTAGTCAGAAACACGAAAGTGATAAAGTTAATTCGGCGTTACTAAAGCGATTCGTCTTTTCGTCAAACAAAAATTTTTCATCCCTTAAACAGTTTTTCTATCTTTTGTTTTAAAACAGAAAAGGACCCGTTGAAGAAGAAGAAGAAGAAAAAGAAGAAGAATAATGATAAAAAAAAAAAAAAAAATAAGGAAGAAAAGGTGAAACAAAGCACTGTAAAAAGATGCGATCATCCTGACGAGTCCTGGCAAAAAAGCGTTGGCGTCATAACGACGGTGTGGATTCTTTTGTCTCTATTCTTAATCGCCGCTTGTTTCTGCAACGATATCCTCAAGGATGATGACGTTGCGCAGATACAATAAACCGAAGGAGTAAAAGTCTGCTAATTTCGTTATCGATTGAATAGAAAGGAGTTAGGGGAGGAGCGGTTTGTTCGAGGCTATAATCATACCTGAGATTATTAATTTCTCTTTGATAAAAGTCAACACCCGCAACGTGTTCACCGTAGAAATACCGCAAAATTGATAACCTTTACGCTAAGGGAAAAATAAAGGTGAAAAAATGAAGAAGAATAACTGCCTTAGGGTATATACGTGGAAAAAGACCTAAATACATCGAGACTGGGAAAACAGGGAGAGTATAGAAGATAGAAGATAGAATAGAGAAGAGAAAAGAGAGAGAGGAGAGGAGAGGAGAGAAGAAGAGAAAGGAAGGACCTCCAGGATCCAAGCAACAAGGGGGACAATTAAGAGTCTTATCGTCTGCCACCACCCTACCGTTATCATTTAGAGAGCTTACACGCCAGCGCTGCACCCCTGTCGTCGTTCTCATAGAATCTCTAAATCGCACCTTGTCACTAATTTGAGTTTGAAAATTTTCTTTTTCTTCTTCTCTTTATCAGTTTACGATCGAGAGACAGGTCCTCGAATGAAAATTGAAAATGTCTATAAAAAATTGAAGCGGAAAATTTCTTTTATTTTTGACTAAAGGAGTCTCCTAATCGTTAGATAATTATAGAAGAAAATATGAGCTTCGCATTTTGTGAGTTTGTATACGGTATACAAGGGTAGGTGTATACATATATATCTAGCTAAAGCTCTAGCTCGGTATCTTTGCGAAATTAGATTTTCCTGGTATAAAACTGAGCCGAACAGAGCTACGGCTCTCACATCTGCCGCGTCCCATTTCCAGCACGTGCAGCGACTACAGTTTTTAATATTGGCAATTAGGCAGGCACGGTCCCTTGCATACAGCTATAGCTACATCTACACCCACACCTCCACCTGTCCAATACACCACGACTTTCGTATATATAACAATTCCGTTAATATTAGCTAAACTATTTTTTCAGAATTTTTGATAAATTCATATATTCGCAGGATTTTGCGAAAACTAATTTTACAGGGTGACTAGCTATAATTTAACAATTACCTCACACCCAATAATTTCTTCTCTTTTTTTTTGTTTGTCTTTTTTTGTTTGAATTCACCCCTTCAACCCTTCGAGCCCTGCATTATTTTTTTTTTTCATCATTTTCCCTTAGCCTGTGAATTTAGAGATTCTTTAAAATAACTTTTGGATAAAAAAAAGGCTTGTAGGTACCATTCTTCGAATTCTTAATAAATTCTATCGCGAAAAATTAAGGAGTAGTATAGAAGAAAAGTCGGGCTGATTGAAAATGACAAAAATTTGATCTAATGGTTTGGGGAGAGAATTTTCTTGAATCGAAAATAACGAATAGAGGAAATGCCGGAAAAATCTTCCCTATATTGAATGGGGGAATAATTTTATCGATAAAAGAAATGTGAAAAGAAAAATAAAAAAGGAGGAAATGAAGAATCTTACTCTAATGTTTATAAAAGTGATTTAATTAAGAGAAGGGAATTGATATTAAATTGGCCTAGCTATATACTACTCGAGTTTTACTATCCGTTTATTCCCTGTACATAACTGAAATAATAAATTACCATAGAAAATGTAAATTAGAATTTTATTACTAGGATATTCTATTTTATACCTAAGGTTTTGCTATGGTATAGTAATATAGCGAATCTTGCACACATTAGGCTGTTGCAGATTTCCACAGACGTTGTTAGACGAGGAAACAAGAGATAACCGAGGGTTCTATGAAATACAACTCAATGTACGCTAGTATAAGTACCTAATGCGATTACAATGGGCGACAGTTGTTGGTTGGTGCATGGTAAGGCATGGTATGGGAAGGATATGGTTTCTTACTTATATCGAGATATCTGTAGCTTCTTGTATAAGTACAAGTTTTTCTATTTCTTTTTTTTTTTTTCTTATTTTTTTCCAGATTTTCCTTAAGCTGTAGATGTGGAACGTAGCCGCATATCCTTGCGGTATATAAGGATATTATTTTATAGTTTTATATCGTACGTATAAGTAGTGGGTTGAAAAATGGAAAAAAAAAAATGCGTGGCTAAAGTTTTCTAAATTCGAAATAACAAAAATTAGAAAAAAAAAAAATGTACGTTCCTGTAGTCGGGAGATAAAGCGATTATAAGAAAATCTTGCCGCAGAACGATGAAACGTCTACCTATATCTCTTTAGATATATCGAAGAACCTCAAAGCGCGACGACAACCCAAAACGCTTATTTTTTTGTCACCGTGTGCGAAGATTAGAAAAACCTTTAAAAATCGATAGGATATAGAGGAAAATACTTGTGTATAAAGGTAAAGCGAATAATCAAACGATCTAAAGGCATGCGGGGTAACGCGCTATCAATAAAATGATGGGGTTGTGTTATTCGTAGGGGGTTTGAAAGAAAGAAAGAAAAAAAAAAAAAACGAAAGGAAAAGGAAAAACCAGAACTGGTATCGAGAATCGAGAAAATGAGGGCGAGAATCGAATAGAAAAAAAAAACAAAAAAACTTTCGCGGTAATATAGATGAGAGTGCGAAAACTACATACACATGCGAATAGAAAAGGAGAAGAGGGTAAAATAGGTAAGAAATAAGGGAAGAAAGATAGAAAGAGAAAATCGCAACCATTCTTTGGATCCTAATGACACAGCGGGGCTCAGCCACGCGCGCTACTGGGATAACCAGTAATGGTTTTATACATTTCACTTACGGCTTACGGTTTTGCACCTTGATTTAGAGATGATCTCCGAGACGGTTTCGCGAGTCAAATAATAAAAATAAAAAAGAATTCTGTGTCACAGAAGGACGATATGTGGCGATAAAAAAAAGTCTTAAAAAAAAAAATCGTCTTAACGAACCTTTCAAGATCCTGTAATTATCATATCTATACATATGTAATAAAAAAACGATGTCTAATATAATCACTGATGATTTTTACTTGGTTTCTAGGTGCCGGAATTCTATATTGAAAAATTTTTTCCGAACAAAATGTAAATTTCAACACGTATAAAAAATAAAATCATATTAGGTATATACCATTAGCGATGATACCTACATCCTGGATAAAATTACCAAAGATCGTTTCGACTCCAGGTTAAAAAAAGGAAAAGGAAAAGGAAAAAAAAAAACGTTTCGAGTTACTTTTCAAGGAAACACCTGCTTCCTGAATGAACCTTCTTCCTTTTTACTCCGCACCATACATCGATAAGTCGAGAACAAGGATAGGAAAAGTATATCTGTTTTATAGCTTGGAGGGTAGTCCACCCTTAAGACGTCGATACTCGATATTTAGGGAAGTAAAAATCGAGGGAAATTCGATATTAAAAAGGTTGATAAAGTCTCGTGATTCATACTTTGAATATTATTATTTTTTGTTTCAACTAATATTCTCTTACGAGAATTAGAAAATTATTTTTTTCGTATATTTTACGATATAGGTATGGGGAAACTAATATATTGATAGAATATCAATAAAACGTGAATATAAGAAAAACGTATAATTTTTTTCCTTTTGCTAAACAAAGAAATATATAATCAAGGGTTGTATATTTTCTAGAGGTAAATCTAGTATATGAGGTAAAAAGGTAAAGGAGGTTGATAGATCGATGAATGGATCCGCGGGTGATGTAAGGAATAAAGCAAGAAAGATATAAATAAATAAAGAGAAAAAGTGAAGAAAGTACGAGTGAAGGAAAAATAAGGATAAGATTGATGCCGTGAAGTAAATTGAACTTTACCTAGTGACGACAGGACGGGACGAGACGGGACAGAAAAGAAAAGAACAAAAAAAGGAAAGGAAAGGAAAGGAAAGGAATAGGACAGAAACAGGACACAGTCTCTAAATAATAATAATAATAATAATAATAAGAAGAAGAATAAGAAGATGAAGAAAAAAAAAAAACCAACACGGTAATAAGAACGGGGGAGGGATAATAAGTAATAACAATAACACCGTGACGAGAAATAATAACAAGAAAGAAATATAAAGGTTTTGCGGTGGAGAGGGTAGGTAATTTATTTTTCAGCGAAAAATCTACCCCGCAACGTCTAGTTCTCATATTTCTTCTCGTCCCTTTTTTTTTTTCTATTAATGAAACGAACCTGGTGTTGCCATTGCTGCACCAGAACAGCGGGGGTAGTAGTTCTCGAAATACAAAAAAAATAAAAAAATAAATTTACACCCACCCTTAATTTATATGTATAGGGTGTAGGGTGTAGTGTGCACAGGTATTATATTGCGTGAATTAATATCTGCTTTAGTTCAATAGTTGCGAATACGTTAGATGCGTTTATATACGAAACGGTTAACCCCTAATGAATTATTTATTTAAAATATATCTCCTATATGGACCAAGGTTCGAGGGTTGAAGGTGGAGGGTAGATGTGCTCTACCATTGTGTACTGACTTTGGTACGGCGTCGTTTCCGTTCAAAGTTCTTCTTCAATAGAGGCGATAGAACGCGTTTGGAATTCACCACGTTTTAACGGTACCTATATATAGATGCGAGGTTAAAATTAAGGGTTGAAAAAAATTGTAACTGATTTTTTCTTTTTTTTTACTGTGATTGTTTTAATTTCAACAGCAAGAGAAGATGAAAAAAAAAAAAAAGGAAACTAAAAAAACTGGCTACTCACGTCGGAAAAGCACACAACTGTTTCGGCGTGGGTATCGTGAACCCGTTTTTTGGTAAAAGTTTGGTGGTCCTACTTGAATACTAAGAGCCTGTTCCGCGTAGGACCGAATAAGCTGAGGGTTGAGGGCTGAGAGCTAAGGGCTGGGGGGGTTGAAGGCCGAAGGTAATCTTTGGTTCTTCATGGCGCGGCTGAACGCGCCGGAAGGTATTGTCATTAAGCGAAATAGGTTTTGGAACTTGATCAGGATTCAGGACGGCGGGTAATTCGTTTTGACGAAACGAGCCGAGATTACGATATAGAGTAACGCGGACTCTGATCGTATTCTCAATACTATCAAATAAATCGATACAATTTTCACGTAAAGATTGACCGAATGATTTTTAACAATAACTATGATAATAGACGCGATCCGGAATGATAAAGAAAACAAAAAGGGAAAAGGATATAAGCTAATAGAATAATTACTCCATTTTTTAAAAATTTCTTTCTATTTTTACTAAAATATGAAAAAATACTTATATCATACATGTATGTGAGATTTTCAAAATAACTTTTTACCCACGATAAGAGGATTTCATTTATCTAAGATTCAAACTCGGTATATAAAATTTATACGGTATATTTTTGATTTAGATTATGTCATTCGAAAGTTGGCAAGGCTCTCTTTGGATAAGATCCAAAAATAAAAATAAAAATTTTTAAACCATTTACAATTTTTCCTTCGCGAATAATATTATACGTATATATAGGTATATAAATATAATCTGATATTTTAACCGCGAGATAATAGACGAGTTTATTTTTTCGAAATTTCAATTTTATTATAGAAATTTTTGGCACGTTTTTTACACACGATTCGTTTTAAATAGCGAAACTGTTATAAACGCGAAGAAAAACTGGGGTATAGCGAATTGCGGATATTAAAAAAAGAAATTAGTTTTTCATTGCATCAAAATGATCGTCAGACGTGTCTTTGAATTTGTAAATCCGGAAAATCTTTTCAATCGCAGTACTTCCGTATCAAAAAAAACTATCACATTTTATATACACGAATGAAAATGTATAGATATATACATTCGTATACACGTGCATATATGTATATGAATGCCTTTTTTCAATATGAATTTTGATTATAAGTAAAAAGAAAAAGAAAAAAAAAAATAGAAAAGAAAAAAAGAAGAAGAAAAAAACGTGGAAAAAGAAACGAAAACTCTTTTTAAATCGTTCTCTTTTATATATAAGGAACTGATTGTGAGCTTGCGAAGGACTATGTTGCTGCAAAGACTCGTCGTCGTTTGCTCCTGTTTCCAGGATAATACCCAGAGAACCAAAGAGCGGAAAGCAGAGAGAGCAGCAGCAGAGCCTGCGCGTAAGGGTAGGCGTCGGCCAGGGTATGAGAAACGACGCCGGTTATCCTCAGTGCGATGCTGGCCGTCGTTGAAAGCGCGGAAAAAAAATAGCGTAATTTAAAACAAACAAAAAAAAAAATGAAAAATAATAAATAAATTGAATAGTAATAATAATAATAATGATAATATTAATAATAATAATATAATAGAATTCTCTTCAATTGTTGTTACTGGTTTTTGAAAAAACCAAAAATCAAAAAGTAAGATTGAAAAATTAAAATTTTTAGTATAGTTGGTAATAAGAGGAGATGAAATTTTCATGCTGTAATCGATTGCATATATATGGTGACGTATGGAATAATTAGATTTTGCAAATATTGATATCGATTTGTATTTTTAATTTTTGTTATTTTATTTTATTTTTTCTAATAATTCAGGGAGGGCGGGGGGGTCTTTGGTTGGCTTTGAAAAGTTGTTGAATTATTAATATACTTCTGAGGTAATAACGATGGTGTGGCAAGAGTATGCTTCGACGTAATATCCGCCCTGCTGACGGATCTAATCAATTAAATTATAATTAATTGCGGAGGGATGTCGGTACGCGTAAATTTTCCACGGTACATATACCTATAGTACTATAGGTATATATAATATATATACTATATCAGTACGTCGACGAACAAACATCGTCACTATCAAAGTCTCAAATTTCATTATATTTCGTTTTTCCTCGAATTTTATTTTACTTATATTCTTTAAAAATTAAAGAGCTTCCTGACAAGGAAAAAAAAACTTAGTCTTTAATATTTTATCCTGCGGGAATATATCTGAGGGGTAATAAATTAGTTATATATTTAGAGAGGAGAGAAAAAAAAAAAAAAACAAATCGTCAGATATCAGAAAAATTTTCATTCAATAATCTCAACGTTATATAGGGGATAAATTTTTATTTTCAATTTTAATTTACCCTCTTCTTCGCGTTCCTTTTTCGTTTTCCTTTTTTTTTCTTTTTCCTCTTCTTTTAATATTCTTTAGAATTCAAAAAACTTTATCAGAGGTAGATTGCTAAAGACTGCTCTCGCGTCGAAAAGAAGAAGAAGAAGAAGAAGTAAAAAAAAAGAGGCAGAGGTAATACGATTCGATGAAATAATTCTCAAACGGCAAAGGAATTACGAATTAAGAAGGACTCTCTTCCTCAAAGAAAATATAGGGTCCCCCTCTCCCCCCCCTTTCCTCGTCGACCCTTTGCAATTAGTTAAATTTCTTTTCATTGGTAAAGAATTAGTTAAGCTAGAAAATAGGATAGGAGAAGTATGATAAAATGAAAAAAGATAGAAAGAAAGCAAAGAAAAAAAAAAAAAAAAAAAGAGGTAAAAACCGAAAAAGATAAAAAGGAAGAAATATCCTGCACAGAATTTCATTCCAATTTATCGGACCAAGACTCTCTTTCGTTTTTCTTTCGTTATTTCGTTCTTTCTTTCTTTCTTTCTTTATTTTTAATTTTTTTTCTTTTTTCTTTCTTTATTTTTTTTTCTTTTCCTTTTTCCCTCTCGTGGGGAATCGAATCCCAAGCTATCTGAACTCGTGCCGGCCTACTACGTGAAAAATCTACTAAAGCAGGACCATCACGGGTAGCAATGTGTGTCTAGGTTCACCCCGGCTGACGTCCGGGTCGCGGGGGACGCCCAGGAAAACGGCAAGGCACCCGGCCACCCCTTAGCCCAACTAGATCGTTACCTAGGGGACTTTATAGGGACCATTATCAGCAGCCGGCAGTCCGGTCCTCCAGAGGCTCTCCTTTTCTCTCTTTAGCTTTATCTTTGCTTCTTTTTTCTTTTTTCTTCTTCTTCTTCTTCTTCTTCCTTCTCATTCTCTTCAGCCCCCAGACCACTTGCAAGTTACTTTTCTATTCGTCTCGAGATTTTTTGTACCAAATTTTTTAGAAAAACCACAAAGAAGAATGAAGAAAAACAAATAAAAAAAATGACTTATACTCTTTACCAATAGAAAAGTCAGTCAGAATTTTTCAAGCAAACTTTTCGCTTTTCGCTTTTCCCTTATCTTCTAAATTTTGATTTTCAAATTTAATGCTAAATATATAACTAGGGGGTAGAAACGTTGGCATAAGGCGTGTGTAGATATATATAATATATATGTATATTAAAGTTAGTTACAGGTATATGCAGAGCAGTAGTCAATTAGCATACAAAACAGAAACATTTGCGTTGATATTAGCTCGTACCTCGGTCTTCAGTCCTCGCTTCTATTACTTCGTATTCGTCTATCTATTATATATCTATATCTATAAGCGGTAGATATAGAACCGCGACAAATCTCGCGTGCGGTAAAACAAACCGATATATATATATATACACATATAAATTATCAACTCTAGATATAGTTCATCCTGTCATCAGTTACCTAATGACACCAATAATAATCTAAGTTTAATAAAATGACATGATGAAAAGTGAAAAAAAATCATATTAAATGACAATGAATTAATGACACCTCAATTCATTTATGTATATATATATATATAAAATAATTGCCGATCCACGTCCGATGTTTAGTTTAACCCTAAGGTATAAGGTGGGGCCTCCAATCACTTAGCTAATCACTCGAGGCAGCCCCTTTCTAAACTGTTATCAGTCTGGGTTCGTGGATGACGCCTGATTTAGCAGGGCGTGTGCTAGTCCTGATTTTAGTTCTAGGTGGGTATACGGTTCCGTAGCTTTAGTAGGTGGTAGGTAGGTAGGTATGATTCTCTCATACTGGAATTCTCCAAGTTAGGGTAGAGAAGTAGAGAGAGCAACGGATTCCGTAGCTTAGCTAGAAACTCAACGGGGTACGGTTGCCAGGTAATGCCTTATCGACCTGATACCTAGTCTCAAGTCAAAGGGTATAAAGCAGAGCAGAAGTCTCACCGATGCGACTTCACCACCAATCCTTAGATTCGCGTGATACCTTGACGATTAGTTAAGTTCAATCCTCGCCTAGCCTAGCCTAGCCTAGCCTAGCCTCGCCTCGCCTCGCCTAGTCTGAGTTAAGGGATGTAGGAATTACCGCCGTGTGATATAATAACGATAATTATTATCACCCAATCGAGATACGCGGTGAAAAAAAAAAAGTCTAAATGTATGAAAACGAAAATAGGAACCGTTTTATTTCTCATATTTATAAGGGAAACAATTTTCTTTCTTTTTTTTTCTTTTCTTTTCTTTTCTTTTCCTTCGTTATTAGATATAGACGTGTAGCATAATACTCAGACCGCGCAGATGTTCGCGACAGAATTTCATTAGGGAAGGACAGCCTTTCATTCATATTAATGTCTAGGTAGTTGCGGTGGGTCGATCTTAATTTCTGGATAATACAATTACACTCGACGAGCCTTCTCTCACAAACCTTCGAGTAAATTATTTCACCTGTTTTACTGATTAATTGAATCCTATGTTTATCCTATCTCCTCTGCATCTCCCTTCATCCCTAGGTATATCTAAAATCCAGATATAAATACCCCAAAAGAAATCTATAGAATAATCTCCGGTAGATCTTTAGTCCGATCAGTTATCGGTTCGACTTGTAAAATCGAGGGTAGTTTATTTATTTTTTTATTTAACCCAGATCCCAGTCTGGTATGAAATGTAAAAGAAAATGGGTCATATTAAAGGTTCATTAGGGCGGAGGGCGTCTATAGTACAACTGGCGGTTGGTATCTGACCTAAATTCACGTAGGTTCGACGTCGGTTGCACCAGCACCAGCAGCAGTACCATCAGCACCATGAGAGTCAGAAGCTGTAGAAGTATAGAGGCATCGAGGGCGGTGGTTTTTGGGGCTAGAAAAGAGGTAGGGGTTGACGTAGTTTGAACGTTCGGTTATTCGCGATTCGGAAGCGCAGGCGTCGGTCCGCGGCGCTCCCACTACCCTGCGGCGCACCCCTGACGGCGGGGAAGCGTCGCGACGCCCGCCGTCGGCTGCACAGTACGGGCCCGGATGCCCAGCCAGTAGTACACCGACGGTTTGGTCATACAGTTCGAAAAATACTCGGGTTATACATTCTTGATATAATATTCTTATATTCTACGATATCCTCGTATCTAAAGCTCAAACTATTTTAAGAAAAGTTTAAAAAAAAACAAAAAAAAAAACCAAAGAAAAGAAAAAAAAAAACATCTCCGATAGGGACTAGGGGATAACGGACTGATAATAAAATTAATCAACACCTAAAGGACGAACGAAGATTACAATATCATTTCTACCATCATTTTGCAGAATCTATATTTCTGCATAATTATATTTTTTTCACAAAAATTCAAGGGTTATACCGACTAAATGGTATCGACGATTTTTTCGAATTCAAATTCAGAACCGTGAATGAGATATAGAATTCTTGGCTTCTCTAAATCGTCCGGATTTAGAAGAATTAGAAATAGGATTTGAATTATTTATTTCTTTTTTTGTTCCTCCCCGTCTTTGGGTCCAGATGAATTTTTATTCGTCATCACTTTTTTTTTTTTTTTTTGATTCTGTCCGTTTATAAAATAATTTTTTTTTCTCATTTTCATTTTCATTTTCTTACCCCCAATCTCTTCTTTTCTCAACTTATATCAAAGCGACGATATTATACTGATATAATACCGACACTGAACACCGCGTGGTAAAGATCAACGCTCCGCATATAGGCCGACTTCTGGCCGACGGTAAAACCGCGTGACGGCGTGCGTCGCCCTGACGAAAATATCGTAGAGAGAGAAAGAGAGAGTGGACGTCGTCCGAATCTCTGTAATCTTTAAATCAAGGCGAAAAGTTTTTCCATACCCGTTCACACGGTGTATATGATATGATATATATATATATATATATATCTTGCGTTTTTACGTTTTTCCCCTTATTATTTTTTCTTATCCTCCTCTCTCTTCCACCCCCACCCCCCCCCCCGCCATCAGCCCCCCCACGGTAACATTGATTTTCATTTTTTGACGGAAAATTTTGTTAAAGTAAAATATATAATACCGTACCAAAAAGAAAAGAAATAAAAGAACAGAAAAAAAGCATAAAAAAAAGAAAATGATACGAGAAAAGATTTTCCGATTATATGCGCATCTCGCAATGTCAAATCCGCGAGTCTTTACGCCTTTGACGTTACAGACTCGATGGTATATGTGTCTCGTTGTGAGTGTGCGAGAGACTGGAAATAACTCTGGGACAAGGAGGGTAGGAGGGTGGTGGGAGTTAGGATATGGCGACGTGAAAAATTTGCCGAATCAATGTAAAAAAAAGAAAAAGAAAAAGAAAATGAAAATGAAAAATAAGAAATATCAGAGAAAACTTACGGATTGAAAAAAATTACGTAGAATTATAGTAGATGATCGATTCGGGTGATTGAGAGAGAGAGAGAGAGAGAGAGAAAATGATAAGTAAGGGTACGTGAATGATGAGTGAAAATTGAAAATTGAAAAGTCTGAAAACAATTATTAAATTCTACCGATCCGCGAGATATTCTCCAGCATCCGAATTATTCAAGGTACGATAGAAAAACCAAAATTCTTCTATATTCATCTTATAATTAATAAGAGTTTAAATAATTTCTTTTGATTATATGAAGGCGATTTGATATGGTAAAGCAAACGAGAGAGATGGATAAGAAAAAAAAAAAAAAAAGATATGACCGGTTGGTATTTATTCATATCCATATATTCATATGTATATATGTATATATTTATACATGAATACAGAATCGTCGTTGAAAAGTATGCATAAATGAGAACACGGTCGGCGTTGTGATAGTTTTGGACTAGAGATATATTTAACACGGTGGTCTCGCGTTACCGAGATATATCTTACGAGATACAAAAATAGACGGGGGAGGTTCCTCTTTAAACTCGAGTTGGTACGTAAAAAGTTTGTGAAGAAGAAGAAAAAAAAAAAAAAAGAATTAGAGAAAAAAACAGAAAGAGAAAAAAAACTTTTCAAGCCCACGTATTTATTTTATTAAATAATATAATTCTGTAGAACAAATTTATCTTCGCTACCTACCCCTATCGCCACCCTCCAATACCCAACCAACCTTTCTGTATTCCTTTACCAAGGCTTTTTCCGTCTGTCTTACGACTAATTGAATTTCATTTCATTCAGTTTAAATGAAATTCAATTTATTTTCTCATTTTACACAGCGACCTATTTATTTCTCTCTCTCTCTCTCTCTCTCTCTCTATGTCTATATTGAATTGGTGAAAATATAGGAGGCGAGATAATTATCGGTTATAAGAATCTCATAGAATTTGAAAATTTTAATTAATTAATACGAGAAACAGATATTATAATCACGTCGTTCTAGTCGCGTCTCTTAATTTCTTTTTTTTTGTTTTTTATCTCGGAAAGTAAATTGTACTTAAAAAAAAAAAATTTAGTCTTTGAACTTTCAACCCTTTTATTCATCTAACCTGATAGCATTAAGCTGAGATCTCATAACGAGGATAAGAGAAAGGTAGATGGGAGTGTAATTATGTGAAATACCAAGGAACCCTAAGAATCGAGAAAATTCTGAAACTTTTGTGTCTGTGTGCTCGGGGGGGTTGAAGGGTGGGCATAAAAAACTACAACTGAGAATTGAACTGTCTGCAATAGGAGGAAAAGTTCATCGAACAAGATGAAAATGAAGATGAAACTGAAGATGAAAATGAAGAAGAAGAAGAAAAGAGCGGAAATAACGCGTAATGTTAAGCTTAGCTGGTTGAACACGGGTCAAATATATCGCACGATTGAGGCATTTGGTCCCCTTCAACCAGCTGTAGTTGACATTAGACCACACATCGCTATTCCATCTAGATGTCAAGTATACACCAACACACACATTTATATATATATATATATATATATATGTATGTATATATAAATCTTCGCCAAGTGTTCTAAATCGAACTTCGAAGAAGAAGAAAAAAAAATGAAATTTCGATGTGTAGTGCGACGAATTTTGCGATATAAAAAATATAAACGAATAAATATAAAAAAATTGTGTTTAAATAAAAGTCAAAAGTGGATGTGTTTCTGGTGATAATTAGTAAATGAATTGAAATCTGTGATTCACGAATTATACAGCCTATTTTTTTTTTTCTTTTTATTTCGATTTTGATTTTAATTTTTTCTTTTTTCTATCTAAGAGTTTTTTTTTAAATTTTTTTATTCTTTTCACGATCTGGTACGGTAAAAGAGAAGGGGGAAAAAGACAAGAAGAAAAAAAAAAAGCCCAGAGAGAGAGAGAGAGATAGAGGGAAAAAAAGATACATACTAAAAGTATTTTCTCAAATTTATTATACAGCAGTCGTTTTCATTTCGTATGATTACGTAAATCGGTGGTGTACGCACCTGTCCGTTTAAAATCTTGGCGTGTCTGCACAGTGTGGAACCACCCAATTTATAAATAGAAAATACAGTATAATTTTAGGTTTCGCGTAGTTGTCAAGACAGCCTTTTTTTTTTATTTCATTTTATTTTATTTTTTTTACGTCCAATCGAATATAGAGCGAGATAAAGAAAAATTGTGGGAAAGAAAGAAAAGAGAAGAGTAGAAGAGAAAAAAAAAAAATATAATTTAAAAAAAGCAAAACTTTCTCAAGTTATAATAATAAATCGCGAGACTTCAATTTTTCACCAAGAGAGAGACGTATAATATTTCGCGATGTCCATATACCGAGATTGAAATAGAGGTAAAATAAGAGTAGATTGAAGTAAAATATAATAGATAGTAAAGAGTAGAGTGCAGTAAAATACAAGAGCAATTATTTTTAAATTGTCCTCTATAGCAGCAATAATAATTATTCCACTAATTATCTCGGGTGGGTTATTATATTTAATTGTATAAATTTTTACAGCGACGCCTATACACGTCGACTGTCTGTATACTTACATTCACACAGAGATGCGAGACGTCGTTTAAAAGTGTGACAGAAAAAAAGAAAAAGAAGAAGAAGAAGAAGAAGAAGGAATTTCCCTCGTCCGGTTCGATAATTGAGTAGTTGTATTTTTTTTATTTTATGTAATTTTTCATTTTTTATATTGTTATCATTCATCCTTCTTTTGATTATAATATAGAGAAGAAAGAGAAAGGGAACAAAAAAAAATCAAAAATGTTGAAAATCACTCGAAAACCCAATTGAGCAAATTTAATTTCGCGATATTATCAAACTCTGATCTAATTAAGTAAAAACATTTGTAATTAAATTGTCGCAAGTATCAATTTGAAAAGTAAGGGTTTATGTGTGCAGCAGGGGTGAAATTGTGAATATTTCGCGGTATAAGTATACTGAATTAAATTGGCAATGGAATAGTCAAATATCGTGGTGAAAATTAATTTGACAGTAAAAGTTGTTCGAGGTGGTATAAAGTGTTGTAACCTCGTGTTTAAGATAGAATTGAAATCCTTGAACAGATTCTAATCAAATATAAGCCACTGGTAGCTGCAAGTATATAAAACCACCCTCTAGTCTAGATTGTGCTAGCTGAGTATATATATTTCACATTTCTCTAAACCCAAATCTATTTTAATTAGATTTTATCCTCTCCTCCCTTCCCACCCCATCTTCCCGGGTTGTATGGGTACCTATGATTAATTACCATGAAAGCAATAATAGTTAATTACAAGGGAAATTATTTTACCTCCAAAGGAGCTGACGACCAGCTTTGAGTTTCGGCTTTAAGGATTTACCCAGGTCATAGGTCTCGAGGTTGAGTTATGGCTTGACTTAGGGTCATCTTACCTTACCTGGGGCTTAAACGGGACCATATATTATTTTATAGTGATATTATATTATCATTGCCATACATACTACGTTCGTAGATTATTTTTTTATTATTAAATATAGAGCAAATCGTACCTCATTCAAAGAATACTATTTTATTATCAAGCTGATCTGTACCAAAGTAGAATTTTCAATTATTCCATAATTTATTTATTTATTTTTTTTCTTTTTGTTTTCAACGAAACTACCCTTGCCAAAGTAAGTGGTGTAGCATAGAAAACAAGATACAGAGTGTGTCAAAAGGAAAGTCCAAAGAAAGTTTGTCGAAAGTGTTATGGAGTAGAGATCAGAGTTGGAATTTGAAAGGAAGTTTTTAAAGTTGTTGATGAAAATTTCATTTCATCTAAAACATACCCTACATGATGTGTGCGGTTCTGGCGTTCTGTGGTGTAGGTGGTTACGGGTACACACCCCCTCAGGGTTGAATTTTCGCTTTGAAATAAGAGCCAGACGTGTACAAATTAGGTTGAGTGCATTTCAGTTTTCAGTATACCCACTTCAAAGTAGCTAGAGTAATGTAATCTTCGCGGTACTCACCTCCACCGTTTTCGTTATATTATATATATATTTTTTTATTTTTTACCACTATTCTCTTTCATCCTTTTATACATTTTTTTCATTCTCTCTTTTTCTCTCTATCCACGGGATGACGGAAATTATATCGAATGATCGAATGAGAGTAATCAAATTTTCAGAATTTTATGATCAGGGGTAGCAAAAAAAAATAAAAAACAGAATGAAACTTAAAATAATAGTCAAGAAAATTAGTATTCTTCAGCTTTTCATATTTAGTTTGATTTTTGGTAAAAATCGAATTATGAATAGCGTGAGATTGAAGAGATTGTATAAATCAAGGAGAGCCACGCCTCGTACTATACGACTAAGATCCCTAAACACGCGAGATATTAACCCCTACTAAATAAGTATGGTTTGAAAAAGGTATAAAGAAAATAATATCGATATCGTGATGATAAAACGTAGCGAACATAATGGGGCAAAGAGAGAGAGAGAGAGAGAGAAAAAAAAAAGAAATATAAATTAAACGAAAATTTGTAAAATTTTGATAATCATCAAAGTTAAAATAATCCCTTAAGGGTAAATAAAGTCCGAAGAGAATGTGAATAGCAAAAGACGAAAGAAGAGCTAAGGGTGTGCATTGATAATACGCCCTTGTTGGTGGGGTGCGGAGAGGTTGACGGTGGTTTAGGGGTTAGCAGGACAAGGGAGGAAAGAAGTGGAAAGAGCAGGAAAACGCAGGGAGGCGCGTCACTCACAGCTGACACCCTCGCCGTCAGCCTCGCCCTGGCGTTCAACGTCACCTAGATTAATGTTTCCCTTTACTTAAAGTCTGAAGCAGCACGTAGAGGAATACAGAAAGAAAAAAAAAACGAGAGAGAGGAGAGTTGGAAAACGCGACGAAACGCGACACCCCTTGCTGTTTCTTTTTTTTTTTCTTCATCTTTTCAGTTTTTTTTTTTTACTTTTCTTTTCGTTTGTTCTTCTTGTTTTAGACGTTGTTCTTATTCTTGTTCTTGACGGGTGAGTCGAGTCGAGAGTCGAGTCGAGTTTTAGCTCTTTGTATAATGACGATTAGTCGAGGAGGAATATGCGTGGGGGCAGTATGATGATTTTGATTAAAAATTTGAAATTTGAAAATGTCATTCGTATGATAATATCACTGAGAGATTTGAATTTTATTGATAATTCGTATATGGGTATCAAAAAACCGCGAAGTGAAATTTTCCGCGAATTTTTCACCTACGTTGAAAATTCATTAAACCTTTGAGACTTGACAGAAGATATAGAGATCAACGAAGACGAGCTATATTCATATAAGGGATGGGGGATGAAAAATAACTGGAAATTTGTATATACGATTTTAAAATAAAATCAATCAAAATGAAATGCTAGTCTTTAAGGGATGAAAAAGAGACAAGAAACACAAATAGGTGGAAAAAAAAAATACAAAAAAGAAACCGTGGGACAACTCGAAGAACAATATGTAAATTGTCACAGAGTGGATATAAGTTGCTCGAGTCGTAACCGCTATACGCGCAATATCCGTATATATATATATATATTTCGTATATATGGGTGAATGTATTTCTATGAGTATATATACATATATATATATTTTGCGTATAACAGAGAAAGGTAAATGTAGTCGTAGAACGAGGGTAGGTATAAATATATATATAATATATATGTATATACATACACCATATACATGTTCAAGACATTTGAATATAGAGTATCTTTACCTATATCGCGGTAGAAAGTGACATTTCTCAAAAATTGAGGTGAATCATACCCCCATAAACATAAAACCATACAGCAGCATACGTTTGTTTTTTTTTTTTCTTTTTTTCCCTCTCGTTCTCTGTAATAAAACGTGACATTTTTTTTTTTCTTTTCTTTCTTCAAATTATCTCCCTCTTATATTATTAAATTTTCGTTCAATATATAGGGTGATATTAAAAAATGTTGTTCAGTAATTTAAATTTCGTAGGTATATAATAATCCAAATAGTAATTGGAAAGATTTAACAAAATTATGAAAATGGTAGAAGGGGTGAAATTAGACAAGGTATTTTTATTTTTTTTTTTTCATAAAAACCTTTTCTATAGCAATAATACCCAGGTTTTCTATCATTACACGATTTTTTAGAACAGGGGGTTTTTTTTTTTTACCTATTGACATAGCCGAACGATACACAATATAAATTCTAGGCAATGGATCGCGTCGAGATTGCCTGTACCAACTACTAGATACGTAGCTACTAGGTATGTACTACGTAGGTAGGTAGGTTTCGTCGATTGTGGGTACAGAGTTAATATTTACTCAACTCGTAGAATTTGCGCGAACCGAATGCGCCCACGATTCCCAGTTCTGCTATCACTCGTCCCTTGAAGAGGAGAAGCAAAAAGAAAAAAAAAAAAAAGCACAACCCCCTGCCTTTCGTTAATTAGAAAATTCGAATTTGATTTTGATTTTTCCTTTTTTTTCACCTAATATTATTTAATCTCGTCTCTCGTATGGAAGAAAAGAGTCGCTAAATGTAGAATCGTATATAAAATTTTGCGATAATTTCAGCCTGCTACAGAGGCATATAGTAGTCGTCGGTACACATATACCCTATATACATGATGATACTGGTGTATGATTGTACTTTGTATAGGTAGTCAAGGTTTAATCCCTTACAAATTGCGTTCTTTGTAAATATCGGCTCGGAATTAATCTGACGTATATCTCTAATCCACGTATCGCTATTGCATCGCGCTTAGACGTTTTAGAAAATAATTCTAGATATTTCATTGCATATTGTTCGTGAATAAAAATCGTTGGTGATCGAGATCCGGGGGTTTGGTAGTAGTGGGTAGAAATAAATCAGTGAATTGTATGTAACGTTGGAAATAATTCGCGTTACGAATTAGTGTTGAATAGAATTTTAGCCCGTGTTCAACCCCGTACCATAGGTACATACCTACCTATAGAAGGGTAGATTTTCTACCCGATGGTATCGCGCTCTATAACCGCAAATATGAAAACCGCATGGAATATAACGCTCTCCTCTTACTCTCCTACCCTCGCTTTACCTTTTACTGCATATCGTTACAATTTCCCTCTCAACCCTCAACGGTATTTGATACCCGTCCAACCGAGGGAGAGAGAAAGAGAGAGAGAGAGGCTTATCGAAACCAAATGACACGTTCGGATGACAAAGTCAAATTTACTACCATATAGAGAAACAGCCCTGTTGTTAAAAAGAGTCGGGGTAATAAAAGCACGAAAAAAAGCCGGACGTTTTCACTTTCCAAAATTCACCCTAAATTCATGCTGAAATATATACGTGGAGTAAATTACCCATAGAATGGATAATACTACCGTTTTAAATAGTTTCACATATCCATATGGTTTTTGATTCTAGTCAAAGTGCATAACGATCTAAATTCTCGTTGAGAAATTAATCCTTACGATATCCAGAATCTGTTAAAATTCGGATATTGATTACACTAATACTTTAACGTCTGATTTGTTGAAGTATATAAAAGCCAGGGCTTAAAAATTCTAGACGATGAAATAACGTATGTGTGGTAAACCAAGCGCGTCTGATAGATCTTTGGGAATATATAAATATATATATATATATATATATATGTGTGAAAGTTAAAGTACCTTTTCCTTCTCGTCTGTGGTAAAGCCGGGAAAGCCGTCAACGACACCTCAATCACCAATCCATTCGGTAACGTCCGTGGTGGTGGCGCCCGTTCTTGGCTTGTGTACATAAACGCGAAATCCATTAACGATACCTTCAATCGCCGTCTTTCCTACTCTACTCTGCTCTGCTCTACTCCGTATGGGTGCGCTCCGAAGCTTTGGGGTAGGTAGTACCTAGCCACATAGCCAGGGTAGTATAGGGCTGGTAAAGCAAATAGAAGCTTTCCCTGACAAACGACGTAATCCGAAACTGCATTAACTCCCTTCGAGCTCGAAAACCAACCACGTAACTTTGATTGTCAGTCAATTTTACCACAAATTTGAAAATGAGGTGCTCACCTTCTCGCCTAGAATAATATACCCCCATACATGGTGGATGTGGTATATATATATATATGGTCGGATTTTCAATCAATTGGATTTGTTTATTCACCCTGGAATCAAAGCTGGCTTTAATTACTATTCTGAATTCATTCCCACAGTAACAGGAAAAAAATATATTTCTATTTTACTGACGAGTAAAAACGAGAAGAGAAAAGAAGAGAAAAGAAGAGAAGAGCCGGATTCACGGCTCGTAGTTTCTGGTTTATAACTATGGAACATCCCACACCATAACTTGTACCTAGCAGGGGGTACGTTGATCCTTGAGCACCGTAACACCCAGACAAGAATTGATACGTATATGCAGAGATAGGAAGAAAACCTCTAGGTGTATATTGTACAGGATATCGCGTGTAGTGTAGTAATGACGATTTGTGGAAAGTATCATCCCTCTAATTTTAAATAGAAAAAGAATTTTTCTTAACAAAATGAACGTATGTATACTATCCGTTCGTTGGATAGAGAAACCCTGAGTAAATCAACATCACTTTGTCAAAGGCTAAGGAGATTGATGCTCTCTGGTGGGATTTCTCGGTTTACTTTAGACTACTCGAGTCTGTATAAGATAGTCTAGTCTCTGGTATCCAGTATAGTTTCTCTTATTTGGTTTTAGGGCATAGAGAAGATCGAGGTACGGGGATGGAGAATACGAATCTAGGATGGAAATGGAAACGGAAGTGGTAGTATAGTATAGTATAGTATAGTATAGTATAGTATAGTGAAACGGTATAATATACTAGACTAGGCAAACAAAAGTCACTAAGTCAGAATCCTAGAGCTATTGCAGAATCCTACCCTAGGTTACACCACGTCTCGTAGTTATACAGTTTCGCGGACGTTACAACGCAACGTCCCCCTTTTCCTTTATCATACCGTTACCAACGAATAGAACGACGTTTCGGTAAAATACATTTAAATGGAGGCCATATCCACGAACCTCTGGGTAGTTTGGGTACAATGATGCCTCCGGTCAGCAAGGACTACAATGGTGGGTTTTTCCCCCATCCCCAAAAAAAAAAAAACCCCATACCTCCACCGCTCTTACCGCTCTCCACGTTCCTTCCTCTGACTATAATTTACCCCTGCTTTGCATATAAAAAGCAACAATGGAAACGGCTTCTAGACCGGTTGGTAGAGCCGCGGTCTCTGAGCGAAAATTTGATTTGTCGTTTCGCGAGTAGAAAATTTGTACCTTTTTTTTTATTTTTTTTATTTTACTTTTTTATTCCAGTATAACAAAACCCGCACAGGAACGGGCGAGGACGAGCCTTTAAATACGAGGACTTTCACGATTGCCTCTTCTTCGTATAAAGAATTGTTTTTTAATCCGTACAAAAGTCCAACGCAGTATTTATTTATTTATTTATTTATTCATTCATTCATTCATTCATTTCAAATCTAATCGAAATTATGTATTATACTATATTGAAAAAATTGAAATCTCTTCGTCGTGGGGGTGAAAATTGTTTGATTTAAAAATAGCGTTCATATAGCATCCGGGGGCGATAGGAAGGTAAAAATTTAAATCAGTTTTACATCGTTGGGTATAATATATCTTACCATCTTCCAGAGAACTGTCTACCTTGCACACCCGGGGCCTCCTCCATCCAGCTCGTTGCATTTTCTACCCGCATCTATTTCACGGACGAATTTCTACCCAGCTAGCTACCTAGCTAGATATAGGGAAAGGAAATCTGGGAAAAGTCTACGTTTGCAGTGCAGTGCAGTGAAGTTCTCTAGTGCAACGTGGAGAAAATTTCTATATAAGTTATAACTTATACGGTTTCCTAATCGCACCTTAGATATATATATATATATATATGTATATATATATATACAGAAATATATATTAGATATAAATATAACGAATAGGGGAAGGAAAATATCTCTCGTTTAACAAGAAGAGATGTAAGATTTTTACCTCGTACTGAGTTTTCACCTGCACCTGGACGAGGAAATAAGAAATCTAAGAAACTGAGAAACTTGGTGATAATATAA
The DNA here is from genome assembly GCA_914767705.2 of Tenthredo notha. Taxonomy (NCBI): domain Eukaryota; kingdom Metazoa; phylum Arthropoda; class Insecta; order Hymenoptera; family Tenthredinidae; genus Tenthredo; species Tenthredo notha. Next base: position 5,434,229 of record OU611921.1, on the reverse strand, counting down.
ATCGAACGAATTAAAAGACACGCGGTGATATAAATCAAAGCTTTTTCTAAGCTTAAAAGAAATAATTCGACTCGCTCGATTCCGAATTTCTAGTTCTTTATTCGAAAGTGGGTTTTGTAAGGGTGATTTAATTATTTTTTATTTTTTTTCCGCGAGATTATCCTTGGTCCTGTATAGTCCGTGCATAAAAGAGTCAGGAAGGGATATATAAGAAGGTGGTAATCTCACCCAGCCACCCACCCTGGACCTACGTAGTTCAGAGCCCAGCGCAGCGCAGCGCGAAGCTGCCCTCCAATTCCAGTAAATCGTAAATTGCAGCTTATCTCGGAAACACAATCCCCGAGCACCATTATCATGCTAATTCACGATTACCTGTCCACCCTTGCACTAACTGACTTCAGCTGTTTCGTAGCCTCGGTTATACCTTGAATTAGGATTAAATTATAATCAACGCACACGGAATTCGGACAACCCCTAACTATAGTTATATGAATCTGTGCAAAAGAATCTATACGAGGGGTTGGAAAAAATGTTGATCCCGTTTATTGAGAAACGGTACTTTAAAAATAAAGCTGTTTCTCGATATATATATATAAATATAATACGATCATTGAATTCTTATTGGTAGTTTTAAGGGATACAAATCGTGGGATATTAACTGCGGCGAAGTCGCGGATCAGGGGGTAGTAAAATAAAGTAAATGGCTGTTGGTTTTATTCGATCCCTTGTGACTGTGCCGTAATGTTACGTAAAGTAACGTTGAACCACTGCCCAGGTTTACTCCAGGGTAATATAGACTTTATCTACGCGCGTGCCAGAGTGTTGGACGATATGTGTTACCGATTAAACAGTTTAACAACCACCCCCCTACCCATTCAGTGTAGTTAACATTTACCGTTTTACCCTCATTTACGTCAAAGGTGGGAAGGGTGGGTAGGGGTAGAAACTTTATTTCTAATTGTTTAACGATTGAGAAAAATTTCAAATCATTTTAAATGAAAATAAAAAAGATTTAAAAAAAAAAAATGGGATAATATGTGATAGAAAAAGCATAGCTGTATGCTTTTAGATTCACATAACATTATCGTGTTCTCTGATCGGAAAGTCAGTTACGAGCCAAGAAGTCTCTCGCGCTACCAGCACATACTCAATCCTGATCTTGACGATCGAATTTACGACCTGGACATACTTCTTCGAGTAGGTAGCTAAAGCGAGTACTAAGGTAACAGCTAAGGGTTCATGCGGCAAGATTTTACAGCATTGATTTTAGAGTATATATATATATATGATATAGGGGATGTTCTGGTGAGAAAATAAATCTCAAATGGCGTATAATAAAATAAATAATGATAATAGGGATGAATTTTAGCGCGATATATATATGTTTTTTTTTCTTTTTCTTTTGCGGTGAAATGCATGTCACGAGTCAAGAAGTCTGTCGAGATATGGTGGAAAAACTCGTGCGAAGAAAGAAGAGAACAGTAAAGAAAAAGTTAGCCAAGCTAGGGGAAAGAAAAAGAAGAAAATAAGGAAAAAGTTTGACGGGCAGACGGCTTCTCTGCTATCTATATACGATTAAACTGGAATTAGATAACGCGAGGGATGTATGGTTCGGAGTTATACCTAGGGTATGTATCCTGGAAAGTTAACTCTTATGATCAAAGTTAAAGTGAGCTTAGATTTGTAGAAAAACTATTTCTTTTTTCTTCTTCTTCTTCGATTTTTTGTGTTTTTTCATAAATTGACAAGGGGGTTGGTTCAAAAATGATCCAAAAAATTTTTGAATATAAATAGAATCTAAAATATCAAGTTAGCTAAGGGTTAGAATTATTTAAAAAATAATTTTTTTTAGTACGGAGGGTGAAAATACAGATCATAGAGTATTAGATCTGACCTAGGGGGATCCTGGCATACCATACAACCAGTTGTTCGCCGTTTTCCACCTTTTTCGAAACATCCCTATAGCTGTGATGGTGGAAGTATCCCCTACCTCCGTATACTGCCACCCCTAATTACCTCGATTTAGGGTAATGTTGTTTTCACTCCCAGCTATCTGTACTCTTCTGTTTAATGTACCGTGGCACCTGCTTGCAGCCTACGTTTAGTACCACCTTGTTGTTTTTTTATTTTCTTTTTTTTTCATTTATTTTTAGCGATTTTTTTTTCCCACTTTTTATTTCATTTCATTTTTTTATTTTCTTTTTCTTGTTTCAAATGCGGAACTTTCATAACCCGAGGTGGTTATAGGACGATGTGGCGTATATTATGGGAATACAGGTACGTATACCCTCCTACTACTCTACGTACGTTTGTAAGCATTTCTCGTTCTCGTTCTTCGTACCTTAGAGGTAGATATATCTATACCTATACCCCACTGCGTGTATACGAAACTAAACCCCGTCTGTAATTTATTGTTAGCTATATATGTAGCTGCACTTATCTTCTACGATATTTATTTCCAACCAAGTTGTTGCAACAACTATTCTACTATATGGTATATATACGGGGGTGTGACCCCGTGCACAAACCCGAGGAGAGAGAGATTACCGGCTTGCAAAACGTTAAGAGGATAGTAATTTTTCATTTTTCATTTTTCACCTTTTCTCTTCTCTCTTTTTTTCTTTCTTTCTTTTCTTTTCTTTTCTGCAAACTTACTAAAGCAAATATCGTTGCCAGGACATAAATAAAGAGAGAGACGAAAATAAAGAAAGAATTATAAAATTCGTCACCATAGTTTATCTTTTCCTTTTAATTTTTTTTTTTTCCTTCTTCTTTCAATTATCAAACAGTAAAATTTGTCTTTAATTCTTTTCCTTTTAAAGATCTACTGTTGTGTTAGTATATAGGTATATAGTAGTACATAATATATAAAAGTATGAATTATTCTGTGATTCGAGAAATTGAAAAGGACGACGACGGAGGAACTTCAGCAGCGAAAAGCTAACAACAAGATAAACTCTCTGTAGCAGCTGTGTAAATGTAGAAAAGAATGGGGGAAAAAAAAAAGGGAAAAAGGGAAAAAGGGAAAAGTTAGCCAATTTTTCGAACTCGTTTCAATTTTCCTTTTTTTCTTTCTTTTTCTATTTCTATTTCTTGATCGGTTTTTTATTTTTATATTATTTTTTTTCCGAGTTTAAAGGAAAAATTAGAGATCATATATTTGACAAAAATAATAATGAAAAAATAGACAGACATGGGATATAAATCAAATCGCATATTATAGATTCGTTGATTATAAATTAGACGAAGGTATATATATATATAGATGGTAATAGCAGATGTCGGTACTGGAAGGAAGGAAGGAAGGAACACACTTGAATGAATTCGTAACGCGGTGAGTTGTAAATCTCTATTGTTCCGGTGCTAATTATTTAATGAATTTAATTAGCGGAGCCTTCACGAATATTATCTACGTCTGTCTGGGAATTCCATTCTCCTATTCTTGGATTTCTAGAACCTCAGGCGTTTATACAAAAAAATAAAAAAGAATAAAAAATGGAATGGTCTTTAAATGTGAATTAAAAAAAAAATTTTATAACTGGTTCAAAAACGATTATAATATTATTCAACCCCATTATTCCTATCATTTTTTTTTTTAACCTTCATTCCCCCCAAGATAAAAAGAAAAATAGAAAATCATACGTCTGACGATCGTACGATCCACTGAAAAACTAGAATTATAATTTTTTTTTTTGGTTTTTCATATTTTTCAAATCCCAATAAATTCTGTACCGCCGCGCAGTTGATATCGTAGGTCGTATGACTATATAGATTTGTTTTTGAGGTTTGGCCAAGAACTGAAATCTCTCGTTGCAAAAAGAAAAAAAAACAGAAACGGGGATCCAACGTGTAGAAAAGTGTCCCGGATAAGCGAGAATACCCCATATATCCTATATACAGTTATACTCTTTCCTAATTATTATTATTATTATTATTATTATTATTATTATTCCTATTCGCATAAAAAATTCGCACCACGTTGTCTATATTTCCCCTGTATATAGATACAGTTCACATCTGTGAATCGATACTCGATATATAAATACTTGATAAATAGGGTGTGAATACCGTCAATAAGTAGGTAGTGATAAATGAATAGCCGTTCGTGGTTGGGTTGGATGAATTAACAAAGGGTAAAATTAGGAGAAACTCGTAAGGAGAGAGAGAGAGAGAGAGGGAAAGAGTTCTGCTCTTTTCCGCGGAGTTTCTTGTTTCCTTAAAACAAAAAAAAAAAAATCCTCTATATCTCCGATTGTTTTTACTATTTTTTTTTTTTTTAGGGGTTGTTTTTTCTTCTTCTTCTTCTCTCTTTCCTCCCCCTGCCCCGTTTCTTTTCTAGCTATCTCTCGTCAAAGGTGAAAATTTTGCTCTTTCGTCTATCGAGGTCTTGCTGCTCCTTCAATTGGCACGGTTCCGGAACACGCGTTTCTAATGCCTATCTGTCTGGGCTCACGGTCGTCGGACTCACCCGCGGGCCGCTATACCAGAATCGCGCTCTCTCCCAGCCGAAGGCTCCTCTTTTTGCCCAGTCCGCACACACTGGGATCAATAATGCACCAACCACTCTCCCTCTCTCTATCTCTCTCTCTTTTTCTCCCTTCTCTCTCTCTCTCTTTCACCCTCAACGATCCCTATCCTCTATCCTTCCTCTCTCTCTCTCTCTCTCTCTCTCTTTCTCTCTCCTCTTTCCTTCGCGGGCCGGGCCACTCCGCCGCCTCGCCACCTACCCCTATTTCTCCTCTCTCTTACATTCGTGAATCTCTCTACCCCTGGGCGGGCGCCGCACCCTCCTCGTTCATGTCTCTGGCCCTGGTATCAGCCCCGTACTACAGCCATAAGGGCTTATACACATATATATATATATATATATATATATTTAATATAAAAAAAATCCTAGTCACATCAATTTATGTAACAAATAGGGTTGAAGAAAAAAGTTGTGCAAAATTTTGCAAAATATCTCCGATAGGTGCGATATAAGTTTTATCGCAAATAAATATACGCGATTTTTTTGATATACTATTTTTATGAGATTTGATTGGGGTACAGATTTTCATATTAATTTCACCCGGAACCATCACGTAGTATAAACCCTGGCACCCCAAGGCCATCTTCGTAGACTCGCAACTCGGTGTACCAAGGGTGGCCGAAAGTTTTATCAATAGCTCCCAGAATAGCGAACGAGACTCGCGGGAGGTAGGTATGTATATAGTCAGGTACTAAGACGACTTGCGATATCGACTAAACTGAACTAGACTAAACTAAACTGAACTTAAACTAAACTAAACTAAACTAAATCAAATCAAACCATAAGATGAGAATGGTAATAGTTTTTTTTTTTTTGTTTTTTTTTTTCTATCACCATTCGGGTTTCATTTAAGGGCGAAAATATATACGAGGTAATAATTTCGCTTATATCTATATTCCGACAATTTTGCAATTATTTTTTTCTTCTACTCACCCCAATGCAGATGAAATTCATACTCAATGTCTTTGACCCAGTTGTCAATGAACTGAAATGAAGAAAAGTAGTTTTCTCTAACTCACCTGAAACAGAAAAGCAAAAACAAAAAAAAACAAAATTAAAAAATTGTGCAAAATTGATAACGAACATTATTAATACAGGGGTAGTAGTAGCGCATTTGTAGTAGGATTTTAAATTTTCAGTACGATCATATATATATATATATATATATATATATATATATATAGGATATACGTATACGTACTAGGTATATATCGTATATAGTATATAGGCGTCGATCGTTCACGTGAGCAAATTTGTAGAGGATTAAACGGCGATTAACGTGTGAGTGACGTTACGACGCGTCAAACTAGCCTACATCTATACACAATTTCAGGGTTGGACAGGGTGGCCAAAACCAACCGATATATATATAGAGAGATGTGTGTATACCAGTGGACAAACTACCATTACCTATCGGAGGCTATCCTAAAATCAAACTAGCCACTACGTACATAGACAGACCTGGTGTTACAGCAGCAGATTTCGACGCGGGTGATAGGGGATGAAATTTGGAATGAGTGAAACAGAAGACGAAAAATAAAACTAATGTACATTTCTTTCGTTTACACAATGCAAACTGCAATTCAAACTATCTTATACAGGGGCGGGGGGGTTGGTTAGATACCCTCGAGATAGTGAGTGAAACGTGGTACCTACTAGCAGTAGCTAGGTTGGAGGTTTTAAGGGTAGGAGAATGTATTCATGGTACGTAAAGTTATGGGGGTAGTTATCGCGCAGCGATAACTCTTATTGCTGCAATAAAGCCTAGGGCCTCTTCCACACCCCCTACACCCTCTTCCTGGTTTCATTCTCGCTCTCTTTCTCTCTCGGTTTCCCTAGGGGCGTCAACTGCTCCCTAGGGAACTCTCGACTCGTTACTATACACGTCCCACACCGCACGCGTACATCAACGAAACAGTACCGACGCCGAAAGGGATGACATTTTCCTAGGGTCTTAACGTGTTATTAAGAAATTATTAGAAAGAAAGAAAGAAGAAAAAAATTCAGATGCACAATAAATTTTCTTACTTTTTAAGGGTTCGGTTGAAATAATCCTGAGGGATTTAAATAGGACAAAGTGCAACGGGAGGGTGGATATGGGTCGGGTTTATATATAAAAAAAAAAAAAAGGTAAGGTAAGCACAAGACGAAGTAAGGAATAGCTACTGGACTCTCTGTATGGGTAGAGGCGAGTAAATTCCCCCAAGGCGCAGTCTGCCCTCTGATTACCGCATTCAACGCAATCTCCTCCATTGTCCTGGCCGCACGTCGCCAAGGACATATTAATATTACGTAGCAGTCGCTTAGAGGATCTCTTTCTCGTTCTCTCTTCTCTACAGGACGCGACAGACTTCCAACTAAATCCAGAGCCTTCGTTCCTCTGCATCCATCCCCCCCCCCCATCAGACCCTTAACGTTCTTCTCTTTCTCGCTCACCATCTACTGCGGAACTTTACTTTTGGCTCCTAAACCTGAGCAGGATGAAACTGCCAACTTTCATCAACGAGATATAACACCCAGAGGTATAATATATCCAACGAGTATACACGAATTATATCTCTAACATTAAACAGAAATTATATACGTGAATTAAACTGCTAGATGATTACAGACCACCAATTCTAGTTTCTAAACCCCTAAAACCAAGACTGTAATAATTTGCTTCGATTAGGTATATCATAAAGTTTAGATTACTGTTTCTAAGCGAGTTTTGAGATACTATGCGGTGTTCATCAGATTTTTAGAAAGGAATTACGTAGGAGAAATTTTATTTTTTCATCAAAATAACGAATATATTTAAATTCTGGGATTTTTTTTTCTTTCTTTTTTTTTTTTCATGAGACTATTTTCAAACGAGATTGACGTTACAAACGGTAGACAAAATATATTTTCATACTCGGGATCCAATTTTGATTCACAACACTTTGAAAAAAAAAAAAAAGACAAAAATAAAATTATAGAATCTAATTTAAATATGCAGATTCACATACGAGGCGTTTATTTTCCTACCTACCTACCTACCTACCTACCCTTAAATTCTGGACATAATTCGAAACATTGTTTCTCCTTTACGACACCTGCTCTACGCTCGATTTATTGCTCTGCGACCAGAGAACCTCTGTACGATCGTGAAATTTTGCAAAGAAAGAAAAAAGAAAGAAAAAAATAAATACAGAAACCAATGTTAATCCTGGAGCTGAAAACTCTCGTTGGCAAAAAAAAAAAGAAAGAAAGAAATAAATCAAAAACCGAATATAGAATGAAACTAAAACAGGAGAGAGTAAAAAATAAAATAAAATAAAATAAAAAATTGGTCACGTATAGCGAAAAACGATTAATAAAAATCCTGCACTATTCAAAAGCAGTCCTGTGTATGCAGCGTTAATCCTGTAGCTGCCCGGGCTCTTGAAAAGGTTAAAATTTATGCGTTTGGAGTTAACATTTATTCTATAACTCGGTAATTTACGATTGTCTGGTGCAGGTATCTAATATAACTACAGCACTATGTACAAAATTGTTAATTGATGTTTATCATTTCAAAACCTATGCGAATCTAATTCGCGACACGAAGATATGGGACGCGTGTAATTTCATATTGAATAAAGCGAATGTTTTACCTATGTATATATATATATATATATATAAATACACCTATGTACGTGAATACCCATGTATATACGCGGCTGCATAACTACTAATAAATAATAATTATCGTGTATGTATAGGATATATATATATATATATGAATATCGGTTACGTGTATATATATAGTATCGTAACGAATGTACCCAACGCGTTGTACCTAATATCGAAAATAGTTATATAGTATACATACATCGGTCCCCCGTCTGATAATTGCGTTTCTGGTCAGCAAGAGTAAATTCTGGCGTTTAGAGCTCTCGTATCTAGCAAAACGCGATCAACTATGGTCACAGGTGTGTAAAATCTCTATCGACCAAAACCCCACATCTACCTATTACTATATATATATATATACAACGAAAATTTTGTTGTCATTACGAAAAGCTAACGAGTTATACCTATATTTACTATCCACAGAGGTTTACTAATTGCCTTGAATTTGTCAATTTTTTAAATCACATCATATAACGACAAGATTTCGATATATTTTTTGAATACCAGAGTGCCAAAGGGGTGATTCAGTGATACTTGTAAAAAAAAAACAAAAAACCAAAAAAATGAAAAAAGTTGTAACGTAATTTTTCTTTCGTTTCTTTATTTTCTTCATAATTTTAATCCTGGTTTTTCATTTTCAAATTTATTTTAAAGACGTAGTCTGAGCACCTAGCAGCAGCTTGCGCTGCGGGTATACCGCACAGGGCACCACCCTGGTAGTAATAAGAATTGTGGTAACGCCCGTGGAGAGGTGAGAGAAGAACTGAAGAAAGAAGTTACCAGGGGTTCGCGTATATCCCCATAGTGCAGCCAGGGTGTAGCTACCGAGATGTTTTAATTATCTTTCGAGCACATTTGTCTCGCTTTTCATTGTTATACTTACCGTGTGCGACGGATTTACTGCCGTCATATCTTACCGCGTTTAATGAAACGTTATACTTTGCTTTTTTTATTTTTAACCTGACCTAACAACTTCCTGACCTAGGTTCTAGAAAAATTATCCTATTTTATTATTTGTAAATTAAGAAATCTTAAATAATCCTTTTTCAACCCTGATTTTCGATAAATATTTCATTCGAGTTAGTTAAAGTAAGAAGAAAAGAAAGAAAAAATATAAATACCCTTTCGCGTTATCATCTTTTTACACAGAGATATGTCAATAAATTCTCACTCTTCATATATATGGTATATAATATATAGGAGCCGGATTTAGGGGAATAGAAATAAATCATTCTCGACTATATGGGTTATATATAGGTATACTATACCTATATACATATATTAGATTAGGATGGAAGGTAATTTTCCGTTACGGTTCGGCCCTTCAGCCGCAATTCAGAATCCAGTCTCCGTCGTGGGTTACCCTACCCTAGTACTGGAGTTGAATGACTAGTATAGGGTCTCGATTAGGCAAATCTAAACTCGATATCAGAAGAGGAGATGAGATCCTGGCTGCAGGACCATTTTCATAGCAGTTATACTCAGCCGTGCTTGAATATAGTTTTTTTATTTTATTTTTTTATTTATTATTTCTTCTTCTTTTAAATTTGCATTCCTTCGGTACGAATTTATCATTCATTTAAGGGTTGCGATAACTCTAGGAATCATAAACGACTTTGGAAAGTTCACATTGTAAGGGTGAATTAAAATTGTTACATCAGTATCGAGTAAAATAGTTGAAAAATTCTTATTTTCGTTCTCATTCTGTAAAGTTAGGTCTGCTTTAAGTTCATCCCCTTTCTGTTATTCGATCGAAGGGTCGGTATAGAGAAACGCTTTGAAGTATTTAACCGCATAATATTGGTTATAGCTGAGAGTAAAAAATTTAAAAAAAATCAACCGTTTGGGTATAGCGCTAATTATTAGAAAATCGTAAAGTATAGGTACGAATATTTTTTTTTCTTTTTCATTGCTCAAATTTTCCATACCTTGATATTTTCGTATATGGGAATCACGTGTTTACTTAGGGGAGAGGAAGAAGGGGGGGTAAGAAAAAAACAGAAAAGAAAAATAAAAATTATTCAACGATCTTCTAAACTGCAGAATGAGGGAGTGAAAGGGAACATAAGAAAAAGAAAAAAAAAAAAAAAGAAAAAGGAAAGGGAAAAAGAGAAAGAGGCGTTCTTCTTTGGTATTCGTATTCGTATGGAAATTTTAGGGGCTGAATGCGGTTCGCGGGTAGGCGAGAGAACGAGAGGAAAAGAGAAAATGAGAAAGAGAGAAAGAGAGATAGAAAAAGGCATTATCTTTTGGAACGAGAGTCTGGAAGGGCCAGGGGAGGGGGAGGGGGAGGGGGGGATGATCATTAGGATTCGTATGGACCACTCGCTGTAGATTCGTATACGAATCAGACGGAGGGAATGAGTGCTTTAAAATATCTGAATCCTTGCGATTTGGTACGCGAAGCGATGTCAGCGGGTGATTATCGGGATGGACTTCATTCCCAATCCAGCTTTAGTACCTATCTATCTATCTACTCCTACCCCTACCCCTACCTCTACCTCTACCTCTACCTCTACCTTTACCTTTACCTAGCTAACAGTTTCGCGGAAATTTATTGTTCGATTTCAATTAACTACGGCGTTAATTGAGACGGCGCGTGCGGCCAGGCCGGGCCGGGCCAGACCACACCAGGGCAGACAAGGCAAAGCAAGGCTATACCATCGCACTTCGAGTTCCTCCTCGACGTGCCAGCTCCACTTGAACAAATGGAAAACTGCGGGAGAGTTCCTGTTTACTTTTTTTCTTTTTCATTTTATTTTATTTTTACTTTTATTTTTCACGCATTTTTATTGCACCCTTCACGATCGTTCGGACACCTCCTTTGAACGTTGAAATGTTTCAAATATTTATCGAACGAACGAAGCAGTGTTCAAGGGTGCAGAGGAGGAAAAAACTCGTCGAAGGAAAACTATATATAGCCAAATCTCTATACTATTTGTCAAATTGAATAGTATTTGTTTTTTTTTTTTTGTTTTTGGATCATAGGGTGAAAATGACTGATGATTCTTTTTTTTTCTAATATGTCTTTTCTTGTGAAATCAATCGGAAAAATTATACATCGGTCTATTTCATTCTATACCTATATCGAAAGTGTATTAGGGGAAAAAAGAAAAAAATTAAAATTGTCATAGAATGAAATGATACTATAGATATTTCTTACTCTTATTTATCGCATATTATCGCAACTGGATATATAGTCGAATATATATACGATGTCAAACGGATTAGATATAAGGATGAAGAAAAAGATAAAGAAAACGTCGTCATATACTAACGTAATTCGTTTTCTTTGATTTTTCCCTGACGAATCATTAACTAGATAAAGAAAAGGTAAAGTAATGATACCTATATACCTAGATATACTGTATATATCGTAAATGAGACGAAAGAAGATAAAAATGAACTACGACTAACCATATACAAAAAAGAAAAAAGAGAAAAAGACTAAAATAAAAACCGTAGACAATAAAAATATAATAAACTTGTCGTAGGCGGGAAATGAGAAAGAGAGAGAGAGAGGAAAATGTAAAAAAAAAAAGAAAATGACATTTAAAATCTGCATGAAATAATAAAAAGAAAACTTTTCCCATGTTAAACTGACTGTATGTATATATATTTTCTCACTAAATTTCAAATTCTGTATTGCCTGAATTTATTTATCGATATCCTAGAGTGAAATCCGTGAGCACAGTAGTGCGAGTCAGCGATATGTCGGACGGCCAAAGTAGATGTAGTCCCGTATAGTTCAGACGATATAATGTAGAGTAGTAGCGTCCCGTGTGCGTCAGCCGTTGAATAGTCGGACGTCAAGCACGAGCGGGTTTTAAATTTGAGCATCTATGAAAGGACTTGAAATTCGAGCACGTATATGTAACGGCAGGTAGGAAGGTAGGAAGGTAGAAAGTTAGGTAGGAAAGTAGGTAGGTAGGTAGGTAGGTACATGGTTTTGGACCTGATATTTTATTCCAAGCGTTGCGAGAAGAGAATATTTGGAGGAAAATTCTGTATGAAAAATATCAGAGTGAGAGAGAGAAAGAGAAAGAGAAACGAGATGAGTACCGCGGGGGAATGTGAAAGATGAAATCTTTGGATATGAGAGAGCGAGAGAGAGAGAGAAGCTCACGAGTTTACGAGTGGAAAAATTGTTTCGTTCTTTTGTCACTTTGTGACGTATAATTTTTCCGCTTCTCCGACCGAAAAATCGCATTTATACTGCGTGCGTATATACCTCTACATACGTTACTATATATTCAGAAATTTTGCAACAGCTATGGCGAATATAGAATATACGAGAGAATATAGAGAATATAGAAGGATGAGAGTTTCTATATGTATAGTGATAATAAATTATGAATTTGTAATATTACCGTTATTATTATTATTATTATTATTATTATTCGCTTTTCCAGTAACTAGATTTAGCCATGTATAAATAAAGGCAGAAACGAAATAGTTTATTGTTCTTTTTTTTTATTCCTTTCCTAAAATTTATTTATTATAAGGGGTTGGTGAATCATTTATTTTTTATAGGCGGTTTAAATGAAGGGATAAAAAAAAATTAACCAACCCCTGTATACATATAATGCAACTTGCAGCCACGTATTACATCTAGAAACTATATATATATATATATGGTTGGGTTGGTTGGTTTCTAGCTTGCTACCCTATAACGCTGTGTGAGATAAAAGAAAAATAGCGACAGATTTTATCTGTTAATTGCAAGCTCTAAATCCAAGAGAAACGGAGCCGAGAAAGAGCTCACTAAACCCGATACCTATCCTATCCCCTACCCCCGTAAGGGGAACATAAATAAAGTGACTATAATTACTTTTAAATCAGATGACCGAGCTAATAAATCTTGAGACTCGTGAAGCTTCATAGAAAAGCGCGTGTAATCCGTTAAAGGTATCTGTGTATTCTAAAAGTATAATTTAATCGAAGATTTTCAAAGCGATTTATTATTCAGCTATAAGTAGGTATATATAGGTATTATGGTTAAGTCGTAAGATATCGTTCTCTTATTTTATTTCCTACTTTTTCTTTCACCTCCTATATATTTATATATTATTTGAAAGCTATAATTTTCTAGAAATTTTCGAGTAAATTGCACTGCTACGTATGTGTGTAAAAAAATCCATATAAAATATGATAATTTATAAAATTCGATTATAAAATGAATGAAATAATAGAAGAAAAAAAAAAAGTCTGAAGGGTTTGATGTGTTATAGGCATAGGATTTTTTTATCTTTGGGAAAAAAAGAGAAGTTTTTTTTTTTTTTGTTTTATTTCATCCTTTTTACTCTTTTTTTCTCTTTCTTTCTTTCTTTCTTTATTTTCTTTCTTCTCTTCTACACGCGCAGGAAGTATTCTTCAATCACTACCCGGCACTCGCAGAGTTTCTGGTCGTCGATAAAGTAAAAGAAAAAGAATAAAGAAAAAATATAAAAAATAAAAATAAAGAGAAGCTAAGAGAAGAAGAAAAATATTTTTATACCCACTACCGAACTGAGTAGGTATCTTTTGACCGGGGAAGATTCTTTTTCTTCTTCTTCTTCTTCTTCTTCTTCTTCTTCTCTCTTTCGTTTCTCCAACTTTTTTTTTTGATTTCATTTTAATCAAGATATTAAAATAATAGTAGTAACATACCTGTAACGTTTTTGCTTTAAATTATAAGAAATTTAAACCCCTTTTTTTATTTTGCTTTCACCCTCCGTCCAACTTCATCTCTTAATTATTTCTTCCTTTCATTGTTTCTTTTATTTTTTTGAATACTTTTACCATCAATGAGTTTCGATCTTCTTCTAGGTAAAGCTTTTATTGAAGTCATAATTTTCTCAATGATAAATTATAAAAGAATGAAAAACTAAAATGTTTTATAGAAAGAAAAAAATAAAGAAAAGTATTAAAACAACGATTTATATATCCGCAGCGAGAATATTGTTACCCAAATAATAAATCTAAGACGAATATATTAACCCTGACGAATAGTTTCCGTGGATATATAGAACTGAATAGCTGAGATTTTGTGGCACAACACGTACGTATAGGTGAATTTTATAACCAGAAATGTACAACCGGGGTCGAGAGGAAAATACGGCGATAGGAATGGGTATGGGTATGGGTATGGGTATGGGGATGGAGACGGTGACTGGTACGAAATTCGCGAATGATATTAACACTCTTAAACGCGAAGGCTCTGCCAATTTAAAGTTCGCCGGTGGTTGTTGTTCGCGAAAAAGTGGAACGGTGGGGTAAGTAAGTATAGTTATATACACATATACCGGGGGAGGGGGAGGGGGAAGAGGGGGAATGCGAGGCAAAACGTTTAAATAGTTAAAACCGGGGTACAGAACGAGTTTACAGGGTCGGTTCTTAAACAACGACCCCGTTAACTCGAGGTTTTCCTCGACGAGGACTAGTCGAGGAGACTTTTACTTCCTACCATGGTTCTTCTTCTATAGCTTCCAGCTTCTAGCTTCCAGCTTTCAAGTTCCCAGTCTCTAGTATTCAGGACCAGGAATGGTGCGGAATAATTATCTAATGAAAAGTTTTCGTTCGAGCTATAGGGGTAGGTAATTAAAACTAGATAAATGATATTAACAAGCACGTCGGAGATCGCCAACGGGTAGTTAAGTGTTAATAAAACTTCTCCCTATCCCCGTATTTTCAGACAATTGTGAATTTTTATTTGTTCTATAGATTTTTTTGTTACAAAAGAAAAAAAAGAAGAAGCAAAAAATAATAGTCAATTGAACGAAGGATTCCTCCCACGATTCTGAGTCAGGGTTCAAACCGGATACCGAAAAACAAGGGTTGAGGCTGATTATAGAAGCATAGAAAATCTCCTAAAATTATGGTGAAAATCGAGGAAAGACCTCGAGCTCGAAAATACAAAGTATATCGATAAAACTTTGAACTAGAGAGAAAATGTTTTCAGTCATATCAGGAAAAGCCCTCCGACTTGAGTAAAACGACGGAGAAATATAGTAAGATGTAAATATTACTTTGTAGGGGTGTATATGGGTATGGTATGGTATGGTATGGTATGGTATGGTATGGTGTATGTGTGTGTATGTATGGTTGGTTTTTAAAATATTCATAGCAGTGCAGCACCGCTAGACCAGAACATATGATATTGAGTCTGTCCAATCTTCACCGAACATACGCCCGCACTTCGCACAGTCACCATGAATTTAGAATGTTCAAGATATGCGATGCCAAGGAAAACCAAGCCAACGAAACGAAACGAGATTTGCCTTACCTTACCATCACGAATTTCGCATTATCTCATCTTGCTTTTCACTCCTTTAACCCCACCTTATATCCTTATATTCTTATATCTAATCTCGCTTTACCTCGTATAGAGAAAAAATTTTCGATCTTCTAGCGTATGAATTAGGATCGTTTTTTACATTTCTAATTAAATCATTGCCACACATCAGTTGTCCGTGAATATGATTGAAATTAAAAAAAAATTGTAAATTGTAAATTGTGTAAGAAAAAGCTCGATCGAATAATATTTACCCCTAAGCTGTTGAGTTTAGTTGTAGAAAATTCGGAGTAGTAATGGGGATGCGAGATAAATTTTAACGAGCTTTGTCGTTAAGATAAGATAAGCAAGAAAAGAAAAGAAAAGAAAAAGGGAAATAGCAACGAAGAGAAGAGAATCTTTGTATCATAAATCCTAACGTTGCGGTTTTTTCCAAAGTTTTTTTTTCGGATAGCCTAAAGAATCTGTAGAATAAAATGAGCGTAAAGGGAGTCGGTTGTTAAGTAAGTCCCCCGGTATTTTCATCTCTACTATTCTGTCCAGGATTTTCAAGCTTCTTCAGGTGACCCCAAAGGCCTTCGTGTTACGCGAAGCCATGAATAATGCTGATTATTTGAAAAGTTTTCTCGATTTGCCGCCTACAAAGTTAGGAGGCACCCCCCCCCCCCCCCCCACTTGGTCCACCACCCTTGGGCCCCATCCCCAATATTACCGTGGTGAAAATGTTGCCAGAAAACACGATGCTTGTCTAATCTTCGAGGGAAGTTTAATGCCAACAAAAAAAAAAAACAACTCCCAACCCCCATAATTGTTACTCAATTCAAAGCGAGTTTATCGCATAGACTTTTGTCTTAGTTAGATTCACAGTTTAAGAAAAAAATAAAACCGAAAGAAAGAAGAGAGAATAAAAAAAAACTTTACGAATCTTATTTTCGTTCGTTTGTTTGGGAGCTAAAATTTGATGTTTATTTGTTGAAGAAAGTAAGACCAGAGGGCTGGCTCTTAATTAAAGTGAATAAAAAATAAAAAAATAAATAAAAAAAAATAGCGGACGTTTTCATCCTCCGCGTCCACCATCCCCATCCCCCCCATCCCCACCCCCTCCCAGTAAACCAGAAGATTGTTAGTTCTGTTGCAGACTGCAGCAGGAACTCCTTCCTTGCACGGTATTAATATTCATTTAGCGTAACCTCCGCGTGCAAGCGGTACACTTAACGCTTGCTGGCTTGAATATTACGTGCTTCGGTACCCTCGCCACACAGTATTCACCACTTTTTCACCCTCTCGAGTCCCCTGCAGGACGATTTCTCGCATCAGTTAATATAACTTCAGCTAACTGCAACTACTTTCTATTTTTATAACTGGTATATGATTATGATGTGGGTGTTCAGATTCTAAATTATTTATATATTAAAATAAATCATGAAACGTAAGAAGAAGAAGAAGAAGAAGGAAAAGAGTAATCGAAAAAGAAGTCTAATAAAGTTACGAAATTCATATATTTCGTAATTCAGGTTATAAGAGGGATGCGAGAAGCAAGATTTGTGCAACACCCGCAGTAAAGTATATATATATACGATGGGGAAACCAACCCCCCTGGCCATGGTCGTTCCGGGCACGCGGGGATGAATTGTCGAGGACATTACGAAAGAATTGTTGGCTAGTGCCCGAGGACATTTCAGGTGAAGTACGAGGCCGCGCGTTCCGTGCAGCTGTATAAATACATATCGTCCATATTTCTCTTCTACAGGGTATAAGGATCAGCTTCTGGTTGGTAGGTTGGTATAGGTATCGAGATAAGATAATATATTCTGCAGAAACTAGAGAGCGATAGATTTAGGGGTAGGGGTAGGGTTAGGGGTAGGGGAGAGAATGTATGAAAAAAAAAATATATTCATTGTCATTTGGTTTATCGTAGGATAATTTAAAAGACAAATATAAAGTAGAGAAACGTCCCGAATAATAATTCCCAAATTTCCGACCGAGTCCCTAAGTATCAAAAGCGTTCTTTGGGGGATCGGAAATATCCCTTTTGTCATGTTATATGGCCTCGTATCCGGACCGGAGAAATTCAAGATGGGAAAAATGAGAAAAATTGGAAAAATGGGAAAAGCATTGAAAGCTTTGGCGAAGGTAGCTAGATGCGATATGGCGTTTGTTATAGATACAGAGGAAAAATGTATGTAGCTATGTCTATGGTTTTGTTTAAGAGAAGATTTTCAAAAGTGCGAAAACAAAACAAAACTCAATACTACTCGATGCACGTATACGTATGTAATAATATATCTAGGAAAGTTTTCCATGTATCCAAATCTAAGAGGGAATTTTCCTCTTTTTTCTCCTCCTTGTTTTTTTTATTTTTATTTTTTATTTTTCTCTTCTCCAGCACAGATTCTCAGATAGATATCGACCTTTCTTTCTAAACTACCACTTTCAACGATGTGTAACACGCCGTAGCTACGACCTTTTCGAAGACGTTTTCAGTACCAAAAACAGTTTCGCCGAAAAAAAATATATCCTAGTCTAGGAATAATCCAGATAAAATAACCAAACCCCCGGGTAAAGTAGAAGCGTTGAAATTATTTTACAAAAAATTGCAACAAAAATAAATAAATAAATAACTTTCAAACTCTTTCAATCACGTTTTCGGAAAAAGGATTCAAATTGTAGTTGACGATTTATAGAAAAAGAGAAAGAGAGGGAGAACGTCTTCGTGATCTGCAGTCGCAAGAATTGAATTTATTGTAAGAACCTGGAGGTTTCCTGGATTTCTGCGATTGGACTTAGCGTTACGATCGGAAAAGTACGTCGGATAAATTGAAGTCAATTGAATTTTTCGCTCTCAGGTATAAAAAGGGGGGAAAAAGTATAGGTTGTGACGTCGTGCCCGCGGGGGGGGTAGATAGGGGTGTTAGAAAATCATTGTACGAATGCGCCATACGATGCGATGGGGGATTGGGTAGAACGTATAGATATAAGACCGATAATATCGATCTTCATATCGAACGATCGAGATTGAAAACTGATTGTGCTCAAGAACTAAAGCTGATGGTTCTTCGAGCGTAAACTAGTACCTGTATACTTCATGTATGTATGTAGGGTAGGTAGCAGTTTAGTGCGATTTGTCTTTGCCTCTGCAGAGGGGTAAAAGAACGAAGTAGAAACTAACCTGGATCCAGACACCACGTCGACCCTAGATTGAAAAAGTAAACTCCTTTATTTTACGTTCTCCGGAGATTCAACCTATCACTCGTTCTCTCACACCACACGATCACAACTCTCTAGTTTCTCTCATATTCGATAAATAAATAAATAAATAAATAAAAATAAAATAATGAACAAAATTAATTATTTTTATACTTCATCATGAATAATAATTAACACTTCCAATTGAACATATTCGTATTCGTCTATGTCTTATTCTTATTTACCTGCGTATTCGAAAGCCGAAATAATAGCGAGGGATGAGAAGAGGGAAACAAAAAAAAAACGAATTTAATCTTTGAGATTTTTCCATAGAAAGTAGGTAGCTGTACCCCACGCGGTTAGCCTTCTCATGGCGCCTCATATAGCTGGCTATGGAAACATAGCCGCGTATATTTTCCATAAGCAGTCTTCACGCCCTGAAGCATCAGACCGTAACCCCATTTCGCCAGTAGGTACCTCATTTTTTTTTTTTCTTCATATTTACTTCTTTTTTTCTTTTTTATTCTACCCCTGTTGTAGGTATATATTCGCGATAGACAGGGAGAAAGAAAGATAGAGAGAGAGAGAGAGAGAGAGAGAGCAGTTCATATTTGCATTT
Organism: Tenthredo notha; assembly: GCA_914767705.2. Classification (NCBI taxonomy): domain Eukaryota; kingdom Metazoa; phylum Arthropoda; class Insecta; order Hymenoptera; family Tenthredinidae; genus Tenthredo; species Tenthredo notha. Next base: position 5,414,987 of record OU611921.1, on the reverse strand, counting down.
CGGCGACCTCTCGACGACCTACCTCGGCTGAGCTTATAGCCAACCAGCCCAGTGCCTGGTTTCGGCCCGCGTCAGGGATTTTTTTATTATCATCCGATGTTACGGCAACACTGAATATATTAGATTACCTAGCTGGTTATAAGTCGCAACCAGCCTTTTTACGGGCAGAACCGCAGCGAGCTGTTCCTGGGGTAGCTTTTCTTTCGATGAAATTTCCCGCCTATTTCCTTTCGCCTAGCGTACTACCCAAGTGAAAAAGGGGATGAAAGAAGAAGAAGAAGAAGAAAATAAATAAATAAAGAGAGAAAGATAGTAAGAAAGTAAAGAAGGGGAAAAAGAAGGAAAGAAGAAAGAAACGCAGGCGACCGTGCTTCGCTCTCGCTTCTTAGGCTCAGCTCCTAATTCAATCGCTTTTTTCATTCTTTTCATTTCACTTCTTTCCCAACGATAAACTCCACTCGCTCACAGCCATTCCTATATCTATACCTACTATTCGTTCAACGTATTTTTCGTATAATAACAAAAAGGAAGAAAACAAAAAAAAAAAAAAATCAAAAATATTACAACAATTCAATTATTGAAAATGAGAAATGTCGCTTCTCTATATCTAGGATAGAAAAATCAAAAACCACCCTATAATTTCTATACGTACACCGATATTAACGCTGTTTTTTCTTCAAATTTTCTTTCTTTATTATTTAAATAGAATAGAATAAAAGAAAAGAAAATAAAAGAAAATAATATAATATAATAATGTGTATTCACGAAAATTTAATAAGCAGTATTAATTACCCAAGGTATGTATATATGTATATGTATGTCTGTATATATAGGTATGTATATAGAGAGGTTCGGTATTCGGTAGAGCCAATTGCCCGACTGGTTCTCCCATTCTTATCTCACAGTCTTTGTCCCCGTTTTCAGCTCCCTTTCATCTCCCTGAATCGTCAGGTTATTGGGGAATACCTACAGACAACAAAGGGAACCACGCTGCGGCTGGGTATGTAAGGTTCGGGAATATATATTCAGCTCTTTTAGTCGGTGGTAGATATAGAAGATGCGAAATCGTCACGATGATACGATGACGATGATGATGATTATTAAGAAAAAAAAAAAAAACAAACTATTTAAAACGTACGAATATATGATCGCGATTATTTCAATAGAAATAATAAGGGATGTTTGATATATCCTCTATGCTATGATCGGAGTGTGGAAAACGCTATATGCACATACCTATATATGGACATATGTATATACATAACGCTAGTCCCGGTCGTGGCAAAGCGGAAATTCGCAAAGTGTCTGCATAAATCGTAGCAACTGGGTCGTGGAAAACAGCACAGCCGCGGCGTTATACGTACTCGAGGATTCGGGCTGCGAACTTCCTCTCCCAAGGAGCCTGACTTGGCGTAATAGTAAATAGCCGACGAACTTGCATGATATGTGCGAGGGGAGAGCCAAGGATGTTAGAAACTGCATAGTTTTGAACAAACTTACAACGCGTTAAACAAATTTCAGTATTATATATACGTAATATATAAGATACGAACATCAACCCCCATCCTTCACCACCCCCTGAAGTAACATATAAATATACATGCATATAAAATGAGAAGAAAAATTCTTAATTATCATCAATTTGAAAACTAGTTACAATTTCCTATCTTATTTCAAATGAATACTAGGAATAACCAAGTCTGTTACCAAGCTAGGATTCATAAGCCGGTGCAAAGTAAAAGGGGGGTGTCTGCAGTTATAAGTACTGGGTACTCAGAGGGAGCACAGCGCACCAAGTGCACTAAATCTTAAGACTGCACTTAATTACATTCTCAGCCGTTAGTTTTCCTCGTCTGTACGTTACGTTCTCATAGAGACCATGGTTGCAGATTCAGCTAACGATATTTTCAACGTAATGAATATATGAAAAATCTTTTACCCTTATGCACGTACCCCCTTTACCCCATATGAAAAACAACGTCAATTTTCATATCACGAATATTAGCAAACACGGATTTCCCGATATTCTATATCTGGTTGTAATTAGATCGAGGAATAGGATGCAGGTGCTGAGTTTCACCGACCTGAGGGGGGTAAATCCTGTGTAGAAAGCACCAAACGTGTTTCAAAACGAGGAGGTGGTGCACACCAGGAGATGTTGCAGAACAATAAACAGACGCATTTCTAGACGACTAATTGCACACCCCCCACCCCCCCTTGCAACCCAGCTATGGCAACAGCAGTACAATTCGTAAACCTAAACCGATTTCACGAAGATAGGAGTAACAGGAGCATTCCAAACGTTGGCAAAAGCTTTACAGAGTGTTTCCTGCATCTTGAAATCCCCGCACTTGGTACTTACTTCAGTTTATCTAAGGTAATTTATTGCCTGACACACAGAGAGAGACCGTCGTCGTCTCAAAGTGAACAGCTTTGTTACACTCAAAAGATTTTCTTTTCTATTAAGATTTTCTTTTTTGTTGTTGTTGTTGTTGATTTTTTATAATCAATTTTACATACAGGATATAGTTTTACTTATGATATGATATTCGATTGAATATGAAACTGAAATACGGATGAATTTACTACCAGGATGATGGTTAGACGGTTCCAGACGGTTTAATTGTATTAGTAGACAAGCGTCTGACTAATGAGCTAATCTATAGCATTTACTCCATTGTTTAGTAATTAGTAGGTTCGCGTTAGAGACAGGGAAATGGAGGTAAATGCGTTGAGTTGCAGAACCGAGAAACTTGGTTATATGGTTAAGTTTTCGGGGGAAAAGAAAAATGTCTATTTCTTTTTATTTCAATGTGATACGTAGGCAATTTGGTGATTGATGTGTTGTGCAAAGGGGTGTTTTTGGGTAAAATATTTAAAGGCCATAATAATTCTGGTATAGGGGGGATGGGGTTGAGGTAAGTTTAGATCCGTGATATAATCAAGAGGACTAAGGGGTAGTTTCTCGTGAGATTTCCATAGTCGGCTTCAACTTTTGCTCTAGGTACAGCTCGTGCACATTGCAGGGAGTTGAGGATATTATTAATCATAATTATGTCACTAGCACTCCTGGCGCCTCTATCCTCACTCGTCGTACCTTGGTGTACCTTCCACGACAACAGATGTCCTTGATTTGTAGTCCCGGTTTTAGCTAAGCTGGTTAAGCTAAGCTAGCTTAACCTAAATACCAAAAAATCGCCTCCGTTCATCCCTTACTCCACGAAAAAGAAGAAGAAGAAGAAGAAGAAGAAAATGGGAGAAAAAAAAAATAAAATAAAAAGGATAATGAAAAACGAGAAGAAAAATAAAGTTTTATCTTCATTTCGTTTAGTTGTTTCTATTTTATATCCTGCGAAAAGTTAACAAATCCATGGATTTTCTTTTCTTTTCTTTTCTTAATTTTACTTTAATTTTAGTTTCAGTTACGGATTTTTCCTATTTTCTTCATTTCTCAAACGAGAGAGTTTTGTATCATCTCTACAATACTGTGGCCCCTACAATGCTGGAAGAAAATGATACGGATTTTGCGCGAGCACGTAGTCCTGAGGCGACTTAAGCTACGTGTCATGGGCGTCGGCAGGTCCCGGTTGATTCTGGTCTCGGATCACGACGACGATCTACGTCTAGTAACACATCAATCTATGAGAACTCATGATACGAACCTGAGAGACTAGGTATTTCGTATTTCTACAGAAAACCTCGACGATAAAGTTTAGCGAAACGAATAATTTCGAAAACGAAAATCACATACTGTAAGAAAAAAGAAAAAGAAAAAAGAAAAGAAATAAAATGAGAAAAAGGGAAAAAGCCTTCGTAATACTTCAGAGGTTAAAAGAGGTGGACCACCGGGACAGTGTGTTTGGTCCTTACAAAGCGCAATAACGAGAATAGAACGGTAGCGGACAGTAAAGTGCGCCCTGACTTCGAGGTCCTTCGTTGAGCTTTGTCTTGCCTCGACGATATACACCGTAGAGACTACGGAATACGGATTCTGGGACAATGGGTTATTGTACGTTGAGAAAATAGGGGGGTTGGGGTAAAGGATAGGGAGAAATCGTGCGAGAGTAGCCAGTTGTAAGCTTCGTTGATACACGTTGTTCCTCATCTCGAAATTGTTATACCTGTACCAAAATCTGAATCTATAATCTCCAACGAGATGTCTGTCCATCTATCCCTGTATCCTCCCTCTATCTCTCTCTTCGCTACGATGACCCTGTCCCACGAGAACGATCCTGCCAGAGTAACAAGGAGTGAGAAGAGAGGGCGGGGATACGCGGGGAAGCTACTGGACCGATATGCTCCTAATTACTAGCTAACAAGGTTAATCCAGGAGATTTGAGAGTACGGCACGATGCCGGCTTTCCGTACAAAAGCCAAATGAACAATAATTAATCACACACGTTTCCTATATGTCTTGATTTCTGTAATAAATACTTCTGAATAATTTTAAGAACGAAAAATAAAATATTTCTAATCGAACTGTGTTGTTTTTATATATAGAAAGTAGAAAAAAGAAATCCTCTGGCTAATTCCGAGCTATAATACAGGGTCGATATTTTGTTCAGCTAACGAAGTAATAGGTTGAAGTCTGGCTAATGTCGCGAATGAAGAGTAACGTCAGAGCTTTGTTAAGTCGGTTATATATGGGGGTTTGGTGGCTTAGTCCTAGGATTAAAACGGCGCTTAGAAATTGGTAGCCAAAGACGGTACTGAGTATGAATCAGGTTCACGAAGTGTGCTGCTGCTGCTGCTGCTGCTTTTGCTTCTGCTGCTGCTAGTACCGGTGCTGTTTAATCTCTGCTACATACATGTGTGCAGGGTATCTAGTATATATCTATATATCTATATATCGTGTAGATTTTAGCAAGAATATGGTTAAACGGGGGTTTTTGGCAGGGATAGTTAAACCGGTCGACATCATCCCCCCACGTGCGAAGTAACGAGTTTAATATCTGGGATAATCTTTTAGCCAACCCACCCGGGGATTAATTCAAGGTCAATAAATGTTCTTGTACGTTCTGCAGGAGAATGGCAAGTATCGGATAGTATAACCTGAAGGAACCAGTGATCGTAACAGTAAAAGAAACGACGGTAATAACAATAGGCTGTATCATAAACCTAATCATCAGCAAGTAGCAGGGATGTAACTGTTCTTTTTTGCTTTTTTTTTTTTTTTTCTTTCTCTTCACTCAGAGAAAGATACATCCGTAAGTACTTGAAGAAAGGAGTCGAAAAAAAAAGGTAATAGAAAATGAAGAATATTTTGCAGACTTCAATTTGTATAATCGGTAATGAGAAAGGGGAGACAGCTGTGTGCAGACTATTATTACAAGGTACTGATTGGCTCTGATCGATCGTAGATAATAATCGTTGAAGCCGTTTTTGCAAAGAGAGAGAAAAAAGAAAGAAAGGAAATAAAAAAAAAGGAATTTCACAGTCAATAATATTCAAGGTTTGAAATCGCGGACAAAATTTCACACCCTGAAATCGTCAGGGGTTTTATCGGCGAGTGAATAATTGTGAAATGGTGCATGAACCGGACATGCCTCAGTCAACCGTAGACACGTATAGGTTTTTTTTTATGGTACTGTATGTCGGTTTTCACAGGCTCCTTTTTTTTCCTATATATACAGATCTGGGGGTGGATGAGTCTCTTCTTCTTCTTCTTCTTCTTCTTCTTTCTTTCTTCGGTCTCGAGAGGGTTTCTTCCGGTCTTTTGGACAAACGATAATAAAATACTCGTATGTTCAAAAGGTAATTTGTAACAGCGGGGGGCGAGTTGTGTAGTACGTTACGAACTCCTCGTAGAAGAGAGTAACCGCGTAGTTATTTAGGTGAACGAGAACAAAAATAAATAAATAAATAAATAAATGAATGAATAAATATTCTGAAGCATGTTTTTCATAAGGCTTTAGAGATTTTCCACAAAAGCTATGGGCGTCCGTGAGATCCGTAGGTTTATTTTAATGTCGTCATTCAGTTTAATAAGAATACCTTAAGTTGGCGTACGGGGTCGTAAATAGGGACTTCTTCTTCTTCTTCTTCTTCTTATTCTTATTCTTCCTCGGTGTCTAGGTAAGCCGTTTAATTTGAGTCGACAAAACGAGGAAATGTATGAAAACGCAAAGATCCTTGGAGAAGAAGAAGAATAAGAAGAAGAAGAAGGAGGAGAAGGAGAGAGAGAAAACGTCTGGATACCCGTGGCATGGTATGCCATGCTATGGCCTGGTCTGGCGCACGTCAGATTTACGAGGGCAGAGTTAATTACCTGCGGCTACATCGGAGCGCAAATTAATTACCAACGTAGCAAAACAACAGGCGTTTCCACGATCTGCAACCAAACCACGCGAATTCTGAGCTTTGTAGAAAAGAGGTCACCTATATTATTATAGCATTTGAATTAAGATATAGAAATATGAAATGCAGTTTAATTTTTGCTGATTAATTAATCGTGATAAATATTCCAAATTTGTTTTTTTTTTTCTTTTTATCGTTTCTTTATTCTAAATCGAAACGAAAAGTCAGAATATTAACCTTCCTCATTCTTGACAGCCCTCTGCCCTCTCTATCTACTATTGTGGCTTGGCCTGGCTTGGGCTTGGCCTCCACTGTTTACGCATCCGTGCATTCATCCTCCGGGTAGTTGATTTGGCACAACAGGCCCATAAAACGGGCGATTAAGTCGAGATTAACCCCCACGACCTGACCCATAGCCACCGAGCCACCGAGCCACTGAGCCAACCCCTAGGAGCCGAGTCCGGAACACCACCCCACAGGTTCGAGTTGGAATTAAAGGATTTCATTAATGGAAGCTACTTCTCTCAGTTCTCTCCTTTTCCTTCTATTCCTTCCTTTGCTATTCTTCAATTCTATCAGATAATCGTATTTATGGATTTTTGGATTAGGGTAGTCCGACATGGTGGCTTGAAAGTGGTACGAAAATCAGATATCTACGTGCTATAGATCAAGGAATTAAAATGGGATGAAAAATAAGTTCAAATGTCCGAAAAAAAGGAAAATAAGGAAAAGAAGGAAAAAGGTAAAACGAAAGACGTAAAGGAATGGTTAGCTACTTGTTTTTTGGCCCACCCTAAAATATATATACGGTAGATAAAGCAGAGACTTTCCGGAGTGGTATAGCGCGTAGCGTAGCGGTGGTCACAATGGCGGGAGTTTCGTAACTCTGGGTATAAATCAAAGTGAGGAGAAGAGATAGAATTGTAATGAGCGAAGAGATAAAGAGGAAGAGATAGTGTGTGTACACAGACCAGCAACGAACGTTTCCTTGAGCTCTTGAATCTTGAACGTGGTATCTAAGGACGTGGATGTATTTGTAGTGGGCAATATATATATATACTTTATATAAGAGAGACGACGGACTGGGGCCAAACCGTTAAGAGATAGTAGGAAACAAAATCGAAGACGAAGAACTAAAACTACCCTGAGAAACTAGAGGGAATGACTTCCGGTCCGTCCCGTCGCGATGTCGTCTTTAGTTTTTCAACGATAGTTACGAAACAATGTGTGCGGGTGGAAGTGAGACTGAGAATAGAATTGTGCAAATATTTTTTTCTATCATCGAACACAGAAATGACGTGGGTATAAGTATTCTGATAGATGACGGTATGCTGAATTAAGTCAAACAGTAAAATCTGAATTCCAACGAGCGGCTCTAGTCAAAGCATAAACACGTAGGTATATATAGTATACGTGAATATACAGAAGGAAAAAGTTTGGGTTGAAGCCAGGGTGAAACTGACTTTGAGAAAGTCCATTAACCGAGGAAAGGCCAGGGGAGATCATTACAGCATGGTCCTCGTTCGTTCGCCTCGACCTCATAGCGTCCAGACTAACCATACCGAATCCTGAATCCAACTCAAAATGAAATGAAATGAAATGAAACGAAACGAAACGAAACGAAACGTTGGGCAAAAGTTAATTCGCAAAGAAAAATACCACGGTGAAAAATTCAACCCGTAACGAAAACACAGATCAGTTAACATTATCTAAAGCAAGCTTTTTGTTATGTTAAACTACCCCCTCTCAATTTTTTTTTTTTTTTTTTTGTTCGCCGAGAATTTTCTTCACGAGAAATGAGCGTATGGGTTAGCAGTAGAAAGTCGATCGAGATAATAGAGAGAGAGGAAAAAAATAAAAAAATAAAAAAAAGGGGTATATACATATATCGAGGGTGGTGCAGTTAGTTCAGCTAGCGCGGTATGGAATCATCAATTATCCCGGACAGAAGGAGAGAATAATTCTTTTCATCGATTCTGCACAGTCGCTGCAGGTACGGTAGCAGCGCGTTTGCGGGACGTAGTAGTTTTATCGCAAGTGAACCGGGTGGCCAGACAGACACAGAGCTAAAGCCGATGGTGCAATTTGCAGAATGACACGGGGTTCACAGTTTTTAACGATCCGCCAATTATGGATCGATCAATCCGGCCTCAGCCGTCCGTCCGTCCGTCTCATCCCATCCCAATCTACCGAACTGAACCGAACTGTAAAACGTAAAAATCATTCGACAATTATCTCTGCAGTAACGATTCACTCTATTGCTAAGCTTTGGGTGGAATAGAAAATCGTCTTTTCCTTGCGAATCCTTTGAACTGAGGATAAAGTACCGTTAATATAAAAGACGCGTCTTTGACTGTTCTACAAATCTTTCCTCTAGAATTTTTCCGAAAATCAAACGGTTCGAGAGATAACGACGAAATAATAAAAACCAGCTGATTTCAATGCTGAAAGTTATCGCATACGTGATTTCACCTAGACTTTGGCAAAACTAACTACCTAGTGGCGAGTAAAGACATCAAGTTAATGATCCTTAATGGTATATGTTTATAATTAATACCTCTGGGCTATGAGCGAGAAGAGTGGAAGCGGGGATTATAGAAGCGTAGATATTTGAACTGGGAAACTGGGTTCCTTGGTTTAAACTTAATGAATAGAAGTTTTGGCCAAGTCAGCTCGAGTTTAACCGTACTCGAAAATTAATCATTCATAGTCGTTAGTGTTGTACCTTAGACCGACCTTTTCAAACAACTTACGCGACTTTGGTGATGATGCTACTGCTTCAGACTTGATAGAATCTAATTTTGGTTTATAGGTGTTAGATAACTCTTTCCATAGAGAAATCTTAACCCGTTATAAGTTTGACTTAGTAAGATTGTAAAATCCTGCCTATACCAGGTTATAATTCGAATGAAGAAACAAGGGTAGTATAATAACTATAATAATAATAATAATAATAACAAAGCGAGGAAACAAACCCTTAAGACATAAAATTGGCGTTTGAATTGGCGCAATTAAAAGAGGTTTTCCTTCTCTTTCTCTCTCTCTCTCTCACAGAGGTTGATTCGCAACTCTTCGTGCTTGTCGCAAGCCTGTGACCAAGATTGCTTGTTACCTACCGCCAGGCCATAAATGAACAAATTGCTCGTTCCGTTTTAACGCGTGAACGTCCGCCGAAGCGATAATCGTCCTTGCAATAAAGTGAGACGGTATTTTCTCACGTATATAGTAGCTGCAGCAGGATGAGGATATTGTATAGCTGTGTATGTATATATATTGCAACGCAAAGGTTTTTCAGGGCTAGGGTGAACCCGTCCTTGTTGCACTTCGGCGTCAGTACGTAATATAAAATACCTACTAAACAACTAGAAAAGCTCGATTTGGGCGCCAGACGTAAAAACGTCACTTGAAATATAACAAATAGAACAAATACTAAATCTTGACGGCGGAAACGTCCAGTTAGCTCAGATTATTTAACGGTAGAGGGGCAGGGTTGCCAAATTAAACAAGAATAATTAACATTTCATATCTGATTGATTTATTTAACAAAATAATCGTATTGATACGGGATATAAATTCAAGATTTACAAAATTATCGTCGTGACTCAGATTATTTCGGGAATATCGGGACTAGATCATAAATAATATTCACAGAGAATATAATAGAATAATAGTAAAACTATCAAAGCAATGCAGTACGATATAAAGCGAAATACAGTATTAGATGTAACGGGAAAAATATCAAACGATAATTATAATAATCAAGCAGAGTAAATCAGATCAAATATTAAGAACTAAGAAATATAAATTAAATATAACAAAATGCTTGCTTCTACGCTCGCTACCTCCAGAAATTAGTTACAGGTCGATTGCTATCATTTATTCGTAATATAAGAAAAGAAAGAAGTGACTAAACTCTACAACATGCGCTAAGCAGCGTGAGATAAAGAAAGAATAGATTAAGTGAAGAAAACCCACAAATAGACGCTATAAGCACGAGTTAACTCGGGAATCCGTTTTTAATCAAACAAAATACTAAATACTCGGGACGAAGTCTGAGACTTACGTGCCGTTATCGTGACCTGCGTCACACCAAATATAATATAATATAATATATAACAGACTAAAGAACTAAACAGGATTCGTGAGCGAACTCGTGGTTTTACAGAAAATAGGTCTTACCTTATTGATGAAATATGATTTCCTCGTCCAAGACGGGATCACTTATAAATTATAACGTCACTTAGTGTTCGTATGAAAGATAGAAAATATAATATAATAACTCGGGATAAAAGATAATAGCACAGAATAGAAAGAATAGAATTGAACAATAGAATAGATATGAAGCACTGTAATCGGGACACTCGGGAATTCGGGATGAAGATCTAGACGTGAAGACGGACCAGCGTAGAAGTAGGCTGAGTCCTGTGTCGTCCTACGATTTATAGCCTCGGGATTTCCATGCGGTCGAGCCGATCGTCGAAGGTAATTAGGCGACGAATCAGGTGTCGAGAACAGTTGGACATATTTTCGGGAACACCTTGTCCAATTCTGCCTGATATTTGAATATTTGTCCAGGCGTGTGGCTAAGTTGGACGGTATGGCGGGAAGCTTTAAATGTAGTAGACGGGACTCTGACGATTACTTTCCTCTTCTATCTTCTTCTGTGATCTCGTTTGCGTCTCGGGACTCCTCGGGATCATCGTCGGGACGAAATGCACCCTAGTTGCGCTTTTACTGCAAAAACTGACCAATTAGAGGATCTGGCGGAAGTTCTGATGCCCCAATAACCGGATCTGCATCCAGATTTTCCCCATGAGCGGTGCGGAAGGCTTACAGGCAGGCCTGCATCACACGATTGCAATTCTACTATCGGGACCTTTCGAGGGTAACCACGATAGCGGGACGAAGACGAGAAAGTCGATGATTCGGTCTAGCTCGACTCTAGGTCGATAAGTCTTGGACAACGGGAAGCATTGGTTGGGTTACTTTTGTGTTTTCGCCCTGCTCTATTCGACCATTGCCTAGACGTCCAGAATTAGTTGACGGGAGGTGGTCCAGCACTAGGCTGAGTAGTCTGCGGGAACGGGAGGAATAACTCAGCGAGTCGTCCTTATTCGACCTTTCCGGCGGCCTCCACCAGCAAGAGCGTTGAAGAAGAAGACGGGAATTAGTAGTTCGGGAAAGACTTCGGTTGAGACGTCAGGTGGATCCCTCGACGTCCTTGCGTAGTCTTCCCGAGCATCGACAATTTACAATATTTCATAGAATAAAAAGAATTAAATAACAGATAATATAAGCAATAATGAGAATAATATTATGACCTACGACCTGGCTATCTTCTGGAGCTGTCCGTCCTCACGTCTTCACTATTTTCGTGTCCCGAATGTGACAGTTGCAAAATGCAACGTCACAATATATAGAAAGTATTTTCGTTAATTTGGTAAAATTTCCCAAAGGCAATCAGGACGGAAAAAAAAAAGTGTTTAGGGTTTCGGGTTTAGGTTTCGGTTTGAGTTCGGGTTTGTCGTATAGCTTGGTTAAAGTAAAGTTGTTCTCGCGTCGTTTCTCCCGCGCGTCTACGTCTCGCGGTTAATGTTCTTTCCTCAGAGTTATTTTAATGGTTAAAATAATGATTGAACATTAAGGTAACGGTATTTAACTTCTTCACAGTAGGGATAGGGGGTAGGGGTGCGAAGTCTGCGGGGATGTTAGAGATGAGAAAAGTTGAAATGGGAAATGGGAAATGGAATTGGATGCAAAAGCCTCGACGCCTCTTCTCGCCAACCAGCAGCTTCTTCTCCTTTTCCTTCCTTCCTTATATCCGAACGAACGAACGAACGAACGAACGAACGAATGACTGTTTCAACCTCCTGCTTTTACAATCTTCACTTCTTATTGCGAGCAGATACTTCCCCTCCTTGCTCCATCACCAGGACTCTTATTCGACCGGAAAAAGGCAACGAAAATTAAAGGAAACAATTTTTTTTTACCTTTTTTAAAGAAAGAAAAACAAACAAAATGTCGAAATCTTGACTAAAGTTCATCACAGGTTGATCAACCCTTGCATCGTGGCTAGATATAGCGATTAAAATGAACAAAGTGAGACTGAGGGTAGAGTTCTGACATTTCAGTATTCTATGCATCTACTCTAGGACAAACCTATCGCGATAGTTACACTCTGCAGAGAGGACAAGGCATACCTACTAGGTATAGTAGTGCGATGTCAAGGCATAACGACGACCATTAAGATAACGTTGGTAGGGTGATTGGACCTCGGCTAATTATACGCGGGGTAGGTTATACCTTAACCGTATCGAGGAGAATCCAGGACCCCAGATTCTCAATCCTGAATCCGAAGTTGTCTATTAATTCGTTATCCTATAGATTTAGATTTGGGTATAGAAAAAGTGTGTCGAGAGGGAGGGTCAGGTATTTTTTTTTATTATCGTTACCAAAATGCATGTATGAAACTAGTTGCAAAATTTTCTTTATTTTATTCTGGCATTTATAGTCAGTCTCGTGTTCTGAAGAGAAAATAAGCAAAAGTGAAGATGAGAAAAATGTTGAAAAACGGAAAAGAGTGACTTGTCGTTATTTTTTCGTTTTACATCTATCCGACTGCAGTATAGCTGCGAGGCACTAAAACTTTTCCGTTTTAAAGTTCTTCTAGCGCCCAGGCAGCAGCAGCAATAGCAGCAGCAAAGTATAAACGAAAAGAAGAGCAGAGGGAAGAATATATAAGAAAAGGTAAAAAAAAAAAAAAAAAAAGCCAGAGAAGATAAACGCCGGTACATAGATAGACCTATTGTTTTTTCGCTATGGGTACTAGCTAACTCCAGGATTTTTTTTTATAGGAATGATTAAAGAGCTCGAAACTTATGGCTAATTTTAAAACCAACAGTAATACACGAAATCGTATAGAAAATGATTAATCGAATTACTAAAGCCGTGATAAATACGGGGCGAATTATCCGCCAAGACTCGTCTACCCCGAACTTCTCTCCTAATTGTTTTTCTACTTTGTTAAATTAATCAACGCGCTATTAAATACTAGGCAATTATTTTTTGAGCGAAAGAGAAGATTTCCTGAATGTCAGATTCTTTATCCTGACTTATCTATCGTATAAAAAACAGTTTTTTTTTTATCCTTAATTTAATGTGATTAATCAAAGTCGTTAATCGCTAATCGCGAGTCGCGACACACATGGTGGACTTTGCTTATGCAAAGGTAAAGGTGAACAGCCTGATATATCCGCATTTGTGTATCTATGATCTCCATACACACCGAACAACTACCTTGCTGCTTGGATTGATTGCGTTAATTATTATGCTAATTACAGCATAACAACCCTTGCCCACTTACCTACAACGACGTCACTTTACCACCATATACTAACCGTGCTCCGATAATGTGCCATAAACGTAATTTACTCGTTTGAATTTACATATAACTGATCAATCGTTGATTAATATTATCGTTTATTATATATATACCGTCACAATGTTTTATTAATTAACATTTTATTACAGTAAAAAATTATTCATAATGTCTCGCGTCGAAATGACTTCAGCTGTCTAAGGGTAGGTATAAGGTATGAATTAGGTTCGTTAACGTGCGATCTTTCAAGAATCGTTTCTAATTCAACGAGAGTAAAGTTTATCTCTAAGGAAAATTCAGTTGATCACAGCAGTAGTCACGTCCGTCGTAACGACTGAAATATCCCGTGGGGGTATGAAGAGGGTTTCAAAAAAGAAAAAAAAAAAAATCAAAATCTGAAACGACAGAAGTAGTAGCAGCAGCAGCCTACTTGACAATTTTAACTAAAAATATTATAATTTAATCGTTTTAACGATGATTTAGAAAAGTTGAGAATCGCGGGGGCAGAGAATGATGGAGTCTGGGGAAAGATGGGTAAGCATAAGGACCGAATAGAAGAATACCATCACGCTCTTAGGGTGGGGGGGTGGGGGTTGAGATATAATTGTGTAATTAGGGAAAACTCACGTAGTAGCCGTTGCTGACTTAGATTTCTGTCCTTCAACGTCTGCCCGTGTTTCTGACAATGAGAAACTCGTCTATCTAACAAGAGGATCGATGGCCCAGCAGCCTCCCTTAAGGATTATTTAACAGTGATAAGAAGGAAAGAACAAGAAAAAAAAAAAAAGGAATGAGAAGAAGAAGTCAAAAGACAAAAAAAAAGAAAGAAATTATAGAATGAATATAAATTTTCAACACTACATTTCATTATACCAATCAAGACGTATACGTGGTGTGGGTGTTGTTACGTCATAAAACCTTAGCCGCAAATTGGAAGCGTGAGTGGACTTAGTCGTAAGGAAAGAAAAAAAAGAAAATAAAAGAAACAGAAATAAAGAGTAAAAAGAATTAAAAAAAAAATTGTGGGTACAATTTTTATCACGTTTTATGTATATCACTTATTTTTTCTAATTTTTTTTTTTTTATAGTTTTCTATAACACGCTAGCTAGAGTGACCTCCGTGCAGATAGAGTTAAGAAATTTTTCTCAACTGCCAGCACCGATTAAATGTAATATATGTGTGAGGTATAGACTAAGTTTATGCAAGCCTTCACCTTGTTTTGATAAAATGTTTAATAAAAGTTTGTTGTAAAGAGAGGTAAGAGGTAAAAAGAATAAAAATAAAAAAGAAACAGAAGAATTGGGGAAGAAAAAGACGTCACCTAGTACCGTCCCGTGCCGTTGTAGTAGGATCTACATAATCCTTGACGTGTTCTATAGGTACGGTGGACTGAGAAAACCCGAGAAATGAGGAAACGGAGGAAGGAGAATGGAGAAAAAAATAAAAATAAAACCAAGCACGGTATTCTAATCCACATTCATCAAGATTATATAAAACAACGGATCCTCTTCTGTGTAACGGCACACAACAGGGTGAGAATATGTCGGGTTTCTTTGCTTTGATTTCTCAAGTTTTTTATTTTCATTTTTATTTCTATTTTATTTTTTATTTTCCTATACCGAGAGAGAGAGAGAGACTCGCGAAAGAATTGTATTGATAATACATCGAGAGACAATAAAAAAAATAGTTAAATGTCGTGAATTGCATTCTTATTGATTTATACTAATTTGATTTAAGAATTTGGATATTAATTAATTAATTAATTAATTCTTATGTAACAAAACGACGACCGAAGAAGACGTTTCGATAAATATAATTGAAATTGAGAAGACCGAACTTCTTTGAAGTTATTTTTTTCTTTCTTTCTTTCTTTCCTTGTACCTACCTACCTAACATTCTAATGTTGATACACCATATAATATATTTCCACGATCGTGAAAAGACGCGGTAAGCAAGAGGAACGAATAGTAGAACACGTATAAATCCGTGCGTGCGTGCGCCTAGGTAACCGTGTCTGAGTGCGTGTATACGTATCCTGCACGAGCGAGTTCTAGAGGAAATTGCATTCTCTGCATCAATCTCTGTCCAAAGGGTTGGAATTTTTCAATATAACAACGCTCGTAGTCGAGGGGAGGAAAGGGGTGGGTGGTTGCATTGTTCCACATAATTACACCATCCGAGACAGCATAGGCACGAAGGTGCTGAGACTGTTTAACAATTTTTTTTTTTTTTCTCATTCTCCTTTCTCCGATATTCCCTGATCGAAAAACGCCATTATTCACTACTCGTATGGTTATTTTTTTCTTTCTTCATACGGAAAGGAAAAATAAAATTAACAAAAAAATGGCTAAAAATGAAAAATTTGTCACACAAATTGTGTAGAAAAAATAAAATACAATCTTACACGTATTATTCGTTCTTTCTATGCTTCGTTTTTTCACTCTTTCAAACTCTACCACTTCTCTACATACGTATTTTTCTCTTTGAATAATAAACCTTAGTATACACCCACCCATCCACCCACCTACCTACCTAGTCTTTGCAAAAAAGCATAACGAGTGTAATAAGGAGAATATGGGACGTTGGTGGTTACAATTTTGACAGAGAAGAGATGAGTAGCGTAGAAAAGGGGAAAAAAAAGGAAAGAAAAGAAAAGAAACTGAAAGGAATATATTTTCACCTCAGAGCTAGGATCTTTTCATATTTTTGTACAGCTGAACTAATTATGTGGCTGAAGGAATACTCCTTTTTTCGCTTTTTTCATGTCTTATTTTTTTCATATTTGTGTATATAAAACCTTGCAACGCGTATAGTGGTGGGGGCGTCTAGAAGGAGGTTTTTATTTTTACATTTATTTTCAACCAAGACTTCTTTTCTCAAGGGATGCGCTGGTTTTCTCGTTGGTAGATAGACGGTTAAGGTAGGTAGGTAGGTATATATGGATGCTGGGTCCTCGCGGTGCCCAGATGCGCGGTTATTATAATTTTAATCTAAATTATAATCGATTATTTTCTTTTATTTTCGTTATTATTTCCCTGTGGATGAAGTAGGATGTGGTGATGTTGGGTGGTTATATGAAGGAGAAACTTAAATACATAATCTAAGGGCTAGATAATGCACCCCGGTTAACTATATATAATTCAACAGACAAAAATAATTCCAAAACCTACCCTAGCCAGAAACTATATGAAAACGAAACTAAACGAATATCTTTAAAGTCCAGAGTTTAATATCGCCGAGTATAAACCCTGAGGTACCTACTTTTGATTTTCTCACATTGTAATGTGTCGCTGGCGATTATTGGAGAGCTAGTGAAGAATCCGGGCTGCCTGTGCTATCCTTGAGCAACGAGAAAAGTATTGGTCGTGTTTCTTTTCTCGACGCGATCCAATATCGAAGTTAATATCGACGTCTACAAAACTTGTTCCAGACCAGGGAGAACAGACAAGGTTTGCTCTTTATCGTCGCACGATCCGGAAAGATTAGGCTCACACCATATAGGCGAGATAAAAAAAAAAACTATATAATAAGAGAAGAACTGGAAACTGGATGTACTGATAGATTAATTCTAATCTTGTTCCTTTTTTTAATTTTTTTCATCAGACACAACCTGCGTGTAAAGCTTGCTCGATAAGAATCTCAAAATAATATAATCTCCGTTCGTCTCTATCCGTTTTTTTATTTTTTTTATTATTTTCATTTCATTTCATTTTCTTTTCTTTTCTTTTCTTTTCATTGGAACTTTTCCGCCCCAGAACTTGGCGCACGTCACGTCCTGGCGTAAAAATACTTTACAGAGCTCCAGTCGGAATTAGCCCACTCTCAGGCAAAAGGGGGTTGTAGGTATACATGTATATACATGAATAGGTGAATGTATACGGGGTGGTTTACTCGAAAATTTAAACGTGACGATTCAAAACGTAGAAGTATTTCCACCGCGATGTATTACTACCATACGATTATAACAGCTTTACAAAATTTTTAATATAGAACATATATTTTGGTTTTTCTTTTTTTTTTCCAACCCACATACCGTTTCATAAAACCTGTGAGTTTGTACGAATCCAACGATACCGAACAACGCATAATTCAATATTGATATATCACCGTATTAAATACAACAGCGCACAAGTAGGTTGTGCGCAGCGCTTAATTCACGATTCGGCCTCGTCACTGAATGAGCGAAACGGTGCCTTGTTTGGTATCGTTGAATTCAGCTTTTCACCAGCTAGACTTTTAACGAGATAAAAAGTCTCGATTAATTGTAAAAAAATAAAATAAAATAACGAAAATAAGATAGTTTCACCGCTATAGACTACCACCACCCTGTATATTTACAAAAGGTGGAAAGGAATGACTGGTGAGTAAAGAAAGTGGTATAGTAGAGGATAGGGTACGTTGGGTAAAACACCGGCGGGATGAAAGTCAGGTGCCACGTACGTGCCGGCACCCTTTCCCGCATTTCTTCTAGGTATTCGTAGGTCGTTCTTTGGTTCCCTCCCTTAAGGAGAAGGTAAAAAAGAAAAAGAAAAAAACCAAACAAAAAGCAAAGGAAAAAAAAAAAAAAAAAAAAAAAATGGGGGAGTCGAAAGTGGCGTCAGCATTTTTGCTAGGGTCCCAAGCGCCAAGTACATGAGACTTAGAGAGACGAACGTGCGGGGTGAGGTAGGTAAGGTGAGGTTGGTTTATTAGATTTTTTTTCTACTTTTTTTACTTTTCTTTTCATATTTCCTTGTGCGATTGGTTCGCAGCGTGAAGGGTTGCCGCGTTTTATATAACCTATACCCCATGCGGCCATACCCTTACCATAGCAAGCACCCAGGACCGGTAGATAAGGGGTGAGTGTGGGGCGGGAGGGGCAGGGGCAGTAAGAAATTTATTAATCCTGTCGAGCGATTGCAGAGAAAGATCCGTCGAGCTGGGGAACAAGGTAAAGGCGGAATACGAAAGATCCGCAGCAGTTAAGCCCGGAGGGAGTGTTTTCCACGAAACTGAAAACTGAAAGCTGAAAGCTGGAAGCTACGGGACTGTAAAAATTCTACCTCAGGCCCAGGCGCGCGCGCGCGGGGGTTGCAAATGTCTCAAACTTTGGGCTATAATAATTCGTCGAAAAACGTTGAAACTTAAACCATTCCCGGTACCCATTAGAACCCGGGCTTAAAACTTTTCACTTCTTTTTTATTTTTTTGTTTTTTAGGTCTTTTTTTTACTTCCTTCCTCTTTTCTTATTCTCACATTCGTCTTCTCTTTTCTCTCTGTTCCCTCTCGTTTTCCTTATTATTTTCTTTCCCTATCTTCTTTAGCTTGGAATCCGTGAAAAAAAAAAAACTACCTATAATTTTTTAACTTACGGGGATACTATTTTTCACGCATTTTTGGGCGTAAACGAATTTTCACCAGTTAAAAACTTCCCCCCCCAAGACCCTACCCTTCTATTATCGTTATTAGCCGAGGGGTGAACGCGGCGAGGGGTTGAAGACCGGGTATACCCGCAGGGCTATCCTTGCCTTATACTACCCACCTACTACGAACACCATTCTACTCCACGATCGCGTGAGTTACGGGTCAATTATGCCACTCCGTAATATACTCGTATGTCAGTCTGAAACAGTCCAGCAGTTTCGCGCTGGTATATCTAATCCCGGACCGTTACATCCCATGAGATCGAACGATCGGAGAGGAAATCGAATACATATATATACTCCTACATCCCCGTCGACAGGTAACACGGAAACAATGAAGAGGGATGAAAAATGAATAAATGAAAAAATAGAAATAATAAGAAAAAGAAGATGTAGCTAGTAGAGGTACTAAAAATAAAAGAGATATATGCGAATCCTGTGCATAAATGAGCCGAGATATCGGTGCTAAAAAAAATCCGTACAGAGTATAGGAAAGAAACGGTTACGTAGTTCGCGAGGTATATACGGGTATAGGTATGGGGGGGTGTATAACGAGCCTTTGGCAAAAGCAAAAACTGACTGACGGACTGGATATCGCTAATGCATCCCCAGCTATCGAATTGATGAATTATTTATAAGTAAAGAACCGAGAGACACAGCAGACGGTATTCGATAGCGGATAGAATTTCGTTAGATTGAACTATATGGGAACGTTAGAGAATGAGAAGATGAGCTTTTTTTCTGTTTCTCACGGGTATTAATATTATATTTATATGGAGGGAATGTATATCGCCTTTCTAAATTTCCTGCCATTACAGTAAATATATATAATATATATCTGAGTGTTAACTAGCTAAAGCGTGACGTGGACTTGGTTTAGCTTAGCTAGAGAATTATTACTTGTCCTGCGGAACGGAAGCTAGCGGAAATTTCTAGGAAGCTTTAGACTTTGGAGGAAACATGGCCGCGTTCGCGTCTCCGTATTTCCTGAATCCTCTAGAAGTAGAAGTAGAAGTAGAAGTAACAGTAACAGTAGCAGTAGCAGTAGCAGTAGCCTAGTACTAGTAACAGTAACAGCAACAGCAACAGTACCAGAGCCAGGAAGCTTTGGTCGAAGAGCTGAGAGGAGGACTGCGCTTAATCAACCGAGAGATTTCAACAACGAACAACAACTGCGGAGGAGCAAAGCTCAACCCCGTTACCAAATTCTACCAGAGACTCTAACATTATATATATGTATATACGACTGCTCTCAGATGGATTAAACTCTTCAGACTTAGCGCGAATAAGACGTGGATAAACACGTACACGTATACCTAGACATATTGTATTGTGTTGTGTTTCAGCCGAAGTACAGACACACAGAAATCCCTAACCCAAGAGATAATTACATGGGAGGGGGAGGCGGGGTGGTGGTGGTGGCGAAATTAATTATCAACTTGCGGCTGGTATTCAGATTTTCCATTTAAACGTTACGTCTCAGTACTCTATACATTATTTTACCTATTTCAAACTATTTTATATTTGCTTTTTTTATATCGTATACGTATGTAGGTATAGACTCGTACAGGTGGAGGGTATGCGGCTTTATTTTTTTTTTTCAACCCCCCTAAGGCTTTATTCTAGGCCTTTGGTCCGTTGGGAAGAGTAAGATATAGTCATATGAGAATAGGGATAACTTTAGCGATATAAATCCTTGCGATAAATCAAATATATTGAGTCGAGATTGAGAGAGAGAGAGAGAGAGAGAGAATAAGGGATCTTTTAGGAAAGCGTATAAGAGCTAGATACTTGGTAAAATTCAATTGATGCGATCGTACTTTTCGTATTGTTCATAACGTGGGATTCGTGAAATTATTGTAACATTATGAGAGAGAGGAAATGGTAACGTGTATCCTTGTTCTCTTATATTATACTCGAGACGTATTATATAGACGTAGTACATTCGCATTGCGAATCTCTCGTTAACTGTATAGCCACCTTTACTGCGGATATCGAAGTATTGATTCAGCTCCTTGCCCCGAAAGTTTACGCTACCCCATACCACATTTCAACGTTTCAAACCCACTCTTGCAACCACCCACCCACTGTACCTACGTATTACGGGCTTAACGTTCGCGACTCAGAATTTACATTTCAATTCGTTAATTAAAAAACCTATAATTATACACGGTACGATCCGGTTTTATATTCAAAGTAGAAAACAAGAAGAGGAATTAATAATTACTAATTTACGACTCTTACGCACTTTAATAACAAATTTATACTTCGGGTATTCATAAAGCGAGATTTTACTTTTTCTTTCTCCTTTTCTACAAGAATATACATTTATTATCAGAAACACCGGTATGCAAAATTTTGGTAAAAAAAAAAATATATATATATTTTTTTTTAAAGAAAGATTGGGAAAAGCCAGTATAGTAGCTGAGGAAAGTAGAGTTGTCAATTCTCTCGATCTTTTTAAGAAAAGTAAGGTAAGGGTAGTCCGCTTCAGGGTGTACTTTCAGATCGGAGTATAGATAGGTGGTATGGGTCTATGGGCAGAAGAAGAAACTTGGTAGGTTGAGCGAAAGAAATCCGCTATAAATCTATAGCCGTGAAAAACCTGTACAACGTGATCGCGAGTAAGCGAAGAGAACAGCTTTGAACGGGGTAAAGGCTTCTTATACGGTAGCCTTATACCTACTAGCTAGGCTCGCTCTATATCCGACCCTTGTATTGTCAACCCCGAAATAACCTCCTCCTTCTCATCTTCCTTATCGTAATCCTTTCGCGCTACTATTGTCACCTTTATTCCTTAATTTCAACAAAGTTTTACCATCCCGGATGAAAGAATGAATGAATGAATGAATGAATGAATGAATGAATGAAGTAAGGACGAAAGGAAAAAGCCCTGAGATATATAGACGCGTTTAATATAGTACTCTTTTTGAAAAGATAATTAAATTCGTGATAAAATTATATGAAAGAAAATAAGTATAATAATTTCGCCCCCCTTTTGAATTAGAATTAAGGGTAGTGTTTTAAGTGATTTTGTAAAATTAACCCGATTTCTGCAGTTTAAGATCGTAGTTTTTTATCGGGATATTCGGTCTCGGAGTAAAGGTCGGTGGTAGCTAGCTACTAGGTGGTTATACCAACCCTGTGAGGGAGTTAGGGAGTTCCTGACTTTCCACGGGATCGTCGAAGGTACGCGCGGGACGTGATATACGATAGAAGTTATCCGAAGTCTGGATATTGGAATTTTAATATAGGTAGGTACCTACGTTACAATCGCCCGCCCACGATCTCAGGTTCTTTCCATACTCTACCCACCACCACCCAGCCGCGAACCAAAGTAGGACGCCATTAATCCCCAGGTCTTGCCTCCCTCCAGCCACTCTGGCGGCCATATTTTTACCCTCGTTCTATATTATCATCGTTCTTAAATTTTCTTTTTTTTTTCAAATTATATAACAAGAAAAAAACAGAAAAAAAGTTCGTCTAATTTATTCCGATCAATTATTAATATTATTATTATTATTATTATTATTATCCTACCTTGGAAGGATCGCATGATGGAGAAAAAAATAAAAATTGTTGAAAATTTCAGGGTAGTAGGTAGTTGATTCGTTGTGACTTACCTGAAACATGTCAAAGAAAAAAAGAAAAGCATTAAAATCTTAGCATTAAGAAAAACCTTTGAAGAAAAACAAGAATAAAAAGAAGAATAAGAAGAAGAAAGGCTGTTTTTATTTCTCTTTTTTTCTCTCCTTTTTCGTCTTGTTCTTGTTTTGGCTAAGGATACTTTTTTTGACCCTCTCAAATGTTACGTGTAGCAACGAAGTGATATTGTCTCTTCGGCTCTGGAGATCTTCTCTTTTACGTCCCGAGGGAAAGAGATTAGAAATGTAAAGAGAGAAATAGAAAGAGAGATAGAAATAGGGGTATCAAGGGTATATAACCCATAAGACAAAAGGAAACGAAAAGGATAAATAATTGTGAACGGGGTGAGAGAGTGTATCTAGCATTAAAAAAAAAAAAAAAAAAAACCGTCTCTTCTAAAGAGAGGCAAAAGAATTTTTAATAATCTTAAAATCCCTGTTTAGTTTTTCGCTATTTATTTATTTTCCGATATTATATGTATATATAGACGATAGATTTTGGGCTACGAAGCCGTGCCCCATCATTCCATTTATCGATGGAAAGAAGTTATATACACTATAGGGTTTGTTCAAACTATAAATCAATTGTCTATGCATGCGATGCGATGCGATGCGATGCAATGCGATGCAATGCATCGAGATGGGTATAGGAAGGGGTGGAAAGGGGGTGAGGTAGGAAGCGAGGCACATTCGGTATGCATAAAACGGTCCGCCCCGATGCACGCTGCTGCTGCAACTCTGGAAACCTATATATCTTCGTCTATACATCATATACGAGCTGAACTCACCCCTTGAAATTTGAATGTGTGAGAAATGGGGCAAGAAACGTTAAACTCATTTCTATAGACGATAATTTAACCAATTAAACTAATCGGAGCTAGTTCTTTTTTTTTTTTTTTTCAATTTCATTAGCAATTTTTTGATTTCGTTTAAATAAAAATAAGGGATGATATCCTGCAGAAGTATATATCAGGTCCCAGATAAACCGCCTCGTTCTTTCATTCTCTCTATCTCTCTCTCTTTTCCTGCAGGACCAGGAAAACACGGTGCCAATAAGATCGATCAATATTTTTCCGGCAAACGTCACCAACCCTTGTGAGTTATGACTATAATAACGCTAGTGGCCGAAGTAATATTGTCCCCACTATATACGTAGCCAGTTTATATCTGTATAGATATATATGAGGTCCTGTATTTGTGCTATACATATATATATACGTATAAATTCTTACCC
Source organism: Tenthredo notha (assembly GCA_914767705.2). Taxonomy (NCBI): domain Eukaryota; kingdom Metazoa; phylum Arthropoda; class Insecta; order Hymenoptera; family Tenthredinidae; genus Tenthredo; species Tenthredo notha. Next base: position 5,391,031 of record OU611921.1, on the reverse strand, counting down.
ACAACGTGTATATTCTGGGTCAGGGTTGTAGATCACTGAAACACAATAACCTGCAAGTATTTCTCGAAACACAATAACCTGCAAGTATTTCTCGCCATGGTATCTACCTTTTCTCGATTTCCCATTTCCCATTTCCCGTCTTCCCATCTGCAATCTCTAATCTCCAATTTCACTTCGCTATACCGTCTCTAAACTAGCGAGTAGATTATCAGCGTTTTATTATTTGCGAAATAAGTTGGAAAATAAATTATTCTTTTCAGCCCTTTCATATACACAAATGTGACAAACAAAGATGTGAGATTAAGGAATATAAAGATAAAAGAAACGAAAAATTTCTACAATTACAACCCCTTGAAATAAATGTTTTTTTTTCTTTTTTTTTCTACCTATAAAATTTGACGATGACAAAAAAAAAAAAAAAAAAACCGTACGACCCCGTCACCTACCGACCGAGTTGACAGCCCAGAAGCGTCGCGACGCCCTCGGCTCCAACCCCTTCACCCGCACTTCAACCACTTGGCCGTTTGGCCACTCAGGGACATTGAGGGTGCACGCGATGCTCGGATGGGTGGCTGGTACCCCACTCGTTTAATAAACAACAATATGAAAATGGGCCAACGGGACAAAAAGCTTTTTTTTTTTTCATATTTCTGTTGTGAAGCTGATGAAAATTCGATGATTTATTTATTCGTCAAGGATGATTGTCGATGTAAGAATTCGTTGATTTTCATACCTATACTATAATTGGTTGAAAATTGAACGTAGGAACCGAAAAGAGTCTGAGAAAAAGGAAAAAAAAAAAAAAAGTTTTATACTTTGAGGGTGTAATTTATGATTATAAATTCCGTAAAATTGTAAAACGAAATTAGACAGATGAAAGTAGAGAGAAAATGAGATAGAGAAAGCTTGGTGCAAGGGGGTGCAGGTATGGGTAGTAAAACCGAAAACACACATTCTCCGGTGAGTAATGCGGGTAATCACCATTATTTTTAAATCTCATTAACGCCTCTGTGTCTACATTATTCTCCATGGCCAAGCAAACACACGTGGGGCCAGTTACCTCTGAAACCCCAGCCCCCCAGCCCCCTTCTACCCCTGTTTTTCTCCCTGTATCATGGCTACACCTCACCTTTGGAGTTTCGAGAATTACCACACACCGGTGTTGGGTGTTAAATTTATTGTACCAAAACGGAAAATACAATTAGATATTAAAGCATTAAATCATTCGTTAACGAACAAAACTAAATTTACCTGAAAACAAGAAATATATATATATATATATATATCTCTTTAGGTATAGAAATTGTTGAAGTTCGATATAGGTATATATGTATAGACGATTTCAAGATATATTTCATACACACTTGTCATTTCCTATATCGGGGGGGATGGATGGGGGGTGCGAAAAAGTTTTCCTCTGAATTCCTGCCCCAACTGATATCTCACGCTTAATTCCATTCGACGAAAAAACTAAACTTTCTTCAAGCAGACTTTCACCAACCCTGTTTGTTGTTTTCCTCAGGGTTTATATAAGAGTTTGTGCAAAGATGGAAAGGGATCAGAGATGTGTTTGCACCCTTCGCTTCTTATCATCGTAACAGGAGTGAAAAAAATAAAAAAAATAAATAAAATAAAAAGAATCGAAAACTTCTGTTATTGACCACCAACGTTCATTCAAACGTTATTTCACGTATACGTGAAGTGTAAACCTACCCCTTTTCGTTCACAAACCATCTCACATTATCACATTACAATTTTAAGATTCATTTGAGACACAATGTAAAAAAATGTACGAAATGGATATACCATAATTTTTTTCTTTTTTCTCTTCTTACCTATTCAACTATCGATACAACGATTAACTTATGTATGTATGTATGTATTATTAGTTATCCAAAGTACAGTTAATTTACGGTGTATTATATGACCTGCAACAGTCCACCAACCACCCCACCCCCCGCCAACGTACGTGACTATTATTATAGGCAAATGGTAATGCAGATGTAAGCCGGGCTTTATCCGTCTAATTAAAGGCTATGGGAATTAGCGGATTCTAGAAACGTTAAACCTTTGAATACACGTAGAGATTTGTGCCGTTAAACTACACAGCGAGAGAGAGAAAGGGATAGTAGATATATATATATACAAGTGTAGATAATTATTAATTATCGTATGTAATAGAATGTAAAATATACATATAAACCGTAGAGGATGAACTAATCCCTTGGATTTTATGTGCTAGTATAGGATATAATAATTATCGCAAGGACCTCGTCTGTGAAATTACATGATTATTGAAAAAAACAAATTACAATAAAAATGAGACTGCAACGATTTGGTAGAGCAAAAATACTAAAAATAAAAATATAAGTATAAGAAAATGAGACGAGTTTCACAGTCTTGCGTTGAAAGCTGGATAATATTCAAATACTAGACTAAAAAATTTTGCAATAACTTTGTTGGGAGGAAGAAAATTTCCGAGTAAAAAGTTCCTAGATGCAGTCAACTTCTTATATATACCTAACCAGATACTATTATATATAACTAGTATAATTATAAATGGCAAACGAGGAAGAACTGTTGAAATTTATAATTCAATCATTATTTCTTTAAAAAGGAAACAAAGAAAAGAGAAAGGAAAAGAGGAAGAAAAAGAAGAAGACGAAAGTTGTTCTTTTCGTTCTTTGATCGAATGTTATCTCTCACTTTCGTTGATACTAGGATAGAATTGTTTCTTTTCGTTTTTTCACAACTTTTCTGACATCGTTGTTTGACGAAAATACGAGCTTGTAGTGAGTCGTAAGACGTAAAATCGTCTCAAGTCTCCTACTTGATATTGTTTTATACCCTTGTTCTTTTTATTCGCGAAACAAATAACCAACCCCCCCCCCCTTTAGATTTTGATCCGATTTCAGAATTTTACGGCAAGATCCTTTCAGCTGTAGTATCAAACGTAAAAGTATAGTAAAATTTATCCCCATATGTAGTACATATACATACATACATACTCTATATATATATATATGTATATAGATGTGTATTATAAAATGAATCGAAATTTTGGGACACTTTTTTGCGCCAGCCTTTTTTCAATCAGGAAATAATAAAAAGAAATCGATACGACGATATTTTTTTCGAAATAACGTAGAGAGACGAAACAAAACAAAACGAAGCAGAAAAAAATAAAAATATATATCCAGTGCAGTTTATTCAAGCTACTATAACTCAAATCCAAAATTGCGTAGTCATCAGCAACTCGACGCGTCAGCAGAAAATTTCTCTGAATATACTGAATATAATATACGAGTTCGAATATATATATTTTGAGAAATAGATTTTTCTTTTTTTTTTTTTTGTTGTATTTTTCGCATGTATACATATATAACGTTACGAATTTTATGGTAGACGAAAAAAAGGAGAAAAAGAAGAAGAAGAAGGAGGAGAAGAAAAAAAAAACCTAGACCCTCGCTGTTCTGGGTTAGAAAGTCTTTAAAAATTCGCAGGATCTAGATCGCTACCGCCCCTGTTACCCCTCCTGCTCCTACTATCTCAGGATTATTAATGGGAGGCAGGCCCATTTTCCATGACTCTGCAGCTATTTTTAAAACCCCGTTGAGACGAAGCTCTAGAAACGTTGAGGAGGGGGGGTGGTGGAGGTCTAAAGGTTGAGGAAGGGGGTGGGGTGGGGTGGGGGAAAGGGGAATGGAGTGAGGTGGGGTGGTTTTTAAGGGATGATAAAGATGAACAGCCGTAATAAAGGGGAGGATTAGCCGAGATGTCGAGTGCCACGGCGCTCGAGCTGCTCGAGGAGTTTCAGACCCAGGGAAAAGAGGGAAAGAGGAAAAGAGGAAAACAGGGAGATGGAAGATGGAAGATGGAAGATGGAAGATGGTAAACGTACGGGGGATAGAAAAGGAGAGTAAGAACCTGGGAGAGGGTTTGTTTAAGAGGACCGGAAAGTTTGTTTCTCTCAGGGGCTAGAAATTCATTTAAGCCTCCACTTTTACGAAATGAGAACATTAAAATAAGAGTGCTTTAGCGTGATCCACTACTAGTAACTCACTCTACCTCCGAATAATATCTAAGACCGTGGGGGGGGGGGGGGTTAGATAGGGGTAATATTTCACCCTCAAATTTTTTTTTTTTTTTTCAAATAATATTTTTATGTTCAACCCCGTTTCGGATCACTCGTAATATTACTTGTAAAATTTTATTTCATTTAGAAAGTATAAATACATGAATGAAAAATTCATTTCCTAGATTCTCTACTTTTTTTTTTTCCTATTTTTTTTGGTATTCACGTATAAAAGACGATTCACGCGTGGGTTGATATCGGTTAGTAACATAAACCAATTACAGGATTCACCCCTATTCCAGTTTTATACCTCATCCTCCCCCGAATTTCCTCTACTCTCTACCCTCTACCCTCTACCCTCTATACCTTTACCCCCTACCTACCTACCGTTTCCGTGTAGCTCCTGCAAATTTCCGCCGAGTCGTAAAACACGGGAGCTGGCCGTCAAAATTTATGCTCTTTGTTTTTCGGGATTAAATCCACTCACTGCACGTATATACATCGCCCACCCGCCACGGTACGGTAAACGCGAAGCAGAGAAACGCGATTTGTTCTATACATATATATATATATATATATACATATATATACAATTTGATCGCAATAATTTATGCACGTGATAAAATTCAGGCCATCCCAAAGCTTTTTCCCTCTGGCACGTTGTTCTCGATTCTTTACGCAACGCCGAACCTATCAGTGTTTTTCTTTTCTTCTCTTTCTCTCTTTTTCCGATCGATTATTTACGGTTTTTTTACTTTTATTTTTCTTTAAATTCCGATGCAGAAATGTCGAAATAGTCTCAGAAGTGCTTTAAAGTGGGGTCCGATAAAGCACTTGTTCTTTTACCACTGAACCAGCAAAGTGATGAAAATCGAAAATACTCAAAAGACACGAAAATTAAAGGATCAAGTATAATACTACAAGCGAAATTAAATCGTGAAGAAAAAATTTCACCCCAATTTTTATCTCGGAATAATTATTCCGTAGGTACTGTATTTTTTTTTGTTGTTATTTTTGCCAAATTTCTTTCATCTCCTTGAAGAAACTTTTACTTTTCGGATATTTCGTCCTGCTGTCCTATAGCGATGAGTGTATTGTCGGAGATACAGGGATTTGAAGACGTCTTGCAATACCGATAAAAACCGAAAGCTTTTCCTCAAGCTTTCTTTTCACAAGGTGTATTCGAATACTGTCTTCAGCCGAGCAAGCAAGCAAGCAAGCAAGCAAGCAAGCAAGCAAGCAAGCGATCAAACGAGTGAAGTTTAAGCCCCCTGATATCGCGGAAATAAAAAAAAAAAAAACGAAAACGATTTGAATAAAAAAGCTCAACGAAAATTCACCCCCAATAAAGAGTTGCGATAAGCCGCAATTAATCAATCCCCTAAACCGATAGCGTCTTCTCGGGGTGTTTTATTCTTTGTAAACACCATTTCGCCATCTTTTACGCACTTTTTATTTTCTTCTTCTTCTTCTTCTTCTTCTTTTTTTTCTCGCGTGCAAAAAGGAGGAAATTTTTTAGCAGAAAAGTTTAATTGTTCATTTCCTAAGATCAGTGTTGAAAGAAATTCAACTGTACAAGAGGTTAAGCAATTAAGAAATACCTAGGCTCAAGTATGACCACCTCAACTAAACAGGGCTTTAATTATAATCACTTCACAAAGCCACCACCCCTCCCTAGTACATAACACGTTGGTATCTTGCCACAAATGAAATTTAACACAAGTCAAAGGACCTTCTCATACTAGGCTCAAGACCAACTCCTTTCAAGCCTGAACTGCATAAAGCAATTGCCACATGTAGTAGGTAATTCAATTCTAGTTTAACCGCTTTTACTAATAATAATCGTAGAAAATTTATATTAGATAGATATTAGATAATTGATCTGAGGAAAGAGAGAAGAGGAAAAATAAAAAATTGATGGGAAGTTAAAAATTGATATCGAAGATTGGAGTTCAACGAAAATTTACACGCCTTTGTCTTTTGTACTTTTATCAAAGTATCAACGATTATACTAGGATATACTTTTGAACCAGGAACCAGGAACCAGGAACCCCTCCTCTTTCCATCTCTGGTATTTAATCGGAAACTGGGTACTCAACTGCGGCACTCAGCTCCCGCCACTTTGGCATTTGAGCGTTTTAAGCGTCGCTTCGAATAGTGGGTAGAGAGACACATACAACACGGTACCGTGTTCCTAAAAAGGCTAATTGTCGAGTACCTACCTCGGCTCGTAAAATTATATCCCGTTGAAGTGTGGATTTTACGAGGTAAAAACGAAGAGGTTTTTATAACCACCTTTACTTATAACTTCAAGGTGTAGGAAGAGCGTTCGCCCTAGTCTTTAAAATATTTCAAAATACCAGAAGTTACCCCCCATTATACAACGACATGAATTAAACCCAATTCTTATAATATCATCTGAGAATTTAGTTTCCAAAATTTATACATCACACGCGATGTATATTATCTCTAATATTACGATATCTGTCTCGCTTTGAGGATAAAGGCTCTTTCCCTCATCCGCTCATCTCGTACATATATATACATACCTATATATATGCTTCTATGATATACATAAATGTAGCCGAATTTCACGAATGTTAGTATAAAGAGGACCGAGAGGGGGGACGAAGGGTGCCTCATTTTGAAGATGGATGCTGCTATTTCAGCCCTTATATAAGGAGAGTGCCACCCTGAGCAATATACACGGCGACCTCTCGACAAGGGATGTGCTCATGACCCGTAGTCGACAATTCATACACCCATGAAGGTGTGTGTACCTTTTTTTTTTTTGTCTTTTTCATTTTTAGCGAAAGGAGAAAAGAGAATTAGAATTTTTGCTACTCGAAATACGTAAATTACTTGAATCAGAATTGTATAAATCTTCGTTCAGATATCTATATGAAATCAGTAGTTAATTTTAATATATATAAAAAAAAAAACATCCCTCTTGAATGTTCAGAATAAAAATATACCACCGAGTAACTAGAAATCGAGAATCTTAAGGTATTATCATTAATTAATTCAAGTCCAGCAAAGAGATGAATGATTGTTCGCGATAGTATGGGGGTTGTAGGTAAAAGACTGGTGCAAATAATACACCCTTCTGCTATTCGAGTAGAAAGTCAAAGGTCGCGGTTCACTTGTCACCCTTAAGTTACCAAGATAAAGAGGGAATGGCAGAAGTCTTAATTGCCAGTAGGGGTGCTATTCATGATCATTTGATATAAATATAATTCAGGAAAGGTAAGAAATGCAGGATTACTGAAATCTGCAACATCTAAAGAAATACCCTTATATCCTATACGATTATAAAGACGAAACAGGTATATATACACACACGCATATTATGCTTTCTGTCGTTCAATGCATACATACATATCAATGACTCGGTTATATATATCCTGGATAGCGAACATGGCCAGAAATCTGACTGCGAATGGTACATCTTCATCCTTCATCACCGTCCAAATACTCCAGACAATTGGATCGGCGAGGTATGAATACGAAATGGTCTTCGACTCCGCTTTGTACTCTGGGGTTTCGGATGCCTGTCTCCTTTCTGTTCATCCCTATCTCTATATATCTATCTTTCTCTTTTACTATCTTAATGTATAATAATATACAGTAGAAAATGGCGGACGGTCTTTTGAATTCTATTAACATTTGGTAAACACTCTTCAGTAGAGTCTCTCTCTCTCTCTCTCTCTCTCTCTTTATTTCAAAGTAAAAAATATCTGGCTGATTAAAAACAAAAATTACCTCCGAACGAAATCGGCTAAGGGTTTGTTGAGTAGATGTAACGTTTTGTTTAGAGGTGATCTGGGCCTAGGGTGATGCAGGTAATCCGGAATTACTATTAGCATCATCCCTCGCGCGGTGGGTGTGCGGTGCGGAAATGCGGTCAGAAGGAGTTGGGGAAGTAATCCCGTCCGGTAATCTCTGATTAATGATTTAGCGGTTTGTTACGTAGCTTTACAAACAAACGGGGTAGTTAGATATCTGGACTGTGTACTTAAATCCAGATTCTAGAAACCCCTCGCATATACTTTTCAGGGTTCATTCCATAGCCTGGCTAATTCAAAAATCAAAAAAAAAAAAAAAAATAGATGATGATGATGAAAGTCTTTTTCGGAGTAGCTCCTTCTAGCCAACGATATACACTTTTACATATATATTCTGCACTAGTGCGGTTAGATATATCTACTACGCGAATTTTCAAACAACGGTGTATAAAGCCGTAGTATGGGGGTCTAACGAACCAGTGAGATGTAAATCTATGTAGATTGGAGTCTCCTTTTTGCGCCCGAGCTGTGCACCAGCAGTCTAGGTATAGCATCCATCTTTCTCTTTCTATTTCTCTTTCCCCATTCTCTATCTTTTACTATAACATCTCGCTCGCTATTCCATACCACCCTTTAATATCTCTTATTCTTTTTATTTTCTCGACCCCTTTTCGTATAATCACTCCCCTTAATTACACCTCACTCCCCTCCGTCTCTCAGCTCACCTGAAGCTGACCCAGACTTGATTTATACCACGAGTCGGGGGTAGGTACCATCCCTAGAACTATTTTATACCTTAGGTATAGTTAGACATGTTTTTTCTCTAGACTGTAAAAAAGCTATGAATAGGCTTTTGTTTTATCAAATAGGAAGAGGAAGTCTCTCTGGTTTTGTAAAATAGCGATTTTCACGGCGTGTTTTCTTTTGAGAATTAAGCAACAAGAAGACGGGGACCAGCCAGTATTCTGGGGGCCCCGACGCCATTAGAGAAACGGAATTCATCCCTTGGGTGTCTTAGATACGCGGGAGTACAGGCAAAACTGAAGGCCACCACTTTTAGGACATGGGATGGGTGTCGCGGGATTTTTGTCACCGGCAATCTGCATAGATTTACATCCGTTTAGTCGCTTAGTTAAACGCGTTATCAAAGTCGCTTTCACGCGGGTCGCCTACGGGACATTTCACCTTAATAGAGGGTCATTCCTCCAGAGTTGAGCAGGGTAATATTTCTCCTCTTTGGTCTCACTTTATCTACGTTTAGTAGAAAAAATCGTATCAAACAATCTAATATTTTCAATTCCCCCAAAAAAAAAATTCGATCAAACTCCATTTTCAGACTATATCAAGTTTTTTGGAAAAAATAAACAAAAAAACTAGTTCGAAATTCAAGTATTAAATCTCTCCTATCGAATCTAGGGCATAAGGCTGCTGCAGCACCATCGGAATAGAGAGTGAGATAGAGAATTTTGGGCAAGCTTAAGGGAAAATACCCTAAATCCTAATAATTGGTTGACTCTAATCCCGCAGCAGGGATGGAGGACTTCTACAGGAATGTTTCGTCGGTTATACGTGGACCATTAGTTTCAGTCTAGAGCAATAAAAAGAACAATAACGCCGGAAGTCTACGACATAATATATATATATATATAAATATATATATATAGGTTAGGCTAGGTAAATAGACAAATATATATATCTATATAGATATGATATTAAGGTAGTGAAAAGCTCCTTCGAACTGGTTCTAAAAACTCTACCTATTTCGCTATTTCCTACATGGATATGGTAGGTGAAATCCTATTTAGCAGCTAGCTGGGTATAGCTAGGAATAAGTCTCTATATATAAGGATAAGCTGAAAACCAAAAGCAAAAGCAAAAGTAGTTTGGCGTACCGTTGGCTTTAATATTATACGAAATAAGGAATTAGTTTTGCGGTTATAACCACTGGTTATTATACGCCAGTTGTTATTCTTTATTGTTAACTTCAGAACTCTATACTTTCTCGGTGTTCTCTCTATTCCTGTATGGTGAAAATTCAGAAAGTACAGGATGTGTATCTAGTGCTGGAATATAACATGCGACATGTACATGCACTAGCCTGAGATCGTATCGCGGAGTGTTTTCTTATGCAAAATACCAGCTAACCGTTATACCATCTTCTTTGCGATAAGAGAAATGCGAATTAACTTTACCTCTATAGTAGTCTTTAAATAATACATTAAAAACCCAAGGGTTTAGTTTACCCTAGTTATTCCGATTAGTATAATATAAAAATAATTTTCTATTATAGTTTATTTATTAATTTATTGATAATATCAATCTATCGTATCGTTTAAAATTAATTGTTTTTTTTTTTCTTATTTGCGGTAAATAAATGAAAGCATAACGAATAGATTATTAGGTTTTTACGCGCGTTGGTTTTTTTACACTTGTTATAAAAACGATAGGGTAATTGAACAAGGTATACAGACAATCGGAAACGCACTCTGATTCGATTGTAAACTCGTTTTGTTAGACCGATAAAAATCTCTACCTCTAAAGCGTCAGCTAGAAGATATAAAGAGGAAAATAAAAAGAGAGAGAGAGAGAGAGAAAATTATTGAAAAAATTAGATTAAGGTGAATATAAAAAAAAAAAAAAAAAAAAAAATTGATAATAATAAAAATCGAGAGAGAATCATACGATTCGAAAACCAGGCTGAAAAGTCTTTGTAGCGATGTGCCAACGCGGATAACAAGAAGACTGATGTATTACAGGGAGATCGGTGAGTACAGGGAACGGATGACGGGCTTCCGAAGTGATTGCATGATTGATTGGCGCGGGGTGTGTAAACGTAGGGGTGAAATATATCAAACGACGCCTCAGTCAGTCAGTCAGTCAGTCATTCGTTCATTCGTTCATTCCTTCATTTAGTCAGTCAGTCAGTCAGTCATTCAGTCAGTCATTCGTGGTATTCCGTGCTTTCGAATATTTGTTTGCAAAATTGGAATCCGTGGCATGAGAAATACTGTGTAAATGTAGAAAAATACCGTCCTAAGAAAGAGACGGCTAGACGTTACCGTCAATCGAACGTCAGTCAACCGTCATATAAGGCTAACCTTTCGCGAACTTATCTTACGGACTTTTATTTGTAAAGGTAAAAGGGAAGAAAATACCTTCAACTGTAATATCTACGGAATAGGTGAAAGGAAACGGTGTTAAAAAACTTGGTTTGATCGTTTATTCAATTTTAAGAAGGATTCGAATAAAACAAAAAAAAAACAACAAAACTCTAAGATTTTGCAGTTTTTATTATAATATACGTAAGGATAAGGGTATAAAAAAGTTTGGATCGTATTACGCCGGTTCTAAACGACCGTCGTCGGTATTTCAAAACTTAACAACGACACAGATATAAAAGAAGAAGAAGAAGAAGAAAATGACGACGATGAAAAAAAGAACGGAAGGAAATCCACCTAATTTCGAAGTTTGAAAAGAAAAATAACTTTTTATATCTATTCCTCAGTGTTTTGCTTGTAGATAAATGAATATGATAATAATAATATAATAAAGAGTGAAAAGTAATCGTAGCAGTAGACTTATTAAAGTTGAAGTAAATTAATCAACCCTCTCTACACGATTAAACAATTAATATCTTACGACTGAAGGCAATTAAGAAAGTATATGCTTATATGGTTGAACCGAGCTTTCTCACCCCGTCATCTACCGTATCTGGTTATACCTGTGAGATTTCAACCTCGACTATATCGCGAGACGTGGAGAAGGAGTGGAAGTAGACTGATATAAGGGTAGAAGAGAAACGTTCAATTCAGTCTTCTGCAGACTTGAGGTTAAACGTGGCAGAGGCAAGTTCTAGCTACTATAGGAGGTAGCCACGATATGGTAGCGTTGATATGCAAAGCAAGCATTCGTCTCTGTCTTGAATGCAGTTTAGTTTCACCCTGGCTAACAAAGTATAGTAACTTCTTCGTAGAATGGAGTGAACGACGAAGACAAAGAAGTAGGTAGGAGGGTAGGTACGAGATGGGGGATGGGAATGGAGGTAGAACTGGTACTGGTACTGGGACTGGGACTGGGGGGGTTGGGGGTTGGATGGAAAGACCGAGCGACCTAGCCGTTTTCGAGTACGGTGGCAAAAGATTGTGCTTATGATTACAACCCCCGACGTTGATCTCTCCCCGCGATTACTTCACAAGTAAAACCCAAGCAACCCTGCACCTACCCTATCTCAACTCTTCAACATGTCCTTCATGGCTTAGTGCCGTAGCGACAGGGAAGAAACTTTCATTTTCTCATATTTTTTTTTTTTAACTTTCTTATTTTCTTTTTCTTTTCTTCTTTCCTCCCTTAGCGAAAATAAGGAGCTTATGAGAGCAAAAAAAAAGGAAGAAAACGAAACGGCTAAGTAAAGTCAAAATTTTTCGACCGTCAACATTTTCGCATTTCTTTTTTTTGTCGCTAAGTTACATAATTCGAGAAAGGACCTTTTTTTTTTCCCCTTATATATTACCGGTTTCTATCGTTCGGAATTCGTCTGACGGTTAATAGCGGTCGATGGAATAGAATTGGGTTGGATTTTATGTGTTCCTGGGACTGAAACTGGAACTTATCTCGCCCACTGATCTAAATCGGTAGTTAATATAGAATCCCTGTTAGATTGGACGTCTCCTCTTCCCCTTTTCTCTTTCTCTTTCTCTCTATCTCTTTATCTACCTATATTAAACCAATCAGGACGTATATATCTATATATACATATATATATATATATATGTAGTACCTTATATACCTTCGCGATTAGATATTATATCTAATTCGTTTATCTCCGTTTGAGCGAATGATTTATTTCACCTAAATTCACCAATTTGTATTACAATCGTTGTGCCACGGTGTTATACTAAACCATTTGGAACAAAAGCCTTTCTCAAAGTTCTATTTCGTAGTTAAAAATAACGAATTGATAATAACGTGGCGAAGAATGAATGAATAAAGAGAAATCACAAAGAAATGAAAATAATAGAAAAATGAGAGAAAGTATTAAGAGAAGAAAAGTGCAAAAAAAGAAAATAATAGCGAAATAAAAGACAGAGAAGAGAGTCACGCAGGGGTGGGTTGCTCGCATCCCGTAAAATTACTCTTGGACCTACTGCTGCAGGGGCTCATAGGAAGGGTCGACACTCTACGTATCTGCCTAATGTCTTCTTCGACGTTCCGTGTACTCGGTTAAATATATATATATGTATATGTATATCATACCTATGTATGTACGTACCTCAAGGGATGAAGTTTTACCTAAGTAGAAAGAAATTAACTCGCAGAGAAATTTCGCGATTTTGGTATTCGGTAGGACAGCGATTTGAGAAAAGAATTATTTCAATGTATAATAATACCTATACGATTTATAGGTAATTACTTTTTCTATTATATACCTACTTTAAATAATAATTATCTTTCATCGTGTGAACTTGGTGTATACTCTTTCTCTCATCTCTAGCTACTCAGTACATTTAAATCACATCTGAAAGCAAGGAGTCGAGGGACAATTTTACCACAAGTGCATCAGACACTTTCAAAGGACTCTCGTCATCCTTTCAAGATCTTGAACGATTTAACTATGATTTGAAGAATCCCCTTCTTCCTAGTTTCTCGGATATAAAATATATATATCCAAGGAATAATAAACGTTTTTATAATATAAACGTAAAAACAAAGATTATTTGTTCTTTTTTTCTTTCTGATTTTTCAACGATACAGAAACTGAAGAATACCATCCCTCTTCGGAAACTACAGATATAGAGATCGAGTCGAATCCCACCAGTGCCTAACACGTTAGCCAAACCCCTTTCTGCCAAGAGATTAGAGGGTAGAATCTAGGTGTTACATCTGTGTGAGAGTCGGATCTGCACTCAATACAGGGTGTCGAGTGTAGATAAAAATTTCTATCGCTATACACACCCATTTCCATTCGCAGTTTGTTAAAGATAAAATTATACATACACATCCCCACATACTGTTTTTATTTTTTTTTATTTTTCTGGTTTTGGTTTTAATTCCAAAATTGCAGACTATAAACGATGGAATGTGAGGGGTTTAATTGCTTTTTACTAATTAACTCTCTCTCTCTTCTTCTCCCTCTCGCATATAATTGAGTGAAACAGCATGAAAAAAGAAAAGAAAAAAAGAAAAACAGGGTTGGGTGGGGGGGTAGGTAGTAAAAATCGAGTTGACTTAATTAACAACGTTCAACGTGAGTAAAATTGAATGAGTAGCGAGCTAATTAGCTCGTAATGTAAATTTTCGTCATTATAATATTACACACATCATTTTAGACAGAGAAATTTGTAAAAAAAATCTCTGATGTCATGGATCAGAAATAATTTTTCCTCAGACTTTATAAACTATAATATAGAAGGTAAGAAGACTAAATAGGTAATCTATCTAATGGTGATAAATTTTCTTGCTATAGGTATAGCCATAGCCATAGTTCAACATATACTACCATATCCCACCAGGTTTAACTGACGTTGACTAGGGGGGGAAAATCCTATCCTATCCTATCCTATCCTATCCTATGTCTTCGAGACGTACAATGTTGTTACATAGGACAATGTCCACTAACCATTGGCCAGAGTCCAGAGTCCACAACGTGCTGTGGGCACCAGACCGAGTGCGTCTCGTGAGTCGTGACAATGAATACATCAGGCGTCCATTTACACCCACATCTAAATTTGCATTTACATTTAGATTTGCATTCCCATTTCCACCAATACCCTTAGCTACCCACAAGGTCTAGTAGCATAGGTATATAATATACATGTATACCCTATAAATATATATATATATAGATTTATAGCAAATAGAATGACATTTATGAGATTTTTGGGTGCCATATTTCAATTAGGATATAGAGTTAATGTTAATTAATGAAGTAAAGAATTATATCAGAGGGTTGAAAAATCGAGGAATATGTATACTGAGTGATGGTGTTAATGTGAAAAGGATGAGATGCAGGTAGGAATATCGAATGCGGTGAAGTGGAGTAGAGTTGAGTGGAATGAAGTGAAGTGGAGTAGAGTAGAGTAGAGTGGAGTGTTCGTTTTTCTTCCTCGATTTCAATCACGCGATATCTCGACCTTCCAGGGTTAGATAATTTAATTGTAAGGGTAAGGAGTTCGGGGCGCCCGACAAAGTGCTGTACCATGATCAAAAAGGCAAAGTGCAAAGATCCAAAGATCCAAAAGAATCTGCAAGAATCCACAAGAATTCGTATAGGATTCAAAGAATCGGAATACCGAACGATCTCTTTACGGCCTTTAACACTCCTGTTTCGTCCTTTCTTTGATAAGGACAAGTCACTCTTTACGATCACGGAGGAACTTTGTAGATATAGATAAGCTCGAAAGAAAGTAGAAAAAAAAAAAAAGAGTAAGGAACGTGAATGGAGAGATTAAAGATTAAAAAAGTGTTAAAATAAATTAGATAAATTTCGATCACCTATCTTGTTAGAAAAATGAAAGAACTTGATTCAAAGTTTCGTATGAATTAGTCGATTTTAAAAAAAAAATTGATGGGGAACCTAATCAGTTCAGAGGATAGTATTTCTCTTCCTCATCCCTTTTTTTTTTTTTTTTCTGTATAAACTAATATATCGAATGTCGGGTGAAAAGAAAAAGGAAAAGGAAAAGGGGAAAAAAAAATGGAAACGATGGATTCAGGCTCGTCGGCGCCCCTATATTATCTGACAATTCAATATCGTAGCTGATTTATGAAAGTGTGTCAATAAAAAATTACAAGTTTGGGAAAAGTTCGTGCGCTCTTATACATAGGGGCTCTAAATCAATGTAGGTAGGTAGGCCGGGTTCGCGAGGTTCGAGTTCCGAGGGTTTTAGGGGGTTGAGGTAAAAAGAAGGAACGCGGAGAGAAAGAGAGAAAGAAAGAAAGAAAGAGAGAGAGAGAGAGAGAGAGAGAGAGAGAGAGAGAGAGAGTGAATGACTGAGTGAGCGAGTGAGATAGTTCCAAAAGAGACGATGGGGGCCGATTGGCCCAGCAAAGTCAATCTACTTCGAGCTACTAAGAGAGGCAGTAGAAGCATCAACCAGGCGCAAGATTGAGGAGAGACCAGAGGCGAGAGGACGGAGTGCCGAGTATATACTACATAATATAAGGCCGTCAGGAACTGATCTGGCAATTGGGATCAAAACATCATCCCCTAGACGCCCCCCCACCCCACCGAAGGAGGGTTGACGCCCGTCGTTGCCCCAGACCTGAATTTTTTTTTTTTTTTCTTCTTCTTCCCTCTGCCCCGAATCATATTATATAAGATGATAAAATATTCATTTATTTAAATAGATATATCCATATATATAAATATATATATATACCAATTTTGATCAACGATATATGTATTTTAATTAGCACAGGTTAATTACAACCTCGGGGGCATCATTTGCTTTTACTAATATATATACTATAACATATTATACCCTACCTGATGATATATAATTACATGAGACCGCCTACACATGTTTATAAGGGTGAAACACCCGCGTAAATTGAACGATTGATAATCAAAATTAACGCCTCAATATATTATACACTTTGAAGTTATAAAATTTCGATGATAATATAGGTATATAATTATGTGTATTCAAAAAATAAAAAATGAAATAAACTCTATATTTCTAATCTACAACTTGACGTAAAAAAGAAAAAAAAAAAAAAATGTGAGGGTTGACCTCGTGCGAATTTCTGTTAAATTAAGATTTGTAAATGATAATGATCTTCCATCTGTATAGATAAAAATGTTGATAAATTTATTTTCCTCCCTGAAGTTTAGATGAGAATTTTCTACACAAATTTAGGAAAATAAAAGAAAGAAGGAAAAAGAAGAAAAAAAACTCCTTGGAAAGCCTAGAGAAACGAGAAGAGACCTTTAGTTACGGTCAGTGAGGACGAATTAATCGTCAAGGACAGCGGAAAATCCCTGGGGGTAGGGGGAGGTTAAACCCGGGTGAAAACCCTGGCCCAGATTTGTCCTAAAACTTAAACGATGCCCACGTGCATCACCGTCTTCAACTCGTCTGGCATAATCCTAGGTCCTTAAAGTCGCTTGGCTAACTAACTAACTAACTAACTAACTAACTAACTGAAGGTATATTGTTGAAGTTTTTATAAGGGTGTAAGAAAGGAAAAACAGAAAAAAGAAAATTATTGGGGCGTCGGTGACAAAAAAAAAAATAACAACGATCTAAATATATAGAGATAACGAAAATTTCTATAACGATTTATACAATAACTACCCTGTTGACAACTAGACCAAATCCATTCATCCCCTAAATGATATTATCGAAGTTGGAGAATGTTTCGATTTCGTTTTAAGCTTACGATTCAAGTTTTGGGGAAAACAGGAAGCCGCAATGGTTTCTTGTAAGAGGAATAGCATAAGAAGAAGAAGAAGAATAAGAATAAGAGGAAGAGGATGAAGTAAAGAAAGATGTATCGTTGGCCTGACGGGTTTCCCCTTGCAGTTAGAAGGTTAGGGGTAGGTATACGCGGTTGTTGATGCCCTCGCGGTAGTTTTCTAGGACGACAAACGTCCCTGTTCTACGAACTGGAAAGTGGAAACGCGAGCTGAACCAAAAGTTTTGTGCGGTATTAAAAAGACCGTAGAGTTGCTCTCTTCTCTTTTCCCCAACCCCAACCCCAACCCCAACCCCTACAGTACAGTATATACTAGTGGCTGGTCCACCTCCATACTTTTCCACTTCCGCAAGTCCGCCGCTGAGTTTCTGAGAGCTTCGTCTAATTCTCTTTTCCTCTTTATATATATATATATACATATCCTTCTCTCTCTCTCTCTCTCTCCTTTTTAATTGCCCGAAGCCGTACCAATAAACTCGGAATTTAGGACGGTTTTACTCACTTGGGCTGCCGCTCCGTTCCGTTCTGCCCCATTTTGCCAAGCGAGTTCGACGTGAACCGAAGATTCCACAAATTCACCCTCTCCGCTTTTCCCGAATCTTCGGCTCGTTCCTTTTACCGAGATACCTACTAGACGTTCATTCGACGATCGGCTCTTAGAATTTAGTCCCTCGCCCTATGGCCAATTCGCGATTAAAAGACATTATAAAAATCGTTAATATTATACTACTTTGTTTAAGGTGGAAATAAAAAAAAACCAACCCCCCCCCTGATGCCTGGCAGTAATAAATAAACGGTGAAAAAAGAAAAAGTAGAAAGGAGAAAATGGAGAAGAAAAAAAGAACAGAACTAACTACGTTTACGTTTTGCTAATCGTCCGAGAAAACAGTAAAAATAAAAATAAAAATAAAACAAAAAGACAATTTAAAAGCTTTTCCATCCCCTAATATATTTTTACACCGTGAGAAAAAAGAAGAATAAGAAGAGGAAGAGAAAAACGAAAAAAAAAAAAAAAAGTAGAGAAAAGTACGATTTTTATTGGCACGAAAATCGTTTTTTTATTCAAACTGCATTATATATATATATGCGCCCGTTTAAATATGCATTTTGAAATCTTTAAAAGCATTTCAATAGATCGAGGGTTTTTTTTTTTTTTTGTTCTCATACGGTTTTTATCGGATGCAATTTTATAGTTGATTTAGTACCGAGGAGTTGAATTTGAAATCGTTCAGCTCTGACGTGTTTTATAGTTTTGAACTTTACCTCGTTTCTTTAATAAATGACATTAGAAATGATTGTTTATGTAATATAAGTAATAAATGGGAAATATAATTTTCATTACACTTTCAAAGTTTATTTAACCAAATGACGTATGCGACCGGTAAACAGTAAACAGATAACAAAATCCAATTACCAATTACGCAAAGTCCTGTTTGGTTATTAGCGTATAAATATTATTCGATGTAGAGTTGGAGGTGGAGGTGGAGGTGGAGGTGGTGGTGGTGGTGGTGGTGGAGGTGCAGGTTAACTCTACCTACCCTACTGCAGCATGTAAATGTTGGCAGTATTCATTTCTATGCAAATTATTTGATATGCAAAAACGATTCTTTTCATTTCATTTCTTCTCAGTGGATGTATAATATGTATTTTTGAAATATTATAATTAACTAGCTAGCTATGTCATTTTTGTTATTCACAATTATTATATTGTATAAATTATTCAAATCTTTGTTAAATCAAAATTATTTATGTATAATCGCAGATGAGATTGATATAACGAAAAACTGAAAGAAAGAGAAAATTAGTATGTATTATAAAATGTGATATGAATTTTAAAAATTTCTCTCTCTTTTTTATTTATTCCTTTCTTTAAACTTTAAACTTTTATAACTTACGGGGGGGAGGGGGGTGAATCGAAGAGATTGGGAAGAGAAAAAAATCGAGGTGAAAAAAAAAAAAGATAAAAAAGATATACGGACAGTGTAACGCTATTTGCTCTTACGCGAAAGAGACTCTTTCGAAGAGAAGGGAATAGGAAGGAAGTAAGGAAGGAAGGAAGAAGGAAATAAAAGAGAAGTAAAGTTTCGTCAAGTTTTCTGGTGCAGAACCGTCGGTTCCCAGTTTCTTCGAAACTTGGATAAGCCACGTTGCTTCGTAGATAGATGAAAAGAAGAAGAAAGAAAGAAAGAAAGAAAGAAAAAAAGAGATACACTGCATCTATACGCTGGTTAAGGTATAAGGTATACACAAATACGTACAGTTACGTATGACTAGCGAATGAACTCGCCACTTCACAATTTATATCGTATGAAAACCGCATCTAGGATAGTTACAAAACCAGGAATATATCGGACCAAAGAATATACACGAACGAAACTACAACGAATTACCATAAATATATAATATATCAAAATAAAAGCTTTATTCGTGAGAGTGGTTTTATTTTTTATTTTCCTTTATCTGAGAAAAGATAGAATTTCAAAAAGTTTTAAACCGTAAAAAAAACTAGGATCAGAAATGAAGGAAATCAAACATATTCTCAAATTTCGTGACAGAATAAATTACGGTATAAATCATCTAGTCGAATTCGCTACGATATATTTCTGCAAACGAAAGATAGATCGCAGTGTCTTTTATACATCTGTGTAGGAAATTTAGGAAAAAAACTTTTTGGATAAGCAATGTGCAACGAGAATCGTATAGCAAAACGTCTGGTCTGCATTCGCGCTTATAGATGTCAAGGGGGTAGTTTCGTGTTTTGCTTATATACTATTTCTGCACCAGGTTTTCCTCTAAAACTCAGCATTTGATACAGAACTAAAATTTCGTCTCTCTTTATCTGATAAACTTTATCCCGAAAAGTTTTACGAGCGTCACGGTACCGTGGCGAGGAAAAACAGAATAAAAAAGATACGCGAAAGCTCTCAGCGGTGAGCTTTTCTTTATTGCGATTCCCAAATTTTCTTAAATTTTACTATTTTCTTCTTAATTAAAAGCAACATATTGGTGCCCCTTTTTTTTTTTTAATTTAATTTTTTTTTATTTTAAGAAATAAGAGAAGAATCAAAAACAATATTCATTTAAGATAACTATGCATCTACTACACGATGCGTATGTACGCGGATTGCTGTATAGCTTATGCTGTAGGGTAGTACGGTTAATGTTTTATCATTAGGAAACTGTATTATAACAGTCAAGTAATTATAGCTCCCGGGAGTTGGGATAATGTCGGGCGTCCGGGTCTTCCGAGGGCCGCAAATCACCAAGCAACGAGAAATTCTGTCTAGTAGTCTACATATATATATATATAGTACACCAACCCCCCTACCTTACAGTAGTAGATAATCGCGAACTAGTAGAATACGGTGGCAGAAACTTACTCGTATTATACCAAAGGGAGTTTTGAAAATTTGGAGAAATTCGTCCTTTTTCTTTCGATTTTTAAAAATCAAAAAATCTTTAAACGACTTTAGGAATGATTATAATTCTCATCTTTTTTGTTTTTTTACAATATTTTTGTAACCCCGAGTTTTGGGGGTTGTATTTTATTATATATGTACATATATGTATGTAGAATGTAGCTATTTGTAACCACAGATAATAGATATAATAACCGAAGCACGTGCGTGGTCTAAAGAGAAGATAGAGCAGTGTGTATAATAGTGAAATCGCTGCTGGCACAACGTTTAGATAATAAATTATAATAATTATCCCCATAGCCATCAGGTTCACGTGGTTCGACCGCGCGCCATATTGCCACCTTCAAGTTATATACCTGTAGTAGAAAATCCGGGAAAATTAGGGGATTCGCCCTTTTCCCTTTTCCCTTTTTTCAATTTTTTTTATATCAGAAATCGTAAAAAATCGAATATCACATAAATTCTAATTTCTGATAACTGCATGACGATTAATTATATATATATATAATAGTAAGCCGAAATATCGAGTGTGGTTTTAGGTGTAGGTATATATCTGGACTACGATTCACGTTCAATTCAGAAACATATATTTGTGCAGGCAGATGGGAAAAGCCACGTAGTAGATAGAGAATGGGGGATAGTAGTTACATAATGTATGCATAAAGTGAAACTACTACGTTCTGTCTAGCTACCGATGTGTTCTCTCTCTCTATATGTATATATATATATATGTATGTGTTATATATGGTCCATGTGTTCACAATGCTGTTTCAGAACCATACCAGGCTTTCTATTGGTAAACCGACCCTGCAGCAGTATCCTGGATCAGGATACTATTGCCTAACTTATATATCGCGAACGTTTGTGGGATTTGGTGAGATCGTAGAGGGTTCAAATTCTCAGAGTACCACCAAGGGAGTGTCTCTGCATAAGGATATAGTCGTGCAATACCGATTGCTTTTCAAGAGATTTAGAGGGAATTAATTAACCCCAGAGGAAAGCTTCATTATCACGATATTGGTATATAGAAATCTACAACTTTATCTCACGTTTTCGATTTTCAATTTAAGAATATTTCATTTTTTTTATCTCTCTCTCTCTCTAGGAGAGAATTTATCATACAATATTTGACGATACTAATAAAAAAATATCTGGTAATATAATATCGATTACCTATATCCTATATATATGCGGTGAAAATCATAAGTTCGATGTAGAGACTGAGAATTTTTTCTTTTCTTTCTTTTTTTCTTTCTTTCTTCATATCGTTTCAGGATTTTCATGACAAACAAAAGGAACTCGGATAGGTATATAGGAGAAAGTGAAGTGTTAGGAAGGCTGGTCTGTGTATATATAAGCGTTTGGGAAAACAGATCCTTGGTAAGGGTGCAGGAAAGGAAAGTAAAGTAAAGTAAAGGAAGGAAGGAAGGAAGGAAGGAAGTGAAGCGTCTGGTATAGGCACTAAAGTTTCGTCAGTATGCGATATCATTGGCGCCTACTAAAATATGAAAATATTATCCAGAATTTATCCACGGTTGAAATTGGCTCTATATATCTTTTTCCAAAAAAATATCAGTCATATCGACCCCATCCTTGGCGTAGGGAAGGGAGGGTCTCGTTGAAAGAATCCTTAACGGAAAAACTGTCTCCTATTTTGCAATGAGGCAGAAACTTAAACAGGGATTTATAACGAGTGAAGAAAGTAGGGATGAGATTTTATGATTTCGTTATATAAAAAGAAAACAGGGATAAAAAAAGTCCCCTTTATTATTCCTCTATTACTTTACTCACACGAACTTACGAGATTCGAGATATTTTTTTTTATTTTTTCATTTATTATTATTATTTCAAACCTATCCGACAACAATTTTAAATACACGATATTTTATATAGCTATAAAATATTCGCTAACCCATAGAAAATATATAGGAACGATAAATTTTCTCATCGTTGAATAAGCGGGTAGATTCGGTATATAAAAATCGTCCAATCAATTATATTCGCCCCATAAAAAACGCTTTACGAAAATCTAACAATTTTTAGAACCAATCTACGTATATTTCTTTCTCTTATCTTATACTCGGCTATTCACATTTTTATTATTCTCATTTCTCATTTCTCGGGACAGGCAATGAAAACTTTTTCAAATTTCATATTTCAGACAGATATAGGTGGTGCGTGCTGCTGTTGCTATTACTAATTGTAAGTACCTACTATTCAATGATATGGAAAAGCTAAAGCTGATAAAAAAAATAATCTCAAAAGACAGGAAAGAAAAATCGGAGAAAATAGGAAAATGGAGAAAATCTGAAAGACTGTTAATCATCGTTGCGATATATCCTAAAGATTTTTCTACCCTTCTATAGATATAAGATATATATCTATATGCACATAACAAGTGATAAACCGTGCAGTCGTTCGATATAGAAGAATCTCGAGGGTATTTTGACTTTCAGGATTACGGGAAGTGTAGTCGGATCCTCCCTAGTTTTTGGGGCAAAAATAACTCGCTAATATAATTCAAGAATCGTAAAAAAAAAAAAAAATCTCTCCGTTACGTTTCGTATTTTATAGTATAAAATAATAAAATAAAATCGTTGCCTCTTTTCTCTCTCAATCTCTTTATTTTTTCTTTTCTTTGGTATTTTTTTTTATTTCAGTTTGGTGGATTTTCAGGGTCCGATAATAAAATAAAGGGGAAAAAAAAAACAAAAAAAAACAGGGAAATCAATGAGTAAGTTAAGTAATGACGATATTTGTGTAAATATAGTAAAGTTAGACAAAATGCAAACTGTGGAAACTGTAATCCGCGTATATCTGAAGACAAAGAATTAAGGAAGCTATATATATACGGATAAAGGAGCAAGAAGACAGAGATAGAAAATGGCACATTCAGCAATCCCAAAAGCTGCAGAAACGGAACCGATCCGAAGCGAGGAGGTGGGGGGGTGGTTTAGGTATGAACCTTTGCCAGGCACCTATACCAACTAACGAACGTCTACGATCCAGAAGGATAAGGGAATGTCTGCTAATCCTTTACAGGGAATTCAAGTGATAAATTCAGTAAATCCGGAGTTTCAGGCACGCCCAGTTTCGCTATTACTACTAGTAGGAAGAGGAATCCAGGCTCATAGCCCTCAAGACCTCAGACACGAGAAATATCCCCCCCCGTGCGTCGCGTCTCGCGGAGAGGGAAAGAGAGAAAAAAAAATAAAAGGAAAAGTAGAAAACTGCGATTACAAAGAGTTTCCGCCATGCTCGCAGCGCCCTATCATCTCCTTCGCGAGACTCCCGTGTCTTGGATTAAAACTTTGACACTTTGTTACTTTTTTTTTTTTCTTCTTCTTCTTCTTCTTCTCGTTCTTCTTCTTTCTCTTCTTTCTTCTCTTTCCTGCGCCAAGTGTAATCCCGGCCTTCCGGTACGTTGGACAAATTTCAGTTTTAGAACGAATTTCGCATCATGACGTTAACTCCCAAACCCCCCAACCCTCATTCTCACCTCCCACCCCCGTTCGTTTCGCATTATCCCGCACCCTTACGATGGAGCCCAACTATGGCCCACTTATCGCTCACCCTGAGCCTCCGTTATCAGGTATATAGTCATAGTCATAGGCAAAGAGGTAGGAGGATACGGTTTGAGCCAGCTTTTTTATAAGGTACCAAAATATCGCAGGTGACGTACCTTCTT
Source organism: Tenthredo notha (assembly GCA_914767705.2). Taxonomy (NCBI): domain Eukaryota; kingdom Metazoa; phylum Arthropoda; class Insecta; order Hymenoptera; family Tenthredinidae; genus Tenthredo; species Tenthredo notha. Next base: position 5,366,647 of record OU611921.1, on the reverse strand, counting down.
CACTCTTTACTTACAACCGTGCACTTAGCCATGGTGAAAGAGAAAGGAAAGGAAAGAGGTAAAAAGAGGTAAAAATAAAAAATAAAATAAGAGATGAGGAGTAGAAGAGGAGAACGAAAAGAAAAGAAAAGAAAAGAAAAGAAGAAAAATATATAAAGATGGAAATATATTATATAAGAAAAGCAGAGAGAAGGCTGCTGGAGATTTCGGATAAGAATGGCTTATCGGTACTTCCGGGATAAAACCTTGAAGAAAAAAAAAAAAAAAATAAAGAAAGAAGAGCGAAAAATCTCTCCTCCGAGAACGTTTCCAAAACATTGTACACCCTTTTTAGCTTCAGCCTTTTTGAAAAAAATAAGGGAAAAAAAAAAGGAAAAAAAAATCATTGGTAACAATTGAAAAGCCTGATTCCGTTCATTTGTGATAATCGATAACGAGTTAAAAGAGACTTTTCAAAAACGATAAAAAAATAAAATGAGATCCGTACCCCTCAGCATAGAAGATTATTACTCTTCTAAAGACTCAATTTTACAATCAGTCATCGTTAATCCTCAAAGAACTGCACTTACATTCGTACCTAGGATCTCCTTTTCATCTTTTATATTTATTTCTTAGCTGAGAACTGGTATAGCAATTTAGCTAAGAAGAGGATTTTTTTTAAATCTATTTACCCCTACAGAGACACAGAAATCTTTCGATTATTTCGTTCATTAAATATTAGGGTGCAGGTCCTTAATTTAATCATTTTTGAATTCCAATGTTTCCATGTACCAGAACGTCACGAAATATAAAAAAAAAAAAAACTGTTATTGCTATTTTGTTAGCTTTGAAAATATTGAGATGAAAGAGGTAACAAGCCTTACGAGAAATAAGGGTGTGTTTGAATATATCTAAAACTAAGGCGACCCGGTACATAACCGCGATGTATATATATATGTACCTTACAACCTAATAACGTCAAGCATTTCTATTCGGGTAAAGTTTCTTCCGAAAACTATCAGCCCAACTGGGTCTCGGAGCGGTCCGTGTACTTTGATCTCGTTAGGTAAACCCTGGGGTATTTTCGGGAATGCAGATTTACGAGTAAAAGCGAAGCCAAGCCGCATATGTACGCTAGAGATCCTCGGTCCAACGTAGTACTTGAACCGTACTGACCGAGGGAAAACGTAATCTCAGATTCTTAAAAATTTTATTTTTCCTATCTCTCTAACTTTTCTCGTCTTTACTTTTATACGTGAAATGAAAAAAAAAATAAGTAAAGTAAAGAAATAAATGAATGAATAAGAATACAAATAAAGATACAAAAACGTTCGTAATCTATAAACTAATGAATAAAGAAAAGGCTTTGTATTCGAATGAGAATAATAGAACGTCCATTCGTTCGTTGGTTCAAATTAAACGAAGAATAAACGATTATAATGAGGGGTAGGTTTAATATAGTCCTCGCTACAGGGTAGTGACAATTAAAAATAGTAGAAAACTATTGATAAAAGAAAAAAGGAGGAAAAAAAAAAAGTCGGGTGCAGAATAGTAGAGCGAGGTTCTCATCGCGTATAGGACGTTTCTTGATAGAATTGGAAGCAACTATCCAATTTCCGCGGAAACTCACGAGGAAAAGGGGCGCCGGGGGGGGGGGGGGGGGGGGGAGGGAAGAGTAGGGTAGAGGGATGCTGCGATGCCGAAGAACTGAGAGGAGGCAAGTCAGCTTAGCGGACCACTGACCCGGAAACTTTATCCCTACCACGTTGAACCATTGAAAGATTTGGCAAACGCTGACGTCATTTTCTTCTTGCTCCGCATGTCGCTAAAGTGCGATCGAAGAAAGCTTAAGAAACGGGGGGGGGTTGGCTGGATAATCCAGATATTGTTAAATCAATCGAAATAAACTATCCCGTACAGGCGATTGTAAGAAAAACTTTATTCATTCAAACGAGTATAGCAAAAATTTGAAGAAGAAAAAAAAAAAAAAAAAATTTCATTAATTAATTAGTAATTAAAAAAGAAACTATTATCATTTCAGAAAAAGTGTAAAAAAAGAAAATCATGGCGGCCTTTTCTACCGAGAAAAAAAAAAAAATTCGTTCCCCCCTACCCCCCTCGCCGTTCCTGCCTTCCTTCCTTCCTTCCTTCCTTCCTGTTTGCGATTATTCCCAAGGGCCGAATGTCGGTGAGGCAATTTCCGGGCGAACCTTGGACTAAAATTGATGGAATTCTTGGTAATATTCGCTACGGGACTGTAACGAGACTCCAACGGGGTTGTAAAACTGTATACTTGAGACCACCAACCGAGGCAATGGTGTAAATAATTAGACAGTCTAATGCAACCTGTGGTGGTTTTTTGGGTTTACTCAACTTATGCTAAAGGGGTAGGTATGAGAGGTAGGTAAGTACTAGACAGAATGTAAAGCCGGGAGCTTTTTTTATGGTGTTAGAAAAAAAATAAACAGGAATAACAAAAAAATGAAAGATCTGATTTTCTTCGTGATTATTTTTATGAATTTTTTTTTTTTTTGAGAAAATAAAATAAGGGAGGCTATAATACGTATATCTCTTGGATCTGTAAAATAAAGCTCTTTAAACTTGGAAATATCTTTCATCCAACGTTACGGAAGCAACTAGGGTATGTATATAGTTCCGAGCCACAACCGTCTATATAACGTATAAAAACCGTCGAAAATACTTTTTAGAGAAAAAGTTCTACGTCTAAAATCCCCGATCCTTGAACAGATCAGGATCGTCTTTCTTGCACCGTGTGCTCGAATATACGAGAAAATACCACGAGTTTGGTAGACTGTAGGTAAGATCCTTGTTAAGCTTGATATCGCGCTCGGCCAAAATCACAGTGAGATAATATATCCTGTGGGAATTATACTGAGCGATACAAGTTTCTTAATTTTTTTTTTTTTAAGACTATGAAGGGTTGGTTGATTTTCTTTTCCCCCCCTTTCAGTGGATTAAAAAAAAAAAAAACAGAAAATGAAAAGGAAAAGGAAAAGGAGCAGCGAATGATTATTGCATTTTTCCCATATCCGAAGGGAATGAAGAAAAAAAAAGAAACAAGCAAAAATTCTGGATCCTGTTAAACTTTGTATGAAAACTATAATAGGTACATATAGTTACGATAATGCAATTATAATCCCACGTTATTCGTGCTCCGTGAACTTTTGGTATTAGGGATGCAAAATTGAGGACAATACATGAATACATAATTCTAACAGGCGCAATTGGTTCTGCGGTAGTTGGTCCTGGCCAGGATTCAGGAAGACCAAGGACTAACCAAGTATTCGTCAATGTGTGTATTAACTAACCCCGTATATGTATATCGTTATATAACCTATGTGCGTAGATAGAATATATATATACGTATAAATGTATATATATGTATATATGTATATGTGACTAGGTAGGACCACTACTCAGGACGCGAGTTACTTCCAAACGATTTCCCTCCCATCCGATTTAACACGAGAGCTATTATAACTCCATATAGATCTAACGATGTCCCGAGTCCCGGTTGAGGCTACATCCCCCATACCAAAGGCATAGGTATAGTACCGGGACTCTTGCAGCTATTAGAGTTAAGCCCTGGTCCTCATAGTCGCACGACTCGACACTAGCTGAATATCGAATAGCCGAATTAATCCCTTGCACGGGTGTGGAGCGAATTGTTTCGGGATTACGATGATAAAAAAATAAATAAAAGAAAAAAAAGAATTAAAATACGAAATATCGAATAAACAGTAAAATTCTAGAAAACAAACTATATATATACCTATTCCGAATTTATTTAAAAACCATATACCAATAATTGAATTAATTTTTGGCGAAAAACATTTTTTCGCTGCGCGTTGATAGAAGTGGAATTTTTCTTTTCTGTTTTTCTTTTTCATCATTCCGGATACACACATATCCTAAATAAATAAATAAACGTACTGTTGTATAACCAAAAGCGCAGATATGCGATTTTGAATCGAGACCAGTATTCGCGAATGCCCATAGAGGTGTTGGGGGATTGTCGTTCGTTGATACGATATGTAGTATACCTATATTATACCAGTAAATATGCATGAAATTAGATGAATTTTTTTCTTTTTTTTCACACCCCTATTGCAATTATTTCAATTTCATTTCGCATGTATGTGCAAAAATTAATAATTAAAATATATCTTTCAATCTCCTCTACCTCATAAAATTCCTGATGTTTTTTTTTTTCGTCATTGATCAGCTCCCTCGGTCTCCTGAACTTTAATTAATCTGAGTTACGGAAAAATGAGTGAAAAAGTAAAGGAAAAAGAAGCAGAAGAAAAAAATAAAAATAAAGTCGCAAATGATAATCTAATCCCTGAAACTTCAAGCACACAGTATTAATTATCTTCCTTTGCCTGGATGTTCATTTATTTATTCCACCCCCATCACCGAGCTGGCTAAGGAAGGTTAATATTTTTAGTGGTCAAGGTAGTATAGTAGTCAGCCATAATTCAATTTTAATCACAGTGAAAAGTAAACTTTGAATAGCGTCTGTGAATAGAATAGGTGAAACAGAAGCGACAGACCGGACACTGTATGGTCCTAACAAAACAAAGCTAGATTAGGCTGGAAACCTGTGGGTGTTATAGGGTGGCAATCAGAGCCCAACGCAAGATAGATCAAAGAGATTTTGCTACGAAACATGTTGGTCCATCTATGAAACAAACCCCGTGTGTACGTGTAGAGAACTTCAACGTAATCAACCGTTCGTGTTATATCTAACGCGTGTTGGCCTAAAGGAAACGTAGAATTGTCACGGTTTCTCCTATGCCTTAGAGGTGTTGGTACTGGTGGTGGTATATGAAGGCTATATGCTATGGTACAACCATTTCGTTGTATTAAAGTAGCTTTAACCACCCGGCAATAGGGAAAACGAGGAGATGGTGTAGAGTAAACTACCTAGCAGGCTAAACAATCGCTTGTATAAACATTCCCATATATATACCTATGTATGTATATGGAAACACCTCCTAGACACTAGCAGACGAATTTTCAACCCCATAAGTACGTACAAAGCGGGATTTGACATATAATTTCTTAGCTCGTTATGAAGAAAATTTTTAAATGAGGGTGTCTCGAATTTCTTATTCTGAGTAACAAAAAAGTAAACAATAATAAAAGGTTCGAAAATTTTCTTATACGATAAATAATCGCCATAATAATAATAATAATAAGGGTAATTTTTGGTGAAGATATTCGCCGGATTGGATCGTCTTCTTCTTCTTCTCCTTCATCTCTGATCTGTTACATAACGATTTTACCCCCCCCGCCGAAACCAAGAGTCGAGTAGATATTTGGGTCAGTGATCCAGGAAGATCCGTTCTGTCTCTGTCTCTTTGATTTGTCGACGGGTATTTTCCGCGTAGCCAAAGTGGCGTCGTCGTAGTTCCTCCCCAACGGCTACCGTTTTCGGTTAGGTTGGTTGGTTGGTTCGTTGGTGAGGGTGAATAAAAAAGAAAAAAAGAAAAAAAGAAAAAGAAAAAAAGATCGAGTGAACGGAAAAGCTCGGAAGTGACGTAGCCATCCCGTCCGATCGTACCGTAAAAATCGGATCAATAAGTCAAGTGTCGTTTTCTGAATTAACGAACGGGGATGAAAACTTATCTTATTTTACTCTTTATTAAGTTTATTAATCGATTTCATCATACCAAAGGGATTAAAGGCTGGTTAACTCTCAAATCCAAGATGCATTTATCCATGAAATTTTAATAATAATTCTTTTGACGTTACCATATTTTTCCCCAAGTATACTTTTAAGCTTTTTAAACCCCGTCGATTTCACAATTTGCCATTTAGCTAAAAACCTTCGTAATTAACGTTGTCGCTTTTCTTAAACATTATTCAACAAAGTATATTATGTATATATATATAGGTGAATATGAATTGAAGAAAATCGTTTGAAATATATATTCAGATTTACTTCGAATGAAGAGAAAAAGAGAAAAAAATAACGTGAGAGCTTTTTGAAACATTGAAATCCGGTATGAAATGACAAAACGAATCGGAGAAAAAAAACAACAACAAACATGAATTCGTGATTAACCTCCCCTCTTATCAGAGTGATCGTTGTTTGATATCTACACCCGAGTCTAATAAGGGATATGCGTTGTATATATATATATATATATATTTCAGGACAGAAGATAAAAATACATATTTCATCCCCTTTCTCCCCTTTCAAGTTTTTTTTTATTTTTATTTTTTATTTTGTGTTTGTTTTTATTTTTTGCTCTCTGCTTTGTTTGAAAATTGTCAATTTCCGCGATTGGTCCCGTAGTCCGCGAATGGATTTCAACGTAGGTTGAAACTAGAGGGATATATACGAGGAAAAGAGAGATAGAAAGATAGAGAGAGAGAGAGATAGATAGATAGGAGTTGGTATATTCTCTGGGTATGTCAATTTCGGAAGTGGACGTCATACCTACCCTTGGCCTCTGCCAGAATTCACAGGGGCTGTAATACCTAACGACGGCTGTGTGAAACTGCGATCGTTGCAGAACTAGAATTGGACGAACGGCATTAATACGTGCGCTCCAAGGGTTTGGGATTTTGAGCGACATCAGCTGCCTTTGTTTCCGCAATGTTCGTTATACAAAAAACACTAACGTTGAATATTACTGTCGAGCAATATAAATATATTCCTCTACGTCAAAGCTTACTTATACCCTTTATCTTTCAAAAACCATAAACCTGCACCCTCCCAAGTATCACTCGATCTAACGCTTTATAATATATAAAAAAAATAAAAATAAAAATTCTTCGGTATGTAGCATTGAGAGTAAAATTATTATACCACGAAACGATTCGATTCTTATTATCCCATATCGTATAAATAACATATTGGAATCGGATGTAACGAACTTACAGCCTGCAATAATCTTCACCAGTAAATCGAAGCTCGTGGTATTAGAAATCATTCGTTTCATCCCCCCTTCCCCCATTTGCAACGGTAAGTTAACTCGATATAGGGATAACAAATAACCGGCAATAACTACCCCCGGTGATCAAGATGGTCCTTGTTTTCTTCTTTTTATTTTTTTTTCACTTCTTTTTCGCCGATTTAGAAACAATATAAAAATACTTATGAACGATTTTTGATACGCAATTGGTGTAGAACGTAAAATTTCCAAAAAATTTTAGAAAATCTCTGTATGTAGTACGTTTCTCCGTTATTCATATATTACAAAGTTTTGAATAGAGAACACGAGGTGTGTGGGTGTTCGTGTATATATATATATACTATATAACGGGGTAAAATCTTACCTTGGATTTCCACGTAGAGCAGCGTGATGTAGCGCGTTGAAACCATTGTTGTTTGTAAGGGTTATGTCAGCTGCATGATCCAACAACAGAGCCAGCATGTCGTCCCGTTTCTTGGATATGGCATCATGGAGTGGCGTGTCTCCTTCCGAGTCCTGTAACAAACGAAAATCTTGATTATTGTAATAATAATAATAATAGGTAGCAAAAAGATAATAAGAATAATAAAAATCGTAGATGGTATAAATGAAGAAATTAATTATTTCTTTTTCCCTAATTAAAACAGAGATGGGAAATAAAGAAAGAATGAGTTATGGTTTGTTGGTCGAAAGAACTGGCGCAACACATATAGGTCATTAATTAATTTTATTCGCTTTATCTTGCGGTAGTTGAAAACGCTTGGAAATCGTAGTAAATATAGAAACTAGAATACATAACGATTTTTTCCTCTGCATAGAATTTCTTGTGTAACGAGATTTTGTACAAAATCCTCTCTTTGCTCTTTTATAGAAGTTAGAATCGTATGAATTTACCAGACGTTATTATTATCGTGCATCGTTACCTCATAAGGAAATTTATATTTCAATGCTATGGTGGTTTTGTAAAGACCGACTTGTATTAAAGATTTCTAAACGTTTGCAAATTCCGTGTATCGCGTTTTTTTTTTTTTTTTTCTAGTTGATATATAAAATAACCGATACAACTTTTGAACGTATTCAATGGATTCTACCCCGTAAGTAGATTCAGCGAAATCTCTTGACTTGAATTTATAGTGAATTCGAAATGAGGATCTGACGAATGTCGAATGTTGAATGTTGAATGTTGAATGTTGAATGTTGGATTCGATGTTACCAGGAGTTATCTCTTGCCTTGCGTTTATTCTTTAACGAATGGTTATGAATTATTATCAATCGTTATTAGAGAGAGAGAGAGAGAGAGAGAGAGAGAGGGAATAAAGTATATAGAAATAAAAAAATAAAAAGAAGAAAAAAAAAGAAGAAGATGAAGAATTTATATCACGGAATGAAATTATTTGAGGGTGGTTCGAGGATACGAGAAAAGAATAGTAAGTTACGGTAAAATTTCCACCCCTTGCTTGTCCCACAGTCTTTGAAAGAATACTAGAAACTCTCTGAACTTAAAAGTGGAAACTAGGAACTGGCGACTGCAGACAACTGGCAATTCGCAATAAGAATAAAAGAGGTTTATACCTAAGTAGTAGAAGTAGTAGTAGTAGTGGTGGTAGTAGGTATAATACACGAAAGTGTCGTATAGCTGAGAGAATGAAACTTTAAAGCCGTTACATACACAAAGATACAAATGACATAGGTATGTATAGAAATAAACAGACGTCGAAGGGGTTGAATAGTGGGAAAGGGTTCGGAGTAAAGTGATTTAAAAAATTTTGTTCTACTAAATTGAAAATAGTTACGAAATCCCGGATAACGAGAGAGAGAGAAAGAGAGAAAGAGAGAGAAGACTGGTATATTTTTATTTCCGTTTGTATATGCTACGTTTTGAAATCTGCTAAAACATATTACGTATACCTAGCTAGCGAATATACGAAATACCGCGGGAACGAACCGAATGTGTCTAGATACTGTTTCGAAACTCCGATAAAAAAAAGAAAAGAAAAAAAGGAAATTGTCGAAAAACAGAACTCGTCCATTAGAGCATAGAAAAAAAAAAAAACGAAGAAATATAAACAGAACGATAACATTCGAAGGTTTTTTCTTTTTTCTTTTTTTTTTCACCCTTAACAATTACCCTCCCTTATCGTATAAACAATGGTTGGTGCAGGTTGGACGAAGCATAGAGAGGATCGCGCCTTTAGCATGAACTAACTGCGTAAATAATAGGCATCAAGCCCAGATACTTTATGGGATCAGTTGAAAAAATCCTTTGTATAACTCCAATAACTGTGGAGAATAAATCTCCTCGGGAGTCCGGGAGTCCGGGATTTCAGGGAGTAGGTAGGTAGGTAGGTAGGTAGGTAGGTAGGTGGGTAGGTATAGGTACGCCGGGACTGCCGGGGAAAACTGTCGGTATAAATGCTGGCCATACGTCACACCGTGCAGCTTTTGCCCGGAGGCTAGAGCAACCCCGTCGACCCGTCGTTCTCGTTGGTCCCGAAACGCCCCGTAGAATTCCATGAAAATTGGTATACGGGAAATTCCGGAATATAAAAGGTGGGGGAAGAAAAAAGATAAAGGAAAAAATCCCAAAAGGGAAAATCGGCCTGATCTAAAATCACGAACAATCACCCTTCGGAACAAAGACGATATGGTATAATCAAACCACCACCACCACCACCGTCTCATTTCTTTTTTAAAGCTGGCTTTAATATCTGCTATTCAAAAAAAAAAAAAATAATAATAAGTAAAAAACAAAATAGCGAATAAACCAAATTCTTCAATCTTTTAGAATTCATATAAACTATTCTAATAATTATTAGGCCAAAATTATTATTCAAATCAAATTTCACTCCAGGCTTACGTATGCAGCGAATGATCGTTCCCCCCTTGTGGGGGTTGGTTTTTTTTTTTTTTTTCTTTTCTTTTTCTTCTCTCTTCACCCCCAATTTTTACTAAAGTACGCGAGGATCAGCTATAGCTAAAACAAGTTTGGCGACAACTTTTCGTTTCCCCCCTCGGCCTTAACTCTTGCGGCAGTCTTTCCGTGACTTTAACAAATGTCGCCGATCGGTGGAGAGCAAGGGCTAGCAAAGGCAGGGGTTAGTAGTCGAGAAAAGGCAAGGCAAGGCAAGGCAAGGCTCGGCTTGGTTCAGCTCAGCTCGGTTCCCTCTTTCAAAGAACTTTTACTAAACTTAGCGTCGCTCAGCCGCACCCTGTTATAGTCGTCTATACAGTATAAATTGGGTATATAGGTAGGTATATGTATGTATACGACGATTGAGTATATATATAGAAGTATATATTGGCATCCATAGTTGTTGTTGTTGTTGCAGAGTAACGACCTGTCATTGTTAGCGTAAGAATAGAAAGAGATTTATTAGAAGCGAAGAGGAATCGGCTCTAGGCTCTGAGAGAGATTTTCTCTTCTCTCCGTTTCGCATTTCGCCTTTCGCCTTCAGCATTCAGCGTCTTTTGCGATACGCCTTTCGGCTAAAGATTCTGCAGAAACGCGAAATACCACGAACAACGAATAGAAACTACTCTACGCCCGTTTAATGGACAGCTATTGTACGAAGAAAAATCGAAAAAAAAAAAAAAAATCAACAATTCATAGATATCTTTATCGCGAAGACACGTTCTCTCAATCACTGCACGTCTACACACATAATATTCCATTATGATTTATATGAATTGAGAAAATCGATTTCTATCGAAATTGACATTCGCTTATTATAATATGAATTTTTTATATAGAAGAAGTTTAATTCGATTAAGGATAGTAAAATAAATAAATAAATAAATAAACTAAGATATACTCTAAGTTTTATGATGAAAATAGAAAACAATTTCTAAACCCCATCTATCCATTAATCAGTTGAGATTTGTCTGATTGTATAATTAGTAATAGAATTATCAATCTCTAAGGTATAAAACAAACTTGTTGATTTAGATTCTGCAGAACGAAGTTTCTCTCGTTAGAAATACGGGGGGAGGGTGGGGGGGTGGAAGGAAGAGAACTTATTCTGTTGAAGAATAAGAGGAAAGTGTTTGAGTAAAACGAGAAGAGTCAACAGTCAACAGTCAGGAGCTACGCGGATGAAAGTAGACGAGACAACAGAAGATACGGTTAAACTTGATGTATATATATATATATTTATATACACGTATCTGTCCGTATAGGAAGTAGGGTATGGGGTATAAATGACAATCAGTATCACCGTGTCGTATATCCCGTTCTACTACTTGATTGCAGGGCAAATATTTACCCCTCTAATTCCTTCTCACACCCTTTCACAACCGACAGACGACAGCCTAGCCGCTATCGTGTTCCAAATTGTGATACAGAGCTCTAGCTCACAGCTTCCGGTTATACAAAGAGACAAGGAATAAGGTTACGTCTATCGCGACCATAAGATATACGACAATATTACTGGGTTGGAGGAATACAAAGGAATTAATTATAAGGGATGAAATGAATTTAGCTACTGAGTACTTTTTTTGTTTTTTTTTGTTTTTTGTTTTTTTTTTCTTTTTCTCTCTCTCATTTTCTAGACGCCAGGGTAGAAACTCTATGAGTACGGCACAGCTGGTGTATAGTAGCAACGTTATGCGGGTGGTGTGCTCAAGAATTTTTGTTGAAACGTTGTGAAATGGAATGAAGAGAGAGTCGAGAGAGGATGCGAGTAGGATATAGGTACTACATGAGTATGGAAGCAGTATTCGGTGAGGTAACGAGCGAATAGCAAAAGAACGAGTTGGCCAACTCGTTAAAACGAGGGGTCCTGCACCCTGCACCCTGCACCCTGAGCCAGGCTACTACTCGACGTTCAATGGAATGGAGAAACGAGAAAGAAGCTCCGAGATGACGGAGGACCAAATCTCCAAAGACGTCAATTTGTAACGAACAGAATTCAGGGATTTAAAGTTAGTCGAAGTCTCAGCAGCAACCAGCTACGAATTTTCTCTTTCTCTCTCTCAATATATATATGATGATATTGAATGGAATAAAATAAAGAGAAAAATCTGCCTATACCCTAAGCTTATTCTTCTATACCTATAAATTTCATTATTTCTTTTTCTTCTTCCTCTTCCTCTGTGTTTTATCAAAAACTCAAATTTTTATCACAAAAAAATTTAATTTCATTATTTAGGTAAAACTAATTCTACATTTTCCATTTGACATTTTCCATCGGGAGTATAGCCTGATGAAATGTCTACGAGAGGGTTATATATATGGCATTCGAATTGTCACGAATTTTCACCGAAGAATAACAGAATTATTATATTAAGCGAATGAAATTATCGTTTAACTCGATGAAACCACCCCAACGTTATATTCGTTTAATTTCATTTCCGTATCCGCGGTATAGCGATGATTTTTATAAATTAAACCACGTACCGATTATATAATTTATACAGTAAATATACCAATTGACATAATGATTATTATTGATTTTTTTTTCTTTTTCTTTTTTAATCCAAATTTCGTACGATAAGAACGATGCGATATGAACGTATAAACAAGTAATTGAAACCGTCCGAACGTTAAAATTGTCATAATTAAATTTCATCCCCGTGGAATATCTCAGTCTCTGCGTAAGCGTATATATATATATATACGTTTACACCGGTTATATACACACAGTGCATTAGAACAAGCATATATAAAGCCAATCGTTGTAAATACGTTAGCAAAGCTATAATCAAGGTAGGTACGAAGGTTACACACACTGCATGCTTTAGTGCAGAGTCGCATTTGCACGGGTCACATCTAGCATTCGTCATTAGCTCTGTAATTTATGTCGAACACGGACAACCGCGATGTCCTATACTATACCATACCATACCATACCATACCATACCATGCCATACCAACCCTACCTACCTCCGGCGTCCCCTAATTAATATAAATTGCCATTACCGCGTGAACGGCGAGCGTCGGCCCGTGTATAACGTGGTTTTGCTATTTGCTAGCTCCTATTTACCATCCGCGATTCGCTATTTGCTATTTATCTCATTCGTCATATGTAGGAGAGAGAGAAAGAGAGAGAGAGAGCGAGAGAACCCGAGACTTGAACAACACCTGCGTCCATATATCATAGCGAATGAATTATATCGGTGAAAAATGATCTGTTTTTTTTTTTTCTTTTGTGTTCAACTTTGAACTTTATAAAGGATCCTTTTTATCTTAGACGAGTGAGAAAAACGTGAGAGGTAATACAAACCACAATGATATCGGGTCTTGTATCTAGGTTTCGCAAACAGGCATCTCGCGCCCCATTTATTTGTCCCATTAGTAGCTTCGAGACCTCCCCCCTCCCCCCTCCCCCCTCCCCCCACAACCCTCAACCCCCGTCACTCCGGCAATTGCTTATTTCCCCACTTGAATCTGTTCCTTCTGCTGGTTTATCGCGGGACGACGCGACGCGACGCGACACGACGCGCCCGACAAAAATACTTCCGCCCTTATAACCTCATCCCTCTCTCTCCTTCTACTTCTTCTTCTTCCTCATTCTCATCGACCAACTTACGGTGGTAGAAATCAAGTGCTTTATCTATCTCATTCGTTGAACTTATCGCTATCACCCCCGTCCTCTGAATCGCGGGGGGGGGGAGGGCCATCTTTGTTTTCGTATTCCAAGAAAGAAAATAAAAATAAAAGAGAAAAAAAAAATCTTCGCCCTGTTGAGATATCGCGTACACTTAGGGGTATTTAAAAAGAAAGAGAAAAAAAGAGAAAACAAATCGAGTATAAAATTGACTGGAAATTATAATGTGGCAAAAGTGTAGTAAAAAAAAGAAAATGTCTTCTAAAATCGTATGGTATAGTCGTATAATACGTGAAATGTATAACGGCTGGTTCTACTAGCCCGTAAAGTACGACTGTGCCATTTGTTCCTGGCGTAGTAGTTTGTAAGAGAGGTCTAGGACGAGCCTTTCTTTTTCTTAACGTAAGGGTAAGCTAGGTAGTCCATATATCCGTATATCCTTTGCTCCTGTAGAAGTGGGAGAAGTAGAAAAGTAGAAAAGTAGAGAAGTAGAGAAGTGGAGAAAATATATCTACAAGAGGCTAACGTCACTGGCAGTATAGAAGTTGAAGATTCTATACGTAAGAAAGTACCTTGTATATATATATGTAACGTTTCAAGATGTGATATCCTACCTTTGCCACCATATCTGTATGTACGTATGTATATAGAGTATATATACATACATACATACATACATACATACATACATGTCCACGTGACACATTGTGGTGAAACTAACCCAGACAGTTTACGATTTCTATGGTATATAACGTACCACGAGAGCTTCTTACTGCTATAACTTTGAAGCAAACAATTCATAAAGCACAAGGAAAAGTGGCGAAGTAGAGACTGAGGAATGTGTTTCAGGATACGGTAAACCTTACGAAAAATGAGAAAGAAGACACTGTGCAACGCGATTACTAGGAGCACCAAAGTGCTTCCTAAATTATTCTCTCTTTTTCTCTATCTATCTATCTATTGTCTTCCATATAGGGATGAAAAATCTCAGTCTATTTTCGAAGGATATGATTAAAGATGACTGAAAAGATTCGCGGTCAAGTTTTCATTTTTCTACATCAATAAAACGCTTATTTTACTTTAACATTTTTCATTTTTGCATTTATAATAATTTATCCCCTGAATGACGATGAATGAATGAATTCTTTCTTTCGTTATGTCCTTAAGAATTTGAGACGGGGGGGGGGGGGGGGGGGGGAGGATGGGGACGCCAGGGATCTTTGGGGGATCGATCAACCCAACCATAGAACAAGCTGGCAACAAAGGAACCAAATTTTCCAGAAAAGATCGAGGCGTTTGATAGCTACAACCAACGAGATGATATAATATATCACTAACGTATGTCACAAGGATATTGAAGAGAGGCACAGATGACGATAATTGAGAAATTTCGAATGTTAATGAGGGTTGAGAGAATGATCAATAAATTGAGATATTTGTTTCGTTCGAATTTCGAGTTGATAAATTTAACATTAATTTTCTAATGCAATGAAACCTTTTTCGAAAAAAATTTCTATTTTAATTTAAAATAAAAGAAATACTAATCGATATAATCTTTAGCATAACGAGTTACACGATTAACGTCAATTTGTCGATGTAGTACCTTACAGACTAAAATCGGACCTTCTGTTTTTAGGATGAACTTATTGCAATTTTATTTCCGAGGAACGCATCCGCCACAAATAGAATCAATCCTCAGGGCTTATGTTGCAGGGATAGATCTCTTCTTCCCTTTCTATCCTCTCTCTCTTTCTCTCTTTCCTACCCCTCTCAAAGAATCTGTATCTTTTTCCTGTGGGAAACGAGAAAACTCTTTTTGCCTCAGACCGGACAGCCACCCGTCGAAACTACTTTAATCTAGTTGCGAACGATTGGGTATAGAACTCTTGCCTCCAAGACTTTTGCCTTTCCTCATCGTCAGACAAAAGCAGCTTTTCCTCTTTCCCCGTATTTTTCTTATTCTATCTTTATCTTTCTTTTTACTCATCAGCTGAAAGAGGGGGTCAGATAAACCTTGTACGTAGTTATACGTAACTAAAACAATTTACACATATCACGTTTATAATCTATAGCTTTAATCCTGTTTGAAAAAAAAAATCCACGATAATTATATGCATTAGGAAAAAAAAAATATGAGAACATGTAATTAACTGTATAGATAATGATTAACGTTGTACAAATAATCCCGTAAATATTAAAGTAAAATAGTAATACCATGAAGTTTTGAACGAGGAGCTGATGAGAATACGGTGATTCTTATAGATGGTTAAAAAGTGTGACTTATCGGCTTACTTTTATCCCGAACATAGACGCCGTTGGAAAGGGCTGTGCACGAGGGTTTGAAGAAGAAGAAGAAGAAGAAGAAGAAGAAGAAGAAGAAGAAGCTAGAAGCTAGAAGCTCGAAGCTCGAAGCTCGGGCTTTGCTTCGGCTTTGCTTCGACGTCAGCTCTGGTGCCCAGCGGAAATGCGATGAGATTAAAGTATTTGCAGTAACTGCAGGAGACAGGATCGCAAGAGAAGCAATGGAAGAGAAAGAGAGAGAGAGAGAGAGAACGAAAGAAGTTTTAGTGAATCCGGTTGTCAAGCATAGAATTTTTTTTATCCTACTGAACTGTATAGAAAAATCTGAACAGGATATTTCACTATCCATATAGTAGTTTTAAAACGCATATAGTGATAACTGCAAATTGATGAAATAAAATTAAAGTATCTTCATTCTAAGTGATAGAATTTAATTTAATAAAAACTTTTTCTTCTTCTATTTTTACAGCACACTATCTATATATATATATATCTATAATGGAGGGACAATCATCTGCCTTTCAACTACCTTGCACACGTATTATTCCAACATACCGTTTTGCCCCTGAGTATAGAGCAGACAAACCTGTCGTGTCCGTCGTGTTTACGAGGGCATTTACTGCCCATAAAGTAGCACCTAACTGGGCACACTCGTATACAATACTCACCAACCCACCAACCCCCACCCACCCTTACACCTCTAGTGTTCAAAGTCTCTATCTATCTCTCCTAGCTTATTTATGCTAACATATATTCTCACTTCTAGAAAGACGATACTAGAGAATGATGATTATCATGCATCGATTATACCGTCGTTCTTGATTTATTTTTCGTTTATTTTTCTAATCTTCTGTTTAAAAACAAAGAATCTATTGTAAATTAACATCGATTGTATTTTTTCTATAAATTTCTACATATATAGGGGTGTGTTTTGAAAGTAAACCACCTAGTAGAACGGAAGGTATAGTCGGTAACAATTTGTTGGTAGAGTGCCAAGTAGTTTGGAAACGTGGTGTGGTTGTGGGGTGCCAGAAGCCGTCAGTCTCTCTGTCTGTCTGTCTTTTCTGTCTGCCTGTGCTAGTCGCTTAGAATATAGTTCTACATAGCCAGTGAGAAATTATAATATTAAACAACACCGTAGTAGGTTATATGTACATATACATATATATGTAAATGTAAATACATACGTCGAGGATCGTAACAGTGCCAAAGATATACATAGACACTATACTACTAGTAATGTATAAAACGAATAGGAACCTCTCTTCGACCGCGTTGCAGAGCAATAATAAACCGCATGATACCAGGCTCAGTGCACTTGTGACTAGCTATGAAGTCCTATGGGTTCGACTTTCATCCCATAAAGGACCATCCCCTTCATATATGAATATTTTATTATCTAATTCGTCCAGGCCGGTCGATTATTTCTTTCAATTTCTTTAAATTAGTTATTTTATTATTATATTACTATTTTATTTATCGCAATGAAAGGTGTACGAAAGATAAAGATAAAGGAAAAAGATGAAAAATAGAAATAGAAAGAGAAAAAGAAAAATATAAACAAAAAATCTTAGAGTGTTGAGACGTTGAGAAAAGAGATTTCCGCGCAAAAGCTTCTCTCGGTCCCGGGGTTTCTGATATTCCGAAAGCGTGAGAATAATAAATCGAGACGATGCCTTTACAACGGGTATACTCTCTCTCTCTCTCTCTCTCTATCTTTAACCCCCCCCCCCCTTCCTTATACCTCGACATTTTGCTTTCTCAGGACGTATCCTATAGCTGTCCCCTAGCATCGCCAGATGAGTCCGGGGACATCAGAGTCTCGCGCGTCTTGTAACACCTTACGCGAAGCGACAAGGCGTACAGGGTAACGGGTACCGGTACGTAGTAGTAGCCTACCCACCCTCTTATAACCCCTTGTAGGGTGTATTTCTTCCCTGATCTTACAGCACGTATACTTATACATCTACGGTTCGTGGATAGGTAGGTACCTAACACTCAACCCAACTCACCGTCGCGTTGTGTCACAAGAGAGTTTTGGATTATGCAACGCACGACCCAAGTACTACGGGCTTAGTACCTTTAGACACTTATTCCTTCTTTTATACTTATATAGTGTAGGTAGGTAGAAAATAAGGAAGGAAGGAAATAAGGAAGAAAGGTAGCTTAGCTGAAGAACAACGGTGACTACTGTGTCTCCTTTAATAGCCGTAATATACCCAAGTCAAGAAAACTACTCCTTAGATTTGTTTTTTTTTTTTTTCATTAAAAAAAAAAGAAAACTCCATTTTCTATTTAATTATCTACATTTTCTTTTCATTACCTAGCTAATTCCAGGCTATTTTAATATACAACGCGATCATACGCAAGTAGAAAAGGTCGTAGCTATGTCTGGCAGCTCTCGTTCCATGTGAATAAGTAGTAACAGTCATTAGGCAGGCAGGCATTGAAGCCCGGTCGCGTAGGCAGTAGTAACGGACGAGTTTGGTCAGCCCCGGACTACCTAGGCGATATTTACGCAAGTAGAAAGAATCGCGGTTACGTCTGGCGGCCTCGGTTCTACCGGTTAAGTAGTAGCAGTCATTAGGCGGTCTGACCGTTGAGGCTACGTCTCGCGTAGGCAGTAGTAGCGTAGGATATCGGTCGGACGGTACTACCTAAGCGTTATTTAGGCAAGTAGAAAGGATCGCGGCTGTGTCAGACGGCTCTCGGTCTCCGAGTAGATAAGTAGTAGCGTAATTAGACGGTCAGACATTGAAACTGTGTTGCGTAGGCAGTAGTAACGGACTACGTTTGTCGGCCCGGACTACCTAAGCGATTTCTTTTTATTTTTTTCATCGAAAGAATCTCGTCGAAGTTATATAAATATATATAAATAATGAAAGAAAATAACGCACTTATTATGTTATTGAATTTTTCTTTTTTATATCAAGTGAATTTATATCACGAAAAAGGAAATCGGTGGGTTTGAAAGCAGAGCGAATCCGTAATGATAAATTGGGAAGTAGAAATAATAAAAAAATAAAAAAAAAAGGTATGGGTACTATGGAAAAGCGATTGAAACAGCGTCATTAAATCCGACCACCGCCTTTCGGTGGTGATTAACGCCGTAACAAGTGACTCTTGAATGTCTAAAACGAGGTCGTGCGTTATCCCATCGACGGACAAGAGGTTACAGACTAAAAGCCCTGCGGTGGATGAAATTGTTCAAGTATATTCTCGCCGAAGAGGAGAGAAATAGAAAAAGAGAAAGAGAAAGAGATGATAAATATTAACTGAGTAAAATTATAATTCTACTTCTCGTTCTCGTTCTCGTTCTCGTTGCTGTAAAGTTTATGATAAAGTATAAAACTTAGGGGATGTATAATTTCTGTATGAAAAAAAAAATAAAAAAAAAATAAAGGCGAAAATTTGGGAGAAATTAATGTTAGATAACTGTCGTTATAATGTATAATGAAATTTTACTTTTCCCCCTATATATCTTTACTTCTCTATATAGCCTTTGGGCTTTGGCTTTAGGTATTTCTGTAACTTGATCTAGCACGTATATTCTATTCCATTTCATTCTATCCTATCCTATCCTATCCTATCCTATCCTCCTTCTCATCCTCTTCCTCCTCGAAGTAGTATAAAGGAAGACGTGAGCCCTGGGGGGGTGAAAACAGGGAAGTTCAGAGTCCCGATCATATCATTGCGCACGTTCATGGTAAATGTCATTCCGAGGTTAGGCTCCCCCGCTGAGCGTGCAGCGAATAATTACGCAGATTAGGATTAGGTACATGTGGGACCCGCGCGCAACTATACGACCCGATCAAAAGATATAGATATAGTAATACGTCTATATTTCAAACATTGATGAGTGATACTAAACCGCAAACTAGTAAGAGATAAGCTTAATTGATCTTCAACTTCTTCTTCCATGAATTCTATCATTCCCTAATTCGTTTTTTTTTTTTTTTCTCTTCTTCATTCTTTAGGAACGAAAATCCTTCAAAAATATTCCTTTTTCCCTTTGTTGCTCGATGTTTGGTATTTTTTGTTTCAAAGGAGCAGTATGGAAGCAAGGCTATGGGTTCGACGTAACTATATCTTGAAGTTCCCTTAAGGGATTAATAGCGGACTGTAATAAATCGTCCCCGTCTATCCCCCCCCTCTCTCTTTTCCTTCCTCATCCTTTCCTCTTCCGACTCACTTACCGGGCGTTACCTACGCGAACGGGCGGTTGTAGATCCGCGAGAGCATTCGAGGTAGATTTAAAGGTTCACGGTAGATTACGCAAATGGCACGATAATGCGGAGAATCGTTTCCATCCCGAAACATCCCGAATAACTCGATCCATATCCCGTATGCCGTTTATACCACGTTCAAAGAGAGTTTCAATATCATCAAAATCATTTCAAAATTCGACCTCACATATATATTTATAAAACCGAAAATTATTCCCATTGATATTTAAAAAATTGAAAAAAAAAAAAACTAAGCGAAACGTACTCAGCTTCAATAATCTCAGCATCCCTAATGAATTTTCATAACGAAAATTGAGTTTAAGGTAGTTGTTCACGTACAGTCCCACCAAATGTGGGTTTCAGACAAAATTTTGAATACTTCTCGATGGGAAAAAAATCTGAAAAAAATCCAGCATGTAGGAGATCCTTGGGAGAATGATTTTGCATAATAATAATTCAAAAAAGTTAATAACAAATTGATGGAAAAAAAAACTGTTCAAGAAATTAGCGGTGACCCAACTTTTTTTTCAGGTGAAAATGATTTGTCAATTTTACTAAATACGTATGAATTTTTTGAGAATTTTGGTGATATTTTGAAAATTGAGGTTTTTCATACCTAAAAAATCTCAATTTTCAAAATATCACCAAAATTCTCAAAAAATTCATACGTATTCAGTAAAATTGACAAATCATTTTCACCTGAAAAAAAAGTTGGGTCACCGCTAATTTCTTGAACAGTTTTTTTTTCCATCAATTTGTTATTAACTTTTTTGAATTATTATTATGCAAAATCATTCTCCCGAGGATCTCCTACATGCTGGATTTTTTTCAGATTTTTTTCCCATCGAGAAGTATTCAAAATCTTGTCTGAAACCCACGTTTGGTGGGACTGTACGTGAACAACTACCTTAATGAGTCACGAACGAACTTTCCTACATCCTGAGCCTCTTATCAAAGTTTCTAAAAGCCAAGTACTACATGATCGTATGAAATTAATAACTAGAAGCACCTATACGAGGATAGAACGGAATTAGATTCGTTTTTTTTTTTTTCTTTTCTTTACTGTATAATTTAGAAGAAAAAAAAAAAACACGATTTTTATATCAAAAACCTTAGATCTGAATTAATAAAAAAAAAAAAAACAGAAAAAATTCCCTTATCATTTTCTTTGGCATATCGAAGACTAGAGATTAACGTAGCTAGTTGAGCACCGGTGCGCGGGTACGCGTGATAGCAATGTAAAGAGCGTCCCGACGCCGTGGCTGGGCGGTCCGGGGTCGGCTCGGGTCGGTTCGGGTCGTGCAGGTTTCCCAGGGATCCCCGTCGACCTCGTACCCTGGTTGATAGTAGCGTCGCGTCTCGCTCGTTATAACCACAGACTGGCGAATAAGGGACGAGGCGGCGCGGAGAGACACGAGGGAGGTCAAAGAAGGGGCGAGAATAAGAGGTACAAAAAGGGAGAAACTCAGACGCCCGGTTTTCCACCCTCAAAGATGAAAAGCTATTTCGATCCTTTACCTTATACCTTATACCTTATACGTTATACGTTCTATACATACCTATTATACTTCGACTAAGTATATATTGATTGACGATCAATTTCTTTTTTTTTTTTTCTTATACCTCGTTTAACTTAGTTAGCGATAAAATAAAGATACTCTATTAAAAAAAGAAAAAAGAATAAAAAAAAAGGGCATAAAACGTTTCATTTCTTTTTCGTTCCGATTTTCTAATTTTTTAACATAAACTTAAGGGTTGATATTAATTGCCAATATATATATTTCATATACATATACACACGACTGGGATGACTAGAACGATATTCAAAAGCGTGGAGGTGTTGGTGTTTCTGGATCGTTGAATAACGATATATAGAATCGTGGTTTACGATGCGTAAAGTGCAACAAATCAAAGTATAAGTTACACGACTGCACTTTCGCCTGATTCAGCAACTGGAAACTTTAGGTATTCCATGGATAGTTTATTATATAGGTTGAATCACTTCTAGGCATGTGATCAATTTTTATTTCTACACCAAGACATTTGTTTTTTTTTTTTTCGATCCAAAATTCAATTTCTCTATTTTCCACTCAAAACACGATGATATAACAATTATTTTGCATATAGGTTTTAGCCTCAATTCTATATTCAATATTTTTATATTTTATTTCATTTTATTTCATTTTATTTTATTTTATTTTATTTTACTTTATTTTATTCCCTACCCTGCAGCTTGACTGTCCCATGAAAGTTGGGCAGCAACAAATTGGAGTAGGTACGGATTATGCAAATTGAGGACACTTTTCAGTTCCTGGTCGGCAGATACGTGCCCCGCCTAGTAAAGTATTCGATTCGAAAGAAGCGCGGCGTTGTCGAATATAAATCAAGCCTCTATATCCCCGTCCGTATATCTCATTCATTCATTCATTCATTCATTTATTCATTCATTTATTTATTTATTTATTTATTTATTTCGTTAGTTATATTTACAATTTATTATTATAATATCGTGTAAAGATGTAAAGAGAGAGAGAGAGAGAGAGAGAAAGAAAGTAAAAACTTAACGTTTGGTCTTCACGCGTCAGGTACATAACATATACCTTTTGTAATTTACAGTACAAAGCGCGTAAGTATCACCCCTGCGGCATATCTGCAGCTCGCTGTTGCGCCTTCTTCAAAAGCTTGAAGGAAGAAAGTTAGAATATGAGAGAAAGAGAAAGAGAAAAAACGTGCTGTCAGCGTGTATTCCTCGCTGCGTGGGGTGCAACGTCAGATTCTTTTTTTTTTTTTTATTTTTTCATTTATTTATAATAAGAATAAGAGTGAAGAAACGTAATGAAGTTGAGTTAAAAAAAGACAAGCACGTTGAAAATATTCGCAGTCTCCCTTTAACAGGACACCCTATTCCTTTTGATAAGGATATAGACAAAAATTTTTTATGACATTTGTCAAAAGCAAGGCGAGAGTAAAAAAAATAAAATAAAAAAATAAAACGTGAAAAATTAGAAGAAGAAGAAGAAGAAGAAAAAAGAGAAAATAAAGTAGGTATAATCGTATAATAGATCGTGATCCCGAAATTAGGTTTCGCGACGTTAAATTCTAAAGGTTCTTCTTAGTCCTGCGAGGACGATATCTAGTCGAGGGCTTAAAGCTCGTTTTTTTTTTTTTTTTTTTTTTTTTTTTCAGCGTTGGGGTAAAAATATTTCCCGATGAGTTATAAGATGGGATGTATTTTTTTTTTTTTTTTCTTTTTTTTTTATATATTTCGCGGGAGCGTGGCACCTTTACGATCCATCCGTAGGCGAAGATTTGCATTAACAGGGTCTGCCACGCACAATTGCCCGGTTATAGTCCTTGGTAACGCGTATTTTATTATAATTTCCCGGGTCCACCTCACCTCTCGCCTTTTGCCTCTTTGCCTCTTTGCCTCTCATCTCTCATCTCTCATCTCTCCTATCTCCTATCTCCTCGGCTCTTTTCTCTATTCTCTTTCTCTCTTTCCTCTCTCGTCTCGCATCTCTTTAAAATATGTTTACCAAACTAAACCCACTTTCCCGCCTCGACGATCACCCGAGATTGTTACTCTAGCCGAATTAATCCCCTAAATTGTTACCGGTGGGGGGTTTAAATTTTTTTTTTTTTACCCAGAATTTTTGCAACCACATATATATATATATACGAATTTGTGTTAAATACGCGGAGGATGAGAGGCCCGTGGGCTTTAATTATGTTTCAATTTGTCGAGAGATTGTTGAAAAAAAAAAATAAAAATAAGAGAGAAAACAAAAAGAAAAATACATAAATATTAATACGATTTTTGTTCATTACCTTCCGAACATTTATTTATATATTATTTTCTATGATTTTCATACACGAGATGATAAAATAAAATTTTTTATGTAAAAACGATAAATAAAGTGAAGTAGAAAAAAAAAAGAGAAGAGAATCTCTTTAGCTATTTGCCAAACGAAATATGCGATACTAGAAGGAAATTACATCCGTTGATCGTAAACGTGATAGTAACCTACGGGCTCTTGGCCTTGCGGAAAAAAACAAGACAATCTTTCCCCTTTATGATACGAAACAGGGATTCAGTGACGTCATGGTCAGCACCAGGGATGTCCTCGAGGCCAGTGAACATTTGGATCACTTGTCACATCATGAATAAAACAATTGGCAAGCGAACAGACAATACAGAAATATACGAGCTGCTCTAGGCTATACATATATCCATGTATACATATGTATCTATATTCTATATATATATATATATATATAAGGGTATAATACGTGGATGAGTTTTCATATTTACGAGGGAGTGAAAGAGGGAGTGAGGGAAAGAGGGAGGGCAGTCATAAAAATTGATAAGCTTTCGTCCTGCGGGATGCTGGGAGTAAATTGCGGAGATTATTGGCATCACGTGTTTCGCTTTTGCGAGTTAACTGCTGTAATTGCCTCGGGGCTAGCCGTAAACCGTTAGCCCCGATGTTTTCTCTCTCTCTTTCTCTCTTTCTCTCTAACCCCTCTTTTCACTCTTTCTCTCTAACTCACACGCACCCTCTCTCTCTCTCTCTCTCTCTCTCTCTCTCAACCCACTTTAACGAAAAATAAATCAAAGACTTCAGACATACAAGTACCCAAGCCACGATATTACAATAGCCGGTGATTTTCAGAGTCGTTAATTACCCCTAAGCCAATATACACAGGGTCGTCGTGGTGGTATAAGGTATGCATTTTAAACTCTCGACGGAGTTAAAAATTTTACAAATCATCCATATTATATCACTCGTAGTCACTACTAGTTCTAAATAAAATCATTTAGGTGATTAGAAAACGATATAGAAAAAGAGAAATGGTCAGAATTCCGAATTTTCATGTTTTTTGGTTCATCCCCCTCAAATTCTTTTTCTCCCTATTTTTATTTTATCCAATTTAGTTCACACTACAGCTTAAAGTCACTGTATAAAGTGTTTCGCTTTGTGGGGTAGGTGGGTAGGTACCAATTAGCGCGTCAGCTCGTCAGCCAGGAACCACCTGGAGTCACGAAGGTCGTAGTCTACGTGGTAGGAGGGTATACCACCGTTGTGTTATAACGGAGTTAATAGTTATTGGAATTGGTAGAAACGGGGAAAGAGCAAGAGAGTAAAACGGCGAGAAATAGAAGCAGGATAAAGCCGCGTGTGAGCTAGTGCTAGCGGTACACTGCTCGCTCCCGAAACCACCACCACCACCACCACCACCACCTTTCCGCGGTGTTATGGTTATAATGAAATTTTACGTCCTGCGGTTTATGCGCGACGGCGTAACAAATACTATATGCACTCTACCAAATTACTAATATATTATCTAGAGCTACGATACAGGTATCAATTCTGTTCTAGGTCTAACCGTGAACTAAATTATACGTGTATCTTATAAAACTGGTAGAAAAAAAATTGATGAAATAAAGGACGATTTTTATTTCATCCCAGATTAATATCAGAACGATAAATTCAAGGGTATATATTTATATTCAAAATGTAATGGCAAATTGCCCGAGGAATAGTACCTAAGAGGTTGTAATAGTTTGAATTCGAACTAGTCTAGCAGTTTGAAATCTGCGTCTGAGTGGCTGAAAGTGGATATTAAGGCTGAACTGCTGCAGCACCCTTGAAAAGTTGTGTCCCAAGGGTGGTGTGACAGCAGCAGTAGTAGCAGCAGTAGGAGTAACACCAGGTTGGTATATGTATTACAGAGTATGGGGTAGTTGGGAGCGAATAGAAACGTTGTGAAAAGTGGTGTTGAAGATGAATCTTAAGGGTTGAATATACAGATATAGAAAGTATAAGTTTTGTGAATAAAGTATGGGTATATGTAAGACAGGGGTATATTAAGATGTAGCTAATATAACGAGGAAAGAAATAATAAAGCGAGAGATGAAATGAAATGAAATGAAACGAAACGAAACGAAACGAGACGAAACGAAATGAAATGAAACCAAATGAAATGAAATGAAATGAAATGAAATGAAATGAAATAAGGGTTTCATTACTTCTTCTCTCTCCGAGTGATACATTTCTGAGGACTCCCGAGCTCCCGCACGTCAACCTAGGTATAAGGTATAAGGTGACAAACGATCCCCAACATTCCTTGGGAATTAAACACACCACCACCACCCTTCCGACTACCCAGGGAATGGAATAAAAGTAAGAACGAGTGACAGAGTTTATGAGAGTACGATAATCCTAGACGAAGCACTGTTATTATATTGCAAAATGCGACAGTTTGAGTAATCGGTTAACCCCGAGAAACCAAGGGTTGAAAAAAAAAAAACCATGTATATATTTGAAATTTTTCTTTCCAAGGTTTTTTTTTGTAAATCTGTATAAAACGATATTTTTGCTTCTTGTTTCGTAGTTTTTTGAAAAAAAATAATTCTTCTATGTCAAAAAGAATTTGGAAAAAATCTTCAAGCAAGCCCTGCAGAGCATAAATCATATTCAATATCCTGACGTAATAATTCTTTGGAATATTGACACCGTTGTGTCAAATCCAGTGATAGAACCGGAAGGATCTGGATGATGGAACGTCGACGGTACAGGAAGTCGCGCCCCCGTCAGTCGTCTACCGGACGTCTCAGTCCCTCGGTTTATTGCCAGACTCTAAGAAGCCCGAGGGATCTCGGTCCGTCTCTTCGAATACGCTACACCTCGTCACATACACGAATCCATAGATACCCATATATACATATATATATATAAGTTTTGTACATATATTTACACCCTCGAGGTAGACACGTGAGAATAAGAAGAAAAATAAAAATAAAAAAAACGAGCTTTCAGCGCGATTTTTGCGTACGTTGAGAAGAGAAAAAAAATAGCGAACAAGTCAAATAGAAGAGATTTTTGTTTTTTAAGAAAGGATATGAAATACTAGAACAAAATTTTATATAATTCGAGTTCGAGAGAAAAATATCTTCTGTAATCTAACCGCATTTTAAGGAATAATAATATTGTGCGTGCGATAAATTCATAGCTCGAATAAGAAGAGGAGGAGAAGAAGAAGGAAAAGGAAAAGGAAAAGGAAGAGGAAGAGGAAAAGGAAAAGGCGGAGGACTGGAGGCTGCGGTCTCATTGCCGGTTATTCTTTATCTGAGAATCTCGATTCAGATCACGAAACAGAAATACAAGAGTACAACAAACGCGAAGGAATAGAGAGGGGAAGAAATAAAGCCTGAATATTTTTCAGGGGTGACGATGGCTGATACATACATACATACATACATACATCGGTAAGGAAACATCGCGCAAAAAGCTGCGTGTATATAAGATGAAAAATAAGAAACGAGCTAAAGAATAGAAAATAGAAGAAGATAGAAAAGAATAGAAGAGAAAAGAGTAGAGAAGAGGCTTGTATTCTTATAAAAAGAAGCATAAATTCATCAGAGATAAACACACACACATTCTCCGCGTTTCTTTTTCCTCTTGAAAAAGAACTTCATCTTATGTTAGTAGTAGTAGCCTATGCAGTATGAGAGTTATATATTTCCTAGTCATCCAACGAACGAATGTATTCCTACTTCGAATCTAGCAAGGGATGCCTTGTTTTCTTGCCTCCACCCTTCTTCCTTCTTCCTTCTCCCTTATTCCCTTTCCTTTCTTTTCTTTTCTTTTCTTTTCTTTTCTTTATACTTTATCTTATTTTTCTCCACCCAAAAACTCTACGACAAAACTCTCGTGTCTGTCTCTATCCCTCTTTGTTTTTAATCTTATCTCTGCAGCAGCACCCCTTAGGAACAATAAATTTTCAGCAATCCCTCACCTTGCGTCTACTACTTTATTTTTTTTTTATTGTTTTTATATATAATCTCCACCACACATACACGCATAGGATTCATCTGTTCTTTCTTTCGTTTAAATTTTACTAGATTTTAAGTATTCATTAATTTTTTTCTTCTTCTAATTTTCTCGTTTTCTTATTTTCTGTTAAAAGGAAGAAAACAGAAATTTGTTATCAACCTACATAGGGGTAGTTTTTTTTTTTTTTCTTATCTACCGATCTGCCAGGTCTGTTCAGAGATCAAATCTCTATCGTTCGCGAGAGAACGAGGGAAGAAGTGGTTTCTTTTACGGTTTTTTTCCTGCCCCGCGCAGGTCTTTACTAGCGTAAAAATAAGGTAAAAAAAAAAAAAAGAAAAAAGAAAAAAGAAGAAGAAGAAGAAAAACAGACGAAAGAAACTGCGTCAACATCAGCCCTGACGGTCGTTGACGATATACACGACATATCTGAGAGAGAACATATAATATGTCGTATAGGATATCTAGGAGGTGTTTTACCGCGTGAAAAAGCCGAGAGAAAAATGAAAGAAAATAGATTCGAGAACAGTTTTTCCGCGATCTAAATTTATAGGGTAAACGATAAGTTTATGGATCTTTCGATATTTTTGAATATGATCAAAGATTACATAACGTTACGTGCTTTATTTATTTTCTTTTTTTTCTTTTCTAATTCGAATTGAGTAAAAAATGAAGAGTAACTCGTATGGGAAAACGGAGAGAGAATAAAAAAAAAAAAAAAAATTAAAAATGAAAAAAGATAGAAAAATTGAATAAATAATAATATAAGAGGAAAGAGAGAAATAGGAGGGAAATAAGCCCTCGTATAAAAGAGACGACAGTATAAAAACGCGAAGTAAATACTTTCGCGTTTATTATCCCACGAGCAGAAGTACTTCGTAAGCTAAAACCGGTGGTAGAAGTAGAGGTATACACGCGTCTATACATGTCTTCTTACTCCCTTAGTATAATGTATCTGTATAGGGGTAGTAGCTAGGTATGTATAATATGTATATATGATTTTTATAATATTATGCTATAGTAGAAACGCGAATACGGTTATATATATATATGTATACACATATATATTCGTATAAACAGTATAGTATAGAGTAAGCGAAGCGTGTGTTATTCCTTCTTTATTATATGCATATATATATGTATATATATGTATATATCCTGGGCGAAGAAGAAGTATTTTATATTATATTGTCCAGGTTATAAAAAGAAATGTTTACGGTAAAATAGGTTATTTCCTCCTGAGGGAATAGTTCGTATTAAAATTTTTCAAGTATAGGTAGGTATAACAGCAAACCATCGTATACATATATATATACTGTATATTATATGTTACCTGCAGTTTAACTATACGCAATACAAACATATTCGTTGCAACGGTTTTATACTCGTTGAACTGCAACTAGGGGTATTATAATATGCAAATTTGCAATGCAGTCAAAAATTAGGTATGTGTACTTGTACAGACGAGGGAATACCCGAGTTTTATACAAGAATTATTTTTTTAATAAATAAATAAATATAAATAATAGCAAAGAAACATATGCAAAAAATAAATAAATAAATAAATAAATAAAAAAAGACAACAACTCTGTACGTTTTATATATTTCGACTACGTTGCGCTAAAAATTACGCACATCTCTCTTTCTCTTCGAAAGAATAAAAAAAAATGAATGAATGAATGAATGAATGAATAAATGGATGGATGGATGGATGGATAAATAAATAAATAAAAACGAACAAAATTACACTACATTATCCATCAGAGTCCTACAGCAACGTGCGTTGTAGATATACAGGTAAAAATAGAAAGCGTATAAATATGCAAATGACACCTACGCTAACAAATGGATATATGTGTATGCTTGCTGTCTAGTACCCGGCGTTGGTTATATGCTATTTTCCAAAACTCGCAAAATCGTGATTAATGTTGAATCATAAATTTTTGAATTTTAATTTATTATACTTTATATATGATATTTTTTTTTTTTTTACTATACGAACAATTTTTCAGGAAAATTATTTACTGTCACGTTACGATAATAGAATTAAATATACTGGGGAATATAAAGGGTTGAATGATAGGAAAAAATAAAAATAAAAATAAAAAAATGACTCCGGTATGAGATTTTCTGCGGGTTAGGGGATGAAAAGAAAATTTCAGCTAAGCACAGCAGCTTTCTCTTTGTAATTTAGAGACAAAATTTAATACGACTCTGTTACGTTTTTTTCTTTTTTTTTCCCTCCCCATAGAACGAGTATCTAATAATCTGGAATGAAAAATGAAAAATGAACAAAAAAAAAAAAAAAAAACTGTTGAATTTCTTTATTTCTGAAAATAATTCCTCATTCATAGCTGGATGATTCCTTTTAAATTGGAATGAATAAAAGAAAGAAAAAAAAAGGAAAAGAAAAATTGAAGGAAAAAAGAAAAGAAAAACCCCCTCCAATGTATCAAGACGATAAATCTAAATGACTTTCCAGATCTTTGATAACGATTTGGCAAAATTTAGTGCTACTATTATTGCACAGGGCTAAAAAAAAAAAAAAAAAAAAAAAAACCCCTCCACATGTATTTGTGTGCCATGACTCCTATAGCTGGGGCCCGCAAGCGACATAAGCGAAATCGCTATATATCCTTAGAAGAAGAGAGTAGTAGTAGTAGTAGTAGTAGTAGTAGTAGTAGTAGTAGGTATAAGTTTCTGCGAGGGTTTAGAGGAGAATCCCACACGCGGAGGAGGTAAAGACGAAGTAAGAGAGGGGGGAGGGGGCCACTAAGAGGGACATTAATCCAGGTTAAGTCAGGGGAGTTGAATAAGTGACGTCACCACCGAAGAGAGAGTGTCTCTCTTTCTCTCTCCATATATCTCTATCTCTCTTTATCTCTTTATCTCTATCGCTATATGGTAGAGGGATAGCTCTCTTCCGACAGACAGAAGCTCCTAAAGGGAAGGAGAGCTAGCCGAAGCGGACGAGACCAGTGTCTCGCATTAACGTGTGAAATATTAACGACGTTGGCTATATTAACTCCGTTTAAACGCCCGACGTCACTTTGTCGCATCTGGTATACCCCGTCAGCACTCACTATCACACAAAATGTTAACAGGGGAAAACCAAGACGTCGAACAAACATGAAAAAAAATAAAGGTAAAGAAGGGAAAGGGACTAAGTGGTATTTATTAATTAAACTAACGACCCATATAAATATAATATACATCATAAACTACCCCCAAAAACATCCTACCTTTCGATAATAAACCAAAGATGAAAAAATTAGAAACTAATATCGTTACTTTTAGTCATTCAATTTTTCTATCAAAATATCGATTTTCTCGATCTGTTTTTTTCTTTTTTTTTTATTTCGAGAAAAAGAAAGAAAATCTGTAAACTTTAGTCGGATGTGGCAGAAGCTTGGTGATCCGGTTGAAGTGACGAGAAACCGGAAGAAGAGTGTCGAATATACATAGATATATTTGTATATGTGTGTGGGGTTGAGGGTTGGGGGTTGGGGGGGTTGGTTTCGACCGGGATCCGCGACTCCCGGGGCGTAAGTTTTTGTCGAGTCAGGCTGGCGGGCGTGGATACATCGTGTAGACAAATGGTCCAGCATCTATCTTTCTTGTCGTTGTGGCAAGACTTACCTACGCGACTCGAAGCTACGTTTACGTTTACGTAATGTAATGTAATGTAATGTAACGTAACGTAACGTAACGGTGTCGCTTATAGCAAGTTACAGCGGTATAACCGTAGGGGTTGAGAAGGCGGACAAGTACGAATGTAATTACACGGGGTAAATACAAAAAAAAATACAAAAAAAAAATTAAACTACTATAACACCGTATTGTATACCGGATACAAACTAAATACCTACACCTACATAGGGTTGGTTTATATATATACGTATAACTGGTTTATACAAATCGGCCTAAACTTGTCACACTAATTACTACCATCTATTTTAGGTCTCGGAAATTAATAGCAGCTATTAATTAAACGGTGATAAATTTTCCAAAATTAATAACAACTATAGTTTTGAACAATCCAAAAGAAAGAAAAGAAAAAAAAAACATAAAAACCTATTTTAACCGGATACCTATTTGAAATGAAATCACGAAATCAAGAATTATACTTCTTTTCTTCTTCTTGTGTTTTTTTTTTTTTTTATAGAAAGCAAATTTAATTACTTTTCTAATAATAATTTTCCCTTATCTCTCTTCATATACTTAAGGTACGTATAAGATGAAAAGTAGAAGAGAAAAGAAGAAGAAAAAAAAAAGGAGTAAACTTCTTCGAAGAATCTATAAGTATCAGGTAAATGAATTTTTTTTTCTTCTCTCTCTCTTTCTTTATTTCTTTTTATTATATTTTCATCATCATCCTCTTTTTCTTTTTCTTATTTTCTCAGTTTTCTATTAGTCGTAGCGGTTTTAGACTTCGGAATAAATTTCGTGACTCCTGTCTACTGAATAGTAGTAGTAGTAGTAGTACGCGAGTAGTATAGGTATATATTGGGTCGGGCCGTTTCGAGGGTCGAGCACAAGCCATGTTAAAGAGGAGCCTGGTTTAATGAGAAACTTTATAGCTCGTAGTTAATATTCTGTCGAGTGGAATATTCAGGGTACAAGTTTATAAGCGTTGGTGGGAAAATGCGGTTGGGGTAATACGAGGGGGTAGGGTACGGTATAGGTACCCCCGTACAGTCAGGTAATAAACAGGTGAGTAAGTTCAGACTTTTTAGTTATCAAAGTTATATATACCAAAGTTATACGATCACTCGGCAACGATTACTGCTGCAGTCAAGGTATCACGGTGCATTTACGATTAAATTTATCACCTTTTTATCCATTTTTTTTCTTTTTTTTTTTTTTTTCCTTTCCTCCCTTATCCAAGTACAGTAATCAGTTTAATTAATTTCTTACACAGGTGTTTTATAAATAACTGTATATATCTCGGGGTAAAAAAAAATAATACCATACGTTCAACGTGATGAAATAATTCGCATATTATATGTTACCCGTGGAAAAGAAAAAAAAATTACGAATGTCTCGCTAATATTTATCGTAGATCTTGTAAAGTTTTAGTATAATAATTTTCAAATAAATTTGTATTACACGTGTTATACATACGATAACCTTAGGTAAAGAGTTAAGGATACAGAGAGATGCAAGATGAGCTTGCAATTTGTCACACTGAGGTAAAAGTTACGAGTGTCACGTTGATGTGTCTTTCTAGATCATCGTACCTAGAATTGTATGAAGCTATACTATCGTAGCGTGGGTAAAAGTTAAGGTATAAGAAACTCGGTACACACATACAACCCCATGGATAAGGACATGATGTATCAAGAAGTAGCTTTTGCGAACTGTAAAGTCCCGGGGCTGACGGAGACCGAAGTTTAAGCAATAACTATAAAACACTCGAGTGAACCGCCGCGTAAAGAGCACAACTGCAACGATCCGATATACGTATAGTATAACGTACGATAGAAACTTGTATTTCATCTATATGATTCTAGACTTTGACTATATAGGTAGAAGTTGGCTCTAAGTCGATCGAAAATTTTCAGTTTTAAAACGAAAAAAAGAAAAAAAAATTTGAAGGCATTCATAAGAGGATAATACATTATACTTCTAGTTTCTCGATCGAAGAGGATACGTAATAAATATATGCTCGGCATAAATTGCGTTAAAGCGCTTTTCTCGATAAAGATTGATGAGCCTTTGGCTCTATATATTTTCGAGGTAACTTCCGACGCCTAAATCGTTACGTAGCTGATACGTGGTGTAGCTTATTGGCAAAATATCGCAGACGAGTAGAGAGGCCTCGATAACCATATTATTAGATTTTT
Source organism: Tenthredo notha (assembly GCA_914767705.2). Classification (NCBI taxonomy): domain Eukaryota; kingdom Metazoa; phylum Arthropoda; class Insecta; order Hymenoptera; family Tenthredinidae; genus Tenthredo; species Tenthredo notha. The sequence continues at coordinate 5,332,968 of OU611921.1, read as the reverse complement.
TCCTACATATGGTATATCTATAAAAAAAAATATATATATATTCCATATAAAATAGATGATCACGGTTCTTGTTCAATATCATAAAATAATTGATAATCTTTTTTCTAAACGCAGTGTATAATAATTTTACTTATACTTTACTAATTTATATGAAATTTTTTCATTTTTTTTTCATTTTCTTCAAATCATTTTTACTTTGATGAAATTTTCTCTATTCTTTGTCCGGTATACCTAGATACTATGGCTAACTATAACCAGGGGTAGAGAAAAAAAATAAAATAAAAGTAGGTAGGTAGGTACAATTTCATCTTTTACCAGCCCAGAGGCAATGCCGCAGCATAACGAAGCATTAAAGGCAACTTTTAAAATTACCCTGCTTGCGCGCCCAGGCTCCTACAGGACGAGGAATAATTATATGGCTTATTACCGGGGGTCGGAGCCTCGAGGAGTAGCGCATTTAGTTCTTTACTATAATAGAATCTTGTCGAAAAAATCTTTTAACTACGTATCAGAGCTGAGAGAGAGAGTAAATTTTTTTCTTCTTCTTTTTTCTTTTCAAATCAATTTTCTCTTTATACTCAAATTAGAAAGAAAAACTTTATCAATTATAACTATAGTTTAGAATTTTTCTAAATATACAATAACAGAAAAGAAAATCAAGTTTTCAACGAAACAATCATTTTTTTTTTTTTTTTCATTTTTTATACAATTTTTCCGGAGTAAAAGAGAGAGAGAAAAAAAAAAGACAGAATATGCGAAGATTTTTCACCACTACTTTAATATTCTTGGCAACAAACTCTCTAGTCTCTTCTATTCGACTGTTGCCATTTGACAAGCAGTCTAGCTGACGATGAGAATATAAAACGAGAATGGTGGAGGAAAAAAAAAAATAAAAAAATAAAAAAGAGGCTGCGAAGTAGAGAGGCGGAGATTTTTCTTTTTTTTTTTTTTTTTTAACATATAGAGTAACAGAATAAAACTAAATGGCGAGAGAGAGGGGAATTTCGCTGTGTGGTAAAGAAACGCGTTGATCTTGATCCGAGTGAAGCGCAGGGTAAAAGAGTAAAAAAAAAGAATAAAAGAATTTGAATGAAAAAAAAAATATTATTATTTTTTTTCAAAACCTTCTCTAGAGGGTTAGGATTTATTAAAAACAAAAACAAAAAAAGACATTGAAAAGTCAACGAATTTTCTAATCAATATAATAATATGAATGAATAAATTCAACATCTCGTATATATATAACTGAATATGTGATCGATTTCAACAAGGGAAAAACGTTTCGGGACGTAAAATGGGAAAATGATATAATAAAAGAGAAGAACGTATATATATAGGTACTATATATAGGAATATTCTTCTGATCGACGACAAACAGTTTTACGGCTAGTATAAGTCTATCGGATAAAAGGCAGGCACACCTCTACCCCTAGGTTTTGGGGTTGAAAAATATCTGTTTTATTATATAACGCGGTATAAATTCTACCGGGTGAATTTGACGCGAGTTCTATTTTTTTTTTCTTTTTCTTTTTCTTTTCTTCTGTCTTTATTTCTCTCCACTCTTATTTCTTCTTCTTTCTTCTTCTTCATTTTTATTTCAACTGCTGTTATACCTAGACGACGTCGGGGTCGAGGGTCAAATAAAAGCACAGTAAAACCCGCGATGATCGATTTAACGACGATTGAATAACCGCGAGTCGCGAGTCGCGTTTCGGTTACCGCCTTCTTTTACCCCCTTGCGAGTCTCAAGAATCTGAGAGAAAAAAAAAAAACCTTCAACGAAAAAAAAAAAAAAAATAATAACAGCGGTTAAACGATAAATCGAAATTTCAGCTGCATCTAACGGTCGCGTTCCGAAGTACAAAAATAGAAATAAAATCTAAAAAAAAAAAACGACACTTCCACGAGAACTACATAAGGGATGATACGGTTTTTTCGGCTGACACAAGTTTCTATCAAAAAAAATCAAAAAAATCATCACGATAATTTTCTATCCGTCTTTAAACGAAGATTTTCATAATTCAAATATTGTTAATTTGAATTATAATTATTTTCCAAAGCTATATACAGTATATTCAATTAATTCACCTTTGAAACTTAATTCTCGACGAAAGATCTTCTCGTTTCGCTATTACACCCGCGCGTCATTATCTCGTTACTCGTTACTCGTTACTCGTTACTCGTTGCCCATTACTTGAAATAAATTCTTGAACTTACTTCATACAATTATTATGTCCTTTGGCATTTATACGAGGTGCTAGATGGAGTATCTATAAGTCCCATAAAGTATGAAAATAAAATGATAAAGGATAAAAAAATAAAGAAGCTAAGCTACATACTGTGTCAATTAACGTTTTAGTTTGATAAAATAGTTGGAATCAGAAACTTCTGATTCTTTTTCTTCAATACAATTTTAAATCGGAAATAATTTATACCGGATTCATTGATTAACGGAAATAATAATAATAATGATAATGATAATTATTATTATTATAATACCTATACACCCTAAATTATGTCCGCAAAGCTATATGGTATTATTACCTAGCAGAAATAATTGTCGAACCATATTAATATCCTAGTCACGATCGTAACAGCAAAATATATTCGTATATATATATATGTATATGGTTACCGACAAATCATTTGTAAATGAGAAATCGAGTATTTCGAACCGAACGTGTCCATAGCAGATCGCCCATAGCACATTTGGTACCTATCTATATATGTATATAGATAGATTCTGACTGTCCCATGGTCAATGGACCCGTTACGTCACTGGCAGCCCCTAATTAATTACATCGGTTTTGTTCGGAGGCTTTAGACTAAGGACCAAGTAAAATGGGTACAGGTTTAGGGTATAGGTATTAGTTTTAGCGGTTTGGCTACGAAGTAACGGTGGAAATCCCTCTCTTAGTGTACTTTGGTATACCTATTGCTGTGGCTAGGATTCGAAGAAGGTAAAAGTATACGATATATATACATATATATAGAAGCTGATAGAAACGATCGGATAGAAAGGAAGTAAAGAAAGGAAGTAAGGAAAGGAAGGAAGGAAGGTAATACTTTGCCGTCTGATACCATTGTTATTTCAGCCAACCCTCTCAATCCCATTGAAGAAGTTGCCTACCTACCACCCTGCCACTGCAGAGATTTTCTCATGTTTTATCGCGCTTTTTCCAATCGATCTTAAAAATACTAAAAGCTAGCTCTATATATATATATATAATATATATATATTCTTCTTTCAGCTATAGAAAATCGCGATCAAACTATAAAACACCTTGACAGAAATTTCAAAAAACAAAAAAAAAAAAAACAAAGAATCGTCATGCGAAAAAGGTATATAAATTTATGAAAAATATTATCAAAGTGATTTTCAACTTAATGATAATAAACCTAAGATTTTAAAATGCAGATAGACACACAAGGGGTAAAATTTCAACCCCTTATAAATGAATCTATATATTAGAAGCAAAATTTATACCTATATATAGTTAGATCGTAGATATTGAATATTCTAAAGAAAGAAAGAAACAAAATTTAAGAAACGTAAAATTTTCTCAAATGTTTAATATACATGTGAAAAGTCTATAGAATTCTGCAAATAACCCCCTATATAGATTAAAATAAGAGTGGGTAGTGAAAGATATACATCAAAGATGAAAATAGTTTCCTCGAATATCTACGAGGCACGTAATTTCGCAATTGCTTAATCCCCGAAGAAACTTTAGCCAAAGTAAACATAGTTAAGTTTAACGCTATCCTAGTTACCCCCCCACCCCCACCCCCACCCCACGTCCTCCTCCTCCTCAACCCCTAACGCTATTCCCTCTCTGACTCTTTATTCGACGTTGGATATAAGCCCTTATTATACTCATTCTGAAAACAGTACATTTCCCAACTGTACCCAACCCCGTACGTACCTAGGTACAACACGGCATACCCAAGATAACTTTTACCAAACTACCCTAACTCTAACATTCTCTTGGTATCTCTCTATTTATACTTACTATACCTAGTACTTGCCTGTATATATCCTATGTGTATGTACATAAGGTACACCACCCCCCAACACGCCCCCATGTTTCTTGGCTAAAGGTTTTCTCTAACATATATATATAGAATGAAAACTAATTATAATTGTAATGGTAGATGGGTTAACACATTCCTTATGGGATAATACGATGAATTATATTACATCTGTATATTCTAATTAAGAAATGATTTGATTGATATTGGAAGTAAAAAAAATCAGAACTAAATAAAAGTATAAAGTGTAGAAAATTTACATATTTAATTCTTAGAGATCAAAGGATGATATAGAAGGAGGCTGTATTTCGATCTCTGTTTTAGATACTTTAGGTATACAAGTAGTCATAAACTATGCAGAAAATCGCGTCTCATATTCTCTCTGAAGTTACACGAAACTTCTACCATATACACATACACATACACATATAGATATACACATATACCTTGTAAGGGAAAACCGTCTTTAGATACCAATGATGCTACAAAGACCAGATGAAATTCTTACCAAGGTTTGGAAAACCACCGTTCGATGAAATACCTAATCCTATACCTAAATCATATTCCTTCATCCTGATACATACATCAAATATCTCAACAAAATTCACAATCAACCGCAGTTTCCAAACTTTCGATATAGAATCTCTCTATAATCAATCGTAAATTTTATTTTCAAACTTTTGCTATATAAATTAGATTAATTTAGTCTATATTTCTTTTTTCATATAATTTCTAATCAACGAATTAATGATCTTTCGATACTTTAGTGTGTATGTGTGTTTTTCTTTTTCATGGTACAGCTGATATACACCGTTTCACCATAGTATTTTATTATAGAAAAGTTTTTTTCTGCTCCAAAAATTTTTTCCGTTCACGATATAGTATTATAGAGTAGTTGAAAACGATGAAGAAACTGCTTATGCCTAGTCTGCGGATAACTGAAATTGGGGAGGAAACTCTCGTCTCTACTTGTCAGCAAATATATTCGATATTACAGACGTTGCGACGGTGTGCGTATACCATGGATGTAAGAGTAGGTACTTGAGTATAAGTAGGTGATATACGCGTAAAATTTCGCGATTTCATAAGCAGATCGTAACCTTTTCCTTTGAAAATCGATCAATTTGCGATCTATGGTTATTATTTTTTTTTTTTTTATATATATCTTTCTATTCATTTCCGTTATCTATATACGTATATACGTAACCACGTCTGTTAGACCTAAGCCAACGGAGATGAGAAGTCGTCGTTGGCAGGTCTAGGCAATAAATCGACCCCGAAGGTTCAACGGCAGTGATAATTTTTGTCGAAGTGCGTCAGTCGCAGGCCTTCGCCTCAGCTCTCCTACCTATCATTGCTTTTCCGTCAAATTTGTCACCGCCAGAACCTAGATAGATAGATATAGCTACCTATCGAGGACCACTAAACACCCATCAAACCAATGAGAAGAAAATGGGCCGCAAGAAAAAAGAAAAAAAACAAAAAAAGAAAGAAAGACGATGAGGATACGGTTTTTTTTTTTTCTACAATTTTCGGGGTAATTTTATCGCCAGTTTTTAATATCGGCTTATTATACATATAAATGAATTGAAAAAAAAAAAAGAAAAAAAAAAAAGAGAGAAAATTTTCATGTCTGTAAGTTATTGGAATAATTTCGTTTCTATATGGGTGTTCACGGGTATATATATGTAAAATCCCTGGGTAGTATAGCCTCGGTGAGGTCAGGTAAGGTATAAGTAATTAAGAAAGTTAGCCGTACAGCTTTCGCTCATTTTCATAATCACCGTGATAATGGTATAAATTAACAGTTAGCGTAAATCAAGGATGTTTTTAAGTGGCTCGTTCGGTAGCACCTATACCTCTATACCTACCACCACGACCCAGCTAGCAAGCTAACTCGTTCACTCACTCACTCACTCTACACTCCCTCATACAATTCTACTGCAAACCCCAAACGTCCGTTATCACCCCTTTATATACTTCTTGTTTTTTATCCCTATGTTTCAAAAATAATCATAATCATCCTCAACCCTTCCTCCCTCTATTCTAATCAATTTTCTTTTTTTTTTTCTTTTTTTTTTTTTTACAAGATCTGATTTTTCTTCACATTTTCTTTGCAAAATACGTTTACAGAAATTGAACGAGGATGTTTAGTACTAGAATCGTGTTATGTAAGGCGAGGATCATTTCAATGGTTAATTTCCATTAGAAATAGATTGCCAAATACCGAGGTAGGTATATATGTTGCAGAAATTTTGATGTATAGATATGAGATACGTGTTACCGAGGGTTCTCTCTACTCTGCTTTACTCTATTCTATACTATACTATACTATACTATACTATACTATATTCTACTCTTCTCTTCTATCCTCAAACGAAATTCCAGAGTAGAGTCGTAGAGACGGTTTACGAATTCGAACCCACCTAACGAATAACTAGATTAATTAGGCCCCTTCGCAAATGAGGCCGAGGTCCTCCCTCGACAAACAGAAACGTAGGTAACAAGGTACGTACGTAGTATCTATATATATATATATATACATACGTGTGTGTGTGTGTATATATATGTGTGCCTCTATACACACTCGGGTGATCATTTATATTACGCGAATGCAGATTCGGAGCATTTGCGTATATATGCTATATATATACCTACACGCGAATAATTATATATTATTCGCGTTTCATATAATTATATATTATAGACAGAGAGAACATGAACCATATACATAGTCGTACATATAACATATTTCCCACAAATTCAATAGACGTTAATAAAAAATATATCCAAGGTATAGGTATAAGAGAACCATGTGTTCGTATGTATATATGGTATATCCTGATTGAAATTTTCCCACTTATTCGCATGTTACATTTATATATATATATAGAGAGAGAGAGAGAGAGGAGATCTGGCGTTTTTCGAGAACGAGGCAATAAATGTATGTAGGTTACACATACATACTCGTATATATATATATGTATATGTAATACGACCGTTTACCTCTTTTTCTCCTGCCTTTTCCTCTACCCTACCAGTTACCAGTTACCATTTACCATTTACCAGTTACCAGTTACCAGTTACCCAGAGCTATAGTAGTACCTCGCCCGAAAAGCGAGAGCCTGTAATATATACCCGAGTATTCGCAATCCGAGATAACCCGCGAGGCTATAACCTATCCCATTTCCAGGGCGAACTGCTCGGCGATAATTCTACCAAAATACTTGATCGTACCTCGGTCGCATATATATAAACCCGTCCCCCCCCCCCCCCTCGGTCGCGTATACATAATATACGTTGAAAAATCAAAAAAGAATTTAATTTTCAAATTTCAAATTTACACAAAACAAAAAAACCATCTTACAGGTAAAAATGAAAATCTCTTTCTTTCTTTCGTTTGTTCGTTCGTTCTTTCTTGCTCGATTCGATACGAAGAAAATGAAGACGTTTTTGAACCGACGATAAGAAGACAAAGAAAAGGGGTATCCCTTTTTTTTTTTTCTTATTCTCTTTTTGAATTGTGATAAGGAGAATCCAAAACAGGAATAATACAGTATATAGTATATATGTGTATATATATATATATGGAAAAGGGTTTAAAGCAGCGTAAAAAATGGCTGCTCTGGATTAAGAGGATTTGGTAGAGCCGTTATCAGCCAGAACGACGACCGGCCCTCCCAGTCGACGTAAACCTCCAACCTCCAACCTACACCCTAGCTCCCCAACTCTAACTCTAAACTCCAACTGCTATTCGTATACCTTTACAGCTAGTTGTTCAACGTCGTTCGTTTTACTCACAGCTTTAACCCGAGAGCCATGTGATATACCCTCCTGCAAACCTCCGATCACAGGGATTACAAATCATTCAAGTCGGATTAATCACGCAGCAAGAAAAACAGAAAAATTGAATTCAATAAAAAAAAAAAAAAAAAAAATAGAAAAAAAAATCACGTTTTCATTTCACCAAATTGAATTTACATCAATTTGTTACTTTTTTTATTTTTGTTTTTTCAACTTTGAACTTTGAACTTTCGCAACGGTATATATAAACTTCTAATCGCGATTAGGAATCCCTCGGTGTTATTTAATGGTTTTTGTTGTATAGAATAGAAGATGTACGAGATTCATGAGTCGAGTATAGTGACGGTTCAGAAAATAGACTAGGGGTGGAATGGTTTTTTTTTTCTTTCTTTTCTTTTGGGGTAGGGGTTGTTGATGAGAGGAAAAAAATAAAGCCTAATCTCCGAGGGCGCGAGTGGGAAAACTTTTTAATTAACCAAACTAAGCACCTAGCCTCACGAATCCTGTGCTCCTGTACACCCACACCGTTGAGTGTTGCCTTTTTTTTTTTTTTTTTTTTTTTTTTTGTGGCCGTCGCCAAAACCCTCTTTTCAACCATAACAGTCTCAGCTAAGTGCAAATTTTCATTTTACGAATAACCTACCCACCTACCTACAGGCGTAGGAAAAATGAAAAAATGAAAAAAAAATTTATATTCCCACAATGATGAGATGACGTACTCCCTTATACCGCCGGGGGTAGTAAGAAAACGACGACAAAGAGAATAGTAATAATAAGGATATCTACGAAATTCAGATTCGCACTTTTTCGCAAAAATAAAAACTAGAAACGCCATATATACAATTACAAAATAAAATATAGAAGAAATTAGTTGCGATCTATTTTTGAATCGCGAATTTTTGTAATGTATGTGCCTCGTGGCGAATATTTCACAGTCGTCAATCTGTGTCAAAATTGGCATCAAAACTTACCTTGAAACACATTTTCTTTTTCTTTTTCTGATTCAAAATCAAGAAGAAAAAAATTTTGAAAAAAAAATGCGTCACGAACTCTGAATGACTGTAATCAAAAATTCCTAAGAAAATCGGGTCGTAACGATCGGGCGTAACTAACTACAAACCATCTCCGTCTCTCCATCTACTAGCCTTTCGTATATTTTATAGCTTTTGCCATTTAATCTGCATTTCAAAGACTGCTATGTATAAATATTTACCTATCGACTAACTCAACGATTGCCAAATAGCCAATCAACTTCTGTAGCCCCATTCCCCTGCAGAGCTACCCTCAGGTAGCTACTTAGCTCTGACTGTGAGGGACTCTTAAAACTGGGAATAATACATAGGATCCCTTTTCTTTCCTTTTTTTATGTGTTTCTTAAATTTATGTAATCACAAATTATTTAGAGACTTGAAAAAAAAGTTCCTAAATAAAATGATATACACTCAAAAATCTCCTTCATATGATAATACATGATTTCCAGTAGTATAAGAGTGGAGGAAATCGATCCTGAATTCGAAAATATCGATTCCACCATAAAACTCTTCGCATACATACATTCAACAAAGAAATACATAAATGTGGCAATAAACGATTGAATTTTATTTCTGACTCACCTGAAGGCTCGGATGACATCCTAGTTCTAGTAAAGTTCTCACAACGCCAGCATGCCCTTTGTTAACTGCGATATGAAGAGCAGTTTGACGCCGTTTATTTCTGGCATTAAGATCTGCCCCTGCGCCAGCAAGCAGAGCCATTACTCCAGGCTCGTCACCAAATGCTGCATGATGAACTGCTCTGTCTCCGTCTTTGTCCTAGAAAAAATAAAGAAAGAAATTACCTAATAATAACAAATATTAGATTCGATATTAAATATTGTTTCTATATTTTAAAATCTACTGAATTGTTTCAATTCCAAGTTCATCAATTCTTTTAGTCAACAAGTTGAGTTATATCGTCAAAATAATGTAGAATCTTCAAAAAATCTACCAGATCTCAATCAAAGGATGATAAATAGTCTCCATTATCAACTCCTCGCAGTATTAAAATCTCAACTGAATTTTAGTATTCATAAAAAAGATCTAATCTCAATGATATTGATTCAGTAATCCAATCGAAAGCCATTAATACCTCAATTTCTACATCTGCCTTATAACGAAGGAGAATTTTTATGACTTCAAGGTGTCCGTTTTGGCTAGCAGCCTGAAGCGCAGTGTGTCCAGCGAATACTCCGTTCACATCTGCTTCGGGTCGTTTTAAGCTATCTTCGCATTTAGCGGCGTCACCATTAGCTGCAGTTTTCACCAATTCTTCATTAACATCTCCAGAGACATGTGATTCGAATAGCTTTTTCAGAAGAGCTGACAAACGTTCTGAAAATATAAAACAATGAAATATGAATGATAAAAGATATACCTAAGTATTCATTATCCTCGATGGTCATGAATTTTTTTTTCATTAACTCAAAGTTCAACATTTAAGAGCCAATTTTATCGCCCAAATTTACCTCCACTGGTATTTCCCGGTACACAACCGTCGCTGCTCGCCACTTTTGTAACTGCTTGTGGATTGTAAGTCCAAGAAGTACTACAGACGTCAACTTTCAAATCACCGTCATGATATATCTGTTGAACTCGTCCAACTTTTCCCAATGTCTATAAATCGGAATAGAGAAAGAAGAATTATAGTCTCATCAGGTCTTGAGAATTGAACAATTCGTGAAATAGACTCAAATTCTACTCATGGCTTAGTCAAAAGTCATGAGATTTTGAATTCTTATAGCAATTTTTGACCTATAACTAGTCTTATCCGATCAAATCTCTAAGGTCAGGCGTTAAAGCCCGATATAATCAACGAAATACAGTCAAATCTTATTCACATGTTTGTGTAAAAGTCCTAAAACATTATTGTAATCACTCTATATACGGTCTTCCGATCTTTAACAAACGATAAACTGTTTGAAAATCATTTATCAATTATTACCGGAACCATTGCTTCGGCCCATTCGCCATGCCCGCTTTGTAGAAGTTTAATCTTTTCTAAATCGTTGGAAATCTGCACTAAATCCCCGACTGCAAATGTCTGGTTATCGGTGCTAGAGCTTGATACAGCAACAGGTATTTGTGCTTTAGTTAAAACCGCGGGATTAAACGTCCAACGATTCCCGCTTGGATAAGACACGACTATATCGTGGTCTTCGTCTATTCCAACAACTGTTCCAGTCGTACCAAGGCACTCAAACATCCCATCCGTCCAACCGCCGTGACCATGCTGCAGAGATTGGACTATTTCTAATTCCAGATCGACGTTTACCTGGAGAAATTTATCACCTTAGAACATTTGTTCCTCGAAAAAATTCGAGTTCTACACCAGTTTGACTACTTGGATTCTTATTCTGATTCAAAATAACAAGAAATTTAGAATTTAGTTTAAAAAAAAACCATAAAACTCTCACTTGATCTCCGATCTGAAGTCCATGTGGACCTGTGCGACCCGGAGCCTGTTCACCCAACAGCGGGAGGTGGTCCCTGTATACGGTTTGACCTTTTGCGTCGTTCACTACTTTCAGATCGGCCTAAATGCGAAAGAAATAGATTAATTCAATAGATGTCAAAGCAGCTTGGAACAAAGTGGTTCCTTTAAACCATTTTTGATCTGTGAGTTAATATTTGAATTAATTTGAGTTAATAATATTGAAAGATTAAAGCTTCAATTCAGAATTGAAGGAACTCTGAAACTGAAGGAATTGAGTCAAAATGAAGAAACGGAACTCACCATTCCCTCAAATCCAACACGATAAAGATTTTTAGCTCCGTTATCCCAAACAACGTAAGCGGCAGATCTAGGACTGGCTGCAGACCAATCCTGCATCTCTGCGACCTTGCCTCTTCGCCCATTACCCCCATCTTGATCTTCCCACTGCCAATCAACGCCTCTGACAACTCTTGCGCCGGGAAAAATTCCACGAATAGCAATCTGTGATGTAAAAAACGTATTCAAGTATAAATATCGATATTTATTTGGTAGTTCTGAGTCTTTGAACAGAAACCAGGATTTGATATTGTGAAAACTTCACTTTAAATCATCCTAATGTATTAAATTTACCTTTTTACTCTTCCGTCTCGGCTCTAATAGCACTCTCTCACTTCCTGGAGTAGCAATTCTATAAAATCTATGCCTGAGGTGATGTTTATCTCCGTGATAACAGATAGAACATAAATCGTAGTTCCCACACTCAGCGCATTTCCATCTAATACCAAATATCGGCTGTTGTCTACAGGTGTCGCACATTGTGCCGTCATGCTTTACCCCAGTCGGAGCAGAGTCTAATATGCGTAGATCAAAGGCACCTGAACATCGGTAATTTGCCGCCGTTCCGTTGTCCCAAACAACGACGACTTCCTCCGGTGATTCAAAGTTACGAACTGTACCTACATGCCCTTCGCCACCGTCCTGGTAATTGAGGGATAATTATATACGTTAGCTTTTATTGAAATAAGATTTGATTTTTTTTTCATTTTTTTTTTTTTTTCAACGTATTTTGCGCATTTGGGGATATAAAAGAGAATCAAACGGGATAATAGGGGTATAAATTATGCTTAAATATTATAACGAGTAGCCGTGGGTTAGACATAACCTAGTATAATTTTAAGCTAAGCTAAGTTAACTAAACCTAACCTAACCTGTTTTCCCCATTTCCATTCCGGGCCGCGAATAACTCTGGCACCGACACCTTCCATCATAAATCGCGTTGTGCGAGTCCCGGCACTCGCACCAGCCTCCATTATTTAATGACAGTTAGAATAAACTCGATTTATTCTTTATCGGAGATGGTTTATTAGTTCAATAATTTTCAATGAATGTTATACGCCATCTTGGACTTATGTCAAAACAACCGAGAGCCGAGAACGGCGAGAAACGAGAAACGAGAATCGAGAAACGAGAAACGAGAAACGGGAACCGCGAAAACCAACGGCATCGGACTTTGAATATAGGATAAACTTTCCGGAGCTAAATGAAACTGCGGAATCAAAGCGTAAACGTTGCGATTTCGATTTCGAATATTATCATATATACAAATTTGAATTCACATTCTATCGTGATAATAAATAAACGAATATAAATGTTAATACTTATTTATCTATGTAAGCTACGTAATTGCGCCTGCGCTCTTGTCGGTTCGACACATTTGAATTGTTTCAACCAATCGAATCGCGTAAATTCGATTATTTTTATTTTTTTTATTTTTTCACAATATGAATATTTTGAGTTGAAAATTTGTTGATAACTTTTTCAATATATGAACGACTATTAATTAGAAAATTAAAAATTCTTATCACACTAGTTTGGATGCTATTCCACTATTTCTGTAATTATTTGCCGCGCCTTTGAGGAGATGTAATGCCACGACGTGTTTTGCCCATATTAACCAGAATTAACTCTCAAATCTTATGAAATACATTACCAGAACATTACCTGTTACGTATTGAAGGATATGGCAACTCTTCAAATCGAAAACGAGCACAATAAATTACTTTTATACAATTATTAAGTCTTACACTCTTTCCAAACGGCATTGAAACGCTCAGCTTTTTTGCGACTACGAATGGGGTTCCAAAACACGTCCAAATTTACGATCGAACGAAGGGAAACTGTACCTCTATTAATATTCCTCCGTGGCAGCACTGCGCAGTCGGGATATCATGTAACTAGATAATTTTCCTTCCGATTTCCCTTTCTCCATTTCAGTTCCCCTTCCACATTTACAGTTCTAATACCATCGAGTATAGATCGAAATGAGTAGTAGTTACACGTAGGTTAAGTTATAAAAGTGAAAATAATTTTAATCGAATGAAAATGGGAGGTTTTACGTACTTAATTAACGAAAAGAGTGGTGCTATTACTTCAATAAATATTAGGACTAAATGTGCGATTAAATACTACAAATTTTGATCCTAGTTTAGAACACCCGAATAAAACTCCGACCTCACATTTGCACTTAACATTTTATTACACAAAAGACTACATATTCGCGACTAAATTTATACACATACGTATTATATCCTTGTAATTGATTATAAAACCAAGGATATAAAATCAAGTATAATAATACCAATAATAATAATAATAATTCGATGAATTAACCCCAAAAATTTGAAATAAAAAAAGAAAAAGAAACCGAGAAGTAAAAATATTAATTTTTAGTTTATGTGGGATGGCAACAGCCTTAAAAAAGAATCACTCCCGTCGAAGGCTCGCCGCTTTGACATTTCTATCTAATATATCCCTAGACGGAAGTCACAGGGATACAAAACTAGCAATATTAACAAGAAACGCGGTATTTCACCGCAGAACATTTAGCGATACTCGTCAATCGCATGGAGACGGAATCAAGCGTAAAGATGAGATCGATAAGACTCCACCTCCAGCTGACGACGGAGGAATTGACGGTTTATCCGTAGAGCCGTTGATTGTCGCTCGTAAGATTAAACCAATCTCTGCTTCTCCACCGGCTAAGAGAATAACCGAACAGAATTCATTCAGTTCTGATTCCGAGGCGCCTTTGACTCCCGCCAAAGTCGTTGCGTCAGCTGTTTTTATTGATCAAGAAAAATCTAATTTTTCACATATGCTGCCCGGCGCTCATGTTCCTTTTAGGGATCGGTAAGAAAAAGATTTTCTCAAAGTCTAAGAAGGCAGGAAAATGAATGAAAATCAAATTTTAGAATTTTGTCATTTATATTTATAACATTTTTCAGTTCAATTTATTAATTAGAATCAAGTTTGGAATAAGAATTACTGCAAAAACTATACCAGAAATGATTATAGCTTCATAAATAATCAGAAATAGTTAATTAGCTGCTTTTGTTAATAAATCATTCGTGTTTACATAACATTAACTTATTACTGCGTGTACTATAAAACTGTATTATTTCTTTTCAGACAAGTCTGGGTCTCTCTCTTTTTTTCTGATAGTCTGTTATCAAACATTGAAGCAAACATTGATTAATCAATCCATTTATCTCCCGAGATCCAATCCCTGTTAGCTTTGATTATGTTAGATGATATTTGCCAACGTCAGAGAGAGAGAGAGAGGGATGGCTTCTAGCCACTTAAGATAGCTTGAGTAATATAAGCTTTGAGTATTATATACGAAGATATGAATAACTGTTTTTTTTTTATGCATATATCTGCAATCTACTACCGCCGATCTTTAAAGCCTAATTGCGAAAGAGAAGAGGAAGATTTTGTATATACTATATGAGAAAATGGCTCGCTGCCAAATTGCAATTCCATGCAGTAAAGAACGGAGTATTATTAGATGACCTTTCTTTGTTTTTACACCCAATGACCTATTTATAAATTATCTATTATATCGGACAATTATTTGTTCAATTATACTTGAGATATTGGTATAAACACAGCTGGCATAACACAGATATAAAAACTTGTTTGTCTTTTCAAAGCTGATTGATATCTTTAATACTTTTAATATTATTCAGAGGTGAAATTTCATTCAGAAGATAAATAAATAAATAACTAAGATCTCTGATATTCTATGATTGCTAATAATTTATTGATTTATTTCAGCACTGGAACAGCTGGTAGCGAGTATTCTCTGCCTGAGAGACGAGTCGGATCTCTACAGCACAAGAAAAGAATAATTCATCAAACTTCAACGCTTTCTGAGGATATCAAACACCACCATAACAGCAGCAGCGAAAGCATAGGCTCTCTTCGTTCAAAATCTATGTCCCAGTCTTCTAGGCCCAAGTCTAAAGCAATAAATAATGTTCTTTCCAATTGCTCTAACAACAATATGATACCTGAGGTCACTAAAGAACTACGCTTAATGCAGCGGCCATTTATTGGACACAAATTCGGAGATGATAGACTAGTCTTGGTGTCTAATAAGAGGGTTCCATTCCTCGTTTTCTCTGCTCTTCCATACAACAAAGGACCTCGTACTGGATGGTAAGGATAAAGACCTGATTAACTATTCCAGGTTTTGAAAATATCGAGGAGTTTCATTATACATTATGAAGTAACTGGAATTTTCAATATAATACAGGACTGAACTTCGTAAAGATCCTGGACGCAGAAGAAACACTTCAGGTCCCAGACCGCTATCTGCTATCAATGATACTCTAGATCCTTTCGGTTTGCTGGGTATAGAGCGAGGCAAAGACGGCCAGGTGATTATTAGTATTTCTGGCTTTTTTAGACCTGATTTGAAACCTTTTCCAAAGGGGAAATGGATCTGTAAACAAAATTTTCGTAGTAAAAACATCCGTTTTGAGCAATCTGATCATTTTTTTTATAGGAGATATCGTACGGACAACTTCTGGTACCATCGAGACAGTTTTCTAAAGATCGGAAAGGATATGGAAATGAAAACGAAGCTATGGAACTTATGCACGTAATACCAGCTAAGCATAACGTTGCGGCAAGGTATAATGTATATCCCAAGTTCGGATATACTTTGGAGTGATTTTTTTTATTGCTGTTTCAAGTTTGAACCTGTTTTACTGCTTTATTTGGATATAATTTTAAAGAATTAATCAAGCTCCGTGTGTTTAACGAATAATAGTAACTTATATGTTATTATATCATATCTTTAGCTGATACGCAGCAATGATGTTCATTATTCACAAAGCAGCTTTAATCATCTTAGATAAAACGGTATATGTATTATCATACACTCATGCTCATTTATCACACGATCATTAATTCATTTCAATCGCTAATCTGATCGTAAATAGAAAAAAGAAAAGAAGAGTTTTATTGAGTTCCGGGAGATTTTATAGACCGATTTTTAAATTCCAGTTTAAAGTATTCAACTAATTTAATTTCTTAACGATACAATCTTCGATAGAATTAACAAAGTTCTTACAAGATTGTACATATTCGATTGTAAATCTTGTTACAGGACAAAAACTATAACTTGGAACATGGACTATAAGAAATGGTAAAACTCCAAAATATTAAGCATCACGAGTAGTTGGACTTAGTAGAACTATTATTCTTATATTTTAACTACTAACAAATGTAATTGTTTAACAACGTTCACACGTCTATTCTTCAAAACCAAATGAAGTTTATACAAATCTCGTATAATGCTGTTGAAAAGTATGAAACAGATTCGCAATTCTCATTTTTAATCCATTTCATCCATTTCATCACATAACATGAATTCATTATTACTTTATTAGCGAGAAATTGATGATTTCTATGCTTCCATATTCCTTCTTAATAAATCTCCAGACGTTTAAATTGCATGATAAATTCCTGGTGATTGTCAATCTATCTTTTCTCTAGTTATCATTTCAATTCTTCATCTTTTTCCCCTCTTTGTAAATTAAAAATCTCAACAATACTTGATAATCATTTCCTCCTATACAGATGGAGAAGATATTGTTTACGGCTTATCTGTGGCTATCAACTTCCCAATCCCAATCCCTATTTCTCGGTATATTTCCTGTATCCAATTTTCTCCGCCTTATAGTATATTGAATTAATTTTGGTAAGTAGTTTGTAAATCACCGTAAAAGAGAAGAAAATTTAAGTCACAATTGCAGCTACTGAAAAAATAATTCAATATAGTTATATCTCGCGGTATTCTATAGAAAATAAATCGTTAAATTTTTTTCAGGTGTTTATCCTACGACGCTGCTACTCATAGAGCTATTCCCGGATCACCACCTCTCTCCTATAATGCGGAGACAAAAGGTGAAGGATAAAATACAATCTTAAAAAAAAGCAAAAACTATCATTCATCATTACCTATGGATAGTTTAATCTTAATTTTAATTTTCATTGTCCAGCTTACGAATGGGAGGATCATACACCTATGCAGTACAATCCAAATTTATTAGACGACCCGGAGTTAATTGCTGGAAAACATCGCACTCTACTTACATTCACGTCATATATGGTAAATATTTATTTAACTACAACGTACGTAGTTATTATATAATAAATTGTAAAACCAAAGAGAAGAGAAGAGTAGAGAAGATCATAAGACAATTTAATATACCTGAGATAATAAATATTAAAACTAAAAATGAAACTTTAAAATAAGATTTATAACACCATTTGCGTATGATATCTGTGCAGACGTCAGTGATTGATTACGTCAGGCCATCAGATCTGAAAAAGGAATTGAACGATAAATTTAAAGACAAGTTTCCTCACATACAACTGACGCTGAGTAAACTTAGGAGGTAAGGAGATACTAGGTTTGAGAGACGTGATATGGGATCCTGTGAGGTCACAAAACATTTATTTTATTTAATACTTTGTCATTTTTCAGTTTGAAACGTGAAATGAGGAAGATATGCAAGCTTGAATACGGACTTGATTTACTAACGGTTGCCACAGCTTATGTTTACTTCGAAAAACTGATTCTTCGAAACGTTGTTACTAAGGAAACTAGAAAATTATGCGCTGGGGGGTGTCTACTCCTCGCCGCTAAACTAAACGATGTTAAAGGAGACGTGCTCAAGTCGTTAATCGAGGTATTTAGTCGGTTTTAGTCATTTTAAAAGAAAATAAGACACGGAAATTGATTCCAGGATTGATTTATCATCAATAATCGAAGAACACTACCAGACATTGAACTTCACTTATGATTAAAAATTTGTTCTTTTTTTCAGAGGACCGAAAGTGTGTTTCGTTTAAATCGCAAGGATCTTATAACGTCTGAATTTGCTGTCCTAGTGGCATTGGAATTTGGATTACATTTGCAGACTTGGGAAGTCTATCCGCATTATCAACGCCTCATGTATGAGTCTTGACCTTCTCCTATACCGTTGCTGCAAGTACACCGGTCACGAACATTTTCTTCATGATATTTAATTGAAGGAAAGCTTTAAGTAAAATGCATTTTTCGATAGTTTCAAACAAATTTATAAAAGAAAAAAGAAAAAGAAAAACGCGAGAAAAATGTGAAATTTAATTTCTAATGAGTATACAAAGGAAAGAAAAGAATAATAATATTGGATAAATGCTAATCGTATCAGGTGCTAAATAGGTTCTTGCTCTATACTTATAATAATACAAATTTTCTTCATTTATAATCAGTTTGCATTTCAGCTAATACTTATCAGTTTCCGACGTAGTTACTTATTACATACATGTGTTTGTTAGAAAATTTGAATTTGAATTTGAATTTACTTTTTAATTTCAATCAAAGTCGTATATTACCAAAAACATAAAGGGAAAGGAAAAGGAAGAATGAAAGAGGAAATTAAAAGTACTTATTTCTGAGTTGAGACATATGCTCTTTAGTCAATAACTTTATACTCAATATATAATATATTATAATGAAAAATGATTATATGTAGATTATAGCGATAGATATTTCGAAATTTAATAGTTTTGTATAAACAAAAAGTCTACTGTTTATATTAGTTGATATCTTTGTAAGAAATTTTAACGTCTTATATGTTGATGACAAAATTGTTATAAAAATTTCGAACGAGGACGTTATGACAAACAAAAAAAAAAAAAAAAGGAAGAAAGAAAGAAAGAATTAGGTATTTCATTTTTGAAAGAATATTTCCAAAGCTTTTATTCTATTCTATTTCGTTTATAAGGGTAAAACAATTTCCTGGCTAAGTCAAAAAAAAAAAAAAGAAACTACGTACTTATTTTATTAAAAGAAAACATCTTCGAACAGAGCTTAAATAATGTTATCTATTTTTATTTTAAATTATATCCTGGATATTAAGAATTAGAGACACATAGGTATTAGGTATATTACTACCAGTGCCATTATTTTAGTTTTTTTAAATTTTTTTCAAAATTATATATATTGTAATACATACATACATACATACATACATATAATTGATTATTTATTTTGATGATTGAGAAGTAAGAAAAAAGAAAAAGAAAAGTAAGATAAACAGACGGAAAAAGAAACTTTGTGAAATTTACAAATTATTAAACTATAATATATCTACTACGATGATAATAATAAATCGACGAGTAATTACGTTATTCGCGTAATTCGACCTAGAGCATGTATGTAATGTTTACTTAATTTTTAAATTTGTGTGATAATAAGAAAAAGAGTAAATCGAAATCGGGTTTTTTTTTTTTTTCTTTCTTTCTTTTTCTTCGCATTTTTCGGCATGTGTTCTAGTCTGTTGTTAATGTTTTTCTTAGTTTTGATCTATTTAATCACTACGGTACTCAATACTACATGTTTTATATCATTATTTAATCAAATTATTCTGTATATGTATATTATCTATCATTGAACTTAAAAAAAAAAAAAAAATCTTTGTGCGAGTAACTATACCATATAAATAATATATATATATCTATAGTATATACATACATATATATTATTGTACTTATGTGAATAAATTTTAATCAAAAAAAAAAAAACGAAAAAACCATAAATTCAAAAAAAAAAAAAAAAATTATTTTCTAATTCTAATCGAAATTTTTAGATTTCGTTATCGATTTAAAGCTAAATTTGTTAAATAATTGAAGATTCAGACAATTTCTTCATGTTTATAAACACCCTCGTAGCTTCTATCAATATTTCATAAAATTCTAAAAAGGTGAGCTGTTGATTAAAATGAACAAATTAATAGTAATAAATTAATTAATAATTTATAAAAACGAGAATTGGGCTCGCCTACCTCGTAATCCATATAAACAATCATATCAGTTTCTTGATCCTTTATGGAAGGACATATCGAAGAAATTATAGATAAAAATTTCTCAGCTCCTATATGCCTGAAGGCGAATAATTCTCTACCTATTAAAAATTGAATGAAAATCTTTTATCACTTTGTAAAAAAAAAAAAAAAAACAGTTATTATCGTATTAACTAATACCTAACACGTCTTCGCAATTTTTATTTCGTTCGGAAAAATCGGATCTTATTAATTCCTTATCTAATGGAATAAATCTCAGTTTTTCGCAAATGTTAATTGCGTTTATTCCGTTAATTATTAGTGCCTTATCTGGTATCGGAGAAGATGTAGATTTCGGATCGATGGTACCTGCGATAATTAATCTCATGGGATTATTATAACTTGTTTTATTAATTATTCTAGAAAAAAATTTAAAAAAATTAAATTCATTCAATTACCTTTCAATACGCAACTTGCTCTGAGAAGCATTTTTGCAGTATGCGGTTCTCCGATTTCGCAGTATAATTTATAGACTGAATAAATCGGTAACAGATCTCTGTATAATTTTTTTGAAAAATTTCCTACAATTGAAAATTACGCGTTGGTATATTATGGTGCGAAATTTTTATCAGTCAAATTTGAAATTTGAAAGATAATTACTGCGGTAAAAACCAACCGATATATTTTCCAGCATTTGGAAAAATGTCCTTTATTAAAAGCCTGTATAATCCTCCGGCCAAACGACCCCGAATTAAATCGGTTTCTATATTATCTAATTTTGTGTAAATATGCCAAGAAATTTCTAACAGCGAGTGAATAAATTGAAAAAATTCTATCCTTTCGAAAGGATCAAATTCCGTATTTATAAAAGCCGATTTATTAGACGCTGTAAAAATTACAAGAATTTTATTTATTCATTTTTTCCTACTATTTTTTATTTTTTTTATCAATTATCACTTACGTACAAATATATCGTTGTAATTGTACCAAGCTTATGCCTCTTCTGTTAAGCCCACAGTCTCTCATTAATTGCCAAAGTCCAATTTTACCCATTGATAAATTTTTCAAAATTTCTTTTTCATCACAATATAATTCCGCGTATAATTTATAGACTTTACGCAAATTCGGCATATAGTTTTGCAGGCAATTGTAAACCCAGTGTTCTTCGTACTCTTTCTCAGTAAATCCCATTCTATTTTTTAATTCTGTTTCAGATTTTTCATGATTATCACAAAGCAGATCATCCAATAAATTACTCGATGATTTTTTATCAGACGATGTAGTAGATTTGCTCACGAGATTTTCTGTCGATTTAAAAAAAAAAAATTCAAAATTCAAAATATATAAATAAAACTAACTGATTATTCATTTTCACATATCATTTTCTCACCTGAATGATCGAGAAGACATATGCAAGATGATTTATTTTCACACATTAGACATTTTCCAGATCTTATAGAGACTGTGGAAATTTTTTGAGAATAATAGTATTTTTTTTTATTCAATAATCTTTGAACGTAAAATGACAAGGATAGTAAATGAAGAGGTTCAAAGAGTTTTATTATTCGTGGCTTTTTGTGTTTTATCTCTTTCTTCGTAGTTGAAAAACTGTATAAAATAATAAAATAATTTATTACAAGCTCAGTTCTGAGATTAATCAATTTTTCTAAATACATTTCAATCGAGTTACTTGACGGTTTTTTTTTTACATTTTAAATTCAACCTACTCTTCAAGCTCTTCTTTACTTTTTTTCATAATCAATTTTGAATCTTTATCCACTGGGATTAAAATATTTTCAATAAATAAAGGATCTGCTTCTGTCACAACGCCGTTATTGCCTTTGATAGAATAGAACAATTATTTATCCAGAGATCATTTTTTTATTTTTATTTTTTATTTCTTCAAAAGTCGGTATAAATTGACTCAAAATTCGTATCACAACTAACCGATGATCATACCATATCCATGTTTTTTATCCGAACACCAATTGCCAGAATATTTACCACCACCGGTAGAATTCAGTTTCAAAATACCTGCGCAGGTCGTAAATTCGAAATAATTTATCCCCTGATTTTCGAATTCATATTTCAAATTTACCTTTTCCATGTCTCATTCCATTCAGCCATTCTCCCATGTAGCTATTCTCTTGAGGCCATGAAAACGAACGATTAAAAAATCCGTTCCATACGTAATCTCCGTAACTGGATAGAAATTTTCATTTTTCTGTAGTTAGAAAAATTTTGGAAAATTCATCACAACCGGAATTCTTACCCATTCATTTTACCGTTTTTCCATTCACCATGATATACATCTCCATTCGGCCAAATCATTGTCCCTATTCCATTTCGTTGATCGTCTTCCCATTTACCGATATATCGAGTACCATTTTCATAAAGGCGATAACCATTTCCATCTTTTTTATCCATTTTCCATTCACCATCGTAAAAATCATCGTTTTTACCGTAACGGCAATAGCTATGTTACCATTAATGATGGAAATATGTATAAACGTAATATTAGTATCTCAGATTTTGAATTTGAATTTGAAAATTTTCTAATTCACCCATTTCCATTTTTTCGACCCATTGTCCATTGCCCTATATAAAAACGTCCGTATCCATGAGACACGAGATTTCCAGATCCGTGTCGATTACCTTTATCAAATTCTCCCTCGTACCAGCTCTGGTCTTTCCATTCTAAATTACCTTTTCCTTGGATTAAATTCTGATCGAATTCACCCTGTATATGATATGAATGGATCATATTGTGATTAATCCTTTCCTTTTTCGTTTATTATAGAATTCTAAAACCCAATTGTATCGAGAAAAAAAAAAAGAAAAAAAAAAATACGTACATACTTTGTACATTTCTCCAGATCCCCATCGATATACACCATACCCTTCCATCTGTTTACGGCTTACGTTCCCCATGTAAATATTTTTGTTTGGAAATTCTATTTCGATGTATTCGTCAGGTAAGAATAATTTCGAATTAGATGAATCGAGTCCATTAAGCCCCTCGCCTTTCTATATGTTTTTGAGAAAATCTTTGATCTATTATTGTTTACCTATTTCAAATCTTTTTTTTTTAACTCTTCCCTCACCTTCTCAATACTCTTTTCATTTTCAGTTTCTTCGTCTTTGATTACTTCGTCATTTTCGCTGGACAGATTCTCGCGAAATTCTGTTACCAAGATAGACTTTGGCAATTCAGACGTTTTGCTCCACCTAAAGAAAAAAAAAGGTCTGTTAATCCTAATACGCTAATTACGAGCTTAGAAAATTACTTTTTCAGAAATATATCTGCGATGTCGTTATACAGGAGGCAGACAAATTCATCATGGGAATTGTAACGCCTTTGTATATTTTCATGAATATCAGATTTCCCAAATTTCTTTTCATCTTCTAAAATTTTGCCTTCTGGGTGTTGCGATAATTCGAAACCACCATATGGCACTGAGCTTTTTCTTTGGCTTACACTCATATCCCATTAAAGGATATATACTCTAAATTAATATTATGTATCCTTTGACGTTTTGGTACTATGAAACAAATAACTGATGTGTCATGAAAGTGATGAGAGAAATGCGAGTTTCGATTCCGATGACTTTTTAAAAAATTATAAAGAATGTTCAAAAAGGATAACGTAAATGTGAGATATGGGTGAATTTAAAACACTCATTAAATTTAATCCCCTAATTATTTAGAAACTGATTTTATATTGCAGTCAGTATTTCCCTTCGACAAATTAAATCGTGAATCTA
The DNA here is from genome assembly GCA_914767705.2 of Tenthredo notha. Taxonomy (NCBI): domain Eukaryota; kingdom Metazoa; phylum Arthropoda; class Insecta; order Hymenoptera; family Tenthredinidae; genus Tenthredo; species Tenthredo notha. The sequence goes on along the minus strand of OU611921.1, from coordinate 5,308,718 downwards.
ATTTTGTCGAGCCACTAAAGCTTCGCAAATCTATAGCGCATAATCCAAAGATTTTGCGCTACGATTGGTGAGTTAATATAATTGCATATCAATAAATTATCGATTATTATACTGCAAATCTCTAATCTGCAGGCAATTACTTGCTCTGGCAGAACCACGAGACAATAAAAATTTCTCACCACCTAATGGGAATCTGCATTTATCATCGTATCTAAGACTGGGTCCATATAAGGGAGAAACTGGTATATCAGAAACGCACGAAAGACTTAAAGAAATAAATGCAAAAGATGATCACGCTGCAGTATTTCCACGTCGTAGTCTTCTAAATGCATTTTCCCATGTTCTAACCGAGTAAAAAAATGACTTTAAATTCTCGTTAATTATCAATGATTAAAACGAACGATCAGTTTCTTGGATTAGATAAATCTGTCATTATACTTTCTTCAGAGACGAGGAAAGGAAGAAAATTCTACGATCATCAGGCTTTGAATTAAATACTGATGATTATGGGTGCACTGATTATCGGACTACCTCAAAAATCGAATACCCATTACATTTTCCCATCAAACCATGGCCGTCCATGGTTCAAGATAAACCATGGCTATTTTATAGACGTACAATGTCGTATAAAGACGAAGAACTTTCTTTTAGAAATTGTGAAAGTAAATTCTATGACGAGAAAATGAATACCCATAACAAAATTGCAGCTATGAAATTAGAACGATATCAATCTTACGATCCGTTTTTAAAAAAATTTACAAACACTTACGAACTAGCGAAGTATAAAATATAAAGTCTAATCATTTATCTAATAATCAGTAAATTTTATTATCTATACTGATTAACAGATTCGTTCAACAAATCAAAAAAAAAACAGTCTGTATATTTATTTTTTCTAAACATTTTTATTCTTGTATTATAAGTCGGTATATTATAAAAAATGATACAGATTTTTGATGGGGGAAAAACCCATTTCTTTATTAATAAATTACACGTCAACGATATAATTTAGCTGTTAAAAGCTATCTGTTCATTGATCCAATCGATGTAAGCTGATGTACGTACGTAAACTGACGGAGCACTGATCATACCACATGGAAATACTGCCCAGGATATAATACCAACTAGTTCCCAATTTTCACCGACTATTTGAGCAAGTGGACCTCCCGAATCACCCTAAGAAATTATAATAATAATAATAAAAAAAACGTATAAAAATATTTTATAATCATGAATTTGATCGGTTTATCGTAATGAAAGAGATACTGTAGGATTTATTTATATACTCACTGAACAAACAGAGAGTCTTGAATTATCTGGTGATCCTGTACAGATATTGTCCAATAATTTAGGATCCAAGGGAGGATTGGCGGCCACATTAGTCAATATATTATAGCATTCAGATGTGCTAATTATTGGCACAGTTGCAGTTTGTAAAAATATTGGCCTAGTGAGAGCAGTAGTCAAAGAGGTTGAACCCCAGCCAGAAATCACTGCATTTCCTGAATGTACAACATTTATTTTTGGCAGGGTAATCGGAGCGACAAAATCGTTGAAATTAAAGGTACTTGCAACCTTGATTAGAGCGATATCATGAGGATTTACACCACTGAAACACAAAGAAAGAAATCAGGGAGAAAGTGTTTTTTTAGAATTTGACATTTCTGGATAATATATCAAAATCTTTAGCTTTTCTACCCAACGTAAGAAGGATGAATAATTCGAAGGGTGATTTCACGTGATTGTTGAGCAGCCTCTTTCGTATTTATGTTATGCTTGCCAGCTATAACCGATACGGTACCACTAGGAAGATCGGTAAAGCAATGAGCAGCGGTCAGTACCCAAAGATTGCTGATTATAGATCCTCCGCATACGTGTTGGGGAGTATTAAATATCCTTCGTCTCCATTGAACAGATACTTGATAAGGGTGATCACCATGGACAGCATTTTTGCCATTTGTAATACGCGAATTGCCAAGAAGTGGATAAAGCTCGAAACGTACCCCCGGCTGGGTATAAGGAACCGAGCTGGAAACTGTATAATTTCAGACAATATTTCAATCGAAATTATTATGAACTGTAATTTTTTCAAGCTTATATAATTATACTTCTACTTGCCTGCAGTGGCGATACTCGCTATTATAGCCAAACAGACGATAACGAACTTCATTTTTGGTTTCAACCACGTTGACTGACTAGACGCTCTGTATAAACAATTTGGAGACTTGCAGCTTGGCTTGAATTTTCAATGAAAAGTATTTGGCGTTAGATGAATGGATAAGTCGTCTAAAAAGATACGGATATCGGATTAGGAATAAATCAGATGTCAGATATCCACAATCTGTTAAACGTCAGATTTGGATTATGATAATTAGATAGGACGATTTGTCAGGATGAAGACGTATTTAATTTGGAAATACCCCAAACAAGGATTACTCTATATCTCTAATTATAGGGAATACCTACATAATGATCGAGCGATGAGCCTCAAGTTGAAAAAAACAGCAAAGTTCCTTCCATTTTTTTTTTTTTCTTCACATTCATAATTTAATAATTAATCGGGTTGTCAACGAATGATTAATACCCTACAAGATCGTGGTACGATATAACGTAATCAGTAACGGTATTTTAATTCCATAATCTAACCCAAGGGATCTATAAATTAATAATATTGATCTGATTTCAGCAATAAATTGATTACTTAATTCGAATGTCATAATTGAATTTTTACAAATTGATTAAAGGAAACGAAACTTGCTAATGAAAGTAATAATTTATTATATGAAAGAAGCTTGTTTCACATTTATGTTAAAGAAATGAAATTTAGTTGCTTTCATCTCCCTTGCTCTGTTCTACCCTAAAGATTAAATACTGATGGGGTAGCAATAAAAAGGAATGGCAAACGAGTTGGGAAAAAAAATCACTGTACCTACTACATGAAATTAGATAAAAACTACAGAATTATTCAACTCTTTACCATGAAAAACATAGCTTATATTTTTTTTTTTTTTCGGTCTCGGGGATACAAGGGTTTATAAATAATCTAAAGCCAAACAACAATGTTCATTAATTTTGCGTATATTTTTAAGGGTAAAAGATTTTCCATGGATGTATAGTTGATCTCGCCTCGATAATAATTGCACAAATATTCGTTATCGCAATGATAATTTAAGCAATTTGTTGGTTGATCCAATCAATGTAGGCAGATGTGCGTACAAATACTGAGGGAGCACCCAAAGCTCCACATGGGAAGATTCCCCATGAAACAACACCAACGTGTTCCCATACTCCATCGACAATCTGAGCAAGTGGGCCACCAGAATCACCCTATAAATTGATTAAAACATATTATAAATACTGGAAACGTGTAAATCAATCACAATCTAAACCAAATAGGATCATAAATACGCACTGAGCAAGCAGAGATCCTTGACTCGTCGAGGGGTCCTGTGCAGACATTGTCTATGGTGTTAGGATCTAAGGGTGGATTAGCAACAATACTGTTCATGGCGTCATAGCATTCTTGATTGTTGAGTAGGGGTATGGTTGCTGTCTGAAGAATGGTGGGTCTGATGGTAGCAGATGTTAATGAGGTTGATCCCCATCCAGAAAGGACTGCATTTCCTGAGTGTACGGTGTTAAGTGCGGGCAACCTGATCGGAGCAATGTTGTCGGTGAAAGTAAAGGCACTTGCGAGCCTGATCAAAGCGATATCATGGGGGTTTACACCGCTGAAAAAAAGAAGAAAATTGTCATTGGTGAGAATTAGCTGTAAAATATTGTGCTGTAAGATTAAGCTCCCTACTGAAAATTTCCAGATGAATTTATCTGGTCGTTCGAAATTCCTATGGAATTTTCTGGTAATCCAGCAAGTTTTATATTATGGTATTCATTAGATTCTGCTGGGAATACACTAGATTTTAGATGAAATCCATAGGAATTTCGAACGACCAGATAAATCCATGTGGAAATTTTCAGTAGGGAGGTATTTTAGAATTGAATAGTTCAGCTTTCTCACCCTTGGTAAGAAGGATGTACAATGCTTCGGCTGATACTACGTGACTGTTGTCCAGCCTCGTTGACATTTATATTATTCTTGCCAGCTACAACGCTGAATGTACCGATGTTGGGAAGTTCAGTAAAACAATGAGCAGCTGTTACAACCCATAGTTCGTTGATGATTGATCCTCCGCATACGTGTTGGAATGAACCAAGAATCGACAATCTCCATTGAAGAGATACTTGATAGGGATGAGCACCGACTGGAGCATTTTGACCATTGGTAATACGCTCGTTAGCGAAAAGCGAGTGGAGTCCAGCGCGGACGGCTGGATGTTCCGCCGAAACTGAAATCACAAACGAAAAAATTAAGAAACATTGGAGTTTATTAAAGCTTGAGATGTCTTTTGTATTTCAGAGATACTAACCGGTGGCGAAAGTCGCTAGGACAACTAAACAGGCAATTGCGAGGAACTTCATCTTCGGTTTGGACGACGTTTCAAACGGTCGTCTTTTATACGCAAACAGTATGACCAAAGTTCAATTGACATCATTGACAATTATCTTGCGATTGCACCGATTGATTACTTCGCTAAGCAGATACGATATCTTATACACATTGTTCTATATAACTAGCTAAAAATTATATACTACGAGATTATGATCGACGGAGATTCCTTTTCTTTTTTTTTTTTTATTAAAAAAATAAATAAAATATTACGATAGTCACAAGTCGTTTGTGTTTTATAGATCCTAAGATAAAACGATCGATAATCAATCAATGCTCAAAGTTTGTGAATGGCATTAAACCATCATGAATAGACATCTACATTAATTATCAATAATCTGATTATAACAAGCAAACGTCAAATTATTAATCTACCATCTTATTATTTGATCAAATAATTAGTTACTCAAATTCATTGGGTCTTTTTGTACAACGCAATTTATAATAATCAGATAAAATGCAGTAGATGAGTCTGCGATATAACTTGTAAAAGATATGCTGAGAATGTATGATAGGTATACAAGGTAAATAAGATTTTGTTGAAAATAATTTCACAGAAAATAATATTGATTTTATTTTCATTTATTTTCAAGTTGTTTAATAAAGTCTCGTTAGTTAACGCGACTGATTGACGCAATCTCGTCGATGATCCAGTCGCTGTAAGACGATACACGAACGTATACAGACGGTATACCGGGTTCACCACAGGGAAAAACACCCCAGGATACAATACCAACGAGTTGCCAAACGCCGTTAATTACCTGGGCAAGCGGTCCTCCGGAATCACCCTGAATATATATATATATAATTAATCTCATTAATTACTAATTTAGATCATCGAATCATTCTAATAATTCATTTCTTACACTGCAAAATGCAATACTTGAAGCATCTATAGATCCGGTACAGATGTTTGTTGCATCCAAAGCAGTTGCACCGACCAGATTATAAAGAGCATTATAGCAATCGGTGTTTTCGATTATGGGAACAGTCGCGGTTTGCAAAACATTTGGCAATACGATCGTTGTGTTCAAAGAAACTGAACCCCATCCTGTTACTACGGCATATCCTGTATGCCTAAAATTTTGAATTGGCAAAGCGATCGCGGATATAAATGATGTGAAAGTAAAGGGATTGTCGAGTCTGATAAGGGCGATGTCGTGAGGATTTGCACCGCTGTAATAGAAATAAAATTTTAATTAGCATGCATAATAAAACCCATATACACATATGTAACAGCTAAAACCAAACACCTACCCTACGTAAAGAGGATGGATTATCCTTTGTCTTATAGTAGATGATTGCTGAGTGGATTCAATACCACCAATATTGTGTTTGCCAGCGTAAACCGTGATGGTACCAAAAGTTGGTAAATCGGTAAAGCAATGACCAGCAGTTAGCACCCATTCAGTGCTGATTATAACTCCACCACATGTGTGACTTGCAATAACTTCTGGTGGAAATCCCCACCATAAAGATACTTGATAAGGATAAGCGCCTTGTACAGCATCCTTGCCATTAGTAATCCGTTCGGTGTTGAAGAGAGGATGGGTCCTTACGTAAGATACGTGATCTTTGGCTGATGAAACTGTAGTAATGATTGACAAGGATGATTGATTATCGCAAGTAGAATGTTTTTTTTTTCTTTTTTTTTTAATAATGTAATTAATCAACTTACAGTTTACGTACGCCGCCAAGAAAGTCAGACAAACAACCGCGTGGAACTTCATCTTTGATTTGCAGAGAACAACAGCTATTGCTCACCTCTTATATACTATATCTAGGTGCTCGGGTTTTTGTTCCCCGATCAATTATCGAGAATTTGGTGATATCTTACAGAACCATTTTTCACCTGCACCTGTATCAGTGGATATCAAGCAGTGATAATAATATTTATTTTAGTTTATAACATAATAAAGAAGTTTTATTTGCTATTTATCATATATATAGATATTCCATTGATCAAATGAATGAATTTTCATTTAATACATTGTGAGTTTAAACTTAGCTATAATAATTGTTGAGAATGAAGAATTAGAAGAAGAAGAAAAGTGATACTATGAAATGATTTTAAGATCAAATGGAAGAAGCTTATGTTTTATTACTATTTGAATTAATAATGTATATCATTATATTAATTTCTATCAATTTTAATACCGATTAACAATCAATACCTAAGAGTATTAAACTTTCCAAGAATTACAGATAGCCTTTTAAGCGTCCTGATGATCTATAACTGCAAAAATCATGATATCGAATGATTAGTATTAGCCTTTGAATGAGAATGAAAACCGTAATCACTGCCGATATTTGTATAAGAAATGATTTCTTATCAATGTTCTATCGTTTAGTTCGAGTAAGAAAACGATCAATAATCAGATAAAACAGATAGATCAAATGAAATAGAAACCAGTCTATCAGTCAGACTGAAACAGTGACTTTAAAAATTCTAAATATCAATAAATTGACGAGAATCGCTTTGTATTATATCAGCCAAAGAACATTGGATAGTTTAGATTGATGTGTTTTTCAAGCAAACATTCTCAACTAAGTACCAAAAAATGTCTAATTGTGATTATACATCTGTATGAAATTTATTATAATATATTTCTTATGATTGATTTTGTAAGCCTGACTGAACCATTTTTAAATGTGATATAAACTTTTAACTATTCTACTAGAGGGTTAAATTTATATTTTTGTCGAAATAATTCGTGAATCGAAAATTAAACTAGACCCCAAATACTGCAAAAGAACCTTGCCACTATAAATATGTGTATTTATAAATTCGCAATCCAATGTATTGTAATTTGATACAATGAGGTATGTCTATTCCAAGCATTATTCGGAGACACGCGTGTGAATTCACAAGACATTGCCTGTAAAATTAATTTACCAATGGTTCAAATTTACTAACATCTTAGTGAATTCAAATAGAATAAAACTCAAGAGATTATTCGAAATTTATAGAATAAGCTTACCAATTTCATTGTAAAATTATTTTTACCAATCATTCTTAACAGTGTATCTTTTCGAATAGACTATCATACAGTTATGGTACTTATACGACTTTTTGTTACCTGAAGTTCATACTTCAGATGCATTAGGTGAAATACGAATAAGGCTTCGTAATATTAGAGTAGATTATGATGCCTGTCCGTTTCTCTATGTTTCATGTGTGTCTGCAAGCTGTCGGCGAAGCTGGGACAAGCTGCATCTGTCGAGGATCCTGGGGAAGAAGGGATGAAAACGAATATCCGAGTACAAAACGCTAGAGATGCTGCTGAAATGCATAGGAACAGATTCCAGAGGCACATGATACAAATCCAATCTGCGGGTCTAGAAATCCCAAAAGACTGATGAACCGGAAATAAAAACTGTATGGATTACTCGGGTCCAGGAATCATGAGGTCTGGAGTCCAGAGATTGAGGTGAGAATTGGCATGCAATGACCAATGTAATGTGCTTTGGGTTATACATATATATTCTAGATAGATTTGAGATAAAGTGGGTAAGCTTTTTCTATAAATTTCGAAAGAAATTCTTGATTTTCACTAAACTTTTATTCACTAAATTGTTGGTGAATTCCAACTATTCGTAAATTAATTTTACAGGTAATGAATTTTGAATTTACAATGAGTAACGAGTATTGGCAAGGATTATTTGTATACATGCACACGAATTCGCAATCCAATGTATTGTAATTTGATACAATGAGGTATGTCTATTCCAAGCATTATTCGGAGACACGCGTGTGAATTCACAAGACATTGCCTGTAAAATTAATTTACCAATGGTTCAAATTTACTAACATCTTAGTGAATTCAAATAGAATAAAACTCAAGAGATTATTCGAAATTTATAGAATAAGCTTACCAATTCACTTTTGCTGCACCATATTCGTAATTTTGCAGAACTTTTGTATATTAGATGTTTGTAAATTCACAATCATTTTTAACAGTGTATCTTTTCGAATAGACTATCATATACTCATGGTACTTATACGACTTTTTGTTACCTGAAGTTCATACTTCAGATGCATTAGGTGAAATACGAATAAGACTTCGCAATATTAGAGTAGATTATGATGCCTGTCCGTTTCTCTATGTTTCATGTGTGTCTGCATCCTGTATAAAAAAACTTCTTTCATACCGAGTTGCATGAAAAGCTGTCGGCGAAGCTGGGACAAGCTGTATCTGTCGAGGATCCTGGAGAAGAAGGGATGAAAACGAATATCCGAGTACCAAATGCTACAGACGCTGCTGAAATGCATGGGAACAGATTGCAGAGGCACATTATACAAGTCCAATCTCACCGATGAATGCAATGAAAGGTAAACAGCAATTTCAATTGCATTTTACCTTTTTAATGAAGTTCAATTATTGTCCGACTCGAATTGTCACCTACACATGTAATTTCCAACGTTTATTTTTTCATGTGAAAATATCGTTATGAAAATGATATGAATGTATTATGTATTTTCGCGTCCTGTCTTCGTGTTTTTCGGTACTTGGACGCCGATATTGTTTCTAATTTCGAGTAGCGAACAATCGTGTATCTTTCGAACGAATTATAGTCAGACGTGATTAGAATCAACGATGTTTTAGAATAGTTTCACTGCGTTCGTATAATTATATATCAAACGAGAATGGTCAAGCAACGTAAATACACAATATACATAGGTATATTTTCAGACCAACAGTTGTTTATATTTGAAGAAAATTCTAAGATAATGGGGTCTCTTCTTCACTTATAACCAAGATCTGACTGACTGTGCTAATGTCACGCGAATATTTCTTGTGATTGCAGAGACAGACTGCAGCAAGATGTTTAGCATATTTTGGAATGCAGATATGGGAGTGGCTGGGCTGTTGATACGGATCTAATCCCACTGATACATTGAATGAAAGGTAAGCCGTTGATTATAACACTATTTTTAATCATACTGCATAAAATAGGTATAGGTATATTGTATACGTGAATATTTATGATATATAATGCTGATGATGATGATGATGATGATGATGATGATGATGATGGTAATGAAGAGCAATGATCAGTATCATTATACTAGATCCTGAAAAACTCATGAAGAGCAGTAAAGGATCAGACTGTCACTACTACTAAAATCAGACTAGATATAAATATAGATATCAAATCAATTTTTTATTTCTGAGTTCAAAAGATGAGTTATTGCACAAACCATATTATATGATGGATGAAACATAATATGTTATATTAAATGTATGTTTAATAATGATGATTATATTATTTATCATGAAGATATCCCTCGAACTAGGTAATAATTTTGAGAAGGAGCTCAATCCATCAAGTCGAGTCAAATGGACTCCATTTGACTCGACTTGATTGATTGAACTCCTTCCCAAAATGATGATTATAACTTAGACTGATTAATAAATAGTAGGACAGATCTTGATACTCTCATCGAAATTTTATAGAGCCTGCCTCTAGTATTGTGAAGATATTTCTAGCAGTCACGCAGGGCGTTCTGAGATAGAAATACCTGGTGTGGTTTTCGACGTGTTAAATCCAGATTATTCTGCAAAAAAAAAAAAGTTTCGAATTACTTTTGTGTTACTCAATATTATTAACAGACTAACCAATTGCTAAAACATCGTTAAACACCTGGAGGGGTAGATGATGCGCCCTATTACACCCAACCCACGAATCATTTTGCCAATATATTATTAGACCAGATTCAGCGATAGTTCAAATTTAAAACTTTTTTTTTTTTGTTCCTATTTGGGACGAAGAGAAATGTTAAAAGCTGATCGAACGACTGAGAAATTAATGCGCCTCACTGCACGCAACCCGCAGATCTTTTGTGCAATATGAGTTCTATAGTTGCCTAACAAACGAAGCTACCGGCGTAAACTGACCTACGACAATGACGTCCCCCATCCCGCGCCGGTCGTCGGTATAACAAAACAAACGTGCGAAATGTGGAAAAGTTTAGTCAGCTGCGCGGCATCCGCGAGTGAACATCTTCTTCTTCTTCTTCCTTTTTGGCTGTATAACCTCGAGTGAACATGGGTGACACGTGTCGAGGAGATTTGTGGCTCGGGAAGGCTGACATCAACGGAGGCACATTGGACATGAGTGAGTTTGAAATATTTCGATCAATATTATACGACGGCAATAAATAATCAACAATTTTCAAAGCTAGGCGAAAACAAGTGAAATTGTATTCAATACTTTTCCGACAGAATTCACGCGTCTCGTATTTTAATCGTAGAAGTAAGTAACCGTTGAATTGCTACCGGCAGACTTTGATTATAATTGCAGATATTGTTCATTTTCAAGTACATTCTATTCATACCAGCGAATAAATGTGCGTAAATCTACCTTTCTTACGAACATAACTTCTCGGACCTGTTTTCAATACAAATATAATGGACGAGAGAGTTTCGTTTGATAACTTCGCGATAATTATCATCCCATTATATTATTAGCATATAATTCCGAGTCCCTCGCCCTGTAGCGTCGTTTGTTTTACAGGCATATTTCGCGACTCCCAAGGGGAAACTAATTTGTCGTGTTATTTCGAGTTGGCAATTATTTTTCGTCAGAATACTCGATCCCCGATTTATTCTTTTATTCGATTCTTTGACAGCATTATCGGTCGACGGAGATGAGAATGAACATCGCTGATACTTGAACTGCGTAGATCCTGCGTGCCACTTAGTCGGAGATGGACGCCAACCAACACTGCCCGGCTAATCCTGGATTAACGGTCGACCAAGATAATGGTGAGCTTCGTATTATATTAGCCAAAGACCCGATTTAACTATGAATATATGTCCGCAAAACAATCATTGCTGATACATACTTTGCACGTTACAGATCTCAGATAGATTAAATGATGGAATATAATTGATAGATCTCGAGAGAATATGTTTACCTCGGTTGAATATAGTAGACTCACCTCGTAGTAGAGAAATATTTGAATAACGAGGATCGAAATTCAAAGGTTTGAAAATAAATACAAGGGTAGATCGCTGTAGGCCTAATTAGGCATCACATTTATTTTTCGAACACGGAACATAATTCAATATTGGTGATGAATTACGCCAGAGTCTCAAGTAACAGTCATAACGATTGAAAGATTGAAGAATCTATTCATGCATGCACTAGTAATACTAGCTTATTGACATTCTTCATTCTGTTGAAAATAGTTGAAAGTTTATATCACATTTAAAAATGGTTCAGGCAGCTTACAAAATCAATCATAAGAAATATATTATAATAAATTTTATACAGATGTATAATCACAATTAGAAATTTGTTGGTACTTAGTTGAGAATGTTTGCTTGAAAAACACATAAACCTAATCTATCCAATGTACCCTATGTTTATCTAGTTTTCATCTTCACAGGCGTTGCTCATCAAGGGAAACTAGTTCCTGCCTATCTTCAACAAAACCTCTTCAAAATTCATCAGGACAGGGGATTCACACCAGGGAGTGAAGCAGTCCAAGCACCGGGGAAATGACCGCAAGACAACTCAGCACCGCGGAGTACTAATAAACTAGCGTGAGTAAATAGTTCGTAATTAAAATTCGGCCCTTGGGGACCGCACCGAAGGTCTTGATGCCTTTTATTTGCTTAAACTCGTTGTATTTGGGATGGTTGAGTTTACCCATTACCGTACGAAATATTCCCAATCACTATTCAGGTAACAGAACATAATACATGCATAGGTATACGATATATATTTGTCAAATATAATTCACTCTTTCGCAACACTGCAAATATCCATGTAATAATAAGATTGTTTATGATATGAACATGTATTATCATAGTAAATTGGCGCATTCTTGAATAAATATCTCTTGAAATTGTAAATAATCGATCATTGAATCATTTTCCCCTGTCCTTTCCTTGCCTATAAGTCGAAAATCATGAAAATCGCATGATTTCATAAAGCCTCGAACTATTTTTGCAATGAATAATTAATTTTATTATTAATATATATTTTATTAATAAATAATTGGTCCGCCTTGCCATATGCAACCCGCATGCCATTCGTGTAAACGACAAGGCCCATGTTAATTTTTGTTGCCTATTTGGTGTTTTCCGATTGCCTATACTCAGGCGTATTGTAGTAATTCAGAAAAAAGGTCGAAAAAAAGATTCTGGCAGTTGATACCTTATTTAAGGAGTCGGATTTCTGGCAGTTGAGACTTTTTGAGAAATCGATTTTCTGGCAGTTGATACCTCAATTTTAGTCGCTTTATGATGAGGCCAGAAAATCGACCAATCAGGAGGCTGCTTGAGCCAATTTAGGCTCAATTTCTCGAAAACGAGCCTCCTGATTGGTCGAATTTCAAATTAAATTAAGTTACGGCGTTTCATGGGCTAGCCATCAGGAAAAATTCTGGATTTCTAGCAGTTGATACCTTATTTTAGGAGTCGGATTTCTGGCAGAAATCCAAAGGCATAGTGTATTGATACATGCATGCATACGTTGCTCCATGCACGTCTCTCTCTACGTTCATTCATGTTAGCTATTTTGACATTTTTTTGAATTTTAACTCGAAAAATACCTTCTGGTATCAGGAGAACATCTGACCCGAGGAGGTGTGCTGAAATTTTTGAAATTTTTTGAATTTTAGCTCGAAAAATATCCTCTGGTATCAGGAGAACATCTGGCCCAAGGAGGTGTGCTGAAATTTTTGGAGGGGGAAAGGCATAGTGTATTGATACATGCATGCATACGTTGCTCCATGCACGTCTCTCTCTACGTTCATTCATGTTAGCTATTTTGACATTTTTTTGAATTTTAACTCGAAAAATACCTTCTGGTATCAGGAGAACATCTGACCCGAGGAGGTGTGCTAAAATTTTTGGAGGGGGAAAGGCATAGTGTATTGATACATGCATGCATACGTTGCTCCATGCACGTCTCTCTCTACGTTCATTCATGTTAGCTATTTTGACATTTTTTTGAATTTTAACTCGAAAAATACCTTCTGGTATCAGGAGAACATCTGACCCGAGGAGGTGTGCTGAAATTTTTGAAATTTTTTGAATTTTAGCTCGAAAAATATCCTCTGGTATCAGGAGAACATCTGGCCCAAGGAGGTGTGCTGAAATTTTTGGAGGGGGAAAGGCATAGTGTATTGATACATGCATGCATACGTTGCTCCATGCACGTCTCTCTCTACGTTCATTCATGTTAGCTATTTTGACATTTTTTTGAATTTTAACTCGAAAAATACCTTCTGGTATCAGGAGAACATCTGACCCGAGGAGGTGTGCTAAAATTTTTGGAGGGGGAAAGGCATAGTGTATTGATACATGCATGCATACGTTGCTCCATGCACGTCTCTCTCTACGTTCATTCATGTTAGCTATTTTGACATTTTTTTGAATTTTAACTCGAAAAATACCTTCTGGTATCAGGAGAACATCTGACCCGAGGAGGTGTGCTGAAATTTTTGAAATTTTTTGAATTTTAGCTCGAAAAATATCCTCTGGTATCAGGAGAACATCTGGCCCAAGGAAGTGTGCTGAAATTTTTGGAGGGGGAAAGGCATAGTGTATTGATACATGCATGTATACGTTGCTCCATGCACGTCTCTCTCTACGTTCATTCATGTTAGCTATTTTGACATTTTTTTTAATTTTAACTCGAAAAATACCTTCTGGTATCAGGAGAACATCTGACCCGAGGAGGTGTTCTAAAATTTTTAAAGGGGGAAAGGAATAGTGTATTGATACAGGCATGCATGCGTTGCTCCATGCACGTCTCTCTATGCTTATTCATAGTAGCGATTTTTACAATTTTTTTCCTAAGTTCAATACGCCTGAATATAGGCAATCGGAAAACACTAGAAAACAACACATTAAACACGTGGTAAAGGCTCCAAAAACACGTGGTTTTGGACTCTAAAAACACGTGGTTTTAGACTCTAAAAACACGTGGTCCCGAAAAACACGTGGTAGTAAATAATATTGCAAAAATAGTTCGGGGCTTTATGAAATCATGCGATTTTCATGATTTTCGACTTATAGGCAAGGAAAGGACAGGGGAAAGTGATTCAACGATCGATGATTTACAATTTCAAGGGATATTTATTCAAGAATGCGCCAATTTACTATAATAATACATGTTTATTGCATAAACGATCTTATTATTACACGGATATTTGCAGTGTTGCGAGGCACTGATTACATTTTTAATGAAATTACTAATTCAATTACCCAATACTTTGGTAATGTGTAATTGAACTCGATTTATTTGAAGTAATTGTAGAAGTTATTCAAAGTAATTATAAAGTAAAGGTATTGAAAAGTAATAAACTTCATTCAATTACACATTTCTCTGGTAACGTGTAATTGAACTCGATTTAATTAGTAAAAGTAATTATAAAGTCAAGTAATTTAAAGTAATTATAGAGTAAGAGTAATTATACAGTTATTCAAAGGTAATGAACTTGATTCAATTACACATTACTTTGGTGATTTTTAATTGAATCAAGTCATTACCAAAGTAATGTGTAATCAGATGAAAATCCAATTACACATTACGAAAGTATCGAGTATTTAAGAAAAATTTAATTACAATTTTCACAACACTGAATATTTGATTGAAAAAATTGTAGATGTGATCGTAATACGTATCATATATTACGTATATCACTGGAAACTACATATTTGACACTTTCCTAGTTTGGAAATTAGCTAGAACTATAATTGGGCTATGATAAAACTATTATTATACTCTAAACTAATCGTTGCGACGATAATACATACATATACGTACGAAGGTATATTTTACAGAATGCCAAGTAGAATGTTTGAAGCAGATAATTTTAATATCAGCCTCGTTGTGAACAGCGAGCTGTTTATATTTGTTTTCCAGACCACTGTACGAATAGAGAACAGAGTCATTATTTTCCCCATGGTTTTAGTCAACAATAATACTTTAACAACGTAATTTCGCCACGAGAATAGTAGAATAATTCATTACTCTATAAATATAGTTGTTCTCTCAAATATGATACTAATGAGAATAGTCTACTCTCTATTCATTATGGACAATTCTATAAAAGAGTGAATTATACTTGACAAATAGACATCGTATATGCATGTATTTACTCTGTTACCTGAATAGTGATTGGAAATATTTCGTACGGTAATGGGTAATCCCAACTATCCCAATCCCTACCACTTTTCTATCCCAAATACAACGAGTTTAAACAAATAAAAAGCATCAAGAACTTTGGGTCAGTACCCAAGGGCTGAATACAATATAATACATGGGAGAGAACATATTGTTAATAATATATCATCACGAATTTTCATCCATTATGTAATATTACAAGTCTTTGCCTTGTACGATTATAATATGACCGAATGAACTGGTCAAGTATAGCGAGATTTATGAAAACGAGTTATTATATTACCGCTTATAGCTTTTATAATCAAATTGATTTGGTATAATCTGTACAGCGATTTGTAAAATGATTTGAAAGTTGTTGTTGAATATTGAAACTAGTATCCGACATGTCTCGAGTAGGACGTTGATTTTAATGTTACATAGAGCGGGCAGCAGATGCTGTGATATAAAAGCTTGTGGTTGTCACTAATCGTAGAAAATATTATAATCAGGTTTTTCATTATTTATCACACATACACTGGGTTACGAAGTCTGCTGGCTGAAAATTAGTGGCAACCAGCTCAGCTTGTTTTCTGTACAACGTTTCAAACGGAATCGATTCTTAGGCTAGATGCCCGATTTTACCAAAACTGATTCAAAAAGAACTGTAATTACGAACTATTTGTTTATGCTACTTTATTAATACTCCACGGTGCAGAGTTGTCTTGCGGTCATTCCCCCGGTGCTTGGACTGCTTCACTCCCTGGTGTGAATCCCCTGTCCTGATGAATTTTTGAGAGATTTTGTTGAAGATAGGCAGGAACTAGTTTCCCTCGATGAACAACGCCTGTGAAGATAAAAACTAGATAAACATAGGGTACATTGGATAGATTAAGTTTATGTGTTTTTCAAGCAAACATTTTCAACTAAGTACCAAACAATTTCTAATTGTGATTATACATCTGTATGAAATTTATTATAATATATTTCTTATGATTGATTTTGTAGGCCTGCCTAAACCATTTTTAAATGTGATATAAACTTTTAACTATTTTCAACAGAATGAAGAATGTCAATAAGCTAGTATTACTAGTGCATGCACGAATAGATTTTTCAACCTTTCTATCGTTATGAATGGTACTTGAGAGTCTGGAGTAATTTATCACCAATATTGAATTATGTTCCATGTTTGAAAAATAAATGTGATGCCTAATTAGGCCTACAGCAATCTGCCCTTGTATTTATTTTCAAACCTTTAAATTTCGATCCTCGTTATTCAAATATTTCTCTACTACGCGGTGAGTCTACTATATTCAACCGAGGTCAACATATTCTCTCAAGATCTATCAATCTTATTTTAAGTTTGTCATCAGAAATAGACAAGTTATTGCTATTTCAAAGAATTAAGTCTGATATCTCTCCTAGGCTGACCACATAACGAGATGGACAATATGTTACCTTTGGGTATATTATTAGGCGTCTGTATCGTTTCCTTTGCAGCTGAGTGAAACCGAGTTGTCGTGAAAGATTCTGGCGTATACAAGGAGACAGAGGCAAGCCGAAGGCCCCAGTATCGAGTCAAAGATACAGGGTGAGCGTCTCGGTTACTTGGCCGGTGAGTGTTGTGGTACTAAGACTTGGAAAAGTAATCTGTCAGAGATCTGTATCGAACCGCGAAGTGGGTTTAAGCAATAATTATTTTACGGACATACATTTATAGTTAGATTGGGTCTTTGGCTAATATAATACAAAGCTCACCATTATCTTGGTCGACCGTTAATCCTGGTACGCATTCGGCCTCTTACGTCCCGCTAAACTGACATGCAACGCACCACTCTTCATACACGTGTTATATAAAAGCAATTGACTATTCATATATCTAAGAATTTATTACTCTCGCATTGATACAATCGTATTTGTTGTCAAAGTTATGTAGAATTATCAAATTGTAATTGATTCTGAAAAATAAATATCAAATATAAATTGTTCGAGTATTTTCATCCGCTTCCTGGCGTAAGAATTATCATAAAATAAACTCCGTCCGTATTTCAATAAGATCCTACTTGATATAATCAATTTTACAAATACATTTTACAGGTCATTAAATAATACTTGACACTACACAGTACCTAGAAAATCATTCCCATAGTCCTTCCACGTGTGATTGAACGTATTCGAAAAAGAACGTACTCACTAACTAAAGAGGATTAAATATGTAGTTTAAAATCAAAAAATGTTATTTTTATATCAAAGAATTTTGACACGAGACTTAGTTACATTGAAAAGACTTTGTAATTGCTTGTATGTACAAGGAGTTCAATAATAATACCCTAACTAAATATTTATACATAGTGCTTATAAATTATATATTCGACTGACATATTATTTACATGATAATTAATATACCTATATCGTACATAATATATAGGAACACGCTCGGTGCGACTTTACCCAGCGAAGAAAAAGCAATTATTCAGATAAAATGAAATTTAAACTAAAAAAAAATAAAAGAAAAGAAAATAAAGTAAAGGAAAAAACGTACAACGTTCACAAATTGAAAATATTCAATTATTAGCAACGCAAACAATATGTATGCAAAAGTGTTTACCACGTCAAAACTTCACATTTCGTTCATTCACAAGTATACAAAAAAAAAAAAACCGAAGAGATAGCAGAGTTATAAACTAATTGTACAAGACTATATAATGCTTTTTATAAATATATCACTGAGTACCAAAAATATAGAGGCTTGTCCCATCATCAACTGACCAATGGTTTCAATTATTCATTTGTTTTGATGACTATGATAAGGAAAATGAACATTATGAGTCTTACAATTTTAGCAAACTGGACACTATAATCATTTGATTAGCGACAACCTCTATGAAATTTGAAAAGAAAAAAAAAAAACTCAGCTATCAAATTTCGTAGTTAAATGATAGAATAGGGCGTGGATTGGAGAATTTCTATCGAACTAAATGAATCATGGAATCGAGAAGAATCCGTGACACGCTTTATTTAAATATCGTGTAAATGTATACTGTTCATTAATCGACGAGGTTTGAAAGAAGAAAGAAAAGAAGAAAAATGCAATCTTTACAGGAAATTAGGCACACCAGGGTACCGATATAATAGTATATGTATAAAATGAAATTACATGAAACGTAACTTAAGAAATGATGAATCCTCAGGTAAAGTCTGACAAGAAATGGAAGCATCAAACTTTTGGACTCATACGTTTTTCTTATCCCGCATTCATATTTATCGATCAATTATAGAAAAACAAAAAGAATAAGGCGTGACAAGGATATTTAGGACGATAAGAAGTCTCAGTGCATTTTTCTGTCCATCTTACGCTCGACGAAAGCTAATTCCAATCTTAATCGTATAAATTCTCATTCATACATACATACATACATACACACACGTGATATATAAACCATCTTGTTTTCTCTCTCTCTCATTTTCTCATTTCCTCTCACACCGCAACCTTCATACAAATTTAAATAATCGAACAGAAAAAAAGATTTCGAATATCTGAACGAAACGAAAGTTTTTCGTTAGAACAAAACTATAAATAATATACGTCCGAATATTTCGCATTGGAATTATTATTCATTGAGTAATAATCAGTCTTGAGATGAGGATGGGGATGAGGATGAGGATGACAACGAGGATGAGGATGAGGATGAGATGGAAGAATTTAATGACGATGATGAACTAGTTGTGGATTGCTGCTGAATTGGTACAATTTGATCTTGCTGTGACCGCGCTGCCGTTTGAGGAAAATTCAAAGGTTTCGATAACCATGGATGTCTTATAACGTCTTGTCCTTCCGGACGTTCACCAGGTTCCTTCCTAAGTAGAGCCTTGACCAAACATTTTGCCCTAGGACTGAGTCCTTCAGGAACAGCGAATTGTCCACGTGATATTTTAGCAAATAATGAAGCGTGCTCGGCATCATTGAACGGATATCGTCCGACTAGCATTGTGTATAGTAAAACACCGAGCGACCATATGTCGGCTGATTTTCCCGAGTAGGCGCGTCCCGAACGTAAAACTTCCGGTGCTACGTACGCCGGACATCCCCTCCGGTCTGCTAGCTTGTCGTCATTCTCTTCGACGATTACAGCATCCTCTAAACTCTCCAAACGTAGTTTCGTTCTGCAAAAGACAAAAGGAGGAAAATAATTATTAATAAAATTCAGTTTCAAATGAGTTTTTTCGTCTATCTGCTTATTTCTTTCTTTCTTTCTTCTATTCTTTTTATAATACAAAAAAAGTGGCACGAACGGTATTTCATAGCGGTCGTTTACACTCGAGTTGACGCACGATTTTCTGTACCGGTATAACAATTGAATAGAAAAATTGTTTGTACCTTTCTTTTTTCTTTTTTTTTTTTTTTCTATTTTCGGAGAGAATCTTACAATTTGCTATTCAACATCGGAAAGAGGAAAGTTAAAATTGAATAAATTTACGGAAGAAAAACAGAGTCGTTAAAAAAATTATTTAATCGAAAAAATAGACAGAAAAAAAAAAGAAGATGCTGTCAAGAATTTTTCTCACGTATTTTGACTCGACCGATAGATTTTCTAATTATATATGTATAAGGTATACGCATATAACTCATATTCGAAACGTTATTTATTTCCGGTATAACATCTCTGCTTTCTAAATATATTTTCATCAATTTATTCATCGATTTTTCTTCTCCTATATATAGGTATATAGGTATATAGGTATAGAAGTATATTATTTTCATTTATTTCTATATTATACTAGGTATAATTGAATGATATTATTACAATTATTGATATATCATCCTCGTGCTAATCAATTGTTCTTAAATCGTATAGGTACCTGAATATAAATATATTATTTATTTACGTATGTATAAAATTAAACTTGAGGCAATTCGACACATATTGAGATGAATAAACAGCTGTTGAATTTTTTTTTCTTTTTTATACTATATGTATAAATGCATACATCGATTATATATATATATACATTTACATGCTTATTATATATCACATCGTTGCGCGGGACGACGAATCGCATCGGGTTCGGTTTAAGAAACCCGTTACCAACTTGTGAGAGATACATGATTATTTAGCAAGAGCATCAATTGGGACATCGGCATAACATTCTGTTGGTAAATCATTGCCGCGCCGTCATGAGCCAGTATATACATATACATATACACAAATTACACATACATGAATGAGGCAACGTGCCGCGTGTAACCAAAAAGAGGAAAGGAAAAAAAAAAAAAAAAAGAAAAAGGAAAAGGAAAAGAAAAGACAAGAGTAAAAGAAAGAGAGAGAAAGAGAAGGAGGAGATTTCAGAGGCGCCGATCAACGACACGCATAACACGGAAGTTAGAATCACTGCACATATCGCGTGGTAGATATCGCGTACAATATATATATATATATATATAAACATGCGGATTATAGTATTATGTTACAAGAAAAACGAACGAAATATTTCTTCATTCGTGTATATAATTAATTAATTGATTTAGTTATTTATTTATTTATTTATTTATTTATTTATTTGTTACTTCCTCATAAAAATAAAATAAATAAGAAAAAAAAAAAAAAAAAACTGTTCGATTTCATTCAAATTCAATAATTAAAAATAGATTATGTTGTAGACGATTAAGATAAGAATGGAACAGAGAAAAAAATAAAATAAAAACTCACGATTTATTTATTTATGATTTTAACGAGAAATAAATCACTCGTTACAAATTGAGATCTATATAGAAGTGAGACTTTCTTCGCGAAACTTTCACCGTGGCCGATATGCTACGAAGCGATACGACGACACGACATGACACGGAGTATTCGTCATTATATAGTAGTCATCATCGACGTATCTTCGGTTCATAGAGAGTTCAAAGAACCTTTTCTTATTATTATAATTATCAACAGTTGTGCTAAAGTAGAAAATTTAGAATCGAAATTTATTCTATATAGGTACTTATAGAATCTATAAAATATAATATAAAGTATAGATATCGCGGATCGTGAAATTTAGAAGAAGAGGAAAAAAAATAATAATAATAATAATTGATTATAAATATGTGTAAAAGATTATTTCTCTGTATTCGAATTGAATATCAAAAGACTAACAAACGTGATGAATAGAAAACTACAGCAGTACCTACATAGAATAGAATAGAATAGAATAGAATAGAATAGAATAAAATAGAATAGAAGAAAATAGAAGAAATCAGTTCAGTGCAACGTACGACGATATGAGAACCTGTACCAGTGTAGTGCACGGGCACGGGCACGGGCACGGGCACGAGCGCGTTCCGCGTACCATTAAATTACATTACATATACCTATACGTACGTATGTACAAAACTATATGTATACGCGTCCGGCTTCGAGGTTTTAAGAGTTTCCTAATTATACAAGAGTTTCAAAACCTCGTGGTCGTTGTCAGTCGACGAACTAATACAGAGATAAAGTAAAGTGAAGTTAAAAAAAAGACAAAATGAACATACATACACACTAGTATAGGTATACGGTATTACATACGCGGAGATTTTCATACCTGCACCTATATAACAACTTGCAACACCTCTTATAACTCGCGGTGTATTACAATATATACGGTGATCTTTAATAGTCTCTCTGCAGTATGTATACAGGGAATACGATAAAATAATAATAATAAATGATATACTGATTGAATTATTAAACAATTGATATTATATGAATGAAAATGATATAAAATAAAATGAAAAAAACAATAAAAACAAAAACCCCAAGTTTGAAATTATTTCTAAATCATTAGAATTTGTAATAAAAAGGTATCGGTAATTTATTGCTTCAAGTCTATAGATATAATATAACGTTAGTTTGTTACTCGAAGCGAACGCGCGGAATGTGAGTTGTTAGCTTTGATTTGGCAAGAGTCTAGATAGTAGGTATAAAGACTCGATATTATACACGCCTCTGGCGTTCAACAATATGACGTCATCGAGGTCTAAGTACAAATTCTCGCATTTACCCTGATACATGATATATATATACATATATATGTGAAAGAAACAAAAATAATCCTAATGTAAATGAAATAAATTATTTTTCGTTTTAGATTTTAGAATTTGTTATACTCTTACCTTCCTTCGTCGGCGAAAACAAATTTCCGTAATTTCAGGTCACGTAAAACAACGCCGTTTTCATGACAGGTTGAAACGGCCTTGGCAGCTTGTCTGAACAGTCTGCGAGCCTCCGGTTCACGTAGTCGTCTCCTTGCTCTAACGTAGGCGTGAAGATCACCGTGATGACCCTCGAGTAAAAGGTACCTTCGTCCACCGGGGGCATCAACTACACCAGCTACACCACTAGCAGCGCCTGTACCGTCTAGACGTAAATGAGCTTCGAGAAGGGCCTGACCTCCCTTATCACCCATTGTCAATGCCTGCGTAAAACGAAATTTGAAGAAATATGAATTTTTATTTTTTATTATATTATATATTTATTTATTCATTCTTTGTTGATCGGTATTAAAGGCAGGGTTAAATCGAAGCTACCACATCTTTTCTTGCAACAACTTGGGTCAATTCTTGCCCAATTGTTAACGACTGTGCAGCAACTTCATTGCCCGAAGGCGATGTAACGAAATAGATATAGGAGGGAGTTGAGGAAGAAGTAGAGAGATAATAGCTAGTTGTGTCCTACGTATGTATGTATGTATGTATTTATTAATGTATATGAGATGTATTACTAAACTATAACTAGGTATAATATTGAAAATAATTTTTATATATAATGCAGAAATATCTTATCTATAGATAAAAGGTGAAGGAAAAAAAAACAATAAAATAAAAATATTCTCCGAAATAATTCAATAAAAATTTCATTACGCGGCTAATCATTATAGTATTATTTAATTGCCGGGAAAAAAAAAAAAATTTGAAAAACAATCCGACCTACATTTTTATACTATGTAAATAAGAATGTTCGTAATAGATCTAATTATGATCATGCTAATCTTTGACGACTAGTGTATTCATTTATTTATTTATAATATATAGTCAAAATCCGTCCTTGCAAAGTCGTTAAGTATCGTAATTAAGGTCACTAATTATTATCATTATTATTAATAATTAAAGACAAAGAATATATGATATGAAAATATAATGTAAATTAATATATATCAAAATTTTCGAAGAAATGTAAGAGAATATAAAGAAAAATATAATGATAGAATATATGTGTAGCAGTTTTTATTTTTTTATTTTTTATGAATAATAATGACGTTTAATCGGGGGATTCGATGAATTATCAGTACAGCCCTGTGTGATCGTTAGGCCATAGTTAATACTCTTGGCAAAGAGATATATAGAATACGACATATATATTTATATATATACATAAATATATTATAGATAAATTAAATATGTGGAATGTATGTGCGTCACTCCTGTCGTTATTTGAATTATTTTTAATTTTAATTTTCACATAATAATTAATCATTAATAGTTAAATCCGCAGATATTAGTAGCTGATCGTAAGAATATAAGATCGATGTTGAATAATCCGCGAGTGGTATTCATCTTGTATAAAATAGATGTATGTATATATATATATATTTATATATGCATACACCTATATACGTATAATCCAAAGTGACGTGTATAATAAGTTGCGGTTATATGAATAATCTAAGCCGGCAAACTTTTAGCCTTGTATTTGTTCGCGAGATGTTGCAAAACGTAGATAATGGTTTTTTTTTTTTTTTTTTTTAATTTTATTTCACTCTTTTTCCTTTCTTTCTTCGTATACATTTATGTACCTATGTAACCTATGGTATACCTAATTATTGTATGAAAGAAAAAGGGGAAAAAAAAAATAGAAAATAGAAAATATTTTCAATATTATAACGATAAGAATAGTAATAGTAATAATGATAAATGCTATAGCATGATATGTGATAATTTCGTCATCTGATATGCGCTGCGTAAAATATTGTCATCGTCTAATCTCGTTATTGAGACCGGAAATGATTATCGGTAATTTAAATCGTCGAACGGTCCGCCTAGTCATACATGACAAATTGAAATTGAAATATCTATGAAATATAGTGCAATAAGTGGTTGAAAGACCTAGTCGTAAGTATGAAACGAATTTCCCCCTTCCCCTCCTCCTCAAACGTATATCGGCAATTAGTAGTTATTCCAAACAACGATAATGAGTCAATTGTAAAACCCGTTACTATAATACGTACGATATTACGGTATAAGGTAGATATAATTGTACGTAGTTTACTACATTTATGTGTATCTTAGGATTATAATATTTACCGTAATTTCGTAAAACGATATAGCAACAATATATTATCAACCTAAACCGTAAATTTATATATAATAAATATATATTATATATTGGATTAGATTTATCACCTGACCGTGACTTTCGATTTTTTTTGTTTTTTGATTTTTGATTTTCGCATTATCGCGGGATCACAATCGCGCGTGTAATAATAGCAAAAATTAGAGAAGTGTACGCAATCGCAGAAGAAGAATTATAAAAAAAAACAAAAAAAAACAAGAAAATTTGTAAATGAAATAAAATGAAATAAAATGAAATAAAATGAAATAAAACTAAAAGTAACTAACCTTGGCAACGAGTTGCTGTCCGGTTTTAACATCGACGCATCGATAAAGTGCGCTACCTTCCGCTGGTCCAACAAGCAAAAATCTTTCGCCTAATAAAGTAGGTCCTTGATTAGTAGCTGGTATAGATTCACTGCATGTTGTAAACGGTGGTGTTGAAACAACCGTAGCCTCTTCGTTATTAGCAGTTTTTTGTGCCTGTTGAACTTGTAATTGATTTTGTTGATTCTCATGTTGACCTCTACCTCGTCTTCCTCCTCCACCTCCACCTCCTCCTCTTTCTTCTTCTTCTTCACTACCTCCACCTCCACCTCCTCCTCCTTCACCTCCTCTTTGTTGTTGTAAATTAACAACGATATCCTGTTGTTGTTGATGATGATTATTATTACCATTTTGATTAACAAGAAATTTTCCATTATTTGTTCGCGTCACTTGTAGATGCAACGGATGCTGCCTAGCAACTCTCATATTCGTACGCGTTTAACACGTAAATCACACACTCCCTTTATTTCCTCCTCCTGTTTTATTATATCCTTTCGTGTATGAATAATTTTCTTCAACTCTGATCACAAATTCATTTTATCTGTATTTAATTTATTTTACTAAATCACTTCATCAAAAAAATTTCTTTTTTTTTTTTACTAATCAGTGTATTTTAGGTATCAGGTAACTCGGGTCGTATCAACAATAATATCACTTCATTTATTTATTTATTTATTTATATATATATTTAATTAATTAATTTATTTACTTTATATTTAAATTAAATATTTCTTGTCTCTATCTCTCTATATATATCTCACTTTTAAATTTTCATTTAAATTCTATACAAATAAATCATATAGATGCACTTGTTACAAATTTTATATCAAAACGAAGTACTTCTCTCTGATAGGTATTCGCAAATATCTGTAAAACAAAAAACAGAAAAAAAAAAAACAGATTAGTAACAATAATAATAATAATAATAATGATAACTAAATGAATATGTAACAAATTTTTTTTTTTTTTTTATCATCCACCTACAACGCACTTGCGCAAATCGTAGGCAACTTCGTGGCGCGCGTTTGTCGCTGCGGATTAATGTATATAGATAAATCAGGGGCGTGGTTGTTATATATAAGGGCCCTGGTTTTAATACTGAATGAAAGAAGAATTGATAACCGTATTGCTTTTATACATATATATAGAAGTAAAGAAATCTGACGCAAGGTCTAGAAAATGAATTTGAGAGGGGGGGGAGGGGAGCGGGGGTGGTGAGGGGACAAGGGGAGATAAAAAACACAGTTTTACCGATGATAATCAATAGAAATAATACGTATTAACAATCTATTGAAATATATAAGAAAATAATGAAAATATATGTGAAAAAAATGGTAGACGTTGAGGGGGTGGGTGGGGGGGAGTATGAATATAAAATATTCTTAAGCAATGACGAAGAAAACATGAACAGACGTCGTGGCGAGTACCAGATATCCTTCGATAAGGTCAAAATGGCGGAGATCCGCAACTAAAACTTTGAACATACGTATTTTCTCGATTTATAATATAAGTTTTATATTTATTAACAAATGCAAATGCAAATGCAAAAAAAAAAAACTATATACGATAATAATAATTGCATAATATTTTTAATTACGTTGCGTAGTTTTTTTTTTTTTTTTATTAAAATTGCATTTAAATATTGCATTGATATGATATTATTTGTAATTTACCTCGCAATGACGATCGGTATTTAAACTAAAACACATCTGTAAGCAGCTATACTGACGCAATGAAATGAAATAAATAGTAATAAAGATCGGAGGGTCACGCAACGTTATAATTATTATTTATTTTTTTTTTAAACCCCCTTTGGTAAAATTCTATTAAATTTATTCACATTACTATTCGGTTTTTCCCTAACTCATATCTCTTCCTCTTCTTCATCATTTCTTAGTAAGTCTTTTACGTAGAAGGTATATATCGATCGACTAACGTAGATAGGTAATACGTGGTACGCTTACGTGTCAAACTAAACACATCCAACCGAACGTCCAATCAGTCAGTCAATCACAATTCATTCATTCATTCATTCATTCATTCATTCATTCATTCATTCGTTTATTTATTTATTGCTTATACGTCACGATTTCAAATACTAATGCTAATAATAATAATAATATTGATAATGATAATCAAACTAATTCGTACCTTTAATGTACTATTTTCTTTCTTTCTTTATACAGTATAATCAATCGCCAGTTGTTCCTGAACGGGGGTTAAATCGTTCCAAAGTGGTATCACCGTCACAAAAATAATTATATGAGAATTTATGAAAATATTGAAAAACAATATTAAATTTTTCATATATACTCTTTTAATAAGAACTTGTTTTTATTATTTATTACGGTTGCACGGGTTGATTGTTGATTGTTGGTCTTGGTATTTATTTACTTTAATATTATTTTATAGATAAAAAAATAAAGTAAATAATGATAATAATAATAATAATAATAGGATGTAATTATTTAACAATCCCGTGTTAATTATATGGACGGACCCAACTTATGGACCGGCCTCCGCTCAGAAACTACAGCAGCAAAGAAACGTGAATTTATTTTGGCACTTCATTGTGCTCAGTTATTTGTACTACGACGTTCGAACGTAGACTGAAATGAGAAAAATTTTTCTAACCATACATCACCGGTCGCGAACGAACGAACGATATGACTTCGTCACTGAATATGCTTATGCGCAACATTCATAGCGCAGGTATATTATATGCGCATGCGCATGCGCATGCCACGACGAGAGGAAATAATATTATAAAACCATATGGTATTGGTACACGTGTATATACACACGTGAGCGTAACGTATTAGTGTGTACAATTACATTGTACATTGTACACTGTACACTGTATACACGAGGGTTATATTACTGCCGGAACAAACGTGACGTTTCAAACAGCGTCGATTTTACAAAGGCGGGAAGTTGAAATATACGACATAAGTTTGTATATTTACCGTTCATGGCCAATATGTACTATTTTCGTAACTGTTAAAACTTATAGTTAAGTAAATTGAATAGAAAAGAAATGATTAAGAAACGAACGAACGAACGAACGAACGAAATAAATTATAAAAAGATTAATCTAGATAACATTTTTTCAGACTACATACCTTCTCTCAAATTCGATTTAAAGAACAATCGAAAAGAAAGATATATTCGCGAAAGACAAATAATTATCTACTTCTTTACTTTCCCTAATGAGTTCAGACGTGGCAATGAGATTTTATGTACCGAGGGTCGTAGGCAGGTGCCTCTTTACACCACCTACGCGTAATATATATATATATATTGAATTTTGCACCGCTAACGCCGACGCAACGCAACACAACGCAACACAACGCAACGCAACACAACCCAACGCAATGCTACGCGACGCTGTGACTGATCTTACCTTCGGTTGCACGCAATAATTAACGAATGGTGCAAGATCTTTGTGCAATTCTAATTAGCACCTTGATCTTAAGGAAATGAGGCCGTTGTTAGAACTATGCTTATACTTTATACATACGTATGTATATATGTATTACGTATATATATTTATTTCAATATTTTTTATTTATCATTAAATACTAAAAAATAGAATAAGAAACATGAGAAGAAAAGAAGAAAATGATTCTAATTAATATTAATGATTAATTTTTTTTTTTCTTTTCTTATCTAAATTTATAGATTTATTTTGCAAAAATGTTAGGACACGCGTTTATTTTATACTCTTATATTAAATACGACTCATCGTGTACACACTGTACACACTGTATAAGCAATATATTAACAGGGAATCTAGCCTGTTATCTGCTGATAATAAAAGAACAGAAAATCTACATTTTGAATATCAGAAAAGAAAAATAAAGAAAAGATAAAAATTAGGGAATAAGGGAAACCGGAACTTCTAGACCGGAAGTTATAACGATTATATATAAAAAATAAATAAAAAAATAAATAAATAGATTATATATATATATATATATATATATTTATCTATATCTAAGGACGTAACTAAATAGGTATTGCATGTATTTTATTCATGAGATATCGAGGTCTGTACTAATTGTAAAAATATGAAATAAACGTGTGTACATTGTACGCAATTGACAAATATCTATATAAGTATATGTGATTGTGTATAGGTATGGGTGGTGTGTTTGTACCAACCTACAGTTATATACCTATAGACGTGACAAAACGTGAAAACTGGCGTGTAGTATACGTCACACACGGCGCAGGGGATCTCGAAATAGAAAATTGCGACATACTGCCTCGTCGACGGGAGAATCGTCTGGTCGACTATAATACGCGAATATAGTGAATATGTATATACTAGTTATAAGATAGAGGTAAATACTGTACGGTGTGTATATTACACATATAGTTTTAGTTCAAGACCCCGAAGAAACTGAGAGATGTATTTTAAGATTTCATCTCTCGTTTCGCAATCTTTTCTTAATTTTTTCTTTTTTTTTTTTTTTGCATAAAATTCTTTTTCCGGAAATGATGCGAAACGAAATAACGACATAAATAAATGAAAAAAATATATATTTGTATGATATATAAATTTCACACATGTATATATATATATATATATGTGTGCTTTAACGTTTGTCGAGTTTAAATGACCTCGAACGAGGTTAACGTGGTTACCCACTGTTACCTATATACATATACATATACCTACACATATACATATTAAAAAAAAAAAAATATTCTTGCGAAATAAGCTTCTGGCCCGTGAGAGTATAGGTAAGGTACGCAGGCATGGCAGGGCGAGCACAGCTCAACGACATAGGTAGATATAGAGATCTTTTCTCTCGTATAGTTAACCGACAACCGCATGATTACAACCTTCGAACTCAATACATCGCGATGATATGATTATGAATTTTCATTGTCATATAGATAATTTTCAGTAATACATAATTCTATATTTTATATATATATATAAAAAAAAAAAGAAGAAAAACGAGAGATATAAATAATATGTATAACAATGAGCAAGTTAGGATTGAAAATTGTTCATGAACGGTGGAGACACCGCGCCGATATATAGTCACATTATATATATATACGACTGTTCGCTGCAGATACGAAGCAGTGCAGCAAACTCCTCGTCGTTAAGCACCTGGTCTAACACCTGGCCTAAGATTAATACCACTGAGCTATTACCTCAAGGCAAACTATAAGGACGAAGAAATAATAATAATAATAATAATAAT
Organism: Tenthredo notha; assembly: GCA_914767705.2. Taxonomy (NCBI): domain Eukaryota; kingdom Metazoa; phylum Arthropoda; class Insecta; order Hymenoptera; family Tenthredinidae; genus Tenthredo; species Tenthredo notha. Next base: position 5,278,183 of record OU611921.1, on the reverse strand, counting down.
TTTACGATTATGATGACGTGAATTAATTATCATTTTTTTATAATTCTTCTTTTTCGAGATTATAATAATAAATATAAAAAAATAAGAAAATAATGAAACGGGTAAAATTTCAATTTTTTCACATTTTTTTTTATCTCAATCATTTTTAAATTATCGCAAAATATAGACGCCGATATATATGCTCATCGTTTATCTTCACCCCGGAATATATACTATATCCTGCAGCATTTCCGCCGTTCTTTCCTATTTTTTTTTTTTTTTTTTTCTTCGTTCTCCTTATTCTTTCTCTCAGACTCCTGCGTCAGCCGGTTAGCATCCTCTTTCTTATCCGCTTTTTCCCTAATAGTATAGACCCTTGCCCTTTGATCCTCGGATGAGCTACCCATGCAGCAGACAGCTGCCAAAGGTACAAACTACCCGCGTAGATAGAAATTAGATGTAGGTACTAGTATTCAAGGAATACATTATGTATATTAGAATAGAAGAATACTATTTTTTTTTTTTTTTTTTTTTTATTTGCGGCGACGTGGATTTCTATTCATTATTTCTGACCTAATGAGACTTTGTCTCGTAATTTGTCTAGCTGAAGAAATATAAATATATATTATATACACACGTATGTATGTATGTATGTATGTATGTATGTAAATGATGCGCGAGTAAGGTTAAACGTGGCTTTTTGTAAAATAGGTAGGTATATATTATAACAGTGAAGTTAACATACGATTATTATAATATAGTTAAAGCATCGTTGAATAAACGGTATATAGATTTAAAAGAGAATTGAATTGCGAATATGTCGAGTCGTGTGTGAGAGAGAGAGAGAGAGAGAGAGAAAGAAACGAAAAACAAATGACATATTATTTCCTAAGACTAAAGATTGCGTCATTCTTTAGTTAGTCTTTGGTCGAGGCAAAGTCGCGGAGCTTGGTACAGATGGCCTTCCTTAAGGCCGTCAATCGTCATTTCGCTAAACTTCATGGTCCCCCCTAGAAAACTTCTTATACCGATTCGCGGACCCGTATTTGGCGCACAAAAAAAAAAAATTAAAAAAATTATTAATTTTAATTCATATATTATATATATTATATACTTGAATCATAAGCTATGTATATGTAATATATAAAATCTATACCTATATTATTGTAAAAATGTATTATTATAATATTATGACATTGGCAATACTTTGGTATATTATTATATTATATAGTATATAAATCGCGGTACACGCAATCTGTGACAGATTAAAGTCAGACAGTTCTCTGTCTGTATCGAGACTATATAGACGATATGTACATATATTATATATATATATATATATATAGGCGAACGCGTAAGAAAATAATTGCGTAATACTCGTCCCACAGTGTGGTATATAAAACTGATTCAGAGATCTGGTATAAATAAATAAACATTAAATTTCAATATATATATATATATATATATATATCTATAGATTTTGCAAAGTTAAAGAAACTAGAAGCCGCGCGTTTAAATAACCGTCAACTTCTTTTCGTATATATACCTAAATACATATCTAACGTATTTTTATACGTATATACATAGGTATATATATATATATCGGCTAGGAACCATTTATTTCGGAAGGTCAAGGCGTTATATACTAGTTTTTTTTTTTTTTCATCTTTTTTTTTTTCGTTCGTTGTTTTCAATACATTTACATATATTCAAAAAAGACTCATGTACCTACTTCTAATAAAAATTCAACGATTTTAAAGATCGAATTTCATTAATTTTGCTTCTTCTTCTTCTTCTTCCTTATAAGGTAAAATAATGTATAATGTATACGAGATTGGCGTATAAATTTACAATATAATTGATAATTTGATACATTTAGTTTAAGAAAGAAAATAAAAAAAAAATACTTCAAACGTCAAACGTTCGTTTTTTTTTTTTTTAATTTTTAATTTTTTTTATATATATATTAATCATGACGATCGTTAAATTTGTCCTCGGTTATCGCAAGCTGTTTCGCAGCAATACGTATGTGTATATCTCGCGCGACACCGCGAACCTTATTCGGCTAACGAAACGAAACCAAGATGGCTGAAGATATTATACACAAACGATTTATAGATCTAATAATTTTATAGGGTATATACGTTATATATATATATATATATATGTATATATATATTAACGAACTATATCGAGAAAAGAACAGAGAAAAGAAAAACTCTAAAAGAAAATAACTAAAGCCTACATAGTTTTTTTTTTTTTTTATTATATTTCTTCTCAAATTCAATCGAATGAAATTCTTATCCTAATATATTATAATTACCAATGTGTGTCTACCTGTGATGAAATAAGAAAGAAAGAAAAAATTCTAAAATATTGTTTTCGCGATAAGAAATTATAGATAATGATATTATACGTATATTATATTAAAGATAAGAGATTGGTTCTTTCTTTTCTTTTTCTTTTCTTTTTCCTTTTTCTCTATCGTGATTATAATATACGTTACCGTAAAATAAACCTATGATAATAATTATCACATCCTTCTTTATTATACTTAGCGATTGAAATAATTCGATATAATTATAAATATATATATAACCGTTATATAATATACACCTATGATAGGTGATACTGTGTATAGAATAATATTTGTCACTTTTATATATTATATATAGTATATATATATGACACGTGTTTTATTAATACAATATCTAGATTATTAAATTATTTGGATCATTTTCCATTTTTATGGAATTTAGAAGAAAAAAAAAAAAAAACATAGAGAGAGAAAAAAATAAAGAAAAAATTAATTTAACAAATGTAAAAAATATTCAATGATTTAAATTGGGTAAAATTATTACTGCAATGCGCAGGGTTACCGCACAAATAACCTTGCGAAGCCTGACCTAGCTCCACTTATTAAACAACACCGTTTAGTACTCGATGTTTGAAAATCTATAATAAAAAAAGATATAAGAAAAGAAATAAATAATAATAATAAGAAGAAGAATAAGAAAAACTTGATTAAAATTGGTATATATAATATATATATATATACATTTATGTATTATATATTAATTAATTTTTTTTTTTAGGAATTTCTAGTCAAATATTATCATAACAGGGATTATACATATATACATTTATGTGTGTGTATATATATATACCTATATATATATATATATATTGATCGTTATGCGATTTTAAAACAAGATAATTATTTCACCGTATATCATACTTATAGATAAACGTCACGAAATTATTTCTAAATCATTATCCCTTTATCATTGATATTTGTTAAGTAAATGAAACGCGATTTGTTAATCACGATAAAAACCTTGCTTCGCGAAACGGTAAATGAAAATAATAACGTATATATAGTTATAATGTTAGACCCGGAATAGAAGTTAGATAAACAAAATCTGTACGCAGTTATTAACATTCATTGTTTATTTACATAAACAAGACAAAAGAATTAATTATCCTTTAATCAAGATCGAAGTTCTTACTTATATCGTCTTAACTTAATTTCAGAATTTTTTTATTTTTTTATTTTCTCATATTCAAACAGATTATTTATGTATATATAGGTAGGTATAGGAATCGAATAGATGCAAATCCTACGCGTGTGCCTTCCTCGATGATCCGATAAACAGGTATATAGGTAGATACGTATAATATGAACAACAACAGCTGCGTAAAATGAGCTTGGAATAAAAAAAAAAAAAAAAAAAAAATGGAAAAAGGAAAGAAAAATGAAAAAAAGGTATATATGTACGCGTTGGCGTTTGCCGTACGCCATCATCGTTCTATACATACAACTTATATATATACCTATACTATATCCATGTATATATACTATATATATATAATACATGTTATAAATTAATATCTATATAGGCATTAATATATGCAGTGTATGAAATTACGTCATGTATGTACTATATATACAAAAGTGCGAAGATGAACGAATATATGCCGGCATGGGCACCCTAGCTGACCATATCACGTGACCCCCCTCTCCCCCCCTCACCCACCCGAACAGTCAAGGCTTAGGATTGCCCAATTTATCTGCAAATTTTTTGGTATATATCTATAGATATATATACATGCGATAGATCTGCGAGGTCGATTGATTACGATAGCGCGTTATTATATATGAGATCTTCCTCAATCACTTTATATTATTATTATTATTATTAATTTATTTGAAATCATAGAATTGATCGGAAGAAAAAAAAAAGATGAATCGTTTTGATGTTACGCATGTATAGTATGTATTATATTATATTATATTATACACCATGTAATTATATATAAATATATATGTATATGTATAGCTAACGATAATTAAAATCCAGTTAGTGCGAGATCGCGATGTCGAAATTGTAACATCGCGATGCACGCATCAGACCTCAACTTGTCACGTGCGAACTGACCAATAATACATGTAATACATAAAAATACAATACATATATATATATATATACATAATATATATCGTTACATATCATTGCGGTTTCCCGCACTTTATCTCACGGATTATCATATAATAATATAATAATTGTTTATATAATTGTTCGAGAAACCCAATAGGGGATATTAGTATACATGAAATTTGTTTGTTTCTTTTTTTTTTTTTTTAGTTTTGTTCTGACATCATTTTTACTCCAACTTTAATCATCGGATAATGAAAAACGCGTACTTGTATATTGCATACATAGATAATGAAAAAAAAACAAATCATATTATAGATAATATATATATATATATATATATATTCGTATATGAATAAATATATTGACCGTTTATATATACATATATGTATAAGGTCACATCCCGGAAATCGCGTCACTGCAGGAGGAGTAGCTAGCTTCCGTCTTTAGATATGCACCTACTCTCGTACTATTATAACGTATATACATATGTACAGTCATTTATGAAAATACTATTACACATATATATAATATAAAGTTTTGAATATATATATATATGTATACCATATAGAATGTGGAATTATTCAAGTATGACGTATCATAGTGAAATAACGTTGATTACTCTATTATACCTCTACGTCATCGCAACTCGTAGGCTAATAACTGCGAATTTCTTTCGTCATTCACTTTCTTGTTACTAATTATTTATTATCATCATATACAAGGAATAACGCGAAATATTCATTTTACAAAATCATTTAATTAATGAATTCGACGATTTTAAAAGCCAGTTCATCCATCCATTCATTCATTCATTCATTCATTCATTCATCAATGAAAATGAAAAAAAATAAAAAATCATTCTCGTAAGATACAATTTCTAAGATCGACTGTACAAGTTTTACAACCCCATGTCTGGCAACCGTCTCTAGGTTCAATATCTCCTTATGTAGAGATAATATATATATATACCTATATACTATGTATAAGAGGTATACATATGCCTAAATCTAGTACCTATATATGAAAATGTTTAGAAGACGGAAATGGGGATCTGCCTTTCCGGCTTTCGAGTTTCTGAGTTTTCTAGTTTTCTAAATTCTTCGACATATCCGGTTGCCGATTTAGGGCTTTGGGGTTTTAGGTTTAAGGTTTTAAGACGTAGATCTGTACGCCTTATTGTCATGAGGGGGTGGGTGTAGTTTCATTATTTGAACCGCATGACTTAGCTAGAAATTTGAAATTTGAACACCCTAAGCGCCACAAGTTCCTCTATACAATTTTTCTACAAAAGAAACAGTATGGTATACATACATAATACTAAAAGAACGAAACTGCAGCTGCACTGCAGAATATACATACATAGGTATATATCCATTGCAGAGTCCTAAGACTGACTGGATGGCTATATAACAAGACAGGATGGGACCAAAGTAGGTATAAGAAGGAAGTGGACGGAAAAATATTTACCCTTTTAAATTATATACGGAAAATCCGGAAACGTTAACTATTATTGGTCCTTTATATAAAAACCTGTGTAGTTATACCGTATTTTTTTTTTCTCTATTTCAAATACCCAAAACCCTAAGCAAAATAGCCTTTATAGGTAAACGAGAAGAAAAATCTATACGCATACAGATTACGGGATTTGACCTGAAGCAAAAAGGAAAAAAAAAAAAAAAAATCCTCGAGGTTCGTAGAGACGAAATTTTATTAATAATATATCTTTACGTGTCAGACTTGATCGTCACGTATACCCTTACTGAACCTTGAATTACATTACGTAGGTATATCATAATTATTTTATTTTTTTTCTTCATTTTAGTTTTCTTTTCGCGATTTAAATTCGGCTATAAATTGAATATATATATATTTATATTGATGAGATAAAGAAGAAAAGAATCATTAACTTTATTTTTAAACGATTATAAATTAATGAATGAATGAATTATTTCCCGAAATAACTAGCTATGCATTAATTTCTTTCGTAAAAATGACATTTTAATATATAATAATAATAATAATACATAATATGCGATATACTCTACTTAAGGTTGCGATAAGCTGCGGGGACAGGATGTTGAGTACGAATAGTTATACATATATGCTAACTCAGCGTATAATATATGTATGTATGTAGGTATGTGATATATATGACTATATAGAGACAGGATTTCGGCATATTTGATGACATGACCGTGATGATAGATAATTGCACGAAACTGCGTAACACAGTGATGATTATACGCGAATGTGTACATACATATATAGTAGATAAGCATTCGCAAGTTTCTGTATATGCGGTATATACATATGTGTGTGTGTGTGTGTGTGTAGGTAGAAAATATAACGAAGGGTGTCATCATATTACGATTGCCACCGATTTCCCAATACCGCGAGTAAACGCAATATATATACACACACACACACATATATAAATTTATATATATATATAATATACACGAAAAGGTCGTGAATAAAAGAGCTTTGGCATTTCCTGGGATCAAAGTCAGCTGGCACATTGTTGCCCACACCATAATACTATCAGAGATAACATTTCTCTGTATATACAGGGTGGTCCATTTTAATTTACGCAGGCGAATATCTCGAAAACTAACAGTTATACAAGAAAAAGTTTCATACAAAACTTAAAGGGTTTCGAGGGGGAAAGATAATGTTGATATGTGTTGACTTGTGGACTTCGCCAATTCCGAGATTTCGCAAGTAACTCCCGATTTTAGATAGGGAACACATGTTTTGGTTGGGGGCAGCTGATAGCGAGAACAAAGACTCATTCAAATACGAAAGCAAAAAAAATTAGAAAAAAAAAAAATTTGCAAAACAAATGGAAAAAAAAAATTTCGCGAATTTTTTCTTTCAATAAATTGTTTTCTTGTCCCCAGCCTTCGAACACATTAATTGTTTATCACTCTCGCTTAAAATATTTCTCGCCAATTTTGAAATTGGAAAGTTTGAATGTACCAGATTAGTAAAAAAAATTCGTAGATCAATAACACACAGCTTATTTCGGACTCAAGAGTGATAAACAATGAATGTGTTTGAAAGCTAGAGACAAAAAACAATCTTTTGCAAAAAAAAAAAAATTCGCGAAATTTTTGTTTCCAATTTTTTTTGCAAATTTTTTTTTTTCAAATTTTTTTTGCTTCCGTATTTGAATGAGTCTTTGATCTCGCTATCAGCTGCCCCCAACCAAAACATGTGTTCCCTATCTAAAATCCGAAGTTACTTGCGAAATCTCGGAATTGGCGAAGTCCACAAGTCAACACATATCAGCATTATCTTTCCCCCTCAAAACCCTTCAAGTTTTGTATGAAACTTTTTCTTTTATAACTGTTAGTTTTCGAGATATTCGCCTGCGTAAATTAAAATGGACCACCCTGTATAAGTGTACATGCATCTCTGTACCTTATTTTTATTATTATTATTATTATTATCACGACTCACGTAGACCGCGTGTCAGGAGTCACGTATTGTAATTTTAATTAATGCATCGACCAGGAGAATTTCGCTTGCACCAAACTGCAATCATTATACAGATTCTGGATTTAAGAATGAATTTATTTTATCAACATTTACTGAATTCGCGATATCGTTGGTTTATTTTTTCCTCTTTTTTCTTTTTGTCTTTCATCATTTCCTTCTGTTCGTTTAATTATACGATATAATGTCGAGAACTATAGTAGTTTTTGCATTGTTTTTTTTTTTTTTTATCAAAATTATACAAATATAAATATGATTGTTATTTCAGTTTTATTTTACTATAGTATAATACTGGAGGGAATTGAACAAATTTTTTTGAGGAAGTCGGGGAATAAAAGCAAAGCAAAGCAAAGAAAAAATAAAATAAAATAAAATAAAGGTGATGCATCCAAGATCGTTACTGCAGCTGACGACAGCCACAACCGCACGTAGCCTATAATGTATGACTGTATATATCTCTAGTCAAACATCTGTCGGTTAACAACTGAGAGAGAAAGATTACAGAAAATAGAGAGAAAGAGAAAGAAACGGTTTATTACGTTCTTCCCTTTATGTAGTTTTCGACCTAAGGAAAGTCGAAAATTTTCTGGTCTGTCACGCGCACCTTGAAGAAGGTATATATAGGTAGATGGGTATATACCTACCCAACACCTGCGGATAGAGACGGTTAATTTCAAATTTTTGGTATTTATTACCTGGCGCATAGATTCGTTTCTCTATCCCTAGAATAACCGATAAGATGGTATAAATTTTCCAAAAATGAGATAAAAAAACGAAAGAAAAAAAAACTACAAGAGGCGTGATTAATTTTCTATATATATATACATACAGGTGCATACTATTTTCTAAACAAAAACGAAGAATTCTGACGAATTGTATATATATATATATTTTCTTTTTTCTTTCTTTTCCTATTTCTAATTTTTATCAAAATTTTTCTATCCGGTTTAATGGTATAAGCTGGTATATATATATATATACATATATGTATAGTGTATACCTATATATTACCATGAATGACAAATGTCTTTGGTCCCCTACATCCCACACCTCGACTTAATATGGCACACGCACCTTTTACCAATATTATATACATTTTCCTCACTTTTTGAAGGAAAAAGATCGAATTTCATGGTATATACCTATACTACATACCCATGACTAATATATAATATGAGAGGCACGTGCAGACTTTTGCAGGGTCTTTTATTCGGTTATGTACAAATTGAATCTGGGCTATATGCAATATATATATGTAAGTACTACCTTCAAGTATAATACCTACCTATCTACCTATAATAACACATACCTATATACACTTTACGCAATATTGCAGAGATCGTCGCAATCAGATGAGTGAATGATTACGTAGATAACATAAACTAAAATGAAACTATTTATTTTTCTATTCTAAGTATATATGTGTATAAGTATATAGAGAAGAGAGATGAGTTTGACATGAAATTTTTTGATTTTTTTTTTTTCTTTCTTTCTTTTATTTTGTTTTATACGTTATTTCGTCAATCTTTAGGATATTAGAAAACTAAATCGTTAAGAATAATGATTTTCTTTTCTCATTTACACTACATACAGATTAACCTTCGCTTATTGCAACAAGACTCGTGAATCATTGTTCTAAAGAAGAAAATATAAATAAAAAAAAAACTAGAACCAAATAAAGAAAATCTACAAGGTGTATATCATTTCATTTTCTTCAACACCTCACCTTAGATTTTTTTAATATATTACGATGAAAAAAAAAAAAAAAAGAAGTGAGTCATTCGCTCCGATAATGATAGCGAGTCATCAAACGTAGATATATGTTGATTTAAATTTTTATTCTCTCATATGATTTGTTCTACGAAATTGAGTATTATAGTTATAATCTGCTATATCCCAAGTGAGCCTTGATCATTTCCTGTTCAAGGTAGATAGAGATATTGCAAGAATTTGAATGAAAATAAAATATTTCAAAATTAACTTATATCGATATCTCAATCCATACTATTTTATTTCTTGGCATTGAATATAACGTGAATGAGTCCACACCCTGTCTATAATATACTTACATACATGCATTGATTTTTCGCGATTGTTTCAAACTTATTGACATATAATTTTTTTTGTTTTCTTTGTCTCTAATTCTTTTTCTTTTTTGTCTTTTTAATTTGTTTGTTTTTTTTTTCTTTAATTTATTATTTAAGCCCCACTTGTGTCCCCGAAGTTAGTAAATCGAAGGCTGCGACTATCTGGGTCGCGGACACCGCGAATTATCTCAATCCTTCCGTTCAACGGGCTCTCTTAGCTATATACGTGCTGTTGGCAAATCTCCTTTTTTTTTTCTACTCTTTTTATTCGCTTCTTTTTCTTTATTTTCTTTGTTTTTACGGTACATCGATATACCGCGCCGCAACCAACATTCAGTCCCTGAATATGATTATAATTCTAATACCTAGGTGGCACCACGAGTCTCTCTCAGAACGATGTGAAACATCGCATTACATATATAAAAAAAGAAATTGTCGCTCCTTATCACCAGTTCTTTTTTTATTTCTGTCTCTCTCTCTCTCTCTTTTTCTTTCAAATATCTCTTTTAATTATTTCCCTGTAATTAATGATAAGAATTTGCACTAAAAAAAAATCTAACGGAAGCTGAATTCTCAGTCTCATAATCGCATCGTGCAATACGGTCAAAAGGAACCCTGCACCAACTCGTGTCTCGTCTCTCATCTCCTGTGTGGCAAAATGTCATTGAGCGAGTCGTCGGTTGTATCAATTAGTGAAACGGAAACAGTCTTATGTTCACGGGTGAAAGATAAAACGGATCCGGGCGCGTGTAGGCACGGAAATTTTATAAATTATTACCAATTTCACCCCGCAGAAGAACGGCTACATCAACTTCCGCGAGGCTTATGGCACGCTGACGAATTATCCGACCGGAAATACGTCGGTATAGATGTTGGCTGTAACGCGGGGGTGACTATCATACATTCTATACCGCACTATATACATTTATCTGAACAGCTGCCACTTTTTTTTTTCATTTTTTCCCTTTTTTTCTTTCTGTTTTTTTTTTTTTTGCGTTTTATTGGTCGCAGTGCCACCTGTCGGTACATACGACTGTACGACATACTAAACTGTTCTATCGACTGTGAATAATTTTCTAATATGATTATATATATAATATATACATTTTTTTATTTTTTTTTTTTCAGGACCTGACACTAGCGTTGTACGATTTTTTGTCCGAAAATCTCAACCACGTGGATGTCTCGTTGCTAGGTATTGACCTGGATCCAATATTGATAAAAAGAGCAAAAGAGAGTCTGGATAATTCGTATGAAATTTTAAAACGCGATGTTGTTTATAACTGCTTTGATTTTATGTCAGATGAAAAGAGGCGAGAGATAATTGAAGAATATTTAATAATTAAAGGACGGAATTTATTCGACGTAGCATTCTGCTTTTCTATAACAATGTGGATACATTTAAACCACGGTGATTTAGGATTAATTAAATTCCTAAAATCAATATGCGAAAAGACTCGTATTATAGTAGTAGAACCACAACCTTGGAAGTGTTATAGAAACGCTTGTAGACGTATGAGACGAGCGAATTTCGACAATGTTCCAAATTTAGATAATCTCAAATATAAAGGAGATATGGAAAAACATCTTGACGATATCCTAAATGGTCCCGAATGCAGATTCGAAAAATTAATCGAAACCGAGTGCAACGAATGGGGAAGAAAATTGTTAATTTATAAAAAAAGACTGTAATATATGATAACAAATAAAAACTTTTTTTGTTTTTATAACTATAAAACATATTTTTGTTTTATTTATCGTTGTGTGAAAGCTATTGTTTAATTAAATCTAAATATCGTATGAATATTATAAAATTTATTTATAAAAATCGTAAATTTAATATCGTGGATAGTATATCGTATAGAAGCCAATGGCGTAAACGCGTATTATTAAAGAAGAAACTATATAACATGAATTCGGCAAGCAAGGTAAGCGCATCTCGATACCTAAATATTTATCAAATTTTACTATATTTCCCGCCAACTAACTCGGACACCATAATTTACGGCCGATTTACCAACCCCCATTTTTTCAACCCTGTACACGTCACGTGTTCCCTAGTACTTCCCCCTTGATATAACAGAATCTAACCATAAAGCCATGGAACTCGAGAGCGGACAGAAGGTTAGGTTATTAACTTGATTTCTGTTATTTTAGGTTATGTTACGTATTTCATTTTTCAACGTCTATAATTCCATATAACAATATCAAATAAATAACGAATAAAGTAAACAAAAAAACAGTAATATTTCTATCTTTTAAATATCATTCCTCGATAATGATTATAAACACTCTATCTATCTATATCTCTCTCTCTTTCTCTATATCGACGATAGTTTCAAACGAAAATATCATTACCTATATATATTAGTAACGATAAATTAACTAATAACATTATAAATTATTATTTATTTTTTTTCCCCCTTCTATAGGTCGGTGAAATATTCACTGCGGCCGGTGCGGCTTTCAACAAATTAGGTGAACTTACGATGCAATTACATCCAACGACCGATTCTCCGGCCGGGTAAATTTATTATTCTTTATATTACATGTTAAAAAAAAAAAAGGTATTTTTTTTTTTATCTTTTCATAATAGATAGTTATTCTATATGAAATAGTTAACAAATGGTGTTTAGTAATAGGAATAATAATATATGAAAAAAGAAAAACAAAGTAAAAATAGTAAAAAATAATGAAACAAATTTAATTAACATAGTCGATATGTATTTTGTACACCTTAGTAAATGGACTGACGAAGAAATTGAGATGCTTCGTCATTCTGTAAAAACATTCAGCGAAGATTTGAACAAAATAAGTGAACACATCAAAGGAAGGACGGTGTAAGTGTCTTTTGAGATGTATAAGATATAAGAATAAGAAAGATAAAAAGTATAAAATTAAAAGTATGTTAAGATTTGTTTTTTTTTTTTTTTTTTTTTTTCATAGAGACTAGCTTGATTTCTGCGTCAGTCCTTTTCTCATTTATAATTAAATGATTTCTTCCTCTTTTTTTTCTAACTATATTTTTTAGATCTCAGATAAGGACTACTTTGAAGAAAAAAGCATTCGAAGAAGCTGGTGTACCGATAAGACAACAAGTTATTTCTCAACAACAGCAACAGCAAACTAATGTTCAACAAACTGCTGTATCTACTCAACAACAAACTCAATCTCAAAAACAACAACAACCGACTGGTAATCAAGGGATGATGGGCAAATCAGCTGAAGTTACATTAAATATGTTAAACGCTCCAGAGTCTGAAGTTGACGTCGAAGGTTTACCGGAGGAATGTCAAGTTAAATTGGAATTTGAAGGAGCGACTGAAGAAGTCGCATCTTAGACTATAGGACTGATTAAAGAGTTAATTTAACATTTTTTCTTTCTACTTCTTCTTCTTCTCGAATTGAATTGAATTGATAAATTATAGAATATTTTTATATGTTATAAAAGTATAGAAATCAAATTCTTATAATTGTTGAGTCGATTTAGAAAAAAAAAAAAGAAAACACATTATTCTTATTCTTTATGCAAATTATTGAATGTTTAAACGATATCTACCTACTACATTAAATTCTGACTCTTTTTATTCTTATATTCAATCTATAAGTATTTAGGATAATATTAAATTCTTTATAAATAAATATAATTTCTTTCTACGATTATTATAATGAAAAGAAAAATTTGATTAAAATTTCTTTAGCTGTTTTTTTTTTTTTTGTTTCTAAATAATATAATTAAATATAAGTTTTAGCAAAAAGAAAATATTATGAAACGCAATGTATTAATAAATATTTTGTAAGAAAAAAGAAAAATATACTTCAAAAAAGATAATAAATAATGATTGTAAAAGATTAAACGATTTTCTATTTTTCATGTCCATCTATTATTTGATAATTTGTTAATAATATGAAACAGATTCTCTCTGTTCGTGTTTGATTATTTCATATGAAGGCTCTAGCGAACGTGTTAGAAAAAAATGTAAAAAATTGTTTTTAAAAAAATGATAGTTCAAAGTTTTATAACAATAGATATAGGAATAATTATATATAAACTTTGGAATTTGAACGAAATATGACTAATTCATAGAAACATTTAGGTAATAGTTGGCAAGCTTGATTAGCTCTTATTATACAGCTGCAGATTGTAAAAATTTTAATAATAATATTGAAGATTAATTATAATGATTCGAGAGCGAAGGAAGAAAAGAAATGATATAAAAAATGAAAAATAAATTATTCATATAATTGACGAAAGCGTATGAAAATTTAGCGAAGAAAAAAAAGAAAATTCAAGAGTGTAATCTAGGGTATTTTTAGTCGGAAGATTACCAGACATGGGAAATCTCTATGGGTACGTCAGTACGATAGTAGATATAGAATCGGGGTGAAACAAGAAAATTACTATAGACGAAGGCAGATCAGCTGTTAGGTGGATAAAGGCGTCTGCAGTATAATGACAGCTTGTCAGACACTTCTCCGCCCCCATTGAATTAAAAGTGACAGTTAAAGCTCCGATTAATAATAAATAAAGTGTAAATATCTAATTTATTTTATATAAATATTAAATGACAAATTTTTTTTTTTTTTTTCTTTTCTTTTCGTCGTATCAACGGATAAATACGATAAATGAATAAAATATATACAGAAATATATGAAAAAAAAAAATGAAAAATAAAGAATAAAGAATGATGTCGTATGGAAACGGAATATATCACGTCGTATCGTACAAAATCATCTGTTGAATCATATCATATCGCGTATACATACACACACACATATACACACACAAATATACAAGTATAATAAAATTTCGGGTATTTTATCAACCGTAAATTATTTGGAAACAATAAAGAAAATAAAAGAACAAAAATAAGAAGCAAAAAAATGGAAGGAGGTGTAATGGAGAGTCCGCAAAGGACAATAGAAACAACAGAATCTGACGATCTTGCCCTACAAGGATGTTGTAGTCCGAAAAAACCGTTCTATAGATTTATGGGACTGGCTTTGATGTGCCTACTCGGATTTGGTAATTTTTTTTTTCATTTTTTATTATTATTATTATTATTATTATTTCACTACCATCGTTATACGCGTTATTTAAATAATTCGATAATATTAGAATTTTTCAAAATTGTAAAAATAAATTTTTATCTACACGTGTAAGTGATAAAAAAAAAAAGAAAAAAAAAACGAGAACAAATTACACACCGATTTAAGATTGAGAAAGAATATTGCAAAGTTTGCATAATGTAATATAATACGACTTGTTATTACTACTGTTTGCGATATTGATTGTTTGTTTTTTGCATTTAAATATTGTTGATTTTAATTTTAATTATGACATTATCAATTATTATGACATTATTATATCATTTCAGGGTCATATTTCTGTTATGACAACCCTGGCGCACTACAAGATTATTTTCAAAGCGATTTGGATTTAAAAACAAGCAAATTTGTGCTTTTATATTCAATCTATTCATGGCCTAATGTGATACTATGCTTTATCGGAGGATTTTTATTGGACAGTGTTTTTGGCATCAGATTGGGAACCGTTATATACATGGGTATCACCCTTATAGGACAACTCGTATTTGCTTTTGGAGCCATTATAGATAAATTCTGGGTCATGATGGTCGGAAGATTCATATTTGGGTTTGTAAAAATTAACTAGAAGATCTTTAGAAGGAAGTTAACACAATGAAAATAATTTAATATCTAATATACGAATTTTAGGATCATTTCAGATGATTAAAGAACTTCTTTTGCCTCTCAGATTCCTTATAATAAACAAAACCCACATTTCCCATTTCATTGATGTTCATTAATTATTTAATCACGTCTCTAAAAATGTGACAACTTATTACAGAATTGGAGCCGAGTCTTTAGCAGTGGCGCAGAACAGTTACGCAGTACTATGGTTCAAGGGAAAGGAATTGAACATGGTATTTGGGCTGCAGTTAAGCTTTGCGAGAGTTGGATCTACGGTTAATTTTCTAGTAATGGAACCGCTTTATAATTGGGTATCAAAATCCTACTCTGGCTATACCTGCACAGGAGTTGTTCTGTTCATTGCATCGATAACTTGTGTCGGTTCAATGCTATGCGCGATAGTATTAGGCCTGATGGATAAACGAGCTGAAAGAATACTGAGACGTGGGGAAGGCCAGGAGCCAGAAGTGGTCAGATTAACAGACGTAAAAGATTTCAAAGGAATATTTTGGATGGTGGCAGCGGTTTGCATCTCTTACTACGTCGCTATATTCCCATTCATTGCTCTGGGAAAGTAAGTTCTTTTAAAAAAGCAAATCTAAACTTGTAATAATCTTTTTCCTATTTCTCTATTTTCGCAGAGTCTTCTTTATAAGAAAATACGAGTTTACACCGGCGGCTGCTAACACTGTAAATTCCTTAGTCTACTCTATATCTGCATTCGCATCTCCCTTACTCGGGTATCTCGTTGATCGGACTGGCAAAAACGTTTCCTGGGTATTCATAAGCGTTTTGTTTACAATTGTTGCCCATGGGCTACTCACATTCACTGTTGTCAACCCCTACGTCTGTATGGTCATCATGGGCCTCTCCTACTCCATGTTGGCTAGCGCCCTTTGGCCTCTGATCGCCCTCGTCATTCCAGAGTATCAATTAGGGACTGCTTATGGGATGTGAGTTGATCTTCTTCTGAAAATTAAAGAAATCAACATTTCAAATCGGTCATTCACCCCTCGATATTAACTAGTCCCATTTATTACGCTAGAATTGTTATTGTGACTAGACTAGTTATCGCGTGAAACTCTTATGTGTGTATTTATCGTAACATTGTAATCTCGCGTCTCAGATATTCACATGAACACATACGTTTAAACAAAGGTTATGATTATCTCAAGTACAATGGAACTAAAGACAAAGAAAGGGAGTTTGATATTATACCCAAATAATAAAAAAGTTAAGAATGTCTTTAAGTTTCTCAGATTTCAAGCCGAAAAATGTTCAAAAATTCGATTGAAAATTTGAATTTTCTAATATATTGCTATCACACTTTGAAATAATCACTCGACTATCAAATTCATTCTATTTCTGGGAAATCGAAAGACAGATTTCAACCCAAAATTGCAAAATATTGAAGATTTTAAATATCAGAGAAACTAATCACAATCTAAATGTAAATTAAATGAAAGTTTTTCAATCAATTCTTCCTCCTCTATCATATAAATAATAAAATTTCTATTCTAATTTTTCCAGTGCTCAGTCTGTTCAGAATTTAGGACTCGCTGTGGTTTCGATACTGGCTGGTATGATAGTTGATTCTGGTGGCTATTTTATGCTCGAGCTGTTTTTCATGGGCTGGTTATGCAGTGAGTAGAAAAAGATAAAGAAAAACCTTCACCTTAGTTAAAATATTGAATTATAAATAGATAAAAACCATTAAAAAAAATGACAATTGCATTCATTCATCATCTGTTTCAGTTGCCCTCCTTGCAACAGTTGCAATTTGGCTATTAGACGAGACTTCTTCGGGAGGCTACCTCAACATGACGCCTATGCAACGAGAGATTTACGACTGTGGTAGAAAACAGTCTGAAGCTTTGGAGAGAGAAAAGCTATTAAATTCAAATTCGACATCAGATTTATCAGGAGACGATTTGCTTTTACCACAATCGGACATTCATATACGAAACAGATATTTATCTCGAATTGGAGCGAACGTAAGAAAATGATGCGAATGAGAATGTGAATGTGAATGAGTAAAAGAATTTCTTTTACTGTATTAAATAATTGTATTATTTTCTTATTTCAGTTACCATCTCAGTCTACAACCTACAGAGCTTTACGATGATAAATCAATGATATAGTTAGATTTATATATTATATATTTTGGTGTAAAAAAGAAAGAAAGAAAACAAACAAACATTTAGTTAGGTAAATCTCAATGATTAAATATAACGATTTCATTGATAATCATAATAATTGATTGAATAAGAAAAATTAATGAATTATCAGAAATAACCTACTGCTCATTAAAACGCGTCTTCCTGATTAAATTCATTATTTTCAATAGTCATACTGTGATACATGTACGTAATATGGTACCAATATTAGATTATTATTATTATTATTATTATTTCAAGTACTGATTCATCATAACGATTCTTTTAAATTCGCATTTATATTCAAATAAATAAATAAATAAAAAAGCATAAAAACGAAACGGAAACAATGAAATGAAACAAAAATGGAAATATTCCTATGTGACTGATTATATGACGATTCTGACTAATATATTGTAGTTTGTTGCTTTTTCTTTTCTTTTCGTTTTTTTTTTTTTAGATTCAAGACCAACTACAGATAGTTAATTCTTTTTTTGCATTAAATTACGTAAATAATTCATAGACAGATGAAAAATTGATAAACAAACAAAAAAAAATGTGTAACTAAGAAATGAATTTCATTTATACTATGTGTATCAAACACGTTATATTATAGTGATTATTTAAGTTTTTAGATAAATTAAACGAATTGGTGTGAAAACAAAAAAACAAAAAAATAAACAAATATATAAATATGTATATGTATGAATAAATATGTGTGTATATTAGATTGAGATTCATTATTCTCTCTCTCTATTTCTTTCTTTCTGTTTTTACTCCCGACAAAATGATATTATAATTCGTTCTCGACTTTATAAGAGTTGATTTTCTTTTACTTCTTATTTTAATCTATATAAAACCAATATGTACAATCTGGGACAGTCTAAAGTCCACATTGATATACTCCGATGTTATTGAAAAATAAAAAAAGGAAAAAAAGACCTTAGCTACTAGAATCAGTAACACGTGAAGCGTAAAGACTAAGTGTATATAAGAAATACGATATACAGGGTGGTCCATTTTAATTTACGCAGGCGAATATCTCGAAAACTAACAGTTATAAAAGAAAAAGTTTCATACAAAACTTGAAGGGTTTTGAGGGGGAAAGATAATACTGATATGTGTTGACTTGTGGACTTCGCCAATTCCGAGATTTCGCAAGTAACTTCGGATTTTAGATAGGGAACACATGTTTTGGTTGGGGGCAGCTGATAGCGAGATCAAAGACTCATTCAAATACGGAAGCAAAAAAAATTTGAAAAAAAAAAATTTGCAAAAAAAATTGGAAACAAAAATTTCGCGAATTTTTTTTTTTTTGCAAAAGATTGTTTTTTGTCTCTAGCTTTCAAACACATTCATTGTTTATCACTCTTGAGTCCGAAATAAGCTGTGTGTTATTGATCTACGAATTTTTTTTACTAATCTGGTACATTCAAACTTTCCAATTTCAAAATTGGCGAGAAATATTTTAAGCGAGAGTGATAAACAATTAATGTGTTCGAAGGCTGGGGACAAGAAAACAATTTATTGAAAGAAAAAATTCGCGAAATTTTTTTTTTCCATTTGTTTTGCAAATTTTTTTTTTTTCTAATTTTTTTTGCTTTCGTATTTGAATGAGTCTTTGTTCTCGCTATCAGCTGCCCCCAACCAAAACATGTGTTCCCTATCTAAAATCGGGAGTTACTTGCGAAATCTCGGAATTGGCGAAGTCCACAAGTCAACACATATCAACATTATCTTTCCCCCTCGAAACCCTTTAAGTTTTGTATGAAACTTTTTCTTGTATAACTGTTAGTTTTCGAGATATTCGCCTGCGTAAATTAAAATGGACCACCCTGTATATATAATATATATTGAAGGCAATTTATAACGCTATTGTTTTATCACATATCTATAGAAAAAAAAATAGCGAATAATAATGAAAAAAATGGAAAAACCTCCATTCCGTCAGTGTACCAAATATTCATTTTTCAAACTTATTTCCTGTCTAAAAAGAATTCCTATTGGTCGATAGGTAGTACATAGGTATAAAACGTGAATGGTAAATGGTTTGACGAATGGGGGGGGGAGACTAGCTAGGTTATGTTTGACGTCGTGTTGAACAGCTGTAATTTAACCACGTGCGTATATAGACGGTATAGAAAAAAATTTCTCTTGTCAATTTAATATACGTGCGAATAGTTATTTTGACGATATTAATTAGATAGAAATATATGTATATATATATATAAAAAATGGGTGTTCACGACAACATGGATTCAAAGTACAGTGTAATGGGAGCATCGAGTTTTTCTAAGATAACACCTAAACGTCCAATTCCTGTATTATTCGGTGATACTAATAGCGCGAAAAAGTCTAAAGGCGAAGACAGCAGTAGCCAAAACCAAGGCAGCTCGTCATCGGCTGTTGATGACGTTGATAATAATAATAAATGTTCGGAACAAATTTCTACATTGATAAATTCTTCGCATAATAATAACAGTTTACAACAACAAAGGAAATCCCTACCCGTATACAGGCTTAGAAAACGGTCAGTATTTCATATAATATAAATAATTATATAATTATCGCCTGTTAGATATACGGAATCTTGATATTTATAACAAGGAGAGAGAAAAGAAAAGAAAAACAAATGAAAAATGATATACCTGTGATTGAATGTAAAATTTAGTCGCATATATCGCCTGAAATATTCATGATTAACTACATTAAAGCATTATATATTGTTTGTACCGTTTATGGTCCGTAATTTTCCCCACGATTCTCGTGTGGATATATTTCTAGATTACTTTTAATCTCCATCTTTCAACAACCCGACGCTCTTTCACTAGCCGTGATATGCGCCATGACACTAAAGACTCACGTGACACTAATAAGCGCATGCGCAGTACAATGAATTATATCGATTATATTCAGGGGCCTTCGTCATACGATTTATCAGCCAGAGAAGGCCCCTGGATATTTGCGCCTGAAGACAGGCAACTTATGTTACATTCATGTCGATACGGAAGTATTTCGCATTCGAATTAAAAATATACTTTTATTCATTATTTCAAACTCCCTGAGTTTCGTTTTGATCAAAAATACACAAAATCAAGTTATTTCAGTGTAAAAAAAAAAAAATAATAAAATTGTTGTTCAAGGCTGTTGGCAGAGATCAGGAAGAACAACTCGTTAATAATAATTGGTGAAACAGGCAGCGGTAAAACAACCCAAATACCGCAGCTACTTTTATCAGCTGGTTGTGCCGGAGCTTCTGGATGCATAGGAATAACTCAGCCGCGTAGAGTAGCTGCAGTAAGTGTGGCACGTCGTGTAGCCCTTGAGCAAGGAGTATCTGCGGGAAAGTTGGTCGGTTACAGCGTTAGATTTGAAGATGTAACTTCGTCCCAAACTAGGATAAAGTTTCTAACTGATGGTATGATGGTACGGGAAGCAATGACTGACGAGACTTTATCGGGTTATTCAATAGTCATATTAGACGAAGCTCATGAACGTTCGGTACAGACCGATGTACTACTCGGAATATCTAAACGAGCGCAAAAATTACGAAAGTTAAAAAATTTAACGCCGTTAAAATTGATAATAATGTCAGCTACTATGGACGTTGATAAATTCACGAAATATTTTCAAGCCCCGGTCGTTTATCTTGAAGGACGACAACATCAGGTGAAAATTTATCAATCGATTAAACCGCAGGACGATTACGTGTTTTCTGCACTTGTTACGATCTTTCAAATACATCGAGACTCGCCCGCTAAGTAAGAATTATTTTTTTTTCTTCTTCTTTTTCGGGAAATTCAGCTTTCAAGGTATACTATAGACACGTGTCTTTTTCAGCGAAGATATTTTGGCATTTTTAACCGGACAGGAAGAAATCGAAGCAGCAGCAACGGCTGCTAGACAAACTGCGAGACAATTGGAAGGCAAAGGCTATCCTTCGCTAAAAGTATTCCCTTTGTACTCGGCTCTACCAACTCATCAACAATTAGAAGCTTTCAAAGCCTCGCCACCTGGAATGCGGAAGTTAGTTTTATCGACTAACGTTGCTGAGACTTCCGTGACGATCGGAGGTACCGTTGAAAATGAAAAACGAAAAAAATAAAACTATAAAAAAAAAAACCGCAACTTTATATATTTTTCGTTTTCGTAGGAATTCGACACGTTATAGATACCGGAGTAGTAAAAGCTCGAACTCATCATTCGGCGACAGGTCTAGACGTATTACGAGTAGAAAAAATAGCCAAAGCACAAGCCTGGCAGAGAACAGGACGAGCAGGTAGAGAAGCACCTGGTAAATGTTATCGGACATATACAAAAGACGATTTTGAAAAGATGAACGAAATGCCTATACCAGAAATTCAACGTTGTTCTTTAGCCGGTATAGCGCTACAACTTTTAGCGATCGGTATAGATATAACAACTTTTGATTTCATGGACAAACCACCTAAGGAAGCTGTTGACGTAGCTGTATCATGTCTGGAGAGATTAGAAGCAGTCAAAGGTGATTATCCTTAGATTTTTATACCCAAGGGATGATTTATTATTATTTTTTTTTTGTATTTTATATTATTCACAGGATCTCCACCCCAGCTTACTACCCTCGGTAGAACAATGTCCTTATTTCCTTTGGATCCAAGATTTACTAAAGTTATTTTGGCCTCAGTCGAATATCAGTGTATGGAGGAAGCGTTAACAGTCGTAGCTCTGTTATCGGGGGAATCGGTATTTGTCGAACCATCAAATAAACGTGAACAAGCTGCAGCAGCACGAGCTAGGTAAGCGTGATAATTCATTTATTCATAATTTTCTTTTTTTCTCTTAAGATTTAGAAAAAATTGAAAATTTCGAACCCTTTATTATTTAATTTTAGATTCGCCTCGCCTGAGGGAGATCACGTAGTTTTGTTAAACGTATTCAAAGGTTTTACTAACGCAATTCAAAAGAAGGCATGGTGCCACGAGAATTTTCTACATCATAGAAACTTGGAATATGGTTCGGAAGTTCGTCGACAATTAGCCACGCTTGCCGCACGTGCAAATCTTGATAAATCTAGCTGTGGTACATCGACGGAATCTCTTAGGAAGGCACTTCTCGAAGGACTTTTTGATAATCTTGCCGAATTGCAGAGAGATCAGACTTACGTCACGGTAAGATGAACAATTCAAAAAGAAAAAATTAAATTAAATAATAATAAGAGAAATTTGCTAAATTTCGTACTATAATGTTAAAAGCTTACTCTCGCATATCTAGACGATAGATTTATTCGTACAGGGAGGGGGTGAAATTCGCAGGCTTTACCTCGTTTATAAAGATATCATTAAAATTTCAATCATAATACGCGAATGCATAGGCGAAGCTCGAAATCTGCTTCAAGCTTTCAGTCAATTTTGAGTGAATTCTAGTCTCTCTCCTTCTCTTTTTTTTTTTTTTGCTTTCAAGGGGCGAACTATTCACGGAATTTGTGTCACGGTGAAACCTATAATGGGAAAAGTTTTACATCCGTGTGAATAACATGTGTAGAGAAGAGTGAGTTTTAAGACTAAAGGAAGAAGGTGAGAAGGCGAAAAACATCGAAAAAAGCCCATCGAAATGAAAAAAAAAAAAAAAAACGAGATACCCGACTCTAAAGAGATAGAAAAATTCTTTCCTTCGTCTCCTTTTTTTATTTTTTTCTTTATTTCAATCTAAATTCTTCAAAATTGACGATTTCGAAACGATTCTTTATTCCCGTTTGAATTAAAATTTTTTATTCCAAAGTGAAATGCATCAGGTTTTTTTTTTTTTTTTTTTTTTTTTGGTTCTACGGTTTTCTTTTTCCAGGTTTCAACTAGACAACCAGTCGCCATTCATCCTTCCTCGGTACTTAATGGGTCGAAACCACCGTTGGTTCTTTTTACGGAAGTTGTGGCAACCGGAAGATGTTTTTTACGCAACGTGTCAACGATAGAGTCAGCTTGGTTAGAAGGGAAAGGAATAACTATCGGCAAATATAACTAAAAAAATTCTATCAATTTGTATCATTAATTGTTATCGCTATAATAATACTTATATCGATGTCGATAATTTTTTTTTATATATTGTAATAATGAATAATAAATAAAAGAAAATATGAAATATGAAATATGATTTTTTTTAAAGATATACAAGTTAGTTTAAAAAATCCTCCTCCCAAAAAAAAAAGAAAAAAGAAATAAATAAACGAATGAATGAATGAATGAATTTATGAAGAATATCAAGCTTAACACTTCCTTTACACGTATATAGTAATTTATTTATTTATTTATGAATGCTATATACTTATAGTATACCCGTCAACCCCTAAGGTAGAAAGGTGTGGGTTGGTATACGAAGGTAGAGACGTTTATTGAATTTTAATAATTTGATAAACCGCGAATTACTTTACCGAATCGTTGAATATTGAAACACTCTGTCGAGAACGAGAGCGATAGGAAGAGAGTGAGTGAGTGAGTGAGTGAGTTGGTAAATACACGCGCGTTGTTTAATCAGCATTAACAAACGTAATTGGCACGTATACAAGAGTGATCTCCACTTTCGTCATGTATAAACGTATAAATACAACAGGTTGTTGGGCTAATTGTTATACAGGTATTGGTATAGCTATATTTTGTTATCTTTTGAATAAAAACAGAAACGAAATCTCTTTTTACCTTATTTATATACATCATTTTCCTCCCCCCCCCCCCTTGTTATAATTTTCACATCGATTCTGTTTCACAATTCTGTGAATAATAATTATACGGTGTAAATCTATATATATATATATATATCGTGAATTTATCAATTCGATCATTATTTACCAAAGGGTCAAAAAGAAAGAAATAAAAAAATTACAAAAATGACGAAAAGGAACCGTTATGTTTAAACTATAATTCACTTTGTATAGCTACTAGGTCAAATTTTCAATTCGCTATCTATCTAAACTCATATGCAAAGACATATACTAAGTGGTTAACGGCTCTCTTAGCTTTACGTATTAGTCACTTTGCCGCTAATATACCATATATATAATATTACGTATTTCAAAGATATGTACAGGGTGGCTAGTTTATTCACTTATATCGATTAGACTAAAAAATTACAGGGTAGAAAAAAAAAAAAAAAAAATTAAATATCGAAAGAAAGAAAAAATAATAAAATCTCTAACTCAGAATAAAGTCTGCGCATTTAACTATAACTAAGTATACTATAAATTAACGAATATGTACATAGATTTTCGTTAATTTTTTCGTTTTTTTTTTTATCCCGTTTTTAATTATAGTACATATCGAAATATTTTTCATACCGCAATAATTGAACTTTTTAATTTTCTAAACGATTTCAAGTTTACATTTTCGGTTTTACCAAGTCAGTATAAATATTCATTTCATCCTTATTCTGCGGTAGCTGTTAGATAAGGATGCGGTTTATATAAGGGGGTATACGTAGGAGGATAGCTGTATAAAGTACGCGACACCGCAGGATCACATTCCGGGTGTCAGCAGGGATGATGACATTAGCCGAATCAGCGAGTCCATAGCCGAGGTGAAAACGAGACGAAGCTATCCGTTATATAATATTGAACATATAACTATTTACTACGGTATCTATATATCACAGATATATAGTGTAGGGTGCAGTATGTGTATAAATAATCGAAAAAAACTACAAATTTTTGAATTTATTATTATTAATCGGAGTAAATTTTCTTTACTTTTCTATTCATCCTTTTTTTTTTTTTCCAATATCATTTCTGCACACAAATTTATTGAGAAAAAAAATAATACCTCAGATATCGTATACGTATGACTATATATATGAGTATACGTTGAACAGATGTGAGTCCCTCGTCTATGTCAAGAAGTCTCGTCTATAAGATCGAAAATAGGATCAGAAAATTCTAGGAGCTATCCTCATCACGAATTCCCCAAATATTTCTCCAACCTCTAATGAGAGTGACGATATAGATTCGCTCCGTATCACTATATTATACCCTATATATCTATACCATTGCTGCAGTCGTTGTCGTTCTCGTCGTCGTCGTTTTCACTCCCTTAGCTCGTTTCCCGCAGATTCCTATTTTTCCTCTCCACTATCTTTATATATAGATTATATTCTTTTTTTTTTTCTTTTTTTTTTTTTGGAACCGCTTAAACGGTCTCGTGGATTATAAAAGAATATTTTGTCCCATTCCCACGTTACCACCCTCTATATAGTATATATATATATATTATATACTAGGTATATACCTATACTCGAACTTTTATTATCGCAATATTGTCCGTTATTACGTGAGGCGGCTTGCCTGCAATAGCAGAAGCACCAGCCGTTGGATAACTTGACAGTGAGAATATAGTAGATAAAAAAAAAAAAAAAAAAAAATAAGAAAAACTTGTTATTTAAGAGACTAATATAAAATGATTTCCGTAAAAGATGACGGTATGTATCCTCGGCCTTTTGCCAAGTACATATCGCAAATAATTTTAAGAGATAATTCCTACCCCCAAGGGGGTTACAGAGACAATCTCTCATTTTCTCTTCCTTCTCTTTCTCTTTCTCTTACTTTTCATATCTGAATTTAATTATATAACGATAAAATGAAAAATGAAACAAAGCCAGGGGAATTAAGATAAAATGAGAAAACGTATTATTTAAGAGTATAAGATATAGAATTTTTGATAGATATCAGATGCGCGGATGCAAACGATAATACTGAAAAGCTTTAAGAATTTCTATACTCGGCTACTCGGGTAGTTATGAAAGTTTGTCGAGTGTTTTACACAGAGTAAAAGAAAACGATGATGAACCTACCCCTAGTCGCTATTTTTTAAAACCTAAGAGGTAAGGGTAGCGCAATGCAAATATTAATCTTATACCTTCCTTAAATGAAGGTGAAAAATATTCATAGAATACCGCGATACTGCACTCTTATCTAAAGTCATATTTGCTTCTATGTATATACTAAGTACATACATAAATGGGGGGCTAGGGGTAGGAGGAGGAAGGGTGATTAAGAATTGAATATTAACACTGTGGTATAGAGCGGACGTAGGTAGTACTATATAAGTCCTTTAGGTTTAAAAAGGAAGAAAATTGTCTCCTTTATTCTTAAAAAAAAGACTCCAATTTCAACAGGGTAAACATTAACCCCTTTGTATAATACACCTGAATAACTACCTTTTGAATACGAAAAGGGAAGAAAAATTTCAAAGGATCCCTTAAAACACCACTTTCAGAACATACTATATGCTACTCATATATATAACTTATACGAAGAGTAAAAATAAAAATAAAAATAAGAAGAAGAAGAAGAAATGGACACGGAGAAAAGGATGATAGAAATTTAAGGGTGATAAAAAAAATTATAATAAAATCGCCTCTTTATCTTTGGCTATTTTATATTATATTATTGGTAAAAAAATAAAAGAATCATTGAATCATTATTAATCATTGTATAGGTGGTATACACATATCACGAATCTATCCAATAGAATATTTTACTGATTAAATAGTCTTTACTGCAAGCCAATATGCTTACTCCTTGAATAGTGTCTAGAGCTTTTCTTCCAATTCTCATAACGGTACCGATCACTTTTAACATGATATAAAATATTGGATTTGATCCTTTACCACCTAGCATAAGAGGTCCGAGTCCTGGAGGTGTGTTGAGACCCAAAACGGAAATGAAAATATCACTTAGGCCTCTTGGTATAGATTTTTTGCTTATAGGATAGTCATCAGATTTTTGAACAGTCTTTAACATCGAATTGTTTAAAATTGAGTCAAGATTTTCGGTTTTGGGTTCGTTGCTCCTTTTTTCAAAATTGTAAATACCGGGATAAAAGTATCGCGGTGATTTTTTAACGTTGTCAAACACCTCGGTGTACGGATTTTGTTGATGGACCGTAAATTGATCTAAACCGTTGTTATTATCCGGTGATTTCCACTCGTAAGAAGGATTATCCGTCCCTTCATCGTAGTTTGGATCGTTGTAATTATCACCGGTGAAATTATCCCCGTTATTATTATTATTATTATTATTATTATTATCAGTTTGAGATTTTTCATTCTCCAGATTTGTGGTAATAGATTTTGTTGTACTCGTTTCACTTCCGTCGTTAAACCAGCTTTTTAAAATTGCTATAAGTGGCGTTGGATCGTCAGGATTTATTCCTAGGAGTCTTGGTCCAGCCAGTGTATCAACGAGCTTTTTAACATCCACAAAATAATCAGCCCAACAATAACCCAATCTTATTTCATCACGATAAGAACTGTACATAGAATACCAGTTCTTCAATGTCGATTTCACCATCACCATTGGACTACCGTTTACAGCTTCTTTCGTATCCGCTGACCTAGCAATTTCCGGTAAAGAAATTGCCGAGATAAGTATTAGAAGAAATATCGAAGACATATTCCGGAGATATACGCGAGATACTGTTTTTATTTTTCTTCTTCTTCTTCTTCTTTGTTTCTCTCGCACTGGTAAAATTCGAAGCAATTTCAGGATTGGAAAAAAATAAAATAGAAAATAAACGAAAACGAAAATTACTGGCAAATCAATACGCGGATATGAATTTGAATTTCGACAAATTTTGACAAGACATTATTATAGCACTGCAAGGATATCCGAGGATGTCTAATACCGGACTAAAGCAACTCGATGGTCAGTTACGAAATACCTTTTTCACAACGGGGCAGCGATTGGTTTAAGGTGAGGGTCAATGTTTGAAAGATAGGAAGGGAGGGAAATAGATTGTCAGAAAGATATATTTGCTAGTGCAATTAGCAGTTATTTAGTCGCTAAAATTTTTCGGTCGATTACATCTGCGATATATATACTAATATACATAGGATATATATGTACAGGAAAGTCATAAAATTTTAGTATATATATATATATATATATATCGCAGTGAATAGGTAGGAATTTTTTTGTCCTTAATTTAATGATAAATAACGATTCGTATTCACTGTCAGAAAAGATAAGGGAACAAAATTTCGTTTTTCTTTTCATTTTCTTCTACGTTTTTTCTACCTTTTTTTTTTATGAAGATTAGTTTCATCGTCCCAGGTACCAGGTACCCAGGTCCTTGGTTTATATAGTTTTTAGTTTGCTAATTTAACGAAAACCCTAGTATACACACACACACACATGACTTTATACAAACATAGACGAGTTTTAAAAAAGTTAAAGAAAGATTGTAGCCCTTCGAGTTAAAAGTTTCTTTACCTAGTTTTTTTTTTTTTTGTTTCTTGGTTTTTTTTTTGGTTTTATGTCAAGAGTTATGTGTCACGTTTACCTAACTTTAGGATCACATACTATGTGTATGGTATAAGACTCGAGTTAAGTTTTAGCGATAACGTTACGCAGAGAATATGAGCGAAAATTTACTTCTAATAATAATATAATTCGTTCGAATATTATTACCATTTAATTATAATAATTATTTCTGTATATAGGTATATATGTATATGTATATATATACACTATAGCTATGTAACCTCGAGCAGAGACGTTCGTTATACTTTACGAGCTTTTCTCTAATTAATATTAATTATGTAAGCTTCCTCTTATAACATCTAGGAAATATTACCTCCATTTCATATAACTGTATATACGTAGGTATAAGGTATATACATTAATATCTCCTCGATTCGATATAGAATTTTATTCAATTTCTTTTTGTTTTTTTTTTTTTTCTTCTAATTCAGGTCAATTGAATATAAATGTAAATCAATATATTATAATTGAAAGTAAATAGTATATATAATATATATATCCATATTTATAATGATATGATGAAAAATCAATGAATTTCTCATATATATTCAAACGATAGATTAGAAAAAATAATAATAATAATAATAATAATAGTATCGCATTGAAAATTCACATTCGACTGGGTTTACACGTACTTCTACTACTATTTTTTTTTTCTTTCTTATTTTTTTCTGGATCATAAGTATAAGAACGAGTATAAATCTGTAGTACGTATGTATAGATAGATACGTGGCTCGTTCGTATTTGGGAAGCTTTACCAGGCCATAACACACGCTCGCTTTGGCGCCCAGCTCTTAAGCCAGCCACGAAACGGCGCTTGCGATAAAACGGTATTCATAGGCTCGCTCAGAGTGTGACCTACATTGAGTAAATAACCAAATGATCAGAAGATTGGATACCGTTCGATTAGAGAGTGTTACCCCACAGAATAAATAGGGTCCAGCGCGGCGCCTAACCGCACGCGGTTGTCTATATCTCTCTCTCTCTTTCCCTCCCAGATTCCCAAACCCTTGAAATTTTCTCGACATCAGATCGGAGATGAGCTTTTTTCTTTTACTTACTGCATCAATGTATATATTACGTATTCATCGTGTGTAAGAAATAAATTCGAATGATAATAACTGTGACAATATGTCATGTAGGATTAAACCACGAGGTTGGAAGTAAGAACACAGAAGAAAAAAAAAGACAAAAATAAGAAAGAAAGAAGGAAGGACAAGTAAAAGTAAAATACGAACAAGAGATAAAATCCTAGACCCTCCATCTTCACGGATAAAAACGAAAGATATAAGATAAAAAAAAAGGACATGTAGAAAAAAAAATTTCTTGCAGATTAGGATAGAAATTTTGATAGAAAAATTGTGAAAAAAAAGAAAAATTGGAAAGATTGTTTGATAAGGAAATAAAATTTCTCTGAATATCATCCCCCTCAGCTAATACCCATACCTAGCCATCCCGTATAATAAGAAAATCCTTTCCACCATGGAGCTACGTAGCTAATATCTAATTCTCTGTAAGTCATTCGAAAGCTCGGTACGGTGTATACATACACATATATATACGGTTATATAGAGTATGGATAAGTTTTAGCCATGTAAACCGGGGTACGCGTACGTAGGGCGTCGAATCCCAGGCTTGTGAATCGCGTCGAAGTAGAGGAAAGGTAGGTAGGTAGAGGTAGAGGTAGGTAGAGGTAAAGGTAGTGGGTAGTAGGTATGGCAGAAGCAGGATGAGGCTGGCTGGCTGGCTGACTGGCTGGCTGGCTGGCTTCAAGGAAGAGTGTCCTTCAACGTTTTGGGTAAGAGATGAAGCGAGTAAGGGAGATGCGAGATGAGTCAGGGTCTGCCGTGGAAGTTATCGATCGTGTTTGTTAAACCAGGGGATGGTTACCCGCGTCTGCGCCCTGGTCCGTAGGCGTCACGACGCTTTGCTCCCGGCGCCCTAGACCGACCAAGAGACCCGGTGGCTCGCGCCGGTTCGCGCCAGTAGACCCTGGGCGAATACGTCTCGAACAGGGTGTCGTCGACGGGGTAAACCGCACTTAACGCGGGTACGACCAAAGCAAACTAAAGCAAAGCAAAGCAAAGCAAAGCAAAGCAAAGCAAAGAGATCGCAAAAACTCTGCGATATTAGAAAACTGCACTTTGGAAACCGTTTAGAAATACACGAGCAAAAAAAAAAGCAAAAAATAAATAAAAGGAGTAAAGAGGAATCTTATATGGCCACGATAATAGTCACTTCGCGAACTACTTTAGCAACGATATCGTGGGCCAGTGTTGAAAAAAAAAATAAAAAATAAAAAAAACATTTCAGAGTGCATAAGATTGATTGATGAAGTTAGTTAGACGAATCGTAGATTCATCACTGCCAGTTCCTTATCGTCTGGAGTATATATACATCTATATAAAGCAACAAAGTTCTTTTTACATTTGCTGGATTGTTTGAGTGTCCTGGCGAGCGACAGACTGTTGCTCTTTTAAACCTAAACGAGGAATTGCGGAGTTGTACAAATCCCATTTTAATATTTAACGATAAATGTACAAAGACTTGTATCGCCGAAAAGAAAAGAAGAGAAGAAGAGAAGAGAAGAGGAGAATATCGGCTTTGGTAGATTCCACTAATACATTAAACAGTAGATTAAGGGATTATACAAAACCCCCGATAATGACGGAGGGATAGAATATATACGTGTAGTAGGTGAAGTTTGTGGATTTGATATACCTGCGTGGAATTAACCGGAAGTAAACAGTGCGACGTTTTATGTGATTCGGGATTATTCAAAATAGAAACTTGATAATTATAGAGAAAAGGTGGTGGCGGTGAAGAAGAAAGAAACGCAAGGAGAGTATGTTGCACGATTGGTGGTTCGACTCCTAGCAATTATAAATCAGGAATTGATAATCTTAGCTAATTATGAAAATGCCTAGATGACAGGTTAAACGATTTTAAATAAAACCTGTAGATAAACCAGATGGTATCAAGGAGGAAGCGGAGAATATTTACGATATTTAATAATAAAGGGTGAATGTGATCTTCGATAGATAACATCACCAATGAATTCCAGCGGCATATTACCCCGAATAATAGAACCCTTAAACATATCAGCTATTAAATTATCGCGAAATGGATTGGGACCAGTTACCCTATTATTATTCCTCATATTTATCGCGAGTAAAACCGTCTCGTATATCAAATATACGTAAAATTTGGTACGACGCGACTGACCGACGGGGGGGCATCCGGTCATCCCGAGGTTATCCTGTACGGGGGGCCTTTACAGAGTCCCAAAACCGATGCGGGTCCCAGGGAAGCCGACCCGCGGCGGCGTGACGCGATGCGGACGCCCCCCACCCATAATGTCTGCAAATGCAGGAGGAGGAAGAAGAAGAAGACGACGTCGAGGTCGAGGTCGAGGTCCAATTTCGGAATTATTCCCCGGAGTCGATTGGGATGGAAATTTGTCTTCCTCAGAATTTTGGGCATGGCCGCTGTCATCCAGGTCGTTCTCGGTAGTAGTGGTGCCGAGGGACTTGCTGATGGACAAAAATATGGTACCAGACTTGTGCGTACAAGATATGGAGCACTCAGAGGTATCGTTGCAAGAGTTGCAGCGATCGAGGCATACCTCGGGGTTCCATATGCCACACCACCCGTTGGTGCCCTACGTTACATGCCACCGGTTACACCGACGCCCTGGCGAGGTACAAGAGTTGCTGATTCCATGCCACCAGCTTGTCCACAAAAATTACCTAGTCCTGAAGATGCACAGTCTTCACAACGGAGGATTTATCTTCAAAAAATAACACCTATATTAACCAATCACAGCGAGGACTGCCTATACTTGAATCTCTATGTACCCAGGCCACCCCACGGTGAGACTGATGTATAATTTTCCGAGGAATCCTGACTATTTATTTTTTTTTTTTTGTTCAACTTTTATTTTATTTCACTTTTTTTTTCACCGATTCAAAGTGTCAGATATTTACGGAATGGTTATTTTCACCCCAGCCCCTAAAATCCGAATACCTACACAAACAACCCCTCAAAAATGTTGTACAATGTTTTCTGCACGATAACCCAAAATCGTTGTTTTGAATAATGGGATGTAATTTAGAGGGACGTACAATGGTTTTTGGAATATGAATTGTCCTGTTTTTTTTTTCTTTCTTTCTCTTTTCAATTTTAGTTTTCTTTGTGTTTGATAAAACAGGGAGAATGAGATTTAAAAGATATTATATATATATATATATATATATAGATATAGAGACCCACGCCTCGGTATATTATTATTCAAATATAATATCTCCGGAGCTTTTTATACGGAGTCAAAAATGCGATAAACAACAAGTTTATACTCTTTTTGATTTGATGTTATCCTAAATTTACATCATTTTACGATGTACATCGTCTCTTTAAACACGAAAAGAAGTACTTAGATCTGTGTTACTAAATTGTCTCGAGTTCGATCAGAGCTTTGATCTTTAAAGAAACATCGGATATCTCTCTCTCTCTCTCTCTTTCTCTCTCTCTCTCTCTCAAGTTCAAGAGAGTTGAAAGAGCTGAAAACGTCGCTGTTAAAGACACTGTAAAAACACGCCTCAAGGAGTACATTTGCCCCTCACAATCGGAGTACAAATCGTCAGGGGAGTAAAAGCACACGATCATTATCCAACCGAGTCAATTACCTTTTTGAAAAGCCCGACAGAATCGTTTGAAAATACATTTACATTAAAGCTATACGGTTCAAAAAATATTCCGATGGGTTAAAAATGATTAAGAAAAAAAAAGAAAAGAAAAGAAAAAGTCTGAGTAAAAATTGTTTCATTCTTTATCTACTTTTCGGTACCTAATTTTTTTTTTTTTTTTCTGAAAAAAAAAGAAGAGATAAAAAAAAAATGTCTTTCGCGTTCGAGGGCAGCCATGATTTGGGAGGATGACGCTTGCGCGTGAAGCTTGTTAACCGTTCGTCGTTCTTTTTAGAAAGGAAAAGAAAAGCTCCGAAACTTCTCCAACCCCTACGATGAGTATAAATCTTTTCCGGCAATCCGTTTCTCGGACTTTTCGAATCTTGGACTTTCTCTTTTCTCAGAATCGACCGTTTGTCTATTCTTTTCGTTCATTTATTCTCCCTATCCACACCACGAGGCAACAATAGCAGCAATATACCAAATTATGCTATTCGACTCTGTGTCATTCGCACAGCTATTTTAGTTTAAAAAAAAAAAAAAGAAATGAAAAAGGAAGGGAAAAAGACAAAAAAAAAACATTAAGCACCACTTTTTCCTACATCAACGTGCTACACAATGGTACACCCTCCCCTAAATTGAGATAATTTCCTGCTGGACATCAATTCTTTCAAAGTCCACCCTGCGGGTAAATCGGAATAAACGAGGCTATGTAATTGTATGAATAATTGTTTGAAAAATTGATGAGAAAAAAAAAAGAGAGATATGATAAAAGAGGCACAGGATATAAATAATGAGAATAAGTATGAACGAGGATAAATTATAGTATGAATGATTTATATTTTATATATATATGTATATATCTGAGGAAACGCGATAGAGAAGTGGATTAATAGAGTTAGAAATTAGCGAAGTAATCAACCGAATGAATAATTATAACGTACGACTTGAGCATCAATTGAGGTAAATTGTAAAGGGTTGATTTTATCAAGAGGTAACTTTCCACATTAGTCTCCACATGTGTTTCGCTATTCCTGTGATATAGGTATATATCATTACTCTTGTGTGAGGTGTGTGTGTGTGTATGTGTGTGTGCTTACTTAAACTCAATTTATATAATATAACTAACCATACCAGACACGCAGAGTGTTTGTAATACCGATTTACCACCCAATTCCAATTCCAAAACCTCAAGAGTTTCGGTATAACATACTACGTTCGAAAATTAAAAAAACAAATATATAAAATAAATTCATTAAAAACAGAAAAGAAAAGTAGAAGAAAGAATCGATTGACTCTAATCAAAATTTGTGTATTGTTTTTTGTTTTTTTTTCAAATTTTATGGGAAGAGACAAAAGTATATGGCATCACCTCAACCAGCTACTACTACAAACTCTTGATATATATGATATAGTAAATGTATAGCTAATACCCATATTGGTTCGTAGTTAACAGCAATCAACTTATACGTAGTAGGTACATAGTTATGGGTATATGAAGAGGTATAGTGGCTTTACACAATATATAGATATATATATTTAGATAGACTGGTCATACAGTATAGCAAGGCAATGTATAATAGAGTTGAAGTTATTAGGAGTAAATTTACGCCGAGGGACTCGAGTGTACAGTACTAGATGTACAGTAGCTAATAATTAACTAACTAACTAACTAACTAAACTAAACTAACTAACTAACTAACCCACTAACTAACTGACTAACTAACTTTCATGTCATGAGAGTGAACTCTCGAGGATTTGTGAAAATTATTTTTGACAATTTTTTACCAGGTTAGCGAGGCATTTAAAAAAAGCACTTCTTTCATAATCTATGTATAAAAGGTATACCTATACACACACACATAGCTGGAGAAACATGAAACGTTTAAACAATAAAACCGTTTAAATTAACAGCTGAGTGCTTTAACAGGGGTGGAATTTAAACTGGGAAAAAATTCATTGTGTAGGAAAAATTGTGATGAACATGAAAAGAAAAGAATAGAAAAATTTATAAAACTAATGCTCGAATTTGTCAATTGAATTTACCGTTAGTTTCTATAGTTATATAAGTTAGTTAAGGCCAATAGTGTTTTCGCAAAAATTCTGCAGTATCCTTCGGTACTGGAATCCCGATCAATCGTAGCCTATATACTTAAATACGTATAGTATGTACTCAGCTACTGCAAACTTTCTTCGTATTGTATGTGACCACGTATATCTGTACGAAATCTACCTATATATATATGGTTGAGTAAGTTGCAGCTAGTCGAATATATGTGTAGTTTTTGGAATCTTGCCTAAATCGGAACACAGATTTCTTGGCTAGCATTCTACGACATGGTTCTATATAGAGAGATTTAGGTATTATTTATATATGTAGAAAATTTTGTCGATAAAAATATTGAAATTTTTTAAATCTATGACAATGCCACTACGTTTATTGAGTGCCAACCAACTACGAAAGTCTTTCTTAAACGTTTTATAAAACCATCGTTCGAAAGGGTAAAAAATAGTAAGACATATATAATCTAGGTCGTGTAGAATACGTGATATCGAATGTCGTAGTCAGAACTCTTCTAATTTTCTCTTCGGCAATGAAGAGGTTCATAATTTGGGTAGTGGTGTCAGTCTGAATATTCGACACCGTATTCTTGAGTAAGTTGAGTATCTGGTAGGTATATATAAACTCTCGTGTAAGAGCATGAGTTCTTGAAGAGGTCAGAGGAAGGGCCAGAGGGATGAATGGCTACAAGGAAGTTGAAGAGGGCTTCAAACGGATGATATTATCGACCTGCAAGTTCTGTAGTGTCGAGATCTGAACTCTCAAACCACTCATACACACATACGTGTAGAACTTGAATAAGTTGAGAAGCACTATCAAGACTATTGCAGCAATGCATCTAAAACTAAACCCAAAAGCTAAGCCTCTTCGCTCCAGGATGATTATGATTATGATTATAATGATGATGATGATAGGAGATGGTGGAAACTACTACAGATAAATGCGTTGCTATCTCAATTCCGTAGTGCATTGCAGTCGATTAGATCCCTTGGGAGTCCTGCAAGCACCGCGGGAGTGAGGTAGCCTCGTGTCCTTTCAACCTAGATCATCTATATATTCTCAACGTCCTAGATCATCTATGCTGCCAACAGTTCGCCACATTTCACCAACGTCTTAAGTCACGTTCAACGAAATCTTCACTTGGCATGAATTTCATCACCTAACAATACCAGGCCATAGCTAAATCCGGTTAAATATTACGAATATATAGCTCAAGGTCTGCGGAAGATCTATCTCAGGAGAATGGAAGACAGAAGAGGGATTGAAATTACTGGACTAAAATCAAACGACAATGGATCTCCTTTTTCACCTTTCGTCGTCTTCTTTCTTTTGTGTTAAACCCTGAAGCATTTCCATTTGTTAATTTGTAGACAGAAGCCATTTCCTAATTTGAAAAGATTCACGGGCCAAACGTTTCGTACCGAACTGGAAACGTTTAATTTACGGTCCCGTAGCCTCGTGTCCAGCTGTAAAAGACTTTCAAAGTAAAACTCGTAGGACGTGATCCTCGCTGTTAGGAATCAAGAAAAAAAAGAAAAAAATCCTTATTTATTTGATGAATTTAAACCTGTTATAAGATACTTATTTTCACGAATAGGAAATAGAATTTGTAAAATTGAACGAAATCGATATTTGATAAAATTTTCACTAGCTTTAGAAGTATTTTAGCCGTTTGGTAAACCGAGGGTAGGTTATACCTACCTATACG
The DNA here is from genome assembly GCA_914767705.2 of Tenthredo notha. Taxonomy (NCBI): domain Eukaryota; kingdom Metazoa; phylum Arthropoda; class Insecta; order Hymenoptera; family Tenthredinidae; genus Tenthredo; species Tenthredo notha. The sequence goes on along the minus strand of OU611921.1, from coordinate 5,240,573 downwards.
AGTTCAGGGGAAACGCGGTGATCCAAGAAATATAGTCTATATAAGAGTGAAAGTAGCCGACTGTTGAAGCAACAGGTTGAGGCTCAATCGAAACTTGTATTACTTTTTTAGTAAGACTTATTGTTAGAGCGAGCCGTTGTTACTGGTGTGCGAAAAAAGTTCAGTTCACCCTGCAGTTCAAAAGTTAATGGTACTTTGATCTCTCGAAATAACATCTTCCGACCTACCAAGACCCCCATCTACCCCATCTAAGACTAAACCCTGAACAGAAGTCAAGCTCGTAGTAACAATAAGTTTCATCATCATTTCGTTCCTTCGCGCGTTTGTAGCTTATGGGTAGGTAAAAAGACTTTTTCACGGCTATGTATATTGCATTAAGTATTCGGAATTTATCCACTGCGAGGGGGAATGTTCGTAAAGAAAGAAAGAGAAGAGAAGAAGAAGAAGAAAATTAAAAAATAAAGATACAAAATAGAGTAAATAAAAAGAAATATGATAAACTGGTACGAGACCCTTAAAAATCTTGAAGATAAATGAAGAAGGAGGGCTTCTCACACTGTTTGCCAACTCTCGAACTGGTCGTACGTTATTTTGACGGGAGATTTTTTATACACCCACACCCAACCCTGAACCGTATATATTTTACAGCACCTAGTCACTGTCTGGAGGAAAAAAAAAAGAAATAAAAAAAAAACATTTCGCAATCTTCGTAGTAAATCACAGACCCACTCTACGCGCTGCTGACAATCATCCGTATTGTGTGTATATAGAGATAATCAGTTTTTTTTTTCTCCTTTCTCTCATGCATATTTTCATATGATATATTAAAGTGCGAATAAGAAATACCATATTGAGTTTATCCTGTTAATAAAAATGTGTTAGATGAACGTATCTTTTCCTAATCATTAAATTTCAACAATTGACACGATCGTTATTTCAGGTAATCCAACGGACCTACTTCCAGCTCTGCTTCTTATTCATGGTGATTCCTACTCATGGGGTGCAGGAAATTCACTCGATGGTACAGCCCTCGCTGCCCATGGTCGTGTCATTGTTGTATCAATTAATTTCCGGCTTGGTGTATTGGGTGAGTAAAATGTTGAAACTGACATGAATAAAAATTTCTTTGAATATCTTTAACACTTTTTTATTTTCGAAGAAATAAAATCGAAGTACCTCGGGTGTAATAAATACGCAGGGGTTTATCTGACCTGAATATTTTGATCATTATAAAAGTACTATAAAATATGCGAAAAACCTTCAAGTATATTCGTTGGCACAGATAGAGGCGAACGAAATTCTCGAGGAAAGCTTGTCGTACAAGCTATGATCCCCCTAGGAGCTGATCTTTGAAGAGAATGGGTCAAGTGTAGGTACGATGGAAGTCTAAATCTCGAAACCTTCTACCTCCTCATTGTTATTCCTCCTCTTTTCATTGCCAGAATAGCCAGCTACTAGATTTAAAAATATCTATTGTTACTCGAGCTCGAAGACCCAGCATATATATAATATATCTATAGACGAGGTGAGCGCTACTTCAAACTATTAGAAGTTCGAAGGTAGTTTGCAAAAAAAAAAAAAAAAAGGAGGATGAAAAATTTATGGCAGTTTTGAGTAGAGGGAAAAGAAAATTTAAAACGTCTGTATATATATATATAAGCGCACGCGGTTTGAATAGAGCCCAAACTTGTAGGTATAATCGTTGAAACGTTTCCCTAAGCTATTGCAGAGTGGTATTTGAGGCTAAAGATAGTACCGTGTCAAAGCCTATGGAATTAATTTCTAGTTTCACGTTCACCCTGATATCATTTAGGGTTGGTGTTACGGTTTAGCTGAGAATATCGTCGGCACAGTGTGCCATACAGGTTCCCTATGCGTTTGCTAATCGTACCTCATTAATATTTCACATGTTAATCTACGTACCGAATGGGAGAAGGGGGGTAGACTCATGAGTCTATGGACAAAGGTGTATAGTATGTGCGAACTTTGTGCAACGATTACGTGCTGGATGGAAATATGGCGGGTCTTTTATAACCCGAGAGATATCTTCTCTTTTTTTATTTCTCGTCTCATCTCGTCTCTTTTGATGATATATACTAGGGAAATATATATATATATATATATATACAGGGGTAGTTGATCGTCTTAGAAATGTCTGTATGTATGTATAGTGTATAGTATATCCGGTTCTGACGCCAACCCTGCATGACGTCACTAGTATACTAGGGCGTCGCGATGTCGGGGCAAAGTGGAAACCGTCAAGCAGTTACTTTGCGCTGAATAAAAGCGAGGCTTTTCTGTATACCGAGTGATTTCTTTTTTTTATTTCCGAAGAAAAGATCCCTCATTCTAAAGTCGAATTCAAACTAAGTAGGTGTTTGCAGTCTGAGAATGACAGCCTCTCGACCATGTGAATTCAAAATTTTAAATATTCGAACGTATAACCGTTGGAAAGTAACGTTTTTACAACGAAGTGTTATTTAAAAGTCCAGGTTAATCTGCTTTTAAGGAAATAACAGCCTTGACCATTTTACGATCCTTCGAAATTCAGAAATTCAAACTTTCGAACGTCGTTCCATTTCGGAGGTACCTAAAGCTTTTTCCATCAGGATTTCTTTGACCGTTTAGTTAAAAGTTTATGCCAGGAAATAACAGCCTTAATGGTTCGCTCCCTGGCTACGTTTCTGTTCAAATAAAAAATTCTGAAATTCAAACATCAGACCCTTTCGTACCTTTCGACTGATGATTAGTGTTTTTCGTTTTTACGGTTCTTTGAACGTTGGGTCAACGTGCAGCTAGGGAATAAGGATTCGACGATTTATACAGCCGTTAGAAATTCAAAAATTCAAATATTCAACCATCCGCTGACCCCTCGGGAAAGTAACGCTTTTCGTTTTATGTCCATGAAAGTATTGTGTGTTTTTTCGTTTTTTTTTTTATTTTCATCATCGCGATTTTTCAACCGTGAAAACCCAGGAATGGAATAACATTTCCCTACGAGTATCCACAGAAATTTGAAATATACGAAATGTCGAACGGTTATACCTATACCTACCCCTAGAAATATTGAGTGCTTTTTGCACAGAGTGCTTTCTCCCACGGAATTTTCTTTATCGCAAATTTATCCATGTCTAAGAATAACCCAGCCTCTTTTTATACCCATGGTATTTATACAAGGATTAGACGATTTACAAATTCGAGAATTATAAATTTATATAGGTACCTACGATTATTCGTGGATAATCTAAAAGCCTGTTAATAAACTCATCTTATAACAATATATATATTATACTTGTATAATTTCCGGGGTATATATAAAATAGGATAAGCTCGAATCAATCTGCGGCAATCGATTTGTCGTTAAGAAACGTTTAATCTTTTCAATAACCCTGCAGGAGAAGCTAGATTCTATACAGTCCCCGTGTATTCGTTCCGCGATGTTTTCCCACTGATAACCCCCCGAACCGGTTTCTTCGTCTCTATTTCGAATCCCATTGCCATTATCTCTCTCTCTCTCTCTCTCTTCCCCTTTCATACCTTCATCCCTTCATCCCTTTTATCTCTCTCTTAACCCAAAACGCGCCTGGCCTAAGGCTTTGCTTGTAACCTTGACCTGGCGTCGTCGTCGGCGTCCATTCTCTATCCTTAGGGTCCTGGACTAGATAGTTGAAAATAGGAAACTGGGACTATATAAAATCCGACAATCGACTACGCGGATAGAATTTTAAATTTTTGGCACGTACTGATTTTCCACCCCCTCGTAGAATTCCGGATTCTATATAGGTATATAAAACGCATTTACTATATACCCGCATTGTCTCTTCTTCTTCTTCGAATTATATTCCTTTCTATTTTTTTTTTTTTTTTTTTTCCATCACAATTTTTCAATTTTTAGGCAGCTCAAATTCGTCTCGGATTTAATAATGATCACGTTTATTATAATTAGGGTTTATGTTATTTAATCAGATTTCTTATTGAGATTTGGAAGCACTGAATAAAAGCGGCGAATTCGTCGCGGTTTAAATTCGCGAGGCAAGTGACAGGGCTTTTGAAACGTGACAAAGAAAAAAAAAAAAAATAAAGAAAAAAATTTCTTTACTCGCGTAATGAAGAAAAAAAAAAAAAAGAAAACTTTTTCCCCACCGATGTATAAAAGAATTGAAAAAGAAGAAGAAGAAGAAGAAGAAGAAGAAAGAAGAAAGAAGGGAGAGAAAATAAAATAAAGAAATCTCTGGTCTCGCAATAAGTTTAATAAAAGTTGAAGTTAAAATTTGGCTTCAATTAATTAAGTTAATGTATCCGATGTGAAATAATTAATTTTTAATTTTGTTTCTTTTTTATGTGAGAAAAGAAAGAAAGAAAGAAAAGAAGAAAAAAAGCTACCACCCTGTAGATACAAAAATTTTCTAGGATATACAGTTGCGATATATATATATATAGCTTATAGCTATAGGATCCATAAAGTAACGTTATTGGCATTTATTACCATGAAAAAGGCGTTATTCATCCCTTAAATTGGACCTACGCCTCCGCAAGTTTTCACGTGTCAAAGTGACACACCAAACGATATTTATTGCCGGAACATAAAATAACAAAAAAAAAATAAACAAAAATAAAATAAAAAAAAAAGGGAGGTGAAAAAAAAAACAACAAAAAATATGAGAGAGAAAATTCGAAGGCTTTGGGGTCGGTACTTAAAATTGAGATAAAAAACCTGGAGTTTTGGCTGAATTTTTATTTCCTATATATATATATTCGGAGACGTCCTGATCCCATGGGAGCATGGAAATTCGAAAATGATCAAATTGAGGACCAACCCTCGAAAAAAAAAGGAAAAAAAAGAATATGTATCTATGTGTTTGATTTTCAGGTAATTATACGTTATGTAAAATCGATATTCACGTAATTTCTACACAGGTATCGTAATACACATGTAGATATAGTATGTACTACAATTTCACATGTATATAGATATGTATTTATACTATATACATGTATATAGCTACGTATATTAGACACCCCCCGTGGATTAATACGTGGCATACGTTCGAGTCTCGCCCAGATAAAGTTCTATAACAACGACGTCGACGTCGACGTCGACCAACCCACATTTATGACACGTGTGTGTCCCATATTCTCGGGTCCACATCCGCACTATTTACGCATACAGTGATATTCGTAAGCACGCACGTAGGTTTCGCACGTATATATTATACATATATATATATAAATATAGTAGGTATATACGTACGTAAGTATACCTACGTACATATACGCGTATAGCGAGAGGGAACCCACCCGCGTTCGTTTGAACACTATGGGCTGAGGCCACCCCCGTATTGATTGCAGCCAGCCGTTTATACGAGCCTTGACTGGGCCCGGACTTTGGCGCGGCGGTGGTCGTCGAGAGCGTCGAGGGGGTTGGTTGGCTCAGAGCCTAACCAACCCTCAAAAAAAAAAAAAAAGAAAAAAAAAAAAATCATAATGATAGTCGAAAAAAAAAAAAGTCAAAAACGAAAAAAAAATGAAAATTACACACGTTTTCGTTATTGAAAAAGTTTTTATTTTTTTTTATCGACACGAATTTTGGAAATAGAATCGTAATAATCGAGAATATCTGTGTAAAAGCGTAAAAAAGTAGAGGATATAAAAAAAAAAAAAAACAATTAAAAAATATAGACAGCTCTTTTTTTTTTCTTTCTATTTTTCTGTTTCTCTCTTTGTTCGACACAAGAATCAGCACGGTTATCCAACCACCGGAAAATAACCATTCGTATATCTCTATTATTTTTTTTTTTTTTTTTCGAAAGAACGAGGGAAATAGCTGGCTGCTATTGTTGGCATTGTTTCCGGGTTTAACAGAAATAATAATAATAATAATAATAATAACAATGATGATAATGAATAATGATAATAGTAATAATACTACAAAAAATAAAAGGGCAGCTCTGGGGTCATCCTTGAATAAACGTTGTCATTTCCGGTTGCTGAGTTATACTGCAGTTCATATGATAATTCTATTTTTTAAATCATATTTTGTGGATTTATAGATTTTTCGATAGTTCTGTTCTGTTTTTTTTTTTTTTGGTCTCTTTCTATATATCTATATTATCGTGAGCAACTGAGCTGTTGAAAAGACGTCTAAATTCGTACGTTTAATTAATTGTCTACTTTATACCCCCTCAACCCTTGGCTCTCTCACCCCTGACCCAAACCCTCTATAGTCGGAAGTAATTCCTTCCTTTTTAAATCCCCTTTTGTTCGCTTCGTATCACAATTCGCACAGGGTCTAACCTGCATCAACCTCTCAAGATTTTACGTGACGAGAATCCACTAGTATACCTGTAAGTAATCGCTGGGAAATGACCAGTGGTTCCAGATTAAAAGAGAGAAAAAAAAAAGAAAAGAAAAGAAAAGAAAGAAAGAAAGAAATAGAGGAGAAAAATCCATAAAAAGAAGGACCACCCATAGACATATAGCGTCTTATTATCGTCTATTGCTCTATCAGCTAAGAAATAAAAGAAAGAAAATTCTACAATCATCAAACGAAGCTACATTATCTCGATTACCTACAATAAAGAAGAAAAATCGATCACAAATCGTGCTCAGAATTTTCGAAATAAAGAACTAACGAACTAACGAACGAATGAGAAAAAAAAAAAAATAGAAAGAAATTTTGTATATTATATATAATAAAATAGTGAATTTTTTTTTGTTTCTTCTGTTTTACAGGCTTTTTGAAAACCGGGTCTAAGGGTAGCGCACAGGGAAATTTTGGCCTGATGGATCTTGTTGCTGGACTACATTGGCTTAGGGAAAATCTTGCTGCTTTTGGCGGTGACCCAGAACGAATAACGTTATTTGGACACGGTACTGGAGCTGCCTTGGCTAATCTTTTGGCAGTTTCACCAATGGCTAGTGGTAATTATACCGATAATTCATATCTACCAGGTATATATAAAATTCCTCTATTTTTGTTCTATTTATTTATGTTTCTAAAAACGCAAAAACGAGAAAAGAAAAAAGAAAAAAATGCGAATACAAATAAATGAATAAATCGCTCATTTTCCGTGTATCCAATTTTTTGGGGCAATTTAGTTTGACACGTGCTCTCTTTCCGGGTCGTGACCCTATTTATCTATATAGGTAAGACTTAAACGTGGCGAAGGATCAAAGCACGCCTCAGGTCAAAGACGGAATCCGAATCTTGTCAACGGGCAATCAAAGGGCCTCCACTTATTACCGGGAAACCAGGTGCGCGAGTTTACGCTTCGAAAGACACTATTTACTTAGGTTTAGGGTCAAAGAGAATCTCCTCGATAAAATCGACGCGGAATTGGTATCGAACGAATTTGGGATACACCCAATACCAACAAACCACACACAAACATATATATACCAATATATCCAGACTTTAAGTAGAAAGAAAAATAAAAAGAAAAACAGTAAAGAAGAAAAGAAATGTAGCCAGAATCAACCGTTCGTGAAAAATAGGAAATCGTTTTAAAAAATACCGATACAAAAACCGATTGAATTTTCGTACGAAATAAAAGAAAAAAAAACGAATTACTCAAGAATACTCTTTTTTACAAACAGAAAAAACAAAAAAAATTATATAAAGAGTCACCCTGCAGGAAAGAAGTACTCGAATAATATAACTCTTTGGTATATATATATATACATACATACATATATAGGGTATATATATTATATATGTTACACGCGATCCTTGGTCACGAGATACTCGAGGCTTTAACAAGCTTTTTTGAGTACGGGCAAGAGGATACAGAGAAGTAAAGTACTCGGGGGTAGAAAACTGCAACCACACTGCCTCCAGGATTATGTCGCTTTTTCGCTAACGAACCTCTACCGTATAGTACAGCACAGACCCAGCCTAATATCCAGACACAATACTCGACTGCTTTTACTTCGTACGTTATACGACTCGGATTTTACGTAACATATATCTACATACATACTAGGTGTACCCGACTCTACCTCATTTTCTCAAGGACTGGTTGGTTAAAAATGTCCGGTATAACTTTCAACCCCTTTGTATTATATTTTCCTTCCGATCGTTAATGGTGTTGAATAATTTTTTATTCATTATGATTTTCTTTAATCACGTATATATATATATATATAATTAATAAAATCTCACTCACCCCGTAATTTTATTGGCTTTCAAGTTCGTCAGGCAGCATAATATTAACTCCTGTAACAGAAATGAGAGAAAAAATAATAATAATATATATTAATTCATTAATATTATCGCTAAGGGTGAATTTAATTAAATCTAGTATATATTCGAAAATTCATTCTATATTCATACCTATACCTGAATTAGAAAAGCATTTTCACCTGTGGCAATGAACGAGATCAACTAAAGGTATAAAAACTAACCCCAGGTTGTGATAGAAATGTGGGAAAATAGTCTGAACGAACGAAATGCGGGAGTAATCAACTTTATTAGGTACGTATACGGGGCGTAATAAGAGAACTTCATGGCCGGACCATAGGGAGACCTTTACTACTTGATTTGTTGAACGTTTCTTCGCGCCTTTTCACGTGACGAGAATTAATCAAAATCCTAGTACGATCGTCCAGTTGGAAATTACCGTACTTTAAACAGCCCCAGGTATATCGAAAGGGTTTCGAAGATTGAGGAAAAAAAAATTATTTTTACGAAAAGAAAGCAAATCTCTTGGTCATATACCGTCTAGCTATTTTCTCTTATTTCCCTATAGCACTCGAATAAATCGTCTAAATAAGCAAAAATAAAGTAAAGGAAATATAAATAAGGGACGTTTATATATCTCTTATATATTTATCTCTCGGAGTTTTAAGAGATATCACCGTTTTATACAAAGGCTTAGGGGTTGGTTAGCTGGTGCACTAGCGAGCAGCTATACGTATAAGACGAAAGAGCAAAAGGGCTGCTAAGCTCTAGCTGGTAGATATACTACAGAGGAAACACAAAGTAGGTAAATGCGGTATGGTCCTAAAATCTCTCAATAAAGGTATCTGCCCGGGAAGGTGTATACACACACGATGGTACCTACGGTAGCGGTTTAAGTGCGGTTGGGTTGTCCCGGTTTTCAAGTCCTTCCTAATATGCTGATCCTTGCCTGCAGCAAAGAGGAAACTGGCTTATATCTTGTCCCACTTTTCCGTATCGAAATTTTATACGATACTTGTTCATTCAAATCCTCGAAACGCATACATAAATATCCTGATTTTTAAATTCCTCCTTCATCCCCTCAAAGAAAAAAAAAAAAAAAAACGGAGAGTGTAAAAAAATAAATATAATATTTTAGAACTTGTACAAAGAGTCGTTCTCCTTGGTGGATCGGCTCTCTCTTCTTGGGCAATCCAGCGGGATCCACTATCAGTAAAACGTCGTGTTGCCGAACAAACTGGGTGCTCAGGGGATGTAGAAACCGACGACATTGCACCCTGCCTTCGACTTCGATCTTTGGAACAGCTTTTAGACGTCAGACTAGATCCTCCAAGATTCACATCAGGATTTGCACCGTTCGTAGACGGCGCTGTGTTGCCTATAGCCGCCCACCAGGTCAGGATTGAATATTTCTATGGCAATTTTTTTTCAACCCTTTCACTTCTAAATTGAAACGATTTTTTTTTTGTTCTTTTTGTTTCTCTCTGTTATTTTCCTTTCTCAGGTATTTCAGCCTACGCCAGCCTCTTCAGGGTTGATATCTGTAATCCCAGGACCAGGAGCCGAGTACGCAGCGTTTGGAAATCGCGATTTACTTATGGGGTTAACCTCGGGTGAAGCTTGGCTTGATCTTACAGATGAAGACTTTCAGGTTAGTGAATAAAAAAAAGCAAAAAAAAAAAGGAGGACAAGGAACGAGACAGGAGATAAATGAATCGGTTTCTACCAATAAGGAGTTGAGTGGTTTAGCTATACATATGTACACATATGACCCGGTGCAGTCGGATATCCGATAATTGAAATTGACCGATAAATCGGCAGCTATTAACTGACAAAGCCGCAAAATTGAACTTGACTTAAACCGCAATTGCGTGGGGGGTGGAAACACGGCTAAGTAATAAGGCCAGCTAGACAGATACGCGTTATCATAGAATGATTATTACAAGCAGATAATGTTTTTGCTGAAAGTAATGGCACAGAGGGGGAGAAAAAAAAAAACAGAGAAAAATACTGTTGCTTTTTTTTCTTCTTCTCTTTTTTTTTCTTCACTAGGCTATAAGGTGAATCAGGGCGAAAAAGGTACGGTGTGCAAGTAATCAGAGAAAAAGATTGGGCTCGGTGGTATAGTTTTCTTGAAAAGAGTAAAAACATTTGTACATACATACGTACGTATGTATGTATGTATGTATGTATGTACATAGTATACCATGATTGCAACAGGCTTGAAGCAAACTTGTAATCAACAGTACCTACCTAGCATCCCCAACCCATTGTAGTTTAGCCAGAAAAGATAGAAAGAAAGAAAGAAGAAGAATATCTCAAATGACAAATAAACGAGCAGTCATTCTCTACGCCGGTGTATACGTGTAGGATTTTTTTTTTTTTTTTTTGAAATAAGTAAGAGTCCAGTAAATTCTCTGACCAACCCCCCGATGATAATGTACTTTTTCGTTATTGGTTTAAGTAGAATTTTCGCCAGAAATTTTCTCTATCTTTCTTTTTTTTTTTGAGGAAATGAAAAGATATTATTTTTTTTTTGCAGAATGGTTTGAACGAGACACGTAGAGATCGTATACTTCGAACATACGTAAGAAACACGTACCGTTATCATCTTCACGAGATATATTCAACCTTGAGAAATGAGTATACGGATTGGGAACGCGGTGAACAAAGTCCTTCAGTTATTTGCGAGGGTCTATTGTCTTTACTTGGTGATGGTCAGGTAGCAGCACCACTTTTGAGACTTGCTTTACTTCACTCTTCGGCCGGTGGTCGTGGGTATTTCTTTCATTTTCAACCTGGTGAACGAATTAGCCTTAGAGGCGACGAGATGCCTTATCTACTAGGAATTCCTCTTCTACGTGGCGAGGCTACTGCTTCCGCATCGGCAACTAGGAACAATTTCAGTACCTCAGAAGAAACTTTGTCCAGACTGCTCGTACACTATCTAGCCAACTTTATACGACGCGGGTGAGTAATTCCACTTCCATTAACGGCGCGGAAACTTTGGTTCTTAGGATTATAGGGGTTACATTATTTTTTTTTTTCTTCTTTTATTTTTTATTTTTCAAGCAACCCTCAACACTTCGGTTTACCACTTTCCCACCATGGCTTCCGGTTTTTTTTTTCTTTCTTTATTTCTTTCATACTAAATTCAGACTATTGTACTTATACGAAGGGATCGACAAACGATTTGGGATGATAGAAAAAAATAAAATAAAAAGAACCTCAATTTTATGCCATATTTAAGTACCCACGTTGACAGAGAATGAGGCTAATTTTATAGACAGAATTGATTTTTGAAGGTTTTCATTTTCACACACTTTCGGAATTGATTTATACTATTATTCAAATACGTTGAAATGAATAATTAATTTTTCGTCGAATATAATGTATAAATGATTGACGAAAATCTTGAATAAATCGGTTTATTTTAACCCGAGTCTTGCGGTGAAGTATTTCGCTTATATATTATAATCGATATGCGGATAAAATCGTGAAATTTTTATCACATTTCAATTTATATAATCGTTTTATGTCACCGGTTGTTTCTTTATTATTCATTATTCAAAAAACTCGAGGGCGGGGGTGGTTACGGTTATTTCTACGGTCTTAAAAGTAAAAGTAAAAGTAAAAAGAAAAGAAAAACGGATTAAATTACCTTTGAAAATTCAACTAACGTAAATACTATATACATATTATATATATTCTCTCTTTCCTCTAGCTATTTCAAGCGTAATAAAAATGTAAAAAAAAAAAAAAATATTGTACGACCTCGTAACACCGTTGGCAAAACTCGTAAATCTTCAAAAGTGTACGGGGTAGAAAAAAAAAAAAAAAGTACAATTAATATTCATACAGCGGACGTTTCGAACAATTTATTATCTAGTGGCAGCACGTATACTATATCTTTTCACTGACCCGGTCACGGGTCGCGAGGGTCACTAATTATCGTTTATACTATTTTCAGGTAGAAAATTTTCCCATCATTTTTATCGTCAATCAGGATAAACGATACCCTAATCTTTCTATACAAAATATATGATGGTTGTTCTTTTCCTTTTTTTTTTTTTCTTTTTTTGGTCTTTTTTCCAGAGACCCGAACGGCGCGAGTCCCTCAAGTTCATCAGAACCCTTGTTGACGTCCAGTCCTCCTTTCTGGGATTCTTACGATTCTATAAACCAACTTTATCTTGAGGCAAGTTCACATCTTACAGAAATGCGATCTCATTATCGTGGTCACAAAATGTCATTGTGGTTAAATTTATTGCCACAACTTCATCGGCCTGGTTATGAGATCAGCATGCGGCATCATCATTTATCCGAAAGTCCAAGTCTTTACGAAGGTGCGGTAAGACCACAAAGCATGGTGATGCCAATACCAGCACCACCGTTACCTATACCATTACCAACCCAACCATCAATGTCTTCGAATTCAATATCAACGACTGATTGTGCGCCAAATATATCTAGCAATAATATGGCAACAACGACACCGCGTGTCTCACAACATCCGAATCTTGGTCCAGCACCTAATAATTTATTACGTAAATTGGCATCGAGTCATTATCAGAGTTATACTACTGCCTTGACGGTAACGATAGCCGTTGGTATATTCCTATTGCTTTTAAATATACTTATATTCGCTGGTATTTATCATCAGCGTGATAGAAACGCGTCTTTGTCTGGTTTTGGGGATAAGAAAAAGGAAGAACTTTTAGAAGCCGGATGTTCAGGCATCGATAGTAACACATCGGGTAAACAAAGACTTGGAATAATGTCGTTGCCCGATTCACCAGCTTCTAGTCCTATGCATCAACATAAAGGAAAACTTGTTCAAGAACTTGAACTACAATTACAAGAGTTTCAATGCTCTCCACCACCCGGTGGTGGGAAGAGAATATCTGAACCACCTTCTTATAGTAGAAGCCCTTGCTCTACTAGAACCCATACACCACCCGATGATGATAGCGTACCGGAACCACCACCACCACCAAAAGCACCGGCACCTAATATCGGGATTTCGGGTTCGGGGATATTGAGACAACCCGGAACACCCGGAAGTACCAAAAAGAGGGTTCAGATACAGGAGATATCGGTTTGAAAAAGCGTATTTTTCTCTTTTCCTTGATTCCAAATGACTAAATATCAAAAACCGTAGAAGAAGAAAAAGAACAAGAAGAAGAAGAAGGGAAGAAAAAAATTGTTCGCTATATACGATCGGTGGTATAGATTTTGAAGGAAAAAAAAATAAAATAAAATTGTCAGGATTGGTTCAAAATTTTCTTTCTTCTCTCCCTTTTTTATGTTTTATTTTGATTTATTTTCTATTCCTTTTTTCGATTCGTTTTTTTTTTTTTTTCGTCGAGGCAACTTTTTTCATTCATTCATTAATTCATTCATTTTTTTCTCGTTCTTCTCAAATATTTATATATATGACTGATTAAACCACTACGAACCCTTTTTATTTTTTTTAACTTCTGACATATATATTTAACAACCCCGATTCTCCAACTTAATTATTAACATGACTCTGTACCTACATATTCTTTATTTCTTTATCTTTTATCTTTTCCTTTTTATCCTTACCCCTAATTTACCCTGGAAATGAAGAAGAACGGAACAACGAGTTTGAGAATTGGTATATTTTTATACAAAACGTTTTTTGTACTCGGTATAGTACAGGTACAATTGGAAAGCTTTGTTTTATCCTCTTTTTTTTTTCGAAATTTTCTTTTCGTTTTTTCGTTTTTTTTTTTCTTAATGAAGACGAGGGAGGGAAGAAAGAGAAAAGCAATGCGATTTATATGTAAAAAATAAAATAAAATAAAATGAATTAAAAACGTTTGTCAGATCAGTGAGGGGCCAGAGAAGAAGCTAAATAATTATAGCTAGATCTATATATATATATATTATGTTTTGGAAAATTTCCTGCCGCGGAGAAAGTTGGAAAAGAGAAAAAAAACAAAAGAAAGATTTAAAATATGGAAGGTGAGAACGTGTCAGAAAGAGAAAGAGAAAGAGAGATAGACGATTGTACTTTAATATATTATAATTAAAAAAGTGTAATAAAAAAAAAAAAAAAAAATTAAGTGTAAGCCAGTGACTTTCAAGATAAGAGACACTGTGATTTAAAGTGACAAGTTCCGTCTAATAGATTGGTCGTGGGATTTTTTTTATTTCGTAAAAAAGAAAAAAAAAAACTAACAAAAAAGAAAGAAAAACAGATTCCCGATGCTCAATTATTTTTTCTAAACTCTCAGACCTCGAACATAATTATATATAAAAATATAATATACATGTATGTATTTAATGTATGTATATATTTATATATATATGGGCATATCCAAATAGAACTTAAAAAAGCGTGTCCCTTGGCCTTTTGAAGGACTTAAATTATAAAATATGACAAACTATTGCTATCAACAGACTCTTTATAATGTCCTAAACTAGAGGCATATAACTGATGGCCCAAAATCAAGAAATTATACAAGTTATTTCACCAAAAGTCACTGAAATGTCCTTACCGTCCGTGTCCCTGGCACAGCTTTTCAAAGTTTAATGTCAAAATAAAGTCCTGTGCCGTTCGGTTATAATGCAACAAAAAAAAAATATAGAATTTGGCATGTCTCAGTTATACATATGAGACAGTAAATTTACTGTGCTCAGAACCATATCGCCACTAAAAATTATCAAAAACTGTCCCGCGGTCTTTGTGTCCTTACCGTCTGCAGTTTTTATGTCACTCTTGGGCGAACATGCGATAAGATTAAGATCGGCCTTGATTACAGTTTTTTACAACGATCACCTATGTTACTAAAAACAATCGTTAATCAACTGCGATGTGTGATATGTAATGGCGTATACGGAAAAACTATCAAAATTTCGGTAAGTTTGTAAATTGTGTCCTTACCGTCCAAGGGGAAAAAGCTCCATTGGCACATATATTGATCAAGTTCTCAATTTTTTTTGGGTTCTCCGATATGAGATACTGTTTTCTACGAAGTTATATTATCGCGCGGGTATTTTATCCTCTTTGAAAATCCGAGAAATAAGTGTTTCTCGTTAATCGTCGGTGTCCTTACCGTCCACCGCTTGATTTTGTTCCTGAATATTTACCGTATAAAGAGCGAAAAAATACTGTCAGGCCGTGAATTCAGAAGTATATAATATATAGATCGAATTTCAGTGCTCGAATGGGCTCATTTTCAATAAAAAAAACAACAACAACAAAAAAAATCTATCCAAAACCCCGGGTTCCTATCTCAACCCTAGGTACCGCCCTAAAGCGTTCGAAGTTTCCCATTTGAATAAAATACAATTCGCGGTTAATTTTTTTTTCATTCCATTGCAGTACAGCTCAAAAGTTTCAGATTCAGAGAAGCGATAATGCGATAGTAAGTAAAAAATTACTCCGGAGGACATTTTTCGTGCACATTTCTGTGAGAACAATTATTTCTAATACTGTACCGACATTTTCTCACAACGGCACACTTTTTTTTCAATAGATATCCGTTCCAAGGGTTTGAAAAAAAATTGCGGTGGATGTGCCCCGAATTTTTTTTTTATATTGTCGATTTCCTCAATTTTTAAGTTCTATTTGGATATGCCCATATATATATATATATAACTCGTAGCCGATCAAATTTGTAAAATATATTATGGAAAAAAAATAAAAAATAACTCAAAGGGACAAACCATGTAGCAGAAGGAAAAAAGAAGAAAATATATATATGAAAACGAAGAAAAAATATTATATACACGACGTAAAACAGTTCGCGTCGAAACATTTACCTCAGTTTTATATAATTGTTAGGTAATATATTAATAATAAATATAATTATAATAATAATAATAATAATAATAATAATATTGGATATAATAACTATAATAATAATTATAATAATGATATTACTATTAATAATAATAATAATAATAATCATAATAATAATATTAATAATGATGATGATTGATAAATTAAGCACAGTGATTTCTTTTCGCAAAGTTTTTTTCTTTTTCCTTTTTCTCTGTTTTTTCTTTCTTTCTTGATTTATAATCGATAATCGATGTTACAAGTTATAAAAGTAATTGATTTTTTTGACTATTTGAAAAAAAAAAAGCTACGAGAGTAATTATATAACAATTATAATTATTATTGTCGCCTGAGAGTTCGGATACTATGAAGTCGAGCGTCTCGATCTGTGTCGAAACAAAAAAAAAAAAAGAAACAAAAGAAACAAAAGAAAACCAAAAAAATATATATATATAAAACAAAAAAAAAAAAATCAAAAAAAAAAAAACGAATTCAGCAAATTATATCTCGCGACATTCAATTATGAATATGTATATGACACATACACACATACACACACATCTATCAATGTTTCCAATGTTGGCATTTGTTTAAATAAATACATGAAAGCATTTAAAAAAAAAAAAAAAAACAAAAAAAAAAAAACTTGTTTCAATTATAATGTAGAATTAAAAAATTTTCTTTCACCCTTACATATATATAGTATAGTATATTTTACGTAAAATTGTGAATAGGAAATGAAGAAGAAGAAGAAGAAGAAGAAGAAGAAGTTTAAGTTTAAGTTGGATCGCGTTATTATTTTGTATTCGAACTTATATAGTATCGAATAGGGGGAAGGGGGAGGGAGGGAATTTAAAAAAACGAAAAACGAAATATATAGGAAATCTTGGAGATAAAATACGATAGAAAATTTACTTTGAAATTCACCTAGACGTGGAAATAAATCGTCTCAAAGATACCCCGGAGATATATATAGAACATATAGGTATAAGTATATACAGATAGATGGATATCTAAAGAATCGAAAGAATGTCGCTATGCGACACAACGCGACAGAACCAGTCGAACGACAAGAAGAATAAGAATAAGAAGAAGAAGAAGAAGAAGAGGAAGAGGAGAAAGGGAGAAACTGTAAAAACGTGTCAAGAGATTTACTGCTGAACTCGGTTGTTTTCAGGTAGGAAATATACCCGCCACCCCAAGAAATTGCTGATCCAAACTTTTCACCCTCACCCGCACCCCCGTTTCCTAACCATCCCCCCGTTCTTCACCGAGACGGTCACAGACGCCAGCAAACTCCGCACAGTTCTTTCCGACTCCATTTTATACCACGAAAGAAGATTATTAAAGATAATACCTAGCACCCCCTCCCCCCCCTCGCCCTCCCACACACTTCTTGAGATCAATTCTCAAGAAGTTCGCCTCTTTTCTTATTCCGCAAAGCACCCCCTGACCCCCAAAAAAGGAAAAAATAAAATCACCACCACCACCATTCTGCATTCTTTTTTTGCGTTATTCAACTTAGGGGATAACTTTCCCTCTCTCTCTCTCTCTCTCTCTCTTTCTCTCTGTGCCATATATTTTGTCAAATAAATAAAATATTTTTAATTTCATCCCTAATATTTTTCTGTAAAATAGAGAAAAAAAGAAAAAAATTCCTCATTTTTTTTCACTCTTTTTTTTTTTTTTTTTTCTTCAACCCCCCCTTCATTTTTCAGGGTCCTTTTTATTATAGTTTCGAGTATCATATCAGACTCTTAGCTGCGAGGACTGGAGAAATTCAAGACCAACCTGTAAAGGGTTCTCTTTGGCTTCTCTACACTCAAGGTTCACCCTAAATTATCCCTCCAGGGTATGAAAACCGTAATTAGTTTAACCCTCGCGTGTACCTACCATACCTATGTATAGGTATATATACCGAATACTTTATATATATATATATATACCTATACGTGAGTACCATATAATTGTTAAAGGTAAAAAACCTGAAATGAAAAAAGAAAATAAAGAAAAATTCTATGCAATAATTAATGTCTTTGTAAGAAAACCGAAAAAAAAATTAAAAAAAAAAAAAACGAATAAAAAATCTGGGCAATTAGTTACGTTAATTAAAGCGATTGCCAACCCTACTGAGGCGATCCAACGAACGAACGGTGTGGGTATATGAATATCAGATTTCAAATCAGTGTCTCTGCGGTTTCATAGTTGGTCATATAATCTAGGAGTGAATTAGTGGGACTATTAAAATGATGTATAATTTCAAGCCAGTTAAATAAAGTAGGTAATAGAAATATGATGCAGATTAGTTGAATTGAGTTTTATTTTTTATATTTTTTTTTGTTTTATTGGATAATTGACGTCGCGAAAAATCGAAACAGCTGTGATGATGACAAATAATTAGAGAAAATATCTAATTTTTTTTTTTTTTAACTTCAATATTAACAAGTAAATCTACAGATTCATATTTTATCAAGTAATTTTGCGTTTACCAACAAATAGTTAACTTGGTTTCTTTGCTTTTCTCTTCTTCTAAATGGCAGGTAACTTTATATTTAACGTACAAGTGATTGAAAATATCACCGACAGATAGCGAAATGTAATAACAAAAAAATTCATCTCACGTACTCGTGCGTACCTGAGTTATTTATTACCTGTATATAATTATTAGAAAAAGAAAAAAAAATATACAAAAAGAATAAATTGTCGATTAAAATGAGGAAAATATATATTATACCTAATCGTTGTCAAAAAAAAAAAAAAAAAAAAAAATTGATTCAGTTATATATATGACGGTAGATATAAACGTCGGAAACGATACTTAGCAATTGCATTACTGTGAGATAAGGTATACAGAAGTAGAGGTATATACACAGAAAGGTATTATCGCGATTAAATTGTTAATCTTAATCTTAAATATTTACGTTTAACGCAATTTAAAAAAGATACCGCGATCAATCATCGCGTAATAAATCAGTTATAGAATTAACAGATTAATCTATCACTTAGTGATGTACAGGTATTGCTTTTAATCCAGTACAGTACAGTACAGTACAGTACAGTACAGTAAGTAAGTAAGTAAGTGAGTGAGGGAGTGAGGGAGTAATAACTCCAAGGTTGCATAACTCGTTTCGAAATTTCCTTACGTGTTAAATAATGTGAAAAAATAAGAAAAAAAATAAAATAAAAATACTTCGAAAATATCCTCGTTTTTTATTATTATCAGAAATTTACTACCTAGATAGACTTCTCTACTCTGTGTACTCTCGACATACACACACACATATCTAGGATAAGTTTAGGCTGTCACAGCAGCAGCAGCAGCAGCAGCAGCAGCCAACACCAGGAATACGAGTATGAGACTCGTAGCAAGCTGACGCCAAAACCGGGAGTTGGAAATCCCTCGGGGAATCGACCCAGGGTAAGGCAAGACCCAATAACTTTGACAGGAAATAAATTTAAAACACACTCACGGCCTGCTCTAGTGTCCTGCAAAATTTTCTCTCTCTTTCTCTCTGCAGCATTTCGCGAGAAGTCAATTTTTCTACATTCTCAAAGACGAATTGAAGCAGGTTTTCATTAATCGAACATTTTTTAATAAATAAGTAATAAAATTAAAAAAAATAAGAACGATAATTTTGTCGCAGGAAAAAATTTCACCTTATTGCAATGTTACAATATTTTTTATTCGAAACTCTAATTACGAAATTTCACAAGTGTTTACACCTATCATAGATTCGATTAATTGATTAGTCAATCACACATATGTCAATATAAATATGATAATCAATTTAATAACCCCTGAAAAATAATTCATTCGACAGTATATATGCCTTGACATTGATATGAAGTATTGAGTGATCGTCGGTACCTCAAATTGCCAATAAATATTCTTTTTTTTTTTTTTGTTCACCAGACGAAATAAACAGGTGATCTGGTCTCTTTCTCTTTCTCTCTCGATATTTCAGCCTTCGATGTCTCATGCAAATTAGTACTTACTCTAAATCTACAATTCTAAAAATAATAACAATAATGATCATTCTGGCAAAACTGTTAAGTTAACACGTGGTTAATGGATGAAGTATGCCTGCAATGCCCTCTGCATTCATTTTGCTAGTGATAATTAGAACTAATTGGATATCGCCGACAGAACTAGCCGTTAAACTGGTCCAGATAATGTCCAATGCGACTACTGTACTATACTAAACTTATTTTTTTTTTTCTTTCTTTCTTTTTTCAGAGATAATCGAGGCATACTATATACGAACCGAGCTTTTTGGATATAGTCAAGTTTATGTATAAACGATTCCATACATCGAATATGACTATAGGTTACATACGTCGTTGCTAAATGCTCCGGGTAACAGAGCGAAGAAGTCACGTTGTTGTTAGGTCAACAAATTATCACGATCTTGTTAAGAACTCCAAAGTATTTTCACCCCCACCACATTTGAAAAAAAAAAAACGCCTCCTACTTATCGTCTCGAAACCCAGACTAGCCAAGGATTCGAATTCATATAAATATCAGAAACGATCTCTCGACCGTCTATACAACCCTATCTTATTCTATCGCGTCAAGTACTTCAGACATATCTGTTATAATATCTGTTAATTATTAATTTCTTAATTTTATTACAATCGTTTCTTAGTTTCTTTTTTTTTTTTTTTTAGTTATATTAGAAAATTTATGGATGAACACGTCGTTCGTTAAACATCGTTAATTCTGTGTTGGAAATAAATCGGTGAAAGGCTCGAGGTAAGATTGTATAAAAAAAAATTTTTTGAAAAAAATGAAATTTGAACAGTTCGACTTTCGATCACCGTTCGGTGACATGGATATATCTATATAAATAATTTATTTTACGTACAAAGATACGCGCACCCATAAATGGTACGCTGCTAACACCCGATTGCCGATTTCCGTACATAGGAAGCTTCGGACTAAAGTTAGAATAACTATATCCACACAATACGTGTCCAGTTAAATACTCTATAGACTGTCAATGAGATTTCCAGCTGTGCCCATCCTGCGTAACTACCTATATAATATATAATATATACCTATATAATAGATTGATAGAAAATTATATGATCTATAATATAAGCTTTACGATTATAATACCCTGAATTTTACTAGAAAAATTGTAAAAAGAAAAAAGGGAAAGAAAAACTGCATGATAATATGTCTTCTTTTTTTTTGTTTTTTTGGTTTTTTGAATGAATAACATTTTTGGTATTCAATTTCGCGGTGTTTGGTAATTTTTTTTTCTTTTTTCTCTCTTTCTTCATCCCCGAAATGTTTTCTTTTTGTTTTTTTGCTATTTTTGATAATAAATATGGACACATAAGTATAGAGTAAAGATATAGATGTAACAGAAAAGTTATTATGTGCGCTTGCAGGAATTCTAGAGCGACCTGGAGCCTCTAGTATATAACACGATTGACCACCACCACCACCACCACCACTAATATACCGTCCATGCGATCACCATCATCAAAACTACGACACATAGTGTATAGTGGGAAGTGAGGAGTGACCAGCTGAGAGCAGAAGTAACAAGTGGACTGCATAGTTGATTGTGATTCCTCGACTTTAGTGATATAGTATAAATATTTCACTATAGGTGAATGTCTAATTGTTATCAACGTGTGGTTTTTCACGATTAGAATATCGGATTAAAAAATTTCTAACTATATTTATTTCAAATCTTAGTCATAATCTATGATATCGAAATGATCGTTGATCGATCAATGACGGAAGGTAGGCGGCTAGTAAGATCGTAAAAAAATATCGAGGAAGAAGAAGAAGAAGTTTACACAAACATATAATATAGTGCAGTGAGGAAGAAGACGAAGAAAAAAATAAATAAAAATAAAAGTGCAAAATAAAAAAACAAACGGATTTGGATTTATATTTTGTAGATTTTTTTTTTCTTTTTTTTTTCCATTGTTCGGAAAGGATTTTTTAACACAGAAAATAAACGATGGATAACCAAGTGACGGGGGCTGATATGAAGCTGAAACATTTAGAAGAATCATCAAAACCTCCAGGTGGACGTAGAGTATCGATAAGTGAGCAGAATTTTGGTATTGATAATCTTGGCTTCGAAAATCATAGACGAATTAGCGGTTCTTCAGAACCGATATCCGAAGTTAGAAGAAAATCTATTCTTCATAACGATGGGCATTACGGAAGTGCGGAAAATATTGAAAACGGACGTGCTAATGGAAGGAAGAAATCCGCAGCTCTGAGTCTGACCAGTTCTATTAGAGACAAAATCGAGTACACGGATCAATTAGAGAGGCAAGTTTGATCGGCTATAATTGTTATCAGAAAAATTAATAAATAATAATTTAATTGAAAGAAAAAAAAGAATAAAAAAAAATAGGATTATTCGAGGAAATAAATTTCGCGTTATCTGGTTATCTGCGCTAACTAAGCTAACGATCCTACATACCTATAATAGAAATTTATAACTATATGTATAGAGAGTAGAGGGTATGTATAACGGAGTTTAGAACAGCGTATTCTCCTTGTCTCCACGGCATAAGTGCTGTGAATAATTTCCATGTAAACTGGCAGTGGCGGCGTTACGTTAAGGCCAACAGGCTTGAATGTGGGCGCGGGTAAAATGACGTAGGATTAATTTTCATCGGCACTTCCGGCGCTCGACTATGTGCTAAACCAGAGCAGTATAGATACACGTGATTCTTGAGATCGGGATAAAACCAGTATTCCATTATTCGATAATCGAATGGAATATTTTACTACGAAATACATCGTCGATTGTAGACTCGGTACATTTCGACTTATGTTATTAAATTATTATTATTTTATTATTTTTTTTGTTGATTTATTTATTTCTTTTATTTATTTTTTTTTTTATCGCACGCAGATCTTGGCTTTATCTATTTTGCACACGATGTCACGGTCACGAAGAATCTGGATTAACATCGTGGGAACCTAATGGATGGAAGCGAATTTGTCCAGCTCCGTTTTGCCCATCTTACAGACAATTTTCTCGAACGTTATGCCTATTTATATTAGGTTTGCTAGTATGGGGTGTAATATATTGTATTATGGGAGAAGACGCTGCACCAGGAGGTCAGTTTTTTAATCTCGCGGCTCTATGCATAGCCGCACATTTTGGCGGATGGCTATTTTCACTTACTACTATGCCGGCCTTGATTGGAATGCTCTTGACTGGTCTTATACTACAAAACGTTGGGCTTATTAACATCGAGGACAGATATTCGTCCGTGATAAGTCTTCTTCGGTAAGTTAATCACGTATTATATTAAAAATAATAATTTTGACTGCGTATCCTTATATTTTGTTAAATCGCTGTATCCATTAATTTCATTATTCCCTCATTATAGAATTAATTCTTTCAAATTTTAAGTCTTTTCGATTCTTTTATTTTCTATCATCCTTTTAATTCCAATGTCGGTAAATGAATGGAACAATAATCAACAACATTTGAGTGAGAATATTTCGAAACCGTTAAGAAAAAAACCTCGTGACTTTAATTTCGAGGTAAAAAAAAAGAAGAGAATAGAAAAGAAAAAAACAATAAAAATTAGATGAATTGGTATAGAACAAAGTATTTATGTTATGTAGGATAAAGATAATAAAATAGAAAGTACGAATGAAATTAAAGAAATAATTATAAGGTTGACATTTCCGGTTGACAATTAACCCGAAAATAGATCGCAAACTTGGATGTATATGGGTGGTACGTAAGGTGAAAAAATAGAACCAGGGCACAAACCGCTATCAAAAGATTCCCGAGTACCTACCTACCTACTACTAGCTCGTCATACTAACGAGTACGAGTGTATCTTGCGAAGTAGTGTATGTATATATAGGTATAACTCAACTCGGAATGTTATAATTAGAAAAAAAAAAAATAGAAACCACATCAAAAAAGGAAAAGGAAAAGAAACACGTCCTGAATTTCGTCGCTTGATTTGTCGATATGATATAACGACGAGCTTGAATCTCGCAGAAGAGGTAAAAAAAAAAATTCAAAATGAAAATGAAAATTGATTAAGAAATTTTTCAATTATATTTCTCTCCATTATTTCCTCTTTGTTAAACTTATTGTTAATCATCAAACCTCTTGTCTAGGCCGAAGGGTTAATTGAACGTCGAGTCACGTAACAGACGCGAACGACTATTGAAGATCCAAGAAGCGAAAGCTTCGATTGCCTTGATCGTAAACGAGTTCGTTTAACTTTCGATTTATGATTTCGGATTTCGGATTTCGTTTTCATACTTTTTATTTCTTTATTTTTTCGTTTCACTTATTTTTTTTTGATAATTTTTTAGCGGATCGTGTTACGATTCTTTCTCTTTCTCCCTTTTTTTTTACATTTTGTTTTAAATTTTATTCGTCTACGGTTTATTTTCATCTTTCTTTATATACCGACGAGAAAAAAAAAAAAAAAAGGGTGCGGAGAACGTTTTTACACGTACGAATCTACGCATGTATTACTAATACTAATACTAATACTACTACTACTACTACCCATAGACGCTTACATATAGATAGAAATATTTTTCCTCTGTATATAGGTAGAAAACTGAGATGAAATTTTGTAATACAAAAATGGTGTATGGAAGATACGATACCTACACCTACACCTACACCTATATCTAGGGTACGTTCGAGGGCAATTTTATAGACAGCTCCCAGTTGCCGAGCTGTTACCTCACCGCCCTGTACCTTATACCTAGGTATAGATACAGGTACCCTATAATACAACGTCGAAACGTTATTCTGAAAATTCTCTCGTCGACGCGAACGTTTGTACGGAGTAGGGTGGGTGGACGTAATTCCGTATTAAAATAGTGAGGATTTGAAGTACTTTGGGGAATACTTTAGACGCGATAAACTAAATCAACGAAACGTTTGGGGTACTGTAAATATTCATTCGAACAGATTTTTCCCCCCTCACATATATATACCTATATAGTATACCTACTCGGTTTTTATAACACGTTTAAATTTTCACATACATATTTTTCGTTTTTTTTTTTTTTTTTTCACTATTCGGCACGTTCGCGTTACAATATTTCAATTAATACAAATTCGCTAAACGGTTGCGAAAGAAAAAAAATTAATATGGATTTGTTAATTTTTCGACTTTTGATTGAACTAAAAAAAAAGTAAAAAACAAAAAATAAATAAATCGTTGATATAAAATATCGTGATATACATACACGTGTGTGATATTATAGGTACCTAATATCAATTATCGCTATTGTATTTCGTAATTATAAATGTTATATTAAATAATCAAATAAAATATATTTCAACCACTGATTAATTTTTCACGCTTCAATTAATCGAGAGATTTATATAGATAAACGAATAGATCGATATACCTACCAATGATACTGGATCTAGCAAGCGCTAGATCGCGTTGATAAATAATAAACTAAACCAAACTGTAGACATCAGCTGTGATGATAAGATTGATATCAATGTACATACATATCTACCAAAAATTTGAAATGAACCCTTTAATCACTCGAGAATAACGCATGATAGTTTTATCTCTGTGATTAGAGAATTGATCGATTGAATAGAAACCTAGATCCGACAATTTGATTTTTTCGACAGAATAACTTTCACTCTTTTTTTTTTCTATTTTTTTGTTGTTGTCTTGCCAATGACGTACACAAAGCTCTAATTATTGGTATACAATCACGTGTATATTTACTCGTTGCAAATAAGTGCAATTTGCATCTATAGAACGATACGATGTATATTACACATACTCGTTTAGGATGAAAAATAATAATATTTCTAAATAAATGGATATACTATATGCATAAATAATTAAGCTATACATATATTTTAACAGTTTTTGAAATTTTAGAATTTAAATGACAAACTTTGCAATTTATTTAACCGCAGGATTTTTATTTGTTGTTGACAATAAATTGACGTTATTGTATAACAGAATTTACATATCATTTGTCAATCGTCTCTTCTACTTCTTACCATTTTTTTTTTTTTTTTCACGTGACACCATGTAGGTATATAAAACGAATTATTCACGCTTCGACATACTTTTAATAATATATTGTAATTCTTAAAACGAGCTGCGATATGTCGCATCACTTTATTAATTAATGTATTGACTCGCCGTCTCTGAGAGCGAGAAATGAAAGGTTAAAAAAACACTAGTAATAAGATTAGTTAGAATCATGAGTCACGATCAGTAATCAGTAGTCACGAGACTCGCGTTAATAAAAATTGAAGAAAGGAGAAAGAAAAAAAACAAAACTAAAATAAAATAAATAAAAATTTACCGTCAATTATTTTCTATCTTAAAGATCAGATCTTAAAACTACTTCAATTATAAATTCTCTAACAATTCTTACATTAGCTCTTAGATTTAAACAACAGTTGTTATCATCGTTTCAATTTTTCTTATCTTTCGCGCAATTTTTTAATTTATTTTTTTATCTCTAAATGAAGAAACGAGCTTGAAAACTTGTATTACGATATAAATAAATTTAACCGAAAATTAATTAACGATTCCCTCAATCTCTCAAAATACGAGAATCTCTCCTCTCTCTATCTATATATCTGTACGTAGCTGGTACATGTACATGTATCGAAGTAGTTCTGCTTCCTATATCTTATTACAGAAGTTATACTATTCGGAAGTTTCACGCCTGGGGTATCTATTATTTCCCAAGAGTAACACGAATTGTACTGTGTTGATACTAGGTACTATACAAATACAATAGGGCAGAATAAAAAAAAAACAAGATGATAGAAGAATATAGTATAGAATAGAATAGAATAGAATAGAATAGAATAGAATGGAAAGAACGTGTAAAATAAAGACACGTGACGCGGGTGTTTGTTGTACATAAGAATAAAAAAAAAAAAGAAAAGAAAAAAAAATCACGTGAAACTGTCGAGAAAAGGAAAAAAACCCGATGATATCATAATTAAGCCGGAAGTAATTATTTGATATGATATTATCGGCAGTAAAAATTTCACCCAGATAATTAGTATGTAATCATAAATTATTCTACGGTACAATTTTGTCATTCATTCATACCGTCACAATATAAGTTCGCTATCCTATTTGAATAATTAAAGCAAAACGGAATTAACACTAAGCATTAAAAACTAATTAATAAACAGAATTTTTCGTCTTTGTTTCAGTTTAAGTTTACCTAAAATCGACAATTTACGAAAAAATATATATGAACCAACTTTTCCTTTTTTTTCTCTTTCTCTCTCTTTCTCTCTCTCTGTTTTCTG
The DNA here is from genome assembly GCA_914767705.2 of Tenthredo notha. Lineage (NCBI taxonomy): Eukaryota > Metazoa > Arthropoda > Insecta > Hymenoptera > Tenthredinidae > Tenthredo > Tenthredo notha. The sequence goes on along the minus strand of OU611921.1, from coordinate 5,213,290 downwards.
TTCACCGCAAAAATAATTAATTTTAATTAAAACCTTTATTTTTCCAACCCTCGCATGTTTGCTTTTAATTCAGTTGATTATAATTTGAGAAAATATACGTACATGTATATATATATTTTTTTTATTTCAAGCACGATATAAAAATTGACAATGTTTTTTTTTTCAATCTCTCCTTTCATTCTTTTTCTTAAATCGCAGAAAATTCGCACTTGTTATAATCCTAACAAGAGCAGGTCTGGATCTTGACCCAGCTGCATTAAAACGACTTCGTATCACCGTGCCAAAGATAGGTCTAATACCATGGATCGTAGAAGCTGGTGTTATCGCTTTAACAACTCGATATTTTCTTGATCTACCATGGATATGGGGATTTCTTTTGGGAAGCATAGTTGCCGCCGTATCACCAGCGGTTGTTGTACCCTGTCTGTTCAGACTACGCGGAAAAGGCTACGGAGTAGCAAAGGTGAGAATTATCAAAGAAAAAAAAAAAAAAAAATTTTTTTAAAAATTAAAATCATCGTATTTTTCGTTATTATTTACTCAACACTTCCTATGCACAATAAATTATCGTCATTTCGATATTGAGACATAGCAAATTGCGGCAATATTTATACAAATCGTTCGTACCGATATGCTATATTAGTTATTAGGTATAACACAACTATATTCGTAGACTGTGATACATACTCATATCATACCATAAATGTTAGGGGAAAATTACTTTATAACGGCCTCATTTATTCACCATTTTAACACTCGTTAAATTCGAAGAACTACACTTTAAATTATAATAATTTTATGCCTAATGACAAATTTAATTCCCATTAATAATAATAATTGTCAACTATTACTATTACTATTTATTTATTTTTTTTCTTTTTATCTATAGAAAAATAGAAACGAAAATTTATGGAAAATTTCCTGCAACAATTCTCATATGCTAGATAATATACTAATAGTCGACGAAGTACCAGCAGCCCCCATAGGCGTGACCCTAGTTTAAAACTAACCTAACGTAATCTGGTCTCGACCTAAAGCACTGTTAGAAATACTATCATTTAACATGTGTGACCCATAACCGTGGTCTTCATCTCATAACTAACGACATACATACTTATATCGATATACTTTTTCTTATATCTTTATTTTATTTCCATTTTTAACATATTTTTTCTTTTATTTTCTTCTTACCAATTAATAAATACATATGAATTCATTTCAGGGAATACCAACCCTTATTATCGCTGTAGCTGGTATAGACGACGCAGCATCAGTAGCGATATTTGGAATAGTGAGAAGCATCATGTTTTCCGACGATGCTTTGTGGTACCAAATACTACAGGGTCCAATTTCTATATTTGGTGGAATAGGATTTGGTATATTGTGGGGTATACTCGCGAAATATGTACCCTCGAAAAATGACGTGAGTACCCTAATATGATTATCGCAATATACAATTTTACGAATTGATAAAAAATAATTGTCTAAATTTTTTGTGAGCCATTATTCTTATGTACGTATATACTATATATATATATTTTAACGATCGTCTATAGCTAGTATATATATATGGGTGCATTAGTACATATATACGTTAGTTGTCGAATTAATATGACATAGAGGGGATCTTTTATTCGATCGATTAATCTCAATAAAGTAAATCTAGTCGCGTGACGGTATAGAGTAGTATATATATATCGTATTTATATCCATATATATGTTTATGCTAAAAAATAACGTAGTTGTATCGTAAAAGAAATTGAAATACGTTATGGTTGTTTTTGTTACTTTTAAACAGTCAATTAGATGTTAAAATATACAGTAATTACGCGTTTATCGAACCAACGAAACTTATCTGTCTTCGGAGGAAGAAAAAATGAATGAAAATGAATGAAAATAAAAAAGAAAGGAAATTATCCGGTATTTAACGCTCGTTGAATAGCATATAGTCAGCTGATCGTGGATAATTAGTTTCGTTGAACGAACCGTTTGGATATTGAAATAATTGTCTCACGTGAAGTGCGAGTGAATATATTTCATCTTAATTGTATAGGAAGTAGAATAAACTCTGTTTGTATGTTAGGTGCAATTATATATCGCAAATCATGTGACTTGACCAACACACAATCACATGACAAAATATTATTATCTTTAAGTATCTCGCGAGTCAAGTACCTACTACGAACCATGGTCACATGCGCAATTAATTGATGTCGATGAGATAGCAGCTTTGGTATAGTTTATCGAATCAAATGTTTATTCGTTTACTCGTTTATCTTCGAGCTACTGCAAGTGACTCAGAAAAGAGAGAGAGAGAAAGTGGAGCTATTTGGTCAATTAATTTATTGATAATAGCGTTTCGCGCGTGATCATTCAAGCTACGCGATCTAATATAATGTGATATACTTCGAAGATTTCTATAGCTTACGTCTCTTCCTCTTCATTTTTAATAAATCTACAATTATGCGAATTTAATTTAAAGAAAAGTAGAAATCTAGCTGATTAATTATTATTATTTTGCGAATAATTCAAACAGTATCTTCTTTTTTGTCTTTTGGTTTTTTAATTTCATTCCGATTTTTTACTTAGAATTTAGTCTGCCATGAATAATTTTAGCTTATACAGTATATTATATGTATTCGTATAATCTACATAACATATTCGTATAACACCTGTCTACCCCTTGGGTATATTTGGCAAAGACAGAGGTTATTTATAAATTTTTAATGAAATGTTGTGGTATATTAGCGAGAACTTTGAACTTTGAACTTTTGCTGATTCAAAGAACATAAATAATATTATATCAGGTGAAAAACAAAAAAAAAATAATAATTATTACACACATAGAATAATTAAATAATTTTTCGTACGTCAGTCAGATTGTAAAATTTTCTTTATGCTTCGTTAAATAATTAATCTAAACCCCCCCAGAAATTTATATATATATTTTTTATTTTTTTTTTAATCATTTCTTTTCATTTATTCGCGCAAAGGCTGCAATTTCTGAAACTAGTATACGGTTTAGCCACATTAAAATAGAACAAGCGAATAAAAAAAATATGTATAAAAATGCCGGAATACAAAGCCGCGAATGCACAGTATGAAAACGAATCAGTCAAATCAGTTTTGTTTCGCAATTGAAATTTGTATCATATAGTATACCTATATACGAAGAGAATCTATTTCCCGGTGTATGTATCGTATATATATATATATATATATAGAGAGAATAGAAAGATATAGATAAGCTCTTATATTGCCTCACGATTCAGGAAACAATTAATTACGATTCTGCAACGCGTTCGACGCTATACATCGCTCGCTTCCATAGTCGCGGAAATATAATTAAATCTATAGGTACATAGATTTATATAATATTCTATATATGTGAATGAAAATAGAGGAAATATTATTTTTATTTTCAATATAAAATATGTAGTCTTCGTCGTTTTTTTTTTCTTCTTCTTCTCCTTTTTCTTCTTGACAATCTTAAGGTGATAACCGCGAATGTCTTCCGCGTAGTGAAAAACTTTTCCACCGTTTTTTTTTCTTCTTTCTTTAGTATCGACGAATATCTTGTATATGCCTCTGATTTTCTATAGGTAACTGTTGTACAAGGGAAGCAAAAGTTTTTGGATTTTTTTTTTCTTCTTCATTCATGTCAAAAGCTCGGTAATAAATGATAGAATAGAGGATAGAGCGGTTTGCAAAACACGATAATACCGGGAATAAATTTCAGTCGGTTTAGGGTAGGTTAATAATCGCGAGGGGGTCGAAAGAAATGCGGCTATAGGGTATTATTTTTTTTTTTTCTTCCTTCTTCTTCTTCTTTCTCTCAAACTTTTAAACCAAATACTTAATCCTCTGCTATAACTAGCGCTATATAAAGTCGTCTGCTTTGATATTCCACGCGTGTTTTGCATAAAAAAAAAAAAGAAAGAAAAAAAAAACCAACAATTGTGAGAAGGGAACGTCGCACAATATAAGGTGGCAGCAGTCAATCTCGACGAGCAATAACGGCTGACGCCCACCTTACTATACCACTTCCTTATTTTCTCTTTTTACTTTATTTTCCGTTTTTTTTTTCGTTCGTTCTTATTCTCATTCTCATTCTATTCTATTCTATTCTATTTTCTTCTCTTCTCTTCTCTTCTATTCCCTTCTTTTCTCTTCTTCCCTTTTCTCCCTTTTATGGTTCCGGCTCCATGCTCCTGCAGGCTTCGCGTAACTCGTCCGAGGCTTCCGGGGAATATCAAAGTTTTACTCTAAACTTACCACCCGACGTAACATACATACATACATGCATACATACATATATACGTAACAGCTATCTATATATAATATACAACGGAAATCGAAGAGCTAGGATTCTGCAACAGGCTGGGGTACAATGATATATCCACCAAGTTTATCACTTCCTAGTTTCTTATTATCTACAGCTCTGACGTATCGAAACGACCTAATACGATCTTCTACAAGTTCCAATATAATAACGTTATAGAATCTCGCCAATGTTTCTTTTTATCTTAATTTCTGATCACTTTGGGGATAAGAAAAAAAGTACCAGGTTAAAGTTCCAAATTTTAAAAGTCTCGAAGGATAAAAATTCTGAATTTCAATATTGCCGACTCACAGTTTTTTAAAACGGGTATATCCCCGACAGTATACATAGTCGATTTAAAAAATCTTCCAAACGAAGAACACCGTATAGGTTAAAAATTTCAAAAGCTGTAAAATCCGAAGTCTAAATCTCCCGAACTTGAAACTCACGCATGAATTCATTCAGTCTTTAATAATTCGGACCGTATTGATCGTATCGAAACCAATGTGAGTATGTTCAAATTAATCGTCGTCGAGATTTTTATCGTAAAGAAGAATTTCACCATTTCACATAAAAGCTAATCGTCATATATTTTCGTACACCAAAAATGATGAGGTAATAAAAATAAACATCATAATCCATCGTTTAAGGATAAAAAAAATTTGATAAAGTCCATATACGTTAATCTATCATTTTTATCGATGTATAGTATAACGTAAAACTGTGAGAATTAATTATTTTGTTATTGATGATGACGATGATGTGATCGAGGGTTTATTTATTTTTTTCTATCTTTTCCATAATCATAATTTAAGGTAGCTTATATACCTAATTGCCAGATCATCGTTCTAATTGTACGAGATTAAAGGATTAATTAATCTCGACGATTGCAGTAATATTTAAGCGAGGGATTTATACGACGGTAATCAAATATAGATATACTATATATATATACCCACAGCTAATATAGATCTTCAATTCTGTCAATTAGCTAAATTGCGTTTTTTTTTATTTTTTTAAATATTTCTTTCATTATCTCTATAATCGTTATAATAACCGTTCGTAATTTATTCGTATAAAAATAAAAATTAAAATTAAAAGAGGAAAAAAAAAATCCAACCAACCTCAAGGGTTTCTGTATTATATAAAATAACTTTTCGTTTTTTTTCCCGTAAGATAAGAATTATTTTTGAAGAAAGTAAAAAATTTCGTAAGGAAAAGAGAAGAAGAAAAAAAAAAAATGTTCATCAATTTTCAGCCGAGATTTTTTCTACTTCGCCTCGGTCTTTCCTCTGTATTATTAGTAGTCATGGTTTTTATCATTTTATCTCAAACCCCGTTCGTGCGATTTTATCGAATAGCGTAGTTATATCCAACCAGCTAAGGGATGATAACCACACCACCTGCAGACCCCACCTTTAAGAAATTTAATACCTAACGAAGAAAATGACCAAGTTTTCATCTTACAAAGGGTTAGTTAGTTAGTTAGTTAGTTTAGTTTAGTTTAGTTTAGTTTAGTTAGTTGGTTAGCTAATCTTCGGTATAATACCTGAGCTGTATAAGAACGAAGCTACGAAATTATCCCAAAGAAAGGGAAGAACTTTCTTTTCATATATTAGATATAGGTATACATTGATTATAGTCAGTTTGACTTATCTTTCCTTTTTCTCTTTGTATAATTTTCACAATATTTTGGATAAAAAAGAAAAGAAGAAAATCTGGAAAACAGATTTTTGGAAAAAAGAAAAACTGATAGACTGTACGTCACGTATTATACGTATACATCTACTATATTATTATTATTAATATTATAGAAGAACATGAAATTTTCACGTACTACTAAATTTACATTTATATTAAGAAAAAAACAAAAAAAACAAAAAGAAAGAAAATTGTCGCAAATAAAAAAAGAGGCTGTGCATATAGATAAGGTTTGGTATTGGGCTATTACATGATATATTGCCATATATATATGCGAACCGAATGTTATAGTTATAGCTGTATATAGGTATAACCATATAACGTAGTACATGCATAGACCAATATTTCAGAGGATATTTTGTATGTACTCTGAATATACACATACCTATATATATATATATATATTTTTTTTATCATATTTTTACTATTTTTACTATTTTTCTTTTTTCTTTTTTACCGCAACATGGTGTACCTACTGCAGTAGGTACTAGGGCGCAATATTCGTCGGCTTATGGCAATATAACCGTGAGTACGACATCGTTTTGCCAAAACTTGATACCTATATATATATATATATATATATATAATAAATACGTATATCCGCGAACGCTGTAAATAAGTAAAATACGAAGCTTGAGAAAACAGCGATTCCTAAATATCGATATCGAAGTCATTATGGGTTAATAATACATCCAATTATTATTTAGAAAAAAAAATTGTGGATCGCGAAATTGGCGAAAAGAATATTTTTGACAAAGAGAAACGAGAACAGAGAAAAAAAATGAAAAAAATCGTTAATAATTTCACCGATTTTTATTATCGATAAAATTGTTGATTTTATTTCATCACATAGCGTTTCATGGTGCCGTTAAGGGTGTTGATGCTTCTTGGCGGTGGATTGATAGCCGTACTAGGAAGTGAGGAAATTCAACTTGGCGGTGCTGGTCCTCTGGGTGTTGTAGCCGCAGCTTTTGTCAGCTGTTACTTTTGGCAACAGGATGGATGGGACGTAGAAGAAGTGAGTAAAATTAATGCAAATAAATATCACTCCCATCCCCCCACCCCCACCCTCCATATAAGTTATCGCAAGATAATTTATATCGTATCAAATCGGAAGTAAAAAAAAATTCTTATCAAGTTTTTTACGCAAACAGAAATATTTGCGAATCAGCGAATTTTTTTTTTGCAAAAATGAATAAATAAAAATGAAAGACAAATTATTAATATTGCGATCTGAACCTCGTTTTTATATTATACTATAATCCGTAAAAGATTAAATTTTAAGGTTGAAATTTATTACACTCCAGGTTATATATACCTATATATTTACATATTATTATACCTATACCTATGTACTATAACGCGTTACGACCAGATCAGTTAATCTTTTGGCCATTTAGGATTTAGGTCGTAATCGTGATCGATGACGCGTATATATAATATAGGAATTCTGTAGTTAATATACTATACATAATGCAGGGTATACATATATACTAGTATGTCCTTATTTATCCGTGTTGACGTGATAATATCAATATTATTTACGATTATTATATAGAAAAGGTGTATTGTGATACAATTCGTACCATTTCAGAAAATAATTTCGATGTATAATAGAGAAAAACAAGAAAAACTAGATCAATGAAAAATTTTCCAAAACGTCGATATGCCAAATTCTTGCGAGGTAAGAAGGGTAGAAGTGTGTTATAATTTTGTAAAGTAAGAATATAATGAAAGAGGATTTGAGAAAAGTAAAAATTGATGAAAAAAAAAGAAAGAAGTGAAGTAAAATATATAAATAAATAAATAAAGATCGTACTTGGTATACCTAGATATAATTATCAGTTGTCCCCCCACACCGTCGTTTTTTTTTTTTTATTTGAGTTGAATTAATAAATTAATAAACTTATCCCGCGGTTGTAATAAAGGCTTATAAAGGGGGGGGTAAACTTTTTAATCAAGTAAGTTTGCTGATAACAATAATATAATAGACCGAGAATAACGCCTATCCCCTACCTCCCATCCCCGCCACCCTTATTTATTCTCGCTTTTATTTTTCATTTCCTCTTTAATTTATCATTTCATTTTCTTATTTATTTTTTATTTAATTTTTGTTCCTCTGCGTTTTTTTTAATTTATCGCGAGCTTGAAAATTAGCTCATCAAATTAAGAACGAAAGAAAAAGAAAAAACGATAAGAACCTCAAGAATAATGCGAGCTATGTCCTTAGAAAAAAGTGTAAATTTTAGTATATATAATATACAGATGTTTGAAATTTGTCTTGATATATTTAAAAAGAAAAAACAACCTGTCAGCCCCTTTCGGAAAAATATTTATCGTATAAAATCTCCCGTTAAGAAGAAAAAGAATAAGCAAAAAAAAAAAAGAAATAGACATCTTTTGGCAAACCGCACACAATGCTTGTAATACCCTTGGTCCCCAAAAAGCCTCTTACTTCACGGTAAATAAATCCTTTAACAATAAGTATATACGTACATACATACGGTATTATACATATATATGCCATCTTATCTGGGTGGAAGAGAAAAAACAAAAAAAAAAAAATAGAAATGAAAAGAGACAAAATTGTATAATATACTACATCCCTTAGTTTCATTAATTTATTATCTCGTCAGTAAAAGTAGAGAGTAAAAAAAAAAAAGAAAAATCCAATTATTATATTCTTTCTCAAGTTTTTGAATTAAAATCAAAAACCAGAAAGAGAAAGAGAAAGAGAAGGCGAGAGAGTGTGATATAATATAAGAAACCCCTTATCAAATTTAAATCAGTAAATACATGTATAGGTATATTCTATACAGGTGTACATAATTAAGGATATCATTCTACTACAACGTATATATATTTATACCTGCGGGTTCTATTTCACTAGTACAAGTTCTCAGTTTCAGGTTACCCAAAGTAATTCCAGATTCAACTCAAAAGGATCGTGTGTGTGTGTGTATATACGATCAAAGAGAAATTTCAGTGATTAAATTACTTGCAATAATTAATATGGAAATTATCATACGTCTAGATATATATACCAAGTATATGTACCTATTAGATATATGTACACAGTTCACACGTTTGCAATAATTGATTAAAAATGTCATCAAACATCAAAGATTGAAATTTCTATATACACAATAATATGAATATTTAATTTACAGAATCCGGTCGCAACTGCTTTCGAAATATTCTGGATGATTTTCGAGCCTATATTATTCGGTATAACCGGAGCCCAGATTAAGATAAACGAATTAAATGGATCCACAGTTTATCTAGGAGTCGGTGCCTTGGCAGCTGGAATAATCCTTAGAATTGTAGTCACAATTCTAGTTGGTATAGGTTCGAATTTAAATTTGAAAGAAAAAATATTTGTATCTTTATCTCTTATGGCTAAAGCAACTGTACAAGCAGCCCTTGGTCCTGAAGCATTGGACGAATTATCATCATCCGATGATGAAGATCAGAAAAAATACGCTGAGATAGTCCTTATGATTTGCATACTTTCCATAATAATAACGGCACCGATAGGTGCTATTGTTATTTCGCTAAGCGGACCTAAACTATTAACAAAAATGCGAGCTGCTCAAACACAACCCGAAGGATGGAATAGAATTCGTAGACCTTCTATGCGAGATATTTCTATAATTAATGAAGAAATCGACCTCGAAGATGACGCCGAAGTTAAACCATAAGAGGATATACAAAAAACGGACCTTTTCTCAGTTTTTTTCTATTTTAAAAAATTAAGAATTTTCTGAAGGAGAAGAAAAGCAAAAAAAACTTATAAAAATATTACGAGAAATGACTGACTTCAGACGCAATTAATTATTTTTTTTTTCATTAATACCCCTTTTTATATCTCTTCTCACGGTTGATTATAATTAATTAAGAGATTTTTTTCGTTTACAACAATTTCCCTCTTCGTTTTTTTTATCTCGTCAACGCTATTACGGTTTCAAATTATACTTATATAGATACATGTGTGCGCGTGTGTATGTATGCGTGTGTGTGTGTGTGTTCGTATTAAAAATAAGATAAATTTTCTATTTCCGAAAAAAAAAAAAATCTGTTTCCTTTTTCATTTCACCTTCTATATATAATATATTATATAAATTTGAAGATTCCTCGAAGTGTTCAAATGTTCGGAAACTATATGATAATATAACATGTTGTAGATAGGAGATTGAATTTAAATTTGTAAAATAAGAAGAAGAAAAAAAAAAAAACTAATTAATATACGTATTGTAAAATATAAATATATACATATATATATATACCTATTATGCTATATGTATAGAATATTGTAAATAGTTTTTAAGAATATTGTACGATATAAATCTGTTATTAAAAAAAATGAAAAAAAAAACGAAAAAAATTATCGTATAATATAAATTTATTATCAAATTTTAAAGCTTGTTCTTTAGAGAGAAAAAAATTAAAAATTAATAATGAAAAACGTAAAAAGAAATGGAATGAAATTCGGAAATAACGATCGCTGCAGGGTATGAAAATAACGTACGATACCTTGAGACGGTATATTACCATATATATATATGCATATATATTATGATGTCCAGATAAGTAAGTAATGATTTTATTATATAATATATATATAAAGTATTGAAATAGTGAAATAATAAAAGTGATTTTTAATTTAAAAAAATTGAAAAAAAATAATTATACAAATAGCACATTTATTGATATAATAACAGCTGTTATAATAATTAATCAATATTTTTTTTTTACGTATAAATATATACGTAAAGCGGAATTGAATTCATATTTTTCTTCATATTGTTATGATTATTATTATTTATATTATTATTTATAAAACTAATCTAACTATATAAATATGTTTATATATATATACGTTTTACGCATTTATAAAGCGTCTAGGTATATTTAACATCGATAATAGTAATAATAAATACTATATAGTATATATATGTATATCATATATATATATGAATCATACGTTATATAAATGCATACAGTATATAGAATTAAAAAAAAATAGATAACAAAATTCAGTATTCATGTTAACTACGTAACAATATTATACAGTTATCAATTATTATACCTACTCGCTGAGGTAGGTATATAATAAAGATTTGAAAAAATTGTCATTACTCGTTAATTCAGGTAACTATAGAATTAATTTCTTTCTTTCTTTTTTGGCTTGGAATAATCGAGATCTGGAATATCAATGAAAAATAACGAGGTATAAAAAATAAAAAAAAATGATATAATAATCATAATTATAATTAATGAAATATAGAAATACAAGGAAGAATGATTTCTGTCTTTGATATAATGTAAGTATAGTTAAGGATTTCAGTCGAAGAAAAGATATCTTTGGTTTTTTTTTTGTTGCTCTCTGCATATATGTCGATCAGTGAATTAATAACGAATGAAAAAAAAAAAAAAAAATAGGGTGAAATAGAATTTTTTTTCTAATTTAGGGCGAAGAACTGACAGCAAAAGTAGAAAGTATGGTACTGCTACTAGGGCTTTTTCTAACCCTGTAAGGATCTAGAATACCACCAGTACTCGCTCGTCTATTACTACTCGCCTTACTAAATCTCCTCCTTAATGCATCAAGTACTTTTTTTTTTAATACAAAAAGTACGAATATCAAAACACCCTGGAGACAATTAACCCCGTCTGATATGTAGAAAAATTGCTCCTTCCACTCCAAATTCGACGTGTAATTACTAAGGAAATAAGATATAATTTCCAACACCCAGGATACACCCATCACTATGAACAGCTTCACGTTCAGCATCAATCTGAAATATACATATATATTTTTCTTTCTTTCTTTTCTTTTTTTCACACACATTATTTTATTGCATTAATTAATAGATCGCGGAAACTTACTTCGCTTTATCAGCCTCGAATCTACGACTTCTAGAATCTGTTCTATTGACTAAAACCCTTCGATTTATTTCAGCTTTTACAATGCTACACCTTCTTGCTGTTAGAATAAAAAATGTTAGATTAACAATAAGCTGGATAGATACTGGTCCTGTGAAGAATATGATTTCTCCATATTCGTTTGGCAGAGCTGAAAGAATATATAGAAAAGAATAAAATCTGTAAATGGAGGAAAAGAAAGAAAGAAAAGAAAGAAAAATAATAATAATTTACATGAATATTATTCTATACTATCATTTCAAAATTTAGTATAATTTATCATTTTTTTTTTTTTACATCTACGTATACAAAATGAAAAAAAAAAAAAAGTATAATAAATGTATGACACCGATGTGTAGAAACATGAGCACTTGTCGGTTTAGAAAAAAAAGAAAGAAAGAAAGAAAGAAAAAAAAAACCGTTTCAAAGACGATAACGGATGTTTGCGTTTCAAACTCACGTAGGAATATATATATACCTATGTTTCCTCGCGTAAGCACAAGAGAGCTGTTCTTAGAAATAGTATACGAAAAAAAAAAAGCGTGAAGACGACTATTTTTTTCTGTTCTGATCTAATTAATTATAATTTATTAGTTTTTTATTAAACTTACTCGAAAACCAGCATCTGCGATGACCGATATCAGGTCGAAAATTATTTGGTAAAATTTTCACATGGTCAGCTATCACTGTGATAATAACAAAACCAAATGCTAGACCCCATGCGTAGATACAATATGATATAAAACGTTTATAATCATCCCTTCTCTTAGTAATCGTTTTTCCCGAATGTCTTAACGATCTGTTAATTATATGAAATACATATAATTATTTTCGTATCATATATTACCTAATATATGTAATATAATAATATGGTAGATTCTATAATTATTTCATGCGTATACATAAAAACGTAATATACATTAAGACTTTAAGAATAATCTCGAGAACCTTTTTGGCAACAGAAAACAGGCAATCGGTATGTTTAACATGGTTACAGTCTGTTTAAATAAACAACTAAAAAAAGTAGGAGAGTTTTGAGTTTTAAACCTCGATCTTAAAAGTTTGATTTGTGTATAGAGAGATGAGAAACTATATTATACGATCTTCTTAGAGACAAACTATGAGAATTTTATATATATATATATTTTTTTTTTTCTTTTTCTTCTTCTTCTCTTCTTCATTTAAAGAATAAAAATAATTTCTTTGTGTAACCGTGATATTAATTTCTTGGCAAAGTTGATACAATACACAGGAGAGATATTTCTTGTCCCCGTTTTATGTAAACTGGTAAAACCATCCCCCGCGGTAGAATTTCCAAAACTTTCGAAAGTCAAATAGTCATTTAAACGGAGTAAAACATTGCTTAGCTCCTTTCCTACTTCCGTGAGATCCGTATATCGCGTATACAGTTAAATTTATCGTTGCAAAATTTCTTATCTTATTACGCTTTTGGTTTATCAATTTTGAACAAGTAGGTATCCTGCGACGGTACGTATATTAATATTTCTTGTCTAAATAAAATATGATAATTTCTAAAAGAAAGCGTTGAAAAAAATAAATAAATAAATAATAAACTAAAAACGTACGCGATTGAAATTTAGGATTTTTTAAATGATAACTGGGTCGAGTTTTATAAACGATATGCTATTCATCACTAATGTTTAAAAAATTCACAAATTTTCATTCTCAGTACCTATAGTGGCAAAGTAGCAGCAGCAACGAACAGCTGAGAATATATACAAACTTTATAAAACAGTGCAATTTGTTTTCTATACAAGAAACAAACAAAGAATTACGAACGAACTAACTAAACGAACGAAACGAAACGAAACGAAAGACGAGATGAATGATTATTCTGCGTATAACAGTAGGTTTGTATGATTCTGTAGTATTCATTGATATAGGTATGTATATTTTTCTATATTAATAGAAAACAAATAGATCATAAATAATTATAATGTTATAGTTCATCGATGATAGCTATTCTTCGTATATATACAAAACAACGATTAGCAATATATACTATATCAGCTATAAGTAAATTATAAATAATCAACATATATGTATGTATTGCTTACCCAAATTTCCACCATATATCAAAGCACATTACGTTCAGCCAGAAGAAAGCGGATAAAAATGAGAAGAGCATCAGAAATCCTGTAAAATAAGAAGAAAAAAATAATTAATTAATTAATTAATTAATTAATCACATCGTTTCAACCACAATATTTCACCCTCGAAAGAAAAAAGAAAGAAAAAATCACATAATTGTATACGTATGAGACAATAGAAAAATATTAACACCATAGTCGTAAATACAATAAATTTTATAAGGCTATAACAGCCCATAAAAATAAAAATAACTCTTTATACCCGTAGAGAATTATATGGGAATTAAATGAAAGTGTAATAATTTTTTGGCTATAAATAATCCATAAATATGTGGCATTATTTATTAACTCGTTAAACGGTTATTTTAATAGATATGTTTCACCTCCGAAGAAACGATATATTTTTTTTTTTGATGATCCTTAAAACTTATACCCAATCAATGCAAAATCAGCATTACTTATTATTTACCCAAATATCTGCAGAGACTTGTAGGAGTGTCATTTTCTTCCTCTGGTTCTGTAGAGAGACTATGGTGTTCTATAGGTGTAACGAATGCTACCATAGCCAGACATCCAAATGCGACAAGTAAACTTGCTACGTGACACATTAGGGTTTTTCCATGTAAATTTTGCAGAGTGGGTAAACATATGTAGACGAATAAAGTCATCAGTAGAAAAGCACAGCTTATAGAAATAAGCGAAGCATTTACGTTGAACCTATAGACGTACAGTCGATTAATATGAAACATTTTTTTATTTTTTTTTCGTCTTAACATTTTGAGAAATGGAGCAAAATTTTCGGATTTTTTTTCTAAGCTATCTGCATTCAGACTATTCGGAATTTCAAACTTCTAAACTTCAACGTCTGAAACGAATTTGGAATATCAAAAATTTCTACAACTTGCTGAATTTTTACTAATGATGTTTAAATTTCGAACAAATTCTTGCAGACTTTGCGCGTATTAAACACGCAGAAAAGTCGATGAGATCATCCCGTAGTCTAACCCTTTGTATCTTAACTCTCTCTCGAGAGAGAGAGAATATGAGATAAAATTAACTGTTGCTTATTGCAGACCGAATATAGAGAATGACGTGAATGAATTCTTGTCCTATGATCTCTTGCTTTCCTAAGATAAGACAAAAGAGTTAGATTCTTCCCAATATTTGCGATATTGCTATTATTTATCTATTTCCGTATATATAATATAATAAATGAACGAGACTCGTTCCATTATATCCATCATTTTTATTTCGTTGATTAACTCGCGAGGGTTGGGTGCCAGCTGAATTCGAGGACTTTCAGTTAATTAACGAAGTTGTTAAAACGATGATAGATGATTCTAACTAACCGAATCATAATGACTTCGATTTAGTTAGAGAGTGTAGATATCAATTTCATATCTATTTTATATCACTCATTATATTATAACGAAGTGTTCCGAAAACAGATGCTCAAACATTGTCTCTCTACACCTAATGGAAATTTTATCATCAATAATTTGCGATACCACTACTAGGTATAGTTCCACGAATTTGTTTTATCATTTCGAACAATTTTTTTACTTTTTTTTTTTTCATCCATCACTATTTTAGATCTAATTATTTTTCCTTTTCCACCTCAAAAAAAAAAAAAAAAAGGGTTACGATAAAATTAGAAATTTCGATTCTCAATATTTTCTATATCGTGGATATTTTTGGATTAGTTCTAAGACTAAACTTTGATAATATGCTTGTATATGGGATATCACCTTAGTACAATAATTTCAGGATTTTCAACCGGTGGATCCTCGAAACATATAAATGGATAAAACCCATCTGGCATAATGCTATGATTATAGAACATGTCTGTACAATATTGGTGATGTTCGTAAGTTCTGTATCCAGGCACGTGGATCTTTCCATTAGTTTCAATGTGCCATTCTTCGTCTTTGTAGATTGGATACATTTGGTACAAGCATGGATTACCAACAAGAAGTCCATATTCTGAAATCGTTTGTTATAAACAATCAAAAAAATTACCTAATTCATAAAAAAAAAAAGTCATAATTCTTCAATAAAGAAAAGCAGACAAGATATGAAAAGAACGTTTTCAATCAGCTTGACAAAATCCCTTACAATCACCAGAAATACTATCGATATTAACCGATCGAAATGTATCCTTTCCTCATCGTCAAGATAATGAAATGCAAAAAGGTTAAAGAATTCATATAATACAGAGAACGAAATACAGGTCTGTCTGACAGTTAATGAAAAATTTATTTTATTAAAACTGCAAACGTTTCACGGTTCGTAACACAGTTTCAACCCTCCCTTTTGATAAGATATTAATTATAAAGGTATAGGGTGTACTTTCATCTTTCTCTATAGTATTTTCAGTTCTTGCTTTTACACAAGGCACACACATGTACATATTTATTTATATATATATATATATTTAGATATATACACACTACAGTATAATATAAACAGTCGTATAGCGTAGGCGGGAGACGTTCTTTAAACATTGAATCACTGTTCCCCAGCACTTTGCTTTTGATTAGTAATTCCGAGATACTATAAAACCCAGCACCTTTCTCAAATGACTAATTGACATTTGCAATATTAAGGATAACATTGTGTGATAATGTATGATATTAGAATGCAAAAAAAAAAAAAGAAACGATCAAAAATCTCACCAGTAGTATTCATAAAATCTTTTGTACTATTTCCCATGGTTTTAGGAATGTTCCAGACCTCTTTATGCCATCTTGATAATGTCAAATGTGAGGATAATTTCTGACAAGTTTTATTAACCAAAGCTGTATCTTCGGGACAACATTTTCTCAGACAGGCATTATCTCGACAAAATTCAACACCACGACATGCTCTGACCACAAGGAGTCCAGGCTCACTGCCTACATCGAGACAGACACCTTCTTCTGTCGTAAGAAGATCCACTACATCGTAAGAACTTGATGCTGACACCTGCCAATGTAGGAATAAATGCTTTACGTTTTTTCATACGTTTTTTCTCTCTCTCTTCATAAACTATCCTAAACAAAGATCGGACCAATATCTTCACCACCTTTGAATCTAGTCAAAAAACTTTTCGAACAAAATTTCTGCGTATGGATATGACCGAGTTTTTATCTCCCGTAAATTTTTTCTCTATCTCAACTATGGAAGAAATTAAACGTTCTTATTTTATCTCATTTTTAATTACGACGAAAAAATTTATCGAATAAAATTTGTAGGTAAAAATATAACGGAGATTTTTTATGTAATATGAATTTTCTTGTCAGCCTAAGGGTTCGTTTTATTAAATCACCGATTTTGATCCTTAACGAAAGTTTTTTTTTTTTTCTCTCCGTTGAGATGATCATTAGGGTCTAATATCGTGTTGCAATCATAAAGGCTATGTAGAAGAAAAAAATTAAAAAAAAAAAGACGAAGAAACTTTGTGAATAGCGAGAACTTGACGTAGGCAGTAGCCTGACGCGGATTTGTATACACAATTAATTTGAAATAAAAATAAAGCCATGAGGTTTACTAGGCACAGATTTTCCTGCACGCTCGACTCATATACTGCCTATGATAAATTGGTCTTAAAAAATTTTATCCGACCGCAAACACCTTCCGGAATTTATCATTTTTTTTTTATAATATCAATTTTGAAAAAGTTCTTCCTTCTTCTATACGTCTGACACTATGAAACCCCGACAATTTATATTACGGATACGCAATTGACCTCGGATATAACTTACGAATTATTAATCTAACGAATTCAATTAGAAGCGCGAAACACGATTTAACATAACAAGTTAGTTACGTAACTCACGTATCTAAGTACCTAGGAAGTCGACTCTATAGGTAAGAACTGCTTCGTTGAATACCAGATAGCTAATGTATTCGAAGATTTAAGAGAAACTATTAGGTGGCGAAAAGAGAGAGAGAGAGAAAAAAAAAATTGATCACATCTTTTGCTAAAATAATACGAAGAAGAGAAGAAGAAAAAAAAGAGATCGTAATACAGTAATTTATGAACGTAATAATGAGGAGAGAAAAAAAAAAATCACCTGAAATCTACCATCGACTATAGTAACGTCGGTGGCGTTTACTTCGTAATCGACAATAGCATGTTGACATTTCGGTGGTCCTCTTATAGCGTGAATAAAATCTGAAGAACCGATATTTCTGACTAGAGTTGCGGTGTTAATATCGTCTTGTTTATAACTCAACGATAGACAAGCCCGATTTTTGATATTAAATATTTCACCCTTAGCGCAGCATCTTCTTACATTAAGAATCGTAGGTATTTTCGATGGTTTTTCTACGTTGTTTTTTGAATTAGCGCAATAAATAACCGCAGTGTAATTCTTATCATTGTGATTTTTATTAAAATCGAATAACAAATCGGCGCAATAATCACCGCGTATGATAAAATCTTTGGTATTTAAATCGTTGAATGGAATGATACTGGGTTTAACCCCGTTTTGACAAACCGGTAGTCCCCACTGATTTTTCAATTTTCTATTAATAAATTCCACCGAATTATCGGTCGCTAATTTACACGTATAAACTTCTTCTTTTATAGTCAAAACGCTACCGATTGGACAACATTTTTTAACATTACTTTCATACGACTCAGCGCATAATACTATTCCGATTTTGTCGATTAAAATAATCACCGTAATAAATAAACTAGTATATATTATTTTTAAGTCTTTTCTTATGTGGCTGCAGTGTGATGATGCCATTTGTAATAACGATATATCTTTAATTTATCAGTCAAAAAAAAAAAAATTGCGAATTTTTTCTCTCTTTTATTTATCACTCATTCGTCACACGTAATTAACAAACTATATACATTACGATTATATTCTTCCTCTACGGTAATCAGTTCATTCGTTCTAATCATTGTAAGATTTTTTTCTACCCATTTCTTTAGAAACTTTATCAAATATTTTTTTGTTTCTTTTAAACAATGTGCGTCAGTCGTTAGAGTTAGGCTAGGCTATCTCAAACTTGTAGAATTTAATTAATTAGGTAATTAAATCAAGCGTACAGGATAAGATCAACGATTTTATGAACCGTTTAAAATAACAGGATGCTGATAATACGATATTGTAATAAACTATTTAATTGTTTTACCATTACAAGTTTATAAAATGCTGTATTTTTTAATTTTCATATTAGTATCTCGCGGTTTTTTGTACGCATCGTTTAATAAAAAAAATAAGAATAGAGTAAGAATTTCGATGAGAAAAAAAAAATCTGACATTATTTGTGCATTATTTTATTTTCACTCTAAACACAATACGAATTTTTTTTCTCATTTATTCGAAGTACTTCGACAATCACGAATAACAATTATTACACGACTACACATCATTGAAGCTGTTGAAATTCTCTCGCATGGTATAAAACAGGCAAGAAAAAAAAATTCTTCTACTATACGATCTACTATCAGCCACAGCCAATGCAGTCAGAAAGAACTGGACCGGTTAAACGCTCCAGGTCTTGATCAGCGATCAGACTTTATTCAACTAACCGGCTAGCCAGGCTGGTTATACTACACTCCCGTTTCCCCTAGTCAAGTCTGTCTCTCTATATGTGATCTCAAACACATATGACACACCCACGCTTTAACAAAAGTACGGGTGTTACATGGACCGGGATGTACATGTATGTGCATGTGCATGTGGATGTATATATCTCTCTGTTAACCGTACGTCGTCTGGTATATAAGAAACCTTTTCTGACCTTCCTTTCCATCTCTTTCTCTTTCCCCACCACATCAAGAAATTTCCGGAAATTATTATTCTCGATTCATACGGGTGTTAATGTGGTGCGTCAGTGTTTTATTCAACCTTTTTTTTTATATATATATATATATAGTATTCACTATACGAAGATCGGAATCGAATGAGTGGAATTTTTTACGAACTATAGACTATACTATACTATACTATATTATTTGGTCCACGTTTCTTCTGACTTATAATAGAAGGCCCCAGATTTTAGGACCCTGCACGACAAAGGAAGAGGGATCCTGTTTCAAGCGCAAGCGTGTAGAGTTCGAATTCTAAATGCGAGAAACACGTGTATGTCTTAGGTCATGGGTACCAGGAAATTGATTGGAAATGAATAAGAACTGATCTCTCAATTATACAGTTACTTAAAACTGCGAGAACGATGATTCCTGAATTTTTTCTTTCTTTCTTTCGTTGGATATAAAACCCCGGCTTCTATCTTTCTCCACGCAGAGTACTAAAATTTTATATTACTGAATAAAATCGCGAATTTCCAATTCTTTAGAATCTCACAATTTTGTTGTTAATTCTTTGGACAAATAAACGAACGCAAATTTTATTATATGTTTTCACGATTAGTGAACATCGGTTAATACGGAATCGATTGATCCTTTCATCCTTCATCCTTACGGCTCGTATAGGTAATGAGAACGGGGATTCCATGTAGGAATTAATTGTTCCATTGATATTCGAGTTAAGTCGGGGTGTTGTTACGTCATTAGGTATTTAGATAACGTATACAGAGAATAATTCATCGTGTAAACTAATGACTAATAGTCTACAGCATCACTTATAAATTATATATATATATATATAATCTAGAACGAATTCTGAACATATCTTATTTATTCGCTTATATATATATATTTTTTATCGTCAAAAATTTCAAACTAGACTGTTGAAAAAATAAAATAAAAATAAAAACCTCTAACGTGAGTAAAATCGCACTATTTGCGCATAAGTTATTATAATATATCTAACGTGTATTATATTTTACTGCCAAATCGTGACTTCAGGTCATTTTCACGCGTGCAGATTCAAGAATTCGATTAATTAACAGCCTATAAACCGTCGTGGTGGCGCTCCTACAGGTTGTCGTCACGACAAGACCTAATTAAACGTCCCGAACCACTAATTGGTAATCAGCAGGATAATTGCCATTAAAGTCGAGTGGTTCGGAGGGTTTTTCTTTTTAATTATATTGCTATGCTATTTTTTTTTATTTCATTTTTTTGTTTTCATGCCTTTTATTATCCATAATAGATATGTATATATTATATATTTTATATCATATAGCTAAACGACACGCGATTAGTTGGAAAATTGATACACCAGGGATTCAAAGAACGCGATCGAGTCCTAATTTCTGGCTAATCGCTGATCGTAACATTTTGTTTTCGACCAAAAATTTATTAATTCCCATCAATTCTGACATTCGAGAGATGGATGGATATTAGATAGACGTTTACACAGTCCAGATTTTATCGAACAAACTCGTCAACCTTAAATTTGGAAAAATTTCCTCTTTTTTCTTTTTTTTAAGGTACAGCTGTTCACTTCTGATTTTTTTTTTTTTTTTATTTTTTTTCCAACTCTTTGGGCATAAATCAGTTCGTTTTCGTACATATATGTATAGAAACCGACTTGGGGGTATAGGGAGATCAGTTTGATAGATATACGTAAAACTGTAAACCTTCGTGCAGGTCTGTACATACACGATGTATGCCTACCTACTATATGAGATCTATTATTAGCCGTAGGGAATTGGTATTCTCTGAGGTTTGTTTACCCGTTGAGAACAGTAATTCTTCCGAAACTCATTTAGCGATTTTCGCAAGCTGATTATTTATATATCATACGCAATTTCGTTTTTTTTTTTAATATGTATTCACGCAGTTCAGAGAGTTTTTTTTTCATTTTTCATGGTATATAGATATACGTATCGAAGATTTCTTTAATTTAAAATACACAATTAGAGAAAGAAGTAAAAATAAATTCAAGCCTTTATTACATTTTCGATAAAAAAAAAGATAATTTCAAACCGTAAAAGTAAAAGAATCGAAAATGTTTTTTTTTCCTTTAAAAAAATCTAATCAATTTCATAAATTCGGTAATAATATCTGATCAGAGATTTTGTTTAGCGGTATACCATAAGTTCGCAATTAGTGTTTAACAAATTTAGGTATGACCACGATTTCGTAGAAAATTTAAAACTAGTATGAAACACGCTAGCTAGATATACCCTAGGGATGTAGAAAGTCGCTTTGAGAGGGTAGCTTAATTAATATCCTACCCATCACCTGGGGGCGCGGTATTCTCACTCTATAGCTTCTAAGTATATAACATAGCTATGTTATACGTAAGTATACGTTACATATCTCTACCTCTACCTGCTCGAAGGATAACCCATTTCCGGATTAAATTTATATATCATACATACTTATGCAAAAACCAATTATACACGGTGTGTAACTGAGTGAGTTGAGGTAAATTAGTATCGCATTTTAAAGCAAACATATATAATACATGTATACATGTATTAGGGGAATCAAATTTACACACGTCACGACACTACTATACGGAAAACAGCACCATGCATATGGTGTCTGTTATATAGTAATGGTAGTTTACGCAGTAACATGAACGACAATATTTAACCTTAAACAAACCCGGATGATTAATTACGCTATCCGGACGTATTAACATAACGTGACTCTCTTCAGTCTTGGCATGCAGGGTTACAAATTTTCATCAACGACATTTTCGAGTAGTATTGGATCTCCCTCGCGAATCAAGGTTGAAAAAGAAAGGGTTGAAAAATAATCAGCGTAATCAATTTGAGAATGGAAAAAGAACGAAAAAAAAAATACAAAATTTCAAAGTTACTCTTTTTTTTTTTTTTTTTTTTTTTTTTTGTGAAACCTCTGAATAACAAACCGATTAGATTGAAAAAGAAATTCAATTAGAATGCGTGGGAAATTTTTTTGCTTTTTTTTTTTCAGCTTTGTATTTACACTCGGAAAGAGAATTTAATTATTACCTCGCCTTTATATATTATACGGATTCATAAATTGAGAAATAATACAAAAACTCGATCTAATAATACGTAATTCTTTATTAAATTATCGTGTGTTTTTTTCCCCCCTCGTTATAAAGTGGGAGGATCTCAATTATTCTCTAGTTACTGTATATTAAAATTTTCTGATATTATTATAATTTAAAAGGTGTCTATAGATTATTTCGGTAATATATTATATTATAATTACATATATGCGTAAGGCTATATTTTATAGTGTATCGTAAGCTTGTTTAACGCGTGCCATATCGCCCAGTGTCCAAGTATATGTATAAACATGTGTATAGGTACTACGTACGTATTGTATAATGTTTACGTATATAACATGCTATGTACACGAAAATCTATATATTCATGTATAGATATACCTACGTACAAATGGGTTACGCACGTTGACCTATATCTACACAGACACTAATCTCAACTACTAAAACGAGTAAACATTGATTTCAAAAATTTGATTTTTTACGATCATATAATATATTTTTTTCAATATGGGTTGTATGTATGTAGGCGTAAACGCGTTCCTGTCAAAAATGACAACGGGGGTGAAAAATACTTCACGTTCGTTAATTTTAATTATTATTATTATTATTATTATACCCCGTTATTAAATAACGATATCATTTTGTTGGCAAATTTTTAATCACAATTTTTTTTTCAAGTTTTTATATGAAATTATATTTCTTGTTCAAAACGTACGTACGATGGAAAGACAAATATGTTCGTTGTAATTTGTAATATCTACTGCTAACAGTAACCCTGTCCTCGATCTCGACCTATGTTTTATAAAATTTGAAGAATTAATAGAAATCCTAAATATAAATATATAAATATATATATATATCAGTAATAAAAATGTAAGAAACGTTTTTATAAATTTATAAAGAATTTGATTAACTGTATACGTATATATCGAATATATTGGCCATTGTCCAGATCGATTTGGAATCCACTTCTTGGATCTATTTATCCGAATATTAACAGAAATGTCTGAGTCTAGACTACATAGTTTTATCTATAGGAACTCATCTCGATTCTGTGTATATTCATACAAAAAGATATTTCGACAATCATCTCGTCAGATTACGATATAATATTTTTTTTATTTTATTTTATTTTTTTTTTTTTCGTATTTTTTCGCAACTATTTACGTTTATATGGAAATTTTCTTATTACTCCGGTAATATCAGAGATACGTTTTTAGCACCTATACCTAAGCTAGCTAACATGAGATATTTTCGAGCAAGATTATTCGAAAAGCTTGTGCAGTATACGATATAGGGTAGGGCTATTTCGAAAATTTATTACAACTCAACTGCGGACTTGTAGTCTTGTCTTTTTATTTTATTTCTATATACACAACGCAGAAGAGGATGTATATATATATAAGCTGTTGAATAATGCGAATAATAACTGAAATTTTTACCCCTCATTTATAAAGAACCTATATATAGGTATAATTTTTACTTCTCATTTGTATATATATATATATATATATACAGGGTAGGTGTACAGTATAGCAGGAATAAAATAACCGGAGCGATTCATAAACTTACGCGGATAATAAATATTCAGATTTCTAATACATTATACAACCCTTTTAATTTTTTTTGTATATTTTTATTTATTTATTCATTTTGTTAATTTTCTTTTTTTTTTTTTTTACATAAGTCTTTCGACTTTTCATAAATTAAAGAACAAAAACACACACACACACACACACACACATACATAGAGACACACATAAATCGTATTTTTCGAAATTGTGTTTGTAATTCGTTTAGAGAAGTAAAATCTCTCATCGACGAAGTGAATAGAAGAAAATTCCGCGATATAGTATTTAAAGAAAAAAAAATTCAGACTAAAAGCACGAGATAAAAAATTTTGAATTTCAACTTATGACGAAATTAGTTCTTTTAAATTCATCCCACTTTAATTATTGGTTCCATTTAAAATCTAGATATTCTTATAAATAGAAGAGAAATAAAAAATAAAAAAAAAGTGCAAAAACTGGAAACCCATTGCGTCGTACTACTAAGATATCTAAAAACAAACTTGAGTGAATTTATGGCAACAGGTATAACCATCCTGTTTATTTATTATGTTTCATCGTTTTTTTTCTTTTCTCTCTCTTTTCAACTAGGCGCAACGAGTTCGATATAGAATCCAAAAAAATGACTAAAACCAGAAAAAATAGACCAACTTTCATTATATCCTAGTATCCTAAAATATTACCACTGACGGTAAATATTTTTGCAAAATTAAAATGTTTATTCTAGACTTGGTCAGATGTCGCCAGCATCCATACGACACGTTTGAAAATTTTCCGGGAAATTCGAACGATCTCAAGAAGCATATTTCGCAATTTGTTAATCGCTGATATTGATTATAAAACGTTAGAAAATATTGTCTATCGAAAATAGGTATCATCGAAAATTTTGCTCTTCGAATAAATACGAGTTAATCAATTTGATCGAACAACAGGATATTTTTATAATAATTATATTAATACATCGTTAAAAAGAAAGACAGGAAATAAATGGCTCCAATGGTGGCGGTCTGGAAAAGCTAGAGAGAGATCGATAGTTTTCTAAAGAATGAAGTCTGTCCTATACTATAATTCTAAATGCTGCATACTTCGGGTCTCGCCCCGTAGTGTGAATATCTACCTATAATCACAATGTTACTTTGATATAAGTGATAGCAGAAATTCAATTTAATATAAAACCGTATCAAAGGGCGTAGGGCTGAGGACTATTCCGCGTGTTTTGTATAATCTGTAATAAAAAAAAAAAGGACAAAAATCTAACACACGCACACACACACACACACACACACAAGGACTCGTATTATATTTTCGTATATATAAAAATGCGTTCAGAAAAATCGTCTGCAATTTTGATAAGACACAGTGCTGTCACTACTGTCAGTTTGATTATAAAATCGTGTTATCCACGATAGAATAAAGCGTTTTAAAAAAAATTAGAAAGCTAATTAAACGCCGTCGTTATTATCATTATATCATATTATTTTTATATACTGTATTATGAGCGTAAGTAATTTTAACAAACTTCTCATACACCCGCATCATTTATCCTAATAACTTTCTCGGGCTTTTAAAGAGGCCTGAATTAATAAGAATAGAGACTAATATACACGGTGAAAGAAAAAGCAGCGGTTTTAAGATGTCAGGAATGTTTGGCTGCCCTAGAGAAGCTGTTCGAGTCAAAGTAAAGGTACGCAAAAATTTCTACGTACGTAGATTATTTTTTTTTTTCCTCTATAATAACAATGTAGCTTATTCTATTATTCACATACATACATAAATATAATCGTAATCGAAAATAATTATTCCTAGAAATGCGAAGCACGACATCAACCAGAGTACAGAAAATTCAGTGTAGACCCTCAGATAACTTCTATAGAAGTATTGCAGAGTATATTGATAAAGGCATTCGATATTAAAGGGTAATAAAATATGAGCTTAAGAAAATGTTGATGAAAAAAAAAAAAAAAAATTTATATATAAAAATCAAAAAACTTTATTTTACAGAGAATTTACAGTCTCCTACAGAGCCATAGACGACTATGGTTCTGAAACTTATTTATTCTTGTTATCAGATTGGGATTTGGACGCAGCGTTCATAAGGTGATAAAAGAAAAGTAAACGTCTATACAAAATCCAAAGCTAACTAAACCATAAAATTATCAATATTACAGCGCCTCAGAACCATATCTATATCTACAAGTGAATTTAAAACCTTTTGGTGAAACTGGAGACTGTGAATGTGATTGGGAACAAAATGCTCAAGAAGTAAACACCCGGAATGATACAGCTGGCTTTCCATACCGTACGCCAAAATTACCCGGTCTTATAATGAACAAGGCAAGAAATAACGCTCTCAGATCTATAATTATCTACATCTAATTTGAGCTAATTTTTTTTTCACACAAAATGATTATTTCAGATGGAAAGAACATTGAACATGGTTCAAAGAGCGCTGGGTAATTTAGGCGACGATTCTCACCATGCTATACAACCGCCTAGACCGCCTTTAACAGACGCTGAATTCAGACGATTTTTAGACCCCATAGGACAAGTGACAAGATCCAAGGAGCTAAGAGCTGTTATTTATTTTGGTGGTATAGAACC
Source organism: Tenthredo notha (assembly GCA_914767705.2). Classification (NCBI taxonomy): domain Eukaryota; kingdom Metazoa; phylum Arthropoda; class Insecta; order Hymenoptera; family Tenthredinidae; genus Tenthredo; species Tenthredo notha. The sequence continues at coordinate 5,186,208 of OU611921.1, read as the reverse complement.
AAGTCTTAGAAAAGTCGTATGGAAACACATACTGAATGTCTATCCCGACGGCATGTCTGGCAGAGAGAGAATGGACTATATGAAAAGAAAGGCTCAGGAATATCAGAACTTAAGGGAACGGTGGCGAGCCCTTGTACAAAAAGGTTTAAACGTCGGCGACCTCGGATACGTCACCGGTATGGTCAGAAAAGACGTTCTAAGGACGGACAGACATCATAAATTTTACGGAGGGTCAGATGACAACCAAAATACAGCTAGCTTATTCAATATACTAACTACCTATGCTCTAAATCATCCTAGCGTTAGCTACTGCCAAGGCATGAGTGACCTCGCTTCACCCATACTAGTAACTATGAGAGACGAGGCTCAAGCCTATATATGTTTGTGTGCTTTGATGCGAAGATTAAAGGACAATTTTATGCTTGATGGGATAGCTATGACGACAAAATTCGCACACTTGGCTGAAGGTGGTGTTCAAAATGATTTAATTCAGGATCTGAAGTTTGGTTTAAGACTTTTTAAATAATTTTCTAATTTACAGGACTCCAGCATTATGATCCAGACTTTTACGCATATTTGAAATTGCACCAGGCAGATGATCTGCTTTTTTGTTATCGCTGGTTGCTCCTGGAAATGAAACGAGAATTTGCACTCGACGACGCGCTTAGAATGCTGGAAGTTCTTTGGGCTGCTTTACCCGCTTCTCCTCCTAACGGCGAACTTTCATTAGCAGAAGTTTCATTCCCCCCTGCATCTCCCCCGCCAAGTCCAAACGTTAAACAAATCAGGGAGAATGCATACACCAAAGTATGCGCTATTAGGAGACAAAGCTCTTCCGCAAGCATCGCCAGCGGTAAAAGAAGAAATCTTAGCGCGGATGAACCGCCGTTAGAAACTACTAGCGAAAACGGGGAGTCTAAGAGGTGAATTCGAAAATCTAGGACCAAATTCTTTCAATTTATTTATTGAATTTTATTTTTTTACAGATCTGTATCCCCTTACGAAGCATTTTCAGAGCCTGAGAACGACTTGACGACTGTTAAGAACAGGAAAAATATGGCCGGGGAGAAATACATGAGCATGGATTGTCTGGCAAATAAAACAAAGCGAGGTAATCTGTTAGAACTCAAGGATAGACTGTCATTAGTCAACAAGGATAAGATCGAGCAAGGGGAAGGAGAGAAGAAGTGCGCGAGGGTCGTTAAAAATCTAAACGAATTTTTGAACTTCACTACTTTAAACAAGAGCAAAGTTACACCTAGCGACGATAGGGAGTTGAGGAGAGTTTCAAGCGAAAGCGGAGTCGTCAGGGTTGTTAGAGACGAAACTAGCTCCCCTGATGATTCGACGGACTTCTTTCCCATGACTACTTCAATGACTAGGGAATTGAGGCTCGAACTAGAGTCCCTGGATCGACAAGTATTCGGACCTTCTCCTCCCAGCGAACAACAATGCGACTGTGTGCTTTCCAAGAGAGAAAGCGAAATCGTTGAAAGCGAGACTGAAACAGAAGTTGCTAGGTGTAGCCCGGCGGCAGACGTATTTGTGTGGGAAAATCCGCTCCACACTTTGCAACAACGACACCATCCTACTACTCCCGACGAACAAGCGGATCTGGAATACGACGGAGAAATTCTAGAGGACCAAAACGGAGTGAAATCTGTTACGCCGATCAGGCTTTTGAAAAGAACGACTAGGTAACTATATTGGGATCTTCAAGGCCCAAATTGAATTCGAGAAAGACTTGGTATTCATTTATTTGTGATTATTTAGATCCGAGTCGGCTTCTGACAGCGAGGGAACGGACAGCTGGAGACAAAATGACAATACAACGGCTTTAGAAGTTGTGCCAGCTCCGATTCAAGAGCATTGCGAGGAAGCTACGGAATTGACAAATCTAATACCGGCAGGAACTAGCGAGGATCAATTGGGAAGCAGCTCTTTACCTCCGCCTAGTGAATTCGGTGGTGGAAATCCGTTCCTTATGTTTTTGTGTATAACTCTGTTGCTCCAACACCGTGACTTTGTGATGCGTAATCAAATGGATTACAACGAAATGGCTATGCATTTTGACAAAATGGTCAGAAGGCACAATGTTGCTAGAGTATTAAATCAAGCTAGACAATTATTCGCCGGATATTTGAGGAGACATTCCGCTACTGGGAGGCAAGACTTCGTCAATGTTTAGAGAGAGATTTTGATAATCGAATTTTCAAACTTTAATTATCGCTATAAAAGAATCATGATTACGTAATCGTTAAATGTTCCTACGCACGTACTTAATTTGAACTTTATACTTTTGCCGTAATTTATTATTACATTACTCCATTCAATCAACAAGGCAATTTTTCATTCCCATTATTTTTTAGATCGTTACAATCTTCCCAATTATCAAGTACCTAATACTATAATTATATTTATATTTCTTACGAATCGATAAAGCAAAGAAATTCTATCAAAAATCTAAGAAGAAAAATCTAGCACGATCCCTTTAACGTGAAAATAAATTAAGATCCAATATGAATACCTAATACAATAGCGTTAACTTTAAAATATGTATTTATGCCAATTACCTAATTATCATTATTACTATAATAAGAAGTAACATCAATTTTCAATAATAATAAAATACATCTCGCTACTAGCTTCAAGACTAGAGTCAAATTTTCACATTAATTCAGTTTGTAAAATATTTATTAATAGGGATATAAACGCGACGTCTAATTTTCATCATCATAATCATCATCTTTAAAGAAAAGAAATGTGCTTATGCAAAAAAGACAGACAATAAAGTGCATATAATTTTACTCTTCAATGATACGATAAATATAATGTACATAATTATTATGTATACGTTTTAAACTTGTTTTATCCGCTATAAAATAATAAAATCTAATAAAAAGAAAAGATTGAAATCTATAAAATAACAAGACTACAGTTTAAATATCTGTAATAATTATTCAGTCCGTTTATTTTTCAAATCCCATCTCAATTTCACAAAACTTAATCTTTTATATTACTATTGTAATTATCGCTAACATAAATACAATTACTTGGAGTTTTTCCATGAAATATTACATTTTTCCTCTTTCTTTCAACAACTAGACTCTTTATTTCTTCCTGCCTCCTCCGCCAGCCAATATCGTCAGAATTCTAATAAAGATATTTATCGTATCCAAGTAGATTGATATAGCGCTGAAAAAAAAAACGAAAGTTTAATTGAAATTCGTTTCCTCTCTTGTAACTAAAACATAAAAATAACAAACTAAATCACACAAAACTCCTCTACTTACTTGTTTATCGGATCATACGGTCTAACATAAGGAGTTGGTCCCACGGGATGATGCTCAGCTCTATTGATAATTCTCTGTGTATCGTAAAGCAGAAAACCAGAGAAAAGAATCAGCCCCCCGTAGAGCGCCATCGAATGTAATCCGGCGCCCAGGATTGTCGTAGGAGGTAAAAACATGGATCCTAAAGAGCTAACGAAAACTACTCCCAAACCAATGGCCAAGGGTCCTCCCATGTTGAGAAATTTATCGCTTGGCGCGCATACAGCTACCGCAGAAAGACCACCGACTACTCCAGCTGTGTACAAAGCTGCTCTGGCGATTAGAGGACCTCCGAGAAGACACATGGGGGCTAGAACTGCTCCTAATACCCCAGTGTGAACAGCCCAGGCAATTTGTTTAGCCCCGAATCCTTCGCTGTATGGAATGCTCTGCGCCACCATGCCTGAACCGATCATTGCGACCATTGAGGCTCCCAAGGCAAGCCAACCTTGTTTCATTACCAGATTCATTATTGCCGGTGATCTTAGACACAGGACTGCCGTCGTTGCTGTTATTAGGATTGAACCGCCGAAGTACATGTAGGTAGAACGGATTCGCTGTTTCACATGGTCGGGCCAAAATCTGAGATATTTTATAAGATATAAATATGACGTAGTTGTGAAATGCAAGGAAATAGAAGAAGAGTTATAAAGTTATTCAAAATTCATTGACTGCCGGATAGATTTTTACAGATTTCTCATTAGTTGATCCGTAATTTCAAAGCATTTAGGCAAACTTCTCAACTTTTAGAGATATTTTTCGACTAAGTGTGCGAAAATTTGATCATTTCTTGTTTAATTCTATCAAAATATTAATAAATATATTTCAAATAATTCAAACGCTGTAATTCCTCTGAAAATCAATGCTTACGCAGCATGTTCGATAGCCCCAGTAGATTTGGAAAGTCCTAATCCGTAATAACATAATCCACCAATAGCCAGAGCTGAGAATCCAGCAAGTGCGCCTTTTCCTGCACTATAAGCTGTAAGAAAATAATAAAGTATTTCAATTTGCTTTCTAGGGTGTTGAAAATAAATCAAGAATATTAAAATCAGATAATTAAGTTCCTGAAAATTACCGCCTTCACCCGCAGGCGCCATGGCTTGTTCTACAGCCGTCATCCTTCGTCGAGCAGTGCGAGTGAAACTGCTGCGTCCATCGCTGGCAAAAAGTCGAATAGTTTGGCCTTTTGGTGCGAAAGATTTTGATACTATTGGCGTTTTTATTAGGCTGTTAACACTTGGGGAGAGCGTAGCTCGACAAACTCTTGCGAGCATCATTTTGCTGAAATTCTTTTAGCTTTCTGAAAAAAGGATTTATGTTAATAAATGTTTTTGCTGGTAAAAAAAAATTATTTGGGGTTATAAAAAAATAGTTAGATTCAAAAATCGAAACCTCAAATCATGATTGTGGGAATAATAATATGAGAAAAAATGATTGAATATGAAAAATTCTAGATAGTTCAGAGAAGAGAATTTCGGGTATTTCATTTTCAAATCGCGAATCTAACCCTGGCTAAATCACTGTGTAATAAAATGATGATAGAGACCTTTGAGATGATGAAATCTTGACGAATACCGCGATTTAATTTTGGAAATGTCGATCAGGATTTGAGTATTTTTCAAAAAATAATATTCGTTATATGCAATTAGTACTCACATGACGCAATAACAATTTTATTGTTTTCTCTTTTCGTTAACGAACAGATCGAACTGAACTCCGCAGCAGCTAAACAACTTCTGTCTTCTGCGTGCTTCTGCGCTCCGACACTTAAGTATTACGCGAGCAAATGATGCAGTGGCGTCGAACGAACGTCATAAATAAAACGACTCGAAAATTCTAGATCAGATTTATCTGGTCGTTTGAATTATAAATAAAATATAATACGGATAACAATCGAAGCGTCGTTTACCTTCGCGTTGAGTTAATTTCTTATTATTTCTCATCATACTATTTACGTAATAATTTTATTATTACTGTATATCGATGGACCGAAATTCAAACGTTTATAGCAGATTGTACAGATAGGCAACATGCCGCACATATACGTATAACAAATTGCTCTGATTCACGGCGTCGTAAAATTTATCAATAAAATATACATCAAGTTTACGGAAACTCGCGTATATCAACGGAAAACAAATACGTAAAAATACAGAAAGAAAAAGAAATAGGAAAGATTGGTGAGTATAATATGGATATAAAAATCTCTGAACTCACCGTTCGTTGTATTACTGGAAAACAGCGACAGAGGATCTCGTAAAACTTCTGGAACCAGGTAGCCTCTTGAAGGGAAGATACACAATGTTCCTCAAAATGCACACACAATATTCCTAAAAATTCACACGCGATATTACTGAAAACGCACACGCGATCTTACTGAATACGCACACGCGATCTTACTGAAAACGCACAACACACTATTCCTGAAAATGCACACACACACACACAACACATATTACACACTTCATTTTTTTTTTTTTTCTAATTTTTCTCAACTTATCAATTTTATTAGAATTTTCACGTCTCTTTGTCACACCACATTATTTTTTTATTGTTATTTTATTTCACTGACGACGATGTTCAGAATTTGCAATATAGTTATACGCGTATAGAACGCCGGTCATATTTACGACAGTATGGATACGGTATGAATACTGAGCCAAATGCGCGATTAATAACGAGACTAAATTACCAGCCCGTACTATATTTCCACTTATATTATACTTCGCGATAATTTTTATAACGTTAAAATAAACTTAACTTGTAAAATACCGGCGACAAATGTTTTTCACGAGTAAAAAATATGGCTGCCGCGATCGTCAATTGCCTTGCCAGGTTAAACTTTGTCGAACTATTTTTTGATCAGCGATTTTCTACGACATTTACTGATATTTTACTCGTAGACCATTCCCGAACATTATCAACTAATTAGGAACGATAATAGACGGCTAATTACAACTTAGAGACCAAATATGAGCAGTTTTATATGATTTAAAGTAACCGAAACTCCGCACTTGTTGCACCAATCTCACGACTAAAAGATTTGAAAAAACAATCGACTGCGGTAAGGACGCTGGCGGGGACGCGACCTAAAGCGATAGTCACTTGTTTATCGCATCGATAATCGATCGATATAATGCGCGCGCCATTTCAAACGCCTGACAATGAATAATTATTTTTATTTTACAATCTTATGAATAAATATAAACAAGTTATGTATCTTGGGCGAAAAATAATACAATGATAATCAAGATTTATTATAATAGACTCAAAATGAATACTGAGTCAAATGCGCGGTTAATAACGAGACTAAATTACCAGCCCGTACTATATTTCCACTTATATTATACTTTGCGATAATTTTTATAACGTTAAAATAAACTTAACTTGTAAAATACCGGCGACAAATGTTTTTCATGAGTAAAAAATATAGCTGCCGCGATCGTCAATTGCCTTGTCAGGTTGAACTTTGGGGAACTATTTTTTGATCAGCGATTTTCTACGATATTTACTGATATTTTACTCGTAGACCATTCCCGGACATTATTAACTAATTAGGAACGATAATAGACGGCTAATTATAACTTAGAGACCAAATATGAGTAGTTTTATATGATTTAAAGTAACCGAAACTCCGCACTTGTTGCACCAAGCTCACGACTAAAAGATTTGAAAAAACAATCGACTGCGCTAAGGACGCTGGCAGGGACGCGACCTAAAGCGATAGTCACTTGTTTATCGCATCGATAATCGATCGATATAATGCGCGCGCCATTTCAAACGCCTGACAATGAATAATTATTTTTATTTTACAATCTTATGAATAAATATAAACAAGTTATGTATCTTGGGCGAAAAATAATACAATGATAATCAAGATTTATTATAATAGACTCAAAATGAATACTGAGTCAAATGCGCGGTTAATAACGAGACTAAATTACCAGCCCGTACTATATTTCCACTTATATTATACTTTGCGATAATTTTTATAACGTTAAAATAAACTTAACTTGTAAAATACCGGCGACAAATGTTTTTCATGAGTAAAAAATATAGCTGCCGCGATCGTCAATTGCCTTGTCAGGTTGAACTTTGGGGAACTATTTTTTGATCAGCGATTTTCTACGATATTTACTGATATTTTACTCGTAGACCATTCCCGGACATTATTAACTAATTAGGAACGATAATAGACGGCTAATTATAACTTAGAGACCAAATATGAGTAGTTTTATATGATTTAAAGTAACCGAAACTCCGCACTTGTTGCACCAAGCTCACGACTAAAAGATTTGAAAAAACAATCGACTGCGCTAAGGACGCTGGCAGGGACGCGACCTAAAGCGATAGTCACTTGTTTATCGCATCGATAATCGATCGATATAATGCGCGCGCCATTTCAAACGCCTGACAATGAATAATTATTTTTATTTTACAATCTTATGAATAAATATAAACAAATTATGTATCTTGGGCGAAAAATAATACAATGATAATCAAGATTTATTATAATAGACTCAAAATGAATACTGAGTCAAATGCGTGATTAATAACGAGACTAAATTACCAGCCCGTACTATATTTCCACTTATATTATACTTTGCGATAATTTTTATAACGTTAAAATAAACTTAACTTGTAAAATACCGGCGACGAATGTTTTTCATGAGTAAAAAATATAGCTGCCGCGTTCGTCAATTGCCTTGCCAGGTTGAACTTTGTCGAACTATTTTTTGATCAGCGATTTTCTACGCTATTTACTGATATTTCACTCGTAGACGATTCCCGAACATTATTAACTAATTAGGAACGGTAATAGACGGCTAATTACAACTTAGAGACCAAATATGAGTAGTTTTATATGATTTAAAGTAACCGAAACTCCGCACTTGTTGCACCAAGCTCACGACCAAAAGATTTGAAAAAACAATTGACTGCGCTAAGGACGGTTGGCGAGAACGCGACCTAAAGCGATAGTCACTCGTTTATCGCATCGATAATCGATCGATATAATGCGCGCGCTATTTCAAACCCCTGACAATAAATAATTATTTTTATTTTACAATCTTATGAATAAATATAAACAAATTATGTATCTTGGGCGAAAAATAATACAATGATAATAAAGATTTATTATAATAGACTCAAAATTCAATATTTAATTGACGATAAATAATTAACGACGCGGTAAAATTTGAATTTAAGAATTTGGATTTCGATTCTACTAGTAGGTAATAATTGTTTAAATATTCTTAAGAATGGTATAAGTAAATGTTAAAATAATTAAAAATAATGAATAATAATCTTCGTTAAACGAACTAATTATGTAAAATTCTATTCATTGGTTTATTGAAGTAAATAGGCAAATTAAAAGAAGCTAATGATTTAAACTATAATATTGGTAACTTAGAAACACAGATTTTATTTAGGGTTTGATAAACGAGATGGGTAGTTTAGATATGATAATTTCACACTGAATCCTCACTCTTTTATATACACATCCTAAAAATATGATATAGTATATACCTTACTATAATGGTACGAATAGTTGTTTATATTTTTTCATTTATTTATTTATTTATATATATATTAAATAATTGATTAACGTACGTTACGCGCGTAAATATTCATTAGATATGGGTATTTAAATACGATAAATTAAATAAAGAAAGCTATACAATAAGAATATAACAATTGAACAAACAAAGCTATGCTTAAAGATTTTGGAATGTATCCAAAACAAGCATCATATGCAGTTCTACGAAACGCTAATCTCGCCCCCATACTTATTTTTCTTTAATAAACAGAATCATCGTGTCTTTAGTATCCATTAACATAGTGAAATTAGGTATTCCAAAGATTACAATTTTCGAATACACTGCCACAAATAGAAATCATATACTAATCATAAAAAAAACATTGTAGGCGATTTAAAGTTTGACTTTGCCTAATCGAATTTAAAAATCGAATATAATCAAAGAACAAAGACACAACTTCGTTTTTATATACCTATTATATAAAAATCATAACTATACACATACATATACCAGTAGCCATATTATTTAATCAAAATAAATGTGGTTTTAGCTATTTTTCACGCCAAAGCGATCTCGATTATTATCGACGATGCGTGTATGTGTGTAGATTGTTTTATCGTAATCCTGGTTCAACCTTTCTTTGCCATAGCTATTCCCAATCCCAGAATACTCGCGAGTCCAATAATCACACCACCAGCTACTGCTATGCCAACTAGTCCCTCTGTTAACAAAAAGATAATAATTATTATTATTATAATCCACGATATATTATACATAAGAAATTATCAGGCCCCACAGTCATTATACCTTTTTCCATTTTCTTTTTTATCGTCGTTTCTAAGTGTTGGACTTGTTGATTTCCTGGCTCAATTTGAAGGAATGCTCTGACGTAAGACAATGCCTTGGTATACTCCTGAATAACGAGAAAGAATAAAGTATAATTAAACCTTTGAACTGTATTTGTCTGTTGTTCTTTTTCCCTCTTTAATAAATGGCTTACACCAAGTTCACGAGAATAATTTATATTAATGAAAAATGAAGTCTGGATACTTTCCAGATTAAAATAGAGCCAAAATATTCTTAAATAACAATTTCCCAATAGTTGGCGAGGCCGTTACGACCAGAATAATAACAATATTGTATATGAATTTAATTTATACTTTTATTCTAGCATTTCCAATCGCTAAATAATATAGACAGTCGCGTCTCCCAGTCTCTCCATCTTTGTTGAATAAATCCTCAAGCAGGATTATCCCTTTTCTTATATCAGCCGAGTATTTGCTCCTGACTAAACACCAGGCATATTCAAACTGGACTTTTTGTGTAACATTTGAAGCATGCAACTGCTCGTGATAAACTCGTTCGAATTTCTGTAAATAAATAAATAAATGAATCAAGTCATAAAAATGATGTATTATTATTTTTTAATAAATAAGATAAGAATGAAATTCGCGACTTTTCTTATGATGATTCATACTCACGGATATAGTATAAATTTTAACGACCTATCTTCTGAGAAAAATTATACATTATTAAGAAATTGAGATTTAATAGTGACGATGACGTCCGTCGTAATCAATATTTTGAAGGTTATGATACGACTTTGGTTAAGTTAAATACGGAGTTATAATTTTAATATCAATTGACAATTTGCCGCTAATCAAATAACGTAGTTTGAACAATTTTCATATCCAAGAATTCTGAGATCGTATTTAATCATCTGCGTCTTACGTAGATAGCACATATCATTCTTTATTAATCGTAGTATGTGTGTATGCACTAACCTCGCCTAACTTCCCGGAAAAAAAAGCGTTCGGTTTGGTAACGAATGACGCGTTGGATATTTCTCAAATTTATTATACATATGCAGTAACGTTAAATCGATTTATTCCCGCTTTTTTCAATAAGAATTATACATATTTACAAACCTTTAAATCTTCCGAAGAAACTACCTCGTCCAATACGTCTTCCATCGTTCCGACAGGATGAGTCTTTCTCTAAGACTATACGAGCTACTATTTTAAACACAGATTCAAAACTCGCTGGTCATTTTTAATATTCAAGATTCAAGTAACGCCGCGATCGTATTTATATTGCACTAATATCTATCGGTCGATAACTCTGCGAACTGTCTTGATTATTTATCGGCTATTTATTTATATTAAAAATAATTATATTACAATAATTTTAATTATCTTATTTAGGGATATGTTTTTAATTGTTAAAATAATAAGGGATGGATGATGAATAGAATAGAAGAATGCGATCCAGACTTTCTACTTGTAAAAGAAAAATAAACATTTATTAATGAATAATAATAGCATTTGGATTTGTTGTATTTGAACTCAACCCTTACATAGTTTAGAATAACTTGATAAATATTTCAGACCTATGACTATTATGCAAAATCTAATAAGGTATAGAATATATTTCATTATCAGTCAATAGCAGCTAAGAGAAAAGAACCAATTCTTAGAGCACGTCAATTAGGTTTTTTTTTTTTAATCATTTTTTTCTATAATAGAAACGAAGACTCGTCGACGTTATTAGAAAAAGAAACAAAAAAAAGAATCACAATTTTTCTAATCAAACTTAACGTAAATTCAAAAATAATAGACAATGAAATAAAACGTTAATAAAAGACATTCATTAAAATTTAGAAATATCTAATTCTACAAACAAGATACGTCGTTCAAAATTTCTGCCATCATATTTTTATCCTGAAGAGCTGATCCCAGCTCGTCTTGGTCCCATTGTAAATGAACTTTGGATAATTTTGGCTCTTTTTTAACGATTATTTTTAAAATCCCTCGCGTTTCGACGAGAGAACATAAACCGACAAATTCCGATGTGTCGAGAACGTGTATGTGTCGTTTTTTACATACTTTCTTGTACACTTCGTGAAGCTGCGAAAATAATAGAAATGAATTAGAGGATCCCTAAAATCTCGCAGTTTCTTTATCTTCATTTCTCGTAGATTCATATTCAGTTCTATACCTTTCCTATAGTCACATCCTTGTTTCTACCCTTTTGAAGAATGAGCATTAGCGAACAAAGCAGCAATTTCTGCTGCAGAGGAAATATACTCTCCTCGTTATTCACGTTCTGAACTCCTCCGTAAACTCCGTTCAAAACGCTAACAACTTCCTTCAAAGCAACGGGCTTGTCTTGATGAAGCTGTTGCTGCTTGCTCGGACTTCCTCCGGTGTTAATATCTAGAATAAAAAACAAATGGCACAAATTATAGCAACCCAAGATTAGCTGTTCTTCAAAATAGCTGTTCCTTGTTAATAATTTTCAGAGAAATGCATAAATTAAAATGAAAATGACTCTATTCTCACCGTTATTATTACAAGGCTGTAAAACCTGCGCAACTCTCTGAGATTCGGCTATTTCAATAACCCTCCTGCTTATGTCTAAAGCTTTTCTGATATCCCCAGAAATAGCAGCTACTTTTCCTGCCAGCATTTGCACAGCTATTCCATCGATAACATCCACGACCTTAGCTTCCTTCAGTCTCTCAGTAATAATATTAACTATCTGCTGTTTTGAGTAGGGTGCAAAGTGCATTAATTTTGGTTTAAGTTCGCATCTAGCTTGTAATCTGGGAAGTATTCTATCCGTAAGATCCAAGGCATTTGCTATACCGACTAAAACAAGTTTAGAATCAGGTTTAGAAGGCCATTCAAATATTGTGTACAGAACAGATTGTTTCCTGCTGTTTAATTGATCGATTTCGTCCAGGACCAGCAAAAGCATTTTATGTTTAGAGCTAAGGTATCTCTCGACTTTAGCCTGGTTCGCTTTCTCTGTTCTCCCAATACCAAGATCCAGATCGTCAACGATTTTTGAATAAATAGCACCCGCAGATTTCATGGTTGTGCAATTGACGTAGATTAGTTTAAACGCCGTCTTAAATTCAGGCTCTAGCATTATCTTAGAAAGAGAAGCAGTTTTGCCCGTTCCTGGGGGCCCTGAGACATAAAGAGAGCCAGAGCTTTCATTCTCTAAACGCTCTGATAAAAACTCTCTCAATTCTATCAGCTCCGTTTCTCTTCCAGGCAGATTAGCAGGCGTAGAACCATGCAGAGCTTTTCTAGCATTCTGAAATTTGGTAGATTTGAATAATCTCTTCGGTGATAATTTCTCTGCATCATCTGAGAGCGAATCTATATTCAGAAGATTTAGCAGAGCGGTCGGCGTCGATGGAGACAAAGGTTTAACAGATTTTCTCTGTTTAGGAGGAGTGGCTCCATTTTCATCTGAAATAAAAATCAGATATTAAGAATCTGGAAGTTTCAATTACACAAAGATTCATTAAAATTTTCTTTTCTCTATTAATTACCATCAGATTCGCTAGTTCTTTTGTTTCTTCTCGGAGTTGAGACTAGACTATCGTTGTTAATTTGTTTTCTGGAATATTTTTGGTTTTTTGTTTTAGGTACGCGGGTATTTTCTGCATCAGAATCAGAGTCTGAATCGCTGCTCGTTAATGTGACAATTTTTTTAACTGTAGGCGTGTATCTTGTGTTTGGTATATCCCGCAGAGATGCATTGGTAAAGTCTTGTTTCACAGGGGTATCTTTAGCTTTATAAAACGACGTCGTTTTGGAACATTTTTTCCGCACATTAAATGGTATCGTTGTTTGCAAAGCTGACATATTATATTTTATTAGTTTTTATTTATATCAACGTTAATTTTAATCAACAATATTGCTGCTATTATTATTATTATTATTATTATTTTGCCGAAATTTATTCGTTCGTAAGGTTAACCTGTCACCTACTACGACTTTAGTTTTAGTCAAATTATAAAACCTTAACAGAGTCGATTTGTTCTCCCGTATATAAATCGCATCGTTTAATTAATAATTCAATTATTGAACATGCACAATGCTTTATAACACATCAGCGAGTCTATTTATTGCAACACCAAAACGACAGACACTACTGTTACTGCTGCGACAGCTATTTTCGCGGTTAAATGCTTCGAAAACGCGGGAAAATTAACCGCGTGACGCAACAAGTATGCCTGCGCAATGCGTCATTTTTAACTGTTCCAATTCCGCGTGCCGGTATCTGACTTTATCAGGTTGGGAACATTGGTTTCGTTGGAATGAAAAAATGTTGGCAATTTTGGGTTCGATCTGGGGCCATCTTCCGTGGTGTATGATAGTAATTAATTACAATCTGCATAAGAGACAGATAACCAAGCACGCCGAGAGAATAGTTAATAATTAAGAAATAATTAAGAAACATTGTAAACAAGTGTAGTTATTATGGCAGCTGACGAAAGTTCTTGGCGTACACAGGCGTTCAGGCAAAGCGTTGTAGCAAAAATGTGAGTTTACCTTAATTAACCGCGACTCGCAAGCGGAGAAGATGATTTATAACGGGGATAATTTTAACCCCCCTTCCTTACCTCGCGATCAACAATTCATTATTTTTATTCATTTTAATAATTTTCAATATAGCGAGGAAGCTATCCAAAGATCTGGAATGCCAACCACAAAGAACAGCATTGAGATGGAAAATCACGTATTTCAAAAAGCCAAATCTAAGGTTAGTTTAATACCAGCACCGATTTATTATCGAAATAAATATTCGCTCACCGAGTTTTTATCATTATCAACGAATTTAGATCCGATATTATCGACCTGATGTCTATTTTAACTACGAAACTATTTTCCTCAAAACATTTTCAACTCCCAGTTTGAACCCAAAAGCTCCATTAATTCACGAAACTTAAAACACTGAACTATATTCACTAGTATGGTAATTTTCCAGTCAGCTTGATGACTCATTGACATTTATTTTTCCAGGAAGAATACCTCGGTTTTGTTGCCAGATTGATACTACATGTCAGAGAAATGAGTGAGTCCTTCATCAATTTTAATACTCTTGTGTTATTATTTTTCAGGTTTTTTTTTCTGTTCTTTTTTCCTCTTTCTTTATTATCATTAAAGTTTTTACTTTCCTTAATGATGTGGCATCAGTAATCAGAAATGAATATATATATATTTTCGTGTATAAATAAACCCTAGATATATATTGCCTGCTAAATCTGGTAATAGAAAGTTAAAAAAAAAAAGCAAGTGTTTCTTATCAAAGTTCAATATCTTTTACTCAGTTCTCTGTTTATTACGTATTCAAATAGTATGATTTGAAGACTACAACAAAGAAGAGCTCAAGTAAAACGAGAATAATCTGTTTCTTCCAATTTTTGTTTTAGCCGTAATGTAATTCTCCGTCTTTTGTATTAAAAATCTAAAAATTCAAAGCCGTATTATATTAGAATGGTGAATCCTGAATCCAGTGGATAATTATTTGCTATTTTTTGATTAACTCAACATAACTGTGTCTTCTCTTCATAGACACAAAGAAAACTGGGACTGGAATGGCACCAGGAAGTGGAAACGCAGGTGGTCAAGGAATGCCAGATCCAATTGGAGCTCTACAGACTTTAGCTCGTCAAGGGACAGGAAATAATCAAATGATGGGAATGGGCGGACCGGTTCCTGGACCACAAGGAATGGTAGTACAACAGCCTCCACCAAATACAGCAACAAATCGTTAGTTGAACTATTGAATTGGTTAAATAAGAGTGAAATTTATTTTTCTTTGAAAATTCAACATTTTTATTAGAGAATAGGTAACTAACAGTTAATCATTTCGTATTTTCAAATATATTTGCTAAACAGATTCATATATCTACTATAATTAAATAAAGATTAAAGTTAAAGAAGAAACATTAGATTTTATACTAATAATAAATGTAATCTCTGAAGGAGAATCGAGAAAATCAAGATATTTTTTTCTGATCAGAGAATAATCAATTTTTGAATTCTTTATTTTTTCGAATGATACAAATTCTATAGATTCTCATTGTATGTATGTATTTTTTTTTTTTTTTCTCGATATTTCCTCATTGCAAATTGCGATCTTTCATAAAATCGCGAACTGCTAACGCCATCTGTCTCAATAACTACACAACTCCTAGTCCTACTCATATATCGAAGTGATTTTCATTTGTTCGCGTGCGTCATTTCCTTCAAGCGATATAAAAACAAAAAAAAAACCATCAGTCTGTCAAAAGATACGAAAATAGGAGAAAAAAAAATAAACAATGCGCATTAAATTTATTCTCATTATCGTTCTATCATTCCTTTATCCTTTAAGCCATAACAAGTTGCCTGTATGTATCGAAATAAGTTGAAATCACTTCTCGACAACAATTGACGTTGTATTACTCCAAAAAATAAACGCGATCTAAATATTATAATTGTAAATTTAAATAATCAACCATCAATGAATTGTAAATTTATATAAATCTTATAAATTAAAGAATACTGTTAGATTTATCGATAATTTTAGGTTATAAAAATAGAAACAGGCAATAGAATGTCAGAAATATCAGAAAATTCGATAGAAACAATAATAATAAATAAACGTAAAAAAATCACTGGAAACACGGACAGGTATTACGCCCAGTATGCTAGTACAATCGAAAGCGAGCCAGGTTACGATTCGGATAATTCAATCGCGGCTTATCATCTGCGTAAAGATCCCAAACGTCAAGCTTACTATGAAATGATGGACGAAATAGACGCAGAGTTAGAGACCCACCGTGTTTGGGTAGAAAATATAAACAACAATCGATTGAACGTTGAAAAGCTGGAAGAAACTGTTGGAATGTCTGCCTATCTAGGGGAAGAGATAGTCAAGTTTAAATCTTACCTAGAAATTGATGGGAGAATGTTGAGTTACTTCAGAATCAAATTGGCTATCGTTTATATACCATTGTTAAGGAAGTGGGTATTCTTTTCTAGCAAATGCCAGCTTCCATCAATAATTAAGTTCCCTAAGACTCTTGAACACTATTCAAATCCTTTGGGTAAAAAGGTTTTATACATCGTTAGGAATATCAAGAGACAGGCTATGGATTTTCTACGGAGACAGCATTACTTTCACTTTTTCATTGCCAAAGTTGAAAACGATTATTTAGACGCTAAAATCAAGCTAGATGATAGATTCAAGACCATGGTGATAAAATTTGAAGAAAAAGCTTGGCCGGAAGGCTTGAAACGGAGTAGCATAAGAGACTCGCTCAAAGTTACCTTGCAGTTTGATACAGACAATTCGGTTACAGAGGCTTCGTTTGGGTTCAAATATCATATCCCAGAAGCTCGGGAAGGCAGCTGGAAGAGAAACAATGAAATTGTTGAGGAAAGGCTGGCTTCTATTAACTCAGGAACTCTGGATGAAATTTTTAGCAATTTAATAGGCAGGAAATTAGTAGGAAATCGATACAAGTTCAACAATTTGGATCACTATTAATTCCTATAATTTTTCTTCATTTTCTTTACTATTTATTTTCGATGATTTTTAGTCTTTCTAGAATTATGAGAGTTTGCTGAAAAAGAAAATTAATTTATTATTCATGTCTTAGTCGAAAAATGGATTTACATTCTATAGTTATTTAGATTTATTATTCTGCTGTTGCTAGACCCTCGGACTGATTATCATTATCTTGAAATGACCACAATCTGATAAGGCTTGTTTTTCTTTGCTTAGAAAAGTCTAACTTACTCTATAGTTTACGATTTACCTCATTTGTAAATATCCGTAGTTTCAAATACACAAATGTTAACTCAATAGCTATAAAACCTGATTTTGAAGTCACAAAATTTCAAAATAGAAATATAAAACCATAACGTAAAGCCTTCAGAAGTGGATATTTACTCTTCGTAAACGGCTGTGCATTAATGTACAATTCTTGTTATAAACTGGTGAGAGAGAATGTTGAATCTTCTTTCTCTTCTGATACTTCTAAAATTTCAATAAAAATTGCCTCCTTGTACACAAAAGCTGAACCAAACTCTGTAATGAATATTTTTCTGATCTCCCGCAGTACTGCAAAGTCTAAATCAACGCCCAGGTCAAACGATGAACATGACTGGTATACAGAACAAAATGGGAGGTATGGGAATGATGCCTGGACAAACCGGAGGACCCATGGGCCACATGGGACCGATGCAAGGAATGCAGGGAGGCCCGATGCAGTCGCAAATGAGCCAAATGAATCCGGGAAACATTCCTCAACAGATGAATCAGATGGCTCCTGGTCAAATGAACCAAATAGTTCAGAACCAGATGGTCCCGGGACAAATGCAGCCTAGCATACAGGTGCCTTTTCTTCTTATTCAAGCCATGAATTACTATCAAACAACTCCTTCATTTATAATTTTAAACAATTTCAATTCCACAAATTATCTACCCCTAAGGGTCAGATGCAAGGACAAATGGGGAGTCAAATGGGTGGACCACTCGGCTCTGGAATGCAGGGAGGAATTCCTCAGCAGATAAATCAAATGCCTCCGCAAATGAATCAGATGGGACCAGTGCAGATGGGACCTGGTCAAATGGCTCAACAGATGGGTCATATGCAGCGTAAAGTTAGTTTCATCAGAGTTTCTCTTTGATAATAATCAGAAAAGAGTAGCAATGAATTTTATGAATTATACTTCACACTATTGAATTAATTACAAAGTGAAATCTCATTTTTTATCTTCTTAGCCTGCAGAAATGATGAACGCAGGTTTTCCAGGACCTCGTAGTGTCGCTCCGAATCAGTTCCTGAGACAAAGTCCTTCGCCATCTGCTCCAAGTCCAGCTGGACTTAATCCATCGAGGTATTTGCGGAGCTATGCGTAGTTTTTCTCTTATAAACGACATTGGAATAAAAATTTGTATTGAATTTATTGTACTTCTGATTCACAGTAACCAAATGGTCGCTTCTCCTGCCTTGGTACCTTCTCCTAGTCCTCAGCACGCTATGATGGCCGGGCCTCAGAGGTCTGTGGGTAAGCGAAGATCAGATACCTCAAGTTTGAAGTCAGGAGAAATTAATTCGAACGTTTTGTAGCCAGGGATTAATTATTTGAAGACATTTTTTAGTCTGATTCTTAATTATGTTCGACTGTTATTATGAGATGATATTTTTACAGGTATGGCACCTTCTCCTAGCAGCTCTCTGAACACTCCAGCCGGAATGGGAGCTACTCCAAGTCCTTTACAAGAAGACCAGGCATACAGGGACAAGGTTCGCCAGCTCAGTAAATACATAGAACCTCTGAGAAGAATGATAGCTAGAATGGGAAACGAAGGAAGTGAGTCATTGTCTCGCAGTGGATAAAAATCAGCGATATGTTCATTGTTTTTAAATCGAATAGAGTAGATTTCAGTCTATTATTGATCTATGAATGGACATATCAATATGATATTCAATTTCAGATGTCGACAAGCTCAGTAAAATGAAAAAACTTTTGGAAATATTGTCGAACCCGAGTAAACGAATGCCTCTTGATACGCTGTTGAAGTGTGAAGTAGTGCTGGAGAAACTGGACTTTAAAAGAGGGGACGGTAGTGTTGGACCTCCTGTAGCTACCCTAAAGGAACATCATTTCTTCAGCCCTCTTGTGGAGGCTGTTAATGCTCATCTTCAAAGTCCGGTGGCTAATCACACATTGCAAAGGACTTTTGGACCCTGTTTAGAGGCCTTGTTCGGTCCTGAAATAAAGTCAGTTCTTTCACTTGCTAGATTCCGAATATCAAAAGAAATTTAATCTAATCCAATCAAAGGGGAAGAAGAATCTCAACTTGTTAGTTTCACCAAAGATTTTCATCGACTTTGATCATATTTTCTCATTTTACAGAGGCCTGCCTCCACCGCTAAAAAAGCAGAAATTAGAAGAGCCTTCGAGCGACATACCAGACGTTTTGCAAGGAGAAATAGCTCGCTTGGATCAACGATTCAAGGTATGATGAAACCGTGTTGAATCTAAGATTGAATAATCAGCCAGAATTGATTCAATATGTTTCAATTAATGAATGGATGGTTTATAGTATTTGAAATCTATATTTTTCTCTATGATTTCGTAGGTGAGTCTCGACGCGTCTCAACAGAATGGCTCAAAGTGTATTCAGCTTGTATGCTGGCTTGACGATCGTCATCTTCCCTGCGTTCCACCAGTTTCAGTAACAGTTCCTGCCGACTATCCCCTAACAGCGCCTAGATGCGTTATGGCACCGCACGAGTATAACGCCACAACGTTTTTATGCGCTGTACAAAAGGCCCTGAATGCTCGAATATCGAAATTACCTCGTAGATTTTCTGTATCTCAGCTTTTAGACACTTGGGAAATGAGCGTAAGGCAAGCAAGTGCTCCTACGCAAACACCGGTATCTGCGGCAACTGTTCTTATGGGACTTTGAGTTTGATATACCTATAATGCTCAATGAATATTATTTTTAGTATTATAAAATAAAATCTGATATTTTCTTTTCATAAAAAAGGCCTCTCCTATATCTAAATTCAAGACTAATCGTTCAATAAAATAAATTAATTATGTAAAAAGATTTGAATTACCTATTCGTCATATCGAATTTTCACTATT
Source organism: Tenthredo notha (assembly GCA_914767705.2). Taxonomy (NCBI): domain Eukaryota; kingdom Metazoa; phylum Arthropoda; class Insecta; order Hymenoptera; family Tenthredinidae; genus Tenthredo; species Tenthredo notha. The sequence goes on along the minus strand of OU611921.1, from coordinate 5,165,877 downwards.
TTGTATATATAATATATTTTTCATTATCTTTATATTTTATTAAAATTATAAAAACGCAATAAAAACGATGATAAACCGTTTTTATAATGAATAAATACCGTTTATTCGTTTCCCCGAATCATTAAAAAGAAATATCAAATCAAACTCATCAAACATACTTTTCAAAAATTTCGCGCGCTTTATTGAACCGAGCGAGTAGTTCGTTTATAGTTATAAATAATTTTCACAGATGGTGTTACGCACGCGAATAAGAAACTTGAAACAAAAGACTCGAGCGCACGTGTTGTATAATAATGGCGGTGTTTATCTGACAGCTGTGTTTTAACCGTGAGTTATATTATTTTAACGGAAATTTGTTAAGTGATTATAATGATATTTGTGTTCGTTTTATGCCGTTAATGATATGCCTGAAACATTATGATGGATGTGTGTATGGAATAAAGAATGTTATACAGTTACACTATCATCGCTTATATACGCATAAGTAAGGTATGTATACTTTATGCTTGCATTAGTATGTGTGAATGGATATTCGTCTCAATTTGTATAAATAGTTTTGGACATAGCGATATACATATGTATATTACTGAATAAACAGCATAAAGAACAGCCAAAAATTTAACAGATTATTATTCCGAAATTCTCGCTCTCTGTATATCGGAGACTTGGCAAAAATAACGCAAAATACTCATATGTACCGGGCAAAGTCTATTACATCACATGATTTTTTAGATAGAGCCTTAGAGAAATAAAATATTTACTTACTATCTCTATCGTGTTAAAATATATTCTTTTTTCTTTTTTTTTTAATATATATATATATATATCATGTATGTGCCTTTTTTGAATTTTTGACACATACATAAAATATCATCGATGTTAATGATAGAGTAAAATTTACGTATCTGTTAGTTTAATTTATTGTTGATCGAAAATGATTGATAAACGTAAAGTCTTCGGCTTAATATGTGCTCTAAAATAAGATTTACGTTATATCAAATTGAGTTAAATAAAATTCAATATAATTGTTTAAAGTAATTAGACTCAAATTTCGTCTAATAATTTCTTACAGTATAATTTTATTACAGTCTATATAAATTATCTATAAAAATAGGATAGAAATAAAATATTAAACGCTTCTTTCTTCGATCATAATAAAAATGTATAATTTTTATTTATTATGCGGAATATGATATGATATTATCAATCTTGGTTACACAGATATACATATTACAGATTGAAATCAATCAATGTACTATATCTAATGTACGTATATAGATATATGTATGATACGTAGATCATATTATGTATATATCTAAACGTGATAAATTCATGATATACATATACAAGTACATGTACATGTACTACTTATAATCCTTATTTTCAAATGAAATGATGACTTGAGAAAGTTTGACTATCCTACGTAAATCGTTTTTGATTGAAGGTCGCGAACACGCAGTCGCACGTGGAGATTGAAAATGCCAAATGATCGTTACACGCAGGGATTACACGCTATATATACACACACATGATACATAATACCGGGTGATTAATTTCGATTGATCGTCGATGAATTTTTTCATCAATATTGATAACGAAATTAATCGATATTTCCTGTACTACAAATTTAGAGTTTCTTTTTTTATTCTATTTTATTATAATATATACATATAGGTATATGCAGAGATTCGAATTTCTTGAAAAATAAAATAGTGAAAATAATTAGAAAATAACACATCGGTGAATAAATTTCACTTCTTCTATTCTACTATACTTCGATATACTATGGACAGGGTATAATTATTCACGAGGTTTTCGTACATGAATTACACACGTGCGTGGGTGTAGATATACATATATACGATTTGACGAAACACGTTATATCCATTTGATAATCACGCGAAAAGTTAAGCGTAAAAACCACACCTACACACGGTGTACCCGGTATATATATAATATATATACATACATACATAGAAGATGGTATCGGAAGGTCTTGCCAAAATATTGTTTTGCAAACTCACCCGGATTCCATGGTCTTAGCTTTAACATATGTATATGTACAGTGATACATAGATATACATATCTATAATGTATCTTGTTTATCCAAATACTAAAATGATTACTTCGATATAATAATAATAATAATAATTACTGCACACTTTTAAATGTCAATTAAAATAAAATCTCTATCACATAATTAATCTAGCGATTTTTGTAGCGAGCTACTGTTAAGCGTGTATCTAGCGTGTACCTAGCGTGTACCTAGCGTGGTTTTTTTTACCCAAAATTGGTATATAATACTGCGTATAGAAATTTCCTTTTCGTTAATTGAACTCAATTCTATCTCGCGATGATATGGAAGTAATGATTTTATTCCTTGGATCCTTGAATTTTAAACATTTCAATTCCTATGGAATATTATAGAATTTCTAATCTCCTAACCCGAAGGATTTACTTCTTTTCTTTTATAAGAAGTTAACAAAATTTGATCTTTATCCCTCCTACGGTGGTTGTATCTTTTTTTTCTTTCTTTTTCAATAAATCAATCACAATTGAAAAAAATTAATTAATAGCGATAATATATATATATATATATATATATTCTTGTTTACAATTTATTCAAGGATTAAGCTATGCCGAGAGGTGTGGCTGCTGTATCATACTATCAAATTAACAATCAGCTGCTGTTTACTCTCTAACAAACTGAGTTGACCAATCAAAATTCATTTTCTAGAGGCTCGTGCGAGACTCGTTTATAATTAACCCATGTGTTGGTTCACACACATGTGTATATATAATATATATATATATATATATACTATACGTTCAAATTTTTGCAAAACTCAAACTAAAGTAATTAAAATAAAATAAAATAAAATAAAAATTGGATTCATTAATTTTTCCAATTTTTTTGTTTGCTTCTCTACAAATTTATTCATAATTAAATCGCTAATATATCGTAACTACATAATCATTGAATTTTTTTTATTTTTATTTTTTCACCTAGCAAGCTAATGTTATAAAAACATGAAACAAATAAGTTTGACGACGTAATAAAAGTACATTAAACTCTCTCACACATCGTATAGTAGTAGTGAGGTGAGGGTAAAAATAATAATAAAAAAGAAAGAGAAATGAACGTAACGTAAACAGGAGTTAACCATCATTATTATTATTATTGCAAGAATACGTCATAAACAACTTAACTACACGTATACGATACTCGTATTTTCGTTTTCCGCAGCTTCCCCAGGGTCATATGGGCGACATATATATATATGTGAGAACAGTGAACACTTATACAAATTGTATCATACATGTATATATATATATATATAGGTATATACATACGTCGCTATTTCCTACTCTTCTAATTGTTTTTTTTTTTTCTTCTTCTTCCCCCACTAATATATTATTCAGTTAAAATTCTACCAATAAGATATGAGATTTTTAGTGGGTGTGTTAAGAGTTTATCATTAATAATTGTTTATCTACATCGTACTATACTATACTATACAGGATTTCATATCAAATAATCAAACCGCAATATAAAATGACACTTACCCACGTTATGCGCGCTACTATATAATAACAGATGTTTACTTCGCACTATGTTACTTGTTTGTAATCGCATAATGAATTACTACGTAGTGTTATTATTCTACATAATATATATTAGTCGCATATAATATTAGTTTTGCAAAAAATAATATATGATTATAAAAATCATCATTTCCTGATCAATTGAAATTCATATAATATCTTGAGAAGATGAAATGATCTCATCGTATAGAGAAATAAAGTATCTAGGTCAGAGTGAAAACTACGATATGTATATACGGGAAGACCTCGTTTTCAAGCTAAAAAATTTAGAACGAATTTTTTTTCTTTTTTTTTCTTTTCTTTCTATTATTATAGGAAATAAAATATATGCAATTGTATATACGAAACGTGCGAATAAATATGCATATATAGTATATGTAACTATATAACGTATAACCTGGTGTACAGGTGTATTTATGTATGTATAGGAGATATGCGATATTTGTTTTGAAGGAAAGAAAAATAAGAAGAAAAAGAAGAAGAAACCTTCTCTTTCTCGTCGTCGGACGATAGTTATTCTCACTTCTTAAGCCAATCAGATTAAAGCACCATGTGCGAAAACAAATCGCCTGTTTATCAAAGCCACTCGCAGAATAAGGCTGGGTGAATAACTGGCACGATGTTACTTCCCGCTTCATCAGTACGTATCAAGTGTCCAAGTGGTGAAGAGTTTGTTAAATTATTATTATTAATATTTTTTACAATACTACAATAAACACATGTAGCTGTTTTTCTTGCTTTTTCTTTTTTACATTATTGCATAATTTTTTTTAAACACATTATGTAGTCGAAATTGTTATTCTGTTTCTTTTTCTTGACGAAAAAACAAAAAAATAATCAAGTACGAATTTATATACTCAAATAATTTATCTACAGTTATGTAATAATTAAATTTAATCAATCGAATCTTAATTATCGAGAAAAAGTAGAAGAAAAAAAGAAAAAAAAAAAGAAACTAAAACTGCACTACACTGCATATTATATATAATCTACCGCAAATTCAGGTGAATATAATTTATCATGATAATTTATGATACGAAATTTATATTTTTTCATACACTGATATAAAGCTTTTTATCATTATCAGTCTATTTCTATTCTCACATTAAGTACACTGTCGTGTATTGTTAGAAAAAAAATTCTTGAAAAAGAAAGGAAGAAAAAGAAAAATCCGCGATATCATAATTTATCATACGGGCTGATTTAACGCCTGACATAATACGGAATGAATCTACTTACTTGATTCGCGCTACACGCGCGGGTCTTTACTACTACAGCAGGTGGTCGACCGATTCGGGCTGACTAAATACAGTACAATTCCACTTACACTAGAATTAGTGACTTTAAATAATATTAATTATGCCTAATTCACCTTCTTATCGTTTTTATTTTTTAATTTTTTTTTTGTTTTTATTTCTTATCTCTTTATTTCTACTTCCTCAAGTTATTTCTCCTATCAGAAATAACTGTAAATACATGTACAGATATAATGCAAAATCAATATTGCGGTTAGGCGAATGAAAGGCGTATAATTATTACCGATGAAACTAGAAAAAGACAGATTTGTACGGATTGAAAAAAGAAAGAAAAAAAAAATTTAAAGAACTGGTCAAACCGCACGTGTTTCTCGTGTGCTTTAATATATGTATAATATATATATATATATAGGTATATAAAATACACATGTATATTATTAATGTTATCGATTTCCTATACACGTGATGTAATTATTTTTATACATACTAGTTTTTTTTTTTATATATATATCTCTCTTCTTTAAAAACCTTTACTATTATTCAATTTTCTTACAGATTTAAAAAATCTGTAAATTTAAGGACATACTTATTCGATTTTATGGAGTACTATATGATACCCAATATGATAAACTCTTTATTTGAACTCGAATTATAAATCGTAAGGTAAAAATTTATCTTAAGGGGTTCTATTTTTTTTTTTTTTTTGCATTTTCTTTCGTTTCTTCTTTTCACGTTCAACAAACGCCTGACTAACGATGATTATAAATACTCTAAAAGCTAGTATTCAGTGCCAGGTCCACGGCCAACTCGTCATTCTGGATTCTAGCCAGAGGGCAAGACAATCACGAACTTTCCACTCATCTTATTTCATAGGTATACATATAGGTGTAGTAATAACGAAAGAAGTGTTTAAAATTTATTTATTTTTATTTTTTATTTTATTTTATCTTATCTCTTTTCTTTTCTTTTCTTTTTGTTGTAATAATTTGATTATTATAACAAAATATAAGAATAATTAGTTAATTATAAATACTGCAAAAATTTTGATATTAGGTATATAACATAATATGTGCTCAAGAATGTTTGATAAGTCAGAGAACTCGCATAACTGCAGCAGTAAGAACGTAATACAATAAATAAATATATACATGTATATATATATAATTTTTCTAAACATTATTGACGTAATATAATTATGATATGCACGTATATTATAGGAATGGTTATAACATATGTGTTTATCTCATATGTATTTACAGTATAATTTCAAATTTGCATAAATTTCAATCTAATACATAATCCGCGTATGACGTCTATGTAACATAATATTTATATAAACTAAGATTTCAAACAACAGTATATAAAATTCATATTATATACGTAGTATGTATATAATATCTCTGTTGCAATTATATAATATCATTTTTTTTATCAACTATCATTCGATAATATTACGAAATAAAATTAAATTAGGGTATATAAAAATTAAAGAATATCATTTAAATTTCGTTTTTGATAAAACTTGACCTATAGTTGACGCATGTTACTAGAATAATTAACCAACTTACATATTTCAAATAGCTTGATTAACGTTCTAAATTCTTATATATATATATATATATTATTACCACCAGTTGGTCTTATTTACTTACTGATTATTAGTGATTACGCATTTGATATACGTATATATATATGTATATGGGTATAATAATGTGTTGATTTCCTGTTTTGATTGTCTATTCAATGAAGAACTAAAGTCCCTGTAGCACTTCATTATCTATAATATGTATATAAATAATTTAAAAAAAAGAAAAAGAAAAAAGGATGATAATCAGAGCTGTAACTTGAAGAAGATTAAAAAAAAGAAAAACATGTTTACAGTTGCAATCAAATCCTCCTCTTTGTTAAAGCTAATTGTTTGCAACTTCTTTAAACTATAAGTACGCAGATGCACGTATAAATGATTCATTAAATTCACATCTTCCGTTCTATATATATATATATATATTATATACACATGGATGTTAATATGGTCCAGGGGTCAACGACCTTTCTTCGATTATTCAACCAACTGCATTCAATTATTATTTATATACCTACTATCACTATCTATATATAGATAAAACAGATGATATACTATATATATATATTTTTTTTCTTTCTTTTTAATAATTAGGAGTAAGCCCCGAATTTAATATATATAAGAATTTAAATACCCCCATTATCAAAGAATAACAGACTAATTAATCATATCCTAATCCTCTCGCGCTTTTTTTTCTCTCTCTCTTTTTCTTTGTGTATGAATACGCATACGCATATGTATATGGGCAATTAAATATAATTACATATTATCGACGATATATGAAATTATATAATATATAGACTAGATTGTTTTTTTCCTTATTTATTACCGATTTATGGCAAATTCTCTCTCGTTAGTAATTATTTTTTTTCACGCGAATCGCCCATATAATGTATACGAGACAATATCACTATACTGCAGTAGGTACGAATGCATGTTTATTATTGTCCTATGACTAGAAAATCGGTGTTAACTATATATTTATTATATACCTATATGTATTGATTAATTTTTGGCAATTGCTCAAATATTTGTCAGGTATGGTTATATATAAATTGTATAATTATAAAGATCCCGGAAGGTTCGTGACTATGACTATTACTACGATCGTCTAGATTTGTGGATAATACTTTTATACATAATTTTCAAAATTTTTTATACGAAGAATTCCTTCTTTTTTTTTCAAATATTATACCCAGTAAAATTCTTCATTTTTATATATGCAGATTATTGTATGTGCTTATTTTTTTTTTTTCTTTCATTATCAGTTTCGTTCCAATCTTGAGGACAGCATATGTTGAATTTTAGCTGTAAGACGGCAAGATCAAGATATCGCGTATGTTATACCCCATCGCGATTACGTAAACTGACTATATACTTCCCACTGTGTTGGTATAAAAATCGACTTTTCGTTAGAGTGGAATTTTTTTATTTTTTTTTCTCTCTCTCTCTCTCTTCTTTAAGTTCAAATATTTATATATATGTATATATATATATATATTTTGTAAACGAGCCAAAAACCTCTTGTCCCCTTATAGATGCCAGGTGTCTCATATTATGAATATATAATTTTTTTTTTTTTTTCTTTCTTATTTTTCTTATTTTTACGACTGAACATATAGTTTAGAATTTCTCAGTATGTCCTAATTTAAAAGAAGAAAATATTCTCACCGGTTTCTATAAGTAAACGAAAGAAATAAAATCAATCTATTCTTTAAATCAATAAAAAAAAGAAATTTATTTGAAAATTGAAAGAAAAGCCCGCGCAAATAATTAATCGCTCATATGCGCATACGCATGCGCGTTTTCACTTGGGCGCATAACAGACGCGCGTCTTTTGTTATACTATAAGCTACGATCTGCAGTTGTCCTGCAGCGTCCTGCGGCGTCGCTCTATTAATGATATAATGCAGCAGCTTGTTTTTCGTTCATCGATTTGAAACGGTATTTAATCAATCATTACTCCGTTTTATTCTCAACAGAGAATTATACCTTTGCATGTATTATCATAAATAAATTTATCGTTATAAATTCGGAGCTGATTATATATTTTATCGATCAAATTAGTAACGATAAATATTCTGGGAATGAGAGTAAAAAAAAACATAATAATAATTCTTTCAATCGATATAATCGATGGACTGTCAGTCATATACCCATTTATTAATAGGTATATAGTATGTATATACAAGTAGTCGTTGAATCATTCTAATCATGTTTCATTCAGCTTTGTGTCATGCGGACATGAGCAAAGGTCAATTCGATTACATATTTTAAGTTAGGTTATGGTTAGGATTAGGGTTAGGGTTAGGTTAGGTTATCTCAGTCTTTATTCAATTAAAGCCGTGGTTATAGCTGCATCGAGATTAGTTAGCGATCGAAGAAGAAGAAGAAAAAAAAAAAAACAAAGCAACAAACTGATTATATCGATTAGAGTGAAAATAATTAAGTTAACAACAAATCGCGTTAGCGAGACCTTGAATAATAATGAAGATTGAAATGGAAACTTAGAAAATATGTTATACTACGTATTCTAGCTTTTTGAAATGACCAAGTAGTTGTATACAAGAATTTATTCAAATATTAATAATTGTTAGTCTGCGGTAATAAAATTACATACAGATAGGATAAATGCAATATTTTATGTACTACATGTGCATATACCAATACCTATACATTAACGCGAGATGGCGCAAGGAGGGGGGGCAGGGGTTATACCTAGGTATAAAAAGCAGAAGCAATTATTCTGCACATTTGATTGATCAATACGAACTGTAACTTTCACCAGATTATGCAAGTCGGTATACCTATTACAACATTTTGGTATACATGGAGTTGAGTTAAGCTAAGCTGCCGTTCGTCCCAATAGTACTAGAATCATAAAATAGCAAAATAAAACCTAACAAAGTATAATATAGAGTTATCTACAAATCTATATGAGTTTCGTAATATGTATATGTATAAGAAACGTAGAGTCATGCTGCATCATCGATTATGACTTTTAAGATCGTGTGAAATTTAACTGCATTGTTTATCCCCAATGACGACTGGTTTGAAAATTTTACCCGGAAAATTTATATGTGATAATGATAATAGAAAAAAAGAAAGAAAAAAAGAATGACTGTACGTATGAGATTCTCGTAATCATTACTAAATACATTGTCTAGTGAAAGACTAATCAATTATCGATTAGTCACCTAGCCCTGATCGTCTTTTTTTTTTTTTTTTTTTTCCAATAAAAGAACTAATAGAGAATCGTTACGTATTCATTTTTATAATCGTTGGAATAATCCTAATGGAGAAAAAAAAAACAAATTAAGTAACTATATAATTTAACTTAAAACCGTGAGTCATAGTAAGGTTAGACATGTAGTACGAACATGAATATAATATATATATATCACGTATTTCCGTACTTTGATCGCAGGTTCACTGAAACCAGCAGTTCAAAACGCTGCTGTGGTCACGTGGTACATACAGTGTCTTATCGATCGTGGCTGAATAACACTGTGATTGGTTGAGTTATACGATCACGTGACGCGTCACGCGTTACGTCATAGAAGTGGCTACTGCTGTCTGCTCCGCTATACCGTGAGTCCGAGCGTCCCAAGGCTCGACTTGTCACTACGCACGGACCGAGGAAACAAAGGACCGACGACAGTATCATCGTCGTTCGTTGTTGTATTCGCGATATATAAGAACAAAGTGATAGCGTTTTCTTCGTTTATAATTAATCAATTATAATAAACATTATAACGTCAGTTTTTAATCAATAAATATAATACACAATATACTTAAAACAAAAAAAAAAAAAAAAAACATTTCAAAACGTGTCATATAAAGTGTTGGATTTAAACCAGTAACAGAACGTACGTGAGTCTCTATTTATTTTCTACAATAATAACATATATTAAATCGCGAGTGGTTTAACCGCTTTCTCGTATTAAAGGACACGTAATATACATATATATATACGATTTCGCTCTTTTTGACAATTTGAAATGACCAGGTGAATCGATATTCAAATAAAAAAAACTGATATAAATTCGGTGCAACAATAAAATTTGAATTTATTCTGTGCGTGTTGTTGTAGTCTATATACATATATATATATATTTTTTTTTTTTAATCTATTTATTATTATTATTATTATCATTACTTTTGTTTTGAATAAAAAACTGAGTTGAGTTTTTCACTCGAAGGTAAAAAAAAAAAAAAAACATTAATAATTAATTGAATTAAATTAAATTAAATTATTGTTTTGTTTTTTTTTTCTATCACGACTTTAAATAATAGTGTTAATAAAATATAAATCGTAAAAATGTATAGCATGAACTATATTGGAAAGTTCATCAGCAACTTCAGAGATTTTTACAATGAAATCAACGCAGCTACGCTCACAGGTGCAATCGATGTTGTTGTCATTGAACAACCTGATGGATCGTTTGCTTGTTCACCATTTCATGTCCGTTTTGGAAAACTCTGTGTCCTCAGATCTAGAGAAAAAGTGGTAAGTTTTTATCATTTTTATTATCAATTCTAGAAAGATAAAAAATAAATAAACGAAATAAACCATAAAAATTTCATCATAAAACATTTTTTCTAAAATTATCTTTGTTATATTATATTTTTAGCGCATATTACAGATGAATTATTATCGTCAATAAAAGCTGATCTGTTTATCATATTAGCAATAGTTCTCTTTTTCTCTCATTGTCATGGGCATTTGAATAAATTCTAATTCTAATTCTAATTCTAATTCTCTCTTAGGTTGACATTGAAATAAATGGAGAACCACGTCAGATTCACATGAAACTAGGAGATTCAGGAGAGGCATTTTTCGTAGAAGAAGTTGGCTGCGGTGGTTCACCCGCCGATACAGAAATACCACCGCATCTTGCCTGCTCGCCTATTCCACATGATAGTTGTTTTCCACCGCAAAGGTAAGGGAATAACGAGAACTGGATTTATGGCAGATGTTCTTTCTTATTTTTATCATGTTTTAATCATTTTTTTAACACGTCTGTTTCAACCTTGTAAATAACGTTATTTGTGTCCATTAAATCGCCGCCCCATAATCACTACTTTCCCAGAACTCATTATCCTGTTCACATTATTCTCAGGGAGAGTGGAACTTTGTTTCTCAGGTTCAACCTGCTCTCGGAGCTTCCTCAAGAACAGCGCGAGAAACTATTAAGAGATTCAGTACTCTCTATAGAGAGGGAAAAGTGGGAAGAGATGTCGGCGCTTCCACCAGATGAGAGGGAAAAATTTTTAATCGAACAGTTCTCAGATCTACCTATAGAACACAGAGAAAAATGGCTGCAAATTGCTTCTATGACTACGGAAGAACGCGACAAAATATTCAGGGAAAATTTCGGTGTCATTTCTACAGAACAAAAGCAGAAAATGATACGCGAACAGTATTCCGCGCTTAAGACTGAGGACAGAGAGAGACTTTTCAAAGAAAACTTTCCCGAACTACCCGTCGAGCAACGGCAAAAGTTCGAATTCGCTTTACTGAGCGATTGGAAGGGAAAAGAGGAGGAAAAGTGGGACGATAATCCAATGATAGATTCCAAGCAAGAAGACGAGGAGATATTTAACATGGATAATATTAATGGGGAAGAGCCAAAGCCCGCTTCTGTTTCTACTCCAAAAACATTCAACGCTGTTGCTTCTAACGAAAGAATCCGTAAAATAAGCGTAGTTAATAATGACTTCAGACCCATTACTGACGATCCGCAAAGTAGCTGCAAGGAAAAATCAAGCGACGAATCTAACGTTTCATTATCGAAAAAAAATTCAAAGGACGAAACCGTAGAGGAAACTAAAGGCGGTAATGGATCGAAGAGAAAACGCAAGAGGAAAAGTATAATGAAGAAAAAAGGAGCTCAGAGAAAGACTAGCAATGGAAGCAGCAGCCAGACTGAAATGAGCGAGAACGACGTCGTCATCGCTGATGAATCTCAAAGTGAACCGGTAATTTCTTTTTTCCATTTTTCAGGTCAAGATTGTTTCAATTAATTAAAGTCTTCAAGTTTTTAAGTGCTCAAACTCTTTTGTTGATAATCACGGATATATTGATTGAAGATGTTGAAGGGGCCGAGTCCAGTCATAGAGGTTGAAAGTAAGAATGCTTCATCGGAGCCGATCGAAACCCATTCGACATCCCTGGCAAAGGAGATTGCAGTTTCTCGTCCAGAAGCCGATTTCCACTTCTTCAGCGATACAGAAGTGACTAAGTAAGTCGGGCTTCTGATTTTGGCTCAGAATTTTTTAATCTTTCAGACTGCTAATCCTTTTACGTTATTTTCACAGAAATCGGGAGTCCAGATCTCGTTCTCCGGTGCAATCGGACACCGAGTTTGAGATTCGTAAGCTCAGTGAAGACCGAGCGGAAATTGAGGACGAAAAAACTCATCAGCAGAGCTGGAGATGGGGAGAACTCCCCAGCCCTCCCCCAGACTCATCTCTATCGTCTCATAGAAGTTCTCTGAACGCTTCAACGGCTGCCAATCAACCTAACGATTGTAATTATCAGAGTTTTAATGTTTTATAAGTTAATAACAAGCTTTATGTGTTAGCCGCGACAATTTCTTTTGCCAAAAATAGGCTTTGATTATTTGTTAGACCGCAAATCAGCATGAATTTCGATTCTCTGTCACGGGGAAGCCTGTAGTTTCTCATTCAAAAGCAAAGAACAATTTTAAAATAAATAAAGATACTAAATGAAAGATTTTGGTGCTAGTCGAAGCTCACCAGTCGATCCTGAGCCGTACATTGGCATACATGAAGAGGACGAATTCTCGTTTTCACCGTAATCCCGAATCTGACGGAATTTATTTAAGCGATCTCAACGCTGACGAACTTGACCCTGAAGTTGCTGCTCTTTATTTACCAACTTCTCATCGCGGCGCAACTATCGCTAAAGGTATTAGTTCGCAAGCTTTAGCAGATGGAAACCTTTCACTCTCATAAAAAATTCACATCCAACTATAAACAGTTTAATTAATCCATGAAAAAACTTCGCTTTTCGTTCGGCCACTCGCAATTAATAACACTACTTACAATTATCAAGTTTTCTATAACAAACACAAAGAAATGACCAGAATTAATTCTTCACGAATTTTAACAGGCGAAAAGAACGTCGACGAGGAAGATGCAGAGTCAGGGAACGGCCCGAGCCTTCCACAGAGTCCAAACAGCGTCGAGGGAGCAATAGGTGGTCCAAAGTTTCTCGACAGTGATTTTGAAGAGCCGAAACATTCTCTATATGAGAGTAACGCTGAGGTGACATTGTCTCTGTGTGGGGGTTTGGATTCTAAAGACGGTCCTTCAGAGGAGGCTTTTAACCAGAACCTTCTCCACTTTGAGGACGTTTGCAACGATCCAAAACTATTTGAAAATCCAAATTTGGTCATCAAGATTAACGGCAAGTTCTTCAACTGGGCTATGGCTTGTCCTATTGTTGTCGCCCTTGCTGCTTTCCAGAGACACCTACCTCAAAATGCTGTTGAAAATTTATGCGCTCGTTATATGCTCACTCCCGTTCATGAAGACAAGAAACAACAGATCGGAGACAAAACGCAAGGCCGTACTGGATATAGCTCTTGGTTTTCATGGAGTAGGTCCAGTCAGCCACCTAAAAAACCACTAGATTTATCCGAAGGTGATTTATTCAGCTTTATATAATCGTAGAACTCGATTTCATAGACTCTACGTAGTTTTATATCGAAATAGATTTAAAAAAATTGAAGAATTGGAAGTGAGTTGATCATCTGAAGAATTTTATTTCATTGAAGAATGATAATTTCTGTTATAGTTGATGGACCGATAGCTGAACAGCCTCAAGACCAGTTGGAAGACGTCAAAGAGGTTTCTACTCCTGCAGATGTGCCGTCAGTGAGCATAAGAATGTAGGTTTAATAAAATGGTTTAATAATGTATGAAGAACTGTTATGAAACAGGAAATCTTCTCAGCAGAGATAAACGACTGCGTTAGAATGCATATAGTAAAGAAATGGACTTGGCAATTCGAATTCTTATTTTTACAAGTTCTTTTTTTTTTCCACAGGGAGTCTAAAGACCACGAGATAATCGATATGCAGTTGGTGACTGAGGCCGCAGCTCAAACGAGCTTCCCAAACACACCTGAACAGTCAATCCTTGATAAGGCAGATAAAATGTGCGGGGAACAAGACGGAGAAGGATACAGTGGCAGTGAAGACTCTGATAGCAATCGCAACGAAACTCAGGGAGTTAAAATCCCAATGGAAAGAAGGCCGTACTATGAACCGACAGAAAAATATAGAAAGACTCTGAGACTTTCGTCTGAACAAATTGTAAGAATTTTACAAATTCTCTATGTCAATTTACCTCTTTCTTATTTATGACTGAAGTTTTTCTTAAACTATCATTTCAGGCCAGTTTGGGATTGAAAGAAGGCGCAAATGAGGTGATATTCAGTGTCACAACCGCCTACCAAGGCACGACCAGATGCAGATGTCATATTTACAAATGGCGTTGGGACGACAAAATAGTTATCTCTGACATCGATGGTACAATAACAAAGTCCGATGTATTGGGTCACATCTTACCAATTGTTGGCAAAGACTGGGCTCAGTCTGGCGTAGCTCAGTTGTTCACCAAGATCAAGAACAACGGATATAAACTGCTATATCTATCTGCTAGAGCCATCGGGCAAGCAAGACTCACCAGAGAATATTTGAAGAGTATTAAACAGGGGGATTTGTCTCTGCCTGAAGGACCGCTGCTTCTAAATCCGACTAGCTTGCTCTCCGCCTTACATCGAGAAGTCATTGAGAAGAAACCTGAACAATTTAAAATATCCTGTCTCAGCGATATTCAAGCTCTTTTCCCTGAAGACACTAAGCCGTTTTACGCTGGATATGGAAATCGTATAAATGTTAGTTGAATTTATTTTCCATTTTTCTTCAAACCCTCTCATTTTATCATTCAGATATTAAAATAATTTATGAAAATTTTCAGGATGTTTGGGCGTACAGAGCAGTGGGCATTCCTATAGTGAGAATATTCACCATTAATCATCGCGGAGAATTGAAGCACGAGCTTACACAGACATTCCAGTCCTCGTGAGTAGATTCTTATGTCTTTTTACTATCCAAATTGTTTTTATAGCTGTTTATTTGCACTATGGGGAATATTTTTGGGAGATATGAATTGTGACGGACTGATTATTTCATATAATTACACATATAAGTATTACATAATTACTCGTGGTGCTCGGTCGTTTGCTAATGTAGCCAATTACCAATATGGTTTTATATATTAACGGTTCATTTCACAGGATATGTACACGAAAAAACAATTGAAACAAATCAGCGTTGAGGATAAAATGAACATTTTACTTCATTGCTTGATAATATTTCGTTGTATATTCACCATTCTAAAGTTATATACAGATATTTAAAAACCAGAATTCAAATTCTGTGAAATAAACTCTAAAATATGTATTGCATGGCGAAGTTCTTTTAAACTAGTCTTCTATTCTACAGATTATTTTTGCCTTATATATTTTCGAAACTCTATCTATATGCTTGTACCTTGTATAATTGTTTTCTTATAGAATTGACGATTTCTATTTAGTCAACTAAGCGATATACTATTTATTTAGAAACTTATGAGAATGGGCAGAAGTATTGATTTTCCACATTTATCTGGGTACAGATTATCTTATTTTTTATCCTGTTACTTTATCGGCGAAAGGTTTTATACGCAGAATTCTTCATCTGTGAGTAACGCTTTTATAAGCTACTCACTTAATCCTGTCAGGCAAAGATAAACTGGGATAGAAAAAAGCAGTTAGCAATTCAGACTAACAGACGTGGGGCTGTTTTGTGTGGTTGCAGTTACACGTGTCAGAGCGGAGTGGTCAATGACTTGTTCCCGCCATTGCAATACCACCACACTTCTTCTACAGATGACAACGCAACCATTGCTAGTTGAATTAAAATTAATGAAAATCAGTTTGATTAATCCATTAGCTAGTCAAAATAATTTGTCCAATTGAATTTTCATTGATGACAAACAAAGAAACTTTACGGTTTATACTCTGCAAGTTATATTATAATACATATATAACTTCAGAGATCGAGCTTAGCCATTTTTAATATGATATTATGAAAAATATTCATAGATTTCCTGGCCGGTTGCTAAGATTTTGATTTAACGTATATAAAATTTATACGATTAATTCCTTAGTCATTGATATTGTACAAAGAAAAAAATGTCTTATTTATTCAGACAATTTATTACGCGTTATACTCGTGTCAAAGTGCCAAGTTTCAATTTATTTTTAAAATTGAAAAGAATATATTATTTTTTTTTATATAATTATAGTTTTTCTTGACTTACGGAAAAGTTTGCGTTACTCAATATTATACGCGCATATTTCTTTCGTTTTATTGTAACAAGTTAGAGCTATGAAACTTTGAAGTACAATTGGGAAATTTTGAAAGAGAACAAAGCAAAAAAAGAGAGAGATATATTTTTATTATTACAGCAGCTGGACTGCTGATTATATTTTTTAGTATATTTAATATTTATTATAAACCGATGACGTATTTGGTTGTACATCTGCTTGCTACTCCTCTACTTATGATATATAGGGTAAGCACTCGACACTACAAAATTGTTTTTCGTTTTTGCTTTACGTTTTAGAAACATTAATGATTCACATAGCTCGTTTCATCGCCGGTTTTCAATAACTTCTCGCATTTTTCAATCATCCTTATCGGTCCCATTATTATCATAACATTTATTGACATTTATCCAAAAGGCTTGGGTGGGTTTTGGCTTACTTATGTCTTTACCGCTAATTTCAGATTCTCAAAATTCATTTCTATTTCTTTTTTGTTCTTCTTAACGAAGCAAATACCTTGCAGTCGATCTCCTAGAACTCCTAATGTATATATCGCAGAAATTCACGCATGAGCTTGGTTGATTCACGCTATAATATATATTTATGTATGGAATTATATAATCCTTTTGCTTTTTATTCATATTAAATGTATGAAAGTGGTCAATTTGAATTTACTCCGTGTTAATATAAACACTTTGCATGTTTATATTAAGACTGTTATAAATACATCAAAATTCAAAGTATGAATATGAACTAATCGTCAAACATTCACTTTTACATCCATAGATCTTTTAATACCACACCAGAATTTGAGGATACAATTCTCTTGGCAAAGATTGACCTAACGTCAATCACTCACCACATAATTTTCTGCTAATATTTTATTCCATGTCACATTCTCACAGGCAAATACATATATATATACATCATAATTTTACAGCTTGCCAGAACTGCTATCGAGCTCGTAAACGATCTACTCAACATATTTAACATATTTAATGATAATATTACATTCATTGTTTTAGAAAAGAATTATTCAGCTATGAAAGAAGTATCATACAGTGTACCATACTCGATTCATCTGTTGCTAAACCATCACCGCTTGCATTACATCGAGTGTTAAACAAAAATTGATTATTTCAGATCGAGGAATTTCACTTTATTCTCTTTATTTCAATTTTCAGATACTCAAACATGAGCTATATTGTAGACCATCTGTTTCCTCCGCTTCCTGAAGACGCTACTGATGATTTTAGCAATTTTGCTTACTGGCGTGAGCCCATACTAGAAGTACCAGAGCTAGAGGTACCCACCACGGACATACAAACAACGCAATAAAACATGAATTTACCAATCAAGCAATAATATATTGCTAATTATTTATTAAAACAGTTATTCTATGTAGCTAAGTTTTGTACTCTACTTATCAATGCGGCTGAATCCGGTTGGCGTATTGCTATTACAAAAGAATTATTATTTTTCAAAACTATTGAATTTACATATTTGAAAATTCCAAAGTTTAAAATTATGAAATTTATTACCATATTATTATTTAGGTACTGGAAAATCGTTTTTATCTATCAAATTATTAATTTTTTATATACGGCTAGTAAATAAACAGCATTATTTTGCGCTGTGTTTAATTCCAAAAACATTCCAAGATAGGTGATATACTGAATGAATTAAATTACATTAAATTAAATTAACTTAACTAATGGACGCTGGCTATTTATTTATTCGTCCATTTCGGTTAGAGTTCCTTGCTAGCAAACGTCAAGCCGGTTTCTAAGCCGTAATTAGTGGCTTAAGCAGCAGATTAATAATGCCCGTGTCGTTGAGTTATAATAAAATAATATTTACAGTTTCAAATATAAAAGTTGGTTTATCAATCGACAACGCCTTTGCTTTCAGATAGGTGAGGATAAAAACTATTAAATGATTTATTATCAACTTCTTATACAGACTCTTTGTTGTTGGTTTTTTTTATTAATCAACGATTCGGGCGCATAACATTTACCTCGTGTCTTGTCCATGTTACTCATTGTCAGACATTATTTGATATTTATTTTTCTACACGAAAAAGATCTCTGTTGTTCAGTTGGTGCGGACTAAAAGATTAACGGAAAAATTGTTGTTGGGATGTTTATAAGAACTGACTTATGGATTGTGATATTTTTGAACAGGCAGGCGGATAGATATATATATATTTATTTAACAAAAGAAATAAAAAAATTTAGTATCCGTTCTAAAACATTGTTACACGAACTGAAACGGGTCTAAATTACTAATTTTTTTTTAGATGTATCGTTTAATTTATTTCATACATATTATGAATTAATTTTTAAGTTTTCAGGGTAAATTGATTTTTGAATGGCTGATAAGAAAGGAGAAAAAAAAAAAAAATAGCAAAAATGTTTGATTTCTATTCACATGATATAAAACTATGTATTGCCATCTCTTTATTATTTCTATATTTTTACAATACATTTTTTTTTTTTTTTTCTTTTTTTATTTCTGTCATTATCAAACAAATCTACGTATTATATTATTTTTTTCATCATCAAGTAGTTATACTCAAAGCCGATCGACAATGCAAAATATAATTACTTTACCAAAGAAAGATTTATTTTTATTTTTTATTTTTTTTTAAATTTTTTTTCCACTTGTTACCTACGTCTTAGATTTATAGAAACAGGTCGAAAATGTTTAATTTTTTTTTTTATTTTATTTTTTATTTCTTTGTTGAGTTAATTTTAATTAGAGAAAAATAATTGATATTAGAAGAATTGGAAACGTGTGTATGGTCATCGAAGAGAACAACTCATTTAAAGACATTCTTATATGTACCTACCTACCTACCTACCTAGTTGACATTCAAAAAATTACTATATGCGTTAATTAAATTGATTAATTAATTATCATCGTTTAGTAAGACATGTATATAATATATAAATTAGTCAGTTATGTAATAAGATAAATTGTGTAAAATATATGAGATTTATTTTTCAACAAAGGTATCATTGATATTCTGTTAGTTAAAATATTATTGATATCATATTATTCTACGTCTTATGAATAGAAAACGGTTTAGTTAATTTTTTATTAGGATATTATCTAGTTATAATTAGTTATAATATATTTCCAGTTTATTCCCTGTCATTATTAATATTATTACAATATATTATCATTCTAAATTCCGTCTAGATCGATTATAGATTATAATATGACAATTTGGATTCCTGTGATTTGAGAAACATGAACAAAAACGTAATTTACGTAATACATATTAACACACAAATACTTGAATCGCTCACTTCGCTTTATATTCAGTGTTGTCACATAATTGTTGCTAGACGTGATACGTATTAATGCTAAATCGTAAGTAAATGTATTTCAAAGAAAAGAGAACCTTATCATCCGAGAGTTTAAAAATGCTTTTAGAACTTTAGATCAAATTAGATTCTACACATTGGGAGTCAACCAAGGAAGCATAGACTTTCTATTAGCTCCCGTAATCAAAAATTGAGATTGAAATTCTATCTAGGGCGGAATAATTCCTGCCTAAAATTATTTATTTATCTATTTAGCGCCATTCTTTCATATGACCAAAGCTGGCGTCGTATTAAATTGAACAAGTCCTAAGAATACTGATTAGTCAGTTTGGGTATAGGCGAATTAATTGAGTATTTAACAAAGCCATTATTTGAGAGGTAAATTATTTGGAAATAACTATCCATTCGATTATTTGATATGAAAATATTTGAAATATATAATATTATAGCTCTCTGTGCAAAAGCTTATTCAATGTAATAGATAATCATATCTTGTAATCTATACGAGTTTCACGCAATAAAGGTAAAAAAATAAATAAAACTATAATCAATCAATTGTGATTTGACGTCCTCTCATCATAATAGATAAACGAGTAAATTTGATCTCGTTGATTTTTATAGCAAATTGTTTATTTTTTACTTTACATTCGAAAATCATTTGATTCTCATTTCACATGTTTTTTAATTTAAAAAAATTACGAATGATATTTGAATTTTATTATCAGGTAAACTCAGGCGTCTTCGTTATCAGAGATGTCCCATGATTCTACAGAAGTTGTGCTTCGTCTTCTGCGATTATTTAACGCTTTTACATCGAAAGCCACTCTTTTTGAATTTTGGCAATTTAATTTGTGCGGGTCTCCGTTCACCCAATGATACATTATCTGTTTATTAATTAATCAATCATCGTTTTAATTTGTAAAGTAATTTTCTGATCATTTCCAGCATTATATACTCACCCAAATCATACCGACAATCCAAAATATCCCGAATGCCAGGGAGTAGCTCATCCTGAATTAATACTATTTCGAAATATTCTGATTTTATTTTTATTTTACTTGAAATTTTAGCGAAATTTAATTTATTTGTCTATCTTTTCCCCATTTTATCGAAAACTTCAATTATTATATAAATTCTAGATCCTTTTTTGTCTCTTATAATATCAAGGAAAGGATAGTTCCACTAATTGTACATCGTATAACAATTTATTAAAGTAAAATCAATTCTTTATTTTCTTCGATATATTTACAGCTCTTTCTTTAGTTCTAAAAAGTATAAAATAACTAAATTCATGTATCAGTAGCCTCCTCTGTTTCCATTTCTCCGTCATCTTCATCCTCAGTTTCTTTTTCCTCTGATTCTATCTTAGTGTATCCTTCGTTCTTTGTGAAAACACCTAGAGGTGTTAATTTGAACGTTGCTAACGCCCTGCCCATTAGTTTCTGTAAAAGAAGAAAGAAATCATATTTAACACAGTTTTGTCATAAACGAAAAGATTCTCATTTCAATAAATTATTGAAATAGATGCTGACCAGTATTCTAGCTTGTTCAGGCGTGAGAGTTTGACCCTTTTTACAAACTCTGTGATCCTTTAACAGAGTTATTACTCCTTTTTGAAGCGATGTGGGAAGACCCAATTGCCTCAAATGGGGTTCTATACTGTGAGCAAACTCTGGCATCGGTCCTTCGCTCATAGTTATAGTTTCTGTCGCCACAAATCCTGAACGGGCGTAATCCTCTTCTCCGTATTCTTCCATCCAGTTCAAAACCTGAATAAATGAAAAACGAATGAAATTAGAATATTGCTAAGACTTTGAGGACTTTTTTTTTAAACTGAAAAAGATTGCTACCTCTTCCTTTGGCCTGTTTGTGAAAAGGAGTCCACATTGTCCTTTCAGAGATGCTGATAATTTGTGTAACTGATCCTCAGCTTCGTCCTCAGGTGATTTACCCAGTCCAAGTGCCATTATTTTATTTTTACCAAAAAAGAATCTGCTGTCTTTCCAGTCTCCTCTTATATCCTTGAGTTTATTATTTCTCATATTTTTAACGGAGAATAAAATGATGTTATCATATTTCGAAACGCATTTTCTTATGTCTTCGACTATCTGCTGTTTCAAAACCAGACCTTTTTTACTGGTTTTTGTTAGCGTGACTGAAATAACGAACGTGAATAATATATAATGCATTGAATTTTAGGTTAGGTAAATATTAGGTTATGAAAATTGTTATAAACGTTACGATTTTCGTTATAAATATATTACGGGTTTGATATACTCACTTTTCTTGTCTCTTTTTGACTTAGGCATTTTATCTAGATGATTTTATAACCAATTTATTATTTTCCGCTTTTATTTAAAAGCATGTGCTTCTCTGTATAATATATCAGCGCACGCTTCTTTCATAGAGTAAACAATCCGCGTTGAATTAAAGCGGCGCAGACATTGGCTACGTTCACTTATGCTACTCGTTAGTTAAAACGGTTTAAATAATTGACGAATAATATCTAACGAGTATTTCAAGTTTATTTGTTAATAATTTATCGGTTTTATTACAATATTACATAAATAAACGCTTTATAATAAGAATAAATATATAATATGTTAAAGGTTGAAAAGCAGAGGAAGTCAGCGAACGAACGTAGCCTAAAATGGCGGCTTCCGGTGGCAGCGGCAGTGCACTCTGTGAGATCGTGTTAGACGGGAGTCGTTGAAATTCGCTGAAGCCTTGATTTTCCAGGCGACTTTCTGCATTCAAAAGGTAAGTTTTCACCGTTAAATCGGCTCAATATATACTCTACTAGTTTATAATGAGGTTTAAACAACGCGATAATGCGTTCGAAGGTAAATATGAGCGATGTCGTTTCGGGTCGTGTGAACCCCGTAGCACGAAGAGATCGTGGAAATCGTGGAAAGCGGCTTCCACATTGAATTTAACGAGTATCTAAGCAGTATAATTCCGTTTATAAACCCGTGATTATATTCGTTTATAACCAAGGGAAGATAATGTCTAATTTTACCGGGTTTTAACTGCTATTTTTTAATCGTATATAAGAGTTAAAACCTACAGCCGTGAATATAGCTACAAATTACGGGCCGAATGACGCATTTAAGAGGAGTGTCTCAGGCGCCAGGCGCCATTTTGCCATTTTGCCAGGTTGCCGGCGAAAAAATGGAGCCTTTTAACATCCGTACGATCGACTAGCTGACAGCGTTTGACATTTAGCGTTATACCGAATGTCACACTGGCTTAACCACGTGGTCACACGCGTCAATACCCTACCGTCAAACTCTAGTAATTTCGAGAAATTATCAATCATCAATTTTTAACAATTTAGCTCCTTATATGGTCATGAGAAATCGGAGATCTCTCTCGCTCTTGATCTCAATATTTATTCAAAAAATAAAATAAAAAAATCTTACTTACAATTTATAATCATATTAACACACCCTTTACATACATACGATAATAATATATCATTAGAATAAATAATACGATATTAAAATTAACCGTGCATTTGTATAACAGCACGCATACCTATACCCTACACACGTCACATACTTGACCATGACAAACGCCTACAACTAGGCACGCCCTTTCTCTTACCAGGTAGATCTACGCTACTACATTGCGTAGATATTCTATAAATTAGAAATTATTTTATCGGTATATTTCAATCGTGTTTAATATTCGACAAAATTAATATTCAAATTTGATAATTTATTCTTAGGTATTATATACCTATATATTATACACACATATGTATATCAATTTTCTTTCATTCATTCAACAATCCGACCGACAAACGGCCAGCAGTGATAGTAGTTATTTGACCTACTGTATTAATATAGATTATTACAGTAATAAAAAATTAGAAGAAAAAAAAAAGATCATATTCATTTTTGTTTTCTATATTTAGACAATGAATTTATTATTATCGAGTGACAATATAACTACTAAAAATTAAATTGCCAAAACTATTGAATCAGTACGTAGATCAATTATTTTTTAGTATAGGTATTAAAATGACTTCAGAGGTTTTATTATACGGATCAATAACAATTTGGAATTAATTAAATCTTGAAATTTTTCCAAAACTGGTTATAATTTAGTTGAGTATTAATAATAATATGCGTAAAATTTTTGCAAATACATATAAATAATCGATGATTTTATCATTTTTCTCTCTCTCTCTCTCTCTCTCTCTCTCTCTCTTTCTGAGGTATATACAATCATCACGAAAATACCATATAATGAATCATTCATAATAACGACATAACAGAATATTACACTTCATATACGGCGATGTTTCACTTTACTTTTATTCATATACCGACACGATACGCGTACATTGTATTTGTATTTGTATTTCTCTGTCCTCTTTTCCGTATACTATACAACGTGTATAACTATGTATGCGTAACGTCCGTGTGTGATAGCTCTATTAAATCAAGGCCACACGTTGTCCATGTCATATCCATGTCTATGCCCATGCAGGTTGTACGTCTTTACGGTGACGTGTGGGCCTAACTTACATCTGGAATCTAGTCAGGTCGAAGGCCTTTATATTACTTTTAATGATATGAGTATAAATAAATACGGTCGTGTCTAAACTGCAACAACAGCATTCTTTGAGTCGATAGATAAAATAAGCAATGATTTCAGTAAGGGAATGAAAAATAAACTGTTTTTTTATTTATATATCTTCATCATACGTACAGAGATTTATATATACATTATAGGCAATTTTTAAGCGAGTAATTAAAAAATAATAATAATAATGAACGATAAATACGAAGTAGGTATATCTACGGTAATGATGACTAGAGAAGGCGCGGTAATGGCGGTCCTTATGACGTCACGGGTTACGGGGAAAGAGTTCTAAAACGAACGTCACATCCGCGCTTTATAACTTACGGACAACGTAACGTAAAACGTACTATACATACATACATACATACACACATATATATATTTACGCCTCGCGTACAATTAATATAATTAATATTATTATAAAAATGAATGAATTTTGATATTTAAGAATATTATAATTCGCGTATACTACTAGGTATATGAGTCAGCGAAATGTAAGTTAGTTCATATAAATATAGTTGATGAAAAGCTAGCTATCTAACACGTTTATATTTCCGGTTTTAACGATATAACGGTGTAAATTTCTTATTTTATTTATTTTTATTTTTTTTAAATCTTTTTCTTATATAGGTATAATTCTTGTTTGAAATACATCCTTTTTGTTTTTTTTTTTTTCTTTCTTTCTTTCTTATCGTTGAAAATATTGAAATTCGACATTATATGCATGTATATATATATATATATATATAGTAAGCGGTTATAATACTATTGCGGATTGGATTGAAAATATCGTGTGATTTCTCACACGCGTATATTTGAGGATTAAAGATAAGTGACTATTTGCGTACGATATCGACTATCATATTATATCAACGTATATATATATATATATATATATGATTATATTCATCTGTGGATGAATGTAATCTGTTGAATAGAATTTATTCGTTTCACGTTTTGCAAGGATGGTACAATTCAATCAAATAATTCGATCTTATCTTATTTATATGAAATACATATATTTAACACGCGCGTAATTTTAGATCATTCTGATACTAAATAATAAAAACTAATTTATTTAATATATATAGATATTGGAAAAAAAAAATGATGATGATGAATCGCGGTCAAATTTTATTGCAAATCTTTGTATAGAAATGTGTTTTTTTTTTTTCAATTTATTGCCGATTTACAGTTTATTTTTTCCGTTTAACTATTAATATTATAATACGTAAATTACATTTACCGCTTTTGACCCACACATGCGTTCATATAACGCGTAAATATGCCGGGTTGACATCACTGGCTATTCCAAGCTACTGACGCATAATTATTCTTTCTTTTCTGCACACTTGTATAGGTATCTATAGGTAACCATAGGTGTGGTATGTGTGTGCGTATATATATATATATATTTAATAATAATATCTATATATGTATTTGAAACCACTGCACCTTCGATGTACTAGTATACATATTATATTATATTATATTATATTATTAACTCGGTAATACGCGTGCGTAAAATAATCTGACTCATATACATATATCCTTATACACACATGTATATAAAGATCATGGAATTATAAAGATGGAAAGATTTTCTAGGAAAGTGTATCATTAACGGTGGTGATCCAGTGGTATTACTCACATTATCGCATATACCTATATGAATATCATTTTTTTTTTTTTTCTTTTTTTTTTTAAAGTCGGAAAATTAACAATTAGCAGGAGAAGATGAAGAAAAAAAATAATCGTAATTTTCTTTAAACCATTTTATATAATTTATACACAAGTGTTTTATAGCGATATGATTGATAGCGAGATATTATACGCGTTATTATTTATGTATCTGTACACTAGACTTATATATTATTATGTATCATACATCATACTCTCTGCATATATTAACAAGAACGATATATATATCTTATAAGGATATATTATACTTGTTCTTTAACAACTGTGTAAGTAGATTTTACCGTCTTAACTACACACACGTATATATATATACCTATATACCTATATACTTAAGTGATAAATAAGGTCTACCTATAGTATAGGAAATTACTTGATTATTATTTTCTTTGAAAATTCTATCTTATTCCATGAGAATGTATCAAGTAAATTTTCACAATTCATAGAATTTATCCGCCTGGCGGTATGCAACTCAACTTACATTGGTGTAACTATATTTTTTTCGTATATCTGCCTTTCAGGCGTTTTATTACAAATTTCATTCTCTTCTTTTTTGAATCATTTTCTTCTAAATTCTAAAATAAAATATACAACACCGTGCCTGTGTACGTATAATAATAAGATTTTTGTATATACTTTATCGTAAAACTCACTTATATTCTTAGCCCTTAAATTACATCGTATATGTATGTATCAGTATATGTATGTACCGTATATATAGGTATAGATTTTCACGGGATATATGTAGAGGGGCAACCTGTAGCCTATACAAAAGCATCGAGGGTCTACGTTAAGTGTTGTTGCTGTATATAGGTATAATATATATATATATATATATATATATATATATATATATATATATATATATATATACACATGCATAAATTCGAGATCGGTTTAGTACCTCTTACCTACCTATTATATCGCTATTAAGATAAGGAGTGAATAATGATAATAATAATAGAATTAATTGAAATTGGAATTGGAAACAAAAAAAAAACTGATATAAAATGATGAATAATTTTCTGATTTATTATAATATGAGAAATCAGTCAGTTGAAAATATAGCAATAAAAATTCAATCTTTACGAAATGTTGCAACGAAGCCAGATACATATATATATACAGTTTTATTTATAGAATTTAATTTAGCAATATCCGATATATGAATTAATGGAAATTGCCAATAAACATACGCACACACACACACACACACATACACGCAGATAAATAAAGCGATTGTATTCATATCGGTTAAACTAACTCGTAATTGAAGACACGAATTTTTGACGATGTACTGCTTTTTTTTTTTTCTTTCATATTTAATATCTATAGAAATTTATATAGAATCGCATAGTTCGAAAATATTATGTGATAATAATTTAGATCTTCTATTTAAATAAGTCTGAACAATTTCTATCTTTTTTCTTGCGTTATACTCTATGGAGGAATATAGTACGAAGAGCCAAGGAAAAAAAAAAAAAAAAAAAAACCCCGTACATATAAACCCTTATTTGACGAAGTACTCTCTCAGCTGGGAGATGGGTTTTACGTGAGTGTTAACGACTGTCAGAGACTTTTTCCGGACTTCTAGAAGTAGGAGTATAGTTATATATATATATATATATATATACATATTTATATATATATAGGACGAGAAGTTAAGGAGGTAGATATTTCTTTTTCGCATTTATGAGTCAGAATCTACGGAAGTTGGATTGCTTCATGACGATGACGATGTAGTAGACTTCTAGCATATATATGTATATAAATCATAGCCGAAGAAATTAAAACGTAAAATTTATTAACTTTATCAAATTCCGGTAT
This sequence comes from Tenthredo notha, assembly GCA_914767705.2. NCBI lineage: Eukaryota > Metazoa > Arthropoda > Insecta > Hymenoptera > Tenthredinidae > Tenthredo > Tenthredo notha. The sequence goes on along the minus strand of OU611921.1, from coordinate 5,137,578 downwards.
TATTTCATCAGATTTTTTTTTCTTTTTTTCATAATTAATTAGAATTTTTGCATTATTAATTTTTTACTTTTGACTGTTTAACTGTTTAACTGTTTAACTTAGAAACGGAATTATTCAATAACGATTATCGGAGGAAGTATAGAGATGATGCTGCGATATGTATCATGTATAATGTATATATACTATAATACCTTTACTTATCTCAACACTATATCCCATAACACTCTATCGATTTGATCCTAAATTTAGGTTGCTTATTATTACACAAGTATACAATACCTAATATTAGCTTATAGAGAAAGGAGATGAAGGTACGAACCCGAGAGAGAGAGAGAGAGAGAGAGAAAAGAAGAAACTATAAAATTAGGAATTCATTGAACTTTATAAATCGTCGATGTAATAGATCGATGAAGATATCATACCACAATCAATATGTACGTCTATAATATATCTTATATGATATAATAATTTTTGAAAAACAAAGATTTGTTCACGCTTGTTAACTTTTCGGGCCTCATCGTTACTGCGGCGAGCCTTAAATCTCGCATAAAACCCTCAGCAGCAAGCTTTGACCATTAACGAAAACACAAAATCAGTCCTTTATTCGGTTGACATAACCAGCGGAGCAAACGAGACCTTTGAAGTTTTTGCGTGTCTCGCTTAATTTACCTCTGTACCTGTCTTACATTACACTCGCTTAAGAATCATTATCTTCTTCTTCTTTGAACGTTCTCTTTGAAATAAACGAGAAATAAATTTAAAAAAAATAAAAAATAAATAACTAGACGAATTCTTTTTTTTTTTTTTTCTTATCAAAGGCTTTTTTTTTTTATCATAAACATCATTTACTCGAAATCAAATCTCGATGTAACGGACAGACAGATGATCAAACAAACGAACGAAAAACCACCCTCTTTCTCAACCTCTTGCGTTACGTTCGCACAGTTGATTTAATTTTCTGTTTTGGAATATATTCTGCCTCTTTTATTTTTTTTTTTATTTTTTTTTTTTTCTCCTTTTTATTATATTAACAGAATTTTTATATGTATAATATGTACTGCTATACGTGCATGAACATACATTCGTATATATGATCGTTACGTAATTTTAAACTATTTTTATCGTCTCAACGACTACGCGACAAATTCTCTCTTCTTCTTCTTCGTCTTCATCTTATTCTCTTCCTCTCTCTCTCTTTCTCTCTCTCTCTTTCTCAGGCAGGTGCCGCGAGTGCTGTGTCAGGCGGGGGAGCAAATTTCAGTAGCGGGGAGTTTACGGTGCTGCAGGGGCTGCGCGCGCAATAGCGGATCAATATTTCATTTCACCCTCGCCAAACTGCGCTTTTCCTTACCCTATACATACCGCGCGCCGTGGTTCACGGATGAATACACGCACACGATATATCCGATCCTTATATCAATGCCTTATACTTATATCGCGCATGTCCGCCGCATATCTTGTATAATATGTATCATGAATTTATATGTAAATCCAATTCTTCTATACGACAAGCAATGAATTTTTTTTATTTATTTCTTTCTTGTCCTTATTTTTTATTTCTTCGAAATATGGAAGGGAAAAAGAAACTAGAGAGACAAGAAGAAGAAGAAGAAGAAGAAGGAGAAAAAAAAAGAAATAGATTTTCCTAATCACATTATAATCGGAATTTAATATCATGCCGTTTTTATTCTAAATAATTAATATGATATACAGTACATAGATCTGCTGTTTAGTATAACACTAGTTTTACGGTTCTTCCTGATCAAATTTTTTTTCATCATTTTATCTAATTTAATCATAACTTTTCTGAATTTATCATTCATTTCTTATTATGCAACGTTCTAAAATAACGCGAGACATATGATATATCTATCTATATCACGTGTTCAAGTGTCAGTGTCAGGGCAAAACTCTCGTCTTTGACCTTAATCTGTTTGATCCGATATTACTAAGTACTAAGTCTGGGCAAGTAGGGCTAAAGTAGTGTGGTCTGATGCATGTGTAACCCATTATCACAATTCTACTTTCTCTCCTAGGAAAACTTGATTATTCAATAATAATAATAATAATTACTTTTATAATTACTGTAGGTATACGTGACTATTTTTATTTTTATTTTATATATCTTATTTTTTTTTTTTTAATTTTATTTATTTGCAACATAAGGTGTATGAAAATCACGTAAGAGAGAACAAACTATACTAACCAGTTACGTAGAAAAGTGTGTATAATTAAACGTGTTTTAAAAACTCCTCAAACGTATGTTTGCTATTCGTTACTCATATTATGAACGCGACAGGTTTATTTAAAGAAACAAATGCGTAATCATAATGTATACAGTATATACCTATATTAGTCAGTAAATACCTATAAGTTAATCAAATTATTAATAATCCGTTAACTATTTGTTCGAAACAAGAAAGAATGAAAAAAAAAGGAAAAAAAAAATATCCAGGCACACTTTCCATCGTTTGAAATTTAATGTAATAATAATAATAAGAACAACTCGTTAAAATATATTTTCCTTTTCTCGTTTATACTTAGGGTGGTGGTATATAGTATATACCGCTTATATAGCTATATATTATAAAGTTTCGAAAATGGAGTTGAATTTTTCTTTTATGAATTTCGATCTACCCTTGAGAGTAAGACGGTAGCGCTTAGTTCGCTCTATGCCTCCTTTCTGCAGTTTATGCGATTCTTTGAGTAAAATTTTCGCGTCCCAATCTTTCTGGTATATAACTCAAAGCTTCTTTACGGTTCACTTAATACGAACGTAGCTTTTTTTTTCCCCAAGAGTATAATATAAGACATTCAATTCGATCGAAATATATAATATGTATCGGTATAAATAATCATGAAAAAAAAAATATTTGTAAAGAATTTCAAAGTATTATTCATTGATTTGTTGGAAAAATGACGAAAATAAAACTCGGCGATATGTTACCTCGGTTATCAGAGTGTAGATAGAGTTGCATAGCCTGAGGCGGCGTAGCGCCTTTTGATTTCAAAAGAAAAAGACGAAAAAAATATCATTCAAGATAAAAGAAATGATATTTCTGAAAAGTTTTATTGAGAATGATGATGTGGATGGAAATTATATAGGATAAAGGATAAATAAAATGAAATGAAATATAAATATAATTATAATTATAATTATAATTATAATGAAATAAGAAGAACAAAGCGTGCGACAAGGGGGCACCGCGTGTTGTAGTTTTCTCCTATCCAACCCCGGGAACACACCGTGTGGGCTACACATAGAATATTCGTATATACGTTGTTGTAAGATCGTGCGGTGTGCCGTGGCCCCACCCAGGTCGGCTGCCGCCATGGTAGTGACGATCAATACTTTGTTACCGGGCGTCGTGTGGCGGAAATAGCCGAGCGTTATTCGAGGGCGAACGATGATAACCGATGAGAACCGAGACCCGGTCCGAACCTAGCCGACAATTGGAACGGTCTCAGTCGTTGTGCGGGAGTGGTCCACGAGTGATGTGTGGTGTAAAGTGTGACTGACGTATAAGAAAAAAAAAAAAAAAAAAAAAAGACGTAGTAGTTTCAGATTTATTCGGAGTATTCATATACCCGATTATTAAAACCTGAACCCTTTACACATAGGATTAATATCTCATCTAGTCAGTCACGTTATTAGTCCCTACCCTGCCCCCCTACGTTGCCAAAATCGGTGTACCAGCGGCACCAGTGTATTTATTTAGATTTATTGTACAAAAGACTGTTTAAATAGGTAGGTCTAGAAACCGACACGCATTCATTTACTATTACTACTAACTATAAGATTATTCTATCTCTGTAATGTAATGTACGTATGGCTCGTTCGTTCGTTCGTTCGTTCGTTCGTTACGTGACAATCCTCATACCTCGCCTATTTTAACATCTCGTGAATCGAATACGGCTCATTTAAAAGAAACTGAGAATTAAGAAATAAAATCAAATGAAAAATTGTTACTATAATTATCTTTCAATATAATTTAGTATAAGATAATAAGGGAAAATATTTTACGGGTCATTTTTTGTGCAGACTATAATTTGTTTCTTGTAAAAATTTGATAAAACCTTTCTTTCTTTTTCGTTTTCTTAAAGGATATACTATAAAAAAAATCTTGCGCGCCGGTCACTGCTATCGATCGATTCATACCGTATACAGCTAAAGTGCCAATTCCGCTGCATTGCTGTAGATTCTTAAAAATCTATTAGTAATATAACCTCAAAGTCCGATATAATCATATTGTTGCACCATTATGGGATATAAATTGAATAACTACGCCGCAAATATATTCCTTTGACGATTTGAGATTAACATGCGGTCGGAATAATTCCATAACCTCAAAGCTCCGTCGATCGATTATTGCGTTTTTCTTTCTTTTTTTTTTTTTAATCTCTTCATAAATGAGAAGACGACGATTTTTCTTTCTTTCGTTTTTACAAATTTATTTTGAATTAAATGAAATATTTTACCTCGTCATTTAATTTATTATTATTTGATTTTTCATATATATATATATATACTCAGCAATACATGTAATGAATAATAATTGCAATATCGTAATTAAAATGTAAGATATTTTCGCCGCGAGTATAATAAGTAAGTAAGTAAGTAAGTAAGTAAGTATAGGCGTACTAAAACTCAAACACGCACGGGGTTTATAAACGATCGTCGCGTCGTATAGAAAGCTTATCATACTATTTATCAACTAGAACGAACGTGCGTCTTTGAGAGAATAAAATATGGCCTGATAAATGCGAGATATACCTTATATACTATAATACTCTATGTGTATATTACTATATACCTATATATATATATTATACTTGATGCGGGGAGAAATAACTGATAAAATTCTTTCTTTTTATCGTATTATACTACGTATATGTATATAATATACATATATATATATATATATCTGTACATACGTATCTATACATATCTACGTCATTCCTCGATCTTATGTACTATTTATTAACCGAGCGTTAATGCAGCAGCGGAACTCCGTATATTTAATATACCTATATATATATATATACGAAAAAAATGTATATATGTAGTTATGTATATACCTGTATATATATATATTATATATTTTATATATTTACTACTACTACTACTACTACTGCGCCCGTCGTCTACCGTCAGTCTCAGCAATCCAATTTCAACCGGATTCCCGGGTTATATCGATCGATGTGTCTCTCGTTCATGACGAACCACCAACGCGAAATTTACAGACATGATGGCCGGGGAGTGGGTGACGCAACGAAATAAGGGGAAAAATAAAAAGGGATGAGGGGGGGGGGGAGGGAGGGTGTCGTCTGATTATTTAACTATTTTATTAGCAATTGAATGAATTCTTATTATTTCATTTTATATTATATTAGTACTAAGAAAATAGAATCAATCCGTCGTTCACACCTATCTACATTAATATATACATACAGGATGTAAACTCGTATGAATTTTAAACTCGTTTTAAAAGAAAACAAAAAAACAAAAAAAAAATTGTAAAATCATTTGACAAGATTTTATTGAACACTTTTGCGACAACGTGATGACGACTATATAGTCGATAATGATTCAGCTTGAATAATAAAATTTTACTTCAGTTATTTTATTTATTTTTTTATTTTTTTCCGATAATTCGATCATCTTCTATTTACGTGGAATCGAATCCGTAACCGGAAGCGTATGAATCAACCGGAAATCAGGTTTTATCACGCGGCTACTCTCTCGGCTATATAGACTATTTGATCCTCTTCTCTTCTTTTCTCGCAGCTGCAGCTGCAGTATTAGACTGTGTTATAGCAAAAGACTTGTATCTGTAAGGATAAACGCGTTATATATCGTTACAAATGATAGAAACAAGAAAAGAAAAGAAAAAATGAAAATGAAAAGAAAAAGAAAGAAAGGAAAAAAACCAAAATTAATGATAACTTACGATTAGACCAATTCCCAGAATATGACTTTCTAAATTACGCAACATCAGATATTTTCGTAATTATTCGTTCATCGTTGTATAGTATATATATATATGCATATAGTACTTGTTGGAAGTAGAATAATAAGTTACGTCATATACGCTAAAGATTTAACCTTCGTCTACTACGAGTTATATATTTTGTCATTTTTTTTATCGAGTTATAGATTTATTCCAAGTTCAAGTTATCGAATGAAATTACATTATTTGATTAAAGTTTCAATCTTAGATGACCCGATATAAAGTGATTTATGAATTCGAATAATTGTACGAGGAATTTTTGATAAGAATTAAAATCGATTATAATACGAAATGAAAAAATAAAAAAATAAAAGGGTGGCTAAGTATCCATTGTGGCGGCTTATTCCATTAGGAAAAAGAGAAAAAGAGAGAAAAAAAAAAAAAGGTGAAATGAACTTTTATATTTAGTCTGGAATTGATATGAAACTAAGAAGAGAGGGGTCGTTTGAGGTCATTGATTACTTTTTACATAATATAAAACTCTACCCAGTATACACTTTGCACTCGGGTATAATAATGATATCGATACTGATTGCTTCTGCACTGCCCATTGTCAAAGATATACTCTCTCTCTTTGTTATAGATATTTTCAATAATAATAACTTTACTCGATGTATGTACGTATTCGCCATTTGGCTATTTTATTTTTATTTTTGTTTTTAAATCAATAATTAAATACGCACATGAGAAATTGATGAATAATTAATATCCACGATCATTATCGCCCAAAGTTGATTAAAAAAAAAAAAAAATTCACCACGTTATTCACGTAAATATCTATAATATTCATTCTCGTAAAAATCGAAAGGCACACCCTGTATATGATTTGGGTTCAGCCTAGCACCTGGTAGACCCTAAAGTATATTTAGCCTGTCGACCATATTTCGTCTTTAAGCAGGCAACAAATCATAGGAATGCACCTGGTCGTTTCTCCAGGGTCTTTCACTAGTAGTACAATCCATCTGTCTTTTTCTATTCCTCTTTCTTATTCTGAAAAAGGATAGGTGATCCTCGAAAAGGGGCAAGACAAAAGTAAAAATTGAGGCATCAGTATCTGAAAAATTGATTTTTTTTTTCTTCTTCTCTCTCCTATCATTAATAGATAAACTCTTTGCCCTCCAATTCTCAACATTCTTTTCAAAAACTTTATATACTCTCTAGGCAATAAAGCCTGAAATTCTGTAGAAAAAAAGTGACTAAACTCTAGTCTATTTTAGTCTGAAAATTTATTTTTATCATACCCCTGGGGGCTACACAGGGTAGTTCTCTTTTTTATTTTCTTACTTTTCGTTTTTTCTGCCATTCTTCCCCAGTGAAAAATAACTGGAGACAAAATTAGTTTGAAAACTGTAGGGTTTTCATGATTGAAAGAATTAAACGAAGACTTATACATATTATTATGTATTTTCTTATTTTTTTCCTTTACTTCAATTTCTTTTATAAATTTATAAAAATGTTTGTAGTTACTTTTAAATATAATTTTTTATTTCGTTTTCTTATCAATTTTTGTCTTTTTCTACAGCCGACACAATGTCCGTGGACAAGGAGGAACTGGTGCAGCGCGCGAAGCTCGCCGAACAGGCAGAGAGGTATGACGATATGGCAGCAGCGATGAAAGCTGTGACCGAAACTGGTGTTGAGTTATCAAACGAGGAGAGGAACCTCCTCTCCGTAGCCTATAAGAACGTTGTTGGGGCGCGGCGTAGCTCGTGGCGAGTAATTTCATCAATTGAGCAGAAGACAGAAGGCTCAGAACGCAAACAACAGATGGCCAAGGAGTACAGGGAAAAGGTTGAAAAGGAACTACGCGAAATATGCTACGACGTTCTGGTAACTATCAATCCCGAGCTGCCAATTCCATCTTCTTAATATATCCCATTAAAAATTGATTTTTTCATTCATAATTTTTCTGTAATTAATCAAATTTCAGCATATAACTAATGATATGTTCTGTAAAAGAAGCTCCTCAATTACTAGTAGTGAAAACTACACCTTTGTATCTACCTGTGTGTGACCCCATTTGTACTCCTCGGGTTTTACGGGATTTAGAAAGATCCAACAGGTATAATGTTACACTGGGATCACTTACCCGTAGTCATTTATATCATGCAGTTACCTCGGCACATATTTACAACATAATTTGATACAGATATTCACGCGGAAGAATATCCAAGGCTGTTATATTATTCTCTACATTTTTTTTTTTATTCATTCATTCATTCTTTCTCTAAAATCTTCATTACAAATAATAATGGCAATTAATTAAACACACCTAACGGATGATTATCAATAGCGACTCACAACTCTGTTGTAAAATAGCTTTTGGCCCATCTAGGCGTGGCACTTCCGCTTCTAAACTCTCATTTTCTAAACTTCAGGAATTGTTTACAGAGCTATGATCGCGCCCATCCTTCAGCGGCATTTCTGTGTCAAAAAGTCTTTTGTTTGATATATAATTCCTAGTTTGCACAGATTTAGACTTTGTAATAGTAGTTTTTAGCCATAAGACACTAAAGGCGGTGTAAAATTGTACTATATTTAATATTCTTCAGTAATTTATCATATTTAATGGGATCAGGATCTTTAGTTCAATGGTAAAATACACTTTAGTTGAATATGTAACTTAGGGAGATGGTGTCGCTATGTTGCAGGGACTCCTGGACAAGTACCTGATCCCCAAGGCCAGCAATCCCGAGAGCAAAGTATTCTACCTAAAGATGAAGGGTGATTACTACAGGTATCTCGCAGAGGTAGCAACTGGGGAAACCAGGAACAGTAAGTATTGACTATTGTTGATTTAATTATTCCTTCATATGGTTTAATTAACAAATAGAATTCGGATTCAACACCGCATCGTTAATCTAGAAGAGAAATAATTCTGTCTTATTCATAAGAACTTGAAAATTTATAAATGTGATTGTATCATAAATTCTTTTGAAATATGCAATTTTATAATTAATAAGAAAAAAATACTTTCTTTAACAAATATTTTAGGAATTTTTAAAAGAATGTTTGAAACAGTAAGAGTGACGAGAAGAATTATTTATGCATAATATTGAGTTCTTATTTAATGAAAATGGATGTGCATGGGGTGTTGAAAGTATAGTTAAAGAATAATCTATTCTCCCTACTACAAAATAAGCTGTGGTAGACGACAGCCAGAAGGCGTATCAAGACGCGTTTGAAATCAGCAAGTCCAAGATGCAGCCAACTCACCCCATCAGGCTGGGTCTCGCCCTCAACTTCTCAGTCTTCTATTACGAGATCCTGAACTCTCCAGACAAGGCCTGCCAACTGGCCAAACAGGTACAGATATTCCCTCACCACCCGCACCCGCCCCCGTACTCCTACCCATTTTGTACAGGTTTATTTAAAGAAGGTGGCAGGAGAGACACTCGGTGATGGATATGGTCGCTGCTTGCTGGTGGAGACATTGCTGATCATTGTTGCTTTAGTTTATTAATAATTAGTTTTTCTTTTTCTTATACTTTGGTTTTTACAGATTTTATTTCCTACACGAATTTATACTTAGATTTCAGATTATTTTTATGATAACAAACATAAAAATGATTAATTGAAATCTCTGTCTTATAGTTCCCTCAATCTCTCGTTACTCGAAAAACTATTCTGTTTCTTATTTTATTTTTCTTTACTTCCTTTCCTTTCTTAACGGAAAAAAAAAGGAAAATTTTTCAAATGCATCTGAGTCGATCGTACGCGAATAAGTCTTTTTTTTCAACCAATGGTCGCTGGTTTGCGTTACAGCGGTCGTGGAAGACTCCCAAAAGGCATACCAGGAAGCGTTTGACATAGCCAAGGCCAAAATGCAGCCCACGCATCCCATCAGGCTTGGGCTCGCTCTCAACTTCTCCGTTTTCTATTATGAAATTATAAACTCCCCAGCCAGAGCTTGCCACTTGGCTAAGCAGGTCAGATTAATAGGTTTTCTGCTTGGAGTTGAAAAAATTACATATTTTCCTTCTTCTATTTTTGTTTCTTTTTCAAAATTATCTACAAAAATTAAAATTAAAATTGAAATAAATGAATAAAAGTACTGCTGGGTTATTTTATTTTTTCTCTATTAAAATCATTCGATTTTTTATTTTTATTTTTTTGTCAAAACTACCAGTAAATACAAAATCTTCAGTCTCGAACATGAAATTTAATTATTTTTCAATCAATATCCAGCAGTAGTTCTGTCGTTGGTATTAAATATACCCTATTTTAACAGCAACTGGTGTTGTCCAAATGAAATGATATGATATGATATTATATTATATTTATATTTATATTTATGTTGTTTATTTGAACTAACGCTAACTATTAAATAGTTTCCGAGAAGCGTGTTCTTTCTTTTTGTTTTTAATCTTTTTCAAATACCTAACTATTCTGAAATAATACTACAAAATTTCTCATTTCATACTATTCTTTTCTGTTTTATGAAACTAAACTAATTACGATCGAATGACTGATGCCAATTTATATTATTTGCCAACGAATGTTCAGGTGTGATGTCTCCACTGTGCTACTAATAATTTTGTGCCATATTATAAGCAGTTATTTGTTAAATAATACGATCTACCTGTTTATCATTATTATTTATCAAATCATTATTTTTTTTTTTTTTTTTTATTATTTTTTTTTTACGTTTCTTTTTCTATATCAAATCTCTGCCACTAATCCTACCAAATGATGTTATACCATTGTCTGTTGGTTTCTAATGTGGCTGATAAAAAATTCTCAATCATATATCCTGTACTTTTTCTAGTACCATTAATTATATGGTACTTATTAGTACTGAAATTTGACAATGATTCAATTTTTTTATTCGCTATCTGAAGTGTTTTCTTCAGAATCAATACAAAGATCATATTTATCATTCGCATGTTTAATTATATAATTAAATGACAACTGAATTGTTAGTTTAAAAATTACTAATCTAGTGAATCCATCGTGAATTGATCAAAAAAGTGCAAAATATCTTATTGAATATAATTTTCTTGTTATTTTGGTGTTTTTTTTTTTTTCTCTGTAATCTTGAAGAGCAATGATAAGTTGGATAAATCTGAGAATTCTTTATGCCATTTAAATAAAATACAAAGAAATAATGTAAATCAAAATTTTCTAGGCGTTCGACGATGCGATCGCGGAGCTGGACACATTGAACGAGGACAGCTACAAAGACTCTACGCTTATTATGCAGCTGTTGCGTGATAACCTTACTCTATGGACAAGTGACACGCAGAACGAAGGGGATGAACCACAGGAGGGAGGCGATAACTAACCCCCCTAATTTAAGTCCTAACTCCTTCTAATATAAAAAAAAACAAAAAAAAAAAAAACAAAAAAACAAAAAAAATAAACAAAACATCCTATTCTATCGTCCCCCGAATTCCCACATCCCACTATCCCTTCGCCCTCGCGTATCTCCCTGTTTCATATAGAAAAGAAACCCCCTCAGCCCCTCAGCCCCTTATCCTTAAACTCCTGAGAAAGCCAACTTGTCTTTTTAAAAAGTAACGTTCCGAAGGCTACGCGTGGTATAAAATTGTTAAATCTCGACTTTTGTGTGTTTTAAAACCAAACATTTAAGAATAATTGTCGAGGAGGAAGCACCTGTTTTAATAATAAAAAAAAAGAAAAAAAAAACAGATTAAAAAAAAACCAAAAGTAACTTTTTTTTCATTATGAATTAACAATTCTTAACTAAACACTTTATTTGATAATAAGATTTTATTGTCTAGTAGGAAAGTGAGAGAAAGTTAGAGCGAGAGAGAGGGAGTGAAAGAAAAACACTGAGAGAGAGAGAGAAAGAGAGAAAGAGAAAAAGAAAGAAAGAGCTAGAATATTAATCGTAGTAGTCGAAGTTTGAAAATTTCAACCACGCGTATATATATATATAGTATGGAGAGCGAAGGATTATAATAAAAACGAACAAAAAAAAAACATCCACAGACGTCCCAAAGAACGAAAGAAAAAATAAGTAAATAAATTAAAAAAAAAAAAAACAGAAGAATAATTGCACATGTGTTTCAAAAGAAAAGAAAAAAGGAAAATATATATTATTGATTATTGCTACAGCAAGCATTAAGGGGGGAAGAAAAAAACCAATCATGTCATTCAGACAAGAAAAAAGTTGAAATAAAAAAAATATAATAAAAATAAACGATTGGATTTACAAAGCGATTGTGAGAAAGAATAAAGAAGAAGCAGAATATAATATAATAATTGTCTTTGGTAAAGAAGAAAAACGAATGTAATGAAAAAGCAAAAAAATAAATAAATAAAATAAAGAAAAAAAAATAATGAATAATAAAAAAGAAAGCAAAGTTAAATATCTTAATTGAAAAATAGCAAATGAAATGGAGATGAAAATGAGATTGAAAATGAAAATGAACATGTATTTTATAGAAGAACTAAAAAAAACTTAATTGTCAAATGATATTGCTATCCGAATCTTGTTAATTACCAACTAAAAAAGCAAAGAAAAATGAAAAAACAAAAAAAAAAAAAAAAAGTAATAATAACGCTAAAAGAAGAAAAATCATTGATACATTATATACCCAGTTGTCATTTAAAATGAAATTTCACATTGTCTAGCGAATACGATATTATATTAAAGAAAGAAAAATAAAATATAAAATGAAAAAAAAAAAAATCAATAATAATAATAATGGAGAAAAAAAAAACCACACGCATACACATATACATACATACACGCAGGAGGAGAAAGGAGAGTGAATAAAATACATTTATTAAATTATTAGGTTCAGTAATGAGAGAGAGAGAGAAAGAAAGAAAGAAAGAGGGAGGAGAGATAACAACAACAACAACATCAATAATCAACAGAAACAACAACAACGTCGGTGGTAAATTAATTTCATCTTTATTAATACATTATTATCATATTTTTAACAATGCATTAATGCAAAAGCTGCTACTGCTACTACTTGCATTCGCTGTATTCCATATTTATCTATATTATTACTAGATTACATAAAGATATTTGTCTGTGGGAAGAAATCAAAAGAAAAGTGTGGAGTAAAAATAAAAATAACGGGAAAAAAAAAAAAACAAGGAACAAGAACAACAACGTAATAATAATAATAATAATGATAATAACAATAATCATAATAAGAGAGATGATTTTGCGAAGAATCCGAACACACACACGCACACACACTATTATTATTATTATTATTATTATTAAGACTAAGAAAGATTGCAAATCTTCAATAATTATTGAAGGGAGGCATGATTTGACAAAAATGTTTTTTTTTTTTTTTTTGTTTCATATTTTTTATGCTCATCAGATCATAATAAGCTCTGGTTGTCCTGTGGGGGGGAGGCTGCGTGAGTAAGAAAGAGAAAACATATATGAATGAAACAGTACACGCGTGTTTTTTTAAATTAAATGTTTTAATATTAATTACCGATATTCCTGCCCTGACCTCCCTTACCCAACTCTGACCCACAACCCTTTTATCAAATTACAATTTGAATTGCAAACCAATTTACCCGTCCCTGATACAACAAAAAGAAAAGAAAAAAAAACTTTCCCCTTTCCTATATCTCCAGCTCCAACCCCATCCCCGCAAAAAAATAAAATAAAATAAAATAAAAATGAAAAAAAATAAACCTCTTTATATAATATATATATCATAATATATATATATATGATGCCAGAGATGTTTACTACTACATAATAATTCATGTTGAGGTCGAAAAAGAAGAAAAAAAGAAAAAAAAAAAAAGCAAATTGTATGTGTATATTTTTGTTGTGCGATCCTTTTCTTGGTAAATAACGTAATAACTTTGGTCGGACTACATATATATATTTATTGGAGACTCTGAAGAAGTGAAAAAAAAGAAAGAAAAAAAAACCATGATATCAATATTACAATTGTATTGTATTAACACATGATAATACCACTCTCAGATGAAATCTATTTTCCCCCCGCCCTTCTGTGTACCACATACACACTATATATATATACAATCGTTTATAAATCCATATATTATTGAATGAATATATATTTATTTATAATGTATTTATATATGCATTTATATATAAATATATATTTACATGAATTTATAAAGTTAAATATGAAAGAAATAAAAACACGCATATACATTTATATACATATACATAAAATATGTTGTAAAGGTACAGGAATAACAAAACTATACACACCGTGTTATAAAAGAAAGGAATGAAAAAGTAAAGTAAAGAAAAGAAAAGAAAAGAAAAAAAGCTTCTTGGCGATGATGGCTAGTTTATAAATATTTAATAATTAATGGTGGAAAACAAGTAAAGATAAAGACAGAAAGAAAGAATAGAAAGAAAAGAGAAAAAACAAATAATAAGACATGCATTATATCTTTTTAAAGAAAGTAAAAATCAATGAATGAAAATGAAAATGAAAATGAAAATAAAATTAAAAAAAAAAAAAATAATCAGTCAATCAATTCATATACACACGCAGTTGTCGTTAATTGAAAATCTAAATTGAACTGATTTCGAAAGATATCTATTTTTTCGTATATATATATATTACAGAATACAAAAGTAATTGATATATACGTTTTTGGGTAAACGTGTTGCTGTCGTGTTGATATTTTTGATGTATCGGTGTCTGTCGTCGCAACAAAAAACAAACATACAAAAAAAGAAAGAAGAAGAAGAAGAGGAAAAAAAAAAAAGTCTCGATCTCGATCTTGATCTTGATCGTGCTTTCAAACCATTGTATATCAATCAAAAACGATATGATAATTGAAATCATTGTCCTTAACAATCACAGGATCAAAAAAAGAACAAAAAAAAAAACAACTAAAAACAATCTGCTAATTATTATATACGTTAAATATCTTTTTTTTTTTTTTTTTAAATCTTTTATCGCTGATATATATTTGTTGCTCAATCGAATATGAGAGTTTTATAAGCAATCCAGGGGGGGTCCGCTGGGTAAGAATTAGGGTAAAGAATAAATTCAATTGAAAAAGAAGAAAAAAAATTACCGTTTTTATTCTTTGTCTTTTTTTTTATTATTATTATTATTATTATTATTAAACAAATATCTATCTCATACACTTAATCTCGCTCAGCAGGCCCTAATATTTGTATTATCCCCCTATTCCCCCAACTATCATTAAAAACCCTTTCACTGTTTCAAAAGAAGATAAGAGGGAAAGAAAGAAAGAAAAAAAAAAAAAAAAAACGAACAAACCAAACACGTTTTTACGTACTCATGTTATACTCATTAGGTTTTTATTTTTTTTTAATTTTTTTTTTCCCTCCCATTCTTTGGATTGGAAGCCTTTTTCCAAAATCAATTATATTCCGTTTTTTTTTCTTCTTTTTTTCTCTCCAACATAATTCTTGGTCTTTGCTATCGCTGCCTTTTTATTCTTATTCTTATTCTTATTATTTCTATTCTTCTTCTTAATAAAATTTGCGAGTCTCTGATCAAGGAAGAGAAAAAGAGAGAGAGAGAAAAAAAAAGAAGTTTTTTAATTATTTAAACGAGAACCAGAGAAGAAAGCTATTGTCAAATTAAACACCGATTGGTGAATTGTTGTAACTTCTTAGCTGCTTTCCCTCCCTGCCCTCAACCTCACCCTCACCCTCACCCTCGCCCTCGCCCTCGCCCCCGCCCTCGCCTTACCTTCGCCCAAAAATTTCAAAAATTCCTCCTATTTTAAAGCTCCTCCGATTAGAAAGAAAAAAACAAGTGGAAAAAAGAAAAAAAAAAAAAAAACTACTACTATTACTATTACTACATAATAATATTAATAATAATAATAATAAAACTATTATTATTAATTAACACGCCATTTTTACCCACTTCACCATAACGCAAAAAAAAAAAAAAAAAAAAAAACACCACCACCACCACCACTCTTTACCCTGAATTACGTTGTTCTATTTGTATTTATCATCATCCATCGTAATTGTAAATTATAATTATTATAAACGTTTACACGAAATAATAAATTCTGATAAAATGTCTGAAAAAACCATATCAACGCTATTTATATTGTTTTTGAGGCCGTTATCACAATTTTTATTTTATTTATTTTTTTTTTGTCTCTCTTCAGTTGATGATTTAATGTATTTAAAAATAAGTTTCTAATAATTGAATTGGAAAATTAGAAGAAGAAAAGAAAAAAAAAAAAATAATGAACTAAAGTCAGCGTAAAATTAATCCGATATTAAAATATCGTAGACGTTATTTCAGGTTTTTTTTTTTTCTTTTATGATAAAATAAAGAAAAACATCAATGAGTGATGCGTGAAATTGTGTGTAAACACATAAGAAAAGAACAAGAAGAAAAAAAAAAAAAAAACGAGATAAAGAAAAAACTAATGAAAAGGGTCTTAATAATTATAACGAAAATTTCTAGTTTTTTTTTTCTATATGATTTTTTATATTGTTTTATTTATTAAAAATAAGTGGTAGTAAAATGTTTTTTTCTAATGATTATTGGTACATCATTATTTCATAAGACAGTTGCGTTTTTATTTTATATTTATATTTATTTCATTCTCTTTTTTTGTATTACAGTTTAATCCATTTATCAATCACTAATCAAGTAATTGAGAATCAGCGTTTTTACATCATCTACTTCATATACTAATACGAAATAAATCTACTACCAGTCGTTACTTTGTGAAGGAAGAAACAACTTCTACAATAATCAGGTAATTTGTCTACTTATATACATATGTCAATTATTCATATATTAATATCCTTGGATTCTAGATTCATTATAATTACATTCCGGGGAAAAGCGGTTTCAATCAAATATACGATTCATTATCATTCTCATATCTTTGTCAATCAGTCAATTCTCAATGATTGGCTTTGCCTTCTATTCTATTTTCTAAATTCTCTATTGCCTTTAAACTATGAAATCTATCTCCTCATAAGGATAATAGTAATAGTTATTAATTATTCGACATAATTAAGAGAAAAATACTAAATCAATGAAAAATTTAATACGAATGAATCATAATCCGAGGTGAGATGTGCGTTTGAAATTCTGTGAATGGATTTCGTCAGACACTGCAATGCCCAAGTTATATCGACCTCTACGTAAAATCATTTTGACCTTATTAATGATATGTATTAGAACATTATTTTGCATCAATTGAACCAATTCGCGATCACATGTTATAATCGTGAATAATAGTTCCGTCAGTTTTCTATAAAGAGTCATTATTGTTTCGAGTTTTGAATTCAAATCGATACATTGTTGCGTTTGCCGCGCTTCATCGTGATTCGTTAATCGCCACTACAACTGGCGCTCTCTATTTTAGATATTGAAAAGTCGTCTGCTATTCGAACATCGGTGGTGGGAGGAGATTTGCACAGCGCTAAGGTCACCTTGAAACGTCCAAACGCCGTGCAGGTGACTTCTGACAGCCGCCCATACGAAGTGGAAGAATATTTTATCGGCTAAAGAGTAAACATTATATCAATCAGAGATAAATTTTAAGTGAGTAACGAACACCCATTTATTCCTTTTATACACTATGACGTATTTTAGATTTACTTTAATTATTAAACGCGCAATTTGAAACAAGTTATGTATGTATGTAACACCGCGATAGAACGCTACCTATTCAAATTTCGTAACACTTTTTCTCTTTTGTTTTCACATAGAAATTCATTTGTTCAATTATATTTTTATCATTTTATATTATATTCATTACAAACTTTTCGATAAGTTTCTTCTTCAATTATTTTAAATTCAATCGTAAAGTTTTATCGAAACAAACATAGGGTTATGTTCTAATTCTAATTCTTAACATCACAATTAAACCCACTCTTTTCCACTCCTCTAATTCATGATAAATTACAATCAAATCACACGCATATAATTTGCACATTTTTCTACGATTCATGAAACGCCAGTATAGCTTTAGTCATAAAATTAACAACACATCGAAAAACGAAAACGAAAACGAAAACGAAAATGAAAATGAAAATGAAAATGAAAATGAGTCGTCAGAATCTATCAACCCTTACCCAAAATCTTGCAATGTTTATAGTTGTAAAAAAATCTGCAATAATTGTCAAGAAATTGTTAAAAATTATTCAAAAAAGACAAAAAAATATGAAAATAATGAAATTTCGTCATCCCCAAAACCCTCGCAAACTATCAGAAAATCTTCAAGTCGTTTGACTTTAGCTGATGCAAAGGCATGCGATGTCAATAACAATAAAAATATATATATTTTCTATTCTTTTTAGACCTCATTTTTCACTTAAATATATCCAGTTTTATATTCATTCATTCATAACTTTTTATTACCAACACAATATATCCAACACAGTTTCCTTGGATTTCATTTTTGCATTTCGGAGGGTATACCGACGTGTGGTTTGATGATTGGGAAGATATATTCGACGGCCAAGAGTTGGAAAAAAAAAATGAGAAATTACACACGTTGGATAGTTTAGAAAAGGCAATTTTTCATTGATTAGAAAAGAAACGAAGAATCATCGATCTATGTTATTAATCTGATAACGAATATTTATGTAGATTGAAAAAGTACCTTGCAGAAAGCGTTTATGTATATTGAGAGAAACACTGAAATGGATTTCGAAGGAAAAATACACCAAGGCATGATTTTTTTAGTTATATTATCTTTTAGCAGCAAGATACACGATGCAATAATCTATAAATATTTCTCAATAGTTACGCGGAGAAATTAACATAAACATATATTAGTTTATGAATATATTTAGCAGTTTTTATATTTGTCTATTTTTCTTTACTATTAAAGTGTTTATTTAAATAAATCTTGCAGTCGGTGAGCAAAATCTACTTACGCATGATGGAAGAAGAACTTGCAGCACAGAAATTCATTAAACCCGGTAGCCACAAGGGCAAGGGTATAGCGGTATTGACTAGCGGTGGAGATTCGCAAGGTATTTATAAATTATATGGACAAAATATGATGTGAATTAATTTATCAATTGAAAAACAATTTATTCCCATTAACAATGATACAATAATCGTCATCTTTTCGCAGGTATGAATGCAGCCGTACGCGCTGTAGTGCGTATGAGCATTTACCTAGGATGTAAGGCATTCTTTATCAAGGAAGGATACCAAGGCCTGGTCGACGGAGGAGATAATATTGTTGAAGCTACCTGGTCTTCAGTATCCTGTATAATCCATAAAGTATGATTTTTGTTTCTTGGCAGTAAATTTGTCTAAAATTTCAATGGGGACGAAGTAGAGCTGTTTCTCAAATGAGAAACTGAAGAGCTTTTGATAATTAGAAACGAGAAAAATAGTTCTAAAGATTATTTAACGATTTTGATATTTGGAATTAATATTACACAGACATTAATGAAGTTTTTAATTATCCCAGGGAGGTACAGTGATTGGATCAGCTCGATGCATGGATTTCAAAGAGCGTGCTGGGCGGCGTAAGGGTGCCAAAAATTTAGTACAGCGTGGTATAACTAATCTAGTAGTTATTGGAGGCGATGGTTCTCTGACTGGAGCTAATCTATTCAAAGAAGAATGGGCAGAGTTGTTAAAGGAGCTGATAGAATCTGGTATAATCATTAATATTGATGTAACTAAAAAAAATTGAATGAAATTTATCAAATAGACTTGAAATAAAACATATTTTCTTATAGGTGAGATAACTACGGAGCAGAGAGACAAGTATCAGTATCTCCACATCGCAGGGATGGTCGGTTCTATAGATAATGATTTTTGCGGAACTGATATGACTATTGGTACGGACTCTGCATTGCATCGTATAATCGAAAGTATAGATGCTATTGTAAGCACAGCTTACTCTCATCAGCGTACATTTATAATGGAAGTAATGGGTCGTCATTGCGGGTAAGCTGGCGTAATATATGATTATAATTTTATTCATTATTCTGAACGAGTTTTGATATTGGAATAGGTACCTGGCTATTGTCGGCGCTCTAGCCTCCGAGGCTGACTATGTATTCTTCCCAGAAAGTCCACCCCTTGCTGACTGGCCTGAAAAACTTTGTAGAAAGTTGGAACAGGCACGTTGAATATATAATCAAAAATTTCGATCAAAATTATATAATAGATAAATAGTTGAATTCTTTTTTTTAAATATATATTCATATATATATTTTTTTTTTATTTTTCTTTGTTTTTGTACACTAACTCAGCCTGATCTAACGAACGTTTGATGTCCTCGTGTTCAAAGTTGCTATGGTTTTTTTTTTTCTTTTTTTTTTTCCTTAATAATAATTTACTACATTATATCGTCCAACGTTTTTAAATTCTAGATATATATTAAGCCTAAATGAAAATACAAAAAACGTTTTTATTGTTTAAAAATTTTTTTACTTGTTACATGTTTTTTTCGTCAACTTTATTCTCCAAATTCGACTAGGAGAAGGAATAAACTCACATAGACAGAAAACATTGTCAAATAATAATGAAAAATTCACTAATCATAGTCATCATAAACTAGTCCTCGACGCTAGTTCGCTTTCACATAATTTTCATAGCTAGAAATACAATATTTATTTATTCATTTACCTATTTTTTTTTTTTTTTTTTTTCCATATACTATATTTGTATTCGTTATTATTAGTAGGCTCTTATGATATACTTATACCTATATAAATTCACCGTATATATATATCGTTCGATAGAAGAATACGATGATAAGATTAGGCCATAAAAATCTGCTATAACGTATCAAAATTCGCCCAAAAATATCTGTGTCTGCTCGATGTTGCCTCGAATGAGGTTTGACAATGTGATATTACAGTTACCTAGCTCTGGTAGCAGCCATGGCCTCCGAAGCAGACTTTGTCTTCATGCCAGAATGGCCACCTGAACAAGACTGGCCTAACAAGCTCTGCAAAAAATTATTGCAGGTGTGATTATGGAACTCTTACCTGGTGAAGGATTATATTTTATAATAAAAAATATATATCTCTGATTTATGATTATTATATTTTACAAAATATTGAATCATTTATTATTATTATTATTATTATACCGCGTCTCGTTTCTATAGCTGTACAGGTATCATTTGTCAATATTTTATCCCTATAAAACAGATAGATAAGCTTTTAAACTTTTACTATTAAACATCATCATCAATTTAACAAAACATGTATTAGTATATTTCATTTTTATATTCGCTTGCTTATTATCATTATCTGTTTTATAATTCACAGACTAAACTGAATATATTCATAGCTAATTTTCAAAGCGCATATAATATAATATAGTATAATATAATATAATATAATATTAGAAAATAACTGAACAGCTCTAACTTTATTCTGCATTATATGTCGCGCCATTATTTTCATACATTCGTTCTGCTGCCGCTGCTTACATTTTTAAATCGCTTGCCATTTTGTTGTTATTATTGTATTGAGCGTTACTGTGTAAAAAATAACAACGTTTATGTCAGACGACAATTAAGAATTGTTCGTTCAAAAATTTCTGTCTTCATAATTGCTATAAATTAAAAATTTCATTGAAATTAACGACAAATTAACTTATCATATTATAAAATTCGCTTATCATAAATCGGTGAAAATTTTACTACCGACCATAATGTAACACGTTAACGTTCAACATCAATTAATAATATTCAACCAAAATTTAGACATTTTTAGTAAGTAAAAATAAATTGAGCGATATAATTTTTGGCTTATAATCAGCCAGACCCATAATTATCAATTTTCAAATCTTATTCAATTCTATAGGAACGTCTAACCGGACAACGTTTGAACATCATTATAGTAGCCGAAGGTGCTGTGGATAGAAACGGCGATCCTATAACAGCTGAGAAAGTCCATAAAGTTGTAGTCGACAACCTGCATCAAGATACTCGAATCACTGTCCTTGGTCACGTGCAAAGAGGAGGAAATCCCTCTGCCTTTGACAGAGTTTTAGTAAGAATTTCTATTTATATTTTTATCCATCATTAATGAAAAATATGAAAAATTAATAACGAGACTCCTTCTTCTTTTGGTAAACCTTTAATGAAAAAAATTTCAATCAGGGTTGCAGGATGGGTGCTGAAGCTGTTATGGCTCTTATGGAGGCAGAAGGAGACGTAGAAGCCTGCGTAGTTACTCTTGATGGAAATCAGGCCGTTCGTCTTCCTCTGATGGAATGTGTGAGACGTACTAAAGCTGTGGCTGAAGCAATGGCTCAAAAGAATTGGGATCTTGCTGTTCAACTTCGTGGAAAGTGAGATTTTCCTCTTTAGGCTTTATATCTATGAAATATATTAAGCATTCTTACCAGGTTCTTACGTAATTTAATTTCTATACTTAATGTGATTTCAGAGGATTTGCTCGGAACTTGGAAACCTACAAAATGTTAACCCGTTTGAAGGCCCCTGCGGAACCAATAGTTGGCAAGGTGAGATCACCCTGTTATTTTAAGAGGGAAATAATCGTCATAGAACTTATAGTAAATTCGATGCTAAGTAGGATTTTGAGTAAATTTATAATAAGAAAAGTAAACGAATGATTTAAATGTCTTTATATCGCTGCTTTAGGATAATCAAGGCCCCACTTTAACTAAGGTAATTTGATACTTAAATTAGAAGTTCAATCAAGTTTCACGCACGATCATATACCATTGCTTGATAAATCAGACTATGTTGCGTGAATATTTTATAAATCTATGATACATTTATCTATTACATGTAATACAATAGCAGAACACTATGTGGGGACAAGTAAGTTTTAACTGAACTCTTTCAGGTTTACACAAAAAAAAAAATTGAAAATCCTTTTTTTAAATATTAAATATTTTTCACACTCACCCAAATCCTATAAAAGCATGGCTCGGAATTATAGAATCAACTGTTTATCTGATCCGTTTCTACATTTTAATATATTTTCATAAAATTAGTTTTTACCTTATCTATGTATTTTTATTTATCTCGCATGCCAGTAGTAGCACCCACCTATTCAAGGTATGTGAATAGATAGAGAATAATTTCTTTTTTATACAGCATCGCAAGTTTTCAATTTTAAACTACCTCCTTAGGTTTTATACTGTGAATCGACATCATCGAAATTCTGAATACTAAACAACGCACGTTGCATGACTACGAAAAATTATCCATTTATTTATATCGATAATTCATTTACAGGATCAATACACTCTGGCTGTTATGCACGTTGGTTCTCCGTCATGCGGGATGAACGCTGCTGTTCGATCCTTTGTCAGAAATTGTATATACCGTGGAGATAAGGTATTCAAACTTCCTCAAGGCACAAAAAATTCATTAATAATTCCAACTAATTACATAAGGTACATTTCATACAAAGGTTTACGGCATTTGCGATGGTGTTCCCGGCTTCATTGCTGGTAAACTTAAAATAATGGAGTGGCCGTCGGTTACTGGATGGGTAGCTCAGGGTGGAGCTTATCTAGGCACAAAGAGAGCCCCGCCGAAGGAGGATCAACTACCACAGATCGCTCAGAGACTCAAAGAATTCGGTATTCAAGCTTTACTTGTCATCGGTGGATTTGAGGTGAGTCTTTCCACATAATTCTTAACATAAAAATGAACCAATTTCTGATTTCTTCAATAATCAAACTTCTCCAATCAGGGATATCAAACTTGCTTGACATTCTGCGAGGCGAGGGAAAAACACGACGAGTTTAAGATTCCTATTGCTATGATACCCGCTACGATTAGCAACAATGTACCAGGCACAGAATTTTCCCTTGGCTGTGATACAGCGCTTAATGAGATCACTGAGGTATGTTTTTTTATTTCAATTACATTTCTTTTTCTATAGAAGAAAATTTAACAAGTTTAAAACTCAAAACTGATCATCTTTTCCACAGATTTGCGATCGTATACGTCAATCGGCTCAGGGAACTAAACGAAGAGTATTTATAATCGAAACTATGGGTGGTTATTGCGGATATCTAGCAACAGTAGCTGGTTTGGCTGGTGGAGCTGACGCAGCGTATATTTTTGAAGAAAAATTCAACATCAAGGATTTGAATCAAGACGTTGTAGCAATGGCTGCTAAAATGTCTGAAGGTGTCCAGCGAGGGTTGATTCTCAGAAATGAAAGCGCTAATCTCAATTACAACACAGATTTTATGCAGAGATTGTTTAGTGAAGAAGGAAAAGGATTATTCAGTTGTAGATCGAACATAATCGGTACTTAAATTCCCAATAAACATATGAAGAATGTGCTAAAAGCTTGAAAATTTTTTCATATAATCATTAATTATTACTTAATGCAGGACACATGCAGCAAGGAGGTTCGCCGACACCTTTCGATCGTAATTTGGGTACTAAGATGGGATCTAAAGCTGTTGAATGGTTTACTGAACAGTTAAAGAAGTGCACTAGCCCTGATGGAAAAGTTAACGCAGTTACTCCAGACACTGCAGTTATGTTGGGTATTGTAAGACGCCAATACAGATATACTCCGTTTGCAGAATTAAAGGATTTCACTGATTTCGAGTGAGTGTGATGTATTTGGGAAGATATTTTATGTCTATTTTTCATTTCTACTTTTATTCATATTTAATTATCTCTTTATTGATTTGTTTAGACATCGTATTCCCACTTATCAATGGTGGATGAAATTGCGTCCTTTATTGAAAGTCTTGGCTAAACACGAGTCTACCTATCAAGAAGAAGGCCTTTACATTACTGTTGAAGACATGGATATTGGGGGAGATGAACCACTGATGTAAATGCAACATCTTTAATATATTTTGCGAGGTAAATATACTCCAGGAACCTGTTAGCAGCTGTGTGTGCTTGATTACAGCTTAGACTAGGTGGTAATACTAGGTATTTGATTATCGTATATATATACTATATATATATAATACAGTTTATTAGAAGAGATTTTGAACGGTGAACATTTCTGACGATATAAAGAATGGAATAATTATCAAAGAGAATAAGAGGAAATCAATTAGGTAGTTTCCTTTTTAATAACAAACCTGGATATTTAGATTGATAATATAAATTTACTGTATTGATGTATAATACTGTAATTATATACGTATAGCGTTTAATATTATCAAAATTTAGGGTAGCTAAATCAATGATATTTAAACTGGTTGTTTTGGCGAAGTAATCTACACTAGATAAGCTCCGAAAAAGAATCACGCTGATTATTAGATTTTTTTTTTTCTGTTTTCATATTCGTAACTACGTACTACAATTGGTATATAATATTTATTTTACACTTACGATGCGATCTTGTAATTGGCAAAAAAAAAGACACAAACAAAATTTAATTGGCTCAAAAGAAAGGAATGATAAACATTGAATATTGCCTATCATAGAATATATTCTATGCACTTATACGTGTATACAATGTATATAATATTTTAAAGCTTGTATCGATATACGAATCAAAGTTGATTGGGGTGGTTAATTATATTATGAAAAAAGAAGAAAAAAAAATAATACTAATATTAATTAATATTTTAAGAAAAATAATTCGAAATACAAGTTTAATCTCAGGTAAGATAATAGGTACAAATACAGTACCTGAAAAGAAAAAAAAAAAAAGGTAAGGTATAAATTAGAAAAATTGAAGAACCAAAAAAAGGCAAAAAATAAAAAAATACCTAATTAAATTGGATAAATTTAATGGAAAAAATTAAATAGTAAAATTATTTATCAAATTAATGTTATCTTAAAGTATGTTAAATATCTATTTGGAAGGAAAAAAAAAAAAAAACAATATCTTTGTTAAGATTTGACATTAAGAAAATTGGCAAATAAAAATAAATAGGTATGAATATAAATAAATTTCGAATTTTTTTTTTTTTTTTGTTTTATGGCCGAACAGAAAATGAAATTCTCTCGACCCTAAGAAAAATTAATAAAATAATCAATGAGAGATATCATTATCGGAGAGATATTATATATATTATGAAATATTGAAATGTGAATTGAATGAAAGAAATTGAAAGAATGTAAAAAAAAAAAAAAAATAAGAATTAATGAAAGAAATTTGTTTTTCAAATTTAAGATCGTATAACGTACACTATTGGATAAAATATTTTTCTTGGCTAAACTTTGTGGTCTAACGTACGTATGGTATAGGATTATTAAAGATAAGGAAGAATAAAAACGTTTTGTGGCACTTTCATTTAGGAAAGAATTTTGTCGTTCCGTTACGCGTTATTCAAAGCTATCTAAAAAGCTATTTGGAAAAATATACTCGTCTACCTCAAAAGATAATTTGTAATCGTAGTTGACTCTTTGAAAGTTGACTTGAGTCGGTGTCGGTTGCATGTAATGTTTAAAGAAATTAAAAATTAAAAATTAAAAATGATAGGAAAGTAAATAAAAATAAAATAAAAATTTGCTAAAACTTAAGGCTTACGACCACAAAGATATTTAGATTTAATTCATTTTATGCATTGATCTTTGATATCTACGAAGCGTAATAAATTACGCCTATTAAACAAAATTTGGTAATATTAATTTGTACGTAGAATTCGAAAATTGCGAAATACGAAATGAAGATATTTAATTTCGTACATGTTTAAAAGAAATTTTCTATAAATAATTTAAGTTCCTTCATTAAAATTTATCTAAAAGCTCTTATCTCAATGTTTCAATATAATTATGAAAAAGTTTTCTTTAGAAATTGATTTAACAGATCAGCTAGTCGATTATTTTTCTCATATTATCATTAATTATATTCATCGCACAGTTAAATCTCAAGAGCTAAGATCCACCCTCGCCATAGTAAAGAATAAGAATATGTTATAATAAAAAAAAAAAAAAGAAACCAAAAATGCTAGGAGTAATAAAGTACCGAGTAAACTACACTTAGCATAAGAAATGCACCACGGCGTTTGTTCCTGGAAATTATTTGGTAGATCCAATTAATTTATTCATATACATATTATAATTATAAATAAAATATAAACGAATATAACGTATATTTCATAGATAACAATGAACAAGAAAAAAAAAAAAAAAATAATAGAAATTCAAACAATTATTGTCTAAATGAATAGGGAAAAAGCTTACAGAGTCGAACAAAAAAGAAAAATTAATTAAAATAATAAGAAAGTGTTTAATATGTTTTAATTAAATACATGTTATCGATATTGAAATTCTATTCTTAGAATTTCTTTCTCTGTTAAATGGATAAGAAATAGCAGATATGCCTAAATGTTATAGACGGATATTAATCGGATAATATTATACTACATTCGTTGAATTGAATCTACGAACTTAATCTATAAAAAAGAAAAAAAAAAAAAGAACAGTTTAAAATACGATACTAATTACGATGCATACGCATTATGTGAACATAATTATTTTCTATAGTATAAAATTGTCAATGATATTTTCGTAGAAACGTTTTATTTGAAAAAAAAAACAAAATTCTTTTTCGGTTTATATATAATATCATATTTATTTTTATTTTATTTCATTCTCGTCTTTCATTTAGTTCATAAAATCAAATATATAAAATACGTATAATAATATAAATAACGAAGTATTATTTGTCAATGAATTAATCAAAAGTTCATATTTTGTTACTACGACTTTACGTGATCAAATTTGAATGGAATATATTTTTTAATTACATTATTTTTCATTTTATCGGTTCGTTGTTGATCGATGCAACCGTTCTATTATTTTACAATACGTTTACAATAGTATTATTACATCGCCTTATACTATAATACCATTTCGTTAGATTATTATCATACTTATTAATTAATTAATTACATAAATAAATACGAAAAATTAAAATACGACATTATCATCATGTTTTATCATCGATACTACTATATTAGGCGATTTTTAATTAGACAATGTATACTATTCGATGTATAAAATGAAAATCAATTTATAAATTATGTTACATTATAAATGTCGTCAAATAAATTATATCTTACAAATATCGCTAATTATCTATATTCATATAATACAATAAAATACGATATTACATAACATAATATAATACAATAAAAAAAAAAAACTCGAGAAATAATCCTTCTAACACAAATGTCTGATTAAAAATCGTTTGAAATATTCGCGGGCTTGTTTAAATCAATCAAACAATACGCAACAATGAATATCAAACTAAGAACTATTAATAGCTTTAAGAATAGTTTTTAAATTCTAAAATTATTCAATTTAATTATCCTCTTATTTTTTAATGAATATTTTTACTATCTAGTTATTAAATAGTTAGAATTTTATTATCAATAATTAATAATTTCATTGACTATTGTGGTGCCAACAAATGTGACGTTGTTATAGCGACAGATTACAGAGGGCGCTACAGTCGACGGCATATGCCGCATCGCGGATTGTGTCGTTGGCTCTAGTATCGTGGACCGTGATACGGTTTTCACTTCGAGGTTGGGTTTAGGTTCGGTACATACATACATCTAGTTCTTCGCACTTAATAGCGTAGTAGCTAAATATTATTTTTGAAATGGTTGCTATAAAAGGGCGTAAAAGTACAAATAAAAATCCACCAATATTCAGTCATGAATTTGTCATACAAAATCATGCCGATATCGTATCTTGCGTGGCTATGGTATTCGTTGTTGGTTTAATGGTACAGGTGAGTCAAAACGTTTGAATTTTTATACAACCATATGTAGTACAACTTTGACGTACCTTCATTTTAACATAATAAATTTCAATTTATCAATATCAATAATTATCTGAAATTAATGCTACAGACATAGTTTTAATCATTTTTACAATATTGTCTATCATATATTATACTCGAGGTTTTTCTTTCTTTTTTCTTTCATTACAGTAGTCAGTCTGTCAAGACTTTTTCCTTTTCTTTTTTTCTACAGTTCTGTAAATCGTGCCATATGTTATAGTTGTTTTATACGAAAACAGTTGTTTATTATTCATATTTATTAATAATATTATTCATTAGTTATTCTCAATTATTTATAAAAAATAAAATAGTATCTTTTATTTATTTAAAATTTCAACTTCCCATAATGTCCATAGAAAATCTATAAACTTATTCATTTTACAGTTATTTACTCTGTTAACCTATTTTTAATAACATGTTAGTTAAATGCTTTCACTTTAACTCTTCAACATGTTCGGATTCGGCGAAACATATGTTCAATAATTCGCGTCATATTTGACGATATTTCAAATACTCCTTCCACCTATACAACAATATTTATCAATTATACAATCATATCTTATGTACAGTTAGTTTGTTATCATTTTTTTTTCTTTTTATTAAGGAGATAAATATTCTCAATTTTGGAAAATATATAATATTTTTTTTTTTCCCTTATTTTTAAGGTAACATCGCCCTTAGCCTATACATTCATTGCCGTTCACCATAATGTATCTACCGCCCTGAATCCTGGAGAGCCGTCTCATTTACCTGAGAAGTATACAACAGGATGGAAAGATGCTTGCGCAGTATTCTTCTATTTTCTTATAACAATTGTTATGCACGCTGTTATACAGGAATATATTTTCGACGTAAGTATACATTTAAATGTAAATAAATATTTGTGAAAAGAAAAAAATAATTTACACAATCCTTAAATCTAATTGTTTCAGAAACTTACGAAACGTCTTCATCTCAGTAAAATCAAACTTTCAAAATTCAACGAATCCAGTCAATTAGTTGTGTTCTATATCTCGTCGGCAATTTGGGGAATAGACATTATCGTCAGGTAATATCAAAATCGATATATTATTATACATATATATATATATAATTTATTATTGATATTAACATATTTATTATTCATCATTTTCAGAGACAATCTTCTGTTGAATATAACATCTCTGTGGGACGACTACCCGGCACTTTTATCATTCTCTTTGAAGCTGTTTTTCATCGGTCAATTCGCATATTGGCTTCACTGTTATCCGGAATTGTATTTCCAGCGTGCTAAAAAGGAGGAAATTCTTCCACGAGTAACGCAAGCTACAGTCGGTCTGATATTCACCTTAGCTGCATATTTTTTCAAGTATGTTATATATATAGAATTTTATTCATTTTTTTTAGTTAAGAATTACTCTAAGTATAGATTTTCAATTGATTTTCTATTATTAGTTTAGTTTTAGCTTTCATTTCAGTTGACTTTTTTTTTCTTCTATCTTGTTTACAGAAATAATGAAACATGTTACTTCAACAGTTCTGTTTATTTAAATTCGTTTGTTATTCTAATTTCACAGTTTCCAACAAGTTGGTGTCATCCTCTTAGTCCTTCATTATGTCGGAGATGCTCTTCAGCATATCGCCCGTATTATACATTTTGTTGATCGAAGTGAAAGTGCAACCAGTCGTAAGTTTTTCAGATTTTTAATCAAGAAGAAATAATTGCTTGACGAGCCTCTACTGTTTCCATTTTTATTTTAATTGTTGTTCTGGTATTAAATAATAAATCGTGCTCCTTTTCTTTTTAGTTTCAGTATTAATATAATAGATTCCTTTTGTTTTTCAGTCGCCTTTCTTATCGCCAATCCAGCATTCGTTTTGGTTCGCATAGTTTCAATTGGAGTAGCAGCTCTGGTATTCCTTTACGGTTTATCGCAGACTGAATCATCCCTCGATTATGCTACAGGCAATTTCAACATTCCAGTGATTAGATACGCTGGTTTGGCCGGAATAACTCTTTTCCAAATCGGTCTTCTGTTCAGGTTTTTCAAGAGACAGGTAAAGCGTACTCAAGATTTGAACGCCCCGCCTGTTGGAAAGTCGAAATCAAAGCAAAAACCGAAAAAGAAGGAAGGAGGTGGGTTTTTTTTTCACTTGCGATAATTCAATATTCAATCGTTTCATTATTATTACGATTGTCTTTGACGTAAATACGATATAAATTGCTACGTTGAATGCAGTTTTACTTGAAAAACAAATCATTTTATTATTAATAACTGAATTGTATTGTTCTTTTTTTATTCTTTTGCAGTTAAAAAATCAACCCAATCTGAAGACGACGATCTGCCTGAAGTCGATCAAGCAACAAACAAGAATTTGAGATCTCGTACTGCTGGAAAAGCGAAATAAATATAACATATCAACAGCGAAATTTAATGCATGGATCATCAGTGTTCGTTATTAAGATTTAAACGAGCCCCTGCGGAAAAATTTATACGAAAATCTTTGATAATCGTCTTGTATATAGTCAGAGAGAGAGAGAGAGAGAGAGAGAGAGAGAGAGAGAGAGAGAGAGAGAGAGAGAGAGAGAGAGAGAGAGAGAGGAAAAAGAATACGGATAAAGGAAATAACTGAAAATATTAATTTGGAAAAAAGTACATACTTTCAAATCTTTAATCTAATATCACAGATTATCTATTAAATTATACAGGTTTGAATATTTTTTCTGTTATCGGAGTATTTGACAATGTTAATTATTTATTTCGATTCAATAATTGTAAGGACTAATAAGTTATAAAAGGTATTTTTAAATGGGGTCTCAGAGTTGTCGATTTAACTTTATAAGATGATGTTTCTATTTTTAAGATACCACTGAATTATTCCTCCATTATATTTCACGCGCCGAAACGACATTTTACAAATGTTATTACTAATCAATTATCAATACTATTTGAGATTAAATCAAGTACAGTTTGAAATTATTATTATTTTGAATTTTATTCAGGTGAAGTATCTGTTATACATAATATCAGATCACTAATATAACAACTTATTAGATTTAATTACATTTCATTGTGAATTGACATATTTTTTGAAATGTTTTTATTATTATAAATTTACAGACTTTACTTAAGCTTATAAATAGAAGGTAAGGCTCTGATTGATGGATTTGTTCATTCAATTTTATTGGATAATCAGTATCAGATATCTATACATTTTTTTTTCAATCTACAATAGGTTTAAGTAGAATTTATCAAATAAATTTTACATATTGAATGTGTTTTCTTCAATCGATTCTGTATTCTGGTTCGCAATTATACTACAGCAGGGTGACGAATGGTATCGCTCACGGTCAACGTGATGAAATATTTTTGCCGCAAACATTGGGCGCGATACCATATGTAACCCGTATGCCATTCATGTGATTTTTAACTTGAGATTGCCCCCCATGGTGTCCCCCGCCGCGGGCCACTCGGAGGTAAGCTAAGGACGCATTACATTTTCTCATGTATAATACATGATATATTATTCGTGCAGGTCCTACCATTCACGATATAGGAATTATGATGTTACATAATACGAGCAATTCTTTATTCTTCAATACACTTAATGAAATAGGTCTGAGTGTGATTATCAATGAAAGAACAAGAATCTTAATTTTGAAATTGTTTCAAATTGTACTTGATTGCTTTACCCTCGATTATAATTAATCGCTAAGAACATGTAGGGGTTGAGCCTTATCACACGCAACCCGTAGATCTTTTGTGCGCTTCCAGTTCTATAGTTGCCTAGCAGACAGCACAACCGGCGTAACTGACCTACGACAATGGCGTCCGCCACCCCGCGACGCTATTAGGTAATCCAAGAACGCCGGCATAGTTCAGTGTGCTGCGCGCCCTCATCGAGTGAAGATGTGTGTGGCGAGTCGAGGAGATTTGCGGTTCGGGAAGGCTGACATCAACGAAGGAACGTTGGATATGAGTGAGTTTTAAATATTTCAATCAATATTATACGACGGCAATAAATGATCGATAATTTTCAAAGCTCGTTGAAAATAAGTGAAATTGTATTCAATACTTTTCCGACAGATTTCACGCGTCTCGTATTTTAATCGTCGAAGTAAGTAACCGTTGAATTGCTATCGGCAGACTTTGATTATAATTGCAGATATTGTTCATTTTCAAGTACATTCTATTCATACCAGCGAATAAATGTGCGAAAATCTAGACTCCTTACGAACATAACTTGTTCTGAATACAAATATAATGTGCGAGAGAGTTTCGTGTGATAACTTCGCGATAATTATCATCCCATTATATGATTGGCATATGATTCCGAGTCTCTCGCCCTGTAGCGTCGTTTGTTTGACAGGCATATTTCGCGACTCCGAAGGGGAAACTAATTAGTCGTGTTATTTCGAGTTGACAAGTATTTTTCGGGAGAATACTCGTTCCCCGATTTATTCTTTTATCCGATTCTTTGACAGCATTATCGGTCGACGGAGATGAGAATGAACATCGCTGATACTTGAACTGCATAGATCCTGCGTGCCACTTAGTCGGAGATGGACGCCAACCAACACTGCCCGGCTAATCCTGGATTAACGGTCGACCAAGATAATGGTGAGCTTCGTATTATATTAGCCAAAGACCCGATTTAACTATGA
This sequence comes from Tenthredo notha, assembly GCA_914767705.2. Classification (NCBI taxonomy): domain Eukaryota; kingdom Metazoa; phylum Arthropoda; class Insecta; order Hymenoptera; family Tenthredinidae; genus Tenthredo; species Tenthredo notha. The sequence continues at coordinate 5,104,277 of OU611921.1, read as the reverse complement.
ATGTATGTCCGCAAAACATACTTTGCACGTTACGGATCTCAGATAGATTAAATGATGGAATATAATTGATAGATCTCGAGAGAATATGTTTACCTCGGTTGAATATAGTAGACTCACCTCGTAGTAGAGAAATATTTGAATAACGAGGATCAAAATTCAAAGGTTTGAAAATAAATACAAGGGTAGATCGCTGTAGGCCTAATTAGGCATCACATTTATTTTTCGAACACGGAACATAATTCAATATTGGTGATGAATTACGCCAGAGTCTCAAGTAACAGTCATAACGATTGAAAGATTGAAGAATCTATTCATGCATGCACTAGTAATACTAGCTTATTGACATTCTTCATTCTGTTGAAAATAGTTGAAAGTTTATATCACATTTAAAAATGGTTCAGGCAGCTTACAAAATCAATCATAAGAAATATATTATAATAAATTTTATACAGATGTATAATCACAATTAGAAATTTGTTGGTACTTAGTTGAGAATGTTTGCTTGAAAAACACATAAACCTAATCTATCCAATGTACCCTATGTTTATCTAGTTTTCATCTTCACAAGCGTTGCTCATCAAGGGAAACTAGTTCCTGCCTATCTTCAACAAAACCTCTTCAAAATTCATCAGGACAGGGGATTCACACCAGGGAGTGAAGCAGTCCAAGCACCGGGGAAATGACCGCAAGACAACTCAGCACCGCGGAGTACTAATAAACTAGCGTGAGTAAATAGTTCGTAATTACAGTTCTTTTTGAGTCAGTTTTGGTAGAATCTGGCATCTAGTCTAAAAATCGATTTCGTTTGAAACGTTTTAAAGAAAACAAGCTGAGTTGGTTGCCACTAATTTTCAGTCAGCAAACTTTGTAACCCAGTTTATGTGTGATAAATAACGAAAAACCTAATTAAAATATTTTCTACGATTAGTGACAACCACAAGCTTTTATATCACAGCATCTGCTACCCGCTCTATGTAACATTAAAATCAACGTCTCACCCGAGACATGTCGAATACTAATTTCAATATTCAACAACAACTTTCAAATCATTTTACAAATCGCTGTACAGATTATTTCAAATCAATTTGATTATAAAAGCTATAAGCAGTAATATAATAACTCGTTTTTATAAAGTTTGATATACTTGACCAGTTCATGCGGTCATATTATAATCGTACAAGGAAAAGACTTGTAATATTACATAATAGATGAAAGTTCGTGATGATATATTATTAACAATATGTTCTCGCGCATGTATTATATTGTGTTCGGCCCTTGGGGACCGCACCGAAGGTCTTGATGCCTTTTATTTGCTTAAACTCGTTGTATTTGGGATGGTTGAGTTTACCCATTACCGTACGAAATATTACCAATCACTATTCAGGTAACAGAACATAATACATGCATAGGTATACGATATATATTTGTCAAATATAATTCACTCTTTCGCAACACTGCAAATATCCATGTAATAATAAGATTGTTTATGATATGAACATGTATTATCATAGTAAATTGGCGCATTCTTGAATAAATATCTCTTGAAATTGTAAATAATCGATCGTTGAATCATTTTCCCCTGTCCTTTCCTTGCCTATAAGTCGAAAATCATGAAAATCGCATGATTTCATAAAGCCTCGAACTATTTTTGCAATGAATAATTAATTTTATTATTAATATATATTTTATTAATAAATAATTGATCCGCCTTGCCATATGCAACCCGCATGCCATTCGTGTAAACGACAAGGCCCATGTTAATTTTTGTTGCCTATTTGGTGTTTTCCGATTGCCTATACTCAGGCGTATTGTAGTAATTCAGAAAAAAGGTCGAAAAAAAGATTCTGGCAGTTGATACCTTATTTAAGGAGTCGGATTTCTGGCAGTTGAGACTTTTTGAGAAATCGATTTTCTGGCAGTTGATACCTCAATTTTAGTCGCTTTATGATGAGGCCAGAAAATCGACCAATCAGGAGGCTGCTTGAGCCAATTTAGGCTCAATTTCTCGAAAAGGAGCCTCCTGATTGGTCGAATTTCAGATTAAATTAAGTTACGGCGTTTCATGGGCCAGCCATCAGGAAAAATTCTGGATTTCTGGCAGTTGATACCTTATTTTAGGAGTCGGATTTCTGGCAGTTGATACTCTTTTAAGGAGTCGGATTTCTGGCAGTTGATACCTTTTTCGTCTGGCAGTTGATACCTCATTCAGGTACCAACTGCCAGAAATCGGACTCCTTAAAAAAGTATCAACTGCCAGAAATCCGAGTCGGATTTCTGGCAGTTGATACTCTTTTAAGGAGTCGGATTTCTGGCAGTTGATACCTTTTTAAGGAGTCCGATTTCTGGCAGTTGGTACCTGAATGAGGTATCAACTGCCAGACGAAAAAGGTATCAACTGCCAGAAATCCGACTCCTTAAAAGAGTATCAACTGCCAGAAATCCGACTCCTTAAAAGAGTATCAACTGCCAGAAATCCGACTCCTTAAAAAGGTATCAACTGCCAGAAATCCGAGTCGGATTCTGGCAGTTGATACCTTTTTCGTCTGGCAGTTGATACCTAGTATCAGGAGAACATCTGACCCGAGGAGGTGTTCTGAAATTTTCGGAGGGGGAAAGGAATAGTGTATTGATACAGGCATGCATGCGTTGCTCCATGCACGTCTCTCTATGCTTATTCATAGTAGCGATTTTTACAATTTTTTTCCTAAGTTCAATACGCCTGAATATAGGCAATCGGAAAACACTAGAAAACAACGCAAAAAACACGTGGTTTTGGACCCTAAAAACACGTGGTTTTGGACCCTAAAAACACGTGGTTTTAGACTCTAAAAACACGTGGTCCCGAAAAGCACGTGGTAGTAAATAATATTGCAAAAATAGTTCGGGGCTTTATGAAATCATGCGATTTTCATGATTTTCGACTTATAGGCAAGGAAAGAACAGGGGAAAATGATTCAACGATCGATGATTGACAATTTCAAGGGATATTTATTCAAGAATGCGCCAATTTACTATAATAATACATGTTTACATAAACGATTACATAAACGAATAATACATGTTTGCATAAACGATCTTATTATTACATGGAATCACTGTGTTCACGACAGATATAGGCGAGAAGATGAGAAAAGAGAAAACAAACAACTGGCGGATAGTTGGACACGTGAGGTTTTATTTTATGTTAATATTTTCCCGAAATCGAAACTCTACTTTCAAAGATTTTCTGTGGACTGGTGGATTTTCTTCCTCGTCGAGGTATTTAAAGCCCTGTCCCCGCCTGCGATCGGCGTACTAAAGAATTCAAGAACGGTCTTTCGGGGTCAACGTGTCAAAACAAAATAAACTTTATATTAGATAAGCGCCTTGAGAACAACAATAATATAAACTCAAAACCAAGCTAATAATGATAACAAGGTGCAACATAATTGGCCCGGCGTTGACGGCCCAACACACTGATTACATTTTTAATGAAATTACTTATTCAATTACCCAATACTTTGGTAATGTGTAATTGAACTCGATTTATTTGAAGTAATTGTAGAAGTTATTCAAAGTAATTATAAAGTAAAGTTATTGAAGAGTAATAGAACATTTCTTTGGTAACGTGTAATTGAACTCGATTTAATTAGTAAAAGTAATTATAAAGTAAAGTAATTTAAAGTAATTATAGAGCAAGAGTAATTATAAAGTTATTTAAAGGTAATGAACTTGATTCAATTACACATTAATTTGGTGATGTGTAATTGAATCAAGTCATTACCAAAGTAATGTGTAATCAGATGAAAATCCAATTACACGTTACGAAAGTATCGAGTATTCAAGAAAAATTTAATTACAATTTTCACAACACTGAATATTTGATCAGAAAAATTGTAGATGTGATCGTAATACGTATCATATATTACGTATATCACTGGAAACTACATATTTGACACTTTCCTAGTTTGGCAATTAGCTAGAACTATAATTGGGCTATGATAAAACTATTATTATATTCTAAACTAATCGTTGCGACGATGATACATGCATATACGTACGAAGATATATTTTACAGAATGCCAAGTACAATGTTTGAAGCAGATAATTTTAATATCAGCCTCGTTGTGAATTTTTTTTTCCAGACCACTGTACGAATAGAGAACAGAGTCATTATTTTCCCCATGGTTTTAGTCAACAATAATACTTTAACAACGTAATTTCGCCACGAGAATAGTAGAATAATTCATTACTCTATAAATATAGTTGTTCTCTCAAATATGATACTAATGAGAATAGTCTACTCGCTATTCATTATGGACAATTCTATAAAAGAGTGAATTATACTTGAGAAATATATATCGTATATGCATGTATTATACTCTGTTACCTGAATAGTTATTGGAAATATTTCGTACGGTAATGGATTATCCCAACTATCCCAATCCCTACCACTTTTCTATCCCAAATACAACGAGTTTAAACAAATAAAAAGCATCAAGAACTTTGGGTCAGTACCCAAGGGCTGAATACAATATAATACATGGGAGAGAACATATTGTTAATAATATATCATCACGAATTTTCATCTATTATGTAATGTTACAAGTCTTTGCCTTGTACGATTATAATATGACCGAATGAACTGGTCAAGTATAGCGAGCTTTATAAAAACGAGTTATCATATTACCGCTTATAGCTTTTATAATCAAATTGATTCGGAAGAATCTGTACAGCGATTTGTAAAATGATTTGAAAGTTGTTGTTGAATATTGAAACTAGTATCCGACATGTCGCGAGCAGGAAGTTGATCTTGATGTTACATAGAGCGGGCAGCAGATGCTGTGATATAAAAGCTTGTGTTTGTCACTGATCGTAGAAATTATTATAATTAGGTTTTTCGTTATTTATCAGACATAAACTGGGTCACAAAGTCTGCTGGCTGACAATTAGTGGCAACCAGCTCAGCTTGTTTTCTGTACAACGTTTCAAACGGAATCGATTCTCAGACTGGATGCGAGATTTTACCAAAACTGATTCAAAAAGAACTGTAATTACGAACTATTTGCTTATGCTAATTTATTAATACTCTGCAGTGTACCCAGAGTTGTCTTGCAGTCATTCCCTCGGTGCTTGGACTGCTTCAACCCCTGGTGTGAATCCCCTATCCTGATGAATTTTCAAAGGGTTTTGTTGAAGATAGGCAGGAACTAGTTTCCCTCGATGAACAACGCCTGTGAAGATAAAAACTAGATAAACATAGGGTACATTGGATAGATTAAGTTTATGTGTTTTTCAAGCAAACATTCTCAACTAAGTACCAAAGAATTTCTAATTGTGATTATACATCTGTATGAAATTTATTATAATATATTTCTTATGATTGATTTTGTAAGCCTGACTGAACCATTTTTAAATGTGATATAAACTTTTAACTATTTTCAACAGAATCAAGAATGTCAATAAGCTAGTATCACCAGTGCATGTATGAAGAGATTTTTCAATCTTTCAATTGTTACGACTGGTACTTGAGACTCTGGAGTAATTTATCACCAATATTGAATTATGTTCCATGTGTAAAAAATAAATGTGATGCCTAATAAATTAGGCCTACAGCAATCTACCCTTGTATTTATTTTCAAACCTTTAAATTTCGATCCTCGTTATTCAAATATTTCTCTACTACGCGGTGAGTCTACTATATTCAACCGAGGTCAACACATTCTCTCAAGATCTATCAATCTTATTTTGAGTTTGTCATTAGAAATAGAGAAGTTATTGCTATTTCAAAGAATTAAGTCTGATATCTCTCCTAGGCTGACCACATAACGAAATGGACAATATGTTACCTTTGAGTATATTATTAGGCGTCGGTATCGTTTCCTTTGCAGCTGAGTGAAACCGAGTTGTCGTGAAAGCTTCTGGCATATCCGGGGAGACAGAGGCAAGCCGGAGGCCCCAGTATCGAGTCAGAGATACAGGGTGAGCGTCTTGGTTACTTGGCCGATGAGTGTTGTGGTACTAACAGCAATAATTATCTTGCGGACATACATTTATAGTTAGATTGGGTCTTTGGCTAATATAATACAAAGCTCACCATTATCTTGGTCGACCGTTAATCCAGGACTAGCCAGGCAGTGTTGGTTGGCGTCCATTTCCGACCAAGTGGCATGCTGGATCTCTGCAGTTCAAGTATCAGCGATGTCCATTCTCATCTCCGTCGACCGATCATGCTGTCAAAAAATCGAATAAAAGAATAAATCGGGGAACGAGTATTCTCCCGAAAAATACTTGTCAACTCGAAATAACACGACTAATTAGTTTCCCCTTCGGAGTCGCGAAATATGCCTGTCAAACAAACGACGCTACAGGGCGAGAGACTCGGAATCATATGCCAATCATATAATGGGATGATAATTATCGCGAAGTTATCACACGAAACTCTCTCGCACATTATATTTGTATTCAGAACAAGTTATGTTCGTAAGGAGTCTAGATTTTCGCACATTTATTCGCTGGTATGAATAGAATGTACTTGAAAATGAACAATATCTGCAATTATAATCAAAGTCTGCCGATAGCAATTCAACGGTTACTTACTTCGACGATTAAAATACGAGACGCGTGAAATCTGTCGGAAAAGTATTGAATACAATTTCACTTGTTTTCAACGAGCTTTGAAAATTATCGATCATTTATTGCCGTCGTATAATATTGATTGAAATATTTAAAACTCACTCATATCCAACGTTCCTCCGTTGATGTCAGCCTTCCCGAACCGCAAATCTCCTCGACTCGCCACACACATCTTCACTCGATGAGGGCGCGCAGCACACTGAACTATGTCGGCGTTCTTGGATTACCTAATAACGTCGCGGGGTGGCGGACGCCATTGTCGTAGGTCAGTTACGCCGGTTGTGCTGTCTGCTAGGCAACTATAGAACTGGAAGCGCACAAAAGATCTACGGGTTGCGTGTGATAAGGCTCAACCCCTACTATTATGTTCTTAGCGATTAATTATAATCGAGGGTAAAGCAATCAAGTACAATTTGAAACGATTTCAAAATTAAGATTCTTGTTCCTTCATTGATAATCACACTCAGACCTATTTTATTAAGTGTATTGAAGAATGAACAATTGCTCGTATTATGTAACATCATAATTCCTATATCGTGAATGGTAGGACCTGCACGAATAATATATCATGTATTATACATAAGAAAATGTAATGTGTAATAAAAATGAAACTACCATACGAAAAAATAATTTAGTTCACATTCATCCTGCGGGACTTGGTCGCCCGAGTATTCGAATATATTATAGGATCCCTTATGATAACAAACAATGTACAATAATTATAATAATAGAATGTTTAGAGATTCAAATATGTACAATAACTGCAGGGTATAGTGTCGCAGGAAATATCGACGAGTTATTTAACTCATAGTAGATCTGAGACTTGTTATACTTGATTTTTCTTCAGGTACATCTCCTTGTTAATTTCCATGAATTTATTCGTAAGGCGAGTTGTAAGGCGAGTTACTGACAGGGGGGTGCATTCGCATCTATGAAACAGAAATAAGATGTAGGAGTTAGTGATCGTAGATAGATTTTTTTTTTCCTTCTCTATCTCAACTTAATCGATGTCTCAGTGTGATTCGAAATTAGCCGTCATATGATAGAGATGTTATGTTGGCTGAACTCGTACCTGATTATTTAATTTACTAAAAACTAAGAGGGAGCAACTAAAAGAAAGGGTCGAGCAATTGAAAGCAGACGAGGAGCAATTTTCCAGTCCCTTGAAGAACGTTATATCTTCATCCATTTCATTTAAATATCAATTTGAACTTGGCCGCCATTCTGCCGTAGGAAATCTCCATCGTCTTAGTTGCTTTGATTATATTATTTCATGAAAACCAAGAGAGAACAATTAGAATTAAAGGTGGACCGATTAAGAGCATCAGAGGAGCAATTTTCTAATTCCATGTAGAACCTCCTATCTCCATCCGTTCGGTCGAAATCTAGATCTGAATTTGGCCGGCATTTCAACATAGAAGATCTAATCATAGAAGATCAATGAATAATATTCCATATATTGGCAATAAATTCTCAGATATGTCAATAATGAGTTGCTTCCTTACTTTTTACCTTCCCGTCTTTCGTACTCGTCAATCTTTACTTGAAAAAATTCAGCACACCTCCTTGGGTTAGATTATCAGAATTAGAAAAAAATTTGAGTCAAAAATTGCTCCTGGTATCAGGAAAACATCAGACCCGAGGAGGTGTTCTAAAATTTTTGGGTCCTCATGCACGTTCTTTGTAGTATAATTAAATTATAAGCGATTTCCAGAGTTACAGAAATTCCCGCAGTACAAAATTTTCGTGTTCCGTATTCGGCCTCACCTACAGGCGTCACGATCGGTTCGAAAATGATTATAAAAATAATAAATAAGACTAGTCGAAAACAGTAATAAAGATTTCTCTTATATGGTGTCTCTAGGTAGTAAATAATATAATAAAAAAATATATCTTTTAAGACTGTGAGTAAACTGTATAGCTCACAGTACTCCAGGCTTTCTAAAGCTTTAGCATAGTTTTTGATTTACAGTTAAGCTGACTATATAGACTGTAGTATACACCTATAGGTATACCTATAGTAGGTATGCATGAGAAGAGCGAGCTTGAGATTTCGTTAAAAAGTTACATCATAACGATGCCATGTGCAGCAGGAGCATTATATTTTAGCTTTACGTTATGAAAACTTTGTCTATAGTTCTCTCCACCACCAGTACCACCACCAGCTTCTCGCTTATGCTTTTACCTTGCATTTCACATTTTTATCATTCCTTTCAAACCTCTCTCTCTCTCTTTCTCTCTCTCTTTCTCTATATATATATTATATATATATATCACAACTTTTTCTTTCTTACCTCTTGACTTATATACCTATACTGCACCCACTCGTTTGTCAGCAACTTTCATCTCGTTATACTCACTACGCCCTGCAGTTATATGCATCTTAACTTTCAACAAGATCCATCCACGTGAATAAATTGTATTATCTACCCTTAGCTAAAGTTTTTTCATTACATTTTATACCTATTTTAATATCATATATGTTAATGTATACATTACCTATACCCATGTATTCAATAATTAAATAAATAAATGATATTCCATTATATATTTTTATATACTCACCTATATGTGTGATTTTTTGTCCCTTTTGCATGGGGAGTTTTGTTTTATTTTTATTTACCCTTGTGTCCATTCTTCTTTTTCTTTCGTCTTTTTCGTTGGTGTAAAGAGAAGAGGTAATCAGCAGGAGAGTCGTAAAATGTGAGCCACCTAATTACAGTGGAGTTGCTCTGCGACCTACACCCACACATACATATTTATTCATATAGTATACTATCATACATACACATACCCGCAAAGAAATGGATATAGATGTATGTATGTATATACCTATGCGTATAATGCTAGATAGAAGTGTGCGAAACGCCTACGTTGGGTCAGAAACTCAAATTGTTTTAGCCAGGTATGAGCCACCAGACTTTGTGGTCCATTGGGAGACTGTGCTGCAATATACATACATACATACCCACTGCAGTAGTACCGGGCAGAAACTGGACATCGAAGGTTTGCGTGTTTTCCCCGCGTAATAAATCACTCTCTACCCATATACATAGATGTATAGTTCGTTCGTTCGTTCGTTCGTTCGTTCGTTGGTTTGTTTGTTCGTTTGTATATATGTACTTGCTACCCTGCAGCGTTGTTAAGTCTGCATCCGCAGGCTGCTGCTGTTGTTGCTGTTGCAAAGAGTTAGTGAAAAATAAATTTATCTGTGCCTATACAATTTTTTTCTTCCTTTTTTTTTCTCTCATTTTTTCTTTTTTGGTCATTAAACTTTTCAAATCGTAGCTTATTATCACGTTAATTAATTCTATACGCAACTTCCGCGTCGGAGAGACTGAATAAAAGGAAAAAAAAAAAAAATTACATTTCTTTTTTTCTTCGTTATTTTCTTCATCATCCCTCTCTTTCTCTCTTTGTTAAATAATTATATATATATATTTATGTATATATATATATTTTTTTTTATAGTCCAATATTTGGCGAGTTGTTCGTTATTTTAATTTCTTCAATATTTACCCACGACGACGAGATGCTGTGTGTATTTATACATATACATATATACAACAATAATAACCTTATGTATATTTATGTACAAACGTTTTAACTTGAGGTGGCATTTATTTTCATTTATTTAATTAGTATTTATTTATTTAGAAATAAAATAAATAAAAATATATATATATTTTTTTTTTCACTCTACATTTTTTATCAAAATCTTACTCATTTATACTCTTACCATCAGGTTCAAGTGTCGTGTTTCCGTTTTCAGAATTTTGTGTGTTTTCGTGAGACCATATCCTCTATATCCGTAATCCTCATTCAACCTAATCCACGAATCTTTCTATCTTTCTTTCTCTCTCTCTCTCTCTCTCTCTCTCGCTATTTTACTCCCTCAACAAGCCTCAACCATTGTCTGTCCGTGATAAATACGACCGCAGAGTGAAAAGGCCGACGTTTTTCTTACCCCACTATAGGGCTTGCAAAATATAAAGAAAAAGAGAGAGAAAGAGAGAGAAAAAGATATATAGAAATAAAAAGATTATTCAATCTTTTAGAAATATTGAGGAAAACAACGATTCCTCTATATTATTATTATTATTATTATTATTATTATAAAATATAAAAAATATAAGAGAAAAACTGGAATTAATGAGGTACCTAATATGGTAACTATACCTGTTATTATATGTTTATATAATAAATAAATTTCATTTTCATATTATCGACTTATCGCAGAAAAAGAAGAAGAAGAAGGAGACGAAGACGAAGAAATATGATTTGACGAAAACATATAACGTAAATTAATATGTAATAAAATGGTAAATAATTAAAAGTTAAATAGCGTATGTTATGTTCTGTATCCCCGAATCATAAAAAAATTATCGCTATAATCTATACCATATATACTTAAATATATATACATAAATATTGCCAAATTATTTCGACATAGATTAGAACGAAGTAAATATTTCTTATAGTATACTATATAAAATTTAATTAATGAAAATATCCGACTCACGTTATACATATACATATATATATACTGGTTATAACGAATCAAGAACGAAACAAGAAATCTGTATACCTAATCATGCATCTAATCGCGTACGTTGTGTTAATTACGTGGTTTTCTTTTTTAATTTTTTAACAAAATACTAAAATTTTTATTAGTTAATTAATTATTGTCAGTTGGTTTATTTGTTATTTTTCATTTTCTTCTATTATCCAAGAAAATTTTACTAAAACAAATTAAATCGAGGGTTTTAAGTCAATTAACAGGACGTTATTATCGCACGTTCTAGGTATACATACCTATTAATACACATACACATAGTATGTAGAGATAAAAAAAAATAAAAAAAATAATGTATGTAGTTCGAAATACAGTAAAGCAACAACTCTCGATTTTTTTCCTCTCTCCTCTGTATTTCTCTTTCTCTTTCTCTTTCTCTTTCTCTTACACCATAGTAGTACCTACATAGTTCCTTTCTGTTCTGTTCGAGACATCAGCACGTTTCGGAAGACTACGACCCAGTTCGAAAGAGACGGGCCTTCTAGTCAGAGTAACGCCGGTCGACTAAAGGAATCGCAATACATATAATATATATATATATATATGTATACACAGTTCCGTGTCGCGAAATACAAACCCTACTGCAGTATAGTGCTTCATGCGGATATATAGCATAGTATATACATAGGTACGAATCTCTAGGGAAATAGGCCAAAAATATGTCTTCGAATAGTTCGCGACCTATACGCATATATATATATATATACACAGGGTGATCCGCGGATATTTACCGAGCTGAATTTTCAGAGTATAGTTTCCTTGCGAAATTTTCATCTTGTAAAAAAAAAAAAAATTCTAGACTCCGATAGTTTTCGGTCTACTAAATATCTTAATTGATTAATCGCATAACTTATAAGTGACACAGACAGGGCAAGGATCGCTATGAGTGAAATTTGAGCGGTGCCCTAGATCACGCGATCTATACGCTCTGCGATCGTTCAGCTAATTGAGATCTTTCTTAGCTCGGAAACTATCGGTCCCTAGAATTTTTATTTTATTTTATTTGATTATTTTCTAATGGTCTATAAATATTGATGATACTTTTATCCGGTATCTTTGAAATTATATACTTTAGTATCGTATATAGCTGTATGTATGGGGAAAAAAATGAAAAAATAAAAATAAAATAAGGAAAACGGGGAATTTTTCTCTTCCCGCTGTTAATTATTATAAATCGCATCATCGTACCAGTACATGATCAGTAAGTCTACAGACGTGGCAAAGTAAACATATCGGTTTAATGACGTAACCGGTATTCCGTACGACCGCGATTACCGCGTCTATATCTGTCCGTATATATTTCGTCTATACAGGAAAGTCAATGATAATAAATGATAAGAACAGAAAAATAAAATTAGAAAAAAAAATTATAATAACAATTAATCGCAGGGTATAATAAAATAAAATATAGTGTGATGATAATAATCGACGAATATGAGTATATAAAAATTATTAATAATATAAACACCGGTAATTTTATATATATATATAAATAAATTGTTTATGTAATAGTTTTATATATATATATATTTTTCAAAAATACGTATATATATGTACTACCTAGTATGTAGCGTATACATCTGTGAAAATAAAGAGAAAGGTATAATTTCATACGAAACTTATATGAAGGTGAGTAGTCATACGTGTGACGTCACTGAGAAAAAAGATTAACAAAAAAGGAAAAACCGAGAAATAAATGTTGAAGTATACGTATGTACTTTCCGCAGTCGCAAGATTTCTTCGAAAAAAAAATATATAACAAAAAGGAAACAACTAATTTTATATAATATATATGATATTCAAATGTATATATAAATATGTATGTAAAATAAGTATACGTACATCCATATATTAAAAAAGCGAACATGTGTACTATACACGTATTATCTTTTCACAACGACGAGTTCTGATAAGAATAACGCGTTTTATAAATTACGTCTGAATGTCGAATCATTATAATAATAGTACATAACAAATAAAGTAATAAAACATCGGATGCATTGTGTAAATCCTACATTTTTTTTTCTCTGTCTGTCTGTCTGTCTCATCGCTATATATGTCGTTTCATTGTCAATTTAAAAATATAACTACACCTTTACGTAAACGGATACATACACATATATATATTATATATATATATATTCGATTTGTCGACTAACTGTATTCCATAAAGTTGGAAAATTAAATGTACCGTATTAACGCCACGACTGTTGTGGATCGAAGTTAAACGATCTTATAGCAATTAGCTCTACAATTATATGTGATTAATTGTGTAAAGAAAAAGGAGTGATAAAATTGAAATTATTATATAATTTAATAAAAATAATATAATATGACGGTATAATAAACCGCAAAAAAAAGAAAACAGTGTACTATATATAAATATATATTTATCTTTCTATGTGTCTGTTATTTTTTTATTTTGCGTAGGTGTGCACAGTGTTAATATAAAATTTAGTGAATTTTTGATATGGCAAGAAAGGGTTTTTTGAATAATAATTTGTGGTATAGCGAAGAGGATAACAGTGATATCGAAGACGATCATCCATTGATTCATTCAAGATCTTATACCCCGTTAAATAAGAAGTCACAGCAATCATCGTACTTTTATAGAAACAGAAAAATGGAGGTCAATAGAAACAAGACACGATTGGTGAGTAATACTTTCTCCATTTAATATTGTAGACACGTATAAACGTACCATACATACATACCTATATAGGTAAGTATAAGTGTATATAAAGTCAGTTTCGATAGAATGGCAGATGATTGAGGAAAGAGAAAATCGCGAAAATATATAGAAAAATATGACAGAGAAAAGGCGTTCGTTAGAATGAACTTTGAAAGAATAGTGATAAATAATTGAATTGAATATATATTCAGTTTAGAAATAAAGAGAGAGAAAAAAGGTAGCTAGTTAATTTTATTTTATTTTTTTTATAAAAATCAGGTAAAATGATACGAATATAAAAAATTGATATATTATAGATTCTACTATACCTATGTATAAAAGATTAAAGAAAATTGGGCTAATCGTAAGACAAACAAACTTTGGTATACCATATATACCCATAGGTATATACTTACCTATATAGTTCATTGAATGGAGTTTAAATTGGTTCGAAACTTCGCTTCTATACATATAGTTTACCCTGAACAGTTCGAAAAGGAGTGGAAAAAAAAAAATAAGAAGAAAATCCTGATACGCGATTCATAGCGGATAAATTCTGTATATACTGTACAGTTTATTCAATTTTATGTAATAATTCTTTATTGATGTGATCAGATCTATAAATTTTGTAATAATGTGCTAAGTATTTGGTGCAGAATACGGGAAATCGATTATACCTATAGGTATAGGTATAGATATATAATATATATAGGGTATCGTATTTGAACAGCACAGTTAAGAAACCGAAACTTATACACTTTTCAAACTTTTCCACTCACCATTTTTCTTATACCTATCTCTTTATGTGAGTAGAAAGGAAAAAAAAATAAAATAAAAAATAGGAAAAATAAAAAAAATAAATAGTTTTTTTCTTTCTTTTCTTTTTTTGTATAAAACAAAGTTAAACAAAAAACCGATCAAGACTTACGTTACGGTATAAGCGATGAATCTTCGATTTGTGTATAACGATCGACGAGACCGTTGCTGGTTGTTTTATGGTATAACTGATAACATATTCATAAGAAAAGATCGTAATGCGTTGTTGAACGTTTATATAGGTTTACATACGTATGTATTTTATATATCTATATATATATACGTATATACACACATGCATGGTGAACAGCTTTTTATTATAACTTTGGCATAGTAGGATATCGTCTTCAGGTTTTTCGTTCGCACGTGTTCACCATCGTACGATATATTATACCCAAGGCTAAATGTGATTGCGATTTCATGATATATACCTACATAGTTCGAAGAACCGTATAATGCTTGTGGGAGATCAATCGATTTAAAAAAAAAAAAAAAGAAAAAACCCCGTTCAAAATCGTTGAATTTCTTATTTCGTTCGGCTTTCGGAAGAAAGAAGAATAAAAAAATAATACACCTATTTCATTTCGTTTAATATGCGAGAAACTTGTTCTACTTATGTCGTATATCTTGTAGCTATATATACTTATGTATAATGTACTTATAATACCTAGCTTATATTTCAATTAGAAATTATATTATGATTTTCTTTTATATCTTTTTATGTATTTTTTTAAACATTATGATGATGAGATAATTATATCCTACGTCGAGGGATGATCACATAATTATATAATAAAACTAAAATACTAAAATATATATGACATAAATTATACGTGAATATGAAAGCTTGGTGATTAGCTTGAGACAGATTCTAGCCATATAATATTAAATGTAGCGAAATGAAATGAAATTATACTATATAAATAAATGAATGAATTAGTTAATTAGGTTTACGAATATACAGAGTTGGGTAGGTAGGTAGGTAGGTGGGTGGGTGGTGGTATATAAAGTTTGATATTTATGTATTACACTTCCCTAAAGTGAAACAACGAAAAGTTTATCAACCTCATGTTATTACTCCGTCGAGTTTGCTGCGCGCTCGGTTGCGGATTAGAAAGTCGATTTAAGTTCTGTGCAGTTACTTGCGACCAAACTATGCAATTTAATATATATATATATATACAAAACTATAGATAGGTGTAGGTATAGGTATATTATATACAATTTGTGGTACAAGGTGACATCAATACTTTGTTAAATATATATATAGGTAGATGAGATAAAATGAGGTGAGCTTAAGTTTAAATGATAGAATGATATATATATATATATATAAGATGTATGTACAGAAAGAGATCTCCCTGCAGTGTTCTCAAAGTTTGAACAAAATTATATGCCCTTTTTTAGCATTAGTATGCCATAAAGGCCTATAACGACTATATGCCCTTATGACATTAGGGACGCGATATTATATGTTATAGAATAAAAATCTGAATTATTATGTATATAAATTACGGTTCAAAAAATTCTATAGAAAATATTCTTTTAATATATTCGATTCGAATGAAATATAGGAATCGTGTTATTTTTTTTTTTTTGTTTTTGTATTATACTGAAAGTGTATATGAACGGTCCTGCAGGACATCGCGTTGTAACCCGTAACTTCTAGTTTATACCTACCTGTACGAGCTGGAAACGCGACCTTTGGTTAACACCTTCGCGGACAGCCTTCTACTAGCTGACTCGCGGTATAAATCGTCGTTGGCTTCGAAACGAGGGAAAGAATTGGTTCTCAGCTTTGAGTTAAATGGAATTTACCGTCCTATAAAAGGATATATGTATAATATATATATATATATATATATATATATATATAATTTCGCTATCTGAAGACCTCAGCTCGTTTCTTCGCTCGTTTCTCTATCCATTCGTCTATAATCTTTGATTTTTTAGATCGTCGATAATTTTTCATTGATTTAGTTGAAGCTAAATTTTTATATAAACTTAAAATAGAAGACAAAAAGAGGAGAAAAAGAGATCAAATTTTTTTTTTTTTTTATTCATTCATATTATAACTAGAATTTTTGTTCACGTATAAAAAGAAGAGGCTGCGTATGGGATCGCAGGTTCGTTACACTCTCCTGCATGTACCTTACTACATATAGAATTCCCTTGGGTATATTCCTGCCATTATATCCGTTCAATATTCAAATCAAGGTATAAATCGAAATCGAAATCGTTAATCGGTAATCGAAATCGATAAAAAACACCCGCAAAACTACCCCCGATTTGTCTATATATATATATATATAGGTATATTAAATATCGTTTATATACCCATTTCCGCGATTCGGAAATTGCATATATGTACGCGTATACGCGGTGTTAAATAGTGAAAAAACAAAAAAAAACAAACCCTCGACAAAAAATTAATAGGACAAAATAAATAAATAAATAAATAAATAAATTGCATGCGTATTTAAGTATAAAAAAAAAATTCAATTCATTTTTCATCGTATAAAACTAACGAGGTAAAATAATAATATTCTTATATGAATTTAAATTACAAAAGGAAAAGGAATCAGGATTATTTTTTTATATATATATATATTATGTATACATGTATGGGTGTAGGCAGTGAAAAAGAATCGAGAAGAATAAATAATAGACGCGAAGATGCGGATTGAGAACTGAGGAGAGGTACTTTCTATTGCTGTTGCACTTCGATTTGACCTCAGGTCGTGGGACTCTAGAGACCCGCGTGTAAACCAACCAACGGTATGATACACCAGAGTTACGTTTTCAAACGGTCGATTTATAACATTTGAGAACCTTATTGGTATTTAGAATTTCGTTAGAAATTTTAAAGAAGAAGAAAAAGAAAGAAAAAAAAATTGATTATTATTATCATTATTATGTGTGTAAAATAAAATACAAGACAAACTTATGCTAATAGTTATTGATATTCGTTATAATAGAGTATAATTAATTATTGAGTGGCTGAAAATAAACTTCGATTTTCATATTTCAAATTTTACGCGCCCCCCTTCACCCGGATTTTATTTAAATAAAATCACAAAGACACTAGCGCGACGTAAGAATTAGGAACTAAAAAGCTCGATTCAATCGTTACGATCATCGATTAAATAAATAATAGACTTATCGACTCTATTTAGCATTTGAAAATAACAAACAGTTATTAATTATTATTATCATTATTATGTGTGTAAAATAAAATACAAGTCAGACTCATGCAAATAGTTATTGATATTCGTTATGATAGAGTATAATTAATTATTAAACGGCTGAAAATAAACTTCAATATTCATATTTCAAATTTTACGCGCCCCCCTTGACCCAGATTTTATTTAAATAAAATCACAAAGACACTAGCGCGACGGAAGAATTAAGAACTAAAAAGCTCGATCCAATCGTTACGATAATCGATTAAATAAATAATAAAGACTTATTGACTCTATTTAGCATCTGATAATAACAAATAGTTATTAATTATTCAATCTAATAATAATTAATAAGTTTTTCTTTTATTCTAACAATAAATGCTTTGTTTGTTTTATTTTCTATTCTTTGTATCTCTTCCGTTTTTGAACTTCGTAGTATCAAGAGTGCCGGTTGAAATAACAGTTGACGATTCGGGCGGTATAACAACGCTTGCACCCTGGCTTACTTTCGGTAATGGAAATTAATTATTATTTAGTTGATATTCAGTATTAAGAATCGTCAATTATCATCATATCGCTTCAATATAATCCCCATCGGTGTTTGATATAATCCTAAAGTGTCTAAATAACGAGTGAAGTGAATATTTATACGGGTTTAATATGGCTGCCAAGCCGAATCGTGAAAACAAAGGTAATGAAAAAAGTAGAGAAAATAAAATAAAAGAAATAAAGAAAGAAAACGCGGTCTAACAATATTCTCATTATCGTAACTATAATAATTCGTAATAATATTTTGTTTTATTGATTAACGTTGATAATTAGAGTTAATATTTTGTTTCTCTGTTTAATAATTGAATCATTTTTTTTTTTTATCGAGATGAAGAAAAAAAAAGAAAGAGAAAAAAAAAGAGAGGGAAAAAAAAATAAAACTCAACTAAACTAGTTCTTATTCGGTTGGTAGTATGTATGTATGTCTCTATACGTATAGAGTCGCGTTCAGTTCATGTCGTCTATAATAATAACGGTCAAACTTTGATAAATACGTTTGTTTTCGCGACTTTATTTCTTCCAATTAGTATTATAATAGATAGAAGAATTCATAAAAAGAACACCGCGTCGTGTCTTTAGTCGGTAATGTATTTATTGTGCCGTAGACCCTTATATTCCCATCTTTAATATATTTGTGTTATCCGTCGGTTAGGAATCAGTGTTATTAGATCGTTAATCGAGCTCCCCCCCCCTGTGTATAAGTGTATAAGTTTACAAGTTTACAAGTGTTTAAGTGTTTATAAGTGTTTAGGTGCATAAGTGCACTTATTATGTGTATTTGTTTTCTTCTGGGATATATATATATATATAAATATGGATGATTTCGACGATATTCAACGATTTAAGAAGTGAGTAATACCCAGAAACCGTTATTATATTAGTTAATTTATTTCATTTATTCAATACATAGAATATAAATACGCGTTATTATTTTCATTATTATTTCTTTTTTTTTTTTACTTTAGATATATGATGTAAGATAAATTTCCTTCGTATTATTATACAATTTTATTTTATATTATACGTATAGTAATAAGGCGATAATGAGGGCAACTTATGGTGTAATATTTTATACAAGATTTCCCTATGGGGGGAGGGCAAGGAATGAAACGAATCTCATGACGTATTATATAAGATATAGAAAAATTCAGCGTATATATATATATATATATATATATATATATATATATATATACCCTGTCTCAAGTATATATATACCCTATTTCTTAATTTAATTAGCAAACCTATAATTCAACGTAAACCATTTAACACTTTAGCTAACGCGTAGCTAGTGGCTATAGTAGCTATATATAGTATAAGGAGGTAAAGTATAAGGCAGGCAGTGGCGGCGTTTCTCTTTGATATACTACCGACCCGAACCTCTTTCACAGGGTGAAGTAAAAAAAAAAAAAAAATAAAAAATATAAAAGATTCTGTTCTTTCTCGGTATAATATAATCTCGTTATGAAAAATTCCAAAAAATTAAGATTAATATATATAATATGATATCATACGAAAAGTTTTGATTAATTTTAAACTTAAGAAACAAAAAAAAAAAAAAAAACTAACAACGCTTTTACTATATGAAATTTACACGACGCGATT
The DNA here is from genome assembly GCA_914767705.2 of Tenthredo notha. Classification (NCBI taxonomy): domain Eukaryota; kingdom Metazoa; phylum Arthropoda; class Insecta; order Hymenoptera; family Tenthredinidae; genus Tenthredo; species Tenthredo notha. The sequence continues at coordinate 5,084,263 of OU611921.1, read as the reverse complement.
GCGACGAGTTTGCATCTAGGATTTAACCTACTATAGGGTGCTAAGGGACAAGGATATATATATATATTATACGCGTGGTAGAGAGAAGAGGTATTATTATGGTTTGAGTTTAGAGAGGGATTCGTGGCCGCTCTGAACATCTCAATGGTTTAGTGTCCAATATCTAGCAAAGATTCGCATATTAAAGCACTTCATTTATGTATAATATAATATTCAGCATATACTACACATACACACACACACACTCATAAATATGTATATATATTATACATGGATAGATAGTTTTATAGACAAAATATTTATGCTCACAGCTGGAAGTTTATTACTTTAAATTAATAATATACCTATATACACTTATTTAACGTTGAACCTATACATATATGTATTTATTTTCTTTTTCTTTGTTTTCGCGTATATTATGTTATGTCTTTGTATTTCTCTTCCTATATTGAATATTTCCATAATTTTCCAAGTTCAAAAGCTTGAACACAGTGACACTAGCCGAAGTGTGTCGTTGAATTTTCCTAATCTGACAAGCGTGTGGTGTTAATACGAGTCGACCCAGGTGCCCGAGGGTTTATTCCTGGCCTCAAATTCAACGTTCTACTGTCGTCCTCGTACTCGTACTCATCCTCATCCTCATCCTCATCCTCATTCTCACACTCCTTCTCATTATTATTATTATTATTCTCATTCCGATATCTATATATCTATAATACCATGGCCTAAGACATATATACATATATACAACTCCCGTTATAAGTCTCGCATAAAACTCACTGGCTTTATTCATAACTGTTGTTATTTTTTCACCGTCTTTAATATAGTAGTGTATTCCAAGGGGGCGAATTTACCCCCTTTGGTTTTAGTCAATTTCTAAGATAGGGTGCTGAAATTTTGTTCACATTTCTTTTGAATTATTTGGAACTAATCTGGGGGGGCGTGAAGGTACAAAATTTTTTTTCAACCCCATTTACACCTATCCGGGTAGAATAGTGTGACATTATAATCGTGCGGTAGGCTCCTTATACTCTTCGTCGTCGTAGTTACATATATATATACACCTAGTGCTGGTATGGTTTTGGGTGGTATAAGGTATAGGTAGCTAGTGCGTATTCAGCGTATGCCTTAGTCAGCCCTACCTCTGCATCCCTTTGCGGGAGGGATTCTGGGTTACGTATTGTGTTCGACACAAAGCCATATATACCCAGAACTTACATACCTCTATGTACGTATGTACGTATGTACGTATATGTATATATATATATATATATATAAATTTTCATTCACGCGAATATATGTATAGAATATAGATAGAGGTATATGGATGATATATTTTTGTGTGTGTATGTCCACCAAGGGTCACTTCGGAACGGTCACTTTCAAAAGGGAATCGGGGTAATTGAAAATTCCTAAAAGATTTCAATACCCGCCGCCGCTACGTACATACATATATGAGTTTATACATGCTATATAGTCGCGTTTATATAAATAGGTATATAATATAAACGTGATTTAATAATTTTGGTGATATAGATTGAAGTTTAGAATTTTCAAAAGTTTTCCAAAAATAAATAAGAGATTTTTATATATTTATTTATTATATGTATAGTCAGAGGTTTAGGATTTCATTCTCTAATACACAGATACACTTTAGCACCGTGAATACATATACCTACCCACCTATAGGAACATACAGAAATTCGTTGAACACGAGTCGTATAGATGAAAATGGTCGAGGAGGTTTGTTGGGCTCGGTTTGTACCAGCTTATACAGTTACACAACTACCAAAAGTACATACCCATAGACACATTTAGGTATAGGTTTTACGTATGTATGTAGAATTATACACACATACGTTTATATATATATATATACACGAAGAAACTGTACCGGTGGTTTCACGTTGTACCCACATTCACACTAGTACACAGATGAGGTATAGAGGTATAGAAGGAGGTGGAGGAGGTATACCGCAGGCAGGACGAAACCAACCTGCAGTCCTCCTCTTGGATGTGTTACCATCGACCACAAATTGCAGTTCTCGAGCCTCGGGGAATCACATGTAAAGCTTGCGGTTTAGTATCAAATGACGGTGTCGCTGAATCTGCGATCTAACTATATATAACTTTGTCGAAAATTACAAAAGAAATTATAGTACAAATTTTTTTTTTTTTACACTCACAGCGATAATGGGAGAATTTATCCAACCCCGCTTTTCTATTTTTGTTCCTTTTTTTTTTTTATTGCTTTTCCGGGATAGTAGAGGTCAATCGAAATGGGGTGTAATACGTACTCTGTAGATTTTCCGAATATAGACAAGAATTAGGGTTTTTTTTTTTTTTTTTCAGTTTATTTTATTCCTTTTTCTTTTTTTTTATCTCGTCTTCTCTTTCCAGTTTCTTCCTTTTTTTTTTTTCTTTCTTTCTTTCTTTTGATTTCCTTCGTCGGTGTGGTTAGAGACGCGTTTTACCTACCTCCTGCTTCAGTAAACGACGTTTAATCGACCGTATACGATATCGGTTCTATATGAACCCTCGAGAGGGTTTTTCCTTTGAGGAGGAGGTAGGTCTTACCTATATATATATATATATATATATATGTATGTATACTATATATAGACAGATTGATATAGAAAAAAAAAAAATAAAGACGCGATTTTCTCAAAAGCCTTTTGTGATTCTATGTAAGTGAAATAGTTGGAATGAAATTGTTCCGAATATATTTTTTTTTTTTTCTTTGAAATTGAAATTTTTTTTAGGGAGAAAGACCGAATCACTTTATTCTACTTCAGAAACGATATATATATATATATCTATATATACACACCTATCTACCCCCTGAGCGATAAAGTCTTGGGTTAATTAATCGTTCAAAGTCCAGCTTCGTCCGTATTGTCGTCATCGTCCTCCTCGTCGTCGTCCTCGTCCTCGTCGTCGTTGTCGTATACCTATACACCTACCTTCTCGCGAACGGACCATTATTCTAAACTTTTGGAGTTTCGCTCGTGAAGCTTTCAGTTTCAAGAACCGCGCCAAAGATAAGCTGATTCATCGAGGCTGAAAAGGTTTTCACTTTTTCTGCCCATTATCAAGGACGACGTTAACCATCTCTGTCCGTAATGGCCGTTTTAAGGCGAAGCTTTTGAGCTTGCTTTTTTTTTTTTTTTCTTCTCCTTTTCTTTTCTTTTCTTTCATACATATACATAAGACGAGGAAATACCGTTGACGAAGGTTTTTCCTTTTTTTTTCTTTCACCACATTTTTAACCGATGCAAAATCCAGCTTACATCTCTTTCCCCCCCCCCCCCCCTTTTCGTTTTTTTCCTAACCAAATATTATCGAGGAAAAAAATAACAATTCACGAACATTATTTGTAATATACGATTCTGGGTGTACAGATCAAAAGAAAAACCGAACGGAAAATATCCTTTTTTACTTTCCGTGTATAATAATGATGAAGAAAAAGAAAAAAGAAAATAACAAATATTACATACATTGGTATAGGTATACTATATAGTTGTTGTTTGTTATAAAAGTTTGTACAGTTATTGGCCAGAATTTCATTTTGTCTGTTTTTTTTTTCTGATCCTCTTATCAGAGATTCAGATTTTACCTCAAAGAAAGGTATTTTCGAGATCACGACAGAAGGGACAAACAAAAAAGAAAAAAGAAAAATAGAAAACGTAAACGTAAAGAAAGAATAAAAAAAGAAATAAAGTAAATATTTATTTATTCCTGAAAGGCTTACACAACCAACCCTTATTTTTATACCATTCCATATACTGAGAACGTTAACTTATGTGAAGCTTCGATATTGGAACACTATATATTAACAAAATCTGCGAATCTGCGAGATTTAATGAAGAATTTATTTTCATATTTGAAAAAAAAAAAAAAGAAAAAAAAAACGCATAAATTGTTCGAATTTTTTTCTCTCAATTCGAATACTTATAAGAGAGATTACATTGTCTCGCGAAGTTTCGCGAATCGCGCGGGTATATATATAGGATACGTATATTATTACATATAGAACGGGGCGAAATAAAGAATAAAAGAAAGTGAAGAAGAAGAAGAAGAAAAAAAAAAGAGTATAAACGAAAGAAAATAAAGAGAAAGAAGAAAAGAGAATACCTACCTACCGGAAATACTATATAACACCGCTTTGATCATACATTAGCATTTATTAGGTTCCGCACTGAATTTTCCGCATCCTCCCCCATTGCTATTGCCACGCGGTTATATAGGTATTCGAAACCGCGTCCGATCATCCACCATCCCCCAAAAAGAGAAAAGAAACTCTCGTTTCACGAGCGCGCGACGTAGAGATATACCGCGAAATGTAATGTAATGTATATATGTATATATGGATATATCTCAGCTATCCCAATTTATACAGCTCTCCGACATTCGGAATAATGAGATTTCTTCGAACGAACTTTTCTTTTCTTTTTTTTTTTTTCTGAATTTCACCAAAATCGTCTACCTTACCCATCTCTCACCTGACGTACGAATAAAAATTTTCATCGATAGAAAATAAATATATATCTTAGGTATACCTATCTACCTGTATACACCGAAAATTTATTACCACTATAGATTTGTTATAATATTTTATTATTTATTTTCTATTTATTTATTTATTTTTGTTGATTTCTTCAAGAAAATAAAACGCTTGTAGTATACAAGAGACAAAAGAATTTTTTCGATATTCCTCGATATCATAGAGATATTACCATAGAGGAGGTGAGGCAACCGAATCAGCGTAGTGCAAATAAAAAGAGACAGAAAACCGATAATGGATAGCTTCCTCGTCTTTTAACGCATGCGCACTAAGTCTTTATAGCGCCCAGCTATAGCGCTCAGCTATAAAGAGTCGGTGCGCATGCGTTAAAAGACGAGGAAGCTATCCATTATCGGTTTTCTGTCTCTTTTTATTCGAACTACGCTTCCACTTACACGCGGCCGTATGTCTCACCTCCTCTATGGTAATATCTCTATGCTCGATATACATATTTAAGTATATTAAAGTTGCGGAGGAAAAGAAAAAGAAAATTGACTTTATGCCTTCGAGAGGAAAATATGATAATAATAATAATAATAATAATAATAATGATTATAGAACAAACAAAAAAACAAAAAAATAAAATAATAAAAATAAAAAAAGGAGGAAAGAAAGAAGAGAAGCGAGAAGAGAAAAAAATCGTGGGAGATGACGAGAGGGGACTGGGAAATGTCGGTGATAAGGAGGGCCGCATGTTCTATGTATGAGGAGAGGGATTAGCGTTGGGAGCGCGTGTCGCCTGGGTATTTGCGATTTAAGAGCTTTGTCCTCCGCTCTGCGGAATACGAAATTCTTGGTAGTGCGCGGATCAGCAGGAGCTGGAGCTGGAGCTGGAGGGGGGTAGGGGGGAAGGGGGAAGCTGTGAGGATGAGATCGAGAGGTCGACGAGGTGACAGAACGCGAGCAACGGTTTCTCTTCACACGTGGCATCCGCTACAAGGGCGACCCGGGTCGCGTACAATACATATACAGATATATACACATATGTATAACTGAGGAGGAGAGAATCCCCTTATATTTTATCCGCAACGATATATACATATGTACATACATCTAACTCACGTTTTCTATATGTTTATCTCTAATCGGTAAGATCGACAAGACTTTCTTTCGTTTTTTTGTTTGCTTATTATTAATAATAATAATAATGACGACAACGATGAAAAAAAAAAAAAAAAATTGTATGTATACATAACAGTTTTGGCGAGAATAAATCATTAAATTCATGAACGATTCGTAACGGTTCATACTTTTATTTTTTATTTTCAATTGTAAAGAAACGGTTTTTATTCTCTTCTCATTTTGTGCCTAATTGCCGACGCTCTTTTACTCTGATCTCATCTCGTATCTTTTTTTTTTTTTTTTTTTTTTTACTACGTTTGGTACTCGCGAGATCGCGACCTATTACGAATCTTGTGACCGTGTTACATGGTACCGCATAATCAGCGTATAATCGTTTTCGTAATGGGAGCTAATCTCTGGTTTCTGATTACCGCGAGTTCTCACAGTAATCATCCTTAATTCCTTGGTATACATATATAACGTATATATTTATATATATATATATATATAGGTATGCAAGCTAAAATATAAGTTAAGCGTAAAAATTCAATGTCATAATTTTATTATAGATATTATAATATCGATGCGGCCAATCAAATGATATAATTATATTTTATAGGTTCGATTCATCGTTAATTACTCAGTGAAATTTATATATATATATTATAATATACCTACATAGTAATTACACGCGTCATGTATTAGGGATTTAATTAAAACTCTTGTCATTGGATATATGCTGACGATTACAGCGACGTTTGCACTGTTCTCCAACAAGTGAGGGTTGATTTTGAATCCGTTTGTTAATTGCCGAGTAATATATGCGCTGTAAATATAAGTATATATATTTTTCACTTTTTATTTTTTTTTTCTCATCAATTATTTGCCTATATATTCAAGATATATTTTTTATTAGTATAGCGATCTCTTTTTTTTGCACCTATATTTCTTGTGTGTGTGTGTTTTTTTTTATATCATTCTATTTTTGGTTTACCTTCTTTTTTTTATTATTATTTAAAAATTTTGAGGATTCATATCGTGAAACGTAGGTGTATATCGACTGAAAGGGTAAGAGATATATCTTCTCTTTGTTCTATAATTCAAATGAAGCCAGCTGATCTTTTTTTCCCCCCTCTCTCTCTCTCATTTTTGTTGTTGTTTTGCACAATTTTTATTTATTTTTTTAAATAAAAAAAAATAAAATTTCCATTTCTGTTAGGCAGGAATACGTGTATTTATTATACACATATATACACAACGAGGTGAATTAAATTACGGTACCAATTTCAAGTGCGTTCATTAATAATATACACCTCATTAATTTCTTTGCTTGATTATTCCGATTCATTAGGTAGATAAAGAATAACAAAATAAAGAAAAATGTAATTTTTTTTCATTTTTTCTTTTTCTTTTAATCGTATCCCCCATTTACATTTCACCTACCCTTCGGACCTTTGATCTCGCAAGTAATTAAACAACAAGATGATACTTATACACTCTACTCGTTTGATTATAAAAAAAAAAAACATATGAAATTATAAAATACATAGAATTTTTATTTTTTTTCTTTCACCCTCGAATAAAGTAAAGCCGAAAGGCTTATTATTGATTCTTACGTATTTTCTGTACTAGGTATAATTTATGTTTTTACATCGAGTAACTCCTGAAATTTTTCACACGGTTCTGTTTTTTTTTTTATTACCATCATTATTATTATTATTTTTATTATTATTCCGTCCCCAGAAAGCCCATTGAATTAATTAATCGTTCAAAAATTCAACTTGCGCACAGGAATAGCGACTACACGTTTTAAATCCGCAATTTAGTATATTCTTCTTTTTTCTCTTCATCGTCTTTAGTCATTCTCCATAGGAGAAAAAATAAAGAGGAGAAAGAAAAAGAGAAAATCTTAATCGCGAAATTGCAGCTATATACGCGAAGGGTAGATAGTAGTACCTAGTAGTAGTAGTAGTTCCCCTTTGTAAGGTTGAAAGAGATTTTCGCGCTAGCCAACGAGTGCATATCCCTATTGCGATGAAAAGCTCCCCGACAATTCGCCGTAAGTTCCAATCTCGTTTAAACGATTTTCCACAAGCTATTACGGGGGGGGGGTCCTTCACTATACGATCGCTTACCCTTAGAATATATACTCGTAATTTGAGACAGAAATTCAATATATTATATAACCACGATTATATATATACGAGATTTTTCTATTATATTTTATTATAATAATACCAATTTCGAATATTTAGTTATAAACTATACCATAATATCAACAGAAATTTAATAACAAAGGTAAAATTTAAATAACATTTGCTTATAACCGCCAGTAAACACGATTTTTGCGAATATGAATATTATATATATATATATAATAGGTATATAGAATTATTGATAATAATGACTAATGAGATATAAAATTACGCGTATAGGTATATATATATATAAATAGATAAGTGAAAATTATAACGTTTCAATATTTCGCTATTGAAATTATTTTAACTGAAATATTATATACGATTATTATATTATACCTTTGATAATTATTTGATTTGAATCATATATTTCAATGATCTTTTATGATTAATCAAGTATACTTAATATATATATATACTTTATTTTGCACGGGAGAATATAAATTAAAAAAATTTTGGTAACGTGCCGTTGCATAAAATATTCGTAAATGCTTTACCCCGAATCGTTGATTAATTTATATCGTTAAAATTGCTTCGTTGATTATATTATATTATATAAAATATAAATTAAACTTCGCTATAAATTTGCAGAAGAAGAAAAAAATAAAATAAAAAACAATAATAATAGTATGTTAAATTGCGAAAATCATCGAGAAACGCGTTTACTGTCTCTCCCTCTCTATCTCTCTCTCTCTTTCTCTCTATGTACTATTATACATTATATTATAATCACCTTAATTATTATTACATAATCGTTGCTTTTCCTCAAGGGATCTTCTTAACGACGACATCAATTATCACGTCGACAGGCTCGTTATACACCGAGTTTTTAGTCAGCTGGGTACTACCACCACCCACCACCCCGCTCTATACCTTATCCAAAAGTTACCTCATCAAAATTACCGGTTCCATTATACAAAAACACACCTTCTGTAGAAAAGAAAAAAAAAAAAAAAGAAAGAAAGGAAAGGAAAAAAATAAAATAAAACGAACAAACAACCGCAAGTGAATTCATTCATTAATTGTTCATATAAGAACAATTAAAGATTTCTAAACTAAAAACTTGAAATTTGTATATTATGTAGTATGGTGATAAAAGTTAAAATAATTTTGAAAAAAAGAAAAAAAAAAAAAAACAGCTGTATAGTAAGGGACAAAGAGAGAGAATAAGAAAGAGAATGAGAGAGAGAGATGGAAAAGAAGAAGACGAATAAGAAAAGAGATAGTGAGATATTACAGAGAGAGAGAGAGAGAGAAAGAGAGAGGAATAATTTACCAGCCTCGAGGGTAGAGTCAAGAATTTCACCTAGCGAATTCCCTTTGATATACCAGGTCGCTGCGTGGCCCAGGGCTATTTTCCTCATCTGCCAGCTCGCGCGAACAGGCTAAAGCTTTTGATATCTTTAATCATAGCGCCGACACGACTAATTGAGAAAAGCTCAGCCGCGTCCCCTCCCCCACCACTTCTCATTTTATTTTACCTTCTATATTCATCCTTATTCTATCCGTCTTCTCGGGTCTCTCTATTCGCCTGTACTTTATTTATTTTATTTTTTTTTTGTGCCTATATTAATTGTGCGAACAGATTTAGGATCAAACGATTAATTTGATACTTTGCTCGAGGATCATGGACGACAATTTTGAAATTAGATTATCCTCCTCGGTCCCGTCGTCGTCGTCGTCGTTAATTATTTTCACCTTAAAAATTTAATTTAAAAATTATATAAAACGCTATATCTTCTTCTTCTTCTTCTTCATGATGGACCTTTCTATACAATCTGTATATATATAGTCGATTCTATACTCTTATTTCTTGTATCTATACACTTTACACACTCTTGGGAGCAAGCAATCACCGGTTCGATCTAAACCTTAACTGATTTTCAACGAGATCCCAGATTGCGAAACTCTACACTTGTTTTATTTTTTAATTTTCTTTCTCTTCTTCTCATTCTCATTCCCATTACATTTTTCTATCTATTTTATACTCATACCTAATAATTTACTGAACAGTAAATATCTATATACTTGTAGATATAATATACAAAGTTTATATATAAAATACATCGAAAGAAAATTTTTACATTTATTTTTTTAGATTTATACAACTATCCGTTATTATTCGAAAAAGATTAATCAATGAATTTTCCTCGGGGGGAAAACGAAAAAAAAAAAAAAAATAAAGAAATAAAAAAGAAAACAATTTTTCTAGTAAGGGTTTTTGGTACCCTTTTATCCACGGGGTACAAAACACAGTGATAAGGTATGGACATTCAACAGGTCCGGGGGCCCCTTGGTATACCTATCTACCTTCCCTATAATTTCTCCTCTTTCTCCTACTTCTCTTCCATTTTCATCCCCACCAAGTTAGGAGAATACAACCCGAAGCTCTAAAGCTCCCGAAACCCCTCCTCGACGACGATGGTTTCGCGCTCGGTCCACGATGTATTTTCCCCGATGTGCTCACTGCGGCCTGCGCGTCTAGTATATACGGTAGCGGTAGAAGCAGTCGAGGCAGTGGTGGTGGCGGTGATGGTGGTGGTGGTGGTGGCTTTTCAGTTCAGAGTTCCGTTCCGTTCAGTCCGCGCTCGAGAGTCGAGACTTTGACAGTTCGGTTCGGTTCAGTTCAGTTCAGTTCTGTTCTGTTCTGTTCTGTTCTGTTCTGTTGTGTTCGCCTTCGGTTCGCCTTCGGTTCAGTTCAGTTCAGTTCAGTTCAGTTAAATTCAGTCCTTGGCGAACCGTCGCGCTAGACACACGTTCTTAAATTCGCATACGTACATACGTATATGTATACATCTCTATTTCGCGCGCAGTCAACACTTTAAAACAGTTTTACCGACGATCTTGATCTACCGCAACGTAACAGAGATCATATATACATATACAACGATACAAAGTGGAGCCTCCAGCTGATTGTTAGATATAGTATAGAGAATCAAGAGACGTCAAGTGTCAGTGTCGTTTATTAATTAATTAATTAATTAATTTATCTATTTATTTATTTATTCTTCATTATTATTCATTATAAAAAATATATTCTACTACGCGATTATTTGACATAATAATATAAAGTGTTCTGTTTTTTTTTTTTTTTTTTAAATTTTTTTTTTTTTTCCGTTTTTTGTTTTAAATCAAGTGAATTATACCGCAGACAGTGTAAACCAACGGTTTACCATATCTTATAGGTAGTTTAATCCCCCGTTTATTATCTACACATATACATTACACCACGTGTCTTTCTCCTTTTTTTTTTTCTTTTTTCGTTTTATTGACTGATTTTTTATTTATTTTTTTTGTATTATTATCTTTATACACATGGAATTAACACGTGGTTTTTGTTTATGATAGTAGATATACATACACACACATATATATTAATATATATACAAACGTTATTGATACATACTATATTATATTTATATTATTAAATGTGATTAAAGGGGTTGAAAAAAAAAAACACAGAAAGATATTTGAATTGAATAGAAAATAAATAAATAAATAAAAGAAAGAGAGAAAGAGAATAAGAAGATAAATCGCTCTAGGATTTCAATCTGACAGACGTCGTGTGTACGTTTGCTTGCTGCAGTTATGACGGAAGAAAGGCTCGACGTTAGTGTAAGTTGATGAATATATTGAATATCTTCAACTATATATATTTTTTTTTGTACAATTATTATTATTATAATTATCATTATTTTTTATACTATCACGCACGTTTCTGTACAGTCGGATTATTTATGTGATTTCTGGATTTCTGGAAATTTTTCATAATCATGGGGTTATTTCCCCCTGATGCCAATATATACTGCAACTCTCTACAAATATGTAATATTCAAATTACAGTCATATCTCACAGCAATAATAATTTATTAAATAAACTAGATACTTAGATTATTCAAAGCTGATATAAAATCACGATGAATAGAAAAAATAGAAAAAAATAAAAACACCGATCATTTGAATCATGTCTGCAATCCGGTGAATATAGAGATAGAAAAAAAAAAAAAAAAAACTAAAGAAAAAGAAACAGAAACAGAAAAGAAGAATATGCCGGAAATACAGGACGATATTTATCCTCTCCGGTGATTTTATATGCCTACAAGAGTTGCTACCGTAGTAGTAGTAGTAGGCTTTTATAGATATAAATATAGTTGGTATAACTCTACCAGCTATAGCTTATGGCGAGATGTGTTTTTTTTCTCTGCCAAATTGGCTCCCTTAACTTTAACCCTGTTCGTGAGTAATCAAATATAGTTATATACTATGCTTCCCGAAACTTGCTTCCTAGTTCTTCTCTTCTGAAATCCTTTGGGAAATGCATATATATAGTCGTCATTTTTCTATTTATTTATTTATTAAATTTCGTTCATTTTTTTTGTTGGTTTTCTTCTGATTTCTTCTTTTCTATTTGGGGAAAGTAGTGAAAGGGATTTTTGTCGAACCTTCAGCGAGGTCGTACGTACTACTGTATATAGGTAGGTTAGCAAGGGAGGGATCGAAATCCTATATCAAATGCGAAATTCGATAAAAATTCGACCCTTGGAATCCCTCGGATTCTTTGGCACGCGAATCGCTCGTTATTTACGTCTCTTTTTTCCACCCTCTATCTAGCCTTTACCCATTTTATCTACATCCTTTACTTAAGAGAATAACTATACAGAAAAAAAAAGAAAAATACTTTTATATGTATATAAGTAATATATATATATTAAGGAATTGGATTCTTATATATAGTTTAAATCTATAATCTAAAAATATTACTTTTCTTTAATTTTTTTTCTTTCTTTCTTTTTCAACTTACAACTAAATACCAATTTTTTTTTTATTCGTTATTATTTCAAATATGGTCGTGGACTAGCTAGGTGTACAACTTTGCATACGACTCTTATGAATAACAAATTGCTTTGAAACGAACAGAAACAAACTCTCTCCCAACCTCGAACCAACTCAGGGTGTATTAAATTTTGATACGTTAGCTGCTGCTGCTGCTACTATTGCTGCCTTGTCGTCGCGTTCGAAATATATTGACGAGTATAGAAAGTATAGAAAGATTCAGATTTTTCGGTGGTAAAACAAGAGAAGGAAAAAAGGGTATTAGCCCCGGAAGTCTACTTAGCCGATTTGAAAAAAAAAAAAACTTTCAAACGAAGAGCACCGGGGATTCAAAATTCCGAAACCAGCCAAAACGAAACCCCGAGATTTGAAATTCGCGCATTTGTTCATTCAGTGTTTAATAACTCTGGCTGTATTGATCGTCTTGAGATTTATTTAATTTTTGGAGAATAAAGAGAGAGAGAGAGAAAGTTCTCAAAATCCTATCAATTATTTATGCCATCACGAAGTTTACGATTGAATTACATAGATAAAAAATGGATTTTCGTAAAGAGAATTTGAATTTTCAGTATTTCAATATTCTCTAAACTTTCAACGTTTATGATCATATATACGAAATCCTTCACATATGTTAAATGAAAAAAATGAAAAATAAAATTTACCGATCCTATATTTTTGATAAGAAAATTTTGAAAATTTAATAACGTTTAAATAAGTACCAGGCTTTTTTTCATTATCCATATAGCTTTATGCTAAATGATATTATGAATTAGCTATCGTTCCCTCGTTCGTTTCACGAGTTTATAATTTCATTTTTTATATCTATATACCCAACGTCACCCATTTCTGTCCTTGAACCTTAAACACTCAACTCCTCCATCATATATAGCTCGTATCTTTAAACGTAAAAGCTAATGATTTTGTAAGCGTACGAGAGAGCGCGTATAGATATAGGTTACGTGTGTATATATACTTACATATGTAGGTACCTAGATATAGAATGTATGTAAATTAAATTTCTACATTTACGCGACCACAGGTGGGGGGATCCCCTTTTCTCCCTATCTCACATCGCTCTCTCAACCCTATATACGAATACCTAAAGGGTGTTAAATATTTCTTTGAATATATTAAGTTCAATTAGAGGGTAGAGTAGAAAAAAAAGAAAGAAAAAAAACTAAATTTATTTAACAAATTTATAACTAATAAGTAAAGAAGAAAAAATTATATCGTTATTACGTATATTTATGAAAAATTTCAATATTCGTCGCTATGGTACCTATACATACTACATGTGTGTATTATATACTATATCAAACGTTTCGTAAAATATAACAACGATAGATACGACACTTGGACGTAGTTTGCCCAAGGCATATACACACACACACATACACATACATAGAGAAATAGAAATACAGTAAATAAAGTATACCATAGAATAAGTCTATTTGCTATGACATCGGGTACACCCTATCGTACCTATAGTATATATATATGTATGTATGTATACGTGTATACGGTAGAGTACAGTGCGGTAGACAGAATGAGGCAATCCTCTCTCATCCACGTATAACAAATAACTGTGAACTCCGTCCTCCTCATTCTACTCTTTATATTAGTATATATATATATGTTATACGTACACACGTACGTGTAGATGTAGGTATGGCCTCTAGAGTGGAATCTAGAGTCTAGCTGCACTTCTACCTACCGCGAATTGAGTTGGCAGAGACTCAAAGTGCATCCAGTAGCGTTTCTGGATTCGGATATACCATACATGTATACCTAAATATGCATATACGTACACACATATACACATACTGACATATATTCATATACGTCGATTTTATATACCACTTGAAAACTCCATGGTTACTATATATGAACGCGTATACGAACATTATATAGGTATACATATCTTTACGTATTTTTGCGATTTTTTTTTTTTATTATTACGCTTGTACGCGGAGGAAAAGATTCGTCTGGCTTATCAACGATCAAAATTTTCACATACCTTTATACATACATATATTATATATATATAATTAAGTATTTATTAGCAAAATTCTTTATTCAATTTTATTATACGGGTATTTTAAATAAATTTTTTGATCTTGCCAGTTTTTTTTTCTTTGCTTTTTGTTTTATATATCATATATAAATATATATATATATATATATATTTATAGAACAAAGGATCTATATACGATATGGGTATCTAAGGAGAAACCTTGTATCAGTGCCGTCAACGAAGAGAAGATTTTTTTCAAGAGGTTTCCTTGATTTTTTTTTTCTTGTTTTTTTTCTTTTCTTGTTTTTTTTTTACTTCGTCCTCTCTTTCTTTCGGTTCTATAAGATATATATACGAGGTTACACAGCACAAGGCACGAGATATTTATAAAAATGTATAAGAAAAAAAAATAAATGAAAGTAAAAGGAAAAAGAAAAGACTTCTTATAATTGAAGACAAGATACGAAGAATTATTATAAGAATTCGTCAAATAGTAGTTTTTTTTTTTTTTTTTTTTTCAATTTTGTTTTATTCCACGATCGCTTCTATTATTTCTATGGAAAAATTTGAAATTACAAAATTCATTATTTAGAATGAGAAGAAAAATAAAAAATAGGGAAAATAGAAAAATAGAAAACTCTAAAATGCAATTTATTTTATATTTTATATTTTATTTTGGTTACCTATGTAGATCCTAATATATATGTCATATCTACATATAATATGGATGTGATATAAATTTATATCGTGTACTACCAATGTGTATAGCTGCCTTGTGCAGAGATTCGCACCATGCCTGATGCAGTAGTAATGCAGCAGCAGCAGCAGCAGTAGTAGTAGTAAAGCGCGAAGTCTGCTTGCTGCAGCAGAAGTGACGATCGCTCGTTAGGAGTAGAAAACCGGAAATACCTCTTTGCTAGAGTACGTTATACGTCGTCAGAGACAATGGGACAGCTTGACGAAGAGAATAGAATAGAATAGAATAGAATAGAATAGAATAGAATAGAAGGTGTGAGAGCAAGGCGCGAAGGGAATAGGAATAGGAAAAGGTAAAGGAAAAGGAAAAGGAAAAGGAAGAGGAAGAAAATTGAGGTGAATTGAAGAGAAGGGAAAGTAAAGCCAAGGGAGAAAGAGAAAGATATAGGAAAATAGAAAAATAGAAAAATAGAAAAAGGGATCTCGTCGAGTAAAACGGGTCAAGTGGAAAATCATTACTATAACCACCACTGCGAGTAATCGTTCAACTTTTAACCTGTGAGGTACTCTCTTTCTCTACTCTACACGTTTATGTGTATATCTATGTATATCTACATCTACTTCAATCGTTCTTCTTCTTCTTCTTCTTCATCGTTTTCACTTATTTTTTTTTTTCACCGACTTTTTTATATACTAATAACGCGAATTATATACGGTACGCATATTCACCCACACAGATATATAGAAAAGATAGGAAAGAGCGGAAAATTTTTAAAGAGAAAAGTAAAAGGGATAGGGTATAAGGTAAAGGTAAAGGTAAAGGTATGGTAGCCACAAAAGGAGGAAACAGGAAAAGGGGATGGTGGGACTCGCTCTGAGAGTTAGAATATTACATTACCTAGCCACTCTTCTTTACATACTATACATATATGCCTCTCAGGGTTAACCGCACAAGGGTGTCTAGTGCCATTGCTCCCCCATACTTCATATCGTCATTTTTACCACTTTTCATTGTTTCTTTTCTTTTTTTTTTTTTGTTAGATTAATTACACGCGTTGAATATAAGCCCGAAAATCATATGGGTTAGGTTTTGTATTTTATATACTTTGTTTTGTATCTATATGGTCATTGAATATCCCACGAATATTAATGAACGAAAGTGTCGTCGTTTATTGCTATATAGACCCATGAATTTATTAATAAATTAATTAATGAATAAATTTGTTGTGTAATTGGTAGTTAGGAAAATATCTAATCCATGTAGATTAGGGCATGGGATGGGTAAAGGTATTATATAACGTTGTATGTATATATAAACTCGTTGCCTGTATCTATAGAGATATAAAGTAGGCATATATCTATATATATATATATATATACGCGGTGTGGTTTATATGGTGCGAAATTTGACGCAAGCTTTTGCTTTTGCACATAACGTGTCCCCGGGATCCGGGTAGGTAGACTTTGGTAGAAAAGGTACGGTCTAACGCTAAGTCGTCGTCGTCGTCGTCGTCGTCGTCGTCGTCGTCCCCCCAAAAACCCAGATCCCGCTTAGACCTCCTGGACTACTACGACCACCCTTATGGGTCTCCAGGGCTTAGGACGTCCATCGCCTGCGCAAAGATTAGCTTTGGCGATATATCCTGTGTCAGGATTCACCACGGGGACGAACAAGTATAGGATGTTGGTAACTTTATGTATATAATATATATATAGGGACAACACGCACCTGATGGTTACAAAAAATAAAACGCGTTATCCTTATTTTTTTTTTTCCTGTTCTTTTCTTTCGTGAAATTTGTGAAAAAAATTTACTCATTGCTAATTTCAAACTATTTCCTATTTGAATATTAACAGATTCACAATTTTCAGAAAGGGTATTTTACCCGGAAGTTTATATAGCTGATTTGAAACTTTTAAACTAAGAGAACAACGGTGATAAGAAATTCCGAAAGTTGAAAATCCGAAAGACCGAAACTTCGAAACTTGAAATTCGCCTATGTGTTCATTTACTCTTTTAATATACATTGTTCTGAGAAATTGACATATATTTTCAAATTTTTGAACTTTCAGAGTTGAATAAAATACTTTTCGAAATTTCAATCTTCTAAAATTAAACGTTTTTCGGAAAATACTAAATCAAATAATTAAGAATTATAACTAAAATCTGAACGATGACAAAATTGCGCGAAAATTATTACAGAAATTGCGGTAAGGTACGATACGAAAATCTGAAATTTAAAAAAAGGAAAAAGAAAGAAAATAAAATAATATTCAAAGTTTGTTCCGCAACGAGTAGAGAGCGAAGGATGAGAGAGAGAGACAAAAATGTGTTTAAAAATTTTCGACTAATTAAATTCTTACTTAATTTTACTTCCTCTGCCACAATCTTAATTCTTAATACTTTCGTTCACTTTATATATATATATATATACCTTCTTGTTCTTTTTTTTTTTTCCTTCGTCTTCTTCTTCTTCTTCTTCTTCTTCTTCTTCTTCTAATATAATACCTATATAGATAGATTATAAGCAGCGAGGTAATTTTCATTTGCAAAAGTAATTTGGGTATTATTTTACTTTTTTCTTCTTGAAATTTTTTTTCTCATCTTTTCATTTTTATTTTTCTTTTTTTTTTCTCTCTTCGGTAGGGTGGTAGATATTACATTATATATATATATATATATATATATATATAGGTGTAGGTATAGGTATAGGTATAGGTATAGGTATAGAGTAGTATATATAAGTATAATACCTATACCGAGCTAAGAACGTAGAGATTTATTAAAATAAAGAAACCTAATTCACGACGTTGCTATACCTGCTATACTCAAGGCTTCCTATTATATAGCAATCAAATTACCTTTTGGTAATAACTTCGGGGATTTGCCCTCGGTAATAGAAGTATTTCACTAAGATTTCCCCCCGGTCTTGAGGAGAGATATCTCTCACGAGTGATGTGAGTGAAAGAGGAGTAAAATGGGGGCAAAGTGGGGTACAAGGGTTCAGTTCAGTTCAGTTCAGTTGAGTTGGGTTCAACTTCTGATTCTTTTCTCTCTTTCTCTCTCTCTCTTTCTCTCTTCTATTCTATTCTCTTCTCTTAGTACAAGACAATACGAGAGAAAAAAAAGTTAAAAGTTTATCTATATATATATACGCATTTACCTATATAGGTAGATATTATTATACTCTGTATCTTGAGAAGCCAATAAATCTTCGTACACCCACGCACGAACGTACTGTATACAGTATAAGTAAGAAATATTCGATACGTCTTGAAATTTGATGAAAATTTTCTACCGAAAAAATAAAATTCATAACACGTCTAGCCTATATAATACTATAGTGGGAATCTTTTTCTTCTTGTTCCCTTCTCTTTTTTTACTTTATTTATCGTTTTTTTTTCTCTTCTTCCCAACGATGTCCGCATAGAAATGCAAAAATGAAATAAAAAATATGTCAATTAAATAATTATTCTTTTCTTATTCTTCTCGTTTTTTTTTTTTCATTTTTCTTTATTTCCTTCTTTTCTTTGTACACAATTTGTTATTTTTAAGAAATTTCTAAAGTCGAAGTACACCGTTATATATATTGGTGGTTCTTATAACTACGGGTGCAGTACAGACCATAAATATATAGTTTCACTCTTGCCTCTCTGGTATAAGCGGGTTTCGACTTCTAAAGCTCCTGTAATTGCGGCTCGCTTCGGCATATACGAGAAATTCTTTAGCTTCGCGAGGATAAAATAAAATAAAATAAAATAATATAAGTATAACACAGAATAAAACTAGTAGCTGTAAAATTGCTACAGTAGTGTGGAAGCGTGGCGTTATGAAATACACGGAGTCACGATTACATTAAATGTGTAATATATATTATTATTATTATTATTGTTTTTGTTATGGTTGTTATTTTTATTGATATTTCGCTTATAGTTGATAAACCGAGAGATTTCATTATTACGTGATATAAAATCGATTTTAAGGATCGTCACGAGGCGTAACCCCGCGAGGCCGATCAGAAAGTCTGTATACAGCTGTTAATACATTATGGTCGATGAGAAACGCGACCTTCAAATGACGCGGATTTAATGAGAATCGAATTGTTGCAAAGGTGTGTTTGCAACCTTGTTCCAAATCGTAACCGGATTTTATTTATTTAATTTTTTTTTTCAACAAGCCCGCAAAGAAAATTTCTCTTCTTACATTATTCCAATATATTATGTATAATATATGTAGAGAAATTATAAAGAGAAGAAAATAATTAATAATATTCACAATTTTATTAGAATTTGAAAAATTTTACTCGCATCTCTATTATTATAATGATAATAATGAAAAGAAGAAGAGAATTGGGTGAATTTTAATACGAAACTTTGTACTATTTTCCTTACACTCTCTATATCTATAGAAATCAACCCTTATTCTCCACGTGCTAGCCTGACATATCACATAACACGTGATGATGGGTGTGCGTGACACGTGAGTTGAATCGTTCAGTTTTGCGGACTTCCGGAAAAGGAGATGAAAAGCGAGCGAAAGAGAGAAGAAGAATAGCAAAGGTTCTACGACTTGTGATTTTTCATTAGCCTCCAATCAAACCGTCTTTCTCTCTCTTTCTCTCTTTCTCTCTTTCTCTTAGAGAGATTCTCGACAAATTTCACCCATCGCTCACCCCTATACATTCACTAATTGATTAATTATTATTATTATTATTATTATTATTATAATCAATCAACATTGAAATTCTCTTCCATCTCTCTCTCTCTCTCTCTTTTTTATATACATATACAGAAATTAATTGATTATCGATCAGAGAAATAGAGTGCAAAAATGATAATGACAATATGAAAAGAGAAAAAAAAATAATAAAGAACAAAAGGAAATGAAATCTTGAACTCTGGAAGATTGACGAGGGAGGGATAGGTGCAGTTGGTGCAGATAGATGCAGCAGCAGGGTTTTCGATCTAAAAACTATATATATATATAAAGATAGATAGAGGTATACATAAATGGCTATATATAACAGCTGACTTTCTTTTTCCGTATTGCCATTAATCACTTGTCCGAATCGTTATTGGCTTGCCATGGTCACGTTTCACCCTGGAGCGGGACGTGCACGGTGTAACGGACTGCCCTAACCCCTGCTATGTCCTCTCTATACCATTCACCCTTTACACCCCTCGACGATTGACGTCTCAGGAAATTGGACTTTGTTTTTAGAAGATCGAATTTAAAAGACTACGCTCTCTCGTTTCCTCGTGTATGGGACTTTGATCCGTTACGTTACCTTGCTTCGTGTCTTGGATACATTTTCGCCAATTTTAAAAGTATAATATCGATTTATATATTTTTTTTTTTGTTGAATTTGCTCTGAAATAATATGATTATTTATTATATACATATGCAGGGTGATGAATAGTTGGGTTATCCAACATTCGGTGGTTTAGTAGATTTTAAAGAGAATCAGAGGAAATTTAAAGGGTTTTTAAAAGTCCATTCGTCAGTATTATAAGCGTTAAATCCTTCGAAATCTGCACACAGGTATTACACGTAGCGTTACATGGTGTATATATACTATATATATATATATATATATATATATAAAAGTCATCGTCCGATTATCGCCCAGTGTATAAAAAAAGAAATGAAAAAAAATATAACAAAATGAAAAAATGAAAAGAGAAAAACGTTAAGAGAAAAGAATTATTTTAAAACCATCATCAACCGAGATTATTGCGGTCGCTTTTTCAGCAAGTTAAAAATATTATATTATATTTATGTACCTGTGATATATGTATATGTATAGGTATATAGGTATATAGTCACAAAGGGGATTTTGTGGATAAAATAATAACAATAATAATAATAATAATAATAATGAAAATGAAGTAAAATAAAATAAAATAAAATAAAATAAAATAAAACAGAATGAAAAGTAAAAGTAAAAGTAAAAATAAAAATAAAAATAAATATAAAAATAAAAGTAAAGGAAAACCCAAATGTTTTTCAATCGTCGAATTTCACCACGGATAATTTTCCAACCCCAATATACATAGAGAGACCGATTCAATACAATTTAACTTCTCTTTTAAACCCTTTTATACGATCTCTCTCTTAACCCCTGTATTTATTTTTTTTTCGTTTTATTTTTTCGTTTTTCGTATTGAAATTTACAGCCTTTTGCGTTTATTACATTGATTTATTTCAGTTTCTATTCTTTTTTATTCAATATATTATGAATCAATCGACTAATTATTATTATTATTATTATTTTTTAAATTTATATTATATTTAATTACATTTACATTCTTTGTTCTTCTTCATCTTCATCTTCATCATAATCATCATCATCTTCTTCTTTCTTCTTCTTCTTCCGTTCTAATACCCTTCTGAGGGGGTAGGGGCTCAACTTCGCCGTTAATCTTCGCCAACCCGTAATCTATGTTACGTTAATGGTCGCCAGTCATCTGGCAATAATCCTTCGATAATCCCGAACACGTAGCGCGTGGCCTACTGTAATTTATCAGGCCCCCAGTTGCCCTAATAACGTGACCATCCACGTATTGCCAACGGGTGTTATCGTTAGTATACATACATATATATATATATATACTCAACCGTGCCCCAGAATATAAAGACTTACTCTTCAATTTAAAAAATAAAAAAGAAAAAAAAAAACTATATTTCTCTTTTTTTTTTCTACTTTTTTTCTTTTTTTTTTAATCCTTATATATATAAATCTAGTCCAGGATACGCCAGCTGTATAAGTATACCTGGGAAAGAAATAATAAGAATAAGAATTTCAAAGTTGCAGCAACAAAGGAAAAACCGAGCTCGTTATAAACCCGGTGACCGAAATATTCCTTTCGAAATATTACGCGCCTACAAATTATACCAAAATTAGACAAGTTAATGCTTTTAAAAAAGGAAGAAACTCTTACTCTTATTACATTATACTTCCTCTACTACTCTGGACCAAACGTTATATATATATATAGCCTCGATTTATCATTTCCTTGTTCTATAACTTTTATACTACACAATATACTATATATACTGTATTGTTACACAACTATAACTATATATATACCGTATTGTATATTACTGCACCTGCTCTAAACCCCAAGGATTAATAATAATAATTACGTTTTCGGAAATGATGAACGATTATTAATTATACGTATATGTAGTAGTATAACAACTATACACATAAACATCCCAAAAGATCCCCAATTATTTCATAAATATAAAAATAAAAGAAAACATTGAATTATCGATATACTGATAATTAAAATAGTTGTTAAACTATGTATAAATTCATTGATCTGGTACTATGCTTTATCAACATTTTTATTTTACTGATCTACAACTTATTGCACCGAGTCGTCTTCTATACATACGTTTAACTACTAACAGCCTTTTTTTTTTTTTTCCTTTTTTCTTTTTTCTCTTTTCTTTCGCGTTCAAATTTTGCGAACTATGGATCTATAGCGATTTATATGTATATATATATATATATATATATGGGGAAGAGGAGCTGCTGCGGATAGGTGCTACCGACCCTCGTTCACGTCCTCGCGTCGTTAACGTTAGATTAATTGGGTGAAAGTATCTTTTGATTAGCACAGAGAACTGCTACTATAACTACCAAACTTGCTGAATGATCGATTCGAAACTTTTTCATTAGGTATTATATAAAAAGTCGAGAATTTTGGTGAGCAAAAGCCACAACATAAAAAATGAAAAATAAAAAAAAAACATACAAATACAATTTTGATTTTAATTGGTCTTTTTTCTCAATTTGATTTTAATTTTTTTGTTCTTTCATCCTGTGTAATCGTACATAAGTAATCGGAGGGGGGGGAATGAGGGAGTCTTGTCGAAAGCAAAGATACCGAATGGATGAGAAAAAGGCTTTTGCTATAAGGGTATACCTCTTCGAACAGTATAGAATAGGGTAAGATAAAGCGAGGGAAATCTAAAGGTGGTTTCTACCAGGGAGGGAGGGAGGGTGGTTTCAGATGGTAGGAGACTAGTGGCGAATGGGATATATAGGCTTTGGATATATATATATATATATATCAGGAGGGATGTGGAAAGAGGAAATGAGGAGGGGGGGAGGGGGAGAAGAAAAAAAAAAAAGAGTAGAAAAAGAATAAAAAGAAAGGTAATTCCCTATTCCTACAAGATCATTATTCTCCATCAAGTTTTTCCACAGTTTAGCTGTACCCCACTAACCCAGCTAAGTCCTCTTGGATGAGTCCGCCGCAGCATCCCAGATCTCCTCTTCTTCTCTTTGACGTAATATTGATTGCTTTACGTTCCCTTTACCCTATTTCACTCTCTCTCTCTTTCTCTTTCACCTTTTCTCTCACTTAGAATCATTTATTCCCCGTAACTAACTTCTTTTTTTTTTTTTTGGGTTTTTGATTTTTTGTTTTTTTTTAACACAGTGTTAATGATTGGATAGGTTAAATCCGGGAATGTATATATATATGTATATATATTTCTTTCGGTGCTACGATTATATATATATAGGGTATATCAGGGTATATCTACATCGACGAAAACCTTAAGCCTCTTAAAGTCTCAAGAGCTTCTTCCACAGCAGCGCTTCATCGCGTCTCTACACAAACGACAAAACTTGACAAGATTTACTCCGAATACTGGAGTGCCTATACATAATACATTCGGGTATATATATATTATACTATATAAGATATATATTTCTGGCAAGAAATACAGATATAAAATATTAGGCGCAAATGTACATATCGTACTTGCATATATTTATATTTATATACATGTATATACATATATGTATGTATATTCACGTGTGTTTAAATTTGGTAACAACTTCCGGTCGGTTAGAGAGAAATATACCCGGGTATCTATATCCTTGAGCCTCAATCCTCCGCGAACGTCCCTGTGGGTTTTCTGGTTAGCCACAATCTCCACGAGTCTCTCTATTCGCTCTTCTACTCAATCTGCTTCCTCTTCCTGTTCCTAGATTCGTCTTTCATCATTCTCTTTCTCTCTCTCTTATCATCGACATTGCAAAAGCAAGCCTTAAAGGCCAAAGGCAAAACCGCGAACCTCTCTCACTAACAGACACCGCGCACCAGTTTTCGCTAACGAGCCGCTATAAGTTACAGCGAAGTTAACTTTCATACGTATAAACCGCGACTAAACAAGACACTTGGTTAGTTAGTTAGTTAGTTAGTTAGTTAGTTAGTCAAATTCTTTTTTTTTTTTTTTTCTTATTCAAACTTTATAATGTCTCGAGAAAGAAAAAGAAAAAAATATATATAAAATCAAAATTCAAGTATACTATAATAATATGTGTGACTATAAAAATTCGTGTTTTTTATTTCTTTCTCCAAATAAAATATTTTATTCTTGAATATACTATATACGTTCTATAGAGAGAGAGAGAGAGAGAAAATGAAGCAAAAAGGAAGAGTACCCACCAAACGTTATTAGGGCGTCGTTTTTTTTTTTTCTTCGCACTATTCATTTTCCGTTTTTTTTTTTTTTTTTTAAATAAATTACCGGCTTGGTAGTTAACGCGATATATATATATATATAGTACAACAGCCATAACGGATGGCCATGTTTTAACACGAAATTATGTCTGTACCTAACTACCTACCTACTTAAAAGCGGAGATTGCGGTGCAGGTTGTACGAGACTGAAAACGGAAGTGACGTTACGCCGGAAATTAATATCGCGGTAAATATAACAACGAGAAAAAGAAAAAAAAAAGTAGTATAGTATGATGTAAGGTGATCACCTGTGTCTTATCGATTCTCTAATAATAATAATAATAATAATTAAATAATCGTTCTTTATTGGTAAATTTTATAATTATAATTAACATTTTTATACATAGAAAAAAAAAACTAGAATCTGCAGAGAGATAAATAAACTGCAGGTATATATGTATGCATGTACATGTTACCTAGTAGCATAGTAACTTTTACCTATAACCTCCTACACGACTGGCAAACGGGGGTTAAAACTTTAGAATGTAAATAACCTGAATCTCTCTCACGTAGGGTACTTTAGCGTTGTGATTTTATCACCAAATTTAGGTGTCACCTGTGATAAAACTCCAGGATTCAAGCTAGTGTAGTAGGTTGAGTCTCTGGTATATATATATATATATAAATTTATATATATGCATCTGAGTGTGTGTGTATATAGTATAGGTACGTATATTATACGTAACGGTTAGGTAAACGCGTTTTAAACATACATATATATATGTGAATATTCTAATAATATATATATGAATATAATTTTTGACAAATTATATCTACGTAATAGGTAATTGAGAATTTTTAATTAGATTTTGGTGGATTCGTTTATTCAGATACATATTACTAAAAGAAAAAAAAAAAAAAAAAAAGTCTATAGGATTTTTCGGTCTTCAGGAATCCGGACTTGAAATTTTTTATTTTATTTTATTTTTTGAAAATTCTAAATCGTTTCAAACGTATTTGAAATTTTTTACTTTTCGGATATGGATAGACGTGCGTGTCTCCTCAATCATCGTACCATGTATTGAATATGTGTATATAGTATACAGCTACCAGAGTAAACGTCCTTAATTTACATAAGTACATATATATATATATATGTATATGTATTTCCGCTTCTTTACTTCATTTTGCGAAAAAATATGTATATGTGAATATGCTAACTTTATGTAAAGGGGGGGGGCCAACACCCCATGTCGGGGAAAATTTTCCTTCATTGTGTATTATGCATAAAGGTGTACTTACACGCAACACCTGCGACAAGGCTTACGCAAAAGCGTATATATACCATAGCTACAAGGGGACGACGAATTTTACTCTCTTCTTCTTCTCGTCTCGTCTTGTCTCGTCTCGTCTCTTCTATTCTATGCCATTCCTTTCCATTCCATTCCATTCTATTTTATTCTATTCTATAGCGTTTCTTCCGACCCCTGGTAACACCCACGCACACCCTATTACTTCGCTTTGCGTAAAGTGCGCGCTATACGACGTCTTATATAACGTGTTTATACTATATAGTCTCATTTTTCTTTTTCTTTTTCTTTTTTCTTTTTCCCTCTTTTCTTCACACTTTTTTTTTTTCTTAATATTTCTTTCATTTCTGAAACACCTGCACACCAGGAGTAGATAGATAGATAGATTTGTCTTCACGATTTAAGAAGCAACGGCCGAAAGACAATCAACTTGTTCCTGTTTCCTAATATCTTTTTTTTTTTTCATCTCACCACATTTATAAACCTCTATATAGCTATAGGTATAGTTACCTAGATATTATACGTGATCTTTTATTATAACCTACCGTGTAAAATTTTCTTCTCTCTCTCTCTCTCTCCCTCTCTCTCATTCTCTTTGGTTCGTCGTGCAGAAATTTAAGTGGCAAACTTTGCCGTTTATTAGTTGGCCACCATATAGTTAGTTCACATAACTATAATTTATTGTACTAGTTCTAACTTCAAGAGGTTTTCATCTCGTTCTTTCGTTTTTTTTTATTTTTTTCCTTATTTTTCCTATTTTCCAACTCTTATATAGGTTGCAATACACTAAAATCTGTTCATCGTTAATTTGTGATAGAGCAGTACCTATACATATTTATTTTATAAATATATATATATATTTTTAAACGTCATTTTTCTGTCTACCTTGATCTTTTTTTAATTTTCTTTCACGTTTTTTTTTTCTTTTTTCTGTTCTTTTTGTTTTTTCTTTTCTATCATGTCTTTTCGCACAGTCATTTAGCCCTTGGATGAACACTGAACGTAATTCGAAAGAGATTTCTTCCTTCCTTTCTTCCTTCCTTCATCTTTATCTATATACCTCCTTTACTTTCTATTCGGTGAATCTGAAATTCGTTTAAACTTCGAAGAATCTTTTGATCTTTCATCGTAATTATTTCTCAAGATTATATAAAAAATGGAAAAATATAATTTATAAATATACCTATATATATACACTATGTCAATCAAAATAAAGGCTTAGATTTTGTGAAATCATTTTTTTTTTTATTCTTCATCTTACATTTTCTCAAAAAAAAAATTTCAAATCATTTTTGTCTCATTTTATAACCGATTATTATAATTTTCTTTTCTATAATATATAATATATATTATATACTTGCACTTACAACCACCTACGTTTAGAGAAATTTATCTAAGTTATTTGCGTGACCGCGACGAGTACCTATATATTCAGTACATACTATATATACAGGGGCGGATTTAGGGGTAGGCAGAGTAGGCCGCGGCCTAGAGCGGCAGATTTTTTGGGGCGGCAAATTTCCATTTTTTTTTTTTTTTTTTCCCTCAAGCTTACGATTCATGTAGGCATTGCATTTTCATGAAGATGATAGGATTATTTCTGATAAACGGTCACAAAACAACACGAGATGTGAGTTTCATACGATGTCTTCCATTTACAGCTATATCACATGAAAAGTTTCGTTGCTTCGCTTTTTTTTTAGGAAGCGCGAAATATAGCGCAAAGCAGATGTGCTATCAATTCCTCATTTACAGAACAGAAGCATGGATCATCATTATTATGCAAAAAATTGATGTATTTATAGTAAGTATCGCTTGAAACATTTTCTGAGTGTACCAAGTGGTTCATTAATAGGTGACAATAAGATAAATCATGTGTATGTGCATACACACATAATTGAGGGTTGATAATTAGAAGAATTACTGTGCTGCCAATAAAAGAAACGCTGAAAAAAATACGAATGATGATCTGTGAAACAGGTATATTTAAATTCTAGAGAAGTAATTATTCCATTTTCATGCACAAACTTGCTTAAAGTTTGAGAAATAGAATCTCGAGGTTGTAATTGGAAAAAATAAAATACTGCAAAATGTACTACTTGGTAATGATTTCCTCTCAAAAATAGGGCGGCAAAATTTGTTCGGCCTACGGCGGCAGAATTGTTTAATCCGCCCCTGTATATATATGGTGCAACCCGCGGTTCTCGCGGTTCTTGAAGTTATGGCGGAACGTGGTCAGAGAAAAAGCTTTTATAGCCGCATACATAGAGTATATATATATATATATATATATATATATATATATATATATATAGGTACGACGACGAAGCATTTGCACTGTGCAGGCAAGGCACGATATTATTGTATCCATCGGCTTCAAATTGACCGAATAAAAATATAGAATTTTCTTTTTCATTATTATTATTATTATTTTTTTGTCTATTATTCAGTCACTTTTCACACACTTAATATTTCATACCGCACTTACCTACTTTATAGCAATGAATGGAAATGGAAAAATCATCGAAAAACATAATATACGTATATTTAAATAAAAAGACAAAAAGTCACAAATTTAATTTCAATGTTTTATTCATTCATTCATTTATATATATATATATATTTTTTTGTTTTTCGTTTTTACCCACTTTGCGGTTCCTATAGAATTATATTCATATAATATTACAAAACTTTGACTCTATATATATATATAATAGGTATACATACACATATATGAAAAGTTTATTTGAAATAATAATTAATATTGCCTCTGGCTAAAATAACTGTGCAAATAAATGTTCGTGATTTTAATATTTTCCGTTCTCTTTATCGGAATAGCTTATATATAGCTAAACCAGCTGAACTAGACACGTGTATTTTTCAAATCTATTTTATTATTATTATTATTATATATATATTTTTTATTCCCCCCCATTACATACGTATACTTACGGTGTTAGTTAGTATAAATCAATACTTCACCCCCGATCAACCCTATATGGATACATTTACCAGGAAGTGATACTAAATACTTAAGTTCCACTTGCCCCGCTATACAGGATACAGTCTGCAGAGCTGTGTAACAAATATATACTATTAGGGAGGGATGAGTACGACGTTTTCACACCTGGTATATTTCGTGGAAGACTCTCCTCGCCCACGACGGGAAGACCCTTATCCCCCTCGTAGTCCTTTGTCGTCAGTCAACTGACAGGATGAGAATTTTTCACGTATATACACGTACACTACTAGGGGGTGCTTCTTCATTTGATCATTTTCCAATTTCTATGTTCCTTCCTGGACCAGGAAGTCACCAAATATATATGAAAAAATAAAAATAAATTTTTTTTTTTTTTTTTTTGTCAAAACCCCAGGTTTCTATCTCAATTCTAAGTGTACCGTCTCACAAAGCTTTGGAATTTTCTCATTTTTATAAAACACGATTTTTGCAGTGTAGCTTTTTTTTTTTTCTTTTTCTTCTTTCTTTTTCTTTGTATATATTTAGAGACGTTCTTCTGGCTACATGAGTGCATTGAAATACGAATATGACCAAATTAGGGACCTATATAGAATACATATATATATAACCGAGTTCAATCTCAAGGTGTCATCCTTCTTTATCGTGAAAATCTTCAACCTCAAAAAGAAAAAGAAAAAAAAATCGAGAGAATATCTGTCTATTTCTTTGTGTGGGTGTTTTGTTTTTTTTTTTGTTACGCGGAAAGACACGATGATGTATAAATCTTTATATTATATACCTCATCCTCCCATATTCTCTCGCGGTTGTATAAAGCGAATGCTGCAAATGAATGCCGTGTAGATATACACGAAGATATTCTCGGTAGTCAAAGGAAGAATTTTCACGCTTCGTTACTATACACATAACTATAAACAAGGTTCTTTCTTTTATATATATATATATATATATTTTTTTTTGTTATATAATGAGCAGAAGCATTTTACAATCATAGTATCTGTTACACAACGTTTCGCACTTCGTAGTCAACTAATTATTAAATTTTTCTTTTTTTTTTTTTCGCTTCTCTTCACACTTATTATAATAATAATAATAATAAATTAATGACAAATATTAACCGTGTATGACAAAGATGATGAAGTAAAAAAAAAAAAATTGTGATAAATTTTTCTGAAATGTATCGTAATGTGAAATTTTTTTTTTTTTGATATACCTATCGTGAAAATTGTGTCTTGGTGTTTTTGGTACAGGTGTTAGAAATATGTATATCTTACATATATTATATACCTATACCTATGTATAGTTATAGGAAAGAGGTAGTAGAGGGAATTGGACCCCAGACAGGGGTAGTATAGGATGTGGGGGAGAGTTTTCTTCCTAACAACAATCTCTTTTAGCGTATAAAACTTTTCCCAGCCTTCTTTCTCTCGTAGCCTCTTTTTCTTTCTTTCTTTCTTTCTTTCTTATACTACTATGCTTGTAACTCGACCATGTAATCCTTGAGTAAAGCCGTGAAACGCGTTCGAAAAATCCGGGAAAAAACTTGAAAAACTCTTATCCGAACCTCACCTCACTCAATATACTGAACCTCGTGTCGTTCAACCTTTTCTATTATTCTCTATATATACATCTTTCTTATTTTAAACGATCATACCTCCCTCAAAACTTTTATCGTATATACTTACGGTAATAGCTGGTAGTATTTTACTATATAATAATATAACTGGCAATAGGACTACCTACCTACCTTCCTTCTTCCTTTTCCTTAAAAGAAAAAAAAAAGAAAAAATTAATATAGCACACGATTCTCACGCTATATACCATTTATGATTTTTTTTTTTTTCATTTTTCACTTAAGAGAAGATTAATCTTACTTAATATTCGAAAAGACGAACGGAATGATATAAAAATCTGGAAAAATTAGAGATTGTTTTTTTTTTTTTTCTTCTTTACCCCATATAAAAGGACCACACTAAATATATATATATGTATGTATCTATGTATGTATAGCTGTAAAGTTTATTTCGCGGTTTCGAGAGCTTCGGCGGATTGTGTATATATATATATATATATATATATTATATATCTAGGTATAGGTATGCTGCAGGTTTAATACCTGTTGCTAACACTTGAGTCGGTTCTGCATTTTATCCTCAGGGTCTTTTTTTTTCTTTTTTTATACCCTTCCTCTTTCCATCATCATATCGTTTTATTTTCCTCATCTCATCTCATCTCATCTCATCTCATTTCATCTCATCTATTTATCTCGCGTTCGTAGTTTTCCCCGGGTTCAGTTTGGTCCAGAATAATCCGTAGTTCGTACTCTGCAATTCTGGTCTCTACCTCATATCGTCAAACTCAGCTGTGACCAGTGACCAGTTAACGTCTATTACAGGGTGCGAAACTTCGCGATTCTCAAAACGATCACGACGGTGCTGATCACTACTTCTATCTCTACTTCTAAACGATTTAACCCATTTTAACTCTTCTATATATATTCTATGTTATCATAGTAATTTCTAGATAACAGATTGTACGGTACACACCTTCTATCTATCTATCTATCTACTACAACAACCCTTATATATACACTTCTTCCCTGCAGTGAAAACTAGAAATGATCTCAACGCCGCATTGCAGTTGCGCAAACTTTACACTTTAACTTACCTATACTACGTACGTACTGTTACATACATACATATATGTAACAAACTTCTTTGTTTTTTTTTTTTATCATTTACATCATTGAAATAGAATTCAGTTTTCAATGATATTATTATCCATTGAATGTATATTATATACACATCATATACATAGTATATATATATATAATTTGAATTCGGATGATTAATATTCAAAATGAAATTTCATATGTACATAAGAAATATAGCAAATCCTAGCTAGCTATGTACATATTATATATCAAATAGTAATTCGAATCTCATTTTGACGTGACGTAGAATTTCAAATGCAGTTATCATTTCAAATATACCGCTAGGTACGTGTATGTACGTATATATATATACATTCAACTGTATATTCGTATATAACATGTATTGTTCAGGTATATATATATATATATATGTATGGACTCTTCGTCTATCGTCGAGGTTATCGTACGAAAACTTTTAAGAAAATTGAAAATCTCAGAGCTTCACCTTTTTCTATAAGGATATAGGGATATACCTATAGCGGAAGTGTATATACCCTATGCCCTGCCATTCAGGTATAAGTCCACAACACCGTGCTGTAAGGTATATAGAAGAATATAGAACTATATATATACTTCCTATATCGAGAATCGAAACATTTTATCGTTGGATACAGTTGCCTGCATCATTCCTTTGTTGCACTTTCTTGATCATTTCTAGTTTTTTATTTTTTTTTTTTTTTTTTTGGAGTCTCTTCTTTCCCTTTCTTCTTCTTCTTCTTCTTCTTCTTCTTCTTCTTCTTCGAGTTGGGTTATACTGGGTATATATCTAAGGTATAAAAGATTTTGAACTCTCCTCTTTTTCACATTTATAACAATCAAATATTATATATATAAATAAATAGTGGTTAATTTTTGTCACTCTTTGATCTGTGAATATATATAAATATTCATCTATTATATATATATGTGTTCATTGATACAGTTACGAAAATTCGATATATAATTCTGTCATACAGGGAATAACCGAACGTTAATGTTACATGTGTTGGTTACCTACCTACCCACCCACATACACCACACACCACTATTATTGCACCGTAGCTAATAGACTGTAAAATGGCGTACGAGCTGATAGCATTGTTTACTCTAGCCAAAGTAATTTGCTAATTTGAATTAATCGATCTGTCAAATCAGTTATTATTTGTTATTACCCGAACTGCTCCAGTGCTTTATAATCATAGCTTAATACTACTGCTCTGCCCCCTGCACTGCAGTATTAATATATCCATAGCATAGAATAGCTTTTTTTTTCTTTATCTATTTAAAATTTTTTTTTTTCTTCTT
Organism: Tenthredo notha; assembly: GCA_914767705.2. Taxonomy (NCBI): domain Eukaryota; kingdom Metazoa; phylum Arthropoda; class Insecta; order Hymenoptera; family Tenthredinidae; genus Tenthredo; species Tenthredo notha. Next base: position 5,051,126 of record OU611921.1, on the reverse strand, counting down.
CTTTCTTCTCTTCTCGTTCTTTGAGATGTAATAAAAGGAATCACGAAATACTATATTTTAATATTATATGCAACGAAATTGGGAATGTAAAATTTACGAATCGCTATATGATAAAGGTAAATAGATTAAACAAATATCTCGGACTTTATAAATCATCCCCTTGGTATATCTAATACTTATACTAACGCGGGATGAGCCTCTCTCTCTCTTTCTCTCTTTCTCTCAGTGCTCTTACTTATGGTTCTTCGAGTCTTATAAGACTCCGCTCTTTCTTCTTTTTATTTATCTTTTTCTTCACTTCAGATTCCTAAGAAAGAAGACCCCCTACGTATACATAATATATACCAGAATTGAGGCATGATGTTATATGTAGGTATACAATTTTTCGTTATATACAATTTTCGATTACAAAAAACAAAAACGAAAAATCTAGTCCAATTCTTTCCGATTTATATTTATTAATTATATATATATATATATATATATATATTTATTAAGGACAATACGCGTGTACATAATATGTACTAGATATTATTATACTGTGGGGGGGGGAAAATTCAAAGCATATGTACAAGGTACCTATACCTATATCTATATCTACATCGTACGTACTCTTATCTGCTATTATACTGCTTTAGCTCCTGCTCCAGTTCCTGGTGCTTGTCCGTGGTTCTGTAAGGTTATACCTCTATATATATATACACCCGTGTCATATCTGTATAAAGACGACAAGAGGGACTAAGTTCAGCGATCCTTAGAGTAAATCTAACGAGCTTTGAAGAGAAATAGAGAAATTGAGAGAGAGAGAGAGAAGGATAAGAAATTGAGAGGATTAATAAAGTAATAATTACCTCCTACCTAAAAACGAAAAAGACAAAAATTTCTTTTATCAAAGTATAATAAATTAACGAATTAATTTAGGTCTAGATTTGAATTGCGTTCGTTTTTCTTATCTTTAAGAATTTTAATGCCTTTTTGACTCCAACGTTTTTTTTTTTTGGAATAAAATATGTAATTTTCATATTTATAAATCGTGAGAAAATCGTAGTTAATTGTTAATTGTAGATATGAAACTTAGGTGAAAATCCTGGGTATAAAAAACAACTAGTCTGATAATACTGCATCAGTGTATTTGTACCTACTAGTAAATCCTGTAGGATGTAATTGAGTGGGTCGACGACGCCTCTGTCTGGCTGATGTACCGCGGTGCTACGTTTCATTCGAATCGTTACTTCTCCTTGGCCATAACTCGTGCATCTTAAAACCATCAATTGTCTTACTTCCTGAGGAAGAGAGAAAGAGGAGGAAAAAGAAAGAAGAGAACAGGAAAAAGGAAAAGGAAAAGGAAAAGGAAGAGTGGTATAGATTGTTACCTCTACTCTTTTGGCTCTATGACAATCCGCGCGAATATCTCCGTACTAGTTTTTACATAGTTTATTTTCGCATAGGATAAAATTGGCGAGAATTTATCAAGATAGAACAGTTTTCCGTCTAATCGGAAAAGAGAGAAAGAGAAAGAGAGAAAGGGAAAAAAAAAAAAAAAGGAAAATGTTTGAGACTCGTTTCCAAGGATTTCGGTCTGGTTCATTGAAATTTGGAATCTCTTCTGTTGAAATTAGTTACGAGATGAGATATTCTTCGCGGTTTTAAGCGTATATAGCCGCAAGCTGTAGTTGTGTCTACTGTCTATAAAACAGTCATTTCATCTCTGAGCAATAAACCCCGATCGTTGAATATACCTATAATACAGAGGGTAAAGTGTTTTTATTCAAATAGTACCAGATCGCTGAGCCAATAGCTGTGGGCTAGATAGGTATGAGATATATAGATACAGATATATATATATATATATTGTCTAGAGACGTGTATTTCATTTTAAATTGGCGAAAATAGTCGTAAAAAATGTTATAAATCGTAGTCATATTTTGTTGTTAATTTTAAAACGCGATATTTTCTGAAATTAAAAGAAAAAACGAAAAAAATCATAAGTCTATTTCTAATATTCTATACAATGCCTTATATAATATGTAGATGACTATGATGATATATTTTTTCCCTATATACATAATAGATTTTTACGAAATTTGTCACGATTGAAATTGTTTTTTTTTTTTGTTTTTTTGTTTCGCGAATAAATTCGTTAAATATTTCATATATTTTGGAACTCGAAAATAAAAAAAAAAACACTTTGGTACAAGAAAGTATGCATACGATTCGAATACTTTGATTAATCGATTAATAAAATATAAAAAATAAATAAATAAATAAACGCAATGTGATCGTAAGATCGAATATGACATAGTTTTTTTTTATCGATGATAAGCGACTATCAGCGACAGCCTAGTCTTCGATAAATATATATATATATATACATATGTGTGTGTATTATGTACAGCTCTTAGGTATATAGAGATATATATATATCGGAACCTACATCCCATCCACACACGTAGTTCTCGTATCCTCGCGATAGTTGGTGGAGCAATAGGAGAAGATCCCCTTCGAATAATCCTGGCGAAAGGATCTCTATCAGGTTCATTCGTTCGCCCAGTTTCTCCCTATTCCTTCTACTTCGTCAGATAGAAACCAGAGAGAGAGAGAGAAGTTAGAGGGAAGAAGAAGAAGAAGAAGAAGGAGATTGGCGACTCTTTCTATCTCTATCTATCTATCTATCTATCTATCTATCTATCTATCTCTTTTTTTTTCTCTTATTCTACCGATCCTTATGTCAACTTTGGAGTAGCTAATCCTAGTCTGGTATTTCGTTTGGAAAACCGAGCCAAATCTCTCTTCTATTACACAAGTTGGTTAGATTTGTAGATTTTTGGATATGTCAAAGAAATAGAAAAAACGAAAATCCACCCTTTCGTTATTTTTTCAATTCCTTACCTTGTCCTGCTTCTCTTCTTCGTCTTCTTTTTTCTTTCTTTCTTGATTTTATTTTTTTATTTCATTTATGTTCTTAAATTCTTCATCAGGGCTTAAGGGATTCGATGGGACCTACCCTCCTCTACACCCTTTCTTTCTCTCTCTCTCTCTCTCTGTACCCGAAAGTCCTTGTGGCCTTATTATCTCGTTGGGTCAAGGAAGGAAGTAGAATTAGCAAGGACGTCGAGTGGAAGGGTTTTCCACCCTTTCTCTACCTCTCTCTCTTTCTCTTGCTTTCTCGAGTATATTTAGGTATACACCTCTACGCATATAAGGGCTAATCTGTATTTATATATTCACCGCGAATGAGTTTGAAACGTCCTATACCGCTACTACTCATACTATACATAATACATATACATACAGTGATTGTAATTGTTCGTTAACCCGCGACGTGACACCGCGATATATATATATCTACTATATACGAGGATAAAAGCAAGGGATTCTCTCTCTCTCTCTTTTTCTATTTTTTTTTTTTTTTTGTTATTTATTTTTTTCCTCATATATATATATCAAACCTCTACCAAATCAATACGTTTCACCAAGAGTCTCGATTCCCGTTCTACTAGGATAAAAAGAAAAAAAACAAAAACAGTAATAAAAAAAAAAAAAAAAACAACAACCCTCGCTTATAACCCCTTCAACCCTTCTCGAAACACGTTCAAATCCCACGCGATAATACCGATCCCATAACTGCAGTATATTATATAACCTATATATACCTTATACGTAATGCATCAATGGTATGGGTAAATAAATAAATAAATAAATAAATAAATAAATAAGGCAAATTATTATACAAATAAAAATCAATTCAATCGAATGTAGAAGATAATTTATTATTATACATATGAAACCAATTTATTATTTTTTTTTTTGCGTTTTTCTTTTCTGCAAATCTTCGAATCCGATGTCTGCTGCATATCCGTCAATGGTATATAATAATAACCAACCACGTTGTAATTTAATTTATTATTTATCTATATATATATATACGAACCTTGAACTACTTGTTGTATCACAGTTATTTTCGTATGATCTACTATAACTTTTACTATCATTACCTATATTTCACAGCTGATCGTTTATTTCTTTTATTTTTTTATTTCAAATCCCATCGATGTTAAGATTTCCAAATTTTCCCTTAAACGTAAAATTAGATCCTACGAAAAAAAAAACGAAACTTTCCAATTTTCCAATTATATTCAATCTATCTAAAATACGTATACGAACTGCTTTGATATTGATTACTGAATTTTGATTTTACGAAAAAAAGACAAAAACTGATAAACTTGGTGAGAAAATAGTTTCTCTAACTGCATCTAAGAATTGTTTTTTTCTTTTTATTCTCGTTATTTTATATAGGTGACATAAATATGTACGAAATAACGGCCATGTGTTTGTTCGCCTAGATGATTTAGGTCGCGGTATATATGTTTGTTGTTTCTGTAAACCGTTCTGCAAACGTCATATATACTAGTATAGTTATAGTAACTATATAGGTAGGAAAATGTTGCTTCGACATCGACTAAAATCCGTTATGCGTTTACCCGTATGTACAGATGGGGTATATATAGGCTACTAATATACCCACGTCATAAAGTTTCTGTAATAATCTTTCGAATCGTGGCGTCCAGAGGTCTGGAACTCATACATATACATATATGTATTAGTCATTTTTAAAATTACGGTGATTTTTTTTTTTTTAATCTTCAACGTCCACCTCGTAATCTGTGCCAAATACAGAAAAGAAGAAAAAATTTCTCTAAGATTTGAGCTTTTTTTTTTTCATTTTGAAATCACCTTTTTTAAGGACTACTCTCATATGTGTATATCTATGTATTATATGTATGTATAGTATACCTGAACACCTACACTAAGTAATTGATCCAGTTTTTTTTTATTTCTGAAAATCTCATCTTTATATCTTTACAGATTGAAATTATACGAAATTTTGCCTTATTAGTTTTGGACCATTTTAGCCTTCTTGTCTTTTAGCAGCTTTCCTCCACCTCTCTTCGTTTGATTCTCTTTGATCATGAAATAACCTCGTATTATAGACATACGTATAAGCTCTCTCTCTCTCTCTCTATATAGAATCAGCCCTTACTTACTTACAGCTTCCTTAGCTTTTGGATATCTATGTACTACAACCAAGTTCCGTGACGCCTAGATTAACGAGATTAATCCGAGCGGTAGAGCGGCTCTCCAGCCACCCTTCGAAACTCAAACTCTTAACTAACTAAGACGATTAAATGAACGTGTAAGGGATTAGGCCTATAAAGTATAACACCGTTAGTATAAGGGCTAGATAGATTTACTTACTTACTTACTTACTTAAAGCTTAGACATTTTTCTCTCTCGGTTCCTGTTTTTTTTTATTTTTTTTTTTTTCTATCATTATTTCATTATTTTCGAAACTCCGAAATTACTGAATTTCTCACTCTCTCTTTTTTTTTTTCTTTGTATTCCTTCGAAAATTATTAGGTATCTAGTCAATTCATTAAAAAAAATAATTCATATCTCACTCGTTAATTTGCATAAAGTTTCTTTTTCGACCTAGTAGTACATACATCTAGAGGTATTATATATATATATATATATATTATAAATAAAGCGATCGTTCTGTTGTCGCAATAGGATAATAACTAATAAGATAGCGAGATATGAACACCGGTTGTGTTCGTTCAGTATAGTATATTATATTATAGTATAGAGTCTGAATTATACAGCCCAGCAGAGGTTTCAGTGGTCACTCGGTCACGGTAGCTGTTAGATCGAACGTTGTTCTTCCTGATGTAATTCTTGTGTGATAGTTTTTTTTTATCTCTCTTTCTCTCTTTTTTTTATTACTTAATTATTTCGAGAAAAAATTTGTTACATTATTTTACTACATGTTTATTTTTTATTTCTCTTTAATAATATTCAAATTTCTCTTTAAAATTTAAAGAGCAGAAACAACAACACAAAAAAAAGAAGATATTTATTGTATAAAATAATCATTATTAATAATATAGATATACGTATAAGAAAGTGACGAGTGATATATATACATATATATATATATTATATATGTATGTGTGTATGAATTCATATATATATATATAAATATATATAGTAGATTATTTTCTATTCTATATATTTAGAGTGAAATAAATATAGAAGAGGAGAGAATTGAACGTGAGGAAAGAGAGATGGCTTCGAGAAATGGATCTGCAGCAACCGGTATCGAGATTGCTGATTCGAATCAGGTACCATATATTATCAAATACTCATATATGTATATATATACACAGGTATATTGGTATTCAATATAGATATATATTTCTTTTTTTTTTTTTCTTTCTATCATATTGTCTTCAATATAATATACCTACCTTTAGAATTTTTATTTTTTATACACATATATATATATATGGAAATAAGAAGTGAATAACAAGTTCGGTAGAGATACGGAGTATTAGGTTTAGGGGTACGAGAGAGGAAATGATTGCATACTAAAGTTCTTTGAACCGAGGGAAATGAGAGTCACGATCAGCGTTTCATTTCAAACTGTCTATATATATATATATATATATATATTATATATACACATGTATATTATTATGTAACGTTAGATGATATATACGTGACTTATATATATACCAATATATCGATATATGTATGAAGTAAAGGAGAAAAGAGAATATTAGGGTGCTAGGGGATATTATGACGAAATATTGAAAAATTGAACACAGGGTTTGGGTTTACTTCGGTACGTAATATCATTTTATTTCAATATCTATATTCTACATCTACATTCAATCTTTATACATTATATATAGGATATATTAAAAAAAAATCTTAAGATAACGATACGATGATCCTCGTTCATCATATATGTATGTAATATGTATAAATATAAAAGAAATAAATCGATATATCAATTAAAGGTAAAGATTTAAAAATCGAGAGAAAGAGAGAGAGAGAGAGAGAAAGGTGAAATCGAGAGAAAAAAAATGCAAAAAAATGCAGAAAAATAAAAAAAAAGAGGGATCATTTGTATTCATTCATTGGAAATCGATAAAAAGCAGCTTTAGCCTAGTACCAATCTACTCCGTGAGAGAAAACACACAATCTGTTTTTTTCTTCTTACTTTATTTTTTTCACACTCATTTACATTGTACAGCTGTGTGTGCATAAATATCTAGCGAGAAGAAAATGTTAATATCGCTTAAATATTGAACCGTGTGAATAATATCTCGTACACGTGTCTTCTTATATATATTATATATATATATATATATATAGATTTTTTTTTAATATCATTCTATTCTACAGAAAATTGGAAAAAATGAATAGAAAAAGAGAAGAAATAAAATTAAAAAAAATTGGAAGAAATAAAAAAAGACTGATAGAATAATTTTAACCCCCATTTCATATTATATACAGGATGTTCCTCATCCGCAAGGTTGGTTGGTTCTTCTTTTTTTCTTCCTTTATTATTTATATTCCTCTTTTTATTCTTCTTATTTTATTTTATTTTATTTCTTAACCGAGAAACTTTGATCGTTATGTCTTGTATAAAAAGTAATTTACCATATTACGAATGCGGTGATGATAATAAATTATATATATATAATATATATATATAACGAAGTTATACTATTGCGGTAGGGAATTTAGATTATTATTATTACTATTACTATTACTATTACCATTACCATTACTGTTATTACCCGTGTCACTGGTTAATGTTAACGAGATCGTTTTATTGCTATGTACATATTTTTTTTTTTTTCTTTTCGTTCCAATCGTCAAACTTAACAAAAATAAAAAAAAAAAAAAAAACACGAATTTATATTTATTATATTGAGGAAAAAAAATTGCATCGCGAATTTGTTGTATACAAGATTTAATTTTTCTTACCTAGATTGGTTGGAAAAATTGCGTTTCGCGCAATTTCGAGGAAAGATTTTTTTTTTTTCCCTAACTTGCTATATATATATATAATATATATATAGGGTTCATCCGACTAAATTCACGACTACTGCCTAAAGGGGTGGGTGGTGGTTCTGTTGGATGGTGATGACGCAGTGTGGTGGGGATAAGTTTATTCGCCGACTAGTCGACAATTGCGTTTTCTCCCCCCTTTTAATTTCCAGCTTCCCTCTTAATTCCGGGTTAACGTTCGTCACGCCCCGGTGAAGCTGAAATTTTATCTCACGAGATAAAAGGTACGCGAAGAATTTCACCCTTATTATAGTTACTATCATGACCCGGTTAACACGAGAATGAAAGACAGAAAAAAAACAAGAAAAATAACGAAAAAAAAAGAAGAATTTTAACGAGTTTATAGGCGAGAAATAGAATCCTGAAAATTTATATGACTAAAGACGCGTATAGATATATATTTTTTTCTCAAACTACGTATACGACATTTTTGTTGTTGTCTCAATTAGCTAATTAATTAATTTATCTATTCATTCATTCATTGATTGATCCCGTAGTGTTTATGATTTTATAATGAAATTTTCTGTTGTATTGAATAAATATTCACGATATAAGTACACCTATATATATATATATGGTACAAATATTGTGAGTTCATACAGCCAACCGATTGGTAATTAGGAATTGGTAATTAACGTCAATCGCTTGGGGATTTAATGACCGAAATAAATGTCCGCGAACCTCTGGCCGAGCTCACTACTAGTGTCGACCTTAATTTTATCAAAAATATTAAAGGGTAAAATTATGGTGAAAAAGGTATAGACTATAATTTTATTCAATCGTTTGCATTATTTTATAATATAAATTTTCAAATAATCGTATAATAAATAAATTATCTATCATGTTATATATAATTATAAACGTTAAACCACGCGATATATGTATGATTGAGTTACGCAGTTCCTTATTTCACTTTTGATAACCCTAAGCCTTTAATCCTGAAGTATAGTATCTTTATATCTAGCTTACGATTAGCAAAAACCATTAGCTAAGTATTAGAATTTGTTCGAATGCAGATAATCCGTAAATTTTTGTCTTATTTTCCAAAAAATAAAAAAAAAAAAAAAAAAAAAGGAAACGAAGGAATAATTAAATATGTAACTTATAATATCGTATTTTGGTGAAACATTTTCATTTTAATTCACGTTAGAAATACATACAGAGACGAGAGTTGTCCGATACTGAATCTAGTACCTATATTATCATTGCAGGTATTAGATAGAGAGTTAGGGTTGTCCAGTCGACATTAATTACTTAGTTACTTACTCCATTATCTGAGTGTATTATCCTGGAATTCGGCTGTCACCAGGTTACCCAAGGCTCTTACTCTATAGCTCCTGTTCTCTGAACCTTGACTAATGCAATTGAATTCAAACGTTATCTTCAATTTTCTCATTTCAAAATCCCCTGGTAAGCTTTGAAAATAAATCAAAAAAAAAAAAAAAAAAATGTTACGATATCTGTCTATAATATACGTACTAGGTTTTGTTATAAATATACCTAGAAGTGCAGGTATTTGCATTAAAAAGAATAAGAGAAAGAAAGAGAGTTAGAGATAGAGAATGGGTCAAAGTTTTTCGCAGGGAAACAAAAAGCTTTATTTTTTTTTTTTTCTATGGCTGGTCCAACCTCTGATTCATGACGGCATCAGGTTGTGCCATAATATTTTACTGCCTACGAAATTTGACCAATATTTCTCTCCTGTAATATCACGTTTACGATAGTCGTTTGTTTTCTGCGGGTAACACATACACACACATACACACACACCTCTCGCCCACCCTATTTTTTATTTTATTTTTTATTTATTTTTTTCTGTTCGTTTGTCTGACGCTATCTGTCTTCCCTCTACCGAATCTCCACTATATATAGGTACTACATAAAGGAAAGAGAGAGAGAGAGAAAAAAAAAAACGAAAAAAAAAAATTATTACCTGTCAAGGATGGAATACGAACAACGAATTAACAAATAAACGTGAGAATAAAACCAACATTCACGATTCGTAAAATGACAAAAAACAAAAAGAAAATTTACATTCAGATATGAGACTTTGATAAAATTCGTATCTTTCCGGTTATGTATGTATAAAGTACCTATATATATCTATGGGTGTATATATCATAATATATACGGTCTTGTATTTTATTACCTAATTCTCATATTATTAGTTTTTGCTCTCGCTGCAGGTCCCAGATTATCATTAAACTTTGCAATACGGGAAAAATCTGTAATCTAAACTATAATCACTTTTCTCTCATTTGACCAGCTACATACTGATAAGAGAAAGAAAAGATTGGATTAAAAAAAAAAAAAAAAAAGTAGGGAAGTATAAATGAAAACTTAAGTCTTTCTTCGCGGACTGGTTATAGGTAGGATATAAGTTTTGCCACGGATTGGGATGCAACTGGATTAAACACAAAGTTTTTGTGGCGTAGTTTAAAAGTACAGAATTCGAATTTAACCGGAAATACGAAGAGCATAATCAACGAAACTTTAAACATAAGTAAAAAGACCAAAATACAAAAAAAGGAAAACAACCAGTAAGGGAGAAAATCGATCCCGTTATATTTATTCATATATCAAGTTAAAGAAATTTATTTCTTAGTTTTATAATATCGAAATTATGAAAGAAATGACATTTTTGTTCGACTTTATCTCGATTATACTTATATTAGGTAGTTATATATACATATCAAAGTTTAAGATATGATACGAAGAAATCTATCTGACCAATAAAACCCAAGAATCTAAAGTCCTTAACTGTCATTTTGGTATTTATTTACAACAACTTTGGTAGTAGTCATCATATGTATTATTATAATCTCGTACCTATATACCTTCGAATTTGACAGCAGTATAAAATAAAAAATAAATCGTGTCTTGTATTATCAGCAGACTAGTCATACGTCCAAATAACGTTTTAAGCCAATTTCAGAATTCAACACATGGTTACTTATTATATTATTATATAAGCGAGAGAAAGGGTAGTACATACAATAACTTTGGCTGTAATTTAATATAACGATACTTAGTTATTACTAAATATGTCTTTCTATTTTTTTTTTTCAATTTACATTTTCTTTCTTCTTCTTATTTTCTTTACTAGCAATTAAGAAAAAAATTTATTATACTTTCGGACTCTTTATTGAGTAGGTACTTGACATTTTCATTTATACGAACGTTGTAAAGGTAACGTACGTAATTACTCAGTACTCATACACCTTAACCATATACCTAGAGATATAAGAAATAAAATTAAGAAATAAAAAGGTATTAACAATTTCTGGAGTTGAAATGAAAAACCATTTTTGTTTTTATTTATTTTCTCTCATTCTCTTTTACTATCATTCATTTTTTCATTCTGTTTGTTTTCTCGCTTGTTTCATATACGTTTCCGTTATTCGTATATATGCTTAAAAAAAAAAAAAAAAAATAGTAGAAAAATTGTTCGATCTCAAAATACTACAGGATTTCAACATCGTGTTATTTACCCTACTTTTTACTCTCTCTCTCTCTCTCTCTGTACTCTCTCGATTCGCAAATAGGAGGACAAAGCAAACAATCCAGAGTAGCACGTGTATACATATATGTATACGTATTGTATTTTACACCGAATTGATTAATAACTTCGTGAGGAAAAAATATCCGCTGATCATTGGCGAGACATATATTTATATGTATTTATATATATATCGAAAATCGAATGTTAAATAAATAAAATATTAAGAACAAGAAGGGGGGGAAAAAAAAAATTGAAATTGGATTTTTATAACTTTTATTTGACTTTTTTTTTTTTTATCAATATTTGAACCGTGAAGTATCAAAAAAAAAAAAAGACAGATACTTTATTAACCGCGGAATTGAATTGGTGGCTTTTTTCCCCCTCAACTTCACGTTCAAGAACTTGAATAAGAGGTCTTCATGAAATGTTGGTATGTCCATGCTGCGGAAGAGGGTAGAAATTGTTAGAAACGCTTGGAATTTACTCGATTAATATATTGCTATGGTACTGCAGTATTATACAGTTCTCACACACAGTATAATACGCAGCCAGTACCAGAGTCGTCCTGTATTATACCTCCTGATGTAGAAATTCCAAAACTTCCGGTATAATTCGTGCCTGCGCAGGAAGGGAGGAATTATACTGACCCACGGTCATTCCTTGGCTGATTAATTCAAGTCTTATCTTACCTCAGTTGCATTTCCTTGCATATACTTATAAAAAAAAAGAAAAGAAAAAATCATATCATCTGCCACCACGATTTTAATTATAGGTCATATATTCTAGGTGTATAAAAAATCGTTCGATATGAAAAAAAATTGATGTATTGTTTTAGAAATAGAGAGATAGATAGATGTAACTAATCTGTATACGTTATCATTAATCAGTCTGATATGTTGTTGATATTAATTATTATAAGACATTACAGATTAGAGTTTGACTATGAAGATAACGATTTTATAATCAATATGTTTCAGGTATAATACACAATTGATATATAATAGAAGAACGTAATCGATTCAATGAACGACATTAGACGTATGTAATGAATAATGATTATCATCGTTTTTTCTTTTTTTCTTTTTTTTTCCTGTTGAGCAATGATATAGATATATGTCTCTCTCTCTCTATATCTCTCTCGTATATTATTATATCGTATGTTTATATAATAAAAAAACAAATAAAAAAAAAAAAAATTGAACTCAGAAGAGGAACATTTTTTTTCATCTATTATTCACTAGTGTTAAACCGTATTAAACTTGACTTGACCATTTTTTATTTCATTCTTTATTCTTTCTTTCGTTTCTTCTGTTTTTAATTTTCCCTATTCATTTTCTGTTTCAGGTGAGTAAATTTTGGAGAAAAAGAAAAAAAAAAAACATCTTTCTACCTCGTATCGCAGACTTTTTCCATCTCATTATCAACGACCTATAATCTCGACACACACGTATATTATACGTATGTATTACATATATATTAACCTCGATAATATCCATATAATGCTATATAATCTGAATATATCTACCTGCAATTGACTATGCGAGATGAAAAAAAAAAAAAAGATGTACGTATGGGGATTATTACTTTTCCTCTTTTTCTCTTAGGTATACGGTTTTTTTTTCTTTTCTTTTTTTTTTTCTCTCCCTTCCTACTTCTTCTGTATATCTTTATAAGACTGTCTGCTCTTGTGACAGGCGTTTCAATCAATCTCTTCAGAACACTACGGCCCTTTCCTCATCATATATACGTATATATATATGCTAGCTCGCGATCTTTTACCGGAAATCTTTAGAGGGGATGATTTTGTGTAGAAATGCAGCAATATACCAATGATCTTTTATCATCATCTTATCAAACTTCTATTCCTATGTACAACAACCCCATAGACAACATATTATGTCCAAAAGAAAGAAATTGAAAAAAAAAATGGTAAAAATATGAGGAAGGAGAATTATAAGGTAGATCTCTGTCTGAACCAGACGAGGAATATCGTGAGTTACGCGAATTTCTGACCACGTGTGCGAAATCAATATTGGAAGCAATACGTCATCTCTATATGCAAATTAAGCACAGTGTGTGCCCCAGCCCGTATAACATATATCCGTATTGGTGTCTATACGTCTATATACGTATATATATATATATATAGATACGTGTATGGGTGTACGTACGTACAGAAGGTGCCATCGATGTCCCCGTATGGCAGTGGTGTAGTAAAATCGTACGTGTTATCATAGAAATAATTTCGCTGCGTATAGTAAAATCATATAGAAACATTTCGTGGATCTGGTGGAAAGCGAAGGAAAAAAAAAAGACAAAAAAAGACGAAAAATTGGAAAAACGTCATGGGGAGAGATATATGACAGTACCGCGGATCAGTGAAACATGATATCTACATCAATTTGTACACAATTTAGAGTAGCTGTAAAAAAGTTTAAAAAAAAGGAAACGAATCGTAATTTTGATTTTTTTTACGATACCAAAAAAAAAAAAAATTAACAAAATAGGGTAAAGAATGTTTTTTTTTTTTTCTTTTCTTCTGTTCTCGTGCAATTATGAGACAGTTCATGTTTAAATGCGCTGCAGGTATTGGATGACGATTTATGTAATCAATTAGCACCACGTTCGCGTACCTATATATAGTAGCAAAATAGTAATTCGTAAATTGAAATTATGGAAAGCAATGGGTCTCGTTCTCGCTGGGGGACTGAGTTACTAATTGCTTTATTACTTGCTACCGTGCTGCTGCATGGTGGTGGTTGTCCTTTGTGATAATAATTATATCGGCCAATCTTCTGTAATGTACCTACTTTGTTGTCCACACACCCATTATAGTTGGTAGCGATACTTGCATCGTTCTATTTATTATAATTAGATACTGCGAGGAGGAGGAGGTGGTGGTCTTCTTGTTCGACATCAATTATCATCCATAATGACGATAGGAGACAGAGAGAGAAAAAGAAAAGAAAGAAAATAAAAGAAGATAAAAATTTCATTTTTATACGGAATTTAGTTAGAATTTGAATTCGCGGTTTGATGGTATTAGGTGTATTCAAAAAACCGATGAAATATCGTGTGAGAAATAACGAGATTATTATATATTTGCGAATATAATGATATAATCATTCCGGATAGAATAAATTAAATAAGAATGAAAAAAAAAAAAAACAGAAAAAGATAGAAAGTGTTGGAAAAAGAGATTTGTCAAAGTCTCTGATCTGCGAAAGAGTAGCTCCGACTTGGTTGTAGATATATATGTATAGAGTATAGAGAAAAAAAAAGGTGGGAATTCGCGTTGGTAAACTCTTGGGGAATCTACGTCCTTCCTTCGTCAATAGCTGCCGGGCGTGTAAAGTCGGAAGTAACTGCGAAGTCAAGTATAAGATAAACTTGCCCTTTTTTTTTTCTTTCTTTCTTTTTTCTCTTCTTCTTCTTCTCTTCCTTTTATCCTACGCCTCCAGCTCCTCTTCAAACTCCTTTATATGTATACCTATAACGAGTATGTACCTATATTTTTTTTTATTTCCTTTATTTCTATGTCGCTACGTCTTTTTTATTTTTTTTTATTTATTTATTTTTTTTATCGTATACAGAAAATTGCCGGAGGTCTTGCGTGCGCGCCCCTAAGCCATACGTATACATAGATATATGTATACATACATGCATGCATGCATACAAGAAAAACGGCGAAAATCTTTTGAAAAATTAAAGCCAGTTTGAAATTCTGGGTAAACAAAAATAATGTTAAAAAATAAAAGAAGCAAGACAGAGATGGGGGGTAGAAAAAAAAAATGAGTAGATCAATTTTGCAGATTTTTATTTCTTCCCCTCTTTTTATTTTTTATTTTTGTACGGCTTATCCATTTCGAATCGATACTTTTTTTTTCCCCAGTATTTCAATACTCGTTGATTTACTGTATCCTATACGTACGCCAAGCTTTGCTCGAAGTTCGTTTAAATCGCGACTGTATAAATTTTTTGGTGAATAAATTTCTATGGAATGAAAATGAATGTGAATGCGAATGAATGAAAATTTGATCGTAAATAGTATCCGCGCTGGTACCATATATATATATATATATATATATATATATAACCATATTTTAATATAGGTGGGTGTATAGAGGAATAGAGAGCCCAGAGATACGTTGTAGATTGGTGCAATAGCAAAAAGGCCATCTGCTATATAAAGTGTAGAATTTTTATGTAAAGCAGGGAATTACCATTCGTCGACATGCTTTGTTGCCGTCAGCGATTTTCCTTCACAAAGCGCTGTCACACGTCGGAGGGGATGACGATGTCGCGGTGGTTATACCTCGAAGGGATGAGAAGGGGGTAGTATAGGTGGTATAGTAACAGGCCCCCCCCCCCTTTGTTCCATAATCTCCATATAAATATTGATCGATATTTCAACCCTATAGATTGAAGTGAAAATAGGTTTTCTGCATTTTTTACATATTTTTTCTTTTCTTTTTTTTTTTTTCGTTAATTACGTCATTTCTTCATGCTAAGATATTGTGACGATGAAATTCGAGTGAAAATCTAATTCAATTCAATTTTAGACATTTATTTTTTCAATTTCAGAAATATGAATTTGTCGAACGAATGAATTCACGTGTATATAAGTTAAACGGCTACAGATGATGTTAAAGTTTTCAAGGCGTTTGTGGAAACTGAGATTTTTCATCCCTTAGGTCCTATGAATTTAAAGTTGGTCCTCTAAAATTGAGGCGTCTTGGGAAATTAAAATATCACGGTATAATACTCGGCTTGTTTCTTTACTGCATCGCGGTTTTCACTTCCCCAAGGGATATAAAAAAAAAACCTCTAAAAGCAATTCAATCTTTCCAGCACTTGTTCTTCAGTCTATATCTATATAACACACAAACCACCCCCCTCCCTCCTCTCTTCTTATACACCAAACTCTTATATTCTCTTTAAACTCAATTCGAAGCTATTAATTATACGTCAGACGCTTAATCTTCTCTCTTTCTCTCTCTCTGCGAATTATATATATATATATATATATCTAACGTACAGTTTTTAGATCACATTCATTATACCATAAACTAATAAGGATTTAATATAAAAGACAAAAATTCGTTTTATCTTTTATGAAATCAATTTTTTTTTTGTTTTTTTTTTTTTTTTAAATATAACATCCCTTGGATAATACATTGAAATGGCTCACGTATACATTAATCTAATCTGCTGATGTATCAAATTCATATTCTCATATTCTATATCAGATGAGAAGAGTCTCTATTCTCAATTGCGCTCTTTGCTCTACCTATAACAGGGGTGGATAGTTTTGCTGGTGTAGAGATGAAATTTGCTGAGCTTGCAGATTTCAAGCTCAAGAATATATCTCGCTGGTGCATCTCATTGACGAAACGCACGTTCTCGCATACAGTTGCATGTATATATATATATATTTTTTCAACTTGCTGTAAAAAAAAAACAAAAAAGAAAATAACTTCTTGAACGAAAAGAAAAAATCCAATTAATCCGATTAATCCAATTAATTTTAAATAATGAAACTTATGGAGGTTTAGGGGGTTTCGGTATTCGAGTATATCAAGATTTTATATTGGACAGAGTGAGATGTTATCGGTTTTTTTTTCGTTTCTTTTTTCTTTTCCCTTTTCCCTTTAAAAAAAAGTGGTGAAATAATGTTGCAGCAGCTTTTCTTAGTCTCGTTTTATCTCGATAATTTCATCGTAAAAAAAAAAAATAAAAGTCCTCCTCCATTGTCGCAGAGTAGATAGGTTAATACGCCAGCATCCTTAAAAGAGGGGTTACCATCGTATCACATCGCTAAAGCATAGGAATAGCACAGCGTGCAAACGAATAGAGAGAATTGGTAATGAAAAAGTTTGGAAAACAGTTTAATTTCTCGACACGAAATTACCGTGAATATTCATTTTATTTTAGAAAAGTTTTTCTCACACCAGAGGGTTTACTATATACTTATATCTATAGTCTCGTTTAAAGAAATTCACACGATTTAAAAAAAAAAAATTTTATACAAATCGAATGGACATCAAAACTATTTTATTTCTCACACATTTAAATCAATCAGAAACGTTTCGTTTTGCGATAAAAAGAAGAAAGAAAAAAAAAAATAGAACTTTCAACTTTTTACCGCGAATCTATATTTTCATACGTTAATTAATTTCTTTTCTATATACGCGTCAATTATAATTCTTCTATATAATATCCTAGCGTAGCTTCAGTTACAATGAAATAAGGTTATCCGGGTGAAAAATGGCTCTTTACTTTATTGCAGAGGGATAAGCTCTTCGCACATACCCATATTATATACCCCCTACCTATATATATATATATATATATATATATACCATAGGCATTATAATTTTATCCTATAAGCGTTGACAGCGTCTAATCCACGTGCGGTGCTTAATAAATGGTTCTACTTTAATTTATTTCCTTCATATTATACATTTTTTTATTTATTTTATTATTCCCCGTCTCTACTGCAATTTATTTATTTTACAAGTTTTTTGGTTTTCATTATGTTCTCTTTGATACGCTCTCCCTCTATATATATATATACTATATATTAAATAAAACCCGGAATTGACTCACAACCCAAGGTTTATTTATACCCAATACCCATATATAATAAAGATAAGTGTATTAAATATAATATAATACCATTGGACAAACGGAAATTGGAAAATACTCAACAGCAAACCATTATTTGATTTTTGGTTCGCGGTTTAAGGTAGCTGGTAGTAGGAGTACTATCTTTAACTTACTGGGGCGTGAAAGTTGCAATCGAATCGTAAATTGAACGAAGCATTTGCAAGGGAAACGAGTGCTCCCGTTTTACTTCCTGCCTCTCTCCATACACACCCTCACACACATACATATAATATACCTATGGCGTTATCTTTGCGAATTTATTCGTAGACGTAAAGAAGATTCTCTCTTGGTGGTCGTCCTTCCTGATGCAGTATTCTTCGATTCTCTTTTACCTATTTTTCTCGAGTCTCTCGTAGAGATATAACTGTAACGAAGGAAAAGGGTTTTTTTTTTTTTATGCATATATACGTGAACATTTTTTTTTTATTTTATTTTATTTTTTTTCGCTCTTTTTCTTTTTCTTTCTCGTACAATCCATGTATAATATACATACTACTTATATTATGGGTATAATATAGCTTTCTGCACGGTGGTATTCCCTACCTACCTACCTACCTACTTAACCATCGCTCGATCAACCAAAGCTTAAAAAAAATTGTTCAAATCCCGCGCCATTGAACGCGCAAATAATAAAGATAAATGAACCGTATAGGGGTGATTTTTTTTTTTTTATTCTATTTTATTTTTATTTTTCTTCTCCACTTCTTCCTACCATCACCTATGGATATATTATAAAAAAAAAAAAAGATAGAGTGGGTAATCATATTTTCTTTCTTATTTTATTTTCATTTTTTTTCAACAACAACAGGTTCTATATTATATTCTTCTATTATTATTGCAACAACAACAATAACAAAAAAATTAAAAAATATGTTCGATTAGGACAAATTGATCCTATGAACAATTTCTTTATTTTTCTTTTATATTTCATTCCCTTTATGTGGATATCGTCTCGACCCTCGCAACGAATATATTGACAATTTTTTTTTTGAAAATGGCTCGATTTCGTTTAGAATGAGACAAAAGAATAAAATAAAAAATAAAAAGCTGTTCGTGTTTCGCATTTATAACGAATTATTATACTACGTATAAAAGCCTAGGATTTCTCGACTCGTGACAAAAAAAAAAAAAAACCACACCTTTTCTGTTCTTCTCTGATTGATATGCATTACGTGGTTACAAGTATAAAAGTGATACGATACTCATATCAGTTATAACCATACCCCCTTCGGCAATAATAGGTCAATAAATTATCAATTGAATTATTATTATTATTATTTTACTTATTTCTTATCCTTTTTTTTTCTCTTACTATTTTTTTTTAGTTTTCTTTACGAATTAATAAAAAAAATCACGTATCTCTGATTGTTATAATTTTTTTTTTTTTTTTTAATTTCTCGGGTTCTAAACTTGCGGTCACGGGTCACACAGTGTCATGCATTAATACCGATTGTTTGAACTTTCGCGTAACCCGCAATACCAGGCAAGCGCCAAGTTAGCAACTTTACACTTTGCCGCAGTTTCCTTCCCCACCCACCCCACCCACCCCACTCACCCTCCTAAGTAGAAGAGAGAATACGGGATTTGAGACAGTAGGGGATACCCAACGTCGCGACGACGAGACTAGAGGAACTTCCGTGCTAGAATTTCCACCGGAACAATGCGCCTTAGTATCTAAGGGATCCGAGAAATTAGCCACCGCAAATCTTACTACTTGTTTAACTCTTGACTTCATGGACATTTGAATACGTGATAAATTTCTATCGAATATATTGGCAAGTTTTTACTTATAATATATCGAATTAAAATCAAAAACAAAAATCGTAATAGAAAGGAAATTTTCCACGATGTACATATTTCGGGGATTTAAATTTTCCCTGAGTCTTATTTTTAATTTATTTAATTTTTTTTTTTTTTCTGCGAGACGAAAAAAGAAGTTTTAAATAACGTAGTACAGTGTATAAAGTTGGATTATGGGATCTTCCTCATTGCATTTTACGTATACATTTTACGTATCTAGTTATCGCGTCGCTATCTGTTGCAAAGTTTGCTTAAATTTCGAATTCTTATTCGGCCTCGTTATATAAGGGGGGGTGTATAAGAAGAGAACGAAAGGCTAGAAGGAGAGTTGGGTCGACGCCACCGCACTGTTTTGTATTCATGGGACTTCCTGCTTATACGATTTCGAAGAGAAAATTTCAGATCACTGCTTAGTCCTGTCCAAAAACAAAAAAACGAAAAAGAATAAAATAAAAGTACTAATTTATACACTTGAATACAGTACAGTTTAAATCCCGAAATTTCAATTTCTAGCATATGAAAAAAATCTAATTTATATAGTGATCATATGATACCCATCATCAAAGCTAAAAATAATTAACCTGGAATCATTAGCTAAATAGAACATCTAACAGTCGTTAATTCGAAAGCAATTTATTCAACGAATTGGCATGTGAATTATTCCGCGAATTTCATTATCATTCAATGATGAAAACCACCTCTCGCTCTCGTTCGCTCTCGCCTATCCCATTCCATCCGCTTAATACACATTTACATTTATAGTACCCAGGTACGCGAAATCAGCTGTTACAAATTTTCTGCATCATTCATATATTTTATCTTCTATTTTTTTATTTTTTCACTTTTCACATCCGCAATACGTTTATAATTAAACAATAATTAATCAAATTTCTAAAAACTAGGTAATCAAATTAACGAAAATTTCATTATTTCTTTTCTTATTTTCTTTAATAGCATAGATAAATTTCTATAAATCGTTTAGATAGATAAACTAAGGGCATATATATATATACTATATATAGGCAGTTATAGTATTCCGCGTTGAATTTAACGGGGTGAAATAAGTTTAGCGTAAACGTTGAAACTGCCTTCCGGAAAACATTTTGGCCAGTTTTCAGTGTCGTAATGCTTTATTACGCGAAACATACAGAAAGTACGCGACTCGTGAACTAAGTAACTCACTGGCGCATAAGATTTCGTACTTTGCAGACCTCGCGGTTCGCCACTCTCGCGTTTTCAACTGTAATTACAATTCGAGGTTGTACCTCTACTCTAAACGAACTCTACAACGTGCTGCTGCTGCTAGTTCTCGCTTATTTCAAAATTTAGCGGGTAAATGAAAATTATAAAAAAAATTAAATAAAAAAAAAAAAAAAAAAACGAAATCGAAGAAATATCTTCTCGAAAAGTGAACTTTCTGGTAATGGTATCGATCACTAGACGCTTCTTTTACGACTAGCAATGAATTTAATATACAGATGCGTACCTCTGCTTTTGCTACCGTGAATTTTCGACCATTTGGATAACCTGAAGGGAATATATACAGACATTTTCGTAACCGCGAGAATCCAGTGGAAAATAATTCACGGTTTAGCGTATATATAAAAAAGGGTCAAACAGACGGATGGAATACTAGGTATTAGGGTTTTTACACCATCGCTGGTAGTATTAGATTTTTTAGGGGAAAGAAAAAAATAAAATATATATATATTAGTATCCCATGGAATATTATATACCTTATACTTACGTATAAATGATGAAAAATCTTTGTTTTTATTACAAATTTTCTGGATAAGAATTTTTTTTTCAACTATATGAATGAATAAATAGATCGAAGTTTTAGATAATTTTACAAATGATTAATTATACATCAGAAAGAAAAAAGAGAAGAAAAATTATCCCGAATTTTACACAGCTGAGTAAATAGGATAAATTGAAATCAGTCGTGTTTAATGAAATGATGAATTTCTGCGAAATAATTAATAAAATAATTTATATCTTAGATGAAATTTCTCACCGCGCCTATATCTGTGCCTCTCTCTCTCTCTCTCTCTTTCTCTCTTTCTCTCTCTCTGCCCTTGGTTAAGGTATATTTATTACATGGCGCAAAAGTCAAGAAGTCAGAGACAGAAGAGAACTGTCGTCTAATTTTTCTCCTCCTGTCTTTAATTACTCATTGTCAGCCGTGAAATTCAATACCTATACCCAACCTTTACTCCCTTAATTAAAAGGTTAAAGAACAAACGAGGGAGTAGCGATGTAACGACTTTCACGATACCCAAACACCATTCCTCTTCGTCGTATCGTTTTACGATCATCAAAAAACGTATTTTATTTTCTTTTCTTTTTTTCTCAATTAAATTATTATTATTATTATTATTTCGATTAATTAATAATTAGGAATCAGATTCATGTGAAATTTCTTTTAATTGTAATTTAATTCTGTTGTCTTACAAGAATCGTGACAATTGTGCGTTAAACTCTGCGTTAAGACAGAGTATGAGTATGAATAAAGGTATAACTAGAATTTCGAGTGTCTTTATAGGTGTATGTTTATATAGTAAAATTTTCTAAGGGATTTCATAATACCGCGTTGAGGTAATGTAAAACTTTGAAACAATAGACTGTTAACGTTCCCAGATTTTCTGAAACAAATTGTTTGGGGTTGACTAACGAGGCGTTGTTTGGTTGCCTAAGGGTTTGAATTCTAAACGCACCTGCGTTCTCACGAATGTGTACTTATCAACCTATACCCTTATTCCCCCCCCCCCCCCCCATCCCCCTTTCTTACCCTTCTATCTTTAATTTGCACAAATTTGTTCAACCAGTGTTAAAATATCGTAGTTGATGATTTAGTCAAATATAAAATTTTTAGAGAAAAGAAAAGAAGAATTAAGAATTGAAATATTGAATCTGCTTTTCGTTTGTATAGCGATACAGACTCATTCATTCATTCATTCATTCATTCATTCATTCGTTTATTTCTTTCTTTTGATCGTTTCCTTTTTATCGAAATATGTAAACCTTGTCGTCGTTATAATATCGACTGCTAATTAGTAGGGGATGATAATTATGCCTTTTGTTAAATAAGAAGAGATATTAATTATGTGAATTAATTAGTAAAATGTTAAAAACCGATTGAGTTTGATGAAATAATATTGCATAATGTGATTGAAAAGAAATGGTTCGTTATCGACTAATTGATACCTGTTTTTTTTTTTTTCTTGTATTTTTAAATATTCGTATACGTAATTTTTAATTTTAGTTCTATATCATTATAATAACAGCCTTATTTCGTATCTCGCACGACGATTTCGAACCGTGAGATTATATTCGATTCTAAAGTAGGTATAAGGAAAACGAGAGAAAAGAAGAGAGAAAAAAGATTGGGGTATATGGGGTATGGGGAAGAAATTACAATTGCAGAAATTATGAAGCCATTTACATAATTTTACATACCGTTTGCGCTATACCAATTCACCATAGCTATAAAAAGTGGAAAATGAGGAAACGATATAAAAAGAAAAAGAAAGAGAGAGAGAGAGAAATAGATGGATAGATAGCGAGAACTGAATAATAAGGGAAACAGATTATAAAAAGAAAGAAATATATATGTATAAAAATAATATTGCCACCCGATTGCGTTTCGGTCTAGTATAGAGGAATACCACGCTCGTTACTCTAATATCGGTTTAATTAAACTACTTTTGTTACTGAAGTTTTATATTAAATATTTCACTATGTAGGTAGAGTGGAAAAGAAAAAAAAAAAAATGAAAAGAATTAAAAATCGTGTAATACCTATCCCCCCCCCCCACGTTTTTCTATTATATTTCATTAGTCGATTTTATTGACTGCAGATAATAATAGTCAGCCTGTTCATAATTCGAGAAAATAAAAAGAAGCAAAATTATCGTTTTTAATATATTCTAGACCGATAGCGCGGAGTGCTGCTGCTGTAGCTATAACTAAAACATAATTGTATATGGGATTAATCAATTTCCAATTCATCGATCAAGAAAACCTTTAATTATTCCTTCATATTCATAGATTTTACAATTTCTTTTTCTTTTTCTTTATTACACTCGGAAAAATCGTAACGGTTTTTAGGTACTCGTAGAGACGTATGTATGTATGTATGTATGTATGGGTATGTGTATTTAACGTCGTGATTCTTTTAATTAAAATTTCCAATCTGTTACCCTCCGAAGTTTGTTTTCGCTGATTCTCAACGAAGATGACAGAGTCGGGCAGGCAGGCAGGCAGGCAGACAGCATTTGTCGTTTAAAAAGAATTTAATTAAATTAATCAATTGCCACTCTGCGTATATACCAGCTACGTAGTAGAAGTTATAAGGTAGATACTAGATACATACAGATAGCTGTATGCATAGGGTAGGTAGGGGTATGATACATACAGATTTATTTTTTAGAAAAAAAAAAAAATCGCAATATTTAATACGATTTATAATTTTTTATTGAGGGAAGAAGGAAGAGGGATTAATAATAATAATAAAATTAAAAAAACAAGTGGGGTGATTTTTTGATTTTGCAAATTTTTTACCTCACACGGATTTCAAACCACCAATGTTACAGCTTTTACCAGTTTTATTGCACTTTAACGTACTTTACGTCTTGTCTTTTATAACTTCGTACCCTTAGACTACGACGACGACGACGACGACGAAGAAGACTACTGGTCTCTTCCTTCCTTCCTTCCTTCCTTCCGGTTTAGCAGTAGCATCGGTGGTACAGAAAGTACAGGAATCATCGTCTAGAAGTTGAAAATCTAACGAAATTATTTCCAGACCGGTAAATATCTCCGCGAAATTCAACGAAATAAACTTGACAAGTTCAATGTACCGTGGATGCTGTCTCTCCTTACATAGGTATATATGTATATCTAATACTGTTACAGCTATACATATAGAAGATAGACCGTGGGCAAAGTGCAGAACATCTCAGTTAAAAAATTGACTAGAATAAAGAAAATTGTAATATGTATATAGAATTTCTTGTTTCTATGTTGGTTTAATGAGAAAATAGGTATCAACCTCATATTCACAGGTATATACATCCAGTTATAGAAAGAAAGTTATTAGCCAGCTATCTATATATATATATATATATATATATATATGTAAATGTAAATGTAATTATAACGGTGATGCAAATTATACCGTACTAATGATTATTATTATTATTATTATTATTTGTTGGGGGGAAAGCAATTTTTAGTTATATGAACTTTTCTTTCATTTTCCATCTTCTTCTTCTTCTTCATCTTCGTTTTCGTTTTTTCTTTTTTTCCTCTTTATTTTATTTTCTTTCAAAAGAATCGTACTAACGATGAGTAAACATAGACCATAATGGTAGGTAACTACAGTGTACAGAGAGAGAGAGAGAGGGTCTATTGTGTTGTGTCCGATAATATGCAAATTTTTTGATCAAAAATAAGAAAATATTAATAGAATAAATATTAACAATAATCAGCTAGAATAGAAAAGAAAAGAAAACAAAAAAAAAAAAATCTCAACCTTCTTATAGGTATATAAATTATATATTTAGATATTCTTCGAACTGTTTGTCGTCATTTCATTATCTCACTAATTTAAAAAAATTTACTTATAAGAAACCGTAACGAAATTTGTTTATTCGATATCGATTCTTGTTGAAAAAAAAAAAAAATTCTTCTTTTTCTTTTACTTTTTCTTTTCTTCTACTGTTTTTCTCACTCTCTGTCTCTATACTGTATCCGCGAGTTTCTCCTCCTTCTTCTTTTTCTTCTTCTTCTTTTTTTTAAGGGATTTATTAGCCCCTACCCATCCCAACCCCCCATACCATCAGCGTAAACTTTTCTTCCCTATTTATTAGCTGTACTATACATGTATAGTATACGTATATACTTTATACAGTAGTCATAGATCAATGACAAACAGAAAAAACAAAAAGAAAGAAAGAAAAGGAAAAGAAAAAAGGAGAAAATGCCTCTATTCGTTAAAGCAGTAGCTGTTGTACCTACTATATCCTTTTTTGATTCGCGAACCAAAGTTATTGTCTTGTTTTGTCCTACTCCCTTGTTTCAGTGTTTAAATTGCGTATAATTACGTCTGGAATGTACGTCTGTCATTTATTCCACCTGTCTGTCTGTCTGTCTGTCTGTATGTCGCTAGCAATGGAAAAAAAAAAAAAAAAATTATACAAAGTTTTATCTTATAATATATAGAAGCTAATACGACGTGTGCTAGATTAATTTTTTCGTATTCGCACAAAGACAGTGTTGGTTTATTTTTTTTTTCCCCATATTTCTTGTTCAATTTATTTATTTATCATTTATTAAATATACGATAATCAAGTTGAAACGTTAGAAGTAATACGTCGAATAGTTAAAGGGTTAAAGAAAAAAGGTGAATAGAAAAAAATTGAAAAAAAAAAAATCAACATCAGAGATAAAATTTAGGGGATGATTTAGATTTCACACTACTAGTGTGTACGTAACACGCGTTGGGAATATAAAAATTTAACGGAATCAAAAAAAAGAAAAAAGAAAAAGGTACGGATTTTTCTTTTTAAATTCTGTATTTCCGAACCCCTAGCTTTATTTCATACCCTCATACAAACCATATTACTTTTTTACGTGTCTAAGTTTCTTGTCTAAGGTATTCATAACTCGTTTCTCAACCCAATGTTTTTTTCCCTCTTTTGGGTATAAGTAGAAATCGATTTTATACCGAGAAAAAAAAACAAAAATCGAAATATCCAACAACTAGACGCTTTTGTACTTTATTACGGAAATTAAAATTAAAAATTGAATCATGGGACACTAATTACACTAATTAAGACAATATTTTTTTTTTCTCTTCTCTTCTCTTCTTTTCTCTAGCTTTCCTCTTTTTCTTAATTTTTTAATACTGATAATTGCATTGTGAAATGTGGGAAAAAAAAAGAAAATAAAAAATAGAAACACTTCAATTTCTTCGTACTGCTGTAATAGTCTTTAACAATTATATTATATATATACGTACTATATATACTTGAAAAGTGAGAAATATAATTTTTCTTTTATATAGAAAAATTTTTATATAGAAAAACTGGATCTGGCTAGCGAGTTAGCGAATGGAGTGATGGTAGTTTGGGTCAATGAATCATTTTTACGACTGTCGTTATATAAGATATATATGTATATAAAATCGTCGTCGTCGTCGTCGTCGTCGTCTTAGTGGTAGTAGCTACTACCTTGGCAAAGCCAATTACCGAGCTGTCCTCCCTGTTCAAGGATTAGCCGGAACCTTATTACAACCTTATCGGAAAAGTGTGTATAGGTATATCGAAAAGGGCAGGTAGCTAGGTAGGTAGGGTATATAAGGGTATATATATACATACGCGTATAGAATCTCTGCTGAGGGTTGGTGAAAATTTTCCAATATTGCTTAGGCATGCTCTAATAAAATTCTCCTATATATACCTATATACCTATATTCCCTTATATAATATATATATATATATCTTCGCAGATTCGTTGTACGCTAAACGTCGCACAATTAATTTAAAAGTGCGAGGGCAACGGGTGCAAAGATAAAATTTAGAAAAAAAAAAAAAAGAAGAAGAAGAAAAAGAAGATTTTTTCCCTCTGGAACAATTATCGTTCCCACATTCATTTTTTTTTATTTTCTTCTTCCCTTATTTATTCGTAAATATTTCAATTTTTTGAAAGAATATTAATTTTTTTTTTGAATGATTTGGGAAGTGATTGAGGGTGTATGATTCTAGATTTTTTTTTTTTTTTTGGTTGGGGTTTGGCCAAGAACGAAAATCTCTCTCGTAGTACTAAAATCTGGTACCTATGAGCAGAAAAGTGTCCTGTATATATATAAAATCTGGAATACTCGTTCCTTTTCATTCCTACGAACGCGAATCTGATTTAAACTGAACGAAAATCACGATGTTTACTTTAACAATGAATTTTCTCTCTGCGTTTTCCGTCTTGTTTGTTGTCTTTAGCCTCATCCTTATCCTCATCCTCATCCTCATCCTCATCCTTCTTCGAGAATACGAGGACGAATTTATCACTTCACTTTATACAACTAGTAGATTATACGTACCTATATATACATATATATACCGTATTTCTCAAAATACACAAAATTAAACTTCTATATAAGGGAATGGGGTGTCGTAAATAGTTAAGAAATATCAATTACGTTCGTTTATTTAAAAAATACAATAAAAATGAGAACAAAATTACAGGAGAAAAATTAAAATGAAATAAAAAAGGGGACATCAATCCTATATACAGAGTTATAATAATAATAATAATAATAATAATGATAATGATTTAAAAAATTTGCAATTATAAGGGTATGGTATTTAAATCTTTTGACAATGGTAGAGACGGCTGTGTAAATACATAGATAGATATATATATATAGTGTATTCGTATTTTATATACACCCCTCTTACTACCTACTACCCGATTCAATTTGTGAAATCCTAAATTGAATCTCGTGTATTTAGCGCAGAATTCTGATGCTATGGTGTAAAGCTTGAGAAACAGTTGCCTCGTGGGCAAACGCGACAAACCGCGTGGGTATAGTTGATGGTGTGTGTATGTGTGTGTGTGTGTGTGTGTGTGTGCGTGTGCGTGTGCCTCCTTATTCCTCCTACGCCTGAATGGTTCCTCGTCCTACTCTTACTCTTACTCTTACTCTTACTCCTTCTCATTCTCATATACCTTATACCTCTAGTTCTATAGCCCTCTAGCCCTCTGCCCTCTTCTCTTTCAAATTATTCGAGGGGTGAAAAGTCATACGAAATTAAAACCAGCTGCCCGAGATGAGGAGGGGAAAATTAGATGCCAAAATAAATAAGAAAAAGTAGAAGAAAAGTAAGAAAGAAAAGAAAAAAAAAAAAAATAAAAGAAACGAAAAGAATTTACAGAAGAAAAAAGAAAATTACAGAAAAGTAGAGAAGAAAGTAATTAGATAAGAAAGAAAAAAACGAAATTAAGAATCACGTAAAAACAGAAAAAAAAAAAAATATATATATATATCGAATAAATAAAACTAAGAGAGAACGAACAGAAAGTTTTTCCTTAAATTTCAGAATATTAATTCCTTCATTTCTCTCTCTCTCTCTGTCTCTCTATCATTTCCAGTTTTTAACAAAAAAAAAGAAAGAAATATCAAAGCTATAAGATAAGATGAAATCTTTATTTTTCTTCTCTCTCTCTCTCTTTTTTTCGAAATGGGCAAATTTTGTGGAATATCTACTTATTTTATTTTTTTCTTTTGCTTCTGATCCATTTAATTTTAAAGGTAAAGCGATTTTTGTGTAGCCACTGGTATAATAAGGACCGAGTCCCAGCTTCAGTTTTGTAAACATGGCACGATTTTGATTTCCTTGAATAAACGCGAACGCGAAAGCGCGGGCGCGGACGGTGATTGTGTGGTATCGGTGTGGGAGTATATAGACGTGGATATATATATATATATATATATAAGGATAGACGATCGTGAGAGATATTTTCTTTCTATATGAGATCAGCGACTTGGATAATAATCATATCGAGTCAACATACGAGAGAAACGGTAGCAAAAAATGAAAATAAAAATCGAGAGAGAAAGAAAGAAAGAAAGAAAGGAAGAGAGGGAAGAGAACCAAAAAAACAAAAAATTAAAATACAAACTGAAATATCGTCAAATTTTTATACATTTATAATAATAATAATACAAAAGCTAATGAAAAAAAGAGAGAAAGAATAAAAAAAAGAAAACCGGAAATCGAATTTCAAGTTTTAATTAGTTCTTTTTCTCAATTTTTGTCTTTCTATCTTTTTTTTACAAACTTGTTCTATATAAAGTTTTCGAAACACTCGCGTTTCATTGAGTTTTTCCTTTTTTGTACAGAAATTCTGTAAAAGTATAAAAAAAAAAAAAAATCAGTGATGTCACGTCCTAAATACCGCTAGGATGAGAGATCTGGAGGAAGAGAATAACACAAGTTTAGTTCTCAGCTCGGCTAGTAGCGGTGATCGTGTCTCGACTCTTGAGACTCTTTTTTGCTTTTCAAGTTATACCCGGATTTCTCTATTTTCGGTCTCCGATTCTACAGGACTTTTATCCTATTCCGTTTCTTCACTTCTGTCAGTCAGTCAGTCAGTCAGCAGTAAATTACTTCCAGATTTCCTTGAATCTCCAAAAATTCAAAATTGGAAATTGGAAATTGGAAATTACGAACTACAGAATCTGAAACATAGTGAAAAACAGTTCAACTTATCATCCCCCTAGTACGTTTAAAAAATCGTAATTAAGATTATGAATTTTTTTTCCTTTGGTTTCTTTTATTTCTTGTTTCGTAATCATTGAAGAACAAATCTCGCTGTGTTTTCTATAAAAAAAAAAAAAATTACCTATACCTATACCTAAACCCGTACCCTTCGTCTTCCTCTTTACCAAAACTCAACCCCAGACAAATGTCCTTGTCGAGAATCGCGTGAGAACTAGGGAGCAGATGAGACCAACGTGACTTGCCTCTAAAATCTCTACTACGGCTAACTTACTCTCTCGTTCGTTCTTCGTTCGCTACCGTACTATACTACCTGGCTTATTCAACGATTCTGAAAAAGAAAAAAAAAAAAAAACGAGAGAGAAAAAAGAAAGAGAAAAGCAAACGCACTATTATATATGACGTCACGAACGTTTAACGACGCCCACGCCTTTGGAAAAAAGAAAACGAAATTCCAAAAAATAAAAGAAGAAAAGAGATTCCCTTCCTCTTTACTCTGCAGCCCTCGATAATATGTCACTATTAGTTTATCGGAAAGATTCGACGCTGTTTTATAAATCGGTGTAATTTCGTCGACTATATGGGTAGGTAGGTAGGTACTAGGTAGGTACCTAATACGGCGTAGATTTTTTCTCATTTTCGTATACGTTATATTATGATAAGGAAAAATGAATGACAAGAAATTTTCCACGTTTCATTTTTAAGGGAAATAAATTCGCTTTTTTAAATTATAACTTAATTAATTAATTAATTAATTAGCTAATGTATGTATGTATGTCACATTTTCATTTTCATTTTCATTTTTATTTTTATACCGCAGTATGAAATTACGAATAAAATGAAAAATTGGAACTCGAAATTCCGTGTTGAAAAGGAAACGGGAGTTGAACAATGGTTTTTAACATTCACGTATAGTTGTTGGGGTTCAGGGTAGGTGAGAGTATGGGATGCGGAGGTACAGAGTATAAATTGTCGTGTATATAGTTGACTCGCGAACGATCTCGTTGCATCGCGTTTCGTCGTTTTGCGTTACGTTGCGTTACGTTACGTCGTTTGGCTTCGTGCTACGACCTACTGCAGTGAAAAATTTTTTCGTTGAATAGGGAAGAAGTATATAATATATATATATATATATATATAATATATATATATATATAGAATAAGAATTTATTAACCCATAGGATATGGTGGTAGTAGCTGGACCAAAAAGAGAGGGCAAAAAAATAAATAAAAAAAAAAAAGAGATGAAAAGTTCGGACCGTGACTAACGCGATAAAGGGCGATGTCGGTGGGGTTCGATTGTTCGTACAAACTTGACGCGTCGACACTACCTACGACGCGACGCTACGCGACGCGACGCTACTGCACACAGCACAATGCCTATTGTTCTAGAAACGTTCTCTCACAGGGCGTAGAAATATCGCAAAATGGTTTTTCTATTTTTTATTTTTTTTTCTGCCTTTTTTGCTTTTTTCTTCTAATTTTCCCCCTATCATCATTATCGTCATATCACGTCGCTTCAAATAGCTAACGTTGAATTTTGCGTTACGTTGTGATGCAGTGACAGGCACACCCGGGATCGATCAATCTTTATTTATTTTTGATATATGTATATGTATAGGTATAGGTATAGGTATAGGTATATAGGTGTATGTGCATTGCGCATTGCGAATACATACTAGCAAATAAATATAAAATTTACAGGATTTTACAATCGAATATCTGATGAGAATAAAAAAATTTTCTATTTCAATTTATGAATTCGAATTCGCCCATGATGATCTCTAATCTTTCAATTAATTTCTTTTATATACAGTCAATTATAATTATTCTATGATATCCCATCATCCCCTTTCTCCCCCCCTGCAATTACCTGTAATAAGGTTATCACAGTGAAAAAAAAATGACTCTTTACATTATTCCAGGGGGATAAGGCTTTTCGCACATACACACACACACACACCAACATTATATACACCTACCCTTATATATACACCTATATGTACTAAAGGTATTATAATTTTATCCCATAAGCGTTGACAAGGGGGACATGAAAAATGTCCATATACATAACATCTATAAATTGAAACGTTTGCTTCTATACGATAAAAGAGGAAAAATAAAATGATTTTGTTAATTTTTTTACCATGCCATTATATATATATATATATATTTCTTACACATATAATATACTTATGATAGTAATTTCATTAATTTTTTAATGGGTTTTTATTTAATTAGAAGGTTAAAAAAAATATAAAGTGAAAAATATACTTCCTAAATCTTGTTTTTTTTTTTTTTTTTGTTTTAATTTTTTTTATTATTTTGTGAAAATTTCAAGAGTTAACTAAAGGGTGAAGGATTTATTTTTATTAATGCCCCATCTTAAGTCGACGAGAGCGTTTAAGCGGAGGGTTTAATTTTAGTGCGATTAAAGTAAATAACTATGACCGTTAAATAGAGGCTGGTTTACGGCTTGGGATTGTCTGGTTAATGACTCGAGGTTAATTTCGTCTCGTTTTCTGCACCCGTACTAGTAGGAGAGACTCAAGGAAAGGAAAGGAAAGGAAAGGAAAGGAAAGGAAAAGAGTAGAGTAGAGTAGAATGAACGAGAGGCAGACATAAGCGAACTCTGCGAATGACTTTGCGACCTTATTAAGCTCTCGGCTTTCTCGATGCGGTTAACTTAAGTTTAAGTTAAGTGTATAATTTTCAGAAAGCTTTTAAACCGCGAGTTCACTGCCCCTTGCAGGTATATTACTCGTTAATACGTACGGTTAATTTTTTTTTTTAATTCTTAATTTTTTTCTTCTTATTTCTTCTCCGATTTGATTCGGTTTGGTTTTTTCAACGCATTTTTCCTCACCCTCGAACCTTTTTTTTTTCATCCCCGAAGGGATATTAATGGACGCGTTATTCTATACCGTATATATATATATATATATATATATGGGTTGTATCTTCGATAACGCAGGGAAAGGAACGGAAAGATACGGTAATGGGTAGGTGCTTAAATTCAAGAACATCAAAACGATTTCCAATATTTTAAACCGTTCAAGTCAGGGTAGTATAGGGGGGGTCCCATTCGAAAACGCGGAAAATTACTCCGAAATTTAATATCGTTTACTATATTTATTCGTCCGAAGAAAAGAGAAAGAGAGAAACAAAAAGAAGAAGAAGAAGAAAAAAGATCCAACGATTCAGATTATATTTTTCATCTTAAAATTATTCTAAAGTCAAGAAAATTCTGAAGAAAATGAAAAAAATAAATAAATAAACGAAGACAAACTTCGCTATTCTTATTTTCGTCACTATATATACCCTATAGCTGGTTTAGTTCTATACAAGAAAGTATATAGATGTATATATAAGACGTGGGAAGAGCTAGAGCTTTAGCGCAAGAAAACGATAACGGCGGGACAGAATATCGTAGTAACTACTACGCGATGTTGCATTAAGCTAAGAGCTTCCAGCTAGCTTTGCCCTGAGACGTTCGTGGATTATTTAACGCGACTTAAGCATCTGCACCAGGCTTGACCCTAGTAGTGTCAACCGCAATTCTCCTGTCCCGTACCGCAGACACAAATTGACTTATAAAATATAGGAAAAGAATAAAGAAAAAATGTGATAAAAAAAATGAGAAATAGATTACCTGAAAATTGAATTATTTTTTTATCCATGCCATTTCGAAAAACCTTCTAATTTTGACTTGTTTAAAAAAAAAAGAAAAAAAATCAATACCCTCTACGCATCCTAGATTTTCGCGAAGTTCAATAGTTTTTTTTTTATTTCAATATTCAGACTTTATTTAAGAAACTATTTCTATTTAAAATATATAAACATCTCTGTATAAAGATGATATATTTTTTTTTTTTTCACAGTACTACAACGCGATAGTCTGAAAAGAATAATAAGAATAAGAATGAGAATCGTAGAATCGTAGAATCGTATAGAATGGTAAAAATCTTTGCAGAATCTCATAGACATCGATCAGATAAAATCTGTGCAGCATCTACCTACGTCTCCCCCCCCCCCCCATCCTCCCCCCGTTTCTGGTTATAGACTGGTGCCCCGTGTGTATTCAAGTACGAAATATATATATCGATGTATGGATACATAGGTAATATATGTAGGTGTATGTACCAAGATCTAACTTCAAGGAAGGAATATATATATATATACAAGATATACCTAGGTATACTATATCGGAAGAAATACGCGTAAAAATTGCTATCCTTACAGAATTGGATTCCCTACATGCTTTTCAAATTTATATACCTACGTTACGTATACTTGTATAGGATATACATATATGCATCTATCTTATATATGAATAAAAAGAAAACGAAAACAATAGAAGATAAAAAAAAAAACCAACGCATAAGAAAGAAAATTGCTGTATAGAGAGAAAAGACAATATTTTAGTGAATATATGCGATTTCACTCGATTTTCTTTTCCCCGCATCATTTTTCAACACCAGAAATATCTATAATATAAATTTGGTGAGATGAATTATCAGCAATCCCAAGTATACTAGAAAAAAAGCTAGTTGTAAATATAGAAGAGGATTCGTTGTACCATATAATAAATGTGGTATAAAAAAATGTGTGGAACGTGTATCGTTTTGTCTAATCAGTTTCTGTGACCGTCGCGGCACAGAGCGGTAATTAACAACTAAATTATTCAAGCAATCGACCGTCCCAGTACCACCATACCCCCATACCCGTACCTGCTTGCTTTGGTTCAAGCCTCGCGTAGTAGATAGGTTAGGCATGAGGGTCCAGGATGGGATGGATAGATAGATACATGTATGTATGTATATACGTACGTTCGAATGCAGAGAATACCCTGAATATCCATTAATCCCTATTCTCTGGCGCGTGTGGGTCCTAAATCTATACATCTATTTGCATTAAACGTTATAATCCAAAATTAACACAAACACTTCGCGTAAAAATGAAGAACCATATGATTTGAAAAACTGAAAGAAAAAAACCAGAGAGAGAAAAAATTTAAAAAAATTAATTAAAAAAACCTCACCTAAATTGCATGATGGGTTACTAGTTGGAACGGTTTTGGCCCATTATTACTAGCAGAATCTTTCTAGTTATAAATGTACCTGTGTCGCTCTTTCTTCATTAAATTATAAATCGTTGAACTAAACTAGGGTAGAGTTTAAATTTCTGTATATATACATATTCCCAAAAGGCTCGTTTTGTACGTTACGAAAATACCCCTCGATATAAATTTTAGGTAAAAATAAGTAGGTGGTACGTATATCAAATATTAATAGGGGGAGAAAGAGGGAAATATAGTTTATTACTTATCGCACCGTTTCGTTACGTTACGTTACGTTACGTAAAGGAAAGTAAAGTAAAATACGTATAAAGGTAGGTAAAAGAGAAAGAGAACAGCTGGGGGTAACTTAGATTGTTAGCAACACATTTTTGCTTTTAGGTTTCGAGCTTTTAGCTTTGCATTAGAAACTCGTGAATCCGAGACCCAACTTTATTTTTCTTTTTTGTTTTTTTTTTTTTTTTATTACAGCTGGTTCAAATTGCTCGTTACCAGCTCGCGAAAAGTTAAATGAGAACCGGACCTCCTCCCTCCCCCACCGCCTCACCCCGACCGTACACACCTTTTCCCTCTGTAGCTTGCCGGAAACGAGAAGTCAGAGATGAGATGAGATGAGATGAGAAAACCGGAATATATTTTCCTGCTCAATCTATTTTACAACTTTTTTGTTTTGTTTTTTTGTATAATATATATAATTAAAAAAATATGTAGTACATAAAATTCGTACATATCGTATATGTACCTATATAATATATAAATCAAAATACAAAAAATTCTTCCATGGGGTATTGAAAATACAAAAAATTCATTAAATTTAGAATTTAATGATTGTGATAAATTTTTTTAACAAATTTTATCTCACCTTTCTTATTATAATATAATCCTAAATAAATAGGATGAGGTAATTATGGATATAAAATGTAAGTGTAACTGATTCGAACGGTTAAATCTCTCGCATATATTCATACGTATGTATGGGATCTCTGACCTGAAACATTTACTTGTAAAGAACAACCCTGGTACTGTATGAGATTTATAATAGTGTAGACGATTAATGACGACGACTCGGATGGAAAATCTCTTTTATGGTATATTTACACAGTGAATAGAAACGAGAGTACGGTTTCGTTACAAATTTCGGTGTGGTGTTACTGTGATATAGTATAGGTGTGTAGTAATTATAGGAATTGTGGTTGAAAAATCAAACTCCACGATATTCGTATAATTAAAACTGATTTTATATTTATTTTATATTTATTTTTATTCTTTTCTTATAATTACAGGAATTAATGACGAAAAGTAAACGTCAAGGATGG
Organism: Tenthredo notha; assembly: GCA_914767705.2. NCBI lineage: Eukaryota > Metazoa > Arthropoda > Insecta > Hymenoptera > Tenthredinidae > Tenthredo > Tenthredo notha. The sequence continues at coordinate 5,014,557 of OU611921.1, read as the reverse complement.
CGTCGCCTACTGATCGGTGGTGTAGTCGGAATAATAGTAATATCGCTGATAACCGCTGCGGTTTTCCTCCTTACTGGTAGACCATCAGATTCTTCATCTGGTACGTCGACAGCGTCTGGTATCACCCTTGAGGAATGGCTCGGAGGTTCACTAGCCACTAAGAGTTTCAACGGAACGTGGCTTTCCGGTGAGTTAAAAAAATAAAAAAATACCAAACCAAGTTTTCTTAAACTTGGATTTTTGCAAAAACGATATAATTCAAGAAAGAAAGAAAAAAACAGAAATTATACGACAAAAAAATTTCGTCAATTTTTTAAAACCCCCATTATTTCATGGGGTCAGGGATTGGCCTGCGCCTGCAGCGAGATATGGGGGAAAATGGGGTAAATCCAACGCCGCGTAATTATGGTAGTTGATGAGTTTCACGGTGGGTTGAACACCGCCGCCTAATTGGGGTAATAGAGTATGTGGTTTCCGTATATAATATATATATACATATATAGGTATATATGCGTTTATGTGATAAACCGTTCCCCACGTTCTATGGACGGGTTGACTAGATTCAACCAGGAGGGGTATATATATACATATATACATACACACATGTATATATGCATGGCGCGAAATCGCCACACGAGAATGAGGAACCCAACCCTATGGGCTAATGCCATACCTAGTGTCATGCATCATGCAATTTTGACCGAAATTAACGCTAATCGTAAACCAGATTTATAGAGGAATAGGGAGAGCCTATATATATATATATATATATATATTATATATAGGACCAGAGGTCCGAGTAGCGGGAAGCGTTTAAATTTTGATAACATTTTTTTATTTTTTATTATGAAGTAGTTTGTCAAATCATTTGATTATTTTTTTTTGTTAGCCATTCGTTAGGTTCCATTCACCAGATCTATTCTTTTTTTTTTTGAATACACGCGACTCTATCCACGATTTTATAACATTAGAATTTGTATTCATTAGTCAGTTTTTTTTTTTTGTTTTTTTTTTTTTCCGAATGAGAAGTTCCTCTTTCTCTTTTTTTTTTTTCACTAATTTTTATTGAGAGAAGAGCCCCCGAGTCTTTAGGCGAAATAAAAACTGCTTACGCACCGTACCGAATTCCAATTAGGAACCCCATACCTGCTGCGCGACCCTGTTAAATGGGAAAGCGATTTTTCTTTTTTTTTTTTCTTTTTTTTTTTTTTGAGGGTAGGTATAACATCGAATTTCTTTTTATTAAAAAGAATCCAAAAGCCAACCAAGAGCCACCTCATTTCGCATTCATCCATTCATCCATTCATTCATTCATTCGATTAATTCGTTCATGCATTCATCGCTCGCGATCTTAAATATAAAAATCGCTAAAGAAAAAGAAAAAGAAGAAAAAAAAAAAAAATTGAATTCACGTATTCATATTACGTTTTTTCCCCAGATTTTTCTCACTCTCTCCTAGTTCTTTAGAGTCAGTCGCTTTTCCATTCAGTCATAAATAAAAAGAAAAAGAAGGTCAAGAAAATAAAATAAAATAAAATAAAATAAAAAAAACATTAAAGAAATTTTTGCGAAACTAAACTCGAGATTTTGTCATTGTATAATTAAAAAATATGCGCAAAATTGTATAGAATTTTTATTTATCTTTACTATTATACTTTCGTGAAATTTCCATCAGCGAACGTTTAACTTTTACCGCAGTTTTGTATTAATAAAGTAAATGTTTGATAAAAATATATATAGGTATAAAAAAAAAACGGAGTTCACTTCTCGTGTCTCTATAGGTGGATAGAATTTTTTTCCACTGTTTCACCATGAATATATAATATGAAAAAAAAACAAAGAAAAATAAAAAAATTGTACGGTAACTCTTAGGGTTGAAATTTTTCACGTTGAATCACACCGCAGAAAATTCTCTCCTCATCTCGCAGGACGCAAAATAAGGTAGACCCTATATTCGCTTTCAGAAAGTGCTAAACGTTGCTTTTGCTGCTGCTTCTTTTTCTCCTTCTTCTTCTTCTTCTTTCTGAATATTCGTCGTTCAGAGTCAATGTGACGATGAGGAACGAGAGGGTGCAGATTTGAGATTGAAAATTTAGTGAAAAATGTGAAAAAAATAGATAGAATAAAGGAAGAAGAGAGAATTTTTATGATTTTTTCTTTCTTTTTTTACCCCGTTTATTTTTTTTACATCCCCATCGATTTCGTTTTCAAAATTTCTTAGACAGGAATAAATTCTGTTTTTTTTTTTCATTATTATTATTATTATTATTTTATGAATGAATGAATGAATGAGTGAATTTTCTCCATATAAAATTAATGGGGTTATTGTAACTTTTCAACAAAATATTAAATACGTTGGGATTCGTATCTAATATAGAAGCGAGTAAAACCGTGGACAGGAATGGTTGGTCAGAGGTAGGTAGGTAGCAGCAGCTGACCGTGATTCTAATATTAATGGTGCGAGTAGCCCCATAATAGTCCGGGATCTACGGTCAGTACAGGGTATCATTGAGGGACAGAACTACGTCGTCAGTGGGTATTTCCACCCCAGTTTTGTCCCAAGCTAATGAAACTTTCATTTCAGTTAAACGTATAGACCGCAAGGTTATTATACACCCACCTCGTGTTACCTTGTACAATTTATTATTGTCACACGGTATAAAATATATTCCGTTTATTATTCACTATTTATTAGAAAGATTTTCAATCAATAATTTGTCCAATTATCAAAAATTAAAAAGAAAAGAAAAAAATGTTTATTATTTTATTCCTTTAACTTGGAGTAAAAGCGTTATAATTTAATTATATAATATTTATATACGTGCGGGTAGGTAAGCTATATATATTATATATATAAATGATATGTGTATGTATGTATATATATGAGGATTCTAGCCGATTTTCATCAACGAATATCTCACTACCGGAAATCAGGAAGGTAATATCCGGTGAAACTGTACGGTTTCCGTTTTATAGTGGTGTTAGATACCTGATGGTTTAGCTATATATAGGATTTAGTCCAATATGTATGTATATATGATGTATTTAGATCGAAATCGACATTCCCAATTCGACAAACACTCACGCATCAATTTATTTGACAATTTATTTAGGATGTATGGGTATCAGGTATACATTTATGCCTACTAGGATACGTAACTCTACGTTGCGTAGTAATTCAATTTTCTACGGGAATATAATAATATATTCGGGGGATTTTATAGTGCGAGAGAAATGGGAAAAAAATAAAAATAAAAATGACAATGTTAATAACTGTGTCTATTCGTTTTTTTTATTTATTTACAATTTTTCTTCTTTCATTTCTTTCAAATCAAAGAAAATAATTTGAAAAAAAACTGAAAAAAACTGAAAAGATAAGAAATATACAAAGTTTTTCATCTTCTTCCAGGTAACGAAATCTTATTTCAAGACGAAAGTGGCAACTTGGTAATTCGTAACGTCACCTCTGGATTATCCAGGACAATATTATCGGTGACAAATCCGGTGAGTGTAAAATAGAAAATGAAAGATTTGTTAAATTTTTTCTAAAAATTTATTCTTATCTTGAAAATTAACCCATCTTAAGAGTAAAATTACGAATTTAAAATAGCGCGAATGAGACAAAAAGAAAACTTCGATAAAAAAAATTAAAAAAAACAAAACGTTCTAAATTTATCACCGGGCTTTACTTCCTTTCGGGATTTTATTCCCTTCTTAATCCCTTGAGCCTAAGATGAGTTAATTTTTCTTTATTTTTTTTTGGTTTAAAACAAGGTAGGGAAATTTTTTTAATTTTTTTTTATGCTGCTGCATTGTAGTTTCGAAATTTATATCGTACTATATACTATCCATAGTTTAGTTTCCGAAGGTTTCGATATGTATGTTGTATCCGGGCAAGTATAAAGTTAACCATAAACTCCTGCCGGAAACTGGGCGACACGTCGTGTCTACTAACTACGCTTATTGTTTTAACGTTCTAACTTCTAGTTCAAACTACGGTGTATAATAACTATGGGTATAATATAGATAGGAATACACTCAGACTATAAAAAAAAAATATATATATATTAGGGTGATTCAGAAAAAAAAAAAAAAATTATTTTTTCTTCCAAACAGGCTCAAAAGTTTCATTCAGGTCAAAAAGTATGCCTGTTAAAATTTGAGCTCTTAATATTAATATTGAGTTGCTCCGCATCGCACTTTTCGATTTTCCATAAGAATAACATGGGATAGATCATTTTTGCTGCTTCTGATTTTTATAACCAGCAAATGACACATCACACAGAGAATCTACAGACACATTTTTGTAGGGAATTGAACGCTCTACAAGAAAGTTCCGAGTCATTTTCTAATAAGTCCATTCGTTCAAAAGTTATTCAAGGTCAAATTTTAATTTATTTTGATTGATTTTAATTTTAATTTTTTCAATTTTTGGTTTTTTATTTTTTTTTATTTTTCATTTTTCATTTCCCAACAAAAATATGTCTGTAGATTCTTTGTGTGACGTATCATTTGCTAGTTATAAAAATCAGAAGAAGCAAATATAATTTATCCTATGTTATTCTTATGGAAAATCGAAAAGTGCGATGCGGAGCAACTCAATATTAATATTAAGAGCTCAAATTTTAACAGGCATACTTTTTGACCTGAATGAAACTTTTGAGCCTGTTTGGAAGAAAAAATAATTTTTTTTTTTTTTTCTGAATCACCCTAATATATATATATATAATTACGGGCTTATTCCTCATGGTTATAATCTCGGATTTAAAAACTCACCGGAATAAAGAATAAACGAAACTTAGATTCCATAAACTGATTTTTATTTCTAATTTCTACGTAAGAAATGAAAGAAATTTGAAAAAGCAAGATATTTATTTCTTATATTTGAGTAAATTCTTGATAGTAGTAATATTCTCCATGTAATTAATATGAATATTTTTACTTGAAATTTTTATCTTTATACTTATCATATTTAACGTATAACATTTGATAATATAGAGGTAATAGAGAACAATAGCATTTAGCTGTAGGAAAACGATGTCAAGCTGTTCCCGTACGGCTGGTATTATTATTATACCAGAAATTACTCTGCAGTATTGCATGCCATGCGTTTAGCAAAACGAAATTGAATAAATTTCATTACCAGACACCACATACACACATATATATATATATAGGTATATGCGATATAAGGTAAATTACCTAAGCGAGTAAGAACCCACCTTCACTACGAACTACGATAATATCCCATGATACCTATACCTATACACCTACACCTACATCTCTATACACCCCGACGCTTTTCCTCGTATCGTCGCGTCGTCTTGTACGTTTTCGCCAAATTGCAACTTACATTTAGACCAATATAAAGGAAGCCCCTATATGTATGTATATATATATATATGTTCGCACTAGCGCATATATATCCGAAATTATCTTTCACAGTACCAGCTGACTGTCTCCGCGAATTTTCTTATGCGAACAATATTAAAAATCCAAAAAATAAAAATAAAATAAAGAATGAAACATAAAAAAAATTGAAAAAAATTCATAAGCATTTCTTTTTTTCTTTATCTTTACAGATTCTGGCGGCTAGTTTCGATTATGAAATATCTGCGGATCGGAACTACGTGCTACTCGCATCTAATTATCACAAGGTAAGAAAACTAAACAAATTTCCCTTTTTTACTTTTCTTATAAACTTTATGGGTATTGAATCTATTTTGGCACCGATCATGTGTGTGCGTGTGTATGTATGTTTTTTTTTTCTTTCATATAGATATATTAAAGTACTATACGTATATGTCTCTCGTTTCTTGATATGGTCCAAAAGTGTAGAAGAGAATTTTTCCACCTAGCGATTTTTATGGGCACTGATTTTACCCCACGATAACTGGTGGGGTTCACCTGTTGGTTGCCTCTCTCTGCGTTGCACCAGTTTGGTTATATAGTAACCGTGAATTCCAATAAGTGGTCAATAAACCGTGTGAGACGTTCTATAAAATTTCACTCTGTTAAAGTCGTAGTTTAGAAATAAGTAAATAGAGTTTTTGGTTTTCAAAAAGATTGGTCGATATATATATATATATTTTTTTTTGTTTTTTACGGAAAAACACCTTTTCTCAAGTTTTTATGAAAAATTGAACACGTTATATGACTGCAACACCGTATAATATTTACTCTACAGTTTGAGCAACGTCATGGAGGGGTGGTTCTGCTCCCTTCGCTACTTTTTCCATACCTTATCTTTTTTTCCTCCTTTTTTTTTCCAAGCTTCGAGGCAAATAGAATTTTCACTTTTCAAACACCGTCGTTATATTACTAAACCAGCCCCGTAGAGTTTTTGCGTCTGTTGTAGTAGATATGTGTGTGTATTCGCTTATATAATACGGTATATATATATATATATATTCTGTATACAAACTTTTTTTAAAAAAACGGTGAAAATAAAAATCTCTCAAATCTCTAAAAAAAATAATAATAATAATAATAATAATAATAAGAACGTATTTATCAATCTTTCAATTTGCCTTGAGAAATAAAAAAGGTAAAGGAAAAACCTCTAAATTAGATAATAGAGATATCTTCTACGATAACAATGAAACTAATTTTCCCTACCCCGAAACGAACCTCTCCTCTAGAATAGAAAGAGAAGAAGAAGAAGAAGAAGAAGAGAAGAGACCCCATTTCGAATTACAGACGTCAGCTATGGATGGGCCAAATCGGTTTCCCTTAGTCGACGCAGGAAGTTATCTCGCCTGTTTGAGGATAACAATTGATTCTAATCAACTCTCTCTGGTTGCTATATCCAGACGGTGATGATGTCTCTCATACCCAGCTACTCCTTTTCTCTTATATACATAGAAAACACACTTTTCCATGTTCTTGTTTTTACCAATCAAGTTTCTCTATCCAGTACTGCTTATATCCTTTCTTTCGTCTTTTCTTACCAATAGAAAGAAAGAAAGAAAGAAAAAAAATTACTAACATTCTATCTCATTTCCCATTTTCCAAAAAAAATTTGTTCAAATTTCAACCCTTAATTGACACGCAGACATAGTTTTGTTCAATATTACGTTGGTAACACACAAACCAGACGTTCTCGTTGCTCAATCCTCCTTTATACCCCATGGGTATATATGCGCTTTTCATATATACATGTGATGTGTACATATACATGTACATAGGTATAGTATATTCGCGAGGGATTAGCCGTTCGACTGGCTCTCGTAATGCCGAAGGCGACGTTTTCGCACTGCGGATGTGGCTACTACCACTATAGACCATAACGGCTTGACCAATACGTCCTGTATTGCTACTACTACTAGCCAGCTATTCTCTATCGTCTGACCCAACGCCGGCACCTACTACTTGCCGTATAGAAATCCGCCAATGTGTCCCGTACTTTTTATTTTTCTATCAGCATTTTACGTTATAGATTTTTAAAAATCATTTTTTTCCATAAGCATATTTATTACGTTCGTGGAAATTATTAGGGATATCAAGGTATGATATGAATGTATAAGGGAATCGAGGACTTCCATGGGATTTGTTGAAGGTGGAAGGTGGAAGGTGGAAGTAGAAGGGCGGCTTCATCGACTACGTGACGTTGTCGAATAGGTCTCCATTTCTGTTTATTTTCCTAACTATAGGATCTAGAATCTAGATTCTAGCGGAACTCTTGCGGAAGGAGGAGGAGGAGGAGGGAATACCGTGGTACTGTTTGAATACCAACAAAGGCCTGGCTTTCCCTACCCTAACAGGAATAGACAATAGGGCTACCACTTGCCAGGCTTGTAGCTGCAATTTAGATACGGTAATGATATTGCTCCATCAAGCTACGGTGCTGAGAACCCTGGACCACTTTATCGCTTATCTTCAAAGACAATTATCCGTAGGATCTCGTTCGATATAACAAAATTAAGTTATTCTGATAGGCGTGTGTGTGTTTGTCTTCAGTTTGGCTACATTTTCGTTTTCGTTTCTTTTTATTCATAAAATTGATCAATTTTAATACGATGATATTTGAATTAGCATGCGTATAAGAAAATAGGGAAGCTGTACCTCTGGATATTGAATAAAAAAAAAAAAAAAATAATCATTTTCGTTAATAAATCATCCGGACGAGGGATGAGGGGGGTGGGAAAAGTTTTCGACTAATACAAAGGTGCGGAGTACCGCGGGGCTTTTTGCTTTTGTCGTTCGTAAGAAATCGATATTTCCTACCTTAAATTATACGCGGGTGTGCTAAAAGATTATAGAACGGTTATTGAGGATGAAAATATTCAAGAATCATATAATCGAGTATTAATTAATGAGATCGAATGATAAATGAGATTTTTTTTTTTGACTGTATACGAAACAATTGAATGAAATTAACTTCACATATATATATATATATATATATATACACATATATTTATATATAGGGATTTATTTAATACGTGTAGGAAAATTAATAACACAGATCGCTGGCTCGTATAATCATTAATCCGTAGATATAATATACCTAATCGTTTGATAATTTAATTACCTCACCATATATAATATATTTATATATAGTATATATGTCTATAGATAATGTATGTATTATATCATCAGAATATTTTTTTTTCTCCGTCTTATTCCTTGGTCTCATTAAGATGCCATTTCTTCTTCTTCTTCTTCTTCTTCTATTTTTTTTTTTTTTTCTCTTTTTACCTCGTATTCAACTTATTATTTATTATTCATTTTTCCTTGAAGGTATTATAAATGCTTTTCCAATAATCCACCCCCGAACGTCGAGGCCAACAGCTGCGGGAACGCGATGCAGAGGTAACGCGTTAGAAAATTGAGCGAATCAATTTTAAAGTGAAAACTTTATTTTTTTATTTTTATTTATTTTTTTTCCCATTCTCTCTCTTTCTCTCTCTTTCTCCTTCGCTCTTTCTCTCTTCACTTCTTCATCCCTTGACGTCGTACAGATCTGAAGTTGAAAAATATTTGAATCAAATGTTGCTAAATTTGAGGAAAAACTTGTATTCTTCATTTTTTATTTTTTCAATTCGGATCTAAAAAAAAAGGACTAGAAAAAACTTTTGAAACCGGCCTTTTATATCCTATAGATTTTTTTCGGCAGCTATATTCGTTTCGTGACAAAAGTGATTTAAACATTTTTGTTCTTTCTCACTGACCTCTTCCCCCAGGTCTCGATTTTTTTCCGTTTTAAATTCCACCGTAGATCCTGGCACTGGATTTATTCGTCAGAAATAGCCTCGAGGCTCAGTTCGAAAACGTGTAAAAAATTTCTTTTTTTTCTTTCCTTTTTTCTACGCTTTTTTTCGGTCGCGGTGAACGAATACCAAATAATAGGAAACCTGTTACGGTTCCGTTCGATTCGGTACGGTCTATTTTCTACAATTACAACACTGCATGTCGATGCAGCGCGCGAATGGGCATCAATCAATTTCGATTCTATCCAACTTCCTATTAATCGAAACTCGTGTCAAAACGATTACCTATTACATTATACTAGTTATCCGTAAAAAAAAAAAGAAGAAAAATATTTTAACTAACGTCATATTATTATTTTTCATTTTTCTCATTATACTTATCATTAAAGTTTGTAATTTCGTATAATTATTCTCATTATTATTCTCATTATTATCCTATTTCAAACAACAAAAACAACTTTTTTTTTTCTCTCTGATTTTATCCAACTCTATTACATAGCTCGAAGTTGTAGAGAAAACTTTTCATCAAGCTTCGGTACGCATGATGATATATATCATCGGTTTTTTTTTTGTTTTTTTTTTTTTAAACTACTATGAACTTTATACAGCCTCGCAAAGTCCGTACGTCCATCCATCCATCCATAATATATTTATACATATATTATACTATACGTACAGCAAAAAAAGAAAAACATAATAATAATAAAAAAGCCATACCATACTTACTTCGACTCGAAGCACACAATTTTCTATGAAATATAAATTCACAAAAGTATAGTAGTCAGTCGTCATTCGTCGTTTCGTTTAGAATTGAGAAAAGTATATTCAAGAGAATTCGTATACATTATTTTTCGCTTCGCTATCCACGAGTTTTCACATCGCTTTCAATGATTTCAATCAAAATTTCTCCACTATATTCATTTTCTATATCATACGCGGAAATTTTTCTTTCTTTTTTTGCGAAAAAAATAAAGGGGATATATACTTACGTGAATCAACCCACTTTAGAAAATTGTTCTATATATTCCGTATACATATATGGAAACATGTCTCCTCTTCTTCTTCTACTTCTTATTCTTCTTCTCTTCTTCTTCCTATTAAATTTATATATTTCATTAATTCGCTAAGGTATAATAACTTTTATTATATAACGTAGTTTGAAATTTATTATATCCTTTATAGACATACGACTAAGTTTTCTGTTTACTCATTCTTCATCAACCATTACGAACGTGAACAGCGTGAACTAGACGAATAACCCAAATAGGTATCATTCTGATGTGTGCTTTCGGTAAATGTTGGCGCATATGCGGGCTGATGCTACTGCTACTACTACTACTTGCTTCCTCATCTCTCATCTCTCATCTCTCATCTCTCATCCTCAATATTCCTTGGTCCTCATCCTCCACATTTCTGTATCTATATATATAATATAATATATATATATATGTATCTTGAATATTCCCTCTTTCTCCCACTTCTCGAAGACTGTCTGTTACTAGTGTGTGCCCTCTGCTCTTCTCTGCTCTCGAAACGCCCAAAGGCTTTCCGCTCCGCATCTGTGATTTACAATGTTAGGTATATCCACTGGCCTCATCCCTCTTTACTTCTACGTTATTCGGGTCCTTGAACGTACCTACACCTACACACCTGCACACCTCTATACCTACTTCTCCGAGTACCATACCAAATTTCCGATAGTTACTGTTGCTACAAATCAAGGGTGGGTTTAGGCCAACCAAAGGTACCTATATACCTATATCTCGTTATGCATTTCGCAGCTGGACCGGAGGACGACCTACTACTATGTGGACATACGTATATATAATCTATATACTACATTTATACGATCTAGATTTATCCACCTATTACAGCTAGCTATACAGAGTTATATAGTATAGTAGTACACCTACCCTAAATATATATTATTTAACCAAACATAACTAACGTTTGAAATGATTTACAAATCATCGATAATTTATAGATCGGTTATCCGTTCATTTCAACATATTATATGGATATTATTTATTTCGTATAGAATTTTTGTTCAGAAATTAAAGAATCGCGTAATTTATACACTATATAGGTATAAATGTGACTTATCGTTCGTTCGTGGTATAGATATATAGATATAGATATGGATATAGTGGATTCATCGAATCCTATATTTAGGTAAACGTTATTACAGTATACGTAAGCACGTAGGACCAGGAACAGGCTTTTGGTCCAGTTGACCCAAAGGATATGGCATGGCAGGGGCCGGGCCAGACCAGACCGTTCTATACTACCACATCGCATAAAATCCTGAGTTCCAGAGAAATTATCGTCCCATTGTCCCACGTTGGTCCGAGGGCTTTCCTCTACAACGACGACGACGACGACGACGACTTATATCTGGACCGACACGTTCCTTCTCTGAGGTCAATGCGAACCCCTTACGAATATAGCTCTGGGTCTATACACAGGGGGGGGATGGTGGTGGTTGAAATTTCATTTATTTCATACAAAAGGAATTTTCTTTTTTCAATCAATTATTACAAAAAAAAAAGAAATACAAAAATCGACTATTATAGAGTTTTGTATATGAAAATCTATTTATTTTTTAAATTTTTTTCTCAAGTCAAACTGAACAACATCTTGGAATAGGTAATAAAAAGCAAAGAGATTCATCCCCCTGTGCTATATGGTTCGAGTACCACTAGATTGTTTTAACGAAATATATAGCAGCTGCTTATTTCGACCCAGTGTTCTACTAGGAACCCCCAGGACCACCGAGCTCTTGTTTTGATGCTTTGCGTATTCTAAGAGCGTCTTCTCGAAAACCCTTACCTCAAGACAATTGGTCCTGGTCTTCAAGGGTGAGGGGTGAGAAGGGGCGAGAGAAAGAGAGAGAGAGAGGTCTGAATTGACGAGGGTACAAGGTCGTAGCTGATAAATTCCCCATTGTATTTCATTGTTTGCTTTAATTATCCTCTAATATCCTGATTTTTGATATTTAATTTGATTCTAATTTTTTCTTTTTTTTTTTTTTACAATATATTTTCAACGTAATACGTATCCAACAATTTATCATATACAATTTATATTTATCTCGGTTTCTAACGCTGGTATAGGAGATAGAGGTAACATTTTTCTATTGGATATTTGCCAAACTCGATAAAGAGCACTTAATAATAAAATACGTTGGATTTTGGTTCAGTCGATTAGAATCGTGGGAGAAAAAACAAAAAAAAAAAAAAAAGAATACAAGCACAGGAATTATCCGTTGTGAAAAATGAATGACGAAAAGGGGACGGATTAAAGTTCCGAATTTTTTAATGTTGACTAGATTTTCGGAATGTTGATACCTATTCCGAATTTGAAAGTTTCTGAAAAAGAAAAAAAAATGAAATATCATCTCAAACTAATTTGTAACATCGAATCACATCCCCTTGAATAATAATTGGCTAGTAAAAAATATTTTCAACTTGAATATCATTTTCACCGTGATATGGTGGTTTGTATTAATTTAATTGACAAAATTTTAATCACGATATTTAAACAATAGAGAATTGTATTATACAGGAGTTAGGAGACGATTATAACAGACTTTTGAAAAGCCTTTATGATACTCGACGTTTATGAATACAATGGGTACGTTTGTAGCAGTTGCACCCAGCTAGCTAGTCGCATATGCATTAATGCACCAGTCGACGACTACGTATACACATAGTACTAGCTACCGTAGTACCCCCAGTACATAGTTTGAAAATGTACTTAAATATTTGAATATCCAATCAGCGTCGAAACGACGCGATGCAACAGTGGAATACTGCATTCTATACTAGTATACCCAGTAGCAATTCTGCCTGGGACTCAGCTTTCTGAATAGTTTATTTTTTTATCCTTTATTTTTTTATTTTTTATTTTATATACTTTTGAATCACCTGAATTTGAACTCACTCACGTAACCTTATGTACCAGTATTCTAAATTCACGGTATATTCATTTATCGATTTTATACTCGTCGAAAACCAATCTCTAAATTGGTTTACCATAATGAATGGATAAATAATACGAGCACACAGAAGACATAGCGCACAAACAGAGTGCTTGATTATACACGTAGGTACATCTGATGAGAGAGAGAGAGAGAGAGAGAGTCTTACCTAAAAATATTAAATATTAAATATTAAATGAAATGAACAAAAATTTTGCTATTATATTAATTTCATCGGCTTAAAATTCGCGGTTTAAATTCATTCAAAAATTATTAGAACTTTCGATCGAATAGATTCAATAAAAAAAAAAAAAAAGTAATTAATTTCAAACCCTTCTTTTTTCTTTTTTTTTGATGAAAATATACGATTTTTTTTTTTCTTTTTTTTTTTGCACCCTTGTGTTATAGGTGGTATAGTCGTATTCAATCACTCAGTTCTTATACTCTTCCATCAACTCTCTGACCCCCCCCCCCCCCTCGTCGAGAAAGCCTATCGCAATATATCGAGCCACCTTTATCGAACATTCATCATTTTCATCTCAAGAGTAATTGCCACACGTCCTTTAATTACGTTTATAAAAGACTGATACCACTTCCTTTTAGTTTTCTAATTAATTTTACCTCTAGTCTTATGGATATATAGGTATACCTATATGTAACAATTTTACTTTTCGACGTTGTCATTAATTATTTTCATTATTTTGAAGAGAGTAAACGGAAAAGGAAAAGGAAAAGGAAAAGGAAACGGGGGAAAAAAAAAAAAAAATGATGAAATGAATAAATGAATAAATATAAAAGTGTTAGTCAATTATTTTACGTTTTATTTTCATCATTATATAATAATTGTTATACGTTCAACGAAATACTTAAAAATATTCAACCACATATGTATAGTAGGTTTTTTTTTTATCTTTCCACATTTACGACTCTGCACATATATATGTGTATGGGATAATTGGCACTTGATGCGCTACTGCAGCTATAGGTATACATATTCCGAGGGATGATGATGATGATGATGATGAGGTATGTCATGGGATAGAATGAAACTGTAAAAATCGTGACTGAAAATCCCTGATATTGCATTATTTACATGAAACGATGAACCGAGATTTCGTTCCAGTCTATAGCAATCTACAATCGATCGAAACGTAAATTTATATCCCTGTATGTATTTGTCTATACGAATAGTATATATGTATATACATGTACATGTGTACCTAGATATCGCCAATCACGGAAGCGTATTATACACGCTGAATCCACGCAGGGACACGTTTAAATGACCATGCAGTCCAAAACCGTGGGCTATAACTCGGTTTAATAACGTGATTTATGATAGAATAAACCGAAAAAAAACGTTAATCGAGGTAAATAAAAAAAAAAAAAAAACAAATAAAAAAGACGTAGGTAATAACACTACGTACTAAAAAGTTTAAATAATTATACGTATATTTATAATTTAACAAAACAAAAAAAAAACGAAAATAAAGAAAGGTTTTAATTATTTTTTTTTTGTTCTTAATTTTTTTTCATATATCTTCAAGCCGGTTACCAAAATTCATTTCAACATTCCGTTTGAATTCCTTATTCCTTACGGTATTAATTCGCCGCACGTCGTTTTCAGAAATTTGACATCCACGCGTCGAACAAAGCGAACAAGTATTTGCAATTAGAAGACGTAATTAATTTCAGCTTGCCACAAAGTTATTACGTCGTAGGTAGAGGTGTGGTATAGGATATATATAATATATATATCTATGTATATTCACCTTTCTTTGAGTATATATATATATATATATATATATATTTGTGTGTGTATATGACTGTGAAAATATATTATAAATTTGTGTAATCGATTACACAATATTATACGCATATCAAGAATAACACACACACCCACCCACGCACACACACACATACATGTATAAACGTTACTCTGTACCGACAGAAGACCAATAATAATTAACCAGACTTAATTCTAAAATTTTCCGTAACGATTTCGGTTAGAGAAAAACCGCACACGTGCGTTTGACAGTTCGGTTAGAGATGGAATTTGGAGAAAAGTGATAATAGTTTCAAAATAAGATATCTTTTACGATTCGAAATTTTATTTCATATATATTATGTGTGTATATGCGTGTGTGTGTGTGTGTGTGGGGGGGGGGTTGATTTTTAATTATTTTATTTTTATCAAATGTGACAATTATTGAAATCTAAGATTTTTCATCTGATGTAACGTTTTTTTGAATTTTTCCTTTTTCTTTATCTGTTTCAGCTGTATCGTCATACTTACTTGGCTCAGTACACGATTGTGAATCTAGACACTCTGTGAGTATACTATATATATATGTATATATATAGGTATGGGCTAGTTTTTAATCTAACAATATAATAAAATTACAAGAAAATATTTCAGACTTATTTTATAGTAAGATTTAGATTTGCATTTTAATCTTGAGAAGAGGAGCGAGAGATGGCCATGGCTTGCTGGCTGCCTGCCTGCCTGCCTATATATACTTTTATATATATATCTGTGTGTATATATATATATATATACACCCACGAACCTAGTGGAAATTACAAACTGTGCGGGAATTTAATCCGCGAGTTTCATCCGTAGATTTATACGCCAACTTAGCATTTAAGTGCGAGCTTATACCCGCGTTGCTGCGATTAAAGTCGTCCACCGTACCCATACCCATACCCAAGCTTCATATATATACCAAGCCGCGGAGAAGTTTTCAGGGAGACCGCGAATTTAGCTTTTCCTCGCATATTTGTCGCTCGTTAGAAAAATAAGACTAAAAAAGTAAAAGAGAAAGAAAGAAAGAAAGAAAGAAAAAAAAAAAAAAGAACCGAAAATAAAGAAGAGTAAGATAGAAACCAAAAAACCAAAACAAAAAAAAAAAAAAAGGTAAAGAAGGTAGAAAGAAAAGTAAGAAGAGAAAAGAAGTATAGGAGCAAAAAGTACGATAATAATCATCGCCGCGGTATTTTCACGAGAGGGATTTCCCTTTTTTTTTACTTTTTTTTTTACGAAATCCCTGCTACTGCAGCAGCAGCAGCAGGAACGGTGAAAATTCACCTTCAAATAATGAAAATAAACAATTAAAGAAATAGAAAAAACGAAAAAGAAAGAACGAGAGAGTTGAGAAAGGAAAGAGAAATATATTTTTCGTACAGATTCATTATTTTATTTCATATTATTATTATTTTATTTTATTTTTCTCTTTCTCTTTCTCCTTGTGTATTCAGTGTTAATAACGAGTCACTCGACACCCTGCATCTATCAAGTTTAACGGTCCAGGGTTAGTGCCGTCACGTTTATGGCAATATAATCGGGTCCCTTGTGGGACGCAGCGAATTGTCGTTGTTTGTTTCCAAAAAGCTCTCGTCTCTTCCCTTATTTTCTCTTTTCTTCTCTTCTCTTCAATTTTCTTCTCTTCTCTTCTCTTCACTTCTATGTGAAAATCCATTTATCTTTAGGCGCGGTATAAGAAATTGCCACTGCTTTAGAAATGATCCAAGGTTTCCTTTGTATTTTGTACTTTGGCACAATGCTGTGTTAGATGACAATGGCAGCTGCGTGTCGCATCTAACCAACCCTTGGTACCCTATACCAGTTACTGGTTACTGGTTACTGGTTACTATTACTATTACTGTTACCGTTACCGTAACCAACCACCAAACAATTCTTGGTTACAGAATACGGTATTACACTCTCAAGAACCGCGGATTCATCACGGTATACAAATATATCGAACAATCTATATACATACATACAGAGAGGAAACGGTTTTAGTTTCCACTCAGTCACAGCCAGCTTGACATACTCCAGGTTTTTAGTCTGTTTATTGCAGACTGGCCATTCAATTTTCTTCTCTTTTCTTTTCTTTTCTTTTCTTTTATTTCCGAATCGACGTCTCCTATAAAAGCAAATCAATTAAATCAGAGAAAAAAAAATGCAGTTTGCTGTGACTATATATATACATGTACTCAAATTTATATTTATACATTACATATAGGTAGGTGTATATATACTTGGATTAATATTTTCTTGAAAAATGATATCATTTTTTGAACTTTCTTAGGGGATAAAAAAAATAAATAAAATAAAAAAAACTTCGGAATAGCGCAGTTCTTAGAAAAGTTGTAAAATCGTGAGCTTTCGTATGGAGAGCAATAGCAAAAAAAAAACGGAAAAAGATTCTGTATGTAAAAGTATATAAAGTATATAATATATAAGTTTTTAAAGTATATAGCTGACGTTGCACCCGGATATTTTCTTCGTTTTTCATTTTTATACCGGAAACAAAATTAAGTATACATCAGTTTTCGTGTATCGTTTATCAAAAAATCTTACACTGATGTAAAAAAAAAAAAAATGAAAAAAAATAAACAGCTTGTCCGAATAATACGTATTTCGGTTGAAACTCGAGGTTCTACACTCGGGACGCGGAGTCCTTAAGGATCAAAAGAAGTCCAGAGGATGAAAAAGCGATATGAGACGAAAGTAAAGTGAGGGAAAGGAAAGGAAAGGAAAGGAAAGGCAAGGAAAGTAAAGTAAAGTGAAGAACCAGTGGCTTTATTCACGGTCTTTTCGAAATGTTTCCTTCGGGATTTCGATGTACAAATGGTCAGGGGGTGTGGTGGTCGGTATACATAGTTGTGTGCGATGCGGATATGAAACTTTTTATAGCCACCTCTCTCTCCGAAACCACCCTGCCCCCCTACCCCTCTATGAATTTCCAGCCACGGCATCTTTTATGAATTGTTATAAAAGTAAAAAAAAAAACCCCGGTCCTTCAGGGTCAATATCTATCGGACTTTTACGCGCGGCAAAATATATATACTTTTTTTTTTTTTCTTTCTTTTTTTCATTCTTTCTTTCTCTCTTTCTTTTCCTAAGAAATTCCAGAAATCGAATAAGGTAGTAAAAAGAACAACAAAAAAAAGACAGAAATAAAAAATAAAAAATATATATATATACACACCTTGAGATTATACGAGGGTACAGGACCGTAAATCCAACATCCGCAACAAAACACAATGCAGAATATTAGGGGCTAGAGAAAAGGAAGAGAAGACCCTGTAATAAAAATCAACCCCGTTTTTGTATAGAAATTGAAAATTGAAAATGGTGAAAAAAAATCGTTTACAAGAATAAAGAGATAAAAAATCAAATAAATCATTCTTAAACATTAGGTTTTTTTTTTTTTTATATATATATATAATTATATTTATTCGTATTTTCTATTTTTCTATTTTTCTATTTTATGGTTTTCCCAATTATTTTACAGCATTGAAACTAGACTCAGTCATAACGAAGCTACGATGCTTGAACTTGCGACTTGGTCACCTCAGGGAAACAGCTTGATATTTGTATCCCAAAACAATATATTCTACAGACCACAGGCCGAGATTGCAAATGATTACGAGATAACAACGGACGGACTTTTCGGAAGTATATACAACGGAGTTCCGGATTGGGTATACGAGGGTGAGTGCAACAGAATTTATATATTTAAAAAAAAAAAAAAAATTAAGACACAATTTTTCGGGTTGTATTCTCGAAGAATAGATCGAAATATCAGATCGAAGAATTATTTCAGGAACTGCGAGATAAAATACGAAAAAAAAAAAAAGAATTTTTTTTTTTTCATCTCTCTCTTCCGTTTCTTGGGGAAAAAAAACCTTAAATAAGAAGCTATAGCAGACATTCAATCTGGTTTAACGTCGTTTCTGGTTAGCCGGTTATATCTCTTGGTTCGGTAAGATGATACGGGTAAAGTTTTTGGCCGCGAAGGGTTTACTGTCAGGATTAAATATTACGAATTCATGAAATTATATCAACTCCATCTTTCTCGAGCGTCCAAGAACCGGAAGAAGACGAGAAAGAAGCTGTAAAAGGTAAAAAGACGAATAGCTATACGAGGCCAAGGCGCCTCGCGCGCATTTCAGGAAAAAGGGAAAAACGAGTTTAACTAAACCGAGAGAAAAATAAGGGAGGGGGCTGGAAATCTAAAAGAATAAAAATAAAAAAAAAGGGAACCAAAAGAAAAATATCTAGGTAAAGAAAAGAACGGCTTCTCTATATACATATATATTCACTGCAAAAATTTTATTATGCATGAATTTCTCATATCGTTCGTGTCAGCTAGCTCTCTATGACCCCACCAGATCTCTGCGATATACTATATGCACGCGGACATATATATATTATATATACATAAACCCAGGACGACCACCATCACCACCACCACCTCCGTATATTAAAATTGTTAATTAAAACTGACACTACATAATATAATCCTGCATACGGTATGAAGTTAGTGAATTAAATTTGAAATTCATTATTCTATGTATACAGTATATACTTATAGGTATATAATATATATAGTATAGAAGGTTGATTCTTCTTTATTGAATTTTATTTTTTATTTTTCTTTAACTCTACAATTGTTTGAATAATCTAATTTCTAAACTTTGATAAAAATTTTCAATAAGCTGGAAAAAAAAATTATCCTACCAATTTTTTTTTTTTTTCTCTTTCTTCTAAATGGAAATTGATTTTCCTGTAATTACTCATGCAGTCACGCGAGAATATTAATAGATATATTTCATATTTTCCTATTCCGTTATATTACTTACTATTCTCGGCTAGATTTACCCCCCCCTAGATTTAAGGTGCTTCTGTTTTAATTAATACGATGAATCGAGTCAAGCCGTAACAGGTGCAGTTCTCCTCAACGTTCGTAAATTACATCTCTCTTCTCTCTTTCTCTTTCTCTTCGGGAAATGTTATATAATAGATTTCCCGGTAATAAACTATCGCGTTTCTTGTTCTTACTATATATTTTACTTCTTTCTATTCGTTTTTTTTTCTTTCTCTATATATATATATTTTTTGCCTATAGAGTTTTTTCCATTTTTCTTATGTATAGTATTTATTTATTTATTTATTTATTTATTTATCAGAAAATTTCTATCATTTATATGTATTATAATATACAACATCTATGTATATACCTTTAAATCACTAGCAGCGAAATTATTAACGAGGATCTTAATTGCTACGTGTTCTCATGTACACATAGATATATATTTACACATACGGTAATGGTACATAGGAGAAACGTGATATTGCAATGCTGCACCAACAACCAGTAAAAAAAATCATCTATAGGAAAACTGGGGAAAATTTATTTAGCTTTAGTTTCCGCTACAATACTAAATTCACGTCGACTTTTGTTCAACGCGATTTTACCGTACCAATGTACTTTCCGGTTTTTCATATTATACATGCATATATTATATATACAGCTATATACATACCTATTCAATTCGATTTGATACGATTCGAATTCACATTGGAAAAAAGAAATAAATAAATAAGATACAAATTTATTATATACTCTAACAAAAGGAGAGAATCTTTTCTTTTTTTTCTTTTTTTCTCTCGCTGAATGGACTAAGCGGATTTTCGCCTTGACAACTTTTCTGTTCATATAATAGAATGTATTTTATATAACTATATAAGTGAAGGATTTTGTATTTTTTCATATATATATATATATATATATATATATATATATATATAAATGTGTACCTATACGTGATTCAGGAAGGAAAAATCTTGATCGTTGTACCTAAAGTTCAGCTTTATCGGAAAGTGTGACGTTAATAGAGCCGACAGGATTTAAAAGAATCCTCTTGGTAAATCCTTGCCGCTAATGGAACCCCGAGGACTACTCTCTGTCGCCCTTTTCTACCTCTATATCTATCTATCTATCTATCTATCTATCTACCTTTACCTTCTTCTATCCCACGGGAATTTTCAAATCCCAGATCTTTTCGCTTGACTATCATTGCTCTTCGACTATACATATACATATACATGTATGTATGTACCTATATGCCACGATTTTTACCTTAAAAGAAAGAAAAAAAATAAACGCATGTTTACCTGAATTAGCAAATTTTTGATTATTTTTTGTTTTCTCATCACGATTTCAATAATTTCGTCACACTAAATATAAATAACGAATGAATTTTAAATGAACAAATAAATAAATGAATAAATGAATAAATGAATGAATGAGTTAATCGAGAGGAAAGAGGATTTTTTCCCTTTGGGTTGAAATTACTTTATTACATAGCTATGTGAATATATAGTATATATATATCGGGTAAGAAATGGGCGTTGAATCGTGAGGAAGATCAAATTGGTCTCTTCTGGAGAAAGTCTAATTCCCGTTGTAGGGACACCACTTACGAAATTCAATCAACGCTTTTCTTCGCCCCTTTCCCTTTTCGTTTCCCTTTCCCTCACCCTTATCCTTCAATTTCTTCTTCTTCTTCTTCTTCTTCTTCTTGCTCCTCGTCTTATATTTTCCCCTTTCTCTTATTTTCTCACCCCTTCGAAAACCTTCCTTCCATCCTTCCTTACTGATAATGAAGATTTACTTAACGTGAATCCGCGTCCGTCACGTTCCGTTGGCGAATCTCCAAATTTTGCGAATTATCGAATACTCGACTAGCTACGACAACCGGATCGAACTACCTCATACTTACGTTGTAGGAATGAAAAAAAACGAAAAGAAAAAAAAGAAAAGAAAAGAAAATTCTTTAATTAATTTTATACAATCACATGTGATTAATGTGATTAATCTCGCCAGTTAAAAAATTGTAAACTTTTCTACTTATAATTATTATAATACTGATAGAAAAAAAACTGAAGGTTTATCTATATTATATGATATAATAACCCGATCGTTCTAACGAACGGGGATAGCTTAATGAATTCTCCTACGAAGTATGTATAAGACGATGAGCTGATCCTTTAACCTACGAACCTAGGAAATGAACGAGGTATATATATATATAAAGACGATAGTCGGTTACGTTCCTGTGGTTGATTAGGGAGTTTCCATCCTCTCAACCCTCTACCCCCAATCTAGGATAAGACTATAGAACTCAGAAGATGCTTGGCGTCAGCTGGTAACGTTCAACCCCCGATATTATACATATACCCTGTCATACAAGACCAGAGGGCAGCCCATCTCTGACACTGATTATCCTGCAGATTCAAGGTACAGGGTGTGTCAAATTTTTAATTAATATTAAATTTGATCAAATTTTCAATTAACACCATAAAGATCCAAAGTAATTATATTCACTTTGTTAACAGTAATCGGATTTCAAAATACCGAAAGTCATAAAGAATGAAACATTTTTTTTTCTTTCTTTCGACTTCTATCTCTCTCTCTCTCTCTAGCTTTTCTTCTAATCGTTTCAACCAATTGATTATTCTATATTATTTATTTAATTTAATTTAATTTATTTTATTTTATTTGTTTTGTTTTTTTTTTCTACTTTTTCCGAAGAAATAATCTCCAGACGTATTTCATTAACCAATAACCAACACCCGTTGCATGCGAATATCGTATACAACGGAACAGCCTCTGCGAATTAGTTAAGGTTGATGGTCGTCAGCCGGTGTGACGTCTTGACGTAACGGATGCTGCTGTAGTAGCTTCGGACCGTAGAAGCTACTACTACTACAGTATATATATCAGACGGGCAGCTAGTTGGTATCATATATGTATATACCTACATATTACATATGTATACTATATACAGGGTATGATATAACACGTTAGATAATTATCTGCGTATATATACGAAGTAAGAGAAAATAATAATTTAATAGAAAAGAACTAGGAAACGGATTAGAACAATATCTTCATTGTATTAATCTTAAACCGTATTATCCATCTTTACTCCGGAGTTTTGAGTCAAGTATAAAAGTCGCATTTTATATTCTTAAATGAAATTCTTTAAGAAGAATCGTAAATTAAGTTTATTAACACAGTTTAATGTCAGAATGAATTATTATCTCATTGCAGAATAGTATACCCTACCTCTACCGCGCGTAAACCACCTCAAATACATATATATATGTATATATATCTACAGTATAGATATAATGAAATTCCAGAATTGAATTAATTTCTCGTATCCATAGAAGAAGAATTTTATTATTTTTTTTTTCATTTTTCTTCTATACATACACCGAAATATGTATAGTAATTATTTTCGAAGATGTGTATGAAAAGGTAAGAGAGATCGTCTTATAGTTGGTTTATATATGAAATAATATTCTTGTACTTACATTAGTATTATATGTACAGAATATCGATATATATATATAAGATAAGGGTAGTAGTGTATCCACCTGTGACAAGACGTTGTTTACCATTAATATACCTATTTATTCAATGATATATATAAGGAAATTTCTGAGACAATATTGTATAAACCCCGTACGTATAAACAACACGCAGCATAGAGGGGTACTTCGGTCTAAAAGCAAGCAAATAAGCATGTAAGCGAACGTGAGTTGGGGAAACGTCTCTTACGTCTCATAGACGTAAAGTGATCATTAATATTAATACAGTTTCTCTATGTATTCTAAATATATACATACCCATACATAGAATATATGTCTATGTACATATTTACTGATACGAATCAACCTTATCTCTTGCTTATTTTGCAAAATGCTTATGTTCTAGATTATTACGAGAAACTGATAATAAAATCTTTCGTCACTGTACCGTAGAAATTTCCTTTTTTTCTTTTTTCTCGCTAATAATAATCAAAATAATAAACATAATTATTAGATCATTGATCGTTATTTTATAAATAAATAAATAAATAAATAAATAAATAAATAGACAATTTCTGTATTATTTCAGAGGAGATATTCAGCTCTAACAAGGCTCTATGGTTTTCTCCGAATGGATCTGGGCTTGTATTTGGACACTTTAACGACACCATTACTCCGATAATGAATATACCGTTTTACGGATATCCTGGTAGTCTAGCATCGCAGTATCCATCGGCAATACCGATCCACTATCCAAAGGTAAGAATAATATATATGATAATAAAATATATGAATTTTTTTTTTTACGATTTTCTTTTCTCAAAAATATCAATTTTGTAAAAAAGGAAACTTCACTAATTATACTTGAATTTCTCATCAAACAATTTGATCGAACCGCGTTGATTAATTCTAAGTTTATACCACAAAGTACACATATAATATATATATATATATATATATATATTGGTGCAACAGATTGTCGGAGTTTAACCACGTTGTTGAAGATATTGGTATTAGACGTATACCTATAGCTTGATTAAATCTCATCGCGTCTATGCAATACATCTTGTATATATATATAGTATATTTGTATAATATTATATTGGTTCGTAATATCAAAGTGAAATAATCACTTAAACATAATTCCTAGTTTGTATAGCTCGATCCAAATTCTATATAACCACCACCATGGTTAATCCAACTCCTTAGATATATATATAGATGTTATAGGATTTCAAAGTCCAAGAGGTGGAAATTCGCGTGTCTATCGGTATAATCGTGAAATTTCCCCAGTGACGTAAATCTGGACAGATACATAGAGAGATATAGTAGTAACAAGTAAAGAGAGTAGAGTTTGGTAGAGGTATGTAGGTTGTCAAGGGTAGGGGGTAGAGGGGTTAAATCCAACCGTGCGAATTAACTCTCTTGCTTTGAAACTCTATATACCACTACCCCCTACCTACCCCCCACCTCCTCTAACCCTTATACAGTCGAATTAACACATGGGTGAATAATCACAATGATTCGTTATCGGATAACTTTGGATCAAGGGTAGATATGTAATATCAAATCGTTATGCGTCAAATACAGGGGAAGAAGAATAAAAAAGTAAAAAATATATATACATATATACTTATTTTTTTTTTCTAACAAATTTCAATCCACGTCCACCTCTCACATATTTTAACATGTTTTTTTTTAATCGCTTGGTATATATATATATATATATATATATATATATATATATATATATATATATATGTATCAATTTTGTTTCAAACCAAAAAAAAAAAACCAGGTTTTATATCCACCTTCGTCGATTGTTCACCATACATCACGTTCACATACACCCCTAGTTTTTCTTTTTCTTTTTATTCTCGCTTTTTCTTTCCCTCGATTCTTTTTTTTGTATTTTTTGTATTTTTTTTTTTTTGTTCCTTCACCTCCACCGTTTATCAATGCCAAAACCTTCAACTGACTACCTGATTTCGCATACCTACACAGGTTTTTAAATTTGACCAAATCCTATTTTTTTCTTTTTTTTTTGTTCTTCATCTTAGATTTACTTTTTATTCATTTACAAAAATCATTACAATCTCGTCGGCTTACGAATTGAACAATAATTTCGTCCTCTAGGTATACGAAATGGTTCGAATTTTTCTATTTTCTACTTTTTATGTTTCTATAGAGCGGTGCAACAAATCCAACGGTAAAACTATTATACGTCGATTTGGAGTTAGCCGCGAAGGGAACCGTAAATTTGATAGAAATATCACATCCATCAGAATTGGACAATGTCGAACGTATATTAGCAGCCGTAGATTTTCCGGCTGAAAATTTAGTTTCAGCAACGTGGATGAACCGTGTACAAAACGAAGCTTATGTACAACTTTGCGAACCATCTACAAACAATTGTACAACGGTAAAGTATTTTATTATTATAATAATAAATAATAAATAATTATTTCATACTTTCTATAAAAATTTTCTCTTTTTTTCTTTCCATATTTCAGGGACTTTTTTATTCCGAAAGTGCGGGATGGGTAGAACAATTCGAGGCACCAAAATACAACAAAGATGGTACAGAATTTATTTTAATATTACCACAAAATCAAGGTGATAGTGGAGATTGGCGTCAATTAGTTATCGTTACTAATGCTACTCACGGTACATCTGTTATCACCGCTCTTACTTCGGGTACAAATGTGGTTACCGAAATAGTTTCTTGGGATGAGGACAATTCTTTGGTGTGAGTATATATATATTTATTACAATTCCTTATTTTTTTCTTTTATTGTTAATTTTAATATCGAGAATCATTATTCCGATCGATATAATTATTATTTACATAATAATATTATTATTATAACATTATATACATACGGGGGGTAACACTATTATCTCGGATGTTCATAGACAGGAAATTAGAAATTAGAAATTTGTATAATTTGTATAATTTTGCAGAACCCCCCTTTTCTCTTTATGGTATATTACTAGGTTCCTATAGGTTACTTACTCGCATTATACATATAACAAGGGTACTACCAGTAGGACCTAACTATTAATTAGATTGCAGTTTCATAGTAAGGTATCAGCAGTTTAACTACTAATGCGTTACCTAAACTTTACGCTAATTGCATTTTATAGGTGTAATAACCAATGGGGGTGGGAAAATAATTTCACGTATATGCGTCCCTCGACGTTCTAAAATTTGGTTACAAAAAATAAATCGAAAAAAAAAACCCTTATATTTGTGTTATTTATTTTTTTTTTTTTTTCATTCTATTGGGACCACGTTCCTTCGTGATAAAGAATTTCAGGGAATAATCCAGTGTTTGTCCACCCTTGATAAAATCTTGTTTTAATATTCTGAACTCGTATAGGTAGGTAGGGATGAATATAGGTAATATAAGTTTTCTGGCCTTTGAGTATAAGGCTGATATTTTACCCCAATATTTCTGTCTATAACATAGTCCTCATATCCTTATTCTTATATCGTCGTCTCTTTTAAACTCTTCGTATAGCATACGTATAATATATATATAATATTCTTGAATAATATCAACGACTAAGCAATTTTCGGGGGTTAAATATAAGAAAAGGGGGTTTTGTATAGGTGTATACTGTACATACACAAGACGAGATATTGAACTAGGGGGGTAAGGGTTGAGTTTGAACTTAGTACCCACGGATTAGTTAATCTATATATATATATATATAGTAATTCGATATCTTATACAAGATAATGGCACCTCGGTTTTCATGTCTTGATGTTAGATAATTGGAGAGAAGACGATATGGGTGAGATGGGGTTGAATACCGAATGAAATACCCTCGATTTATACATATATATATATATAACATATATTATTATATGCGTGTACGATGTATTAACTGACTTTATAATATACCTACCTATCCGAGTATATAAATTCATATACGTATACATAGGATAAGTATTAGGCTGTGATGAGAAGCTAGGGGAAGATGGATTACGCCTCGCGTTATTTGCAATGGATTAATTTTAGCCCCCGTTCATTTAACCCATCGCATCCATCTTGGCTTTTAGAGTTATACCATACGTAGCTCCAAACTTTATGAAAATAATAAAATACATATATATATGTATATATGTGTTTAGATAATTCGTAATTGAATTATGTACTCTCATAGAAATTGGCGTCAAATTTTTTCCAATTTTATCTATGGGCATATTTTTGGCCGTAATTTAAATCTAAATTCTTTTTTTTTATTATTTTTTCTTTTAATCCTTGGGGTTTAAAAGATATAATAATAGATGAAGGGAGGAATGAAGAAAAAAAGAAAACAACGAGAATTTTAATTATTCAAAATAGTAAAACAATAAGTCGATAAATATCGTATATATGGAATATATGTAGAGATAAATTATATATAGATATAGATTTCTACCTATATCCGAGGTGCTGAGGACCCGGACATCCGGGAATCCCCGGGAACGAACCTGGTGCAGGATGAACGGATATCGCGCGGCTCAATTCCCTCTTTCGAAACTTTTTCCTCCTTTCATATATATGAGAGACATAACTCAAACGAAAGTTAGACATAGGAATCTATACATCGTATATATCTTATATATATATATACTATATAGGCTGATCTCACAATACGTATACTATATATATATTTTTTTTTAATTTTTTTTATATGCGATTTTCAAAATTATGACCATTTTTTTGTGTTTCCTTCCTTGCTTTTTCTCTATCATAATTATTTTCGTATTACAGGTACTATTTGGCTACAGCAAGCGATGATCCTGCTCAACAACATCTATATCGTGTTGATATATCAAATTCTGAATACAAACACGAATGTATAAGCTGTGATGTGAAATCATCGAACGGTGACACTTATTGTCTTTACAATACGGCTAAATTATCAAACGATAATTCACACTATATTCTAACATGTGCGGGACCCGGTGTACCGGATATATCAGTTTATTCTAAGGTAAGTTGGAATTTTTGATTTCCTTTTCTCTTTTTCTTCTACAATTTGAAAAAGTCAACTATATATATACGAATTAGTCGACAAATCTTTCTCTCTCTTTATATCTATCTCATTTTTTTTTTTTTTTCTTACTTTATCTCGTTTTTCTTACTTCGCCTATACCCCCATCAGACCATTCACCTCTCTCTCTCTCTTCTCTTCTCTTCTCTTCTCTTTTCCCGAAGCAGGGTTGAATGGCGAAAGTTTCTGACCCCATTATTCAATTCGCAATTCAATTCAGACACAATCAAAATGCTTCTCGTCTCAAAACCCATTGACAAGGTTCTCCCAGTTTGGCCTTAGCTTCGACCCTTTACCACCCCCGACCCAGGCCGACCCCCTTATCACTTGCCATTTTTTATACCCTACTTTTTCCGAGATTCGGATTTATCATTAAATCTCGAAGAATAGATAAAAATCAGTCAATCTATTTATCCATCAATTTGATAAATGTTCTAATTCTGTTCTAACCGTTAGAAATCTATATTGTCAAATAATTATAATTAGGATTTAATGAAAATATTGAAAACAAATTCATATTTCCATTTTTCATTTCATTTCTTTTTCTTTTTTCATAAAACATAAGACATGTGTACATATATACCGTTGGCTTTAATTCGCATCAGTGAATTTACCAACCATCTCTAAAACACACACATACGCCCGAAACTCTCTGAGGTAGGTAAAGAGATCAATCCTGACTTCTACAGACTTCCGACTCGCTAGTTTCTCTCTCTCTCTTTCTCTCCCTATATATTTATATATATATATATATGGTATACTCGTGTGATTTTATGAACTTTATTTGTCTAACTTATACCTACGTACGAAGTTTTGAGCTTGTAAATCTCTAATCAAAAGTATGATGTAAGGTGTGTTTGAAAAAAAAACATTAATTAATTAATTACAAACAATCTATCATATACTATAGAAATTTTTTTTATTTATTTCATTTATTTCATATAGAGAGAAAATATAGATTTATAATTAATTTCTCTGTATTTCTATATAAATTATACATATATATTTATATAATATATTTATATATTATTCTCATTTTCTTGTTAGAACCGAGTAATTATTATACTTGTCAAACATTGGTACTGTACCGAGTTGCACTGTCGTGTCTTGGGGACCCCCGACTCCCACCCCCACCTCAAGGGTCTATTGAGACAATAAACTTCAAAACCCACCCCATTGGGACTTCTATATACATATATATATGTACACAACTCTACAAACCTTCTTTGAAAACAATAATTATTAAAGTCGTTGGGTAAAGTAGCAACAAGGAGTGATTCTCTCACTAAGAAAATACCCTCTGCGGCTGTCAGAAAACCCCATCCCCCTTACAACTTTCGACCGACAATTTACTGGCAAGTCCTGCTTTTAAATTTCACCTCCCCCTATTATATACCTCTTTCTCTCTTTTATTCTTTTCTCTTTTTTATTTCTGCCACTCGCGAATTCTAATACCGTGAAATTTACAACATTGTTAATTAACTCGGTAAAGATTCAGACAATTAACCATCAACGGGATGGGGTGGAGAGTAGGGAAGATATTTTGTGACTTTTTAAATCGAACGAAAGAAATGAAAAATAAATTTATAAAAAAAATATTCATTTTTCCTTTTTGTTTTTTTTTCTCTTTTTTTTTTTTTGGAGGGTTAACAGATACGTATGTGGCACGTAACAGGTGCTGCTCTACTCTGCTTGCGAAAAACATGTCACAATGAAATTTAGATGTTTGCACAGATGTCGACCTATGTACATGTATATCTACATACATTATATTATGTATACAGATAGCATGTTATAATACAGAGAGAATAGGGATGCCTTATGTGATGTTTGCACATATATTCTTATTATAATAGATATTGAAGAAGGAAATAAATATTTGCAACAAATATTTCTTCCTCTCTTCTTTTTCTTCATCATCATCATCATCTTTTTTTTTTTTTCTTCTATACACACGTGTATACATCGAATTCTAAAATCCATGCATATTCATTCATTTATTTCAAATTCGATAAAATTCAATATTTTCTTTTCATTATGAAATTGTAATCGATATACATATCATAACTATCAATCAAACAGTATATAGAATATATCAATTAATTCGATGCTCCTGTTTTTTTTTTTTCAAAATAAGCAAATTAAAAAAAAACTAAAGAGGGAATATCCAACAGTTCGATATCGGTTTTTACCCCTGCAGATGATCCAGTAATGATTTCATTACACAGAATAACGAGATTCGTTTGTCCATCAATTCGTTTTCTCTTTTGTTTATTCAATTCAAAAACGAATTGTTGTTGACGTTTTGACTTTCATTATTTACCGTATATAGGTATATATATACATGTAGGTGTATAGGTATATATAGGTATATATACCATAATTCCCTACTCTCGATAAAAAATAAAAAATAAAAATAAAGAAAAAAATAAAAATGATCGTTTCGTTTCACAGGATGGTACAAAGCTTTACACTTGGGAGGATAACTCAGGTGTGGCAGAAGTTGTTTCTACAAAATCGATGCCAGAAGTGAAAAGGTACTCCGTACCAGTTACCGGTGATTTTCAAGCTCAAGTTAGACTTCTGTTACCACCAAATGCTGATCTCACTGGTGCAACAAAATACCCGATGCTCGTATACGTGTGAGTAGAAAAAAAAAACAAAAATTCATTCGAAAATTTATATCTATAGGTAGCTGCAAATTTTTTTTATCTCTCTCTCTCTCATTTTTTTTTCGTCGCTCTGGTCGCATTTTCGTCGGGAACGAAAAGAAAAGAAAAAAATTCCAAAAACTAAAATTCTAAACTAATGGAGAATAAGGCTCCAGCAGCGAGTTTTGATATAGCTATAGTATAGTATGTGTTACGTTATACATATAGAATATTATACTTTCCAAGTGTTTTCAATGAAAGCACTTAACCCAAGCCTTCGAAGTTTACCAGTTTTTTTTTTTTTGATATTTTCCTTATTTATGTTTTTTTATTATTATTATTATTTTTCTCTTTTTTCTCCTTTCTACTTTCTTTCTTTCTTTGGTTTTTTTTTTTTTTTTTTTAACCTGCTGCTAAAAGCAGTCATATTTCTTCTTCTACTTCTTCTTCGCATTTCTTACGCGACGAAACAGCTCCGGCACTCGCTTACTTATATCCACATTTCTATAATATATTGTAATCTATAATATCAAGGGAATGAGATTTTTATACTCTATAGTAAGTTGCTGCACTGAGATGCAATTCAATCAGAAATCGAAAAGTATGTAAATATATATAAAATCTAAGGAATATTGTTGTTTCAATTTATTTAAATAATATCACACACATTATTATATAGAAAGATATGATTTCCTGCAGTAATTCATATCTAATTTTTACAATATTAATATAATTCTAATTACTTAATTGATTAATTTCATTAATCGAGATCTTTGAAATATTGACGAAAAGACAACAACGACAACAAATGAAACATAAAAATTCAAAAATTCGACTCTTGTTTTCATTTATTAAATCAACATTTTATAACGTAAATGATAAAGCAAGGGGTCCATACATGAATAAATATATATGATATACAGTCGATAAAAAAATCGCAAACATCATAAAACAGTAAAATAATTAATATATAGGTATATAACGTAATATAAATATCGTATATCATATGTATATATATATATATATATTTATATCTATCGTTTAATTCCGGGACAGAGACTATAGAATTTCATATGTATAATGCATACTTTAGGGACATCAGTATACTTTGAGGACGGTCCTCAAAGAATTCATCTATCTAATGTATTGTTTGAGGACGCTCCCAACAAATACGGCACTGGGGCCACAAATTACTTTTTATACTGATCGCTAACTACGGAGACCATACCACACACCAAAAAATGCTAGCTAACACCCGGTGGTTGTGGCAGGACCGTGACTAGGCTCCCAAAAAGTCGATGTCCTCAAAGTATACATTATGGATGTTTATATATATATATGTATTTGCATCATCTAACGATGTTTTATGCACACATATATATTATATATTATATATATATATATATATATTCATAAAACATCGTTAGACGATGCAATTCGCAAACGTGCGAATATGTTCCATATTTCTATTCAATGGTTTTTTTTTTTTTTTTTTTGCGGTGGTTAGACCCAGCCGCAGCAGGGAAATTTACGCGAATTATATGCCTACCTAGGTATATACTGACCCTCTCTCTTTCTTTCTCTATGTATATACATATATGTACATCATACATACGCGAATGAAAAGCGCGCGAGGGAACTGAACACGCGAGACGTGAGCATAAGGACAAAGTAACTTAACGCGTAAATCCTAATAATGTCTAATTTGTAGGCGTAACAGCATAGCACACGCGGCCAAGCTATTCAGCAAACTTTTTAAAAAGCACCAAATATGAGAAAGAAAAATGAAAAAAAGGAAGTGAAAAACGGTAGATAAAAAAAAAAAATCACCTCAAAACTTGTTTCAACGATGAAGGAAACTGAAATAAATAAAAAAACAAAATTTCAATAATACGTAATTATTGCGTCTATGAAATAATAATTTATTTTTTCTTTTGGTCTTTTTCTCTTTATATTTATTTTCCAAAATTAACAATTCTTACATATATTTATATATGCATTTATATAGGTATAGAGATATAGTATATTATACAGGGAATTGAAGAGGGGAAAGAACTAACTCGTTTTTTTTTTTTTTTTTTTTATCGCTATCACGATAAGCTGGTCGAGTTATACGAGCGGGTGAAATCCCTTGCGAAACAATTATTCGTATATTGGTGTTAGTGCGAAACAATGCCGTTTGTATAAACGCACGGTCGCGCGCGGTAGCCGGTCCAGAAACATCAGTATATATATGTATATACCATACATATACACACATGTATGTATAGTATACATAGAGCATATACATAGGGCAGTATCTATATAGTGAAAACTCTCGTGGGTGGTAAAGCCGACAGCAGCTGGGGAGATCTCTGATCAAGCCGGACTTTGGCTGCCCGTTTTCCCACCCTGTACCAACCCGAACCAGCCAGGGGGTATTTCGCTTATCTCGAATGACGTACTGCCAAAAAACCCCCACGGAATTCTACCGCTCTCGTAGTGGTCCTATATAGTAGTAGTAGTAGTAGTATTTCGGCAGTAGATACATGTATACAACGATCTGTTTTTGAAAATTTTCTAAAGACTTGAAAATTTTTTCATCGATGTATTTATTTGAATTAATATTGAATGAATTATATTACGTATGAAATACATTAATTATCCTTTATAGAAAAAGAGAGAGAGAGAGAGAGAAAGAGAGAACGTATTAAATTGAACTCAGATGATTTGTCGACGTGATATCACTTGGTAGGAATTAATTTGAACGCGTTATATTGACTCTGCGTCAAAGAGGAATGGCAATAAACTAGAACGGTAGGATTTCCCAACTCCTTTTACGAAGAATTGACAGAGCTTGTTCAGGAAGATACGAGGGATGAGAAGGTCGAGTTCTCTTCCAGTCTTTAGAATCTCTCTTCTTCGGACTCGAGAATTGAGAAACTCTACCTTTTCGGACGCTACTAGAATTATTAACGAACCTTTATACAATTCAGGATCGCAATCTTCTAGTTTTTTTATTTTTTTTTTCATTTTCATTTCTCTCTCTTTTACTCGCACGCGACAAAAACCAACTTAAATATATACTACCCACCTCAATCTATCGGGGAAAATTAAAAAAAAAAATACATCTCTTTGCCTTTTCCTGTTTTTATTTTTCATTTTTTAAGTGACATTTTTTTTTTTGCTTCTTATACGCAGATACGGAGGTCCCGACTCGTATCAAGTTACCGAGAGGTTCAACGTTGACTGGGGTTCCTATCTAGTTACGAACAAGAGTATTATCCACGCTGCCATTGACGGAAGGGGTTCAGGATTAAAGGGAAACAGCATGCTGTTCGCTGGTTATCGTAATCTTGGTACAGTCGAGATAGTAGACCAGATAAACGTCACAAGGTAAGAATATTCATTATTATTATTATTATTATTATTATTATTTTTTTTCTTTTTTCCCTCCCCCTCCCCCGCACCTTTATATTTTTCTTATACCTAATTCTTAATTTTATTTTCACCTATGTAATAATCAAGAAGAGAAAATTGCTCGCCGCAGATGTTTGTTCGCTAAATGTGTGCAATGTAATTTCTACTTCCTAACACCCAATTCCGAATCCCTATCCGTTAAATTAGATACCTTTTTCAAGCTAAGACTGTAAGGGCTATACACACACACATACACATATATATATATATAAATGTTTCCGAGCTCGGAAGTAAGTAAGTAAGTAAGTAAGTAAGTAAGTAAGTAAGTAAGTAGCTGGAGGAAAATGGGTTGCTGTCTTAACTTGAAGTTAATTTACCACAGAGTTCTATCACCGCGATGTATACCAGTACCAAGTATATAATTTAGTTTACGTAGGTATATTTCTTTACTTTATATTGTAAAAATATAAAGTTGAAAACAAAAAAAAAAGAAACATGGAATAAATTATATAGAACCTATTTGTCAACCACCTTTCAAAGTTTACCATATACACATAACATATATATATAAACAAAGTTAGATACATATGTATATGTATAGATTTTTTCTGTGTATGTATGACTCTGTATAGAGTCGTTGTTTTTTTCTTTTCTTTTTTTTTCTATAACAAATCGGCGCATATCCCTGCGGGGCAAAACGAATATATAAGGTATAAGGTCTCTTCTTTTTTTATTTATTTTTATTTTTTATTTTTTTTCCCCCTCCTTTTCTTTGTTCCATTCTATCTCGAATCACTTTGTATATTTTTCTCCCTCTCTCGTTTCTACTTTTCATTCTATATACGTATCTCTTTTACCACCGCCCGTTTGTGTCCAGTCGAATATAAAAACTTCTACTACTAGGACCTTCTTCCACTATAAGGAATTTGGAAACTGGCCAACTGATTGCACCGGATTTCAACCTCGTTTTGTATTTCCTTTTACTTTACTTTTTTCCTTTTTTCCTTTTCTCGTTTTTTCATTTTCTTTTTATCTCCTATACTACTAATACATAGGTATATACCATATCTATATACAATCATATTGTCACCTTGTCATCCTATACCTAACAAATATACGATATGGAAAGAAAAAAAAAAAATAGAAAGAGACTTTTTTTTTAGTACTGTATCGTAATTTTTCTCACAGATATCTTCAAGATCATTTGCCATTCATTGATCCAACGAGAACTGCTATTTGGGGATGGAGTTACGGTGGTTACGCGACCGGAATGAGTTTGGCATTAGATTTTGACGATGTTTTTAAATGCGGAATGTCCGTGGCTCCTGTAACAGACTGGACTTTGTACGGTGAGAAATAAAAGAAAAAAAAATGAAATTGCAAAAATCTATAATTTATAAAAATCTAAATATATATCTAAATCTCGATGTATTTCTAGATTCAATTTACACCGAACGATTTATGGGTCTTCCAACAACCGCCGATAATTTGGTTGGATATGAACAAGGCCAGTTATTAAACAAGGTGGACAATATTAAAAATAAAGATTATTATCTTATCCACGGTACCCTCGATGACAATGTTCATTACCAGCAATCACTTATGCTTGCCAAAGTTTTAGAGCAAAAGGATATTCTGTTTAGACAGCAGGTATGTGTATAAAAGATAAGAAGAAGAAGAAGAAGAAGAAGAAAGAGATGATGATAATAATGATGATGATGATGAAGAAAGAAAAAAAAAATTATTTCCTTCAAAGATAAATAAAAAAGCTTTCAACTCTTTCCAGTAATTCAAGTTTAAGGGGGAAAAGAAGAAGAAGAAAAAAAAAAAAGTTTTCTTTAACGATATGCCGGAGGAAATTTGACGGTGAATTTTGACTCTAGATTAAACAAACGAAGTTAACTTTCCTAATTAATACGTGGGCAAGCATAATTAGATGCTAAGCTATTAGATGGATTAATATGTACTTGATACTTATGATACTTGTAATTGAGTTCGTAGGCTTTTAATGCATCATTTGACCCGTTCATCATCATCTTCTTTGCTTTTCTTATCTCTTATAGTTTCGAGATAAATATTAAAATATTTTAAACTCCGATCAATCAGAAAATAGTAGAAAATATCATTTAATTAATGGTATAATTTTTCATCTTAGTGTTTCAATTTTCTTATTTTTGCAGACCTACACGGACGAGGATCACGGTATCGCCCAATCACGTGCTCACCTTTATCATTCGTTGGAAAATTTTTTGGACGATTGTTTCCAGACTTCATCTTAAT
This sequence comes from Tenthredo notha, assembly GCA_914767705.2. Lineage (NCBI taxonomy): Eukaryota > Metazoa > Arthropoda > Insecta > Hymenoptera > Tenthredinidae > Tenthredo > Tenthredo notha. The sequence goes on along the minus strand of OU611921.1, from coordinate 4,977,813 downwards.
GATCGATTTAATCGTTATAATAAATAATGATGAATATTAATTAATTAATTAATTAATTAATTATTATGACATGAGCAGGGAAATAATAAATTGACGTAGTTAAGGTAGTTAGTTAGTTATTGTATAGAAACGATAATAATCTACACGTGTTTCTGCGAAAAAGAAAAAGAAAAAGATAAAAAATGAAAATTAAAAGCAAGAATACACATCCAATATAAAACTGAATACCTAAATTCGGTAGAAAAACAAAAAAAAAAAAATTATTCACTATGTGTAGACCTATATATCTGTAAATAATATTATAAATAGTTATAAACTTTCACTATCATATATAATAATAATTCATTGTACATAGTTTATATATTATGTGCGATAAATATAATATGGGTATATTATAAATACGAGAGTGTAAAGGTACGGTAGTGAGCCGATTATAATAGGTAATGAAACATACGAAACATTGTTTAAAATAAATAACGGTCTTCAAACTTTAGAGAACAAGAAAAACCAAAATGAAAGGAACAACATCATAAATTGAATTAATTTATTAATTAATTATATAATCATTTATATTTCGATATTTAATGATACAATTTATTGAACGAATATTTTCGGTGAGTGTTTAATATCTTAGGGCTGTGGGAAAAAAAATTAGGTGAAAGAAAGAAAAACAGAAAAAAATAAACAAACCAATAAATAATAATAATAATAATAATAATAATAATAATAATAATAATATTTCTAATAAATATTTGAAAAATCAAATTTCAATACACATATAGTAGTATAGATATTAGAATTATATATACATTATAATTACGCAGGCACTTTTGTAAATGTGAATATACAGGAAGCGGATATCTTTAATCTTTATATCAAAAGTAGTAAAAAAAATAAGAAAAAGAAAAAGAATTAATAATAAAAATACCAATTCGACTCCATTTCTCTTTCTCTCTATTTCTCTCTCTCTCTCTCTCTCTCTCTCTATCTTTTTCTCTTTCTCTGCAAATTTTATTCTATACACACATATTATATGTAAATAATCTATAATGATTGCAAAATTGTGGTTGAAATTAATCAGTGGATTATATTATAATACTGAGAGATGATTTTATGATGAGAAATCGAAATCTTATTGCGCAAACTATACTATATACTGCGTATTACTCTTAGTTGTTTTCTTATAAACTATTATATACATCATATCTATATATGCCGAAAAATAAATGTAAGATAAGGTGTTTATTATACATATAATATTTATCGGCAATTTATACTGCTAAAATTTGTAAATATTATAGTATTGTTTAATATTCAATTAATAATTAATAATTATTCAATATATATCGGCGTAAATATTTAACGTTGAGGTACTTTTTTTCTTTTTCTTTTATTTCATTTTTCTAATTTTTTTAATTTTTTTAAACAAAGGACCACAAAACCCCGATAGAAAATAAAATATTTTCATTTATTAATTGATAAGATCGCGTGTGTTTAAGATTGTTATATAAATTATTAATCAACCGAGTGTTATAATAATAATAACAATACCTAATATTAATAATTGACTTTTAACTTAATGAGAACTCAAGAAAATTTCTATGTAAATATAGAAGACCAGAAGTGAAAAAATAAATAAATAAAAAATACTTAATTAATAATATAAGTATATAGGTATTATATACGATAAAATTCTACTGAGTGTATATTGTCGTAAAAACTATATGGACAAGGAAGAAGACAAAACAAAAAGAAAAAAGAAAAAAAGCGAGATCAACAATATACCTACTCGTAGTAGTATTGTGTATATCACACAGTTGCTTGTATACTAATTATTGATTATTTGTTAAATGTAAAATAAATAAAGTTCTATGTTTTATTATAAAAATTTCATTGCATTTATTTAATGATAATAAAATAACACAATCAAACATTAGTTTTTGATACATATTTATTTATCATTAATTAAATATTCAGTAATTATGAAAATAACTGAAAAAAGTGCGACACATCTTGATCTACGAGTTTTCGGTTTCCTTGAATCTGTAAATATAAAAAAAAAAACATAGTCGAGATTAATTATATCATATACAATAATAATAATACATATTTATTTAATTTTTCTCTATGTGCTACGAGTTTCTTACTTGCACTTCGTACATGTGAAGAATACGGTTTGCCCTTCATCGGCCGATCTAAGCTGAAGTGTCGCGTACGACATTTTATCATTTTGACATTGAGGACAACGGCGTTCGACTACGGGTCCATCAGCCTCTTCCTCATTTTTTTCGACGCTCTGCTTTGCCGACGATTCGTAAGCGTCCTTGGTGTTAAAATTCAGTGTATACGATATACGCATATCGCCGAAAACTAGTGAAATATAAAATAAAAGTGATTAAAATTCAAGTGATTATAAAATTTCCGACGATAATATTGATAGAAAATATAATAAATTCAAAGTTTTATTATATACCATCGGCTTTCCACTCCCGTTTACAACTGTAACAAGAAACTCCACCAGTTGATGATAGCAGGGGTAATATCGATCCGCAATCAGGACAAAATCCAGGATTTGTATTAAAGGTAACGGTTTCCATTTCTTAATTATTTATTTATATAATACGTAGTCCTTTTTGGTTATCAGACACGATACTTTTAGGTTAGTTATAGGTTAGAAACGCTGAATCAATGCGTTAGTATTTATCATTTCTTAAACAAGGAAAAGTGGAATTGGAACACTAGAGCGTATGTTGGGTAGGCTATACTAAGGCGCTTTAACTTGTTGCTGTTTCTATTCATTATGACTTTACGCTGCTATGATAGAACGTAATATCTAGATAAAGGAAAATAGTTTATTAGATTGTAGATCACAGGAAGTGTGATTAAACGTTTCCTTTAATAATTTAGAGTAATAATGACTGTCTTAGATGATAACTAAGAACGGAAAACAACGATTAGCTGTTTATCTCCGTATCAAATCGTACAATAAATATGCATCGCTATTGCTCGTATGACGTTTTCTCGTTACGCAATATCCTCGTAATTTATTTTAGGTATATAAGGTCAGCAGAAACGGTCGTGAATTATCAATCGTAAATAAACTTTTGTTCTGTGTCACGACTTTTACATCTCTTTGTTCGACAGAACTTATTATCAGTAACTATAAGTCGTTAGTTGTTAAACTCACTTTCTCAGTTCATTTCGAACAACTAAAGCTGATAGATCGCGGTTTATAATATTATACATTGATTTTTATTAATAAAATAATAGCAATATGTCGTTGAATACTTATTTCAAAATTACAGGAATATTAATTATGGGGTCTGCTATAGTACCAGCTATTAGAGGGTAAGCTTGATCATTTATATTATTGACGAATTATGAATTCTGTGTTACGTAATATTAGGAGAAGCGCTAATCATCATGTATAGTATCAGGACATTATTTTTGATTTATTTTTATTTTTTTATCAAAGTGTAATTTCGTAACGTTTTTTTTTTTTTTACAAAAACCGGTTCTGTAGAAAAAGAAAAAAAAAAGATAAAAAATGATTTTAAACTCTAAACTTTAAATGAATTGAAAGCACTATATTATACCAATTTGTTTCATAATTGCCTTGGTATATCGAAAACAGGCTAGGAACAAATCCTCAATATTTACTTCTGTCGAATCTCCGAGCCCATTACATCGTCAGAGAATTTTCATTGCTATCAAACGTATCCGAAGAGGAGCTAGCGGAATCTATACCGCAGTAAATAAATAGTTTTCGATAATTATAGCATATCTTCTATTGTCAATTCGGTCTAGATATTATAATGTATTTATTAGTTATGTATAAATTATATATATATATATAGACCTAGATGATTGATTTCTTCTCAATTTTATACATTAAAAAAAAAAAAAACAAGATATATTCTTTAAAAATTTCATTTATTTATTTTTTATCAAACAGTGATGTTAAAATTTTCGACTTTACGACGTTAGAAAATGTCGATAATTGGATAGAACAATCCGACGTTGTGAGAACAGTTGGTAAATCAAAGGCAGTAATATCCCTTCAAAAAACTCAAGAATTTCAAAGAGCTGTTTTCTTTACTCTCCTAAATCCTCAACCAAACGGTGCTGGATTTGCCGGTGTAAGAACTGAAACGAACTTAAATTTAACCGGTATATCAAATATCGATATAGAATGCAGAGGTCAGGGAGAATGTAGCGGATATAAAATTGTTATACGCCACAGAGGCGAGGATAACGAGCCTTATCCAACTTACGAACAATTTTTCACGGTGAGAAAAACAAAAGAATTTTATTCTTCTTTCTTTTAGCATTTTTTTTTATTTTTCTTTCTGGTCCATTTAGCTTCACGCACACACATTATGATTCTTATTTTCTCTTTGCTCTTTCGAGAGGAAATTTTTTTTCGCCTGAAGCATATATATATATATACCTACAAAGTGTTTGCTTTTGGCTAATTCAAAGAGGGGTTGGATTGTGAGTATTTCGTGCCCTGATTTCAGGCCCCCATATCTTCGGATGAGTTTTCTACTGTTTCCTTACCTCTCTCAGAGTTCAAAGCTTACTATAGAGGCAAGGAAGTTCCCAACGCAGATGCCTTGGATGTAACATCAATCACTAACTTTGGATTTCAAGTATACGGAGGCGTTTATAAAACGGTTCATCAAAGGGGGGTTTCTTCACTTGAAATAAACACAGTTATCGCTAGATAGATATACAAAAGATAAAGAACATATTTAAAATCACATAATATAAATATTTTCTCATTTAAATGTTTAATAATGAATAATAAATAAATCGCACATCTTTAATCGATTTCTCATTCATCTAATACTAGACACACATTTTACCTTAGACTAATTTCTGCTTAATTAATCGTGTAATATACTATAGCAAGCCAAGAAAAATAAACGTTTTCTCCTCCTCAACGTATACGAGTTTGATATTAACTACGATACAGCTTAATATTATACTTGCAAAAACTGTTTGATCGATAAAATATTTATCAAGAATATAAAAACATTCCTAATCGGATTATAACGTAGGTAGTACCTATGCGACAGTATTTTCGCTCTTAGAAGTTTGAATTTTTCATACCTTTAAATATAATTAACTAATAATTATTTTAGAATAATAAATTATACTTGTAATAATTATATACATAATCTAAAAAATATTTTTTTTTAGATCAATGTGTATATAGGTATGTAAACTTATATCTTATAATACACCTTAACGATATTTTTAAATTTATCAGAATCCGGAGACCGGATGGTGTATTGTTTGATGAAAATTTCCCTCTCTCTCTCTCTCTCTTTCTTTCTCGTACGTCAAAGCCTATAGAACTGACGACAAAATATTCTCTTTCGTTTGAAATTGATCAAACATTTCGTTCAGTCAATCAGCGGTGCTGTTAAGCCGAGCAGCTCGAGCTCTCGCAGCTTTGGTAAAGAGATATATATAAATTTTTAATTGATCTATATACTCTGCTGTTACGTTTAAAATAACGACTATTAAGCTGAAAGAATTTTCTTTTTTTTTGTTGTTCTTTTTAGCTTGGAATCTGTTTTTCAAATTATAATAAAATCACGGTTGTTGATAAAAGCCTAGGCTCGATGCAGTTGGCTGATTGATCACATACATTAAAAATTCTAAATATAAATATCGTATAGCGATAATTGTAGAAAGTATAAAATCTATAAATCGATCGTCGCTTTAGCCTTGGGTTACGAATTTCGTCGTTGTCGTCGTTTAGAGGATCATAGATCTTGTATAAGTCTGAAATCCGCGAAGCGGTTTGAATGTCACCGTAACACGCAAGGACGCGAAATTCTCTTTTAGCTAGTATACCCGAGTTAGAGGAGTAATAAGATTATTCACGACGCCGACGTCTCCGCGGTTTTATCTCTCTCGAACAGTAGAACGGTTCGAACATTTACCTCCAATTCAAAAGCCTAGCTCAGATACAATTCCGGCCTCAAATCGAATACCCAGTTTCAACAGAAACAGAAGACGAAGTTCCGTACCTCCTAGACTCTGTCTTCAAGAAAACGGAAATGAGATGGTCGCCACTGCCTCCGGGTAAGCAGTGCAATTAAAAATTCGACAGGATGAAATTAGAACGGTGAACAAAAAAAAAAAAAAAACTAAAAATCAACTCTCTCTCTCAGTTCTTCTATCAACAGAATTTTCCGCTTTTTACTAAAAAAACTCGATTTCCAGAACGGTGCAAACTCTTTTCGACTTCACGCGAGGTCCTGACCAGGCCGCAGCTTGGACCGAGCATTCGGACACTGTGAGACCGTCAGGGATGTCAAAGGCCATTATGGTCACCCAAAAAACCCAGTTATTTCAGCGGGTAATATTCTTCAGTCTTTTCAATCCTCTGCCTAACGGATCAGGCTTTGCATCGGTTAGATGCGACACGAACTTCGATCTATCCGAATTTAATAACATAATTATACGGTGCAGAGGCCAGGGTATAAACGTAAAGTATAAAATGCTGCTGAGACATAAAGGACTGGGAAAGGACTCGGCAGTATACGGTCAGATATTTTCGGTAAGAAATGATGATTATTTATATTGTTACTTTTCAATGATTTACTGATTCATTGATTGATTGATTAATTAATTGTTTTTTTTTTTTTTTTTTGTTTTTTCTCATTCCCCATAGGCTCCCGAGAAAGAATTTACAACCGTGAGATTACCGTTGTCAGAATTTAAGCCGTATCATCGCGGGATGGAATTACCATTGCAGACAAATCCTCTTGACATAACGTCGATAACAAATATTGGATTAAAAGTAGACAACGGCCAGTACCTCCCGGACAATAATCCGGGAGTAGCAGCCCTTGAGATCGATTGGATAAAGGCTACGAAATCATCGACAACTTGAATTCTTTAATGAATCATTGGTATATTTATGGATTGAATATGATCACAGATGATTTGGGAAAGTTTTATGTATGAAGAAACATTTTTAAGAAATTTAATCGCGAGCTAATAAATCGTTAAACATTTGAATTCGAAATGCTGACAAATAATTGCTTCTAATTTCTCCGCTAATTTCGTTTATTGCTCGAGTATAGTTTTTGAGAGAAAAAAGAAAACGAAATGCAGATCTTCTATGTTAAAATGCCGGCCAAATTCAAATCTAAGTTTCGACCGAACGGGTGAAGATACAAGATTCTACATAGGACTCAAAAATGGCTCCCCCGATGCTCTTAATTACTCCACCTTTAATTTTGATTGTTCCCTCTTGGTTTTCATGAAATAAAATAATCAAAGCAACTAAGACAATGGGGATTTTTTACGTCGAATTATTATGTAACATAATACCAGCAATTCTTCATTCTTCAATACACTTAATAAAATAGGCCTAAGTATGATTATCAATAAAGAAACAAGAATCTTGATTTTGAACTTATTTCAAATTGTACTTGATTGCTTTACCCTCGATTATAATTATTCGCTAAGAACATAATACTGGGGTTGAGCCTTATCACACGCAACCCGTAGATCTTTTGTGCGCTTCCAGTTCTATAGTTGCCTAGCAGACAGCACAACCGGCGTAACTGACCTACGACAATGGCGTCCGCCACCCCGCGACGCTATTAGGTAATCCAAGAACGCCGGCATAGTTCAGTGTGCTGCGCGGCCTCATCGAGTGAAGATGTGTGTGGCGAGTCGAGGAGATTTGCGGCTCGGGAAGGCTGACATCAACGGAGGAACGTTGGACATGAGTGAGTTTTAAATATTTCGATCAATATTTTACGACGGCAATAAATAATCGACAATTTTCAAAGCTCGTTGAAAACAAGTGAAATTATATTCAATACTTTTCCGACAGATTTCACGCGTCTCGTATTTTAATCGTCGAAGTAAGTAACCGTTGAATTGCTATCGGCAGACTTTGATTATAATTGCAGATATTGTTCATTTTCAAGTACATTCTATTCATACCAGCGAATAAATGTGCGAAAATCTAGACTCCTTACGAACATAACTTGTTCTGAATACAAATATAATGTGCGAGAGAGTTTCGTGTGATAACTTCGCGATAATTATCATCCCATTATATGATTGGCATATGATTCCGAGTCTCTCGCCCTGTAGCGTCGTTTGTTTGACAGGCATATTTCGCGACTCCGAAGGGGAAACTAATTAGTCGTGTTATTTCGAGTTGACAAGTATTTTTCGGGAGAATACTCGTTCCCCGATTTATTCTTTTATCCGATTCTTTGACAGCATTATCGGTCGACGGAGATGAGAATGAACATCGCTGATACTTGAACTGCATAGATCCTGCGTGCCACTTGGTCGGAGATGGACGCCAACCAACACTGCCCGGCTAATCCTGGATTAACGGTCGACCAAGATAATGGTGAGCTTTGTATTATATTAGCCAAAGACCCGATTTAACTATGAATGTATGTCCGCAAAACATACTTTGCACGTTACGGATCTCAGATAGATTAAATAATGGAATATAATTGATAGATCTCGAGAGAATATGTTTACCTCGGTTGAATATAGTAGACTCACCTCGTAGTAGACAAATATTTGAATAACGAGGATCAAAATTTAAAGGTTTGAAAATAAATACGAGGGTAGATTGCTGTAGGCCTAATTAGGCATTACATTTATTTTTCAAACATGGAACATAATTCAATATTGGTGATAAATTACTCCAGACTCTCAAGCACCAGTCATAACAATTAAAAGATTGGAAAATCTATTCATGCATGCACTAGTAATACTAGCTTATTGACATTCTTGATTCTGTTGGAAATAGTTAAAAGTTTATATCACATTTAAAAATGGTTCAGGCAGGCTTACAAAATCAATGATAAGAAATATATTATAATAAACTTCATACAGATGTATAATGACAATTAGAAATTCTTTGGTACTTAGTTGAGAATGTTTGCTTGAAAAACACATAAACTTAATCTATCCAATGTACCCTATGCTTATCTAGTTTTTATCTTCACAGGCGTTGTTCACCGAGGGGAACTAGCTCCCGCCTATCCTCAACAAAACCTCTTCAATATTCATCAGGACAGGGGATTCACACCAGGGAGTGAAGCAGTCCAAGCACCGGGGGAATGACCGCAAGACAACTCTGCACCGCGGAGTATTAATAAAGTAGCATCAGCGAATGGTTCGTAATTACAATTCCTTTTGAATCAGTTTTGATAAAATCTCGCATCTGGTCTGGTCTATAATTATTTTACATTACTTTACTTTATAATTACTTTTACTAATTAAACCGAGTTCAATTACACATTACCAAACTATTTTAATTGAATAAGTAATTTCATTAAAAATGTAATCAGTGACTCGTAACACTGCAAATATCCATGTAATAATAAGATCGTTTATGCAATAAACATGTATTATTATAGTAAATTAACGAATTCTTGAATAAATACCTCTTGAAATTGTAAATAATCGATCGTTGAATCATTTTCCCCTATCCTTTCCTTGCCTATAAGTCGAAAATCATGAAAATCGCATGATTTCATAAAGCCCCGAACAATATTAATATATATAAATATAATAATATTAATATATATAAATATAATAATATTAATATAGTATATAGGAATATAAATAATAATGCGCCTTGTCATATGCAACCCGCATGCCATTCGTGTAAACGACAGGGCCCATGTTAATTTTTGTTGCCTATTTGGTGTTTTCCGAATGCCTATATTCAGGCGAATTGTAGTAACGTAGAAAAAAGGTCGAAAAAAAGGTTCTGGCAGTTGATACCTCGATTTTAGTCGCTTTACGATGAAATATCTACTGCCAGAAAATCGACCAATCAGGAGGCTGCTTGAGCCAATTTAGGCTCAATTTCTCGAAATGGAGCCTCCTGATTGGTCGATTTTGAAATTAAATCAAGTTACGGCGCTACAGAGGCTAGCCATCAGCAAAATTCGGGATTTCTGGCAGTGGCTGGATTTTCACGGCAGCAATTTACTGCGGCAGCAACACGTGATTAACAACGAATAGCGTAGGTAAACCACCTGGTTAACAACGAATAGCGCCGCGGCAGTAAATTGCTGCCGTGAAAATCCAGCCACTGCCAGAAATCCCGAATTTTGCTGATGGCTAGCCTCTGTAGCGCCGTAACTTGATTTAATTTCAAAATCGACCAATCAGGAGGCTCCTTTTCGAGAAATTGAGCCTAAATTGGCTCAAGCAGCCTCCTGATTGGTCGATTTTCTGGCAGTAGATATTTCATCGTAAAGCGACTAAAATCGAGGTATCAACTGCCAGAACCTTTTTTTCGACCTTTTTTCTACGTTACTACAATTCGCCTGAATATAGGCATTCGGAAAACACCAAATAGGCAACAAAAATTAACATGGGCCCTGTCGTTTACACGAATGGCATGCGGGTTGCATATGACAAGGCGCATTATTATTTATATTCCTATATACTATATTAATATTATTATATTTATATATATTAATATTATTATATTTATATATATTAATATTGTTCGGGGCTTTATGAAATCATGCGATTTTCATGATTTTCGACTTATAGGCAAGGAAAGGATAGGGGAAAATGATTCAACGATCGATTATTTACAATTTCAAGAGGTATTTATTCAAGAATTCGTTAATTTACTATAATAATACATGTTTATTGCATAAACGATCTTATTATTACATGGATATTTGCAGTGTTACGAGTCACTGATTACATTTTTAATGAAATTACTTATTCAATTAAAATAGTTTGGTAATGTGTAATTGAACTCGATTTAATTAGTAAAAGTAATTATAAAGTAAAGTAATGTAAAATAATATAGACCAGACCAGATGCGAGATTTTATCAAAACTGATTCAAAAGGAATTGTAATTACGAACCATTCGCTGATGCTACTTTATTAATACTCCGCGGTGCAGAGTTGTCTTGCGGTCATTCCCCCGGTGCTTGGACTGCTTCACTCCCTGGTGTGAATCCCCTGTCCTGATAAATATTGAAGAGGTTTTGTTGAGGATAGGCGGGAGCTAGTTTCCCTCGGTGAACAACGCCTGTGAAGATAAAAACTAGATAAGCATAGGGTACATTGGATAGATTAAGTTTATGTGTTTTTCAAGCAAACATTCTCAACTAAGTACCAAAGAATTTCTAATTGTCATTATACATCTGTATGAAGTTTATTATAATATATTTCTTATGATTGATTTTGTAAGCCTGCCTGAACCATTTTTAAATTTGATATAAACTATTAACTATTTTCAACAGAATCAAGAATGTCAATAAGCTAGTATTACTATTGCATGCATGAATAGATTTTTCAATATTTCAATCGTTATGACTGGTACTTGAGACTCTGGAGTAATTTATCACCAATATTGAATTATGTTCCATGTGTAAAAAATAAATGTGATGCCTAATAAATTAGGCCTACAGCAATCTACCCTTGTATTTATTTTCAAACCTTTAAATTTCGATCCTCGTTATTCAAATATTTCTCTACTACGCGGTGAGTCTACTATATTCAACCGAGGTCAACACATTCTCTCAAGATCTATCAATCTTATTTTGAGTTTGTCATTAGAAATAGAGAAGTTATTGCTATTTCAAAGAATTAAGTCTGATATCTCTCCTAGGCTGACCACATAACGAAATGGACAATATGTTACCTTTGGGTATATTATTAGGCGTCGGTATCGTTTCCTTTGCAGCTGAGTGAAACCGAGTTGTCGTGAAAGCTTCTGGCATATCCGGGGAGACAGAGGCAAGCCGGAGGCCCCAGTATCGAGTCAGAGATACAGGGTGAGCGTCTTGGTTACTTGGCCGATGAGTGTTGTGGTACTAACAGCAATAATTATTTTGCGGACATACATTTATACTTAGATTGGGTCTTTGGCTAATATAATACAAAGCTCACCATTATCTTGGTCGACCGTTAATCCAAGACTAGCCAGGCAGTGTTGGTTGGCGTCCATTTCCGACCAAGTGGCATGCTGGATCTCTGCAGTTCAAGTATCAGCGATGTTCATTCTCATCTCCGTCGACCGATCGTGCTGTCAAAAAATCGAATAAAAGAATAAATCGGGGAACGAGTATTCTCCCGAAAAATACTTGTCAACTCAAACTAACACGACAAATTAGTCTCCCCTTCGCAGTCGCGAAATATGCCTGTCAAACAAACGACGCTACAGGACGAGGGACTCGGAATTATATGCCAATGATATAATGGGATGATAATTATCGCGAAGTTATCAAACGAAACTCTCTCGCCCATTATATTTGTATTCGAAACAGGTGCGAGAGGTTATGTTCGTAAGAAGTCTAGATTTTCGCACATTTATTCGCTGGTATGAATAGAATGTACTCGAAAATGGACAATATCTGCAATTATAATCAAAGTCTGCCGGTGGCAATTCAACGGTTACTTACATTGACGATTAAAATACGAGACGCGTGAAATCTGTCGGAAAAGTATTGAATACAATTTCACTTGTTTTCAACGAGCTTTGAAAATTGTCGATTATTTATTGCCGTCGTAAAATATTGATCGAAATATTTAAAACTCACTCATGTCCAACGTTCCTCCGTTGATGTCAGCCTTCCCGAACCGCAAATCTCCTCGACTCGCCACACACATCTTCACTCGATGAGGCCGCGCAGCACACTGAACTATGCCGGCGTTCTTGGATTACGTAATAGCTTCGTGGAAAATCCAAAACGTAAACAGACACTGACATATTTCGATTATTAAATTTATTTGGAAATTCGATATTCTGCACTTTGTATAAATATTTAATGATAAACAATAACATAAATGTTAGTATAGAACGTAATAATAATTGATAATTGATCACTGTATGTTTCCTATACTTTGATGTGATATAGGTTTAATATAAATATTCATATTTTAAAATACCTATGTCTAATTAAAATCAAACACGGTATTAGATAAACGCAGAAATATATAAGAATTACAAAATTAAATACTTATATAAAAATTTCAAGATTTCTTCTCCCTAGTTTTACTTTTTAGTTTCATTTCTCTCTTTCCCCTATTTCATTTTCGATTAAATTAAACAATTTGACATTGCTATTGATCCGGCATATATTCATCAAACATTAAGAATAGATATTAAAGCGTAGACGAATATAGAATATAGAATATTGAAATAATGAAATTGAATTAGTACGTTCTGAAACTATAATGTCATGATTCTTTGCAGTTACTATATTAAAAGATATTAATATACAATAATAATTCCTCTAGTTCATTTTTCTAATCACCTGAGAAATTATTCGAACTTTAAAATACATCAAATGATTCTGAAGTGGTATTAGAGCGAATGAAAAACGTCTCAATCAACGAATTCATAGTACGATATTTTATACGAATCTAATAACTTTGCGTAGTTTAACTTTTAAACAAAATAATCAATTCTAAATCATAAATTTCTCTTATAAAGCGTTATTTTTACAGCTAATCAGAATCGCATGAAGAATAATACGAATATCGTTAAATTTCCAATGAAAAATTGAAGGAAAATGTTGAAGCTTTTCTACAAATACATTCCCCTACTCAGTTAAGCTCATGTTAATCTACAAATCTACGTAATCTATATAATCTAGCATTAAAAGGTCGCTTGAATTCACCTATTCTGTATTAGTATTAAACGTATCAAGGGTTCGGCCAAACCGTTGGAAAGAAAAAAAATTCCTTTCATATTCTATCCCAATACAATAACTATTATAATATATTCAATTATATTAAATAACTAAAAGTTATCCGAAGGTTACGCGGTGTGTAAACTAGCGTTTTACGTAACATCAGCGCGATGAATATGTCTAGCTTGTTGCCTTGAAGTATCATAGTAAGTTACACCAGCTCTCAGCATTTCTCCATGGCGAAATACATCGTGTGGAGAAGACAACGAGGGTAAAGAAGGCAGTGGTGGGAGTAGGCAGCTCAACATACTGGCTGCACTATCTGAAGAATATATTCCATTGTTTGGGGGGCCCATTGGACCTGTGCAGGAACTTACAGGAACGCTTCCTGAGATGCAAGATTGTTCTGCGGAAACAGTTGGTACGCTTCCAGGAACCATTATGTTTCCTAAATGAAAAAAGGGGGACAAAATTAAGTATGAATTCTCGCAATTATTACAGAAGATGCTCAGACTCACCCGGTAGACTCAAATTAGAAACACTGGAAACACTGGCAGCTGAAGAAACCATAGAGGAAGGAGTCACTGTCTGGATATCGGAGCTCTCCGTCGATCTCATATGAGGATGATCAACTCTGGAGGATGTGATGCTGGATAGATCAGCAGCTGTGGTATTATGGGCCTCTCGATTGTTGAGTAGTATCTGCGATGCTCGATGCAAATCGTCATTGCGTTCAGCTTTCCTATGGCGAACACGAACGCTATTTTTGGTAGGTTTCCCATTCCCGAAATGAAGGAGTTCCAAATGTCTTCTGAGGTTTCTTGACTGACGTAAGATTGCCCCGCACAATGGGCAAGTGGCTGGCTGATCAGACATGCTTCTTGATTTCGAATTCCCATCTCCTAGAATGAAAAGATCTTTTCAATTCATTTTCTCATCTTCCTTTAGCAGTTTTTCATCTCTGTATAATCGTAGGATCTGAAATTATTCAAAGAGATATTAGTTGTGAATTAGTTAATTATTAGTTAATTAACTGTCTATATTTTATCTGTATATAGGAATTTTATTTACAAATATGAGATTGGCGATACAATGTATATACATATCTTATGTCTGCTATGATATTCTATATAGATTAACATCCGCTTTGCCTTTGATGAAAAAAAAAAAAAAACGAAAAGAAACTAGTACCGTGTAATAAATGCGTAATTGGGGATGTAACTATTTCATACTATAAAACTAGGATCGTCGAGTGTGAGGATCGAGTTTCATTTTTAAACTCTATTGGACGAGAGATCAGACGAATCAATAAAGTAGAGATAAATAACTAAATTAGGTGAGTAAAAAATATAATGAAGTATAAAAATAAAAACTATAGCATAGTTTTTTAAAATGAAGAATTTTAACTTTTCAAAATCAGAAGTACGAATTTGAGATATAATAAAGTCATTTAAAATGATTGATTATTCATCTCCATATGATTGATAAATGAGTAAAATGAGAAATTACATCTGCCTATAATACGTAATGAGCCTGAAGCAACAGGCTTTTGTAAAAGACTTAAAAACGAAGGCCCAAAAACACAGTTTGTACAATTTGGAATCAGTACAGGATTGCATTAAACGATTGGGCAAATATTCAATAATGATAATGATGATTAATCCTTAATCGAAAATATCTTCCAACAACTAATTACCAACTACATAATATACTCATTTGTCATGTCATAATGATAAAACTAAAATGGAAGAAGTTGATTGAAAAAAAAAAAAAACCCACTAATAGTTTTTCTCAACTAAATTTTACGTTAAGTACCTAATAAAAAGAGTTATAAAAATCATTTATTGTTATTATCGATCTCCCTTTATCTACTCCATAGTATTTATATTTCATCTGGCGATTGTAGGCGATGAAATATTACTGTGTGGGGATACCATGTTAGAACCATGAGGCGATACCAAAGATCCATGTGGCGAAGAAGAAGGTAGAGGACTTGGTTTGCATTCAATTTGTTCACACCCACTGCTTCCGCTATCTGTGCCGTAATTAACAGACTGACCAGTGTACCCGGGTATTTCAACCTCAGGTTTAATCTCTATAATCATTGGATCTGAGGATGTATGCTGTCCAGAATTAGCGTTGAAACGATATTTGCAAGATGATAAAAGATGTCGTCTCAAATTCCTCGCTTGACGAAGCGTAGCCCCGCACAAAGGACAAACTCCAGGACAATCGGAGGCTCCTCGAATCTTTGATGCGCCTAACATCATAGCGCTAACGGAGTTGCATCCAGCGGTCGAAGAATTTATAGGAATTGGCACGCTGGGAGGCAATCCGATGTTTAAAGAATTTGGAAAGGACGGTATGTGCAACGGGGAGTATTGCTGCATCGGCATCAAGGTGTGAAGGTGTGGTTCTGAGTCTGGTAAATCCTGGCTGACAGCGGGGTGAGAATCTTCGCAGATTATAGGCACCGAATGATGAGGTTGAGGCGAACGAGACCCATGATGATTTGAATATTCCGAACGTTGTTCGTTAACTGTTAACAGACACAAACACAATGTTACCATTCAGGGCTGAACTGACCTTTACATAAATTACAGGGAATTTGATTTTCATTTAAATTTTATTAAACGGTCCGATATTGTTATCTTCTATTATCAGAAAGCTATTTCTAAATCTGATTAAAACTACCACCTTCACAGAGGAGACTCAAATCTCATAGATATTGGCTTTCCCGTGGTTTTCTTTCAACGTGAATATAAAACTAATTGATATTGATATTGATATTGATATTGATATTTAATAAAATAAGAACCTCCCAATGTATAGAGAACCTGAAAAAGTATTAAGATCGTTGTTCCCAAAAGCTTGATATCTTTTGTCAATCTCCATATAACTGAAATAGGAATAATATACAAGATCGCTCGTTTAATAAATGTCTTTTTTGTCTATATCATTTTTAATTTTACTATAATTAAATGGAAAAGCAGTTCAACCCAAGTGATGGTTGTGCTTGTGTCCGTTTTCCCAAGCGACAATTCTGTCAGGTCGATTGATTCCTCAAATAATCCCAAATATAGTAATAATAATAATAACATTAACATCAACAAGAACAACTAAAACTTCCAGCGGACACAAAACACAATTTAAATAACAATCAAAAATATAAAAATAGAAGAAATCTCACCTCCTTCATCTCCCTGATTACCGCCACTGCTCTCATCGTGTTTACGCTCGTAATCGATCGTTCTGTTATCCTGATTGTGTCCATCTAGCGGACGGTTTTCCGTATCATGACTATCCTCGGTTCTAGGCCATTTACACGAAGAAGAAGAAGACTTAGTCCTCCGTTTTCTCCGTCTAAGCGGAAGATAGGAATTTATTACATCCCTAGTCAGAGCTTCGCTAGCCGCTGGTATAGCGGACAAAGGAATTTCCTCTCCATTCTGTGAAAGAATATGAAAATATGTAGAGAAAAATTAAATGGACCAAAATTTTGTGAGATCTGCGCCAAACTCACCTCCGTCAAAACAGTCGGAGGCGTTAATCCATGGATATTCAAACAATGAGCTGCCTGAAGTAGAGAAGGCAGCTGTGATGGTTCGACGCTTATTTCACCTCTGTAAACAAATTCTAGCAAAGATTCCAGATCGTCGGCTCCGATGCCAGCCAACATTATAACAGGATGTTGGCAAGGTGTGCTCTGGTTATAAATGAAAAAGAGGATTCCGTCATAAATTGGTCAAAATTTGGGTATATGATATTAGTTTAAAAATTATGTTAAATAATCACCTTAAGCAAGTCCAGGAGAAAGGGACTTGCCGCGCATAGAACGATCTTGTGCGCAGCGAAGCTTCTACCGCCAGCGGCTAAAGTTACGTCGACTAACTCCCCGTGACCTCTTAGTAATTGAGCCGCAGATGCCAAAGAACTCCCAAATTCACCCCAAGATAAACTGTAGAGATGGTTACTCCCCATTCTGGGAAAATTCATAGGAAATTGTTTCGTGAAAAACAAAGAAAAAGAAAGAAAAAAAAAACATAAATGAACACTAACGTTACGTGAAATAATAGAATAGGGTTATGTATGCGAGTTGAGAGAAGCGATGGGATCGACGTATATCGTGGATATGATATTTGGCGTAAATAGTATAGATTACTTACTTGGGTAGATTCTGAAGGGTTATATCTGCTCGGTTTGAGTTTTCGTTGATAATTAAACGTACGTGAGATTAAATGAATGATTAGAAGCGCAGTGTTTCTGTCATAACAGCTTGTTATTAGCGGAGTTTGTTGCTTCGTATTAATTAGGGTTAGTTTGTGATATTGTTTCGCGGGTTTTGTGGTTGGGATATAATAACGATGAACTGTTTTTTTGTGGTATTAGACTAAAATGACGCGATTATTTCTAACGAAATTACTATTTATCTCGATTATTAATATGTCACATTTCTTCTCAACAACGACGAGCTTCTTCTTTCTTTTTTCTTTTTCTCTCTCTCTCCTTCTCTCTCTCTCTCTTACACACACGATCACGACGCCGTTATATTTCTTAACGGAGTTTAGCCAAAGTAGAACAGAACAGAAGAAGATCTACAACAATAACGCTTGCGCGGATTAGGCGGTGGATTTTAGAATTAGAACTTCCGCAATTCAAATTCAAATTCAAAAATCAAAAAATAGAGACTAGCTGTATAATGCGCTTTCTTTGAAATACTTTTATCCAACAGTCAAATGAATCCTGAATTATTATAAAACGCATAAAGACCGTTGAAGCAATAATATATGAACGAAAAAAGCCCGCTTCGCTATCCGTTATTTTATAATAAATATAGACAGACGCATATTCAGCAATATTTAGCATATTATATCTCTCATGTTATAAAATACTGTATTCAAAAACAATTAATCAAATGAAACTGTTCATTGATAACTGAATTAGTTCCTCATCCTAAATAATACCGAGTTTCAATTTATATCAATGATTATAGTGAGCGTCTGTTAGAAGGCAACCGGTGTTACGCTGTAGTCGAGGGGTAAGAGTAAACAAGGCGTGTTTAGACGCTGATCAAGTAATAAATAGTAAATGAATTCATAAATTTAACTAGCTGAAGACTCAAGATTTGACTTTTCTCAAACTTTCAATAAACATTTCTTTCTCTCGGTTCTTTTAATCAAATTTTTTTTTCACATCTTTAATGAATTGACGACTGTTTTAGGAAATAATAGATCTAAAGCTATAATATGAATTATGCATAACGAGTTTTAAAAAGAAATTATTAGCTTTGAGAATAACACAAGGATGATAAATTTTTTTTTTTTTTTCTATTGTCTCAAGTAGCGGCGCGGCTATACGTATAGCTCTTTTGTAAAAAGGATATAATGTATTAACACCGCTTATATAGGTATATTTACATTGATAAAATATATTAGATCGCGACTAACAATCGTTATGACGTCTGTAATTATAAGCACATGACTATTTGATTCGCGTATACATATAATACGCGCATTGTCGCACGTGTCACTGTCCCCGTAAGTCTCTAAGTAATGAATATCTGCAAAGATAACTATACGCAAGCTACTAAGAGAGAATATTAATTTCCTGAAACGATCCTATCAAAGGCACAAGAGACCGAAGCTATAGATTGATCCGTTGAAATGTGACCCGGTGATCGAAACTATTTGCATACAATATCTCGGTTTTTTATTACATACCTATATATATATATATATATACTATATATGTATGACTTACCATATATTATCACGTATAACATTATATACGTATTTTATTTGGGGATATTACGAATAATTATATATATATATATTTTTTTTTTTCTCTTCTTCTTTACGAAAAGATGTATACACGCGAAAATATATTTATATTCAAATGATTCAATATGTTGTATTATATTGTATGATATATTAACTATCACCTCGGATATATTTCGTTTAATATAAATTTATTTTTATAGCCACAACATGTACTACAACAACGGCGTAGTTCCGAATGACTTCAAAACAGAAAGTTTGAGGATACGCAATAATTTTATATTTGCGTGCCAAATTCAAGGGGAAACAAGGTCCATCTGCTGAAACCGCGGGCGCGGTTGTTGTCCGTACAAAAATTATTCTACGCCATATATACATTTTCTTGGCTAATTATAGTATAATATCTGCGTTTTTTATTTTTTATTTTTTTCTTTATTTTATATATTTTTTTTTTTTTTTGTTTCTTTCTTTCTTAATTCATATAATGAAAAAAATAAAAGCGTCATTTAATTGTTTTTATTATTTGTTTTAAATTCTATTGTACAAAAAGAAAAAAGAAAAAAAAAAAAAGACTTCGTAAATTTAAAAAAAGGTTCACTTGGATATTGGCGCAATAATTATTCATATAATTATGATATATGTTATAAATACATGGTAATATCACAATTTTTTACGTCCATAGGACTGAATCATTATCACTATTATTATTATTATTATTATTATTATTATTATTATTATAAAATATTGACTATTGATCGTCGTCCTATCTAATATCAAAATTTCGAAAATTTATAATAGCGCGTAAATTAAAAATCTATTTAAGTCTATAAAGTCACCGATAGTCTGGACAATCCCAGACATTATTTATAATAAAATATGATCCAAAAAATATAATATATTTTATGATCGTAAAATGAATTTATGATACAGTCGATTTTAATGAATGCTGCTGCTGCTGCTGCTGCTGCAGGCAGACAGACAGAATTATATCAAGCTAAAGACTACAAAAAACTTGAAATTGCATCATCGACGATTATAAACTGTAAAGTCATTTTTTTTTTTTTTTTGTCTTATATACTATATTCTTTCCTTATAAATCGTGGAAATTTTCTCAATGTGATTAATTTGTAGGAAAATTAAATGAACAGGCAAAAAGATGACTTGATATAAAATCAGACAAAACAAAAAAAAAAAAATATCAAAGAATAAATTACCTGGCTGATATACTTGAGGTAGTATTAATAAAACGATTATAATGATTACCTATACTGGTCAATTAATGAATGAAAATTTTTTATAAATATATTTTAAATCTTGACAATACCACGATGAAAATTAATCGTTCTTATTTGCTGTTGATTAAGCTGATGCGGCTGTTGTTGTTGTTGTTGTTGTTGTTGTTGTTGTTGTTGCTGCTGTTGTATTTTGTATATTTGCAATAAATCGGCAACTGATAATCTAGACATTTGATTACTCTGGACGTAGTTTGATTGATTCAATGTATTATCGGTCCCAATAGAAGCTGCCGATGTTGTATCGGCTTCTACCTGCTTTCCGCAATCGAGAATTACTACGTGATCAATACCGCGTCGTAAAGCCTGTACTTGCTTTAACTGTTCCAGTGCTTCCTCGTAACTTGGAAGACCAGAAACTAGTGTATATGATGGAAGGCTTTCAGCATCTCCTCCTCTGTAGTCAGGATCCCTTGAGGCTGCTGTTCTTTCATCCAAAACTGAATACAGAGAATCAAAAGAAAAAATAAATAAATAAATAAATAACATTATAATCATGCGGTTTTTTATTTTTTATACTTTTTGTTGATTGAAAAAAAAAAAAAATTAGGATAATTGAACAGCGATGTATAAATTATTACAACAATCAAGTGTGCGGGAAATTATCATATATTCGAATCTAGAACAAATTCCAATGACGACGATAATTCCGATCTGATTATTTTCTCGAAGGCCGAGGGCGATTTCACTAGAAAATTTTTCCGCTATTCGATTAAGTCTGATATATATATATATATATGTATATAAAGAAATCGATTTTAGATACATCAAATAGAAAAAGAAAATTTTTTAAAAATAATTTTCCAAATGCATAACGTATGTGTAAATTTACACACATATGTACATATAAATATGTATAAGAGACATTATTTGCGATTGTTTATAGAATTTTAACACTTTTGACAAATTCTATATGTCTAATGATTTTTTAACACCTCTTTGCGCAGCTAACATGGCATTGCGGTTTTTAGCGTTTTAATACTAACTACCGTAGATCTCGTTGAGAACTACGTACACATATATAAGTAAACATGTATGTACATACGTAGTACGTATGTATATATATATATGTTCAGTATAATTAAATCAATACAGTTATTTCTATTTCTGTAATAAATATGAAGTTTGATTAATTAATTACCCGGATGTAGATTGTTGATTAATTTTTTTTTTTTTTTTTTTTCAATTTTATAAAAATATAGAAAAAGAAGTAATCGAGACAATTTTCGAGACAATTTTATTTGTCAAAAACATCGCCTCGGTATTTTATTTATATTGAACAAACAACAATAATATCGATATAATCAAATTTAAATATCAAATCATTAATAAAAGAACAAAATGTAAGAAATTAATGAGAATGACTTGAAACTAGTATAACATAATTACGTAAATTAGGATATGGTTGACCGCGTTTTGTCAATTTTTTTTCTTTTCTTTTCTTTTATTGCTATAATAAATTATAATGAATTTGGAGAGATAGAAAAAAAAAAACCAGAAAAGAAAAAAAACAAATCGTATAACTAGAGAGGTTTGCTTTACTGTGAACAATGGGTATATATATTTTATACGATGCGGAACGTCGCGACGTCCTCGTCGTCGTCGGTAGTATAATATATAACTGATCGTTCGTTGTTAGGTATAATACTATATATAACAATTATATTAACAAGGCCAATACAATAATTATCTCAAAGTAATATTACATGGCGTGACAAATTTTTTAAAATTCTACATCTTTCGATTTTTATTTAAGACGCTTCAATAACAATTTTTATTCAACGATATTTATAGTCTCTTTGATTTTTGTTCCGTGTTTTTTCTTATTCTTTTTTTATATTCTTATATTCTTTCATTGTTATAATATAGTATAACGCAACTAAGATGACGTATATACCAATTATATATCTATACCTATATATTATGTATATTATCACGTCGTTGTTAAAATATGTACCTATATATAGTTATTTAAGTTAATGAAGAAAATTTTAAATCATTCTATAAATATTTATGAAATGATATAGAAGTACTACATAGATACATAAATACATATATATATATATATACAATTATCTTCGGTGCGTATATGACAAATATAAAATAAATTCATAATACGCACTAAACACTAGTTTAGTTTTTTTATTATTTATTTTATTTTTTTCTTCAAAATTTAATATTACTTGCAATAAAAAAATAAAAGTAGAAAAATCATTATAAAATTATATATTTTGTATACGTATTATACCATGCGATAATTATTCTTTGGCACGTTTCTGCACTCTCCGAAATCACCATAAACACATCGTAAATGATAATGATTGGCGATGTAGCAGGAAATATATTTATATAAATGTTTTATTAATTTTATTGTATATAAAATATTTAACTTTTTTCTTTCTTTTTTCATTTTTTTTTTTTTTTTTTCTAAATTAATATTTTCAAGAACAAAGATCGTATGTATGTATGTATGTATTAGGACGTAGTACGTATATGACATGGGAATAATGTCGTGAGAAGAACGACAATAATTCTTAGCAATAGATTAGTCACATTTGCTGCAGGCGTTGTTCGAGGAAACTGCTGACTACGCATAAGTGTAATGTGTGTTCCAAAGTGTCGAGATGAATAGACATACGCTTTGTATTTTGTATGTACCTAACCAGCTATGATATACCGATTATACTATACGCATTTCGAAATATATATATATAATAGGAGTTTAATCACGATTACAAATACCCGATGACAAACCCATGATGTGAAAATGTATAAAAAAAAGAAAAAAAAATAAATTATTTGAGTAGATAAAAGCTAAAATATTATAACTATATATAAATTAATAATTTTTTCATCGCACTTTTTGTTCATTAGAAATATAGAAATTTCAAAAATGCTATATAATAGTAACTATATAATTATATAGAAATACGTTTATAGATCGTTTTAAAATATAAATTTATATTTTCAAAATGATAAACATTCATGTAGTATGCACATTTTTTCTTTCTTATATGCATATATATCTATATGATAGTTATATTATTTTTTTAATTGTAATAATAGTCATATATTTTATAATATAGATATATACATATACTATATAGTATATAATAAGCCAATTGAAATAATTTATAACATAAACGTATATAAATATACATATATTGTATATTTAATCTGTATAATATAAACATTAAAATACACGACGTTTTTTCAAAATATTTTTCTAATATAAATATTTAAAAATAGTATTTTCTCTGACGTCTATTAATATACCTGTATATAGGTATAGTAGTATAGTATGTATTTAATATTGAACTTGAAATTGACTGTAAAAAAAAAAAATATATATAAAAAAACAAAAACTTGTAAAAAATTTTCATTATATTCTTTTTCTTTTTGAGTTTATTTTCATATATTTCTTTTTATCCTGAAGTTACGTTTTTCTCGTTTTTTCTCGTTTTTTCTCTTCCTCTCTCTCTCTCTCTTTGTCTCTGTTTTATAAACGTAAATCATCGATAATAGTTTTCTCGAACAAAAAAAAAATAATAATAAAAAAAAAAAACCCATATAATGATCAGGGACGCGTCGTGATCGTAATACGTAATTGAACACCGCGACTATGGTGACACTATTGTCTTACAGAGCGTGGGAATTAACCAGTTTTAATCAGTTATTAGTCACGATCTAAATTTAAAATATATATACTATTACACGTATATATAATACTATATATATATATATATATATAAATATATAGACATGCAATATCTATATAATAATAAATTTTATCAAATTATATTTACGTTAAAATTGTATTTATTGTCCCAATATTAAGGCAGCCTTCGGAAAAACTTAAACGTTACTCGATAATCTATTTATTATTATAAGCATATATATATATATATATATATATATAGAAAAAATAGAAAAATAAAATAATTGTGTGTGACGAATATTGATAATAATTATTATTATTTCTATTATATATACCATATATTATAAGTATAGAATCGTATCGTAATTTTGAAACTTATTGATATTAATATAAATAAAATTAGATAAAAATAAATTATTAATTATTACCTATTATAAAACGTCATATATAAATTTAAAAAAAAAAAAACAAAAAAAAAAAAGCGTAAATCTTCTAGACTGTTTATCTGCACTTTATATATATATCGCTAAACATAAATGCGAAAAACATTTAGACAAACAATATCAACAGTATAATGGATATATATGTAAAGACAGTTTGAGTAGGTAGTTATATGTTATTTACATGTTATTAACGCAAATAATAATCGCATCGGTTTTTCCCTCTTATAGCATATTATAATTTCTACAAACGGTTGAATTTGTAGTTTGAGTGTTTTTTTTTCACTTTTTTCGAAAAATTCAAACGACTGTTATGATAATTCTTTGATCATTATTTTGGATTTTTTGTGCCTTGTTTTCATCGAACAAACATATTTTTGATTTTATATTGGACTGATATAAAGACTCGCATAATTACTATATGATAATTGCAATTTGTTTACGTACTATTTAACCCGCGTCGCGTCCGAATACTGCTTTAAAGATAGACAAATTTAAGATTCTGATCACGATATATATATTTATTATACAAATTTACAAACGCGACAAGATGCCTTCAAGGTTGACGTATAATACATATCGTCTTTATATACTTACTTCCGCTTCTCATCGAGATGTTATACGAAAGAACGAGGCTCTTTTTAAATATACCTGCTATAATATACATACATATATATATATATGTATATATATATATACCGATGAAAATTAACCAATCTTCATTTTCTCATATATATATATATATATGTCTTACCTTACCTGTACAGGTATATAGATTTCATTATTCAATATAATAGGAAAATAGGAAAACCTTGCATCGTTATTCACCTGCTTATATATATGTTATGTATATAGAAGGTATAATACCAAGAACACGCAACACGCGATTACAAATTGATGATTAAGCAGCTTCACTGCATTTATCTACTTACGTCCATACGTCCATACGTACTACATATGTGTATAAAAAATAAATAAAAAAAAATCAAGATATATCCTTGTGTTCACGATACAACGTTACAATCCGTCAATCTTTTTTTTCTAAATATAAATTATTAATCTTTTCATACTTTTTTTTTTTTTTATTCTACTGTCTCATTATCGTATCATCATCAGGTGTAGAAGAAAAAGAATAATCAAATTCTTATTACAAAGAGAAAGATAATAAAGAAACCAAGAATCAACGATGTGAGTTAATCAATGAAACGTACATATATATATATATATATATATATATATATATATATATGTGTGTATAAGTACACTATACAATTATAAGTACATCATACAGGTGATAAATATCCTCAAGTTTTTACAAAAAGTAATTAGCTATAGTATAAATACATATCTTTATATGTATGTATGTATGTATGTACTCGGATTTTATATTGCATAACTATTATATATATGTATATATATTCAATGTATATAATACTATACAGGTATATATATATATATATATATATATATATCCCACGAATTATTTCTATCATATACCAAGTTCGTCAATATTGCAAATATATATTTTGGTATAGAAAAAGAAAAAACGAAAATTTAGAATTTCTTTCGTATAGGTATCAATTGGGTTAAACAATCGATTAAACTAATATTTGATCATCTCATATATATTAACCTCGATTTATAAAGCTTCAAATTTAATAGACACACATATACATAATTCTGCATTATTAAAAAATTCAATCGAACTTGTCTATTCATCTTTTTTTATAAAAAAAAAATCAAAAATAAAAAGAAACTGAAGTACCAAATCGTAATTAATTCAAGTACAAAATTTAATGTAGTTACTAGATTTTGTAAATCTACAGAGTTCGTTATCCTTCGAAATACCGGAAGTCCGTATTTTCTATCTATATAGTATACCTAGTATATAGGCACGTGCCTTTGGTTAAGCTTTTAAATTAATTTCACGGTTCTGAATTCATATATATACGTATGTACATACTAATTTATATGTTAAATGAGATGTATGTATGTATATAGTACTTCACTATAATTTACTCAATAACGTATTGTAAATTTTTTTTTTAACTTCTTTTTTTTTTTCTTCATAACACACATTGAAGAAGGGACAAGTTTATTGCTAAATCGAAATTCGTTATATATCTGATCGTTATATATAACCGATTTTCCAAAATTAATGCAATAATCGTAATCAATTAATTCCTTTTCTAATTCGATATAAAAAAAAATTGGATTGGGGAGTAAAAAAAAAAAAAAAAAAGAACCAAAAGAAGAGAAAAGAAATTTCTTCTTTTTTCTTCTTCTTCTTCTTCTTCTTCTTCTTCTTCCTCTTTATGCTCACCTCGACGTTTCCATTGTTGAAATTTGTGATATAGAAGACAGGAACACATGCATCCAACACAGCTAAGAACCATCAACGTTAATACAACTCCGACCCAAACATCAGCTAAAAATTGTTCGTATTCAGCTTCGCTCATTTCTCGTTGGGATTCTAATTCTTGAACAACTTCTGAAACGACTTGAACAAGGGTCAGATTTCCTTCGAGACCTTCTTCCACTACACGACGATCTACAGTCTCCATTGCGAGTTGTGTGATGTTCAATCCGTTGTAAGAAGACATATCACAAGTTTTCAATGATGAACAGTTCAAACCGATTTTTTTATTTTTTTATATATATATTTTTAATTTTCTTTTTTAATAATTTTTATAATATACAAGGATTTTTGGACCCTTGGCAAATTTTGTCGAAACTCTTCTTCATCGATTCTCTCACTGTCCTTTCCTTTCCTTTCCTTTCCTTTATTTTCTTGTTTGTATATAACAAGAGCGGAAACGGAAACTGAAGTATTATTTTCTTTTTTTTAAATTTAATTAATGACAACGAGTATTTTTTTTTTTTTTGGTTTCTTTCTTTTTCTCCCTCTATGAGACTATAAAGGCCGATAATTTATAACTAAATCGTTTTTAGTTCAGATCGATTTATATGTATTATTAACTCGATCGAAATGATCGGCTCATTGGTATATAGTATATAATAAATATATATACTATATATGGATTATTGAAGAACGTATGAATACGCGTACCAGCTTTGTTGTGACAGTTGACACGTCGATGCCAATATCATACCAGACATGTTGTATTATTAAGGTTGATTAAGCTGGAATTGGTAGAGAAAGAGAGAAAGAGAGAGAGAGAAAGAGATAGAAAGATATATATGTATACTTTCGCGACTGAATAATAATTAAAGACTGGAAAAATTCTCATCTATATATTCGATATTTAGAAACGAAAAATGAAAATTTGTGTATATATAATATATATATATTCAAAGAATTGATACACACACCCACGCACACACACGGACACACACCGTGATTTAAATCCGCGGTTAATTAGCGAAATCGCTATATAAGGTCGGGTACAGTAATCGAGAAGAAATCATTTCACAGATTTGAAAAATATTAACTCCGAATTTTCAGGTGATGAAATTTTCCTAATTTTTGTCATTTCGATAATTATATATCAAAGGATTACACTGTGATTTAATAACGGTGAATTTTTTTTTTTTTTTGTCTTCGATAGATAAATCGCGACAAATAATTATTATTGCGATTTTAACAATTTCGCACTTCAATTTTCACTGTTATATTATTAATTTATTTATTTTTTATTTTTTTTTTTTCAATTAATTATTCCTATTACTTCAATTATGAATTTTATTTCTTTTATATATATTATATATCACTTTGGAAAATCTCTCGTAACTAATTTTCAATTTATAACAACGAAAAAAATTGAAAAAAAAATAAATAAAAAATAAAATAAACCGCCTATATCATCACTGCAAATAACGCGATGCTTACGGCTCGGTTGTCCCCGCGATTCTGGTCTTCGGGGATTTTAGACACGCTAAGTTATACCGCGGTATTATAACCGTACAGTCCGCGATACAACGCTCGCGAAATAACGTTGCCAGTCACTGCCATAGATATATTTTTTTTTTTTTTTTATTTATATTTTTTTGCAAAATTTTCTATTGCGATCTCTAACAATTGTCATATTAGAAATCTATAGATATATAATACATATTCCTAACGAATTTCATTTATCGGAAAAGAAATGAAGAAATTAGTATTATTTAATTGAAATAAGAAATTTGAAGTTTTTTTCAAAAATAAAATTTTCTTCTTAATTTCCATTAGGTATCATCGAAAATGAAAAAAAAATCATCGTCTTTGAAAAATCCAATGATATGGCGATGATATAATGTTCTTTTTTCTAATTAAGAGATTAATTCGTCATGATATATTACTATATACCTTTGTATACTATAATTTGAAAATAATTACATATATACAGGCATGTCTATTACCTATCTACTTCTTATCTTCATTTGTATATTGTATAACTTTACGATTTTGTAAAAATGAATTGATCTAATAGAAACACAAAAAAAAAACAAAAAAATTAATAAATTAGAAAAAAAAAATATATATATATACGATCTTTGGCAACCGGTTTTGCTAACCTTTGATTGATTATAGGCACCCACATGTAACACGTATAATATCTACGCTAGTATCCTGCAAAAAATCAATTCCTTATACTTTTTTATATTATAAATTATTGTATATACCTATATATATGTCCGCCAAATACGATCATTGACACGTACGAAAACACCATCGCCGAAGACCTTTCTCTTTGTGTGTCTCGCAGTAATTTTCCATCTTTCATCGATCAATTATAATCGTTCTATAGCGAATATTTTTACCTGAATGAAAAAAAAATAATAATAATAATTAAGGGAAAGAAAAAAACAAATCTATATATATGTATATATATATATATATTCGTATATATATATATATATTTCAATTACGTTGTAGAATCGGGACGAATTTTTTTCTTTTCATCTTCTAATTTCTACAATTATAATTAATTTAAAAAAAAAAATTCCAGCAAATTAATTCCGATAATAAAATTCTTGGGATCAGAGTATCGTTATAATTATTATTTTTAATTATTAATCAGCGCAGCGTAGGTTGTACTACGTGTCTGTTTAAAGAAAAAAAAAAATCCCCGGAAGATATACTATATTACGATATCTGCACAAAGAAATAGCAAAAATTAATATGCATGTATATATATTATACCTGTAAAGGTATATCAATGACGAAATATATCTACTACGAAATCATATATTATATAGTCTGGTTATAAATGAATCGGAATTTTGATAACAATCTGTAGAATCTCATGGCCAAATACGTGGTAATTACAAATATCTAAATTACGTATTCAGCGATAACAGGTGAAAATAAATTTCTATATTCAGCAAAATTTAACACTATGATGATGATAATAATCATCAATAAATAATGTTGAGAGGGTCATGGTTTTTTCATCTCATGACAATTGTCAAATCGCTCAATATTAATCAAATACGTAATCACTATATGATTATATAATAATAATCAATAATAATAATAACAATTTTTCGAATTCTGGAAGATCTTCCTAAAGTTTTTCCCCCTCTCGCGATATCAGGGATGTTATAATTTCAAAATTAAAATAATTAAGGAAATTTATTTCAGGTTTTAAACTGCAACTACAATAATTATTAACAATTTCAAATCTACAATATACATCGTATAATCACACAATCATTATTTTTTTTTTCTGTTTCTGCTACAGTATATTACAATATATATCTGTACAGCTATAATATTATTATATATGTATCGTAGGAGGATTATTATATTTTCCATTTTCCATTTTTTTTTTTTCCTTCTTACACGCATAAGAACATTTGAGTTATAATATTTGAAACTTTATATATATATATATTTATAATAAATGATAAATGATTTCATCATATTATAGTTGATAATCGAATAATTTAAGTCTGAACGATGTCGTCAGCAGCATCGACAGTCTGATCTTCATGAACATTTTCCTCCTCAATAGCAACGCTCTCAGCAGTGGTCATCACCTTAATTCTTTCCGAAGGTTTATGATGCATTAAAATAAATGGTAATTCGGCAGATAATTCACCTCCCAATGCTCCCAAATATAATTTCACCTTTACAGCATACGATACAACGATACCAAATGAATCTCTTACATCAGGTGATGCGAGAAGAGTACTAGAAGCGAGATTTTCTTCCTCACGTTTAATATGACCATCCAAAGCGATTCCTCTCTTATGTTTATTGTTGTTTAAATTTGGCTGAAGGTAAATAACCTTTTGCAAAGTAGATCCTGGATTTATTGGACATCCGTCTTGGGTCTCAACAGCATCAATTACCGTTCTAAATTGACCATTTTGAAAAATGACAACATCTATTCCCTGCTGGACCAAAGCTTTCATCTTCTTTACTACCTTGTTACTTTTATTTCTAACGCTAACATTGACCATTATTTTTTCACCATGATGATATAGCTGTTTATCGAGGGTAACTTCTAGTTCTAATTCACCAGGACTTAGTAAAAAATCTTTACGAACAACTGTGCAAGGCTGTCGTCCTTGTTTAGTAGGAGCAAATTGCACTCTTCTTATACCCAAAGCTACGGTACTTCGTTTATGTGAAATATCAGATTCATTTTCACCAGCAAATATCTTTACGTAATAAGATACACCGCAAGGATCACCAGACTCTTCAGGTCCAGGTTGAAGAGTAACACTCGAAGGTGATCCTTGGGGTAGTATAAAGGTGAATGGAAATGCACAAGGTCCTAATTTCTTGATTAAACGTTCTTGTAGTTTTGTTACACCAGCTTCCATCTGCTTTGTTGGTGGATGTAGTTGTTCTGATGCTAGATAAAGGTCCTTTTGAAAACTCAGACCCATTACTTCATCCTCTTCACGACCATAACGAAAACTGCAAACTACTTGACCCCATATTCTTCGACCTGATTCAACATAATCTTTATCAAGTAGTACTACTCCATCGATTGATTCAACACCTGATAAATAATCGACAAAATCTCTTCGTCCAAGATATATGGCGATTTTTCCATTCGGAGAACACTTTTTATACACCTTGAAATTCACGACCATTTTTCGGGACTTTTCCTGCCTTTTCTTCTATAGTTAAACTATTTGATTATTATTTCTTTTTTTTATCAACCGAATGAAAGACGGGAACGGTATGAGAAATAACTACGAAGGACTGGCTTTATAAGAGCTTCGGACGTCACGACGAGGACTTTTAGAGCTTCGTAATCCATTCAGTGCTGAGGATAAACAGATATACCTATGGAAGGAATTTTTTTTTTTTTTTTATATATATATATGTATATGTGTGTGTGTGTGTGTGTGTGTGAGGGGGAAAAAGATAAGCGCGATTATATATACAGAGGCGAATAATTACAGGGGCTAATATATATTGCGGCCCTGAATCTTGTCGAATATCTCTTTAATATATTTGAATTAAGATGAAAAAAAATAAACGAAACGTTATTCATTTTGTATGGAAATTAAATCAGAGTAGGTATATAGTATAATAACAGGATTTTTTCATTCTTTCTTTTAACTCTGATCATTAAGGTCAAATAAACGAATATATCATTTATAAAATCCGATGAAAATTCAAAAAGCTCGGAATTAACTAATATATGAATTTTTTTTTTTATTTTTTTTTTTTAAACAGAGTAAAACAAAGAATGAAAAATAAATCGTCGACAGTATATAGCGAAGGCGAAGTCAGGCTTCGTTTTATGGCTCCTTTACTCACCAGGACTGCCTTATTGAGTAATCCTGTTTTCTAGAGTCGTACGATCTGACGTCAAAAGTCGTCGTTAAGTCTGTACGATATGTATATATAGGTATATATACGTGCACCAGTATTTTATTTATTTATCTATTTATTTATTTATTTATTATTCATTATTTCCGCAATTTATCGCAGAACGATTGAAGATTATTATTTTTTTTTTTTTTTTTTTTTTTTTATGATAACAAAACTGAAAGGATAGCGAATGATTTAAATGATAAGGTGATTAATTCATATATAATAATTTGTCGTGTATAGGAGACGATAATTCGTATTCCGTATCAGCAACGAATTTGCAAATTTTCATTTTCGCCAAAGCTTGGAAGTTTTTTTTTTTTTGGAAACATAGATACTTTCGAAAAAAGTTTAATAAAGCGTAATTATGATCGTTTGAAAATTCGCCGCAAGTAATGCAACTGGTTTTTAATTTTTTTTTTTTTCTCACTTTTCCTACTATCGGAGTTCTTTTTGCAATTGAAGATATCGCGAAATTTTCATCTAGGTACTACATACACGTAGTATAATTTGGAATCCTATTCGCGATCTGTAAAGAAATCAATTTTAAAAAATTGATTATTAGGAAATTCACAGAATGATCCGTTTTTTTCCATTAATTTTTTTTGGTTTTTTTTTTTTTGAGTCACGATAAAGTATAATAATTTGACGAAAAAAAGCCAAGGTCTTGTTGTGTTACGTGTAAAAAATAAAAATAATCTGTTAATATATCGATGATTTAGAAGTAAAATATTCGGAATATAAAAGAAGGAAAAAACGAAAGAAAAATAAGAAAATGAAATCTGCAGGAATGGAATAGAGAGAGAGAAAAAAAAAAAAAAGAAACGATTGATTAACATATATCGATATATCCTATTTAATGTATTGACAAATTTCGTTACATATACATATACGTACACTGAGGAATCGAAATACCACTCGTAACATATCGTATATATGCGATTAAATATTCAATATATATATAATGTATATACTATATAATTATAGTAATATTATATTATCATATATATGTCATATGTATATGTATATACTATTACGGCTATATACTATATTGAAATAATCCTAATCTTAAGAAATAAATTAATTTATTTTTTATTTTTTTGAAATAATATAATAGCGAATGGCTTAGGGTATATACTCGCTTTCCGATAAACGCATGTATATATATACTCGAAGAATGACTTTGAAAAAAAAAAAATTATTGACCTTTAAGAATAATTTGGATAATAAATCAACAATTTTATCATAGTATATTTTTTTTTTAACGATGGAGGAAAAAATAGATAAAAACCATCAAATAATTATATCCGCTAGGATGTAAAATTAATAAATTAATTCTAACTTATATTAACGGTACAACTATATCCGTTTATTATTACTAGATTAATAATTAATGGTGAAATATACTAACTGGAATTGATAATATTTTTAAATAATCGATAATTAATACACGCGCTATAAACGCTGAGTAAAATGTTTCCTATTTTTACTTTTTATTTATTTTGTTTTCTAACTTTTTCCTGTACCCATATTAAAATAAAATACATAAAAAACCAAAAAACCTGTTTATTAAAAATTGATCGTAAATAAAAAAGACGATAAATGAATAAATGTTTAGCTTCCTTTGATAAAAAAATAAATAGTAATAATAATAATAAGAAGAAAAGGAAATAGATCGTAATCTAAACTCGTTAGTATAATTGTAATCAGCTTTTTAAGCATTATATTTGAATTAATTTAATATTCATATACGATTACAGCTGTATTTTATTTTATTTATTTTTTCTTTTCTCTTGATAAAACGTCGAGATCATTATAAGTAAAAGTGTAAAGAAAAGAAATTGATAAATAAATAGAAAATAATACAGACTAGATAGATAACAAACCATCTTTGGAATAATAATCATAAATTATTCGATTTTTATTATTCATTATTATTAAATAGTCAGAGGGTTTATCTAAAATGATATTCTATCCAAATATCGTAATATAAGATACAATTCCTAAAATGCTTATTAATTTATCGGTTTACATATATATATACCTATGGAACGCGTGCAATCCCTTTAATTACGCTATTCACTCGGTACATCAACCCTTTTTGTATTTGTATTTGTATTTCTATTTTTTTTTTTTCTTTTTCTTTTTCTTTTTCTCTCCTTCAACAATTATTTGTAACAATTCTATGTATAGGATGCTAATCACGTAACCATATTCAATTCATTAAGAATATATGTATGTATTTATTTATTTGTTTATTTATTTATTCATATCAATTTACGATATCGAAGTTAAACATAAATATATGTATATATATAGAGAATTTATAGTAGCTGAATATAAATAATAAATGTGAATATAGAGAAAATCAAATTAATTAATGAATGTATGTGATAATTAATCTACAAAAATTGTTTCCCCTTTTTTTTCTTCATTTTTTATTTATAGTCGTATTTAGTGTGTGTGTGCATATAATGTGAAATAATGATTTCTCAAGAAAATATCAAAATAAGCTGGTTTGCTAATTTTCTGTATTCGTACTTATCGAAAAGCCGATAATTAACAATTGCAAGAATAACTATTAACGTTGTTTAGATAATAACAGGAATATGAAATTGATATGGTAGCTCGTACTTCACTGGAATTTATGTGAATATTGAACTATGGGTAATGACGAAAATATTCTTTAGTCTTTTACTCTTAATAAATACGTTAGTTGATTCAAAGAATAACTATAGGCTGTTTTTGTTCAAAATTTGGCAAGTTAGAATGATAGCAAGTTAAAAAAAAAAAAAAGAAAAAAAAAAAACTATTAGATATTTGAAATAAAGCTGATTCGCATGATTCGTATTTCTAAAAGAATTAAAATTCAAAGAATTATAACTTCATATATATGAGCAATTATTTAATTGGCACATTCAGAATTGATAATAATAATAATAAAGTGAAAATAATATAATAATAAAAAGAAAAAAAATTAATTTATTGAAATAGGTAACTCATTGGAATGTGCCAGAACGTTTTAACGTATTTTGAAATTCTTTTCTTCTGTCAATAAGCGCAGAGATTAAAAAGAAAATGATAGAAAAAAAAATGATTATTATCCTATTCAATACGATCTACGATCTATTGATTTCAATTAAAAACAAACATATTTATAATATGATATACTGACGTGTAATAGACACGACATAATCATATCATACATTCTAATTAATACAAGAAGACAACGAGTGGAAGTTTTGACATTTTTTTTTTTTCACATAATACCGCAGCTTATTTGACAGAGATAAAGAATCGAACCCATTGTCGTCCGAAAGCCTGTATAATATTGATATTTAAAAGAGTTATTTTTGCTTTCTACCTAAATGAATTTGAATAATTATAATTAAATCGAACAGTCTCAAGTAACAAATTTGTCAAGAAGCAAGAAACGAGACCCTGAATTGAACTAAGAATAAATTAGATAATAATTACCATTTAAAACTAGACTAATATTGAATGTAAAAATAAAAGAACAGGGTAAAATATAGTATAGAGTAGGTAAAACTTCACATTACAAAAAAAAAGAAAAAGAGAAAAAAACAATATATTCAGTTTCAGCTGCAAATAGAATGTTACACAAAGTATTGTAGCTATTATCAAGCAATTTTTGCATCAACTTTTGACTGTAATTAGTTGTTACATAAAAAAAAATCAAGGAAAGAACCGATTTGATCAAATCGAGTCGTATAGCGATTCGAATTAGAAAATTATTCTATGAATAAGACAGACGGACGTCAACAGGTGAAAGAAAAATATATGTATAATACAAGAATAAAGAATGGGAATAATATTACGTAATCTATTGATAATTAGATAATCATCAATCTGATAGATTAAATGGGGAATAATGACGAAGTTTTTATTCAGTATAGAAGACGTTTTTTCTTCTTGTTGTTGTTGTTTTTTTTTTTTTTTTTGACTGAAATACGTTTTTCGATGAATAAAAAGACTTCGTTATAATATTCAACAATCATTCGAAACTAGAATTTCGTTTTTCAAGTTTTCAGCCAGTCTTCCACACTGAATAGAAATAGATAATTTATTGAAATCGTGGATATCGACGCATTCTAACATATTTAAAAATCTAACGCTTCATTAGCTGAGTTTTCGAACAGTTATTTGTACTCGTATGTATTAAGAAACGTTGATTAACTTTGGCATTATTATTCATAGGTAAAACTATGAAATTTCATTATTTACCCGACTCGATATTGAATTATTTTCATCATTCCATTTCCTTGCTAATTTTACAATAATTCTACGTATATAAAGCAAGCTAAATAAATACTCAATCATCAGCAGGAACCACGATATAGAAAGGAAAACCGTGAATTTTTAGAACGTCCAATTCTTAAGTTGAATAAAAATTAGACAAGAAATTCATCGATTAGTCAGAATATTCTAACTAAAAACTTATACCTAATCGAAAAGCTGATTATAATTTATACCCGGCTCTTTCCATTGATAGATACCCACAAAAATTAGGGTCGTCGCAGTTAAATATATACCAAAAAAGTACGGGGCATTAAAGTTCGTAAACTCAGCTGTCTTTCAATTCATTAACTCAAGGCGCTCGGCTTGGATGCTAATTTGTTACTAATACGATCAGACGTTGCTATCAGGTGGCAAGGACAGTCCCATAGGCTGCACACTTGAAACTAGCGTAGATCTCATATTTGAAGTTGATACTTGCGTCGTCTCAGTCGCTGCCGCCATTCTCATGTCATCCACCGAAGCCCTGAGAATAAAGATAGCTTGATTTAATAACTGCTTTCAGACGTATCTTCGCTCTAAGAAATGATATGCATGTAATTATCGATAGAGATTGAACATTTTGATTAAAGAATAAAGTTCAATGTTCTATAAATTGGATTTCTGAAGTCCGCCCAGGCCATGAACATAAGAAGAGATCGATGCTGTGCTATAATAGTAATGCTAAGTTACTTGATTTAATAATTATTAAAATTTTTGTTAGAAAAATCAAAAAGCAAGCCATAAATAAAGCTTATCTTTGCTTAAAGTTAATATCCATTTGAGGATATAGTAGTTAGGAAATTTTCCAAACTATGTAAAGCACGGGTTGTACAAAAGAGAAATTAATAACATGCGGGATAAGGTAAAAGCTTGCGTTTCTACGGCCTAAAGAAACATGAAATAATATTAATTTCATTATATTTATTGTACTGTAGGAACTAATTGGGTGACTAAGCTCAGCGTCTGAAATCCAAGAGTCTAGATTCTGCTGTAAGAAAGACGTTATTCAAAAGCTGTTAAAAATCAAACAGAAATTATTCGGTGCAGTTTGGGATGCAACTAAATACATGTAGCAGTGAACAAGGGTATTATTGTTATTATTGCCTGATTAGTGAAGTAGCGAAGTGAAAAATTTTCCGTTTATGTTGGCCTCCATACATCAGGATCTTCCATAAGTGTGGTATGATGATCAGACGAGGGGGGAGGAGGACCTTGCGGAGAGCCAACCCCAGGTGAAGTCATTCCTGCTAGGTCAGGTCTGGACCCTCTGTTAGCCATTGGGTCAGTTATTTAATGAACCGTTAAGCGTCGCTCATTTTATTTCAGTGATAGAAAATTTTTGAATCAAAGTCTCCGTCTTCTCCAATTTTTTTATCGAGTTAAACGGCTAGTTTACTTACTAGGTATAGTGAGCGAAATATAGACTTAATGGAACCTAATACTATGATATACAGGGTGACCCAGAACTCCCGCACCACCTTGAACAGGCAGGTTCCTTATCGAATTCTGAGACGAAAGTTCCTTTACGAAAACTCTCTGAGACCGACGGTTCTTGAGTTATTAATAATCGCGATTGACCAATCAGAGCGTCTTTCTAGTCAACCGCTTGATAGTTTCAGCGTTCCAGGTCGTGCGCTCCATAGTTTTTGGCCGTTCACGTCACCCGCTCCATAGTTTTAGCCGTCCAGGTCATTCGCTCCATAGTTATCGGCCGTCTAGGTCAACCGCTCCATAGTTTTAGCGGTCCAGATCATTCGCTCCATAGTTATGGTCATAGAGAGACGCTCTGATTGGTCAATTGCGATTTTGAATATCTCTAGAACAGTTGGCCTTAGAGAGTTTTCGTAAAGGAACTTTCGTCTCAGAATTCGATAGGGAACCTCCCCGTGCAAGGTGGTGCGGGAGTTTTGGGTCACCCTGTATATCAGTTATTATGAACAATACTATACGATAATAAAATTAATTATTTAATTAAAATTACAAATACCCAAAGCCCAAAAGCGTTAGATTATGAATATGTTTTGTTATAAAAATAAAATTGGGTAACATCCATAGGATTTATATTTCCTATTCAATGACTCAAATAATCATGGTGATAATGTGGGTCGTCTTATACCAGATAATTTAGTAGATTATAGAAGTAGTAATTTAAGATCAGCCTGATCTGATTCCTGATTTTTCTTTACGTTATGAATTTCCATTAATACAATCAATTTTCTATTATACAATTCAACTGTTTATAAATTCTTAAATTCTTGACAGGGATAAAACGAAAAAACGAGAACTTATTGTGCTATACTCACTTCTTTCCCAGCGACATTAAACCGTATATTATTCCCGTAACGAATATCATACCACTGCCAAATATGCTGCTCATTCCAGGACAGAGGATTATAGCCGGAAGCGCAATACTGTAATATAAAAGTTATGATTTTATTGAAAATTCTAGTATACAGAAAAGCAGCGTAGAATGATTTGTCTAAGCTGTTTATAGAGCGTTGATTCTATGCATATATACTGGTAATGCAATAATTTATATAAAATTCAATAAACCATATAAAAATCGCTAGATAAGCTAAAGCTGCAAAAGTTAAAGAAAAAATATTATATTTGAATGTTTTTAGTCTGTTTAATGAATAATTGGTGATGATTTTTCTGTAAATTTAAATAAATTCTGATTATTAATTCTGACAATTGAATTAAAAAATTTTAAAATATACTTACGTACAATAGAGAGCGGCTCTTTGCCAATACGGTTTTCTGTCCACCCAATCACTAAGATTTTGTACAAAATCAATAAACATACAACAGCAAGGAGCCTCGATCATAACAACGAGGAAACCAGCTACCATCTGCCACATACCGCCGAGCAAACAACTCACCGAACCCAATAATATAGCGACGCAATTCCATACGCCGAGAAATATGGCGACTGTAATAACATAGATTTGGAAAAATCCCTTTTATTTTTTTTTATATCACTGTAATTTTTTTTTTTTTTTCTCATAAAACTTATTCTCGACAAGAATAATAATAACAATAATCATAATAATAATAATAATAATAAATAAATAAAAATGTGAAATAAAATTTAGGTTAAAAATTTTTTTTTTTCTGTATGAAATTTGCAATTTTTTCATTTTATTATATTGAAAAGAATGTTTTTTTACTCACTCAAACTACCGACAGTTCCTAATCCACGACCCGCGTACTTCATCCACCACGGCACGTCGTCTTTAGCGACAGGATCTTGTCCAGGTCGTTCCATTATAGACGCTATTTTCTCACCGAAAGACTGCGGGTATAAATGTAATGTATGAAGAATGAATAGATAAAGTAAATGAATATATCATCACGTGACTATATCACGTGGATTAATATCTTGTATTAATCTAGAATTACCATTATTGATATGGGTTTATTTTATCAGAGTTTTTCTTGTTCTTCTTATTCAATGATTATAACACAGCTGACACATTAGACGGTAGTGACAAGGAATTATCTGTTGACGTACGGAAAAATCGACCCGTACCCAACAACCCGCGTACGCGTACAATTTATATTAGTTATCGATGTTCCCGATAGAGGTATACTATCGAACAAATATATGAATCAAATACGAAGTTAATAACCTAAAAATATAAACAATATTTGCGAATATTTATTATTTATCAGAAACAAATTAGCATCAAATTTCACTTTAGCGGTTATTTATTATTCAAAACTTTTATAATCGCCTTATATCGCAACAATTAACCTCAAACAACAACTACAATTCTATTCTCCTAACGATCAGATTTCGCGCCGTTTACGAACACCGGACACCCCGTTTCGCATTGTTGCTGACCGGATAATAACCCGATGTGACCAGTAAGCGTGTATTTATTATTTTCATATATCTAAACCCCCTAACCGGATAATGAGTCATAAGACACATACTAACTACATACATGCGATGTTTATTTACAAACTGACACCGTGATAATTCTGAGAGAAAAATTTTCATTATACGTTAAGTTGATTAAAATTTCACCAAAAAATGTCATCAAATCGCGATCATTTACTAAATGATTTAAAACTCCATGAACTTTTGCTAAAAAAAGGTACATGAACAACGTCGGTATAACGTGTTATTATTTCTCTTCGGTTTTTTTCTTTTATTTTTCTTTTAAGACGAAGAAAAATTATTCACTAATTTGAAAAACTTCATTTTTTTTACAGAATATTCATTGAATGCGGTGAACAACTACGGAGATAGTCTATTACACGTCAGCGCAGCTTGCGGATGCACAATATCTGTTAAAACAATTTTAGAACATAATAAAAACAGCCCCAATATCGATAGAAAGAATAAATTTGGGTGGACGCCATTGATGAACGCTATCAGAGCTGGTAATATTGACACAGTCAAACTCCTCATAGAAAACGGAGCCGATGTTAGCCAGAGAACTTATTTGGGTAAATTTTAACAAGGAGAACTCTTTTCGTTGATATATTAGGAATTTAAACTCATCGATTTCTAATGTTTATCATAATAACTAAATTTCACCATTTTTATGCTACAGGTACGTCGACGTTGACTCTCGCAGCTGGAATCGGACCAGAGATGTTAGAAACGATCTATAAAGCTCGTCCTTCAATCTTGAAAGAATCAATCCACGATGATATCACTCCGCTTTGTATTGCCGCATTGAAAAATGATAAGAATTTATTTTTCAAACTGATAAGCTTGGGCTTTGAAGTGAATAATGAGAGTGAGTCATCAATTCAAGTACTCCTTGATTTATCACCGCCCAAAAATTGGATAGTCATATTTATCGTTTATCTAAATCAGGGAGAGAATTGTTCTAATCTGTATTCAAATGATTGAGGGAATAACTCTGCTCTCAGAATACAATCTATCCAATCTATGGGCCGTTCTTATTCACCGGTTATTCTATAAACTAGTAATTTAGG
The DNA here is from genome assembly GCA_914767705.2 of Tenthredo notha. NCBI lineage: Eukaryota > Metazoa > Arthropoda > Insecta > Hymenoptera > Tenthredinidae > Tenthredo > Tenthredo notha. The sequence goes on along the minus strand of OU611921.1, from coordinate 4,935,931 downwards.
TCTTCTATTATTGATTTACAGGTGTATACTCTCATCTGGTCATGCGGGAGTCGGTATTTCCTGAAATTCAAACTCTGGCTAAGCCGCAAATGGATATTGAAAACTATTGGAGCGACCAATCAGACAATATTGAAATAGTTGGGAAAGAATTGGGCACCAAGTCTGTAAATCAAAAGGATTTATTTAGTCCTGTAAACTACAAGAGTACCAAAGACTCTGTGCCATTAATTTTCGTCGATTCACCGAAGGAGGGAACAAGAGATTTGATAAAAAAATCTTTGAATAGCAGAAACGATACGAGATTGCCTAATCTTGATCTACTCTCTATAAAAGAGGAAAGATTTAGGGAAAATCAATCGATATCTCCAAACCTGATTTATAATTTAGACTCTTGGTTTGCTGCCTCGCCAAACCTCGCGAATTCTCCAAATCCCGTTTTACAATCTAGTCCTAAACAGGCGACGGGCCATACATTTTTGATTCAAAAGCAAAAAGCTCAACGCAACATCTTCGTGTTTGATAACGTGGGAGAAAATCATTTGCCAGTAATTCCTGAGCATAGGTAGTTGTTAGTTTTTGATATTAAATCAATATATGCAGTTATTATCCCCTAAATAATTTCTAATCTTTAAATATCAGTTTCAATTATTCTTTAAAATAACTTTTAACACATTTTCAGCGCCCATGATATTCAATCGACGATTTCGAGGGATGAGAAACACAATATCACCCTCACTTTCGTCCCAGAATTTAGTCCCTCAAGATCTCCTTGTTTGCCATCTGATTTTGATGACGAAGATGTGTGTGGAGAAGACACACCAACACCCCCGCATTACAAGACACCCCCTCAAGGAATGGTTCTCAATTCTGAACAGGCAAAGCTTGTTATAATATTGAAACAATTCGAGTTATCGCATCACATATCGACCTTCTTAGCAGAGGAGGTACGTATGATTATTCTCAGAAAGAATTGCCCTGTCGTTTATCACTTATGTGACAAAAAGAAGAACATTACTGACTATACAGAAACGAACTAAGCTTTATTTCCTATTTTTAATCAGGTCGATATGAATCTGTTTTTAACTTTGAACGACCAGGACTTGACAGAGATTGGAATTAAGAACGAACAGGATAGAAAAGCACTATTGGCAGTTATAGACGCTTACACAAAATATGGAAAACATTAAATAACGTTTCTACTATCTTCATTAATTCGTCTACGTATCTTAGAAAATGATTAGTCATAAAGCAAATCTGATTTATGTTAAATTTATTAATTATTAAGAGATGGATACTTATGTGATCTAGAATTAACAAAATTATTTTATATCAGATAGACTGAGTAATTATATTTCATATTTTATCGATATTAGACTTAAAAATTAATGCTGCTAAATTCGTTCATTTAGATTTACTATTTAGGCAGTATTACAAGTTTTTTAATTATTTATAATTATCTATTCATTTTATGACTTAAATCTAGTGAATTGAAAACTAATTGAATGTGTTTTTGGTGGTATTAGGTAATATATCTTTGAGAATCAATCATACCTCAAGTATTGAAGAAATACAATATGTTGCGTTGGCTCATCTTTCTAGAGTCAAATATTATTCCTGTATTTCACATAACCGCCAGTTATTCGGATCTCGATTATACTTTTAGTTCGTTTTATCGATGAATCTCTGCTTCTTCTTTTCTACAAACTAATAAATATCAAAAATTTTATATTATTCATCAAATATAATGTTACGATGTGATTCAGCAGAGTGAATTATTGTTAGAAATCACCAGTTCAACTTCTCCGCTTCTCTTGATGTTCAATTGTGTTTGAACGAGCTTTTGCGCTGAAGTCTTCATCACCGTTGTTTTTAGATCTGATACTTTCATCTAGAAATTCATAGCAATCAGGTTTTAAATTGTCTTCAAAATTTGTATAAATCATTAACACATGATTACCTGTTTTCTTTCCGTAAAGTATGACGAGATATCATTAGTTTTATACTTTACAGTAGATCGATCTTTTCTTTCTGACTTTGATCCAGATACTTTTGGAGTTATCATTGTCTGCCTATTCCTAAGACGATACAAATTGAGTTTTGAAGATGAATTTGCGTCCGATTCTGATCCCTTATCATTACTCTGTGCTCCATTTTCCAGGTCCTTAAAATAATGGCTTTTTATTTCAACTTCTTCTCCTGTTTCAGATACAAGATTCTCATCTTTCTCTTTGCCCAATGCTGTTCCGAAATCCTTTAAATCAAAGCTACTTCTGCTGCGCAATAGAGAATGATAAAACGACTCGTTTTCTTCGCGGGCTTCTTCCGCAGCTGAGCTTTTATCGGGCTCAGTTTTCATGGATTGAGATGAACAAGCCGTTTCTACTTTAACAAAGCTCTCAGGGAACGATAATTTCCGTGATCTTTCTCCCTCGCCATAAGAACTAGATCCGATTTCCGAGATATTCGAGAGCTCTTTGAACGGTGTGTTTCCAATCACGGAATGAAATTCATGAGAATAAATCGGCAAGCCTTTTCTGTTCCTAGATTGCGCTTGTAAGAATGGTTTCATGTTCAAAGCTTCCCGCAGATTCTTATCTTTTATTATATTACGCGCTGGTTTTAAGCTCTCGGAATTATCAAACATCATAGAAAATGCGCTATGGTAGCTACTAGTTTCGTTAAAACTTTTATCAAATGGGTGAATATAATTCCCTGATAACTTTAGATCAGGATTGAGACCGGGTTGAACATTGTGCGACGTTTCTCTTTGATTAAGAATCTCCCCGGCATTATAAGCTACCGATGAACCCACATTTTGGATATTCTCTTTCTCAATTTCCTGAAAAACGAATATGAATACGATTTCATAAATGGCTTTGATCATCTTCTATGTATCTAATGAAAAACTTTTCGGTTTTATACTTTTTTGATAATATTGTAACTTGGACGCGTATCTAATTCCTTCAAAATCAACGAATTGCCACATATATTGGGCAATTTTTCAGTCAAATTTTTCATAAACTGGTTAACAGTATCTTTCGCATTGTCAAGTTTGTGATTTTCGAGTTTGCCAGATCTCACACAGCAATTTGGATAAGTAAAAAAGGTCGGCCCAAGCCCCGGGAATGATATTTGATAGTAAATCAGTCCATTATCATTATCTGGTAGCGTGTAGCCATACTGTAAGATCAATTAGAGTTAATAAAGTTGAAATTCAAGTCCGAAAATTTGAAACGATTAGAATGAGTAAGTTTTAGATTATTTGAAAAATAGCTATAGCATGACCATGTTTTTCCAATGTCTTTGAAGCTGTTGATAATCTCTGAACGGACTTGTTTCGGGGATCTTTTTTGAAATTGAAACAACCTTTCCTCTTGTTAAGCTATAGAATAAAATAGAAAAGAAAAAGATGAACAAAAATTCTTATATGAGTATTATGAACAGTAAACGCAGCTTGGGGATAATAAATAGCCGATATTATTCACCTAGGTAAAACATAGACCCATGATCTTGACTCTGAAGAGTTTAGGATGATAAGTCCGTTATCATTAGTCAGAAATTTTTTTATACTACTTTCAGATAGATTAAAATATCCCAGAGACAAAGTAGGAACTTGAACATCAGCTGGAGACACAGAAAGCCGTGTTTCTTCTTCTGTTAATATAATAGATTCGTTAAGTACATTGAATTCGTTTTCTTTTTATTTTTATTTTTTCAATATTATTACCAGTTACAGTTACTCTCATTTTTATCGCGTTCTTTGGATACGACAAATAAGTCAGAAAGTATTTTCCTTTGATGAAATATTCATCTACTTTATTCCATTGTGGAGAAAGCTTGACTAATATTGTATAACTTATACAGGCTTCGTATATTCGCTTTGTTACTACTTCCGCGAATTCTGAATACTTTAAAAAAACGAAATATGTTATCATCATTATTGTTTTTGAAATTTCGAAGTATAGCTATAGGTATATGTAATCATGGGTAAAGCATATCCTCAGACCTTGATATTCAGATCGTTTAACTCGCTTTGTATTTTACCAGTTGTGATAAAGTCGGTTTTTGACAAAATATAAATATCGCCTCTTTCGTCGCCCCGCGTTATTGGCGATGCAATAATTTCCGGTATTAAGTGTATCAACAATCTATGCATAGCCAGATAGATATAAATTATTATTTGAAAACAAAAAACATAAATTACTGATTTTAAAACGCGATATAATTACCGGCAATTTAATATTCCCCTATGATACAGCGATTTCACTGACGCATCTTTAATCTCAGTCGAAGATATCCGACATATTATACATCGTAGTTCGTCTATTCGTGGAATCGAGGTTGAAAATAGTCTGATTTTGTCTTTATCCATTTTAAGAATGTTTAAATCAGTATTTTTCTATCTTTTTTTCGATCAGTTTCTAATTTTGAAGTGTTTATTCGAATAAAGATTTTCAAATTCAAATAGCTATGTGACTGTGTGATCGATTATCGAAATATTATCGAAATATAATCGAAGTGTTACGAGTTTTATCGAAATAACAAACTTCGGTTTGTTTCGTAACGATTCGTGAATCGCCCGACACGATCATTTCGTAATGAAAATTATTGTTGTCAAACAAACTTTTTGAATATTTTTACACGACAGTTTTTATTCGAGAAAAAGAAAAATGCATAAATCCTGATCATAAATCGAACGTATAGATAGAAAAATAAATTGATTATGTCCCAACACGGTGCTGCCTTGCAAACATATAATCAAGAACTTGTTAAATGTGAGTTGAAAATAAAACACGCTAAGCATAACCTGTAACTCCAAATACGATTCTGAGATCGTTTAATTCTCTCTAAGAATAATTTTCAAGCTAATACGTTATCATGAAAGTATTATTCTTAAAATAAATAATATTTAAATGATATACTCGATCGATATAAATTTCGATAAAAAACAACAAAAAACAAAAATAATATCTATTTACAATATTTAAATTCTTAGTATAAAATCGAAATAATGAAATTATTAATATTTCTTCTCTCCGAATAGGTCTGGAAGAGATGAAATTAAGACGTACAGAACTGCAGGTACAAATCGATTCTCAGGAAGATGAGAAAAACAATTTACAAAGAGAGATAGAAAAGATGTCGTACAAATTAACTCAACTTAACGATAGTCTGGCCAAAAGAATAGCCGCGCGTAATGATTACGACAGAACTATAGCAGAGACTGAGTCTGCTTATATGAAGGTGAAATGAATTTTCTGTATCAATATAGAATATGATATAATATAAGATAGGATTTTAAATTTTAAATTTTAAATTAGTTCATTTCGCAATTTATTCCTCATACTTTATAAAACATGTCTGATTTTATTTTATTTCATTTACAGATTTTAGAGAGTTCCCAATTGCTACTTAACATGGTTAAAAGAGAGGCTACGTGTCTAGACCAGAGTTTACTAAAGACAAATAATGAAAAATGAGGATAATAGCGTGAGAAAAATTGTTTTATTATTTTATACATTTATTTATTCGCATAATACGCGAATACATATTTTTTTCCTTCAAATTATTAACATATTTGGAAATGAAATAAGAAGGCTGAGAGGGACGATATAACGTGTACAAAATTGTAAATATTTTTACTTCGACAAATAATCTTATTCTTCATTTACACAAGATTATTATTATCATTAGTTATTCATCTTATTTATAGATAGGAAAATTCTTATTCTTGAAATTTCATTAACTACTTCTACCAAAAACAAACGATTCTTAATTACGAATGTCTGTTTTTTTACTATATGGCTATGAAAATTCGATAGAAATTTTGATACATCAATTACCTAATAACTTAATTTAATGGAAAGAATTTAATACATAGATCACTGAATTAATACTTTTTGTTTTGTTTTTTTTTTTTTCATACTTGCTCAGAATTCCGCCCTCCTCTCATACTAAAAATTCTTAATATCTAGAGCTGAGATTTTCCCCGAGATTAAACTTTTGCACTAAGTTCTATTAAATCAGTTTTAGCCAAGATCTAATCATAATTAAAAGATATTTGAGAGCTATAGGCGTCTAAATTCTAAGATATTTGATGACAACAATCATCAGATATTTCCCTGACGTTAGTACAGTCTTGAATAATTGAAAAGAACATGAAAAATTAAACCGCTAGGCATATCCCATGCCTTTCTGTTCATTCCAAACCCTGATAAGTTCGTTGGTATCTCCATAGCCGTGAGAAGCGATAACATATTTATAGTTAAATTTGTTATAATCTTTTTTATAAAAATAAAAATCGTCAGAATGAAAAGGCTCGATGTCTGCCTTCTTGGCTACTAGTCCTAAGTATATATCATCGAATCTAAAATGTTTGGTATAGAAGCTCGAGTAATACATATCGACCAAAGCTTCCTTGGACAGAATATAAGCCCCAGCAGTAACGTAGGGTGGCCATAAGTGGTACGGATATTCATCCAACGTAACAAACCACTTAGAACTCTTGTGTCTATGTGGCGCAGATTTGAAAACAAATCCAGCAAACAATCTAACATCTTGGGGTAATTCAAAGTCGAATATCTGTCTCTTAGATCGAATGTTTCCCAAGTTTGTTTGATACCTAGTTTTGTTGTGATTCTTCCATCCGTCTTTCTTCCTTGCGATTATTTTTTCCCTTGCCGTTGATCTCCGCGTACGATCTTTCTTTTCTTCTTTTATTGATGAGTCGCGATTCTTTTCAACCGGTTTCATGTAGTCCGGATAACCCGTTGGGTGTCTAATAAATCTGAGAACGTTTTTGAGAGAAACGTACATGTCGTCGTCAACGAACATGTAGAATTTTGAATTTGGACAGTATTTAATAGCCCATTTAAATCCCATCATTGTTTTTATCGTGTTGTTGAAATACGCGTCTATAAAATCCGCCTGTATTATGTCTTTGTATTTCAGTGCCTCGGCTTTTATTTTATACTGAATATCATCGCCTTCCGAATTTCGGCCGAGTACAAATACGGTGCGTATCGGTACGTCGGAAAACCGTTTTTCAAAACCCCACGAGTTTCTGATTCCCATGCGTTTGTCAAAATTATTAACAGCGGATTTGACGATAAATATTAACCGCATATCATCGTTTAAACATTTATCTTTTACGTCGTATATAAACGAGTAATTATATTCGTTTATCGGGTTTACGTCAGGCTTTTTATTAGCTCTAAGCTGTGACACAAATTCATCGATATTTCCATCGTATGGATAGGCGAATGTCTCGTCGTAAGAGGATTCGAATATGTGAGTAAATACGCCGAAATAATCGAGCGTTACGATCATAAGAAAACCAAGACAAACGTATTTGAGTTTAATTTTCAAAAATACATAATAAATCTTTCGTAAAATCGGTTGTAATATACAAAACATTATTCAGATCGTAACCTCAAACTTTTTTTAGTCACTAAAATTTCTTCAACCGTTCGATAAATGGCAAACAATAAAATCAAACTTTTCTTTAAATCGCTTTAATAAATTCACGGTGTTGAATTATTTATCTTACATATTTCTTTATAATTAAATAATATTTGTGAAATTTATAGGTTATGTTATTCGTCGAATTAATTTCAATTAATTTTAAACCAATCAAAAAATCTCTGTTATATGATTGGCGGTGATGAAATGCGGCGGGAAATATTCGGTCAAGTCTGTGGCGCCATCTTTGTTTGAACGCGTCATTCAAATACGTTGTGTAGAAATTGTTAGTCAAAAGATCGTGTGTATTTGATATCTATAAATAGAAACAAGTACGTAACGTTTTATAAACTAATTGTTTTTAATATTATTAAATAATTGTATATAATTTAATTGATATATTATTCTTATTTATAATAATATATAAAAAGTTCAACGACCTTGGGGTAAATGTGACAAGAATGGTCCGGCCATGTTTACTGTAGCGAATTCTGATCAATCGGACCTAAATTAATAGTGTTTATAACGATAAGTTTGACAATTGATAAGTGAATAAGTGACTATTTGGATTACCGACTATACCTAGTTAACAATGGAACCAAGCGACAGGGGTAAGTCTTTGATTATATTATTCTAAATTACATCAATATTGCGTTAAGATAATTTTTGACGCAAGGAATAATCGAACACGGAGGCAATGGCAGTGTCAGGGTCGTAAGTAAAACTAGTTCACTGACCGTATTTTAACAATTTCTAATACAGTTATAATTATTAAATAATAAATAATAATTATAGAAAAATATTCACGATTTTATATAACATGAAATATCCCTAACCTCTTAGAGATATATTAATCAAGAAAACCGACACCCATTCTGCCCTGAGAATCTGTGTCACGTCGTACATTTTGTCAGAGACTGTACCAAAGAAATTTTACGCTATTATTACATACCTAAATTCAAACGGGTAGCTAAATAACTTCGACATTTTTCTTATTTTTATTTTTTCATTTTTTCTTATATAATAGATTTTATATTTCATATTATTTTCAAAATTTTCAATATCTCATTACTTTATTATCCAACGAATTTACATACATATAATATATAGTGAAAATTTCAGTTATAGTATTGTAATATGTTATGTTATGGATTGCGTCAACTGAATCATACAGCAGAAAATTCTCACCATCCTAATTATACCTAAATGTATATATTATAGCGATTTCGATAGATCTATAAATTAATCGTCCTAACAACTCACTCGTATCGCATTTCTGTGGGTTCAATTAATTGATATACGACGATTTATTACATATATACATACATATATACACACATAAGAACTTGAACCGCGATTTAGGTATACAGTTTTATTTCACTACTCGTAACGATATATATATATATACGATATATCATATATAATTTTAAACATAATTAAACCACAATAATAAATTTTTACATCTAAAATACAAAAGCTCAAGTCGAGTAATTATAACGTATTAGTAGTTAGTCAGTATCAGTAGTCCTCTATGCGGTTTTACCTACTACTTTTATTATCTGCTATTCTACAATCATTTTCTTACTGCAGTTTCTCGTTTGCGATTACTTTGCATTCGCTATTCTCATTCTTCTCTCTCTCTTTTTTTTTCTGCTTCTCCCTACTGCTCCCCGTTATGTAAGCCTCTGTTCAAGGACAACTCATATATATATATATATATGTATGCACTATGCATATGTCTGCAACAGGGAATTGCATGTTATTTAAATTTTTCCGCGTAGCCTTTTATCCGAACGCGTAAAAAACTTTTAACTAAATGTGTTTTTTTTTTTTTTGTTTTTTTAATTTATTTTATTTTTTTTTTTCTAAAAGGCTTAACGCTATATATATATATCTATATATAGCCGCGCAAAGCGAAAGAGAATAAATATACGTCACGAAATTATATTGAATGATTTTTTTGATTTTTTTTATCTAAGATAATATATTCTTCAATTATTGTTCACCCGTTCTTCTATATTATATATATATATTTATATATTATTACTATAAACGTGTATATAAAACGCGATATTTTAAATCAAATAATTTCCATCAGTATATAAGTCAGGATGTACTGAATGATAGTTATAAACGAGTATATCTAACGACTCCGACGACACTTTTACACCCACGATTGATAATTAAATCGCGAAAAACCTTTTAATTTCTAATCAAATGATAGATATGAATTATTTATGTTGAATGAACATTACTCTATATATATTATATACGTTTCTTAGATAATTATGTATACATGCATTTATTCGATATAATATAAGATTTATTTAGTATTTAGTATTTAGTTTTCTTTTTTTTTTTTTTACTATTTACACAATGATAGAATATAATAACTCGCGGATTTTATTATTGCGAAATAAAATTTTTCCGATATATTTTTTTCTTTTCTTTTTTTCTTTTATCACCGTTTGATATGGGCGCGTGCGAAATACTAAGCAAATTCTAACAAAAATAATACCTATATACCGATAAAAAAAATGAAAAAGAATCATAGAAAAGAATATGTATTACTATTTTTCGCAATGTTATATATATTTACCGGCTATCAATTTTTATATGTATAACGCAGAAGAAGAAATACATATTATACACATACCTATACTGACACGTTATTACTAAATTTGCATTTTACAATCGCACCAGTGTGCTATATAGATATACAATATAGGTAAAAAAAAAAAAAAAAAAAAAGAATAAAATTCGACATATCTAGCAAATATTTTTTCTCTTCCCTTTCTGCACAGGTATAGATGATTTATTTTTTTACCGCCGTATTTATTTTATATTTCTTCTACTTTTTTTTATTTACTTGATATATAGAATATATGATACATATATATATATAAATATATGTATCTATTCGACTCGCTTGTATTGTTAAATAAAGAGCTAAAGGACCTTGGGGGTTTCCCTCGCCTCATTTGCAAACCGAAGAGTTTGCGAATTTATAATACTTATAAAACACCTGCTGCTTGCACACTTACGTTGGCCCGCATAGCACATCGCGCCCATCGCCCATCGCCCTGATCTTAACTTAACTATTAATGCCTCGTTGAAACTAAAATTAGATTAGATGTATATTATATTTATATAATACTATATATACCTATAATATATATATATTTTTTATTTTTTACTAAGATTGCGTTGCAGAATATTGACTTCAAATATTTCGTATATATATATATATATACACACACACCTTATACTTATGTACATAAGTTATCCAGAGCGTTGAGCAGACTTTCTGTAATACACCTATATACATACACGTATGCATTACAGGTATATACTATAGTTATACCAAGATACTAGAAGCTATAGGTGTGTGTTTGAAACCGCGCGCGCTAGAGAGGTAACAAAAAGGCATTATTGATCGCGAATTGCACCCTTTATCGTAGCTTGGTAGCGGGGATGTATAACGGCTAGACTCAGTTAAACCAATGAATGTCAAGGTCATTCGTAAAGTTTAATTGCTATAAGTCACGTGACCGTAAGGTACCTACCTATATATAATATACTGCAAGCGTTCCCTCTCTTCGATTTCATATTTCAAAATTGTCTATAATTTTTCAAATCGCAATCTCGTCTTTTTTTTTTTTTTTCATTTTTTTTTTTTTTATTGAGAAAAAAATTCACTCTGGGATGATTCTATCTAGTTTTTATATATATATGCAAATATCTATATACTGTAATAAATGTATATAAATATATGTACATGTACATTTTGCGGAGCTATATGAAACTCGGTCAAGGGCTGCAGGCAAGCAAGCAAGTACCGGGATCGTATGTATACATATATATATATATATATATATATGTATATATGTAACGAGAAATTGAGCCTGCGCGTCACAACCCTACTTGGTGCAGCCCGCTATATGCCCGTAACCTTGCACCCGTTTGCACCCGCGTTTTGCACCCGCGCGTAGTTTCGTCATAGTCCTTGCGCTCGGTAGAAAACGCCCTTCGTTATCTGCTGCGGATCCGCGGTATACCTTATATAATAATAATAATAATAATAATAATAATAATAATAATAATAATAACAACGATAGTAATACCGTTTTTGGTTTTTTTTTTTCCGTAATAAAATACTGAAAAATAATTATCAAAAGGTAACGAACAAAAATTGAAATTAGTAATCTTGCAATTTTTATGCTTTTTTTTTTTTTTAAATATTTTTATTGTTTTATATTTCATAACAAACGAGAAATAGAAAAGAATCTTTACTTTGTATTTTACATACTAAGGTACATAAATATATATCATAATAGGTAAATACGTGTATCGTGTAGTAGTGCTGCAGTTTCAAGTATTATATATATATAATAATTGTAGAGAAGAAAAAAGCGAGATTTTAATGTGATTAAAAATATAATCACATGATTTTAAATAATAGTATAAAATTTTTGGAAAAAAAAATAAAAATAATTTACTTCCTAATTTGGTTAGTTGAAAGAGATAAAGTGGCGGTTAAAGTTGGTTCTGGTTAACCCTGAGTATACAATTTCTCAAGATTTTATACATCTCGATAAATTGTTGAATCGAGGTGACTTATTTAGTTTGTTAAAAGACAGCGATAAGTCCCTTCTCTCTCTCTCTCTCTCTCTCTCGAAAAAATAAAAAATAAAAAAAAAAGTGTATATAATATCATTCGATTCATATAAGTCTTACTATCTATAGATAGAAACACAGAGTGTATAAAGGATACTGGAATATCCACATATATGCAGTATATGGTACAGATTGTTTGTGGTTTGATCTCATCCGCGGGCCAAAGACTGGTCTTCGGTTGGACGGCAAAAACTAGACGCTCCCTGGCCAGTGCAAAGCCTTGAATTTAACTTACATTAATACCGGACTCGAGAATATAATACTATATAACAGTCGCTTGTGTCCGCTTTCAGCGAGACTTCGCGATTCGCTAAATATTTTATAATCCGAAATCCATATATCTATATTTATTTCCATTCGAATTTATATACTACTTTATTCTATATTTACATATTCTCTATAATTTATATGAAAAAAAGAAAACTGACAATTAATATACGCGTTGTTTTTTATTTTATTTTTTTCATTTTTTCTCTTCTATTATTTCTTATCTTTCGCACACACACCTTGACGAAACATTGTGTGATACAGAGGGATTCGCTCCGCGTAACCAATGCCGCGCACTAGAACTTGACTGTGCGAAAATCAAGCTAGCCGCTGCTGCTGCTGTTGCTGTTGCTGCTCCTCTTTCTAACAATTCAATTCCCATCTCTCTATCTCTCTTTCTTGCTCTTGTTCACTCTCGGTCTCTTACAGTAGTAGTTAGCTTTCGATCTCTGGCTTCTTGCCTTCTTGCCTTCTTGCCTTCTTCGCGTATATCTCGCTTCGGACGGTAAACGTAAGCGAGGTATATACAGTAAAGAATAGGGGTACGAGGAAAGAGGGGGACAACAACAAGCCTAGCGCCGGTCGTGTTGCTTGGCCGACGACGATCACTCATGAAAGTCGTAGAAGGTGGAACTCTGTTCAAGAGACGAGAGAGACTAACCGAGCGGTAGAGACCGAGTGAGGGTATCAGGGAGGGAGGAAGGGCCGGTTGGGTACGGGAGGAGGGATATTCAGAGTCACTCAGTCAGTCGGTGAGTGGAGTTCGCGGCCAAACACCACCGTGCAGCAACGTGCGCGTATTACCTTTTTAGCTACTGCATCGACCGATCCTAGGCCGCGATCGAGTGCATTGCCTCGGAAGTCAAGATTCGCGTTCAATACACGATTGTTATTATTATTATTAATATTATCATTATAATAATTACTATTAATACTAATTGCATTCGTACCCCAGTTTATTAATATTTATATAATATCAACGATATTTTTTCTTTCTTTCTTACTTTCTATATCTTTATTTTTTTTTTTTTAACATGTATTTTTATTTATCGATTCATTTAAACCGCGAATTATTATTATTGCAGAATATTTGGTAAGACATATAAAATTCGATATATTATTGATCGATCGATTAAACATGGAGAAATAAAATTATCGAAACTTTTTTTCATATTATACACGTCAATATACTTGCCAATATATATATAGGTATATATATATATACGATAGTGTAATTATTTGTGCAACGAGTACAGGATAATAAATAACAAATATAACAGAATAACAAAATTCAGTGTGTGAGATTGTGCATCAATAAACAACACATAGGAAAACAATAAAATTAATATCCATCTCATATTTTTTATTTATTTATTTATTTATTTGTCATTTATATACCTGTACAAAATATTAGTAGTATATAATTATTACATCGATCATAATCATCTGTATTCTTTTTCCTCTTCTTCATCTTCATCTACTTCTTCTTCTTCTTCGATTTCTTATAAATTTCAATATTTAAATAACTAAGAATCATAGTAACGATAGAAGATATATATTGCCATTCGCGGTTAATATTATACGCTTTAGTCGGGGTTAATCTTCCCTAACTCTATATCTATAAACTGTATAGACAATTTCTAATAGGGTATATTTCCATACTGTTCTATTTTATTTCATATTATTTACCATTTTTTTTAGTTAACAGAGTTTACATAGTCTAGTCTCTCATAATATGAATATATGGATATTACATATTCACATGTATATATATATAATATATATATATATGTACCTACAAGTTATTGTATTGCGGTTTAACGGTTTAACAACACTTTTGCATATAGAATATTGATTCGCGTATAAGTCAGTACCTATACGTTTGTACGTAGGTACGTCAGTTAAAGTATACGTCGCGTGTTGCAACGATACAGTCGGCCATTGCTCTTGGCATTCGTTACTCGCCGTCTAGGTAGATTATTTATTGCACCCTTATTTCATTTCATATAACGATAATAATTAATTAAATGACCATCTCTTCTAAACCTAATTAGACGTATTTTTAGTTTTCAAATAGTACTATATATACACTTCATATATATAGTAGGTATATAGTATGAAGAGAATATATAAACTATCCACATATTATATACATATATGTAAAAAAAAAAAAAAAAATATTAAAAATATTAAAAAAATTACAAAATTGAACACAAGAAAAGAAACTAGAATATAAATAATTGAAATTTTTAATCAAGTTTAGTTCGTTCCGCATTATTATACCTAACTATATCTAGTATATATAGGAACAAAATCGCATAGATACGTTTATTATTTCGCCAAGCTGTATGTTTGATTTTTTTTTTTTTTTTTTTTCTTCTTTATCCTTTTTATCCTTTAATACATTTTTTTTTTTTTTTTTTTTATATACATTATTTTAATTTATTTTTCGTTATACGGACAAAATGCGACGCTACTTCGAATCGACGCTGGTCACCTTGACGAGTTTCTAGAGCCCCGCGCTGCTGCTCCGTAAACAATCGTGTCGGTTTACCCGCGCTGATATGTGATAAGCATACGACAGAGGTATATAGACGTTTATATATGTGTATATATTATATATACACACACATATATATATATACGGATTTTTTATTGTTTGTCAGTTGGGTTTCATGATTTTTGATTATACATTTTCGCAGATTTATTTTTTATTTTCTTTCTCTCATTACAGTATATAGAAATAATGTAATGATGATATTTTGAGAGAAGAGGTAAAAAAAAAAAAAAATTATCTCAACTCTCAAGTATGCAGAAATGCATAAATGCAAAAATAGATGATACTAATTCATACTTTTCACATATATATGTACCTATTTTATTTGCGGTATAAATGAAGCTGTGATCCAAGTGCAGCCGAAACTTGCATTGCAGAAAGAGTATAAAAGAAGAGAGTCGTAGTATAAGAGTATAAGAAAAAGGCGGTTTATTATTATGACGAAGCGACGCGCAAACGGCGCCGACTTCCGGCGATGAGACCGAGGGCAGACTTGCCCATCCGTTATTATAAAGTGCGTAAAATATCTGCGGAGAGTTCATCAGCCAATGAGTTTTTCGGGAGTAAACTACAAAACTGCAACGAATTTAGACGTAGCGCGATGTATAATAATATGCAAACATAAAGCAGCAGAGATCGCGTATATATTAAATATTTG
Organism: Tenthredo notha; assembly: GCA_914767705.2. NCBI lineage: Eukaryota > Metazoa > Arthropoda > Insecta > Hymenoptera > Tenthredinidae > Tenthredo > Tenthredo notha. The sequence goes on along the minus strand of OU611921.1, from coordinate 4,920,311 downwards.
ATATGAAATAAGAGAAATTAAACAACAAAATTAATTATACTTTGATTCTTGTCTCTTTATATTTGTTAATTAATTTTATATAATACAGAGTCTGACAAATTTTATTTTCCATTTTTTTTTTGTTGTCTATATTTATTCATTTATTTATTTATTTATTTATTTATTGTCGTTAAAGTATTTAAACGCTCCTATTTTACTACTACCTACTAGCTTATATATACGAGTCTAAAAATTCTAAAAGCAATCACTCCGCCAAGCCGAGGAATTCCCAGACGATGACCGGGAAGGCGACTGCAGTATAACTGCACAGGATCGAGTTATAAACTCTGCGCTTTCGTTCTCTATACTCATTTTTTTTACTCCCCCTACCTACCTACCTACCTACCTACCTACATCGGTCTCTTCCCACGTGTTTCTTTTCACCTAGTTGCAGATTTTTATATCACATATTCTTTCTATCGCATCATATCATATCATATCATATCGTATTTTATTATATTCTTTATATGTTTTTATTTCTCTTTGTTTCTCACTACACTATTCTTCACATTATTCAATTAGTTAATTTTCGATTTCTCGATTCTGTATAAATAATATGTAGATAATTATAATAATAGAAAATAAGAAAATAAGAAAGAAAGAAAGAAAATATCTATTTGAATTTTCATATAGGGTACGTTTATCGAGATATTGTATCATCGTGGGATTATAATTTAATAGTAATATTATCATGGGTTTGTTCATATTTGTCTCTAAATCAGACCAAAGACGTTAATAAAACAAGAACTAAAACGGAAACGAAAGAGACGAAGAAACAAAAAAAGAAAAAGATAATAAAGTAAACGAAACCAAAATTTAACCAAAATAATGAAAACAACGTGCGAGTGATATATAATAAATATAAAAAATAAATAAATAAACTACAACAACAAATACCTAGATACACATATGGGGGGATGTAAAAAAAAAATTATAATAAATGGGAGACAAAAATTTCTTCACCTAATATTATAAGGATACTACACAGCAGTTGTATTGTCGAATATTTATACAGATATACCATAATATTTTTAAATACATAGATATATATACACATACATAAATACCTTATATACAGGCATATATATGTGCGCGGTGTGAAAACAAGAAAAACTACTTCAAATATATTGAATATAAATGAAATAAAATAAAAAGAAACGATATAATAAACTATAATTAATTAATTAATTAATTAGATTAATTAATTAGAATCTTCAAAGTGGCTAATAAAAAAGAAGAATTCAAGATGATGAAAAAGGACAAGCCTATGATGTCTGTTACAGCCATCATTCAGGGTGCCCAAGCACAGCATTGGGCTCGTGGAAATCCTTGTACGTAACGTAACGTAACGTAACATATACCTATAACTAAATAACTATAACTATAACTACAATATATATATAGGTAGGAGAAAAAAAGTAGGAGAGAGAAAGAAAAAACAACTAAAAATTATTTTTTAATTTTCGTAAATATTTTATTGCAAATTTCTTTTTATAATAAATAAAATAATATAATTATATATTATATTATTATTCATTTTTTTATTCATTTTTTTTTTTAATAAGAAAAATAAAATATATATATATTCCGAATCACCGTGTATATATGTGTATCTTAGGTTAATTACCAAAAATGAGTCACTAGACTACTGGCATCGTTTCTTTCTTTCTTTTGTAAAATGATGCAGCGTATAGAGACAGACAGACGTATATACATAGCGTAGTTCCTGTACATACATATATATAGTACACAATTTTGTTTTAACATGATTTAAAGGCAGAGGTGAAGGTCGGAAAGAGTGGTGCAGTCAGATTATGGTATAACTATACATATAACTATACAAACGCATATAGGTATTATTAACAGTCTGCAAAACGACGCAGAGGACATTTTAATAGCAACATTATTGTCTTCGCCCTCCTACTTAAATCTATACCTATATCTATACTTATCTCCCTATGTCGCCAATTCACTTACAATTAGTTCCAAACTCTCCCATATACATATATATATATACACACGTGCAAATATATGTATAGATGCAGTATTTACGGAGTGTATTATCATCTTAGGTATTGTATTATCCTACTAGTAGTTTTACATACATACTATATATATATATATATATATATACATTATAGAATTTGAAATTTTATGTCAAGGAAAGAATATTTTTAATAACGATATTTTCCTATCGTTAAATCGTTTTGATTTGAATGACGATTTTATCATTCTCTTCTTCTTTCATCCAAATCAAAACGATTCACCTTTATATATGGGAAAATTCGTACTTACGAATTTTATTGATCTCGCAAAAGTACAACTGTTTAAAATCTTAGCCTTTTTTTTTTTTTTTTCTGCAATCGTGATCAATTTAAACGAATTAGCACGCGGTAATTATCTACTCATTAATTTCGTATCTGTATATTTCTATATAATAGTATAATAAAATTCGTTTTTAGACGGTAAAATAATATCTTTTTTTTACTTTTATACTCATATACCTAAGTACAGGTATATAAAGTGCAGTACTAGTAGTAGTAGTAGTAGTAGTAGTAGTAGGAGGTAGTAGTTACACCTACCGTTTACGAAGTGTAAAAAAAAAAATTTCCTGGCAAACCTCCAACTGACCTTGTCTAATTGCGACGGTCTCGCAGGACAAGGGCAAACGCAAACTTTTCGCAACTATACCTATATCTATGGTATATATATATATATATATACTATACAAATACCTGTGTACACCTATAGTAACATTATATCGCGGATATATATATATCGCTGATTTTTATAATATAGACGCATCAACGATCAATCAATTATTTATTAATTTATTAATATAAATTAATTATTTATTATAAATACAACGTAATTTGATTTTGATTAAAACGCTTATTAATTATTATTAGTATTTTTTTATTTTTTTTTCTTTTAATTATCTTTGCAGGGAAGCTTTTAGATCCAAATTCTAATCAGGCATATAACTATGTATGTATGTATGTATGTACTCACAGTCCTAGACCTTGCGACGCTACGTAACGATATATATCAGTTCTTCTTAGCCAAGTTTCATTGCAATACAATGTATATAATTAGTATATAGATATACTGCAGGGGATACGCTCTTTTATATACTTGTATATAACTTGTAACAAGTAACATAACCTTGGCACCGTTGTCAACAAAACTGTATACATATAGGTATATATATATATACATAGCTAAGTATACGTGTGTGTATATATATATATGTAGAGAAAGGTTATTAAAGCGTGAAAAATATCTGTGAATATATTATAACAATTCTGCACTTCAAACGTATAGAAAATTTTTTATTTTTGAAAAATCACGATTCTTAAATCTAATATACAGTAGGTATATGTAGTATGTATATATATGACGTCTATCTACGCGACTACCCATATAGCGCCTATATGTTTTATATGTAATATGTCAACGATTTCTTTCTTTTTTTTTTTTTATATATATATCCATTAGACGATGTATCTAGTTATACGTATACATATATAAATATATAAATAATGTATATATATTTTAAATCTATACCGATATCAGATGAGATAATATATGGTATGGTATGGTGTGATGCTGTAAACGGCTGTAATACGTAATAATACAAAGAGATAATGTGATTCAACGATCATCTCTACTCTATGTATGTATGTCGTTTAGTGTCTCATACAAATACAAATATAAATAAATATATATATATATACATAGGTATAGGTATGAGTATTATAGGAAGCAAAGAATATATATATTAGGGTGATTCAGAAAAAAAAAAAAAAATTATTTTTTCTTCCAAACAGGCTCAAAAGTTTCATTCAGGTCAAAAAGTATGCCTGTTAAAATTTGAGCTCTTAATATTAATATTGAGTTGCTCCGCATCGCACTTTTCGATTTTCCGTAAGAATAACATAGGATAAATTATATTTGCTTCTTCTGATTTTTATAACTAGCAAATGATACGTCACACAAAGAATCTACAGACATATTTTTGTTGGGAAATGAAAAATGAAAAATAAAAAAAAATAAAAAACCAAAAATTGAAAAAATTAAAATTAAAATCAATCAAAATAAATTAAAATTTGACCTTGAATAACTTTTGAACGAATGGACTTATTAGAAAATGACTCGGAACTTTTTTGTAGAGCGTTCAATTCCCTACAAAAATGTGTCTGTAGATTCTCTGTGTGATGTGTCATTTGCTAGTTATAAAAATCAGAAGAAGCAAAAATGATCTATCCCATGTTATTCTTATGGAAAATCGAAAAGTGCGATGCGGAGCAACTCAATATTAATATTAAGAGCTCAAATTTTAACAGGCATACTTTTTGACCTGAATGAAACTTTTGAGCCTGTTTGGAAGAAAAAATAATTTTTTTTTTTTTTTCTGAATCACCCTAATATATATATATAGTAGGAAGTTGCGCCCGGTATTTCTTCGAGGGCATAACCTTCACGCCGGATGACCACCTCGATCCTATCATATCATATCATATCATATCATATCATATCCTATTCTATTCTATTCTATGCTCCTCTCGTCTCTTCTCTCTTCTATATACGGTTCTACTCTGAACTAGTGCTCGATCTATTGTTGTTACGTGTATACTTACGTACTTATATATATATACAAATTACGTAACTGAGGCCACGTGTCGTGTAATTATATATATATATATATATATATATATATGAGGTGTGAATTATAATTATAATTATACACCTATGATCGTTGGTCAAAAATCAAAAGAAATGAAGGAAATTAGAAAGTGACAAAAATATCACCATTTAGTTAATTTATTTTTTTCAATTTTACAATATATTTGGTATTTAAACCTACTATCTTTAACTAACTAACTAAACTAGCTTATCAGGTATACTGCGAAAATTTTCTTTAACCTATCGGTACACACCTATACAAACTTTATATTAAACTATAGAGATATACTATTTTAATCAACGTTTATACTATACGTATATTATATTTATTTATGTATATGCGTATTTATTTAATACTAAAATCACATGTGCACAACCATCCCACGCTGATGGTAACATTCTAGGATCATCATCGTACAATGAAATTTAGTACATAATATTACAATGAGTTTTTTTTTTTCTATTTTTTATCGATACATAAATTTTGCCAATTATTCAATCTAATTCACCTGTAGATCTTGTTTTAGAGATTCTTTTCAAACGCTTTTGGAATGTTCAGTCTACTTATCTAATGAAGTTAGATTTACAAAATTTAAGTAGTATAATAAAAATCGATTATAATTGATCCTATACTAAAATCCTGTATTTGAAAAGCTTTGAATTATTATATATCATAATATCGAGGGGTTTACCCAACTATACACAATTTATAATATGTATCTAACAGAAATTCTAACGCCATAACGCCAGAGTACGTATACGTTGTGTATTCAATTATTGTTCCACTTCCATTATATATTTATATACCTATAAGTATTACAGGCTAATAAAATTCTAACGACGTGTAATATGGGTATATAGGTATAATAATAATAATAATTTGCATCGTTTTCTTTTCTTTCTTGAAAATTTTTTTCCTAGTTCCTTTTCAAAGATGAAATGAAACTAATTCTATTTTTTTAATTCATTTATTTATAGTTTTTTCGCAAATTTTTTTATACACCGTCTTATTTCGCGGATATTATATCAGAATCATATAAAGAAAGAAAGGTATAGAAATATTAACAAAAATAATATAACGTGTTATAATATGTGTTAAAGTTCTAAGTCTGGGTATAAAAAAGGGAAAAAAAAGCCCGTAGTAAAGCAAACCCTAAATTTCGCAGAAAGGAAGCTAGACACTAACACGTGTATAACGTATATCATATATATACCTATGTCTTCTTATTTATCACTTGCACAGGTATGTGTGTGTGTGTGCGAGTCGTATATAGATCGTGACGTTTTACTAGAGTCAAGTTCAAGGACGAGCACCTCCTTCAGGGGGATTCTAACCGCCCCTTGTCTGACTGCTCGCACCTATTTTAAGTAGTTTTACTGGGTGCAGGTGGGTTAGACGTCGATAAAATTGCGATGTATGTACGTGTGTGTGTGTGTTTTTTATATCAAATTTTTTACTTTCGATTTATAACGGATGTATTTGATCAAAATTGAAGTTTTTACCGTTTTTTTTTTTCTTTTTTGGTCTCTTCTTTTCTCTTTTTTTCGAAATAGAAATGAATAGAAAAAAAAAAAAAAATAGAAAAAGGAGATTTAGATTTACTAATATAAACCACCCTGTTCAACCTATATTATACACTTATACTTTTTTAGAAGGGGGGTTTAAACCGCCAATTTTACTTATATTATTAGGGTTCGGGGTTTGGGGGGTTTGCAGGGGTTTAGCCGTTAGACTTTTAGAACCTTAGCCAATCTTGGGTATAGAAAACTCGACTGTGTCGTCTCGCACCTGCGAAAAAAGAAGAAAATAAATAAATAAATAAATAAATTTAAAAAAGAAGAAAAATAAAAAAAAAACTACCTCATCTCTTGTGTTTCGGTCTTCCATATAAGAACTTGCGATACCTATACCATCTACCTATGCCTGCCTTATATATACTGCAGCATGGTTTCTCGCAGGAACTGCATTAAATAATAACAATATTTCGCCAGACTGGTTTTATTCTGTTCTCTGAAAGAAGTCAAGGTATAGTTTTTTCTTCTTCTTCTTCTTTTTATTTGTCTTTTTTCAATCTATACAGAAACTTATAGATCGATTGGAAAAAAAAAAAATTGTTTTATACTTTCGACTTTATTCACTTAGATATTATAACGTTACATATGTATGTTTTTTTTTATTTTTTTTCTTAATATTCCTATAGAAAAAAAAACAAAAATAAATTATATAAAAAAATTGATCTGAAAGAAAATTCCAAATCAATCGATATAAAAAATTGAAAAATAATTATTTTTCATAATTTTGATAGAATTGCAGAATAGCAGCTGTATGGGGGGATACTGGTACAGAGTACATATATATGAGAAGCGATTTAATGTATATTGCATATAGGTATATATATTATATATATATATATAATGAATTTAGGTTTGTATGCGAAAGCTTGGGTTTCGTCTAAATTTAACTTTGGCCAAACGGCATATGTATAAACTTTGAATTGAGCAAACTTTGTGCACCCGTTTACATTTTACCATGGAAAAAAACAGGTTTGCATTTAGCGGTAGTATATACGCGATGCTACGATCATACATATATAGGTGTGTATATATATATATGCCATTGACGCGATGAAAGAGCCTTTAAGGCGATCAAACGAATGCATCAGCATAGAACGGATATGCGCCTATATACCTATTATATATACTATATGCGTATATACAAAACCTTTAACAAGAAACGGCTTCTTATTTATTTTTTAATTTTTTTTTTTCTCCAATTCGATACCCAAATTAGTATTTTATTAATTATAATAATCGAAATTAAACGTATGTATAATATTTCTATATATTGAAACGATCTTTGGATATATGCCTTATTTCGAGGTATATATCATGCAGTTTTAGACGATAAAATAAAACCCTTAACTGCTGGTATATCTATACGAGAGCTGACGTCACCGTCTGACAACTTATTTGGCATAACATTTCGAAAGCCGCAAAAACCAGTTCCTTCCTTCTCCTATACTCATTCTATCCCATTTTGCGATGCATTTTTGCTATTTATAAATATTATATACATATATATATACCATATACACACTATATACACGCATATTTGAATAATTTATAGTCTAAGCTAACCGTTTCGGTTCGTCGATGCCAATTTTATTATACATACGATGTATATATGTATGAGTTTTACTTCGCGGTTTGAAAAAAAAAAAAAAAAAAGAAGAAGAAGGAAATAAAAAAATATATATATAATACTCGAAAAGGTTTTAAAAATTTGCTAACAACAAATTGCATTGACTGAATAAAAGTCACCCTATATGCCGAAGTAAATTTAATTTAAGCACTAAGGATCGACGGGGGGGGGGGGGGGTCTTCGTTGATGGGTATTTTTTTTATTTTTATTTTTAACGGTTATAAAGACTTCGCGCGCAAATTTCGTTTTGCATTACGCGTATCCGTATGTAGGTTTATATATTTATATATTTATTTATTTATTTATTTATTTATTTCCCTCGCGTGCTATTTTCGAAACTAGTTATCTATATAATAAAGATCGCAAAATGTCAAAACTTTGGTTTTTTTTACGTAATATACCTTGTACGGTGATCATTAAGAAAAGGCTAAAAAAAAATAAAAAAATATCAAATTTCAAAAAATAAAATAGATGTACAGCGAGTTTGAACGACGTTGAAGTATAAGTATATTCTAAAGCATCGTAGGAGAAAAAAAAAAAAAAAAAAAAACTAATCACATTAAACTTTACGTATTAGCTGTTTTTTATTTTTTTTTTTCAAATTTATTTAACGAAATAGAAAGTCACGAAATCGTACACGAGTTGGAAATAGAATCTCAACTGTAGTATAATTTAATTTTTGGTATAAAAACTACATCTAATGACGGTATATAAATTTTTTTTCTTTTTCTCTCTTTTTCGCATAAAAGGTCGAAAAAATAAAAATTCTTTACTATATCATAATTTATATTTACGATGTTGGAATTTCGCAAAATTCTTTATTCATAAAACAAGAAAAGTAAAAAATTAAAATAAAACATACATTTATTATCATCTCATTAGCAATTTGTAATTTCATCAATTCAATTATTATAACACCCGGTACGTAGACGCGAATCTTTGCAGTATAAGTCATTTCATTCTATTTTCAGACACGTGCGAATAGACGGTAGTTTTAACCTACCTATATACGTGCTGTACAGTATATTGGCTTAGAGAAATTAGATTCGTTTGATTCGCATATAGCTACTGGGGGTGTTTTTTTTTTGCCTGCTAATATTTCTTTTACTTATATAACATATATATATATTATTATTCTATACTAACATAAGAAGTTGTTTATTAATTATTCTAAATCAATAATTCGTCGCTACTTTCTATAAGATCATTTTAATAATTGCGTAATAATTTAATATATTTTTTTTTACATATATATGTAGGTATATATACACATACGTTCCTTTTTTTTCACCTAAATTCGGAATTTTGAAATTTTAAAAACTGAAAAAAAAAAAAAAAAATGAAGAAATATATTCAAGGAATTTAACCCGAATTTTTTTTTTTCTTTTTTTTTTTCTCTCAAATAATATTTGTAGATAATTATCTTTGGCTATTATTATAGCGATCCGATCGATTAATATACAAAATTCATGTGTTATTGAATTTTATATCATATTAATATAAATATGTACATACAGACATACATACATACATACATACATACACGCGTTTCATTCGCCCTGCATAATCACACATAATACTTGTTATTATAACCGAATGTGTCGTGTTTTAAAGAATGCAAGAACCGTGTATAATGTCACGTCTCTAAAAGGCCATCGACATTCCTAATAAATTGATCGTAAAAAAGAATAAAAAAAAATTGAAAAAAAAAATAAATAAAAATCTAACTGAAGAGACACGACGTTATCTTTATCGATAGTATAGAGAGAAGAACATATATATACTATATAATTAATCTAATAAATCAAGGATAATTTAGGTTTTGTTTTATTTCTATAAGTCGTACATCAATTATTAATATTTATATTCGTTATTACTGCAGATTGTATTGCAAGACGACATTTCCGTAATGACATTTATATAGGTATAATATATACACATGTGTATAATAATCATGATTATGTATTGACGCGCGTTTTGAATAAAAAAAAAAAAATTCTACACCTCTTCCAAGTGATGAGAAGAAGCAAAAAGAGAGAAAAAAAATAAAAAATAAAAATAAAAAACCAGAAGTTAACTCGCTGCAACTACTTTAACACTGTCGTGTCGATGATCATTGGTGTAGGTCACTAGCTCCCACGCGTTCATATGACGAGGGGTATAAGAAGGGGGGGATACAGTGTTTGCCCGCGTGTCTGGTCAAGGTGCCCGCCAACAAGAGGGCCCGGCTTGGCCTTGTCGGTTTAAGTTGCACTCGAGCCTCGAGACCCGTTTCTTCCTCCTTGCGGCGATGCAACGATCGCAGAATTTCTAAAGATTCTTTTTCTCTCTCTTTCTCTCTCTCTCTCTTCCTAGACATGAAGATGAGAGTACCTTTAAATTCAATTATTTAAAATTCTATAAGAATATAGACTATTTCTTATCGTAGCGAATTTAAAATCATTATATACTCGAATTAGAAAATTATTAGATAACAATAAAATTAAAGAATTTTTTCAAATTCATTTTATTCGATTCATTATAATAATAATAATAATAATACTATAGTCTATAATGTATTTTTCTCTTATTCGACCTATTTTTATTATTCTTTTATACGGTTTATATTATATACACCTTCGACATCGAAGTTATCATCGTATATATATATATATTCATACAGTCTGGCATATATCCATACAGCAGTTGAATAAGAGTGTAGATTGTATAGTAGATAATACAGAGTTGATATTTGCCAAGATACAGGTGGCTTGGATATATATCGTTTCGTTTTGTGTAATAGATATAGGTACGTATATTTGTGTGGGAAGGATAGCTGTTAGTAGGTAAACAACAACCAGACACGATAGAGACGACGAATCGTCGGAGTATGTATGTATCTATCTAAAATACGACGTAGGTAGTCGTCAGTATCGTCGATGATATTAGGGTAGAAGGGTGGGTGGGCTGTAGATACGCGAGCTACGGAATATATATATATATAGACATACATACACATAATGCACACTACTACTACAAATAGTCGAGGTATATATATATACTACATACTCGGTCGATTTCGACGCTTATACGCTACGCGATGCGATGCGACGCGACGCTCTCATCTCGTTCAGACCGCAGTAAAACGCGGGCGGGTTCGCGCAAACGTGCGCGTTGTCCGGGTCAGGGATGTCGAGGTCGCTCGTGGGCGATACACATACACTTTTATACATAAATGCGTGTACCTACCTACCTACCTATCTACCTATCTATCTACCTACTTATTTACTCCGGCAACGGTCTTACGCCCGCGTTGCGCTACTATTATACTCTTCGATAAGTACATATATATAGAGAGAAATTTTTATTTATTTATTTATTCATTCATTCATTCATTCATTCATTCATTCATTCATTGATTCATTATTACAGTAAAATTATAATAAACGTTAAAACACGAATTCCTTCCATATTTCGTAATTTATATACAATATTATATATAAACTAACGCTATATGAACGATATTCTGACGCAAAATTATCTTCATATTTAATATCTCTTCCGCTAATTTTCAATCATCTCTTATATATATACTACGTATTATAGTTGGTATTGATGATAATTGCGCGTTGGCGTCACCCTGACCCACCGAATGCAGTCTGTAAAGTAGCATTAGCACTAGCAGCACATATCATCATGTATATATATATATCAAGATCGGTGTTTTCACACACACATATATATATATACACACACATGCAGATATAGACATACCCCCACAGGGGGAATTATTGCCGGCGAACTGCACAGCAAGTGCGCAGCAGACCGTGGATTAGAATTTATGACCGCTATTAACAAAATTGCTACGTTTATTTATAGATATTTTAAAGACATGATAAATATCTATATATTATATCATATATTTATATATTTATATATATTTATATTACTATTAAATATTTTATTATTTATTACAATAATAAAATTTAAAAAAATCATGATTATCATCATTCGATTGAATATATTATTATATACATTTTATGAATAATTATAAAATCTTTGAGAAACGCCCTTGACTTCCTGTAAACACGTTGAAATTATTTCCGCCGTTCGCAAAGTGCAATTTATATATATGTATATCTATGTATGTATAATAAAGCTTATTATACCGTGGGACTGGTTGGTGCCGCGGGAATGCTTTTATTAATTAACAAGCCGCCAGATATACTATACATACATATATGTATGCATACATATGTATATATACTTGATTTTCTATATTTATTATTAAGAGACAAGTAAATTAAATCGTTGCGTAAGGATAATATCTATATATCTACATACCATATTACGATATGTTGAGCACTTTGAATAAGGCATATAGACGACATATAGAAATGTAATAAATAATTTTTATTTTTTTATTTGACCAATGATCTTGGACTTATCCAAGGGAAAAATAAATGTAATTAAATTTAATTACTTCTTAACGACAGGAGTAATTAGTTTGTAACATTCAATTAGTCTAAGATTAAATATATCGAACACACATTATTACAGAATTCTTGTAATTAATATCGCGATTTTATTATTGATAAAAATATTTCTAAGACTTTTCATTATAATCACGATCTGTAGAAAATTTAATCTATAAGAATCGTAAGAATAAAACAGCCAGGAAAAATAATTTGCCTACCATTTTTACCATTTTAAATATTCTATTTAATATCATTATTAATATAGTTATTTTTATCTGTTTTTAGGGCTGAACTTGGACAATAGCAACCTGTCGATGTCCTCCGTAGGACCTCAAAGTCCTTTGGACATGAAACCAGACACAGCTAGCCTTCTTAATCCTGGAAGTTTTAGTCCATCCGGACCTAACAGTCCAGGGTAAACATACTGTTTTTTACTTATAAAACAACACTAATATCTTGTATATAGTAATAACTTATTTTTCATTCTATAATAATAATAATAATTATTAACAGATCATTCAGCATCGGTGGACACAGCAGTTTGTTAAGCACTTCTCCAGGTGGTCAGAGCAAAACGGGAGGCGCGGGATCTCCTTATCCACCAAATCATCCACTTTCAGGAAGCAAACACCTATGTTCAATATGCGGGGATAGAGCCAGTGGTAAACACTATGGAGTTTATAGGTGAGTTTCACACGCTCTAATAAAGTCTCTTTGATTTGCCTTGAATACAAGGTCGTTTTCATCATTTTATAATGAATTTAATTATGATAATATGGGTATAAGTATTATTGAAATTCTATAGGAGAGAAATTGGCATTATTTATTTGTTCAATAAGTTCAGCAGGAAGTAGGAGATGAAGAAACACAAAAAAATAAAGAAATAAATAAAGGACATTTTTTTTATTGCATTTCATTGAAATTATACATCAGAGAGATTTTCAACTCAAATCAAAGCCATTGAACATTAATCGTTATTAGATATTGACCCCGACCTATCGACAAGCTTGACTGATCAGGGAAGAGAGAGGTCGAGGTCGTTGTTATAATAGTTACGTAACAACAGGATGTTGAACTTTTAGCTGAGTATAATGAAACGAGATCGCTGGCCTCGACGGCAAACAATCTTTGTTAGAATTGTATGATACGTGATAGATTTTGAAAATGATATAATATAAACGCCAGTTATGGATGAGCAAAGATATCGAAGAACAGCAGTTATTATATTAAAATTTCTCAAGCGTTGAGAAATACCATAAAGTTATCTTAGTTTCTCAAATTTTCTTTTTTTCCTTTTCTCTTTTCTTTCAAACATTCACAATATTAAATAGAAACGTTGTTATTGCTGTTAGGATAAACCAGTTCTTGACTAAATACCAACTGTCTTATGATAGTTTTATCTAATATCAGCATCTTTTCTAGTTAGATAAAGATCCTTTAACTATTTTAAATAATGCTGCATCATTTTCATACCATCAATTATATATGAAGATGATTTTTCTCTTCTTGGAATAAATTGAATGAAATGAATTTTCTACTTATTACTTTATGCTTTTATTTTTTATTTTCCTCTCACTCTTGATAAAGATAATAAGTATAGAGGCAAACATCGATCGGTTTTTTCAATAGAAAAGTACGGAGCGATTTCTGCCCTCTCTTTATTGCATTCCGTAAATAAATAAAGATTATTCAGCGATAAGAGTTTCTTTCAGTTCTGTAAGCGCATAGCAACTGAGAGTATCGATTATCTGGTAGAGAGAATGAAAGAAAAAAAAAAACGAGAAAAAAAGCCAAGGAAAATTTATAAATAAACTTTATCGTGACATTCAATTGATCGACCAGAGTAACGAAGCTTGTTTTTCACTATTTAAAATCGCTTGGTTCGGTTACTGACAGGAAATGTCTAAACCTTAGAATCATTATCACGTCATCAACATTATAAAGTAATCTGTAAAGCTTATAAAATAGTACAAGGAGGTATAAATTGGGAAAAAAAAGTTAACTGTTCATTCTCGCCTGATTGTGATTAATCAAATCAGAATTTATTCACTTTTACTCATTCCTATTGAGTCGTGTGAGCAAAGTTCTAACAAAATTACACCTTATCTTCTTTTTCTTCTTCTTCTTCTTCTTCTTCTTCGACTTACAAATGCTAGGAGAATCATTATTGCATCAGAGAGTCAGACATTGCCACCGACGGACTCACACTGTTATATTATATGCACATGTATATTTACAAGCACGGTTTACATGGATACATAAGACTATGCAACCTTGGACTTGCCAGTCATATGTGTGTGTATATAACACACGCACCGTTGACCACCCAGCCGTAGTTCCTTTTGCAAAGGGTCTACAGGCCACAGGATCCTTGCCTCGGATGATAACTAATTAAGTAATCATGAAAATTACTGGAAATTCCCACTACCTTATTTCTAAGATTTTAACATACAAAGGTCCGCGGCGACGGGGTCTCTCTGTCAAGATTATAAACTAGGAAAACTTGAATTGATGCATTATTTTTTTACCAAAGTTCCTAGTGAAGTCCGTACTTAAGATTATATGCTTGTACTTAATGACCCGTTACACCTATAACTAAATATATAAATAAAGTTTACATCAGCTTTACTTTGAACAAGATCTTTAACTCATCTTACTCACTTTACGGTCGTTTTATTTGCCTTGAATTTTATACAGTATATAATTGCTCAAGTTTACGGCCATCTATCTCGGCAATTATTGCACCATTTCATATATTTCATCAACTACATTTGTAGTATTATTAAATAAATATTTTTCTTCTTTACAAGAGCACGTTCAAAGTTAAGATCTTTACTAAAAAGCAAGAAATATCATTCAGTTATTAAATGGTTTCAATATATTCATGCAAATAAATCATTTGAATTATTCGTTCATCAACGCCTAGGAAGTATCAATATTCAACAGCCTATTAATCATCACTAGCATTGTCGATGATCTAAACATGATATTATTCGCATTATAAATTCAAATCTAACTCACAGATAATATATGCTTGTTAGTTATAGATTATTACCATCGTCCTATAGCTGTTTACCAGAAACTAAATTTCCGTCACTTTCCAATCGTTAAATTCACTGCATTATTTGATTCAATTCTGGACCACCGTAGTTGCTTTGATCTTAATGTTTACGAGAAACAGAAACTGTTCAGAATGAGAGATGCGCCGTAATGGGGAACGGGGAGTCTCAAACGTGTGAAAAACATTTGAATATATTTATGCATCGGGCACGTGTATAGGAAAATATATGTAGGATGTTAGCGTCACGTGTGGGATGCATTATTTACTCTTTCAATGCCATCGGCACTTGCAGTCATGTAGTTGGAAATTATGTCTGAATGATATTAATATATGGAATTTAAACAAGTTGTTTTAAAGAAAAAATTTTAGATACTCTTTTCATATTAGTTATTCAAAGTTTTTTAATCTTTTGGAGGGATGTTGAAATAGGAGAAAATCCTCGTAGGTATTATGCTCCGAGAGTGCCTTGAGAGTAGTAAATCGTTTTGGCTAGATCGTTATTCAGAAGATATAATAAAACAAGTTGTTTTACACTTGTTAGAAAATAATATCATTTCAAAAGTGTAAAGTATCAAAGGAGAATTAGTAAGTCTGGTTTACCATCGTACGCTTACTTACGTACTAACTCCCGCGCTGACTCATGGTCTTTACGCAAAACCGACTGTGTTTTTATATTTGGAACGACTCCAAAAATTCTGAACGTTAACACGAGCCAAAGAATATTATTCTACCAAAGATTTATTTCAGTCGCATTCGGTATGGATATTTTTATACGCGTTAAGTCACCACGGCTGAGCCAAAAAATGTGGGAGTATAAACCGAATATATTGCGATATGTTTTTGTTTGAGAGAGAAATGGAATGGTATTTTAATCCGGAGATCGTTTCAGGTCTCACAATATCGCTGATTAATAGTTTCTAGTTTATTCAGCTAACAATTTCTTTGTACAAGAGAGAGAGATTAACGTTTATATTCATCGTTTGAATTACAGCTGCGAAGGATGCAAAGGTTTCTTCAAACGAACCGTTCGCAAGGACCTTTCCTATGCTTGTAGAGAAGAAAAGACCTGCATAATAGACAAAAGGCAAAGAAATAGGTGCCAGTATTGTCGTTATCAAAAATGTTTGGTAATGGGTATGAAGCGCGAAGCTGTTCAGGAGGAGAGACAACGTACCAAGGAAAGAGATCAAAGCGAAGTTGAAAGCACCAGCAGTTTGCACGCCGATATGCCGGTCGAGCGAATACTTGAGGCGGAGAAAAGAGTGGAATGTAAAACTGAACACCAAGGAAATTATGAGGTACGTTTAGGATGAGAAAGAATGTAATTTACTATTTCCTTAAAACCTGCTTTAAAGATCTTTGATGTTGATATGATCAAAGCAAATCATCTAAATGCAGTATGATAAAATGAAGAAATTTCAAATATCCGTTGAATGAGATGAAAAATTCACTTAAAATTGTTAAAACGAATAAAACTTTGTCTTCACATTTTCAGAATGCTGTAACTAATATTTGCAACGCGACAAACAAGCAGTTGTTTCAGTTGGTCGAATGGGCAAAGCATATTCCTCACTTTACCTCACTTCCGCTAGAGGATCAAGTCCTGCTTTTGAGAGCCGGGTGGAACGAGCTTCTAATAGCTGCGTTTTCTCATCGGTCTATCGAAGTCAAGGATGGAATTGTTCTAGCTACTGGATTAACGGTGTACAGTGACTCTGCCCGGCAAGCGGGAGTTAATACGATATTTGAACGTGTGCTTACGGAGTTAGTGGCTAAAATGCGAGAAATGAAAATGGACAAGACAGAGCTTGGTTGTTTGAGGTCAATCATTCTATTCAATCCAGACGTTCGGGGTTTAAAATCAAACCAAGAGGTTGAGCTACTCAGAGAAAAGGTTTATGCTGCTTTGGAGGAATACACGCGGGCAGCTAGACCCGACGAACCAGGTCGATTCGCAAAGCTTCTTTTAAGATTACCTTCTCTACGTTCAATAAGTTTAAAGTGTTTGGAGCATCTCTTTTTCTTTAGATTAATAGGAGACGTTCCAATCGATACTTTCCTTATGGAAATGTTAGAGTCTCCTTCAGATCCTTAGGAACAGGAGGTGTGTCGCATTTTGGGACACGCCGACATGTGACTTCTGACACATTCGTTTATTCTCACCGGAGGAATGAATAATATACTTATAGCTTTCTATTTTTACTTTAAAACATTTCATTACCAATCCTAAATCTTTAATAGTTATAAGTCCTCCTGGCTAACATCGCGAATGTGTCAGGAATTAGAGTTAAAACAAATATCCACGTGTAAGTTGTAAACCATAGAAAGGAAATTCAAGACACTTATCTAAATTTGTCTATAATTTATTCTTTTTCTTCTACAATTTATAACTTTGTTTTTATAATATAAATATATTGGGTCGTTGATCTTTTCGTCGGTGCAAGTGAGTTTTTTAGGTGGTCAAAATTTTTATAGAAAAAAAATGAAAATAAAAAATAATAATAAAGTGATATGAATACGGTGCTATATTCTATTCTGATGAGAAAAATGTAGGTATATAAGATTGAAGTGAAATAAAACCAGGGGGATAGATGAAAAAAAAAATTATATATATATATAAAGTAATGTGAAATTTATTAAATCTATGTTATATTATTATGTGCGCAACTAATTCGCTTTAATATAACGATCTATGTAGTTGATATTTATCTGAAAAGAAAAAAAAAAAAAAAACATATCTTGAGACTAAGGAAAGTTTAGAGTGTCGTTGATGATTAATTAATAAACTCCTTAAACTATGGCTTACAATTTAACACTAGTTAGTCAGCTGCAAGCCCTGCAAGACTTAATTATAAAAATTGATAGTTTTATGAAATCAAATATACTATATATATTTTTTTTTGTTTTCCTTTTTTTTTTAATTTCTTTATGGATTGTATTTTTGTTAAATTTAATACAACAGAATGTTCAGAGGTCGATATTGTATAATAATACGTTATGGAATAATGTTCCTAAGATAGTTTTTATTTTTCACATCTTTTATTGATTCCAAACTTTATTTTTATTTTTATTGGTTTTTATTTTTCTTTCTCTTGTTTATTTTTCTCTTCTTTCTTCTCTCTTTTAATCTGTTTTTATATTGTTTCTACCTTTTATCTTATAATAAGGGAGAGGGAGAGGGAGGGGACGACGACGATGTATGATATATTTATTGTTAGTTCGTACATTTGTTTATTTTTGCTATTATATATTATTTAATAAAAATACAATCCAAATACTATATTATTTACCCAGAAAAATATTACGTTTAAAACTCCATGTACACAGTATAGTGGTTTACAATAATTTATTATTATTATTATTATTATTATTATTATTATTGTCCTTTCTTTTTTTTTTGTATATTAGAAACAGACAGAAGGAATTTATTGAATGCATTAATTTGAATGTTATAGAATTCTTTTATTTCTTTCTTATTTCTTTTATGAATCTGCAAAAAAAAATATATGTATAGGTATCTATAAAATAGAGAGGAAGATCTGTAAATTAATATTGATGAAAAAAATTAAAAAAATTAAAGCTACTCTTTGGAGTAAGCATGTTAATTTCGAATACATTTTTAAATCGTTGAAGAAACTTTTTCCAATAGAATTTCTTTTTATTTTTCTCTGTTTCTTTTCTTTTTATTTCATTTCATTTCATTTCATTTTTCCGAAAGGAATTAACACGAGTTTGATAAAGTTAGACCTAATCATAATAATAATAATGAAAGAAAAAACTGTTATAAAAGAAATGTTATATAAATAATGAAAGATAATGGCAGCTTTTTTGCGGATAGGTATGAATTATTTGCAAAGGTTTATTGATATATAAATGATGGAAAGAAAATTTTTATGAATTACCTGAATAATTTAAAGTTTTTAACAAAAACAGAAATAAGATGATAAAAAAAAAAAAAACGAAAAAAAAATGACAAAAAAATAAATAATAATAACACGAGTAGAAATAGGATGTAGTAGATATGTTTAGTCTTAAAATCTAGGAATGAAATGGCGAATGGTGAATTGTCGATAGATAGAATATCTTTTTCTTAGAAATTTATTAAAACAATACAGAGATAACACGATTTGAGACGAGGACGTTTTGTCTGAATTAGGTATATCGATCCAATAATAAAACTTGAAACTGATATGTTTCCTGCTATAGATTATTGTTAATGAATCAATGACGATTTGTCATGTTAACTTAATTGATGGTGAAGAATGCTGACGTGATAATTTCATTTTAAATTCAGTATTTTTTTTTTTGTCTATATTTTCAAATGAAAAATGGAACTTGAGTCAATTAAAGAAAATATACACAGAGATAAGATTAATTGAAATTAGAAACATGTATGTATACGAATTAAAGAAATGAAATAAAAAGAAAAGAAAATAGAAGAATAGAGAAGAATAGAAAAAATATATAAATAAAAGTTCTAAATTATTATTAACTGTTACGACTCGCAGTTAAAATAAATTTTCTAGCATTCTTTACCGTCGTTGGGGTTTTACACTACTCGCATATTTATTAATATTAATTATTTTACTATTCATAGGTGGATGATCATACTTATTAAAATATATAAGCTAAATTATTATGACAATTACTATTATTGTATTAATAAACATATTTCTATTTTCGCGTGATTGATTACGATTGTTAGCTGTTGGTCATTGTTATATATATTTGATGAGAGTATTTACTGTTATTCTTACACAATAACATTTTATTAAATCATAAATTCTTATCAAGTTTTTATGTTTCTTTTCTTTTCTTTTTGCTTTTTTTTTTTTTTTTTATATAAATGAAAATTATGTTGATTTGATTTATTCAAATGATAGATAATTGAAAATAAATATGTTAAAAAAATTAAATTTAGAAACAAACAAACAGCATTCTTATAGTACACATAGACATAGCCGATTGAAAAATTGATAGAAAAAATTATAAAAAAAAAAAATTTAATTTTTATTTATAAATAATATTATAAGTTCATTTATTTGTCGTTGTTGATAAAATCGACCAATTTATGAAAATGCCTAAATTATAGAAAAAAAAAAAACCATATATATATATATATAATTTATAAATTTAAAATTATGAAGAGGAAAATTGTTCGTTGATGAGTGTATGTATGATTATTATTCATATTTTTTTGGGCTTTGTATATTTTCTTTTTTTGCTATCGATTTGAAACGGAACAACTATATCTATAATACATTTAGTTATTATAGTATATAAAAATAGCAATACAACGTAATGAAAAATAATTTATATATATATATATATATTTCTGTATAAAATTTACTATCATCTTTATTTACTCCCTCAATTAAAGAATTGTGATTGTTGACGGATTAATAGAAAATGAAAAAAAGAAGAAGAAGAGGAAGAAGAAAAAGTCAAAGGAGAAGAAGAAGGAAAAGAATTGGTTGGCAGGGTGTGAATGTTGTTACCTAATAGATAGATTTTTCATATAATAATAATAATAATAATAATAATAATAATAATAATAATAATAATAATAATAATGGAATGATAAATATATACATGTTAAAATAATAAAAATAAATGCTATCTATATTTCTAAATTATCTCATTTTTTTTTTTTTTTTTCTTTTCTTCACTTTTCTCAACTTTACTTTTATTTCATTCTATTTTTTCTTACTTTCTTATGAAAACGAAAGAGTTTAACAATACGAAAACCTCAGTGTAGAGCGGTCAGTAGATTAGTTTTAAAACTACTAAAATATTTAATATTAATATTAATATAAAATAAAATAAAATAAAATAAAATGTTGTAAATTATATTCCACGATCCAATGTTATTGTAATAAGTAATATAACGTTTAAATAAACGTATAAATAATAATTATTCACATGATATAATAGAATATATTATATAAATAATAATAATTATTATACTACGTATATGGTTTTGGTTACGGATTTCAAAGTCAAATGTTATAGATGAAAAAAAAAAAAAAATTAAGAATATTTCGGTCGTTTTTGCTCTCATTAATTATTAAATCTTTTGCCATAAATTATTTTTGATAATAATTGGATGCTCAAATTATCATGTGTATAAGAATTTTTACTTTTCACACTAAAAGATTTACAATTTCTTAATCATAGTATTGTAGTTGGAAAAAGAGAATTTTTTTTTTTTTGATTATTGTTTAAATGTTATATAGAGTTATATATATATATATATATGTATATACTTTCACATATATAAACTAGTTCAGTACAAATAATTTAAACAAATATAATATGAATTTTGTATAAAATTGTCTTTTGTAATTATAAAGGCAAAAGACTTAATTCCCATTTGATAAATCATATTATTGATTCTCCTACTACATAACTACCGTACCTTCACAAATAAATTAAAAAAAAAAAAAAGAAATAAAAGTAATAGAAAAACGAAAAATAATATAAAAAAGAAAGAATGAAAGAAAAAGAAACTAAACTAGACTAGAATATTAGTAAGTGCCAGAAGTACTAACTTTCCTCAATCTAAATGTCGTACATACCTATATATGTATACATATACATATATATATATGTTTGTTTGTTAACTGTACTATAATATACAATATATATCTATCCGAAATAATAAAGTTTAATCAGTTTTAATATATTATATATATATTATAAATATATATATAGAATGTGTGTGTGTGTATATCGATATTCTAATATATTCTGGTAATATCAGCTCAGGAAAGCAGCGTGTAATAGTTTAACTAACATATTATATTATATTATATTATAAATTTATTCATTATGGTCATATAGTATAGGCGTACATACCCATATTATTTACAATATTATCGCTATAATTGAGACCGCGATATTATTATTATTTTTTATTATTATTTTTTATATTCATCTTTAGAAAGATTGAAATATTATTTAATACCTATTATAGTGTTTGTTTAATATAAAAGAAAGTTCATTTATACTATATAACAGAGAGGAGCTGATATTCGTAGATTGGTTTACGGTAAAAAAAAAAAAAAAAACAGGAAAAAGAAAAAGATAATGAGTAGATAACTATAAATAATTAACATTCCAAATTTCAAACGATTTATATATATATATATATATATAAATATATGTAATTCAAATTCAAATTTTAGGAAAGCTGAATTCTTCTATACATGTATATTAATTATAGTATAGTGAATAGTTTTGGTAATATTAATAATAATTACGATTTTAAATGAATAACACAAAATATATTAAATATAGTATAGTATATAGAATCCTTAAGGTATACGCTTTTCTAAACGTAATAATATTTTCAATAACGCAGATGGAATATATAAGCAACAAGTGTGTGTGTGTGTGTATGAGGGGGAAATAGGAAAGTCAGGTTTTAGAATTTTATTGCCACAATAGTAATGTTAATAATGAATGATGATAGTAATTGTTTTGTAAAGAGATTGATAGTAATATATATGTATATCTTATACTATACTATATTATTGAGAATGAGTAAAAACGAAAGATAATAACTGAAACACATTTTGATTATTATTATTATTATTATTATTATTATTCAAATAAATTGTAAAATTTCATCGATGGAAAGAATGATGTGTACTGGTGGGGTGCACGCAAGTTCAAGATATATATATATATAATCAATTCTGAATTTTCTGAAATATAATATTTTTACGAAATTTAATTAAGCTTTATTAAATCGATCGATATATAGTTTATATTTAAAAGAAAAAGAAAAAGAAAATAAGAAACGTGTACTTACCTCGTAGTGTCTATATCCGATTTTCCTCTTTACATAAACTATTATAATATTAAACTATATTGAATAATAGGTGTATGAGAGAAAAATTACAGAAAGATATATATAAAAGAAAAAAAAACTGCAATATTATTTCAAGATTGTAAATTGCATTATTGTATTTATATCAGTTATTAAAGAGAGAGAGAGAGAGAGAGAGAGAGAGAGAGAGAGAGAGAGAGAAGAAAAAAAAATAGGAACAAGAGTGACTTTCTATTTTTAAAATCTTAAATTTTTAAATGAAATACATATTGGTATATACTATCTGGGATTTATAAATGAAAGAAATTCGTGAAATCAAAATTATGAAAACGTCAATAGTTTATTTCGTCAGAGATAGATAGAATAGATATAGTTATTATATCAGATTGGTCTGAGAAACAATTTCTTATTTTTTTTTTTTTTTAATTACAATTATTGATGTGTGTTACATAGCGCAGCTGTAAATAATTAGTTTTGCATTTAAATCTGTGCCACCGTCTTCTTTCCCCATCTTCCATACCGCAATAAATAGATACAAGTGAAAGGAAAAGAAAAAAAAAAAAAAAAAGAAAAACAAATTGGATCAATTTCTTTTTTTGTTCTTTTTTTTCTTGTTTGTTTTTAAATTAATTATAATAATAAAAAAAAAAAAGGGGGGTGAAAAATAAACTATATAAAAGTTTTTCATACATTAAGATTCGGTGTTAATATCTTCGGAGCTAGGAGTCCTGGGCTGTTACAACGATTCATAAACTGTCTCTGAGTATTTACACTTTTGAAATACATAGGATTAAAAGGGGGGGAGGCGGGAGTGGAGGGAACTAATATTATATACTGTAAATTTTCTGTTGTTTTTTCTTTTCTTACTTCTTACTTCTTCTGTTTGTTTTGTTTAATAAATAAGTAATCGAATGGACAAGAGAAAAAAATAAAAATAAAAAATATAATAGTGAACAATTGGAAGTTTTAACTAAAGTTCACAGCGACTTCGCGTTGTGGGCAGTCTTGGCTCCGGCTTATCTGAAATTAGAATAATTCATGATTGTAGAATAGAAAAAAAAAAAAAAGAAAACAATTACCTAGTTAGATACTTGTGTTCGATTTATGATGAAGCTACAATAAATTTGATATATATTGTAACAGGAATTGAATCATCGTTATGATATAACATGTTTGTGCATCAATTAACATACTAGTTTATGTTAATTGAGAATTTTCATGTATCATTTATATTATTTTGTTTATATTCATAAATTTCATCAGCTGTAATGTAGTATAAGAAAAGAAAAAAAGAAATTACGAAAAATAATTTCTTGGTTTCTTTATCCAGATGAGATAATACTTACAAAATTTTTCTTTCTTCTCCACAATTTGTTTCATATCTAAGAATTGTTTAGAACTTCTCCTCTTCTAGGCCATGTTTAAAAAACATTAAAACTGGGATTGAGTCGCCGTCTATATCACGGTATTCCATTAAACCAACTATTCCATCAATGTCCATTGATTCTCCAGTGAAAAATTGAAGCTCCTTGAATCGAGATAGTATATCCTTCATTACTTTATTCATATTTGTTTTGAATATGTCCACTTGGTCTGGAGCTGTTTCTTCAAGTTTTGAAACCAATCTAAAAGAAAAATAAAAATAGACAAATGAATGAATAAAGAAATTTGTAAATTGTGTAATATTATCGTAAACATTGGCTGTATTTCACACTCACTTCTTCATATAATCCTTCAGATATAAAGTGTAGGATTTTTTGTCAGGGAAGGCGAAAGTTTCTTGAAGACGGTGATTCAGTACTACATCAACTCCGGACTCAACTGCCTCATCAGTACCTTCGTCGGCTACCTCCGCCGATGGATTGAACCCGGCGATGTCAATTGATCCAGCTTTACGAGTGACGAGCTGTAAGTATGAAAGAATTGATTAATGAATGAATGAATGAATGTTGAAAAAATAAATATTAACAAGAAAAATATCTATATTATACTCACTTTGCCGTAAACTTCGTATACCACGTCGTCGACCAGTTTCATTTTATAACTATCGGAGAACATCTCGTCACCTATAACCCCGTTATATTAACATATGTATTACGTCTTGTAGAGGTTAAGGTTAGAGTTAGGATTAGGGTTAGGTTAGAATGTCAAGCTAGTAAAATTGTCTACAGTAGGATTAAACCATATAAATTTCTGAATATAAAGTGTAGTTTTCTATTTTTTGATACATAGAACGCCGGGTTTATGTGAAAATATGTGATTGAATGGAGTATGTGATATCGAACTAAGGACATTGGGTACTGAAACGTCACTTTGGATTTAGCTTGATAATAAAAATTGATAATTCGGTATTTTGAATGCGAAAGTAATCTAGATATTGGTATATAAATTAGCGGTTTATTATTAGGTTTATAATTACCGGTGAAAAGATCCTTGTAGATCCTCATTGTGGAAGATGGAGAAAGATTTAAATACAGCTAAAACTAAATAAGACACAGTCACCCAAAAGAGCGAACCGGAAAAGACGGTGATAAAATGGATCTGACGTACGTAGAGGGAGGTTTAGCTCTGCGCATACCAATACCGCGCAACATCCGCTACGTAAAGGTGTTTCAATTCTCTGCAATAATCTGACGTCGGTAAAGTCAAAATCAACTAACTATTATTTATCGACAATCTCTCGAGGACTTTTGCGCGTGCGCGTTAATTTACCGGACATAAGTCTATCTAGTCCCACGCCGCACGCGATATATATTTCAGCGATTCAACAACCATTTCCGATTCCGACTTTTACCACTTACTATCGAGTCGAGTTACGGCTGCTGTTCTTTATCCCTGACTGAGTTTTACCTGAGTTTACGTACTTCCGCACGTGTTCGTGTTGTAATATTTTATAACAAATATAACCTCAGTGTATAGTATATAAAAAAAATAAAAACCTTCGAGGCTACCTTAACGAAGCTATTAAAATTAATTACCGGGATTTAGCATAGTTCAATAGCTAAATATTTCACCAAGTAAAGAAAATGGAGAACGGTAAAGACGCGGCAAAGGTTGAGGCGGAGGAGGAACAGGCCGACGCGCCGATAAGTGAGGTTAAAGATGATAAATCAGCTGAAACTGAAACCACAAATGAAACCGAAACCGCCGACGATTCAGACTCGAAACTTTTAAACAAAGTTAAAAATCAGATCGAGGTATTAAAACCGCAATATGTATAATTTATTCCTTTTTTTAATAACCCCTACCCGCCGATTAATCGATCATATATTTTTCCCCCCCTGTATCAATATTTCGCCGGTTTTTAACTATAACCTAAAATAATATACAGATATCTATAATCATATATATTTTTTCCAGTTTTATTTCGGCGACGTAAATATGCAGCGTGATAAATTCTTGATAGAACAATCTAAGCTGGACGAGGGATGGATCCCAATGTCTGTTCTACTCAAATTTAAAATGCTTGCGTCAATGACCACCGATACTGATGTAATAATAAAAGCATTAGCTAGTAGCAATTTGATAGAAGTTTCTGAGGACAAAAAGAAGGTACGCAGATCACCTGATCAACCTTTACCGGTTTTTGACGACGCTTATAAAAAGGCTCAAGAGGAAAGAACCGCCTACGTTAAAGGGTTCCCGCTGAACGATACTAACATCGATAAACTCAAAGGATTCTTTGAGCCTCATGGACCAGTGGAAAATATTGTGGTAAGAAAAATACCTATTTATGGTTTTATTGTTTCATATTTTTTTGAAATCATTTTTTATATCATGAGTATTTCGGTTATATTTAAAGATGCGGAAGTTTCAAGATAAGGAGAAAAAGTTACAGTTCAAAGGATCCGTTTTTGTTCAATTCAAAACTCTTGAACTTGCCAAAAGCTTCATGGATAAGGAATCCATTAAATACAACGACACAGAACTAATTAGGATATGGTCGTGAGTAGCAGATCTCAATTTATCTACAGTTATCAGGTTTTTTTATTATGCTAAAAAATATCAATGGATTTTCTACAACTTTTCATACATATTAACTTTTTCTATTTACTGAATGATGATTCAGCCATGCTAATTCCGAGAGTTTTATTTAAGAAACTCTATGGGCAGAAAATCCAAGGCAACTGACTTTGAATATCAATTTTCGTACTTTATTATACTTTATATTACATTGAGGGTTTAATCTCTTCAATTTTCGTTTCATTCAGGTCAGATTATTATATTCTCAAGACAAAGGAGAAGGAAGAACGACGACAGAAGAAGGCAGAAAAGACTGGAAAGAAAGGAGACAAGGAGGTTGAAGAGGCAGAGGGAGACGACGACGCAGAGGATGGGGATAAGGAAAAAGAAGAAAAAGGATTGCCAAAAGGATCTGTGATTCATCTATCAGGTCTTTCCGAAGAAACTACTCGGGAAGATATCAAGGAACGTCTTGGATCGCTTGAGGGACGTGTTGCATTTGTTGATTTTAAGAAAGGCGACGTTGAAGGGTGGGCACGACTCCAGGGCGATGATGCAGCAACTCCTGTATTTGAAAAAATGGAAGATGGAAAGGTGAGGTGAAAATCTTTGCTCAAGAATTATTCAAAAGCATTTCTATATCTTAACTTCGGTATATATTGTCAAAAATCTAAAACTTCCTGTTATTAACATGGTATTTTATTTTCTAGCTACTAATTGGAGGCAAAGAAGTGACCTGCCGAGTTCTCGAAGGTGAAGAAGAGGACAAGTACCTGGCAAAGGCTAAAGAAGAGATGGCAAATCTCCGACAGAAATATAATCATAAAGGAAAACGTGGTGGGAGAAGAGGAGGTGAGAATTTTATGACATGATATTAGTTTGACTCGTTTTCTAATTTCTCATTTACCTATATAATTATAAATAAATTGTCAATATTTGTGAATAAGATGTTTTAATGATGACATGCCATGCTAATACTGAGGGATCTTCAGGACCTCGCTGAGTTGACATTTTCTCAAAGCACTGATGAAATACTTTTATGAAAATTGCATTCTTTGTATACTCTGCTGAACAATTTCAAAGATATATTTTATTTCTTATTTTCAGGACGTGGCGGACACAGGGGAGGACGTAAAAGGCGACACAGTCCAAGCAGGGACAGGCAACAGCCACATGCTAAGAAATTTGTAGCGTCTGAGTAACGCGTCAAGAGTTTACATCGTATGGAGAGATTGATATATGGTTGAAGAGGAGGAGTCGTACATTACCTATATAGATATACTATGTTACAATAATATTGACAGCTATATATTGTCCTATATTAACGGCTATATATAATATTTTTTTAAACCGCAAGACTCTTTCAAATAACTTGAAGAAAAAAAAAAAAAAAACGAATATTAAACACTTCGTAAATTTGAGTTTACCGTAAAAATTATACGGGGTAACTTGATTTACAATTCATTATTATTATTATTTTTTTTGTTTGTTTGCTACTGATCAATCTGAACGCAATGTAAAATGTGTTATTTGATAGATTATAATTAAACGTTGGCTTATGTTTCTTATAACTAGTAGTATGTATATTATCATCGTATCGTATCGTGTGATTTATTGGAACGATTCTTGCCCGTTAAAATTCGAGTAATAACTTCATAAGCATTTATTCCGTATGAATGATTTCATTCTATAGGATAACAATGTTTGGAATTACTATTGCTACATCGATATTCTAATTTGAATATGAATTTAGTTTCTTATTCGTCATCTCTTCTCTCTGACTAGCCTGTCGTAAATGTTTTTAAATTAACGCCTGCTACTTGCACAGATTGTTTGAACTTTATTCATTCTTATATACAGCACAACGGGACAGGATCCTAAAACGACGCAGCGTTGAAAATAAAAGAAATAAAAATACCTTATCACGAGGAGTTATTTGAACAAACCATTATTTTAATATGCCTCTATACTTCACTCACTTTGCAAATTGTTTTATTTAATATTTTCATGTCTCTGGGACCAGAATAGATTCAATATTGATCTGTAAAACCATTTTAGGGTGCATTACGATTGCCTGTAAATCATTATAAATTAGTATTCAAAATTGTACAACTATAAGCAATAATTCTGTCGATATATAGAATTCCAAATTATTGCCGCTCCTAAATTAAGAAATTTTATATAATTTTACTTTAAGTTGTTCATTTAATTGTTCGTTCGTTTGTATACATCGCTAGTTTTTGATACTCTCTCGCGCTTTAACTTTTCCATTGATACATAGAGAGCGCTGGCCACGCATGAATGAATGTTAAGATTTGGTGCTGCACAAATATGCGGATAAAAAAATTACTACCTTTTCTGAGAAGCGCTCGTCGATGAATGAAAAGATAGTGGTGCTGCACAAATATGCGGACAAAAAATACTACGACGCTCTCCTTATATTCTTGGAGGCGTGGCAAATAGCTCATTCAAAAATTCTGAACAGCAGTAGAAAAAACTACTAACTCTTTATTGGATTCATTGATAGAATGAAAGATAGTGGCGCGTGGAAATAATGCGAAGAAGTTGAAAAGAATTACTGATATTTTATTGCATTTATGTTTGCATTATAGGTATATCCGAACGAATAGAAATAAAGCAGTTGAAATAAATTTACAACTAGCCAAATCACTGAGATGTAAGCGAGGAATCTTCCGGTATGAACATTTTTAATGTTCATTTTTTTTTTTGTTTGATTGCAATTGAATTTTTAACTATTCAGAAACTGAGCGGAATGAATGTCCGTTTGCTGTATATTTGACATGCCACTCATCATTTTTTTTTTTTCATTTTTTTATTCTTTTTTATCAAAAAAATCTAAAATTTACAAGACTTTACAATCGAACATGTTTAGATTTTGAAAATAAAATCTATCGCGAAAATCAACCAGCATTGGTCACAGCGTTTCTGATAGAAAAAAACTGTGATGAAATAATTTTATTTTAGAATAGCTCAGCGATTATTTGATGTAATATAAATCGTCGAATACCCATACATTTGATCAATAAACAGAGTTAAGTTATGGGGTTACAACTGACAACTAAAATTCTTATTTTATTTATCCTGGAAAGTAGATTAGAAGGCGATAGATTAAATTAGTCGGGCAATTATTATTGAAACGAAGAAAAAAATTTATTATAAATCATTGCAAAAAGAAATTAAGTTGTGGGCTAATGTCGCATCTTTTACCAGATGCAGAAAAAAGGCAGATCTTTTGTGCGATTTTCGTTCTATAGTTGCCTAGCAAATGACGTCACTGGCATAAACTGACCTACGACAATGGCGTCCCCCTCTCCGCAGCATGCGTAGATAAACTAAGGACGCCGCCGTCAAAGTTCAGTGTCCTGCGCGGCCTCATCGAGTGAGCATGGGTGACGCGAGTCGAGGAAATTTGCGGCTCGGGACGGCTGACATCAACGGAGGATCGTTGGACATGAGTGAGTTTCAAATATTTCGATCGATATTTTACGACGGCAATAAATAATCGACAATTTTCAAAGCTCGTTGAAAACAAGCGAAATTGTATTCAATACTTTTCCGATAGATTTCACGCGTCTCATATTTTAATCGTCGAAGTAAGTAACCGTTGAATTGCTATCGGCAGACTTTGATTATAATTGCAGATATTGTTCATTTTCAAGTACATTCTATTCATACCAGCGAATAAATGTGCGAGAATCTAGACTTCTTACGAATATAACTTGTTCTGAATACAAATATAATGTGCGCGAGAGTTTCGTGTGATAACTTCGCGATAATTATCATTCCATTATATGATTGGCGTATATTTCCGAGTCTCTCGCCCTGTAGCGTCGTTTGTTTGACAGGCATATTTCGCGACTCCGAAGGCGAAACTAATTAGTCGTGTTATTTCGAGTTGACAAGTATTTTTCGGGAGAATACTCGTTCCCCGATTTATTCTTTTATCCGATTCTTTGACAGCATTATCGGTCGACGGAGATGAGAATGAACATCGCTGATACTTGAACTGCATAGATCCTGCGTGCCACTTGGTCGGAGATGGACGCCAACCAACACTACCCGGCTAATCCTGGATTAACGGTCGACCAAGATAATGGTGAGCTTTGTATTATATTAGCCAAAGACCCGATTTAACTATGAATGTATGTCCGCAAAACATACTTTGCACGTTACGGATCTCAGATAGATTAAATAATGGAATATAATTGATAGATCTCGAGAGAATATGTTTACCTCGGTTGAATATAGTAGACTCACCTCGTAGTAGACAAATATTTGAATAACGAGGATCAAAATTTAAAGGTTTGAAAATAAATACGAGGGTAGATTGCTGTAGGCCTAATTAGGCATTACATTTATTTTTCAAACATGGAACATAATTCAATATTGGTGATAAATTACTCCAGACTCTCAAGCACCAGTCATAACAATTAAAAGATTGGAAAATCTATTCATGCATGCACTAGTAATACTAGCTTATTGACATTCTTGATTCTGTTGGAAATAGTTAAAAGTTTATATCACATTTAAAAATGGTTCAGGCAGGCTTACAAAATCAATGATAAGAAATATATTATAATAAACTTCATACAGATGTATAATGACAATTAGAAATTCTTTGGTACTTAGTTGAGAATGTTTGCTTGAAAAACACATAAGCTTAATCTATCCAATGTACCCTATGCTTATCTAGTTTTTATCTTCACAGGCGTTGTTCACCGAGGGGAACTAGCTCCTGCCTATCCTCAACAAAACCTCTTCAATATTCATCAGGACAGGGGATTCACACCAGGGAGTGAAGCAGTCCAAGCACCGGGGGAATGACCGCAAGACAACTCTGCACCGCGGAGTATTAATAAAGTAGCATCAGCGAATGGTTCGTAATTACAATTCCTTTTGAATCAGTTTTGATAAAATCTCGCATCTGGTCTGGTCTATAATTATTTTACATTACTTTACTTTATAATTACTTTTACTAATTAAATCGAGTTCAATTACACATTACCAAACTATTTTAATTGAATAAGTAATTTCATTAAAAATGTAATCAGTGACTCGTAACACTGCAAATATCCATGTAATAATAAGATCGTTTATGCAATAAACATGTATTATTATAGTAAATTAACGAATTCTTGAATAAATACCTCTTGAAATTGTAAATAATCGATCGTTGAATCATTTTCCCCTATCCTTTCCTTGCCTATAAGTCGAAAATCATGAAAATCGCATGATTTCATAAAGCCCCGAACAATATTAATATATATAAATATAATAATATTAATATATATAAATATAATAATATTAATATAGTATATAGGAATATAAATAATAATGCGCCTTGTCATATGCAACCCGCATGCCATTCGTGTAAACGACAGGGCCCATGTTAATTTTTGTTGCCTATTTGGTGTTTTCCGAATGCCTATATTCAGGCGAATTGTAGTAACGTAGAAAAAAGGTCGAAAAAAAGGTTCTGGCAGTTGATACCTCGATTTTAGTCGCTTTACGATGAAATATCTACTGCCAGAAAATCGACCAATCAGGAGGCTGCTTGAGCCAATTTAGGCTCAATTTCTCGAAATGGAGCCTCCTGATTGGTCGATTTTGAAATTAAATCAAGTTTCGGCGCTACAGAGGCTAGCCATCAGCAAAATTCTGGATTTCTGGCAGTGGCTGGATTTTCACGGCAGCAATTTACTGCGGCAGCAACACGTGATTAACAACGAATAGCGTAGGTAAACCACGTGGTTAACAACGAATAGCGCCGCGGCAGTAAATTGCTGCCGTGAAAATCCAGCCACTGCCAGAAATCCAGAATTTTGCTGATGGCTAGCCTCTGTAGCGCCGTAACTTGATTTAATTTCAAAATCGACCAATCAGGAGGCTCCATTTCGAGAAATTGAGCCTAAATTGGCTCAAGCAGCCTCCTGATTGGTCGATTTTCTGGCAGTAGATATTTCATCGTAAAGCGACTAAAATCGAGGTATCAACTGCCAGAACCTTTTTTTCGACCTTTTTTCTACGTTACTACAATTCGCCTGAATATAGGCATTCGGAAAACACCAAATAGGCAACAAAAATTAACATGGGCCCTGTCGTTTACACGAATGGCATGCGGGTTGCATATGACAAGGCGCATTATTATTTATATTCCTATATACTATATTAATATTATTATATTTATATATATTAATATTATTATATTTATATATATTAATATTGTTCGGGGCTTTATGAAATCATGCGATTTTCATGATTTTCGACTTATAGGCAAGGAAAGGATAGGGGAAAATGATTCAACGATCGATTATTTACAATTTCAAGAGGTATTTATTCAAGAATTCGTTAATTTACTATAATAATACATGTTTATTGCATAAACGATCTTATTATTACATGGATATTTGCAGTGTTACGAGTCACTGATTACATTTTTAATGAAATTACTTATTCAATTAAAATAGTTTGGTAATGTGTAATTGAACTCGATTTAATTAGTAAAAGTAATTATAAAGTAAAGTAATGTAAAATAATATAGACCAGACCAGATGCGAGATTTTATCAAAACTGATTCAAAAGGAATTGTAATTACGAACCATTCGCTGATGCTACTTTATTAATACTCCGCGGTGCAGAGTTGTCTTGCGGTCATTCCCCCGGTGCTTGGACTGCTTCACTCCCTGGTGTGAATCCCCTGTCCTGATAAATATTGAAGAGGTTTTGTTGAGGATAGGCGGGAGCTAGTTTCCCTCGGTGAACAACGCCTGTGAAGATAAAAACTAGATAAGCATAGGGTACATTGGATAGATTAAGTTTATGTGTTTTTCAAGCAAACATTCTCAACTAAGTACCAAAGAATTTCTAATTGTCATTATACATCTGTATGAAGTTTATTATAATATATTTCTTATGATTGATTTTGTAAGCCTGCCTGAACCATTTTTAAATTTGATATAAACTATTAACTATTTTCAACAGAATCAAGAATGTCAATAAGCTAGTATTACTATTGCATGCATGAATAGATTTTTCAATATTTCAATCGTTATGACTGGTACTTGAGACTCTGGAGTAATTTATCACCAATATTGAATTATGTTCCATGTGTAAAAAATAAATGTGATGCCTAATTAGGCCTACAGCAATTTATGCAATAAATACTTTGTATTTATTTTCAAACCTTTAAATTTCGATCCTCGTTATCCAAATATTTCTCTACTACGTCTAGAGTCTACTATATTCAACCGAGGTAAACATATTCTCTCAAGATCTATCAATCTTATTTTGAGTTTGTCATTAGAAATAGAGAAGTTATTGCTATTTCAAAGAATTAAGTGTGATATCTCTCCTAGGCTGATCACATAACGAGATGGACAATATGTTACCTTTGGGTATATTATTAGGCGTCGGTATCGTTTCCTTTGCAGCTGAGTGTTACCGAGTTGTCGTGAAAGTTTCTGGTGTATACGGGGAGACAGAGGCAAGCCGGAGGCCCCGGTATCGAGTCAAAGATACATGGTGAGCGTCTTGGTTACTTGGCCGATGAGTGTTGTGGTACTAACAGCAATAATTATTTTGCGGATATACATTCATAGTTAGATTGGGTCTTTGGCTAATATAACACAAAGCTCACCATTATCTTGGTTGACCGTTAATCCAGGACTAGCCGGGCAGTGTTGGTTGGCGTCCATTTCCGACCAAGTGGCACGCTGGATCTCTGCAGTTCAAGTATCAGCGATGTTCATTCTCATCTCCGTCGACCGATCATGCTGTCAAAAAATCGAATAAAAGAATAAATCGGGGAACGAGTATTCTCCCGAAAAATACTTGTCAACTCGAAATAACACGACTAATTAGTCTCCCCTTCGCAGTCGCGAAATATGCCTGTCAAACAAACGACGCTACAGGGCGAGGGACTAGGAATCATATGCCAATAATATAATGGGATGATAATTATCGCGAAGTTATCAAACGAAACTCTCTCGCCCATTATATTTGTATTCGAAACAGGTGCGAGAGGTTATATTCGTAAGAAGTCTAGATTTTCGCACATTTATTCGCTGGTATGAATAGAATGTACTCGAAAATGAACAATATCTGCAGTTATAATCAAAGTCTGCCGGTAGCAATTCAACGGTTACTTACTTCGACGATTAAAATACGAGACGCGTGAAATCTGTCGGAAAAGTATTGAATATAATTTCACTTGTTTTCAACGAGCTTCGAAAATTGTCGATTATTTATTGCCGTCGTAAAATATTGATCGAAATATTTCAAACTCACTCATGTCCAACGTTCCTCCGTTGATGTCAGCCTTCCCGAGCCGCAAATCTTCTCGACTCCCGTCACCCATGTTTACTCGATGAGGCCGCGCAGGGTACTGAACTTTGTCAGCGGCACGTCGCGAACGGCTCCTTTGGGTTACCGCCGACCGGCGCGGGGAGGGGGACGCCACTGTCGTAGGTCAGTTTACGCCGGTGGCGTCATTGGTTAGGCAACTATAAATCTAAAAATGCACCAAAGATCCGCGGATTGCGTATAATAAAACGTGTGCCTTTTTCCTGCATCTGGTAAAAGATGCGAGATTGGCCCACAACTTAATTTCTTTTTGCAATGATTTCTAATAAATTTTTTTCTTTATTTTGATAATAATTGCCCTACTAATCTAATTAATCGCTTTTATCTACTTTCTAGGATAAATAAAATAAGAACTTTACATGTCAGTTGTAGCCCCATAACTTCAACTCTGTGTATTGACTAAATGTATGTATGGGTATTCGCTGATTTATATTACATCAAATAATCGCTCAGCTATTCTAAAATAAAATTATTCCATCACAGTTTTTTTCTATCAGAAGCGCTGTGACTAATGCTGGTTGATTTTCGCGATAGTTTTACTATATAAAATAAAACTTCTCAAATGTTGAAAACTAGTTCGTCAATTCGACCGCGAAATAATTCTACAATTGCTTATTCACGATCTTGCAGGATATGTAATGAAGAATGCCCCAGCTTACTATAATAATACATGTTCATTAGATAAGCGATTTTAATTACATGCAACCACATGCAAAGAGGCAAACAGTATGCACGCATACAAAACATGACTATCTATTATACAAAGATAAATTATCCGACCTTTGTGATTTACTTCTCAATACAAATACTTATAGTTAACAACTTCTTAAGTCGCAATGCGGTAGTAAACTCAAATCTCAATATTGTACCGAAATATTATTACAAAGGTGATTCATCATTAAAATGCAAGATAACAAACTAACGCTTTAACAACTAATAAGGCGTTGTATCGTATCCTAGATTGTAAATAATAAGGCATTGATAGTGATTTAAAAAATTTCTCATCCTACTCGACGCGATCTATCTAACAAACTTATTTCGTGTGGGTATATCTAAGCCTTCTATACTGGGATCATAATCAAATAAATAAAAAGAAAGAAATTAAAAAGCTATCCACCACATTAACGATGAAAATCATAGAATAATATATTCGTAGTTCTATAATATATGTATATTCTGTATGTATACGTTTGAATCGAAGTATGCATTCTATACGGTTTCATTAGGTATAATTAGGTATATACGATGTATTAGAAAGTATGTTTTTCCAACTATAGGTATGTTGCGACATAGCTATGGTATTTAAATGATTTTCGTAATCTACTGTCAGACGCTGCTTATCATGTTCAAAATTTGAATAAAAACAGACCACTTTCAAACATACTTCGATTATAGTAGAATAAAAAATAAATAAAACGCAATTAAACGACTAATATTTGAAATAAAAACTATTCCCTTAGACTAAAATAAAATCCAAAACATTATAACGAATCGCACTTATTGTGTATTGAATTTGAAATAAACGCGGAGACTGCGCAAATGCCTTTTAGTTTAATGGCAGCGATCACATGACCGTATACGGCAATATGCCACGTTTATTTATCATAAATACTATTAATATTTTGTTCGTTAATAGATTATGCAGGTCTTGTGACCAGTCGACAGGTTGTTCAAACGCTCGAGGCGTTTATAAAACTGATTGACACATTGGACTCCCTACCAATGTATATTGAAGATAATTTAAAGCTGCAGGAAATAGAACACATTCTATCGTGTCCGCGTCAATGCGTGCCAAAAGCATAATCTGAAATGTAAAAAAATTTATGGATTAAATGTTTATAATTCGGTACGGATACTCGAATACGTTTTTTCTCTATAAAATACGATTATAATTGCAAAAAAAAAAACATCAAAGTCTATACCAAGTTTCTATCTTTTTTCTTTCTATATATATCAAATTCAATTCCATTTAAAATTAATATACGGTATATCACTAGATTTAAAATTCTATGAAAATAATGTGCCTTTTTTCTTTCTTTTTTCCTTAGTTTTTATCTCACCGAGATGTCAATGAGTCAGAAACTTGATTGTGCTGCATTAAATTTATCAATCGCACTTAAGTCTGTCCTATGTTATCAGCTCGTGCAGTAGATACAACATTCAGTTTGAAATCCGTATAATTATACAGTGGCTAGTTGATTTTCATGAATATAATTATCATTCATGAATATTCACGAGCTGCGGATACATCTGACAAAAAAAAACGAAAGAAATAAAACAATATTAAAATAAATAATCCCATTGATCATCGTGGAATAAAAATTAAATATCATTTTTTGATCATGTTTTAGCAATTGAAAAATAATCTAGAAGAATAGTCTAGCTGTTATATTGTATATTTGATATTAATAAAGCCTTTCCAATATATCAGAAGTTTAAATATTAACATTTAAATTTATGAAATATTACAGACCTTGGAGAAAAAATGCGGGGTATAACAAGAGTTGTTATGTTCTGTTCGCTGACGACAATACTGCCAACAATATTACTTGTGGTTCCGTTGTATCTTCGACATCGTTTGTACGCCAATGTTGTATACACGGTAGCAGAGTCTGATATAATGGAAATAGACGATGGGATATCAACGATATTCTGTTCTGTAAGATAAGAAATATATATTTTATATAAATAAATAAAAAGATGAATAAATAATGATGTGTAAAAACCAATAAATATATTAAAATTATATTTAACCCGCAGGAACATACCTTGAAAATGAATACTCCTTTCAACGCTTATAGAGTTTCTCAACCACCGGAGATCACCGCAGCCAGAAAACATATTAGACTGAAGAAAAGCATGACGTTGCCTGACGACACGTTAGAGTATTGGGGCTTCTATCTTCTGAAGGGAGCAACTGTTGCCCTTTCCGTATGCTCAAGGTATGCTGAATAGTTCTGAAAAAAGTTCAATCTATATTAATTTTTATTCATTCTATTTATTTTTATATTTCTTTTTGCTGTTTTATTTTATCAGATTCCAAGGAGCATCTATACTCGTTGTAAGAGGTGAGAGAAGTCTTCGTACTTGCGGTATGAAGGAACATAATCAAAACAAAAAGCAATACAAGGATGTTTATTCGCCTAGTTCTAAACAGCTAGTTGAAATAATGGTACAGTCTAACGCGGAGGAAATAATTCCCCTTGAATTAGATGATTTGAAGAAATCAGGAGTGAAATCAACCCCGTTGATATTGAGCGACAAAGATCAGCCCATATTCAATGATAATAACATTGTGAAAGTGAATTACGAGGTGAATCCTCCGTCGACAGATAAATATAATAAAAGTATAAGGGATGCGAAGAATTCCTCGGAATCGATAGATCTCTCAAATCCAATTGATAGAGAAATAGATGAATTGCGCAAAGCGGCCATGAATCATATACAAAAACATACCGCTAGTTATAACTCAACTGGAAAAGGAATTCAGAGACTTAGACACATGAGAAAGAGATTAAGGAAAATGAATAATCAAAGAGATATTAATAACGAGGAATTGAAATCAAATTTATCGGATCCTAAGACTGTGGATAAGAAATTTAAACGCGATATTGATCGGGGATTTTATTCAGATCAAGAAAAGCGGATAGAGGAACTCCAAGCTGAGTTAAATGATATAGAAATTACTGATAATTCTTACGAGGGTGAAATAAGTCATATTATAAATAAAAGAAGTCAAAACGGCGTAGAACCTCCCGTGCTTTTAGACCGGGGAGTAGAACACGGTGGTAATGCAATAAATTATACAAATTTAGACGAAGATTCTTCAATGTCAAGTTTTGAAAATGGATTATTGACCTGCTACGACGGTCAGGTGTTATTAGCTCAACAATTTGAACCGTCAGACTTATGTACGAATATAAGTTTCTTGGTAAACAGTAAGCGAATACAAACTGAGCATAATATAGTAGATAACGGATATTACTATTACATATTTTACAGCGACAATGACTTTGTTTCAAACGATATGCACGCGGTATTTGATATATACAAGCCAACGTTCCAATACGAAAATCTAACACAGTCGTGTATAAATAAAACCGAGTGTTCATTCTTGTTAGGATTTCTTTCAGGGGATAGAGTCATAGTTGAAGTACCAACAAGGAATGGAATTGACGATAAAGATGACGATATTACACTATTAACTTCTACTTGTCATCCTAGAATGAGTATATACTCTATATTTCCTATAGCAGTTCTGCTGCTTGTACTAGGCTGTGCTTTTGTATAAATATTTATATATATATATATATATATACCAACAAAAAAAATTGAAACTTAAATATTATACTTATTAATAATTTCTTATATAACGATCAAAAGAATCTAATCAAATAAGCAGCTCCTAGTTTATTAAGCTATTAATTAATATTAAATCTATAATGAAATCTGGTTGTGATATAAATTAATGAATATAGTATCTCGAAGGGATATAATAAAGTTTATAAATATTTATGTATATGTATATAATGTATGTATGTAAAATATAAATTCAGAATATTTTAAGATATTTTTAAATAAAGTTAATTGTTTTTCGATTACTAAATGTCTTTTAGATATCGTAGTAGGCATTGATGGAGAAATGAAATGAATCCTCAAATGTTCGTTTTTGAAACAAAGTAAAATCTGTTGGCAAAGGTTTAGGCGGCTAGTGCTATCTATACGTTGTATAGATATATATTTGAGGGGTTTGAGAATAAAGGGTATATTATATTGTCTAATAATATCAGGTCTTATTTTATGATATATGATATAATATAATGGTGATTAAAAAAAATTACGTGAACATATTTTGAGAGTCGGTTTGTATAGTTTTTTTTCTTTCTTTTTTACACAAAACATTTAATACGATAATAATAATAATAATAATAAAGGTAAATTAATAAATGAGATAATAATGACTAATATTTGTGTATAACGCGAGGAATTGGATATATAAAAATGCAAATACCTGAAAATATAATCACGGTTATAACGAACATTCGATGGTGTTGATGATAATAATACGAAGTATTTGAAATGATGATTAAACGAATATAATATATAAAAAAAGAAGTAAAATCATTTTAATTAAATATTTTTCAATAAAAAGAGTAAAAGAAAAATATTATAAACTCTGATAATAAAATCTAAAAATTAAGAGTTTTGCGCGCCATTCGACCTAATGCCTATCGTCCTCTACCGCGCAATGTATACTGGGTAATACTACGCAGCTTCCTCTTATGCGCAGAAGTAACAAAGGTTAATAAAAATAATACTAAAGTTGTAATAACGTTGTTTAAACGCATTTATAATAATAAAGTAAATAAATTGTAATATATATACGGACTTTAGGATCGTTTTAAAATCAACGAATTTAATAATAATATTGTATATATTGTATGACCGTTTAACTCTGCAGCGCCGTTTAGTCGGCTTACGGCGTGCGTAGGAATATTCACCGTGACGCAATAAGAATTCGTCCTTTCCGTCGCGCTACTGTGAGTGGAACATGTCGTATACGTCCGAAAGAAGGTAAGTAAAAATGTTTTTTCAAACGTATTAAAGGTATATAAATAACCGGGGATGTTATAAACTTATTAAACCTAATCATAGTTTATTGAATATTAGAAAATTGAACGACTTTACGAGGGGCTTAAACCGTGTTAATATTTTTTTTCTGCAAAACGAATCTGCGGCACGGTGATGATGCACGACCCGCCAGCCTGACAACATGGCGTGCGACGATCAAACTTTGTCATTTACAAATCGTTATATTAGCTGCTTTTTTTTTCTTTACACTATGATAGATTATTAATGAAAAAAGTTAATCATTATTTAGTCATGATTTATTATACTTTTCTTTTCAACTAGGTTAGAGTTTTAAATACGTATTTCTATAATGAATATAAAGCTTAGAATATTTTTACATTAGTCAAAGATACTATTTCTACTGTCTCACTCACGTGTCAAGTATCGAATATTTTTCCCGTTCGCAATCTTAACTCATTTATTTCTTAGATAGATAATCAGTTTCTTTTACAAAACTATATGAATTGTTGTTGCTTTTTAGGTTGTTTTTTTGTTTCTTTTTTAAGGTTATCTTAAATTTACCGATTTTTTTTTTTTATTATATATGCTTATTCCCTCGATTTTTTTCTTTCTTTCACGCGCGTATTATCACGAACGAATCTGTGAATCATCGTTCGAATAAATCGTGACTCATTGTCTCTTCTTGTTTAAAGAGATATATATAATAATTTTTTAATTAATATAAACAATAGACACTGGGTATAGGTTTAAGCCGTATAGGCCATTTATCAACTATTTAAGCACATTAGAATAAAAAATTATTTTATAGAAACGAAGATCAATGGTCGGGCGACTCTAAAAATGGTCCGAGCGAAAGTGAACAGCCCGCCTATGATGGCCCTCCGGGAATGGACCCGGATGGAGTCATCGAGTCCAACTGGGAAGTTGTGAGTTTATTTATATGTCATGAAAATATGT
The DNA here is from genome assembly GCA_914767705.2 of Tenthredo notha. Taxonomy (NCBI): domain Eukaryota; kingdom Metazoa; phylum Arthropoda; class Insecta; order Hymenoptera; family Tenthredinidae; genus Tenthredo; species Tenthredo notha. The sequence goes on along the minus strand of OU611921.1, from coordinate 4,878,138 downwards.
TTGTCTAAGATTTCAAAGAAAATATGTTATTGTTAATTTTTTTTTTCCTTAATTCATTCACAGGTCGTCGATAACTTTGATGACATGAACTTGAAAGAAGAATTATTGCGTGGTATTTATGCGTATGGTTTTGAGAAGCCATCGGCTATTCAACAACGCGCAATACTTCCCTGCGTCAAGGGTCATGATGTTATTGCGCAAGCTCAGTCTGGTAAGAAACTAGAAATGATAATGATTGGAGTATATTGTTAATAAATGATAATGAATAAGAAAAAAAAAAATCTAGTGATAAGCTTAGTTTAAAATGTAATGAGATAAATAGATTTCAGCATTTTCAATGATTAAGAAAACTCTTGTGTTATGTAAAAAAAAAGAAACAAACAAAGAAAAGTCATGGATTTAATTATTGAACATAATTAAATCATTTTTTTTCCCATGTGCAGGTACTGGCAAGACAGCAACTTTCTCAATTTCTATTCTACAACAGATAGACACTAGTATCCGTGAGTGCCAAGCTCTAATTTTGGCCCCGACACGTGAACTGGCTCAACAGGTTTGTTATATTTGTTTAATGAATTGATATTCCAGTGTTTTTACAAATTGTATCTATTTATTTCATTTCATTTCATTTTATTATGGAATTATAGATCCAGAAGGTAGTAATTGCCCTGGGAGATTTCATGCAAGCGCAATGTCACGCTTGTATTGGAGGAACAAACGTTCGCGAAGATATGCGAAAACTTGAACAGGGAATTCATGTTGTTGTCGGAACACCAGGTCGCGTCTACGACATGATCAGTCGACATTCATTGCGTGCAAATAGCATCAAGCTTTTCGTATTGGACGAAGCTGACGAGATGCTTTCGCGCGGTTTCAAAGATCAGATACACGACGTATTCAAACTACTTCCTACCGAAGTTCAGGTAATGAAAAAAACCCGAATCATTTATTTTTGCACATTTTATCCCCTTATATGAAGCAAACAAAATAAATAAATAAATAAACGTATATTCTAACAAATTTCATTCATTTGTATAAAAACAGGTGATATTGCTATCGGCAACAATGCCTGCTGACGTGCTCGACGTCTCAAAGTGTTTCATGAGAAACCCAATTCGTATATTGGTAAAGAAAGAGGAATTAACATTGGAGGGTATTAAGCAGTTCTTCGTTTACGTAGAACGTGAAGATTGGAAATTGGAAACACTATGCGATCTTTATGATACATTGAGCATTACTCAGGCTGTTATTTTCTGCAACACGCGGCGCAAGGTAGACTGGCTTACAGACAACATGCATCACCGTGATTTCACCGTATCGGCTATGCACGGAGACATGGAACAGAAGGAACGTGATGTTATTATGAGACAATTCCGTACTGGTTCTTCCAGAGTTCTCATTACCACTGATTTACTCGCTCGTGGTATCGACGTTCAGCAAGTCTCACTTGTCATTAACTACGATCTACCTTCCAACCGAGAAAATTATATTCACAGGTAATTTGACAATACTATTTCACTTGTGTTTAATTCATTGAAAATATTGAAAATTTCATTTCACTGATATTAATCATTGATTTATGTTTATACAGCTTGAAATTTTATCTCTTATTTCATATTCATAAAAATAATAGTTGAGTCTAATAACTAATAACTACACGATTTGATATTGACATGATAATAATTTATTTATGTTTGTTTCTTCTTTTTTTTTTTTTAATTTTATCATAGAATTGGACGCGGTGGACGTTTCGGCCGTAAGGGAGTAGCTATAAACTTTGTCACAGAGGATGACAAGCGTACGCTAAAAGATATTGAACAATTCTACAACACCCATATCGACGAGATGCCAATGAACGTTGCAGATTTGATTTAAATAAAGAAAAGTAAGAAAAAGAAGAAAAAAATAAATAAAAATAAAATAAAACACAACAACAACAACAACAACAAAAATCTGACTACTATTGGATATAATCATAATAATTCATTATAATAAAATAAATAAATAAAAAAAAAAAGAAAGAAAAATACACGTGGCAAAATAATAAAAGAGCTCTCAACTACTGATCTCTCTTTCTCTCTCTCTCTCTCTCTCTATATCTTATGGTGTGAGTATAAAAACGAAGCGAACGCTTGTCTACCTTGTTTGTTAACAAACAGGTTCTCGAGTGATTCTTTTTTTTTTTCTTTCATATATACATTAATTATATATATTATTATTATTAGATCGATATTTATACATTCGGGGAATAATAATAAATAATAATAATAATAATAATAATAATAATAATAATAATAATATTAATATTAATAAAAATAAAGTTTTAATAATACCGTTTCGTAGGACGCGAAATTTTTTATCGAATTTCACTGCTAAGAAGGGTTTATTAATTATTAAATAATAATAATAATAATAATAATAATAAAATAACATTCAAAGTTTGTCTTTAATTCTAGAATCAATTGTTCTTTGTCTTGTATCTTGTATATCTAGAGCTTAGTGAAAGCCTGTAGTTTTTTTTTTTTTTTCTGCCTCTTGCCTATTATAGTTGCTTGGATAATTAATTAGATTACACAGAATTTTTAGATTCCTTTTTTTCGGTGTATACATATACGTGTTTAAGAACAATATAAGAATAAGATTAAGATTAAGAATAGGAATACGAACACGAAGAAAAAAAAAGAAGAAGAAGGAGAAGAAGAAGACGAAGACTAAAAATCAATCGACAAAGGAAAGAAGGGAAAATATTTATCTGAAATTTTACAATTTTTGCTTTTGTTTAATCTATAGCTCTACTGCAACGCGGTTCAGACATTTAAAAACAAAAAATAATAATACTATCAAATTATATGAGAGATCAAAAAATTTTACGAACTAATTTTTATTATTATATGAATTTGAATATAAATTGTGCAATTTTGATTATCTTTTTTTTTCCTTCTGTTCTAGATTCATTTTATAATACAATTTTCACCGTAATAATGTTTGTCGAAAGAATTTACTTGAATTTAATAGATTTAAGAATATTATCCGCTGATTCTTCTTCACGTTATAAAAATTACACACTTTCACTGCTACTACTTTCGTTATTTTTCTTCTCGTTTTCGTCTACAACACGTTTAACTAACAATACCGATGAAAAAAATTCACCATATAAATTCGATAAAGCGATATCATATTCGTCTTTATTTATACCGATAATTATGATCCTAATACCGCGACTTAGGCTTGTTTGTCTTGGCAGAGGTTTAGTTGGGTATTGGAAGGGCTATTTTAATCATAAAAGATGCAGAAGGAGATACGTGTGATTTTCTATCATTTTTGTTTCGATCTATTTCTTTTCTTTTTGTTCTTTTCTTATTTATAGAAAAGCTTAGATCATATACTATATGAATTTTGTATATCATATTTCTAATCTCTCTATACTAGATAATAGAATTTAAAATTGAATAAACTATCTCTTACAACATTTATATCAAACGATTTTGTTTCATTTCATTTTCATTTGTTACTTTCTGTTTCTATGATTATTATTATTATTATTATTATTATTTGTACAATAATTCGCGGCTCTTTTCCAAATAATTTCCACTGATAAATAATAATAACAAATTAATTAGAAAAAAAGAAAAAAATATAATAGAACCCTGAATGGACAAAACTGAAACTGCTAGGAATTTATTATTAATATTTAATAATAGAAAGAAAAGAAAAAAAACCATTTTATTCTTCTCTGTATTTCCAGGCATTTTTGGGACAGTCCACCACCGGGGAGATGTTTTCTTTTTCTTTTTGGAAATAAAGATCAAATTTCCTAATTGAAATTAAATGATAATTTTTCTCCTGTATTTCGTATTCCTTATAAAGTTAAATCTTTCCCAAACCCCTTTTTCATCCAATATATCAAATAAATTAAGGACATTAATTTTCTTTTTCTTTCTTTCTTTTTTTCTTTAATTCAAATAAAATATGTAAACGTAGAATTTTAATTTTATCTTATATACCCTGACAATGTAAATGAAGAAACAGAATATTGTCTCATTATATGGACCATTATTTATATTTTTTGTCAATAAAATGATTTACTAATTAATAATACGAATCGTCGTCATTGCAAGTTATTTGAATCGATATTCTATTATAGAAATATTTTCATATGAAAAAAAAAAAAAAAAATGATATGAAATTTAAGATAATTTATTCAAAACACTATTCATAAATTAAACCGAATATAGTTTGTCTCGCGATTTATATACCCTCTTTGTATTCAAAGTAATAATAAATAATTTTACACGACGAGCTATTTCGTTATCTTTAAACGAGTAACAGATATTAATAGTTTCATTAACTCCTCCGTAGAATTTCGTATCGTATAAAATACGTATGTTATCAAAACTGCAACAAGTCGTAAATACATACTCGTATATGCAATACGTAAGTTCCAAGTTCATTATATCTAGATAATAAATTTGTTACGATACTAAAATAACCGTACAATAAATAAATAAATAAATAAATAATTCGGTCAATTTCTATTTCGGAATTTCAATCGCTTTCCAAATATTCAAATAAACTAATCGAGAATAGTTTCATAAGGAATGTACGATGTATCAGCTACCAGTACTCGATTTAAAGATTATCTTTATCCAATCGTAAATATTCTCTTTCTCTCTCTACCGAAAAGATCCTGTGGTCTTGGTGTAGCATAACCCAAGCATAATGGTTAAACCTATGCGCCACCTGGCGGTAGACGCGACGTGTCACACCCGGAGCGGATATAAATACGCTTAAACAACCTAGTCCCCGATATAAATAATTATACGAAATGATGAGGTTATAAAATGGCTATAAAATCGTGTAAAAAATCAGCTTCTATTAGCAAATAATTATACCATATTTCCGGCTTATAATATCTCGAATTATTTGACTTATATAATTCCGTAATATTGTTAGACCGGCGTAGCTCTAAGTCGCGATGCGGTCTTCGCCCGCGTATTAATACAGGTATAAAAGTGCGGCGTTGGGACAAGGGCGTGATCGCGCTTGTGTGCGCGCAGGGAAGTTTTAAAGTGTGAGTCAGAGAGGCGCGTATCGCGACAAAGCAGGAGCCTAGCTAGGGGAGGCCGTAGCCGACTGTCCGTACGTCAGTAGTCGAAGTTCAGTCAGTGACGGGTTGTGTCTCTAGTGACGTAGCGTAATAGTTTTCCCCCGTTGTGTTCAAAAATGAGCTGGCAGGATTACGTTGACAAGCAATTGCTCGCATCGAGATGTGTTACCAAAGCAGCTATAGCTGGACACGATGGAAATCTATGGGCTAAATCCGAAGGTTTCGAAGTAAGTTCTAATGAGAAAATATAAGAAAATTGAGATATTCTTTCTCTCTTTTTTTTTCTTTTCTTATACATTTCTATACATCGTCTACCTCTCTTTCCTTAATATATGTAAATTTCTCATATGTATTATTCCACCTACTACTTCAACGGCGTCCTTTTATTCTATACCAAAGAAAAAAAGAAGAAAAAAAAAAAAAAATGGATTTCGTATATATCGAATAAGAAATAATAGCGAATATCGTATCGTATTACCGGCGTGTTGAGAAAATTCTCTCGTGTTTAAGAAAAAAAAAAAAATAAACTATACGATTATATCCCTCAGCGCGGTTGTACAAAGGGTGTGGACTCGATTTTAACTCGTGTTAAATATCATGGTTACAAAATATTACGCGAGATTTATTTTTCTTTTTTTTTTTTTCTTTCTTCGATTGTCTTAAACGAATAGGACTTTAATTCACAAGTCATACGATAGTTAAATATCTATGAAATGTTTATTGAAAACTAAAGCGTGTACGAATCGTTAAGAAGAGAAGTTTGCGAGTGCACTTTCCGGTTACGAATATCAAAATGGCGACCGCCGGCGGCTACGTGGGATTGTGCACGGGTCGAAAATCGCCAATTCTCTCTACTCTTTTTCCTTCGCTAAATAATCGATCGGTCAAATATCTTACCGTATAATATTTTTATTTAAGAAATAATTTGCGATTGCTTTTATGAATTGATTCATTACCGTGCAAACGCGGTGGGGAAAAATAATTTAACAATTTCGTTTACAATATCAATCGTAAACTATATCTAGATACATCAGAATTATTTAACGTCTAAACTGACCGTTGAATTACTGCTATGAAAAACGACAACTTCTACTCCCCCTCTCCATTAGTTTCCAATATTTCAACTCAACTCTCTCAGCACGTGGATTTCAATGTCTCGTTTCCTCATGGTCGATCTCTATAACTACGATAAAATAATTGAGAATAATTTCGTTTCAAATAGTTTGAAAGAAGTATCTGAAAGAAAATTTCTTATAACTGTAAGAAACTTGAAAAGGCGGTGGAAAAAATTTCTTTCTTTCTTTTTTTCTTTCTTTCTTTCTTTCTTTCGTCGTTGGGATATTCCGATGTGTCCCGCATGGCGACAGGCGGCCACAGGGCGGCTTAAGCACCGGCCGGCCAGACGGCACGCTAGCTGGTTGGCTAAAGTTCCTCTTTCTGAGCTACCTAGAACAAGAGATTAGGGCGAGCGAGCGAGCGAACGAACGACTGAGTGAGTGAGTGAGTGACTGACTCTGACTGTGTGATTCATGCAACACGACGGTCGCTCGGTCAGGACTGTGCACACCACCCTGTACTTCCAAGTGTATTGGCCCAGCTAAGCTAAGCTACGTATAGTATACGCGTCCCTCGAATGATGACTCATTGCTGCAGTTTTATTATTTAGCTTTAGGGATTTAGACAAACTTGTTTATCCATTTTAGGTATTAGGAGTAGCGAATTATAACAATTTCACTGTAATTTGTTTTAAACTTTATTTCAAATACCTTTCCTACTTTACTTCTTTCTTTCTTCCTTCTATCTTTATCTTTCTTCAAATAAAAGGACCGAAAAAAAAAAAAAAAAAAAAATCTGTAGGATGAAGATGCAGATGCAGTCGCAGTGCATTATGATTGTATAAACTAGTATGAGAACGAGGATTAGATTGTTTGATGGCGACCTTGAACTGCGTGTAATATAATAAGCGATTGAACTCAACCTCGACTGAGATAACTAGACGCAATATACACATATATAGAATTATATAGTCCGTACTTTTTTTCGTTATCTTTATATACACGATTTATAATAAGAATATCGGAAAATTTTGACTTCGCGATTTTTTATTTCTATCATCCTATGATTATTCAATTATTATTATTATTATAATTAGTACAATCCTTTTTTTTTTTCTCTTTTGTATAGATTATTGAATTGATCTGAATATTTAGAGGAGTTTCGTTAGCAATTTCGTGATATTATTTTTAGCTGTGACTTTAAAACAATATTAAAGATTATGATTAAACACTCAGGATTGATATCGCGTTAGAAACATCTAAATTATATCAACGTATGTATAGATAAGGTATTATATATATATATAGATATAATAATTTACAAGGTATATATACATATATACATGTATAAAAAGTAATAATAATTTCTCCGAATTACATCGTACTTTGGATGATTGATAATCGTTTCTCAAAATCTTCTGGTCAAATCCTTAGATAGATAGAGAAAGAGAAAGAGAGAGAGAGAGCGAGAAAGAAAAAGAAATTAGTAATTTCAATGATTATCATTATTAGCGCGTTATCTTTTCAGACAGAGATTATAAAATATTGTGAAAAATACAAGAATAAAATTATATGATTAGTCACTGAATTTTTATGCAATACGTAATGTACGTGGTATGTGAGAGGCTAATGACTATAGGTGAATTACCTCGAAAACTAATAATCATTATTATTATTATTTGCATTGCAATATCAGGCTAATACATAATTACGTCATGTAAAGAAAGAGAAAGAAAAGAAAAGAAGAGAAAAAAAAAGAATCGATTAATTATCTAATCAATTAATTATTTTCTTGTAAAATAAAGCCTCACGATCGTAATCCCGCAATAATATCTATCTTAGGGTAAAAGTTTGAACGGAGACAGAAAGAGAGAGAGGAAGAGAGAGAGAGAGAAAAATTGTTTAATTATTCTTTGCGTACTTTCTAATATATACATCGCGATAATCATTTTTTTATTATTTTTTTCTTGTACTCAAATAGCCAACAGCAAATTATAAAACGCAACAAATATAATTACTGTGGATTAGGCTTAGATAACGGCGTTTTTATACACACGTACACGCAATGCATGGTAAAGATGTTACTCGGTCAGCGGTCGTTTCCAGACTGACCCGAACCTCGACTATATTATAATAATAGTTTAGTCCCAGCGATTTATACGCAAGACTTGATACATATATGGATAAACATAAGTCGCGTGTATCAAAATATTTGGGAATTCCGCGAGGTTAAATTTAAAGTTGCGAAATCGACATTTAGTTTACTGATTAATAAACAACGGAGTAATTGATTAATTAATTAGTTCATTAGCCTCATACGCGAGCGGCCGTGGAGTAGCGTCTCGTAGATTACAACATATAAATAATAAACTTTCTTTATTTTCGAAAGAAATCTGACTTCTATTAGAGGTGTTTTTTATTTTCGCATTATTAAAAAATGTCGATTTTTGTTTCAGGTGAGTAAAGAGGAGCTGGCAAAGCTCGTCCAAGGCTTTGACAAACAAGACATATTGACGTCATCGGGTGTAACCTTGGCGGGCAACAGATATATCTACTTGTCCGGTACAGAACGTGTGATCAGGGCGAAATTAAACAAGGTCGGTGTACACTGCATGAAAACGACGCAGGCGGTTGTAGTTTCCCTATACGAGGATCCAATCCAGCCGCAACAAGCTGCCTCTGTCGTCGAAAAACTTGGCGACTACCTTGTGTCCTGTGGCTATTAGGTACGTTCTTTATCATAAATAAATATATTATATTGTATTATATTTATTTATTTATAAAAAGATGAAAAACTTTATTCATTTATTTATTCATTATTTTTTTTTTTTTAAATTAAAAATCACATATCCGGCTTAAAAAAAAAAAAATTCTGCAACGCGAGTTCCCTGCACTTGTTAGTTAAACTCGAGGCTATTGAATTGCAGAGAAAACCCTGACGAGGTACTAGAGTCAGCCGTTTTAGACTGTGATAATATATATGTATAGGAGTGAGAAAAGAATAAAAAAAAAAAAAAAACATTCCGCTGAGCAAGATTTTTTGATATACGTTCATTAGAATACAAGAAAAATATATATATATATATACTTATACGAATGGTATTCAAAACTATAATTAATTTTTTCACAAGATTTCAACAAATTAAGGGAGGAAAAAAAACAAAAAAAACCAAATGAATGAATAAATGAATGAATAAATTGAAAAAAAAAATTGACCAATGATGTATATCACGGGTAAGAAAAGAATGTGGTTTTCTTTTTTGTGTTTCAGTAACCCCCGAGGGACCCCAAACACACAAATATCTAATATTAATAATAATGATACGGTCGATTATTTTAATGACAGCGAATGAGATGCGCGAAAAGCAGCAGCCGCCGCCACCGTCGCCGCACGGGCTGCTCCCCCCCAAGACTGCAGCTGCCTAGCCTGTCTATCTTGATGTGACGAACAAACAGCGACGACAAAATAAAAAAAAAATAAAATAAAAAATCTTACGAACTGATAGCCCCTCCCCTCCCCCCCTCAATAATAAAAAAATAAAACAAACAAAAAAAAAAAAAATGATAAAAGAGTAAAAACAAAAAAAAAAATTAAAAATAATAATAATTAAAAATAATTGAAAAAAGAAAATAATAAATAAAGAAATAAAGAAAAAAAAGGAAACACATCAGCGATCCATCGTCATAAAATAATATGTACAACAAATTAATTGTTATACCAACAACGTATTATAATAGAAAAAAAAAAAAGGAGAGAAAACAACAAATACATCCCCCACATCCATACATACATACGAATACTATGACGACACATGGACAATAGACGACCTATTCTACTATACACAAGCTAGCGCATGTTATTTATACAACGTACCTACGTATGCCTCTGTCAATCGGATAAAGTAATATTGAATAATAATAATAATAATAATAATAATAATAGTAATTATAATAATAATAATAATAACGATTAGATAAAGAGAAAAGAAGTGGAAGAAGAAGAAGAAGAAGAAAATGAAAGAGAAATAAAAAAAAACAGCAACAAATGAAATTTAAATTACTGGAATAATAATAATAATAAAAATAATAATGATAATGATAATGATAATGATAATACGATGTATCGACAGTATACCCATAAATGAGATACGACTGATGAGATGTGTAGTACGAAAATCTTAAAAGTTTAGAAAATAAATCGCTCAGATGCCATGATATTCATTCATATATAATCCCTACAACACATACTAGGTATATACTATATATATATGCGCATATAAACAAAGATAATTCTGCTGCAGCATATTTTTTGCACATTTATTCTCATAAAATGGAGTATTTATTATTTAGATATGTACGGTAATTATTATTATTATTATTATTCTTATTATATATTATTATTATTATTATTATTATTATTACTATTACTACTACTATAATTGTTATTGTTATTATTATAATTGAGGAAAAACCTCATGTGCGCTATCAATAAATACAAAAAACAAAAAAACCAATTACACGCACACGCTAACTCGTCTCCATAATCATAATCGATCGCAATCAAATAAATTTTTTGATAAAAAGATTTAAAGAAAAAAAGAAAAGAAAAAAGGAAAAAAAAAAAAAAAAACACCAAAACGACTGCTTATTTGTCCGCCGCGTCATGTCACTTTGCTAATTAACCAATCACACACATAAGCTCGCTGACGCAATTAATAATAATATTAATATATAATAAATAATAATAATAATGATAAAAAATAAAATAATAATAATAATAATAATTCTAAGTTAACAATAACAATAATACTAATAATATAGCATTAGATTAAAGTAACTCCCGTATATAGGAAAGAATATATAAGGCGAGCTGAACGAACGCGGATCCAGGATACATACATAAATATATGTTGAATCCTGGTAGCTCGTTTCCGTCTCATATGTTTTCTGCTCATTTTTCATAGAACCCTTTTTTTTTTTTTTTTGTGTTTTGGATTTTGTTTGTTTCTTTTTTTATATTCTATTCCTTCTCTCTACCCTTTATTTTTCATTTTCTTTTTATATTCTTAAACCGAGGACTCTGTCCGCCAGGCGCACACACATACCACACGCTACCTCCCCAACCCTATTCCCACTTCTATTCTATACGTAGAGAGAAAGAGAGAGAAAGAAAGAAAGAAAAAGTGCGAGAGGTAAGAAAAAAGAAAAAGAAAAAGAAAAAAAAAAGAGAAAGATAATGACGTACTCCAGAGATTTTCTTAACTCTTATTTGCGGGTGCTCGGGAGTTTAAAGACCTTTAGTTGGCGATTTAAATTATTATTATTATTATTATTATTATTAGTATTAATATGATGATGATTATTATTATCATTATTATTGTTCAGAAGATTGCATCGTGGGTGATAAGTCTTATCAACGCGGACGTGTGGTTTCGAATGAGTGTGCGTGCGTGCTACTAGTAAAATAACATTTGTGTTACAGGATGTATAAGATTGTAATAAAAAAACGTGATGGGGTAGGTGAGTTTTTCGAAGCTGAGGGGGGGGGGGGGGGGGGGGGGGGGGGCTGGGGGTTTAAACGGATAGGATAGGATGGAATAAAAATCCACCTAGTATGTGCTACGGACGAGGGGGAGAAAAAAACGAGAGCAAAAAAAAAAAGAAAAAATAAGGAGAAAGAAATTATTAAAGGAAAAGTGTATATGCTTGTACGTCTTTGATACAGTCTGTTTGTTCGTTTGATGATTATCATTATTATTATTATTATTATCGTATAATTGTAATTGTTTCCGAGTTTATTAGTTCTGTCGTCTATTGTAGTATAGATGTGGATGTTGAATACCTTGGTATATATTAATTATATTAATTATATTAGTTATATAAATTAAAGATATTCGATATGCGAGTGAGAAGAAAAAAAATTAGAAAATATAATTTAAAAAATCTCGCGTTTTTTTAGATTTATAATTTACATTGAAAATCAATCCTACTTTAAAAATCGTCTGACTAATTATACACCATACCCATATATTTATATAGAAACATAATGCATGGAGAAAAAAAAGAAAAAAAAAATTAATAATAATAATTACACCATGCATTATGTATTTATGCGATTTATGATACACACTCAGGTCGTCTGACGTTACGATGATATTTGAGAAGGAAATTAGAAATTATTTTTTAGCGAACGTCCGAAGTGCGGGGGGAGGGAGGGGGGGATTTGCAAAGTAGCACGTGGGTGTCAAAAGATATTCAACAATAAATAATAACAACAAGAACAATTTGTGTTATGTTGTGTAGTAACGGTTAGTAAGCGATATATAAGGAAAAGAAGAAAGAAAAATTAAAAAACTTACGTACATCTAACAGCGAAAAGAAGTAAGCAGTAACAGAAAGCTGGAGAAGGAGCAGAAGCAGGAGTAGCAGGAGCAGCAGCAGCAGCAACAGTAGTAGCAGCAGTAGCACCTCAACCTATTATGTAACGATTTTTATTGATAATTGCTAATTAATAATTAATAACTGATAACTGATAATGAAATGAAAGGAGAATAATAAAAAAAAAAAAAGATGATTCAAGTAATTATTGTAACTCGTTTTCTCAGGCAAACCGTTATTTGTCCCTTCCGGATACGCAATATGTGTCTTAAAAATTTGAAAACGAACGAAAAAGAAACACACAAATAATAATAATAATAATAATAATGATTCTAGCTGGATACTATGCATACCTATGTATACATATTATTATTATTATATATATATATAATTATATAGATTAGACGTAGCTTTGTAAAACATACCTATTTACTACACCTGCTATATTTATCCTCCATAATAATATACGGTGTTCTTATATACAACAATCTTTTTTTCTTTTCTTTCTCTCTTTCTAATTTTTTTGGATTCTTTTTATCTTTTAATTTTTCAATTTTTCAATTTTTCAATTTTTTTTCGAATTTCGTTTTTCTTACTTTTTATTTTATCCTTCGCATATATCTAATTAAATACCCTATCATATAATATGAAGATTGTGTCAAGAGAACGATAATTAATAATAAATTTGTATAAAGTGGTGTAAACACGTGTTATTCATCCATTATTAGATTAGATATTTGATTTATAATAATTTTCATTGAATTTTACTTTATTTTCTTTTAATGCAATATCTATATCATAAGTCGTCACGATCGTGTGGCCAAAGGCAAGGCAAGGCAAGGCAAGTCAAGCAGAGAGAGAGAAGAACTCGATAAGGTAAGTAGGTAAGTATAACGTATAAAAGTTAAAATTAAAACTTACGTTATGATAAATTCTGTTTTTTCTGGTTTTTTTCTTTCCATCTAATATAGATATATATTTTGTATTTCCGTTTCTCTATTTCTATATAAATTTTTGCACATGAAATTTCTCTCGTTTTATATGCAGTAATTAAATGCGGTTAAACGAATAAAAGTTCACGTTACACACGTACGTACGTATAATGTACGTATATGTATTTTATGCGTATATAATACATGTAAAATTATATCTGATTCAACGATCGCTGGTCCGAGATCATCGACCGATTTTAAAACGACGAGAAAACCGGTTAAGACTACTTTTCTTTTTATTTTTTATTTTTTTTATTTTTTTCTACCCCCCGTATAACAAATTATAGATCTAAGTATAATAATAATAATAATAATAATAATTTCTATACGATTCAGTACCAGTAGTAGAAGTTTCGTCGATATACATATATATAGTATGGATATACATGTATAAGGTAGACGCGAGATTTATTAAACGTAGTGATATGATAAAATCTGAAGAGAAAAAAAATCTAAATAAATAAATAAATTTAAAAGTTGATAACAAAAAAAAAAAAAAAAGGTAGGTACGTATAATATACTTAATATTTTAATAACTATATCAATGATTGAATAAAATCGTAAATTATTTATTTATTTATTTATTTATTAATTCATTTATTCATAGTCATTTTTTTTTTTTTTTTTATGTTTTTATTTTTCATTCATATTTTTTTTTTTTCTTCTTCTTTTGTCATCGTTCTTATAAAATATCTATGCAGCATTGTTTATTTATTTAATTTTTTTTGTTTTCTTGTTTTAAATCGGCTCCTACGTATACAAAATTGCGTAATGTGCGTATTACGAAATATATCTATATAATACCCATATAATATAATATATCTAGGCATATGTATACAATAATTAATAGTGAATCTAATATAGGTATATCGTGTGATTGTGTGTCAGCAACGTGTTTATATATCAATCGTATATAGTCTTAATACGTATACAACTATCTAAATTCTCCTTTTTTTTTTTATATATATATATAATAGAAATTGTTATTTTTATTATCAGATATTATTATTATTATTATTATTATTATTATATTATTTCATTGTCCCTAAACATCAATAATATACATGCAAAAATCTACATCCTACTTTCATATTTTAACAGTTGATTTTGTTAACAATTAAATTATTATTATTATTATTATTATTATGGTTATGGTTATTATTATGTGATGAGAAAACTTAATGATTGAAAATCTACAAACTTTGTAATAATTATTTAACATACGTGTGTGCATACACATATGTATTATGTATACTACGTAACGTGATAAGTTATTATTAATCTATACTTAATGAATGAAAGAAATTATAAAATACGTGATACATCGTATAGAGTATATCGTATAGTAATAAATATTAGAATATTATATGTATATATATATGTACGTATATATACGGTATTATTTATAATAAAATTTATCTCCTTTGACAAATCCATTTGGGCAATAGTAAAAACGATTATTATGTATATATATTGCGTATGTGTGTGAGTTTATATATATATATTATATATATATATATATACCTATGTATACGTTTACACGATGATACATACGTGGGATTATTTTTTTTTTTTTTTTAATAAAATGAGAAAATTTTCATCTCGAGTTCGAAAATTATTTCGCTGTACCTAATTTTCAAGTTAGATTTTTTTTTCTTTTCTTTTCTTTTCTTTTTCTCTTTTACACAGATATGGAAACGGCAATTGTCATATCAGCACAACAAGTACTGATTTATTTATTATTACCTATCTTGTTTATTCTTTTTCTGCTTCTTATTTTTCATCTTCTTCTTCTTTTATTAAAATTTTTTTTTTTTCTTTCAAATATAATGATATTAATAATATAGATATAGCTATATATATATATATATATATATATATATATATCAGCGATCGCAGTTTTGTACTAAATTTCATTATTTCTCATTACTATTTCACGTACGACGATTGTAAACATTAATTAACCGCATTTGAATTTTCTCCGATATAATTAAACCTTGTTTGTAAAGTATACGTAGACAGAGATAGATAATTATCGATAGAAACGAACAAAAAAATATATATATATATATATATATATATATATATATATATATATAAAATATAAAACCATTTCCAATTGTTTAATATGATGCATATATATTTCCCCACGTTTGCGATTATCATTTTCAATATTGCTTTTAAATACGTTTATTATTATTATTATTAAATTTATTAAATTTATTTTTACTATTATTACTATTACTATTATTATTATTATAGACGAGCGTAATTTCAATTGGTTTTTTTTTTTAACCATTTTCATTAACCGTATGCATGCGTGTAAACATATATAGATATATTATATACGCGTGTCTGTCTGTGTGTATATACCATGATTATATGATGATTGCAGTGATGTTGATATATTGAATAATTAAAACTAATTTTATATATAAGCGAAGTATATGAAAAAACAAATAAAAAAGAAAAATTAAATTTAAAAAATTTCAGTTTTATCATTGATGACTATACTATGAACTATTATACTATACGTATATAGGTAAGATATTGGCTGTAAAATTGGTTGAAAATTTGTTATAACAAATAAATTAAAAATTCGAAGTATATATAATAATTAGATCGTAGCGTGAGACAATAATGATGAAATTTTGCTTTTCTTTTTTCAATCCACGATGATGATGATGATGATAATGATAATTATAATTATAATTACAGACGTAATTGTTAAAGAACGTTTTCAACAATCATTTGATGCGTATTTTTATAGAAAGTTTCGCGTTATAGACCGATGGGGTTGGACCACAGCTGATGTTATACGATCTCGAATTAGTGATATCAAATAGAAAGATCTATACCTAATTGTTTCAAGAAATTTATGAAATCTAATTGTCTAGTGAAACCGTGAAGATAAATCATGAAATTAACGAGATAACGACGATCTAATTATTGACGGAATATTTATAGAAAGAAAAAAAAATTAAGGTATAATTTTTTTTTTTTTTTTCTTTAACACCTTGAGGCTGATTATTGTATCGGTGTAAAACATCAATAATTATAATTAATGTATTTAATAATTTCATTATGTATAAATTTAGAGTACGAGTAATTTTGCTATTATCTGATACGTGGAGGATATGGGTAATAATTACTTTTATTTATAAGGCATGTAGTGATGGGATTCAATTTGATTATAATTTAATAATGATAGAAAAGAAATGATAAATTGGGTTATAAAGAAACGGGGACTTTGGTATTCAGCGCGATAATAAATATTATATACACATTAGAGAAAGTATATTTTCTTTAATTACTAAATTAATTTTCTACTAATAAAACGAAGTAGCTCTGTATAAGCTCGTTACACCGATTTTAAAGTTGATGTGAAATTCGAAAGTTGTTTTCAAACCGTATTTCAAACGTATGTGTATATATGTATAGTATACCATTTCTTAAATTGACGAGATGACGATAGTTATTAAATATACTACAACGATATTTATACATATTTTATATATACGTGAATATGAATATTTACGTAAAAAAGAAAAAAAAAATGATCAATTATTAATTATTAAATTAAATTTCATATATAATCCCAACTTACCTCCAAAGAAAAAGTGAAAACGAAAGAAAAAGAAAAATATTTGCTTTCGTATAGCTCGAAAATGATTTTCTCAAACTCTGTCAAATCTTTGCAAAAAAAACAAAACAAAAAAATAAAAAAAAATTATTTAAATATACTTAGGATGCAATATGGCATAATTTTAACAAAATTATACACGTTCATGAATATTTACATATGATATAATAATAACACCGTTTACTATTATTATTATTATTATTAATAAATATTGTAGTAATTATACTATACTGATTTTTTTTTTCTTTTACTAATAAATGTTTGTTTTCTTTTTTTCTCATCTTCACCTCTTATATCGATTTCTATATAAGTGTAGATATAATGATGATGATGGTGACGACGATGATGATAATAATAATAATAATAATGATACCTGTATACGACAAGGTAGAATCAAAGGTGATAATATAGTATAAGGTATAAGAGATATAGATAGAAACTATATCAGTTCAATGCATATCAGATATCTTTGAAATTGCAATTTGATACGATACTTTACGAAATAGTAATAGTAGTAGTAGTAGTAGTAGTTAGTAGGGTACCTAAAAGATAAAATTGTGTGTATACCTATAAACGTATATAAATATATATGTATGTATATATATATATATATATATATACACATATACGTGGATAGAATATAGATTGTTATTGATTAGTATTTGATATTTGGTATTTTGTTCTTCTTTTCCTTTTTTTTTTTTATATTTTATATTTAATATTTCATTATCCAATTTTTATTTCAATTTATTATAATTATCAAATAACCTATATATGTATATATATATATATACATATATACATATATATTCATTTCTAGTCTTCAATACGTTTAAATAGACGATGATTTGTCAATGATTTAATATAATAGCAACATAATACAGCTTTTTTTATACGAATTAATAATTAATTTATTAATTTATTAATTAATTAATTAAATATAAACGTTATATAAACTGCGCCTTCGATTATATTTAAAACCTCGTAAATATATATTATTTCATAATAATAATAATAATTATCGTTATATATATATATATTATATATATTTATATATATATATATATTTATTCATTGTGTGTTTATATATTATTATATCATTCGTAATTAGTAATTAATATTACAACGTATGTTATTTATTTAATTTTAAGTTTAATTTAATTAATTAATTAATTAATGCCTTTCTATCAATTTGTATTTATTTATTTTTATATATATATATATATAATATATAATATATATAATATATTATTCATAGATAATATATTATAATAAATAAATAATAATAACGTTCTCTTATTTATTCTTTCCAATTCTCTATTATTCTTCGTCGTCATATATATATATTATTGCGTCAATATATTAGAAGAAAATTACTATAATTCAATATTTTTATTACATAATTAATATATTTCGAACACTTTTTTTTTTTCTCTCGTCTCAGGTGTAATCTGAGTAAATTCGATAATGCAGAGGATCCGTAATGAGAAATAAAGAGAAAAAAAAAAACAAAAAACTGAGCAATTTTCAAAATTCAAATTTTCTATTATATCCTTTCGTCATAGTTTGAATAAATGTAGAAACAAAACCAAAGAGTATAGGTAGTAATATATTATTATGCGATAAATTAATGTACAATATAAAACTGCATCGTAAAAATTGCTTCTTATACTTCTTTTCCTTTCCTTTCCTTTTATTTTTTTTTTTTTTTATATTGACAATTATTGAACAACGATTTGTCGCCAAATGATAGGCAGAGGCTGACATCTGGAAATAAACATATCCGCTCTCACATTTGTACCATAATGAAGTCTCAGGTCCTACACATACACGCACACACACACACACACACACTCATACTAACACAGATATATATATTTACGAAGAATGAAACTAGGAAATTTGAAAAGGGTAAAATAAGATTGCCAAAGTAGCTCTCTCACTCTCACTCTCTCTCTCAATCTCGATCTCGATTCTCTATAGACATCAATGCATATAATATATACATATATATATATAAATAATGTATATAATATGTAATATTATACGTGAAAACCTTTCAGCATTATTAAGTATATAATATAAGAGACGATAAATAATATATATAGTACGTCCCACGTAGTAAAAGCTTCAATTTCTTGCTCATAAGCCGCCTATGATATAATATTAGCTGTATAATTATTTGAAGAAAGAAAAAAACCTAATGAAAGAAAATAAATTGACAAAGAAAATCTTGCTCTCTCTCTCTCTCTCTCTCTGGTTTTGTTATAATCGCACTGTAAATTTGAAATTCTTGTTAATATTTAATAAATAATAAATAAATAAATCGATGTTCATCCTTTTCCTATATTATTCCTCTTAATTCTTGCATTATTATTTTGTTTTAATTTTTAATTTTTATATATGTTTTTTTTTTTTTTTTTTCATTATTATATTTTACTGCACGATACAGCAGCACGGATTCGAAAGGGTTGTCGTCGTCGTAGCATTTGTAACGTTTCCACGATGCTGATGATGATGATGATGGTGATGGTGATTGTTGGTTTGACGGCTAGTAGTCAACCGGGCGCACCTGGGCTATTGGTTTTCAAGAGAATAATGCCTCGAACGTTTCCAGAAACTCTTAAAGAATCCTTTCTTTTTTGGAGCGTCACTGCTCTCACCTCCTGAAACAATTTTTTTTTTTCGAAAAGAAAAAAAAAGAAGAAAAAAACGTCCCCATATGATTATAATATTTCGCCATCTCCGCCTTCTTAGGTGTAGAGGGTAAGCGTTGAAGAACTTCACTCGTCATAGCATCTATATCATGCTGTATTAGAAATTTATATACATATAGGAAATGAAGAAAATGAAGAAAATAATATAAGAATATATCCGAGGATCGAACCTAAAAAATAAGTAGATCATTTTCCGCGTGGATTAATTTCATTCATGATTTACTAGAATTGAAGAAATAAAGAAAAATAACAATTTTATAAATAGATAAATAGAACGAGGGTTATATATCCCACGATATATTGCGTAAGGGGTTATTCCATGGTTCGTAAAATAATAAATAATCCGTATTATATGAAATTTATTTTCTGATCATATGAGAACGAAATTAAATGAAATTTAGTATTATGTATAACGATAGAACGTAATATCAAACGAACATAGATATATATAGGAGGTTCTTCCCGTTTCGCTAAATGGCGTGCAAATTCTACCTACCTATACTAATATCTGTATATCTATATATTCATGTACATATTTACGTATGTATTGGATCAATACGTTTATAGGGGGTATATTATAGTCTCTGTAGTCCTAGGTGTATAACCGCGACTGTATAGTGTGGGTGTATACCTCTTCTCTACCTATTCGAAAGACTTTTTATTTTCGAGTGTACAGTACACATTACAAGTAGGGGATGATGGCTTTAATCCTTGCCCATCAGCATCCCTCGAAATTCATTCTTACGCGAATTACGATTCGATTAATAAAAATCCTCGTAGTTATTATTATTATTATTATTTTTATTATTAGAAATATGATTTTTTTTCAATTAGATTCCGATTAGAAATGAAATTTATTTTATTATATATATTATGTAGGTATATAGTCTATGTATTGATATATGATAGGAGAATATCCTGTACGTTGTGTGTTGTAATAATAATAAACGAAGAAAGATTATAACGTTGAATAATTGTAAATTTTATATATATATCTTTGTTAAAACCGCTGGTTATAATTAATTATGATAAGTTCTTCCTTTCATTTTAATCGGTATTGTTAATTGTGGCTAACCCCCGTATCCACATGTGGAAATTTCAAAACCGACTTTTAACGACACTATATATATATGAATATATATATTTCCTTCCTTTGGTTGTCCCATCTACATTTTTTTTTTTTTTTTTTTCGTTTTTTTTTCCTTTTATTTCCTTTCCTCAAACGACTGATAACAGTTTCCGTCAATTTTTATTGCGAAGAAGAAGAAAAAGAATAAAAAAATTAACAACCAGAAATACCGAAGAATCGAATGAATATAGATTATAAATAAATTTGTAAATCACACTGCAGTTTATGGCCCCCCCCCCCCATAATTTCACCTCAAAAAATAATGAATAAGGATTTTGAAATTAGGAAGAATAAAATAATTTAAAAAAAAAAAAAAGAAATTATTTACACCAAGCCTCAGGGTTTATATCCCTGTCATGTCGTAATGAACTTTTGGTAATTAAAGCTAATCCTAATAAACTAAGATACGGATAAAATAGTATCAGCTGCCTGCTGCTATATCGCATACAGGTACTACATTCATATGTATATGTATATTTAAAGTCCTACGTAATTGAGTGAAATTTTATAACCGTTAAATATATATATCGTATATATACATATAATAAAGGGTATATACATAGAACAATGATTTTCGTTCGTAATTATTGCGTCATTAATATAACAACATTATAGTCGATTGATAAATCATATTGAATTTTCTCTCCCGTGGATTGATAAAAAAAAACTTCGATTTTTCTTTCATATAGGAGGGAAATTATTTGAAAGAAAAAGAAAAAAAAAAAATCTTAAGACGATTGAATGGATCAATTATTATGTATTAGAATTAATATATAAGTATATATATATATATATATATGTGGATATTGAACGATACGTTACTAAAGCGTGAAAGAATACGCGTAGTTAGCGCGTTCCTAGTAAGAGGTCCGGTACAAAAATAACTAAGTAATATTAATAGTTTAGGAATTTGAGGAGGCAAACTCTGTGCAGTCTGTTAACTTAAATCTTTGAACTAACTCTGGACGGTTGGGGTAAGAAACGAATATATTATAGAAAGATAAACCTACTACTTGAATATTTTCAAGATTCACCGTAAAAAAAAAAAAAAAAAATACATATCTACTATAATATACGTAATTTATATATAAGTAAACGATTCATAATTAAGAATTTCGTTTACGATGTAATGAGGTGAATTTTTTTTTTTGTTTTTTTTTTTTATAGTCAATTTGAAATTTCTTCCAAATTTAGAAGAAAAACCAACAAGAAAAAAAAAAAATAGGAAAATCCAACCGCGAATAAATAATTGAATGAAATTATAACAGAGATGTTATACGTGTATAATATTATATATTTCTTGGCCCCGATTGAAACGAACGAAATTTTATTTTTTTATTTTTTCCTCAAATATATTTAGACACTCGACTAATTTTAGAGGCAAGAATTTTCTACGATATCGGTATATTTAAAACAACCTCATCATTTTCACCGCGATATATATCCTAATGTTAGTTATATTAACTGGATAATAATGAACGACGATTTTCATCATTTAGTTACAGTTAGTTTTTTTTTCCTTTTATCTTCATTATTATTATTATTATTATTAATATTCTTATTATTTCAAGGATATTATAAAGAATAATTAGTAATTTTCCTCAAGAAAATAAGATCCGTAATGAATATTGCCATAGGATTTTTATCCACTATCTAATCTATTGTTATATGTATTTCGAAATCGTGTAACTAATGATTATTATATAGTCATAGTTATCGTATTTGAATTTTCATTTTCCTTTCGTAAATAATGAATATATTCAATAATATTTGAATAGTATATAATATGTTGTTTTAAAAAAAATGTTAAAATGAGTAATGTAATGTAATGTAATAAACAAATATTAATATTAATGACAATGATAGTAATAAACTCACCAGGATAATGTCCCGAGGGTGATATATCCTTTGGAACCTTGTTGTCCTTGCTGTTACCTCCTGAAACATTAAAACGAATTTCGTTTTCTTAGCATAAATAAATAAATGAATAAATAAATATAAGGCAAAGAAAAGAGAGAAAGAAAAAAAAATTTCTTCAACATATATTTTCAGGATTTTTAGGATCGTTGAACACCTTTTAGTATAAGTATATGAAAAAAAAAGACGCGAATTTCGATATCAAGAATAAAGATTTAGCCAGACCCCGCCCAGCCACGATAAGTATCTGTATTTTACAATATATCTAATCGTAAATTGTTATTTTCGTTATCTCGTATATATAAAGGACCTGCGTGGTCGTAAGATTTCGTTTTTTAGAAATTTCTTTACGAATTTTTAGACAAGAAATATAAAAGAAGGAAGAGAATGAATTTTTTTTTTTTTAATCCTAAACACTATCTGAATAATTGTATATTGGAGAAAAAAAAAAAATGAATCTATGCAATGTTTAATGTCTATGTTAACGTGTAATACACCGACTTGTTTTATCATATCGTACGGAAGCTGGTCACACGCCGCGTACTCAGCTGATAAGAACCTCGGTTTTTCTATACTAAATTACATTAACTGATAAGAAATGATATTGTACATATGTCAATACGTATGTATATAGTAGGTAGATACTACAGACGATCAGGCGTCACGGATTCAATATATATATATATACATAAGTTAATTAATTTTCACATGTTTATTTATTTATTTATTTATTTAGGATGTAGGTGAGTTGAGAGATGAGTAGATTTATAAACTATTAGAAAGTAGTGATGGGGGAAAAAAAAAAAATTCAAAAAGAAAGAATTTATAGTAAAAAAAAAAAAAATATGAACTCGAATTTGGCGAAATAAAAAAAAAAATGGGATTTCAAATACAAGACGAAGTATAAGTATGGAAAAGTATGTATAGAATTTGAGGTGAACTTTTAAATAGATATTTTATATAGTATATAGGATGTATATACATATATATATATATGTATATAAATAGTGATTCATTGCATTTTATCTATAATATATTTATGTACATTGTTTGAGGGGTTATCTGAAGGTTTTTCAAGGAATTTCCGGTAAAATTTCTGAATTATTTTCCGAGGAGTAGATAATTTTGTATTTTATATATATATATATATATGTATGTACGTATATGTATATGTATAGGCAGGAAATGAGTCGAAGATAAATTCATAGGAAGCAAAATAGACAAGAGTAAGAAAACGAAAAAGTAGAAGCGAAAAAAAAAGAAAAAACAAGAAGGAAAAATTATTGAATGTTCGTTTTTTTCTAAAACTTGACAAACTTTCCGTTTGAAATAAATCGAAAAAAGTAAAGTGAAGAAAAATTGTATAAAAACTTATGAATAAAAATGTGAATTCTCGGTGTTGATAAACTTATATCTTATAGGTATATAGTATAGCGATTTCTCTATAACGAGAATAATATTATAAACTTGGAAGTTTTAAAAGGCTGCAAAAACAACTCGTGAACTCACTAAGCTACGAATCGTTACCTAAAATAGTAACGGAACTATATACATATACATATTATATATATGTACGTATATAAAAAAAAAAAAGAAAAAAAAAAACGACTACATTGCTCAAAGACCGGTCTACCTATTTACCCAGATAACTATTTAAGGAAGTTAATGAAAACTCTAGTTACTATACCCATCGTATGTATATATATATATATATATATATATATGTGTGTGTGTGTGTATTATATATAGAGAAGAAAAAAATAAAAATAAAATATGCACTAAAAGCCATAGCTAATGCAGAAGGTAAAATATCTAACGAAATTAGGGTGGAAAAGATGAAATTCGTGTAAATGTTAGATAGGTAGGTAGGTAGGTAGGTAGGTAGGTAGGTAGGTAACCCAAGGGCTGCTGGGGCTCCTGCAGAGCAGCCCTCGACGCAAATCAATAAGATTTAACCCGGCGGCTGAACCACCAGAGGGTGTGGTTCGCCCTTAGACCAGACTAAATTCGAAATGAACGTGTAGGTGACTATGATATGTACAGTTAATAACCCGAGTACGAGTACGTAATCATTCGTCGATATATATATATATTTACGATTGAAATTTTTCATTTAATTTCAATTATAATTCACGATCAAACGATATTTCGATCTAATATATTATACGTATATACAATATTCTGTAACAATTTATTTATTTATTTATTTATATCGGTTGTTAAAACTGGACAATAAATTACATGCCCCGTTGTATATATATATGTATATGTTTCGTTACTGTTTCACGGTTTGAAAGGAGGACAAGGTCGGTGAAGAATTCTCTCAACTGATTCTATATAGCTATGCGCCGCAGAGTATTATATTATATTATCTTTCGAAAAAATGATAATATATATATATATATAAATATACATAGAACTATATACTGTACTTGTTGAAAATTTTATGACGAATCACGACTAATGATCACTTATATACACGTCATTCTATATGCTAAATATGAATAAATTAATGACTCTATTTAAATATTTCATAAACGATTAGGATGTCAAATATTTTACCTTTTTCTAGAAAAAAAAAAGAAGAAAAAGAAAAATAAGAGAATTTGCATTCACGATCTAACAGTTTCTATTCCTTAGAAGAAAACGAGGTGAAATATAAATGAATAACCAATCTAAGATATATTACACCTGAAAAATTGATCAACGGTGTTTGTATAATATCTACTATATTGAAATATGAATTAATGAGAAGGGTAGCGTAAAAGCGAGAGCATAATCTGTAATACGTTTTTATGTAAAAAAAATAAAACTTCTAGTATATGTATATATATATACAGTAATACATATGTATATATGTATATATGTATTACTGTATATCTGACTTCTCAGAATCGATAGGAACACGCGAGAGACACCTAGCCTGACATTGAACGCCGGCAAACCAGGCGTCGCGTCGCGGACGCGTAGGGACGCCCGAACGCCGTCACCTGTTGTCACACGAAACGGAAGTCTGATCGTACCTTTTATGAATGTGTGTTAAAAAAAAGAAAAAAGAAAAAAAAAAAAGAATAAGAAAATGAAATGACGACAGAAATGATAATTCTACAGTTTGAATTTGTTTGATGCTTAGAAAAAATACGATGAATCATATTATATGTATTATAAAATCTATATGATAAACGTATATAAGTATATGTATAAAAGATCACGGTAGAAAAGTTTCGAGAACAAAATATATTATATACATAAAATATGAAAACCGACAACGAGTAGAGTTTATAAATAAAATACGTTGATAAGAGACCGAAGCCCATTGTGTAGAATCGAAGAATATTGTTCATTCGAATATTTAGTATGTTGTTTATGTATATGCGATATAGATACGGAGAAATGCTATTGTTCGCATTGAGTCAATGATTCATCGCGTCAAATCTATACAGTATACTGTATACTGTATACATATACATTAGCTATAGCTAATATATAATCTATTATTTTCTCGAAATAAACTGCTTCAGAATTTTATACGTACTACGAATAATAGAATATTTTTTAATCGTCATTTATATTTTATAATAAAAACCGAGTAGGAGATAGATCATCATTTATAGGACAGATATATAGCTCATTGTCCTACCACCTACCAATGTGTTTAAATCTCTCGTCATTTAGAAACGTTTATTTTCATTTTCTTTTTAGTCTTCTTCTTTCATTAATATACCGGTCTGTCAACTAACAAACGACATACCTACTACCTACCAATCTGCCGCTATTCGGCGAACTTGGTTGCGTACGATAAAGAAGAAGAACAAGAAGAAGAATAATAAGAAGATGAAGAAGCGGCAATCGTCCGCGACACAACGTATTATTCGCCGGTCACTAACACTTAGATATAATAATTTAAACTAATGAAATTTCTTTGAATGTTCTTCTCTTATCTTCTCATCGAGACTGTAATTCAATATTGAAATACATACATTGCAGCAGCACATCAATGGTAACGGCCTTTGAGAGTCCTTGTACAGTGTCAACGTTTCAAGGTCGCTCACGGTCAGTTTATTTAGTTCGATATTATGTCACTAGTGTCGCTACCTACCGGCTTCAACAAAATAGCCGCGTAATTATTTTTAGGTTTATTTATGAATAACTTGTAATTATAACGAATAATTATCTCACTGTTCATTCATATGATTAATAGAATTGAATAAATGAGAAAAACATTAATTTATATGCAAAATACTTTCAAATATACGAAAATAAGTCCATTGATTGCACGTACGACTTTAACGAACTTTTCACGAGCTGTGACAACACAAGATAAAGTAGATTCCGGAATACCGTCGATAAAGTAGATAATATAGATTTGGGAACACTGAGAGTAGTCGGTACGACAGATTCTGACCGCGCGAAATTTAAATGATAAATTGGTAAAGAAGAATTATTTCGAATTCGAAATATATGTAATTAGTATTCGCGATTAGGATAATAAATTTATTACATTATTAATAAGTTGAAATAAATCGCATGCGGCAGGCAGAGAATAAAGAATATAAAGAATATAAAGAATTGAATCGATTCTCGAAATTGTTCGAATGATAGGAATTATTGAAAAATGAAATATACGACGCTTAATCTTATTGCTATTAGAGTAAAATATGATAAGAAATGTAGATGTAGATGAATAAGATTATATACTCGGTTAAAAAAACCGATAAGATATAACAGAATATCGTAAAAGAGAGAAAAAAAAAAAAAAAATATATGCTATTTATTTAATACTTGATAAGGAAAATTCTGTAATATCTTAACGATTTTTAAATCCGTAAATATTAATTAGTATATAAGTATAAGATATGCCACGAAAGGTCACTTAGGAGACAGTAAGATAGGTTTAACTTGTGATCAAGAATTATAGAGAGGTTTTTAGATCATAGATATACAGAATTGACTCTAATCTCAAGGAAATTAGATGAGGATTTCCATCAGGGCGAAAAATTCTTTCTATTAAAACCTCCGACTATTTGAACGAGCTATTTCTATGATAACCATACCATAATACTATACAAATTTCTAGAAAACATTATTTCCAAAATATTCCTAATCAATAAAAAATTGGTATTTGAAATCAGCTGACTTGTAAAGTACCTAATAAGCGATAAGGAATCTAGTCAAAGAATTTGGGTCACCCTCTGAGGCAGATTTGTCGATAAATATTCACATAGTATTCTTAGTATTATTACTATCAAGATTGTTGCAGACGGATAATTGGGTGGGACTCAATAATTATCTGATTAGAATTTTTTTTAACGGTTACAAATTTTGTAAGAAGCTATATTATTCAATATTAAGAAATGTATATCCTATAGAGATCTATCTATCTTATTGTGTAAAAATAATTACGATTTCACCCTGAACGGATATCCTCATTACCACGATACACTAGGCAGAGATGCTCAAACAACTGTTTTTGAGAATAACTTCACAGCTTTTGAATATACTGAGTAAATGTCTGAACTCTTTCCCTTTCTCTTTATCATTGTTTATTTATCTTTCCTACGGCTTATATACTTCGAAAATGGAAAGCTTGATTGAAATTTGCTATGCAATTCAATAATCCGGTAAAAATAAACGAAATTTCGAAAGGAATCAACGAAACTGGAATAAGACTGCAGCACGATTATTAAAATCGTATGAAAATCTAAAGCATTCTGTAAAAAGCTTAAAATTTCTAAGATTTTGTCAAAAATTTCTCAACTGTTTTCTCTTTTCAATAGAATTAAGGAAAAAAAAAAATGCGGTGAAGATGTATTACCGCAATAACAGTACATAGTTTGAGTATCTCGCATGGTGTTTATCATTGCTTGATAAATAAATTTCCTTTTCAATTTACTTTTCTTTTTCTTTTTCCTTGTGTTCATCATTTCATTTTCTTTTATTTTCTCATTATATTCATTTTTCTCAGAACTTGCATTTACTTGCGCACAAATATCGGCGCTTACCTTTCTTGATGAGCAAGCTAGTGACCCTCCGTAAAGCTTCGCGTGTCGTTGATGCAGAGCTGTGCTTACTTTGGCCGAAGTATTTATTAGGCGTGATATTTGTCGGTAGAGTGAGAGGTTTTCTCTGCTGTTCTCCACTGCCAGGTAGTCGGGCGTCATAGGCATTATTGAGGCGTTCTAGATGCTCAATCGAAGCTGGTCTGGGCTGGTTTCCTTTCCTAGTTGGATACCAGCCTCTGTTTGGTCCACCAGCTAGTCTTAGTAGCTCAGTACCTATTATTGCTTGCTCTAGTCCAAGGTTGTTTCTTCTATACCTAAATCGAGGTGTAAAAAAAGGGAGAAAGAAAAAGATTGAGATTAGATAAGCCAGAAAATGAGAATTCTATTGAAAACGAACTTCAAACTCCTTTTTCATGTTCATATTCTTTCTATTTCATATTATCTTTATTTTTTTTCTTACCCTGTTGTGGCTGTTGTAGGAGCATACCACCCCGGTTGACGACGTGTTTGTCCAGGGTTACCAGCATGTTGTGGAGTCCGAGGTATGTCACTGCCTCTTGCAAATACAGGAGTTTCTGGCAAAGAGCAGGATGTTTGCATTCCAGAAACAGTAGTTCCTGCACTTGATGGACAAGCCGGTTCTGCAGACGGCGAATGCCACTTTGCGAACGGTCTTCGTCTCGAAGGACCTGGCAAATCTGTTGGCAATGTTCTTCTCTCTACTGGGACCTGGAAATAATTTAAAAATCATTAATATTAATGAGAAATAAAGAATGAGGATTAAATAGACTAGGTAGCTTCGACCATATATCATAGTTTTTAATTATTCCTGATAACAAAGGGTGCAGGGATGGATTTCTCTCAGTATATAATTTATGATAGAAAATTGTGTATCTTTTAATTTGATTAATGATATGATATGATATGAGATGAAAAGAAATATAGAAAATAAATAAATGATAGAAAAATGAAGAATTTCTTAAATCCCTTGAGTATCTTATAGATACAATAGGCGTTTTATAACGTCGGAATTACGATCTGTTATAATATCAGAGAGAGCCTAGCCTTTTATTCAGTAAATTCCATTATTAGATTAAAAAAGAAAAGAAAAAAAAAAAATTCTACCGCGATCATCGAGCTCTTCGCGATATTGAACGGATATTGCGAATGGAAATAGGTGCAGCCAGCTAGCAGCTAACAGCTAGATGGATATATACGGATCTGGTAGAAGTACGTATAAGTACGCGAGTGAAGAGTTATTTCTATTTCTTTTTTTTTAATATCTTCCTCTGATTTTTATTTCATTATTTTATCATTACGAGTTTTATTCAATAAAATTCGGAATCTAAAAATCGAATGAATTTTTTTTAGAAATTTCACAATAATCTACGTATAATTTGAATCGGTTTTTAAATAATGTATTAATTATAAAACAGTATATACCTAGTTATGCATGAGATAATCGTGAAATATATTATGAAATAGAAGTGAATTCGTTACTATGTATATCGAAATGTCGAAATCAGAGGAATAATAGAATCGTTTTGTTTTTTTATTCCGATTAAAATTTAAAAGTTAATTTCAAATCATGCTGAGTTACTATTATGAAAGAAAAAAAAAAGCCATTAAATTCTGTAGTTGATTAACTACGAAGACTGGCAGCAGGCTTTATTTAAACTCTGACTCAAACTTTTTTCAACTACTTTACTTTACTGTACTTCAATTTTTACACCGTCTAAAGTCGTTCAGATAATCCAACAATAATTGCTACGAATAAAAAGTAGAAGAAAGTAAAAAAAAAAAAAACAGTTTCCATATACACGAGAATAATAATAATAACAATAATAATAATAATAGTACTAAGTAGTCGTAATAAAAGTTTCGAGACGAAGGTTTGTACTACGCTTGATCAACGGCAATCTAAAAAGAAAACGAAATAAAGATAAAAAAAAAAGTAGTTCGATTTTATTGTAGAAGAATTTAATCGTCGAATAAAGAAATCGCGATTTATACACTTTGTGTATTTAAACAGTTTACCCAATAAATTCGATATGCAATCGTTTGTAATTTTTTTCTATGTCTTACTATAGATTAAAAGAAAGAAAGAAAGAAAGAAAAAAAAGAAAGAAAAGAAATCAAGAAAGGAAAACTAAATAACAGAAATGATGAAATAAATAAATGAATAAATGAATAGATAAATAATTCGCGGGTGTATCGCATATGGTGCCCCTGGCTCTTACAATCCAACTTTTACACACGTGTATATATGTAGATACAGAGGGTGGTGTAAGGTATAGGTATGTATGTACATATTGTGCTAATATATAATGTAGAAGGTGGCGTGTAGACATAGTCGATGTTTTATTCATCAGAATAGCCCCTCGCTTTAGACTAGCTTGAGTAAGGGGGGTAGTACTACAGGGTACCCCGTGTATGTATTTTCCCTTTACAAAAAACAATGACACGAGCTGATGCACCTACCCACCCACATTGCAAAAGTATTTCTCTACCCTGATCTCTATCCCCTATCCAAGTTTTAAATTTTCTATACGTAAAATGTCATAAGAAGATATGCACACACACACACACCGGACTATAAAATGGGGGAGTGATACGGTTTACGGACGATTTTTCTTTTTTTTTCTCTCTTCTGCATCCCCTCTTTACTATATACCCTCATGCGTGCTTTTCTTTGAACGTCCCTTTCTTCCCTTTTATTTTTTTCTTTTTCTTTTGACTCTGATTCGGACTGCACTGTGACTTGCTTTCTTATTTCATTTTCTTTCTTTTTTTCTCATTTTTTTTTCGTCTCTTGTTCAAGAGTAGATCGAGGGAATTGGACAGGGCTATATATTTTGTTGTAATATCTAGAGATACGAGCTGTACACATATATACATAGCATACCACCGCCTATACATGGCGAAGAAAAACAAAAAAAGAAAGAAAAAAAAAAAATTGTAAGGGAAGAAAAATAAATTGCTAAGGAATGATTTCTTGCTGCAGGCTCTACATATACAGAGATGTTCTGTGGAAAGTGGTCAGTCTAATGGCGGCACAATTATTTCTTTTCGCGAATGACAACGCTGCCGCTCGATCACAGACAATCGATCTACTGATATTTTATATGTCTGTGACTGATAATAGACGACGTAGCGGTATAGCTGTCACGTCGTAGGTTAAAATGAACTGTCATATTACAATATTGTGTAATTAAATTGTAATATCGTTCATAATACGACGGTATACGATACTATTTCATAAATAAGTAGTACTGACTTGTTAAATTAATTACAGATATCAATTTCTATTTATTTATAACATTAGGTTATAAATAACTGTCTTGGTGAAATTTACGCATCTCGGAGTGATAAAGTTAATTAGGCAATAGCATACGAAATTGATTCTTTATGAATTCATTGCAGGTGTGGATTTCTGTTTATTTGCTACATTATTTACAACCGTGCATTTCGTCGGTGACTGACTGATTCGCTGCATCCCTTGGACAAGAAGGGTTACGAACATAGCGATGTGAAAATCATTCATCGAGCAATATAATATACAATATTGTGTAATTGAATTGTGATATCGTTCCCAATACAACAGTTATCTATTTCATAAATAAGTAGTCATGAATTTTTGCTTTATTCTACACAGCAATGAAATACACAATTAAATAGATTTACAATAAGAACAATAATTTCAATTAATTTATTACTCGATGAAACTTGAACACGCATTGATGGACTAACACATCACTTACGCAGGACTATTTTCGTACTTATTAGGCTGAGAAGACATGTAGAATATTGCTCGTTGAATGATATTCACATCGCTTTGTTCGTAACCCTACTTGTCGAAGAGATGCAACGGGTCAGTCAGTCATCGAAGAAATTCACGGATGTAAATAGTGTAGCAAATAAACAGAAATTCACACCTGAAATGAATTCATAAAGAATCAATTTCGTATGCTATTGCCTAATCAACTTTATCACTCCGAGATGCGTAAATTTCACCAAGACAGTTATTTATAACCTAATGTTATAAATAAACAGAAATTGACATCTGTAATTAATTTAACAAGTCAGTACTACTTATTTATGAAATAGTATCGTATACCGCCGTATTATGAACGATATTACAATTTAAGGTGCTTCCCTACCCAGTTCCACCAGAGCTCAAAATTTGGAAAAAAAGATGTTATCAAACGGAATATCTCTGCCTGGGTACCGAAATCAATGAAACAAACTTCGTCGCGCAATTCTATGTACGATTTCGAACACGTACGGCCAAAAATATGGTTTTTTCACGCGAAAATAGAGAAGTTATCCATGTAAAACGTTTTCAAAGCCGTTTTACATGGATATCTTCTCTAATTTCGCGTAAAAGAAACATTTTTTTGGCCGTACGTGTTCGAAATCGTACATAGAATTGCGCGACGAAGTTTGTTTCGTTGATTCCGGTGCCCAGGCAGAGATATTCCGTTTAATAACACCTTTTTTCCCAATGTTTTCAGGTCTGGTGGAATTGCGTAGGGAAGCACCTTAATTACACAATATTGTAATATGACAGTTCATTTTAACCTACGACGTGACAGCTACCGCTACGTCGTCTATTATCAGTCACAGACATATAAAATATCAGTAGATCGATTGTCTGTGATCGAGCGGCAGCGTTGTCATTCGTGAAAAGAAATAATTGTGCCGCCATTAGACTGACCACTTTCCACAGAACATCTCTGTATATACACAGACATGAGACAGATTTATTATTCAACGAAATATACAGAGATGTTCTGTGGAAAGTGGTCAGTCTAATGGCGGCACAATTATTTCTTTTCACGAATGACAACGCTGCCGCTCGATCACAGACAATCGATCTACTGATATTTTATATGTCTGTGACTGATAATAGACGACGTAGCGGTAGCTGTCACGTCGTAGGTTAAAATGAACTGTCATATTACAATATTGTGTAATTAAGGTGCTTCCCTACGCAATTCCACCAGACCTGAAAACATTGGGAAAAAAGGTGTTATTAAACGGAATATCTCTGCCTGGGCACCGGAATCAACGAAACAAACTTCGTCGCGCAATTCTATGTACGATTTCGAACACGTACGGCCAAAAAAATGTTTCTTTTACGCGAAATTAGAGAAGATATCCATGTAAAACGGCTTTGAAAACGTTTTACATGGATAACTTCTCTATTTTCGCGTGAAAAAACCATATTTTTGGCCGTACGTGTTCGAAATCGTACATAGAATTGCGCGACGAAGTTTGTTTCATTGATTTCGGTACCCAGGCAGAGATATTCCGTTTGATAACATCTTTTTTTCCAAATTTTGAGCTCTGGTGGAACTGGGTAGGGAAGCACCTTAAATTGTAATATCGTTCATAATACGGCGGTATACGATACTATTTCATAAATAAGTAGTACTGACTTGTTAAATTAATTACAGATGTCAATTTCTGTTTATTTATAACATTAGGTTATAAATAACTGTCTTGGTGAAATTTACGCATCTCGGAGTGATAAAGTTGATTAGGCAATAGCATACGAAATTGATTCTTTATGAATTCATTTCAGGTGTGAATTTCTGTTTATTTGCTACACTATTTACATCCGTGAATTTCTTCGATGACTGACTGACCCGTTGCATCTCTTCGACAAGTAGGGTTACGAACAAAGCGATGTGAATATCATTCAACGAGCAATATTCTACATGTCTTCTCAGCCTAATAAGTACGAAAATAGTCCTGCGTAAGTGATGTGTTAGTCCATCAATGCGTGTTCAAGTTTCATCGAGTAATAAATTAATTGAAATTATTGTTCTTATTGTAAATCTATTTAATTGTGTATTTCATTGCTGTGTAGAATAAAGCAAAAATTCATGACTACTTATTTATGAAATAGATAACTGTTGTATTGGGAACGATATCACAATTCAATTACACAATATTGTATATTATATTGCTCGATGAATGATTTTCACATCGCTATGTTCGTAACCCTTCTTGTCCAAGGGATGCAGCGAATCAGTCAGTCACCGACGAAATGCACGGTTGTAAATAATGTAGCAAATAAACAGAAATCCACACCTGCAATGAATTCATAAAGAATCAATTTCGTATGCTATTGCCTAATTAACTTTATCACTCCGAGATGCGTAAATTTCACCAAGACAGTTATTTATAACCTAATGTTATAAATAAATAGAAATTGATATCTGTAATTAATTTAACAAGTCAGTACTACTTATTTATGAAATAGTATCGTATACCGTCGTATTATGAACGATATTACAATTTAATTACACAATATTGTAATATGACAGTTCATTTTAACCTACGACGTGACAGCTATACCGCTACGTCGTCTATTATCAGTCACAGACATATAAAATATCAGTAGATCGATTGTCTGTGATCGAGCGGCAGCGTTGTCATTCGCGAAAAGAAATAATTGTGCCGCCATTAGACTGACCACTTTCCACAGAACATCTCTGTATAGTATATTTCCTTCTCTTCTTTTATCCTATTCTCACCATACCGTAGAGAGAACTAAAATTCGAATTTCGAATGCTTGAATAATTTTAGTCAATTTTTTTCTCACATTCATAAAGTATCTATAAAATTATATTAGAAGTAGATTTCTCTCACCTCTCTTCTAGAGCTGCTTCCAGCCGTCGTACGTCTTCCTCTCGAGAATCCTGCGTCCATAGATCGTGTGTTTAACGACGAAACGTGTGAATCTTTAGCGTCAATAGCCGCACGATGAGGAGGTACTCTAGGTCTATAATCAACGGTTTTATTACCGTGATTTTTGACCTTGTTATTACTGGTGTTACAACTAGTGCCACCGTTTCCCAATGTTTTATTAGACTTGGTAGCCACTGATATGGCCCCAATTCCTACGTCGGAACTCTCTTCGTCAGCTTCTTCAACTGGTGAGGGAGGAAGAGGCGGAAATTCTAGAACTTCGACGCTTACCTATAGAAGACATATTGCGTTTTGTTATCATTTATTGTCTCTGAATCCAAAAATGAATGAATAAACTAAAATGAAAATAAATAAAATGAATATTTGAATACTTCCTTACTTGAAAATCGGGGTTCTTCGAATCCTCGAGAATAGCGTCGATGACGTTTTCGATCTGTTTCTGATCGTTTCCATTCTGTCTGATCCTCCTCGACCCTGTATACACCTCACTACCACCGTTTGGTTTCCGTCTGTCGAATTCTGCCTCCGATGAGCTAGTCTTAGAATTTTCCGAATCCGAGCTATTCTGTTTTCTAGGTTTATTGTCAAACGGATTATCGACTATTTTTTTCTCCTCGTTATTCTCGTAGCTATTTCTTTTCGAGCTATTTTTATTATCGCTATTATTCCTTCGTCTTTTTTCATAAGATTCACTGTTCTTAACACTTTCTATTTCCTTAATAGCATCGCTAACTTTTTCCAACTGTCTCCTATTCTCGTTTAGAGCTTTCTTTACTATTTGATCTTCTATCAATAGATTAACAGGTATTTTAGCGTCCATACTCTTAGACATTGTTATAGAGACCGGTCCATTACATTCTACCTGATTATTACTAGTCTGTAAATTATCAGAACTGATTATAACCGGTCTTAATATTTGATCAGAAAAAACAACACCTCCATTAACATCTACGGTTTGGTTTAGATCAGATTTATTATCTTTATCCGATATATCGGACGTCGTCTCTTCTTCCTCGACCGTTATTTCCAAATGCGCTCTATTACCCGCCTCGTTATTTATCACCGGTAATGATACTACCCTAACTAATTCGGGTGGTAATGGCGGTGTAAAATCCGGCGGTGGTTCGTCCAGACCTTCAAGTCGTCCTTCTATAATGAAACAAATAATAATAAAGTTAATAATAATTTGATTAAGGGATGATTTTAATTTCTGGTATAATGTAAGAATATGTATAATACCCACGATTTTTTATATGACTCAGAAATAAATTCATAATTATTATTTTTATAACATCTTGTAACGTGAAATGAAATTATATTAAATTAAACTGCCTTTTTTATTATCAGATGTATTAAAACCTCAGTATTTCAAATCCATAATACTGTTTTATGAAAAAGGAAACACTGCTTTATGACTTTGAGGATTACAGTTTCCTCATTTCTTCAATAATATAAACTACCTTTGAGAAGGCTCTTGATGTTGTCAAAGGTACTAGAGTATCTTTTAGCCTCTGGAAGTCGTGCTTCTTCACAGCCATCAAAAGATAGACTCTTAGTTTTTGTTGGTGTTTTGGGTAGAAGTTTTCTCTCCTTTTTACGACCACGTCTGATAACATAAGTGCCATTTTTCGTTAGATCTTGAGGGCGTATTTGGTCAAGATCGTTCGTCGATGAGTCAGAGTATGGCGATACTAAATCATCTTCTGTTGCAGATAGCGGAGGGTCTGGCCAGTCGTCAAAATCACGCATTTTCGAGGCGGATCCGACACCTGAAAAGAATACAAAAATATTATTTCTACTGTATTCGATTCATTCATAAATAATAAATAAATGGAAAAATAAATAAATAAACGTACTGGAGACATCGCTGCTTTTTCTCCGTCTTCTTCCAACAACTTTAGTGCTACCGGGTGCATAGAGTGGATCATCTTCAAGAGATACTTCCCAAGCGATAGAGTGTCTTTTACCAATCGCAGGAGGTGGTGGTAAAAGTTCTTCGAGTGAATCGTCTGAGAAATGTTCCTCCTCAGATTGTGTTCTAAAGTCAGTTGAATTTCTGGTAGAAAAGTCTGAATTCCTGGTAGAAAACATATCCGAGTATCTCTCCTGGTCGGAACATCGATCTGAAGTTATACCGGAGAATCTTTCCTCGTCATTTGTAGAGTCAGCCCGAGGTAAAGAGAATGAAAAGTCTAAATTGCGTATTGAGAATGGATCTGAAGTTGGTACCGAAGCGCATTGATCGTTTGAACTAACACTTGCAACAGCGATAGAAAAATCTGAGTGAAAACGTTCGTTGGATGTTGAATTTGCCCGTGAAAAATCCGACGAATCGCAGTTTGCTCTGACCGAGAATCTCTCTACACTTACAGAGCTAGATCTAGGTATTGAAGACCTTTCTGATTCTGAGTTTCTTGAGAATCTTCCCTCGCTTGAATCCGAGTTATTTCTACGTCTGGTTTGATCGCTATCAGATCTGTTTCGATTCATAAGTAGCCTGTCTTCGACGCTACTCGATTTGACAATCTCGTTTTGTCTTTGCTTACGAAGAAGAGATGCTCGGTCTTTTTCTATCGAAGGATGACGGTGTCTGTGATGATGGTGGTTGTTATGCGACTGTTGATTGTGCTGGCCCATTGTAAGAATCTCTTCCGACGATCGACGGCGTACTTCACGATGCTTTTCTATAGCACCTGGATTTGTACGTGGCGGTATCCAGTTGAATGAGACTTTGCCGTCGTAAGGTAAACTCCCAAATTTACTTGGCGGACTAGGCGGCTCTGACAAACGAAACGGCTCCGTGATGCCATTTTCCCAGCCATAAGGTCGCTGATGTCGAGTTTTAGGCTGAATATAAATATTACAAGTTAAATTTCTACGGTATGTTAATTAATAAAGAAAAGGATTTACCATTTTTATGGTAAAAAGATAAGAATAAAACAACCGTTTCATGTATTTAATCAAGAATCATAATTCGAAGTTAAATCCGGGCTCTCAAAGAGCAAAAATCTCAAGCTTGTAGTGTTTGTTTTAAAGGGATGGGATGATTCGTGCGTATTATTATAGAGTACAAGCTTGAGGAGCTGCTTGGTAAATGTTTGAAGATTTTGAGACCAGGTGATGTTTGTTTAAACAAATTGCTATACAATGATTGCTTTGAAGATAGAATAGAGGTAAGTCGTGCGTGAGTCTTTGCGAGTGAATTTAAGTTCAAATTTTGATGTTTAGGAAAATAATAGATGCCAATGCTAACAGTAGAGATGAATAAATATATACCAGAGTAGTTTGCGTTGTAGCGACATGTCCGTGGCGTTTATGATCCTCCATTGCAGCTATCCACTGCTGCTTTCCACTCCTTAGAGAAGCAGACTGTGAGCTTCTCTTAGTTGAGTTGCCTGGGGAAACCCTGAGGAAATAAGAAACGAGAAAAGAAAATAAAATAAACGGGTAAGACTATAATCTGAAAGATCTTTAAAGTTATTAAAAAAATAAATAAAAATATTGATTATAATAATTTAATTCTCTCCATTATCACTACTATCACAAAACCTTTCAATTCTTCTGAAATCTGGATAAATATTACTTAACGAAATTCAACGATGAGGAGAAAGAGTATCTCGAGACTAGAGTCTCCAGTCTAGACTCTCCAGTCTAAAGCTGGTTTGTTTTAATAGAAATATGAGAATGAAGGGCTGAGCTAATATTCCCCAGCTGGAGCTACATTTGTAGTTCTACGAACGTTATTAATAATGAAACTTTTATTTTTTTTATTTTTTTTTTGGGCTAGTAGTAAAACCGCAGACGGAACATTTCAGCCGAAATATAATCGATACTTACAATATTACTTGCTTAGAATTAATAAAGAAATTTGAAACGAAATATATGAAAAAAATAAAATATATGAGGTAAAAGGTAGGTCAGACTCTGACCTGAAACTTTCGTAGTATAAATATTTCGAATAAATGTAAATCTGCGAATATAAAAAAAACCTTTCGGAAGTTCGATTCATAATGTAATTCGTATTCAAACTCACATTGGTAGTAGCGTCGATATCAGGCGTTCAGCTTCTTCCGGTGGCGGAGGAAATTCGGAAACGAAAGAGTCCCCATTATCCTGTGGTTCCGGGCAGTCAGGAACTGGACGTAGTGCTACCAGTGCCATTTTCGCCTTTCTTCCATTCATACTCATGTACCCGTCGTCCTCGGACTGATGCCCTGTTTTCGTGTAACCAGTATATTACTGAGAGAAAATCCCGTGGGTAATTACATGGGAAGAGGCTTGCATTGTTCACATAGGTACTATAAATATACCCATGTGTAGTCCCGTAAAAGGTTGAAAGAGAACCTAATTGCTTTCACCGTACTCAAGAGAGAACCGAGGAAAAAAATTTTCTACATCAACACGTACATACAGTGTTAAACGACCGATGGGATTAGCGGTTAAACAATAATCGGCAAAGAAATTTCATCGGATAAAAAATAGAGCTACTTTATAAGGGAGTCATTGCGAAATTATTTTCAAAGTGAAAACGATATTATATAAACCCAGTAAATATTGTTCCTGAAATCAAGACGAATCCAATGATACCCAACAAAGTACCATTAGAATAATTCTATTGGAATATATTGCATCTTGAAATACGATATCTGTGGCTAAAGCTCACCGCGCTAACGCAACCGAATAAAGCTCACCGCGCTGCGGGCTGTTCTACATCAGGAAACAATATCTGATTGTCGAATTATCGGAAGTATGCGTTGTTTGGTATCGTTGGATTCGTCTAATTTTCAGCTACAATCTCTGACTCGAAGATAAAAGAAAATTAGGCTTCGTTTGAAAGAAAAAAAAACAGGGGGGCTTAGCTTTATATTATTATTTCAGCTGATAGATTTAGGAAATTGTTAAGGGTGTAAAAATTCTCGAGAACGATATCTTCGGTGTATTGAAGGAATGAAATAAATATAAAAAAAAGAAAAAAGAATTGCAATGAATTTTGTCGATTTCGAACCTAGAGATGGGCTTTCGTCGTCTGGTGTAAGGCCGATACTTGGCTCTGTACTACTGCCACAATTTCCGCTCCCGGCGCCTCCGTCGCCCTCAGCCTCGTTCTCGTCGTACTCAGAGAGTACCTTGTCCAGGAGCTCAATCGACCGTTGAACATCGTCACCTCTGGAACAAACCCATTGTTCAATTCTATAGAGATTGCGGTACGATATTTTATATTTTTAAACTAAAGATATATAGGTACCCCATCCCCCATCAAAGAATATAATCATCATTATTAGATGGGTCGAGGATATAATTACGAAAATAGAACGAACGAATGAACGAAAAAAAAAAAAAAAGAATTAAAAATGAACTCGTTTCTTTTAGATTGAAATCTAGAAGAAAAAAAGAAAAATTCAATCTATAGTTGTGCGTATAGAGAAGAAAAAAAATCAATAAATATTAATTTCCGAACAAGGTACATATCGTATAGATACATACATGTGTATATATATATATACATAAAACTAAAAGAAAAGTTAAAAATATAAAAAAAAAGGATGTAGATATTTTCACCACAAATCCATGATATTCTATGAACGTCACGTAAAATTCAATGTTTAACTTAAACTTACTAGGTATGTATATCAAATATCAGAAATAAAATATCGAATATCAAGTGTCTATATATATAATATGTATACCAAGTTACACATGAAAGTACGATTCAAAGATAAGTTAAATCCTGTATTGATTCGGTATCGATTTTCGAGAAAAAAAAAAAAAAATTTCACATCAAAATACAGAAAAAGATATGATCAGAAAGAAAAAAAAATAATAATAATATATAAAATAGAGTAAAATTAAAAAAAGGTGATATTAATGATTTCTATGCATCGTAGATTCATCGCTGTATAATGACGTGGGTAGATATGTAGTTAGATGGTGGTACAGGTACGTACTACCTGTGTTACGTACGTACATAGGTATATGAGGTCACCAATATATAATGCATACTATACATACATATATATATATATATATATATATATATATATTGTATATGTATACAGATAGACGTACACTTCGTGTATTACTAGGTTAATTTTAGATTTAATATATAAATTCCGATACACCGTTAATCAGACCCTATTCGTTCGTTAGTTCGCTCCCTTGTGCTATAGGTAGGTATATAGATATACTAGAATTAGATATTACTAGAGAGCTTTTACCACGTTATAGTTTATAATCTATCAATTATTGTATCGGAAGAATAGATCAGCTTCGTGTATATATTTGAGCTTGCATGCACAGGTGCAGATCTCACATATTGCACCTAGTATGTATATAAAAGTAATTGGGTCAAATCCTCCACATATAGTACAGTATTAAAACAATGCGATGTATGTGCTATATTATCATGGTATATATATGTATATAATAATTATCAATAAATTCCCTGATTCCTCTACCGATAGATAGATTATTATTTTCATTTTATCATTTTTTTGTTGTTTATTATTCGCGTTTTTTTCTAAATATCTACACATATATTTATCGCGTGTTATTATAGAGGTAGTCGACATCGGGGTCAGATAGTTATACGGTATAACGAATGGGATGTTATATATATATGCAGGGATAGGAGATGTGTAAAAAAAATAAATAAAATAATAGACTGAAACTGGAAAGAAAGAAAAAAAACACGTATTTAGGTCGAAATTCGTGGATTTTAGTAACTCCCCGCGCACTTGAGACGAGAGATGGGTGCCTAGTCTGGTTAACGCCCAGGCTAATTGGACCAGGGACAAATTGGCACGTCGCTCCGATGTGGACGTAGCCTTAATTTCGTGGACGATGAGAATTTCGGTTAACTCGATTCAGGCGATAAAAATTCACACGTGTGTAGGGGAGTACATACATACATACATACATGTACGTATTTTAACACGCCTAACATGTTTTTGGCAAATAAATAAATAAATAAATAAACGTATGAGTGAATAAATAAAATGGATATTAAACGAAATGATTCCATTAGTTTGCAAATTGGATTTTAAAAAACACAGAAGAGGAAAAAAAAATCCTAATTTTGCGAAACAGTTTTGTGTTAATTATAGGGTATAATAATTTTTATTATTATTATTATTATTATTATTATGTAGATGTATGACATGGCAGATTGTCCGCAAGCTCGTTATTTCTTGTGTGTATATATATATATATATATACTATAATATGTATATTCAACTTTTGGTTATAACCCAGCGAATAATTTTCTTCAACAAAAGTTTCAAAGTCCAAACTTTGTACAGG
Organism: Tenthredo notha; assembly: GCA_914767705.2. Taxonomy (NCBI): domain Eukaryota; kingdom Metazoa; phylum Arthropoda; class Insecta; order Hymenoptera; family Tenthredinidae; genus Tenthredo; species Tenthredo notha. The sequence continues at coordinate 4,835,179 of OU611921.1, read as the reverse complement.
CCGTCATACCGATTTATCATAACGAAAACTTTCGGCTACAACTTTTTATATATTATATATATATATATCTACTATAGGTATGTGTATGTGTATGTATAAGAAGAATAAAAGTTTCCTGCACCGTTAGCATGGGGACAACCATTTATGTATAATATGTATATATATAGTAGAATGCAGGGAAAAGATAACATTCTTAAAAAAAAAGAAAAAAATCCCAAAAAAATTGAAAAATCAAAAGATTTAGATAATAATTTGCAGATTTCAAATGGGGTATTTATATTTCTATATTCACAGTTAGTTTATTTAAATAATCAATGATTATTTCTGTCTGTATAACAAGAGTATTAATATATAGGTATAATTACCAGATATTTTCTGTACAAATGAACTCATCATCCCTTTACTCTATACTAATTATTCTCAACTGACGACAATAGCCAAACCTTGTCTATTATGGGCATTATCATTAGCATTCCATTATCGTGCACACCTTTTACATATGAGAAGAGGATAATAGAGTGTAGAGAAGAGAAGAGAATAGAATAGAATAGAATAGAAGAGTAGTAGAGTGTCTGAATTCACCTGCGGTCTCACTTACTTACTTACTCATTTGCTTGTTTCAACCTCGGTGATCTCATTCGCAAATATATCACTCCCTTTTATTCCCTATCCGTAAAATATATCCAAATTATACGCAAATTAAAGAAAAACTTATTCAGTTTATATACAATAAATAAAATATGAATTCTGACCAATCGAATATATCGGTAAAAGTTTCTAAATAGAAAACCAAATAGCGTATATTTTCTCTCTCTATCATCTATTTTCTCATCATCTCACAGGATGTTCCGTCGAATATCTTCTTTCATCGGTATTACCAGTTTTCCGCGAAAAGCTACCCTTATAATCAGCATTGTTTACCTTAGGGGAAAATTCATTCGTTCATTCGTTCATTCATTGTGAGGTAGAGATAGAGATAGGGAGGAGAAATGCTTTTCCGTAATCACATCTCGTCAATCAGTAGGTTTGCTGCTGCTGCTGCTGCTGTTGAGTAAAGGTAGGTTTGCTATACCGTATATAGGATGTGAAATTGAACCGATGTGCCAATCCTAGTTATGTATCTAGGAGCTAGTTAGCAGCCCCGGTATAATATATATATATATATACCCTTTACTCTCTCGGTCGACTTGAATTTCGTAATTTTCGCAACTAGTGTGTGCACTTTGTCTGTACCAATAGATATTATACATATACGTATATGTATAAAATCTTTATATGTATAAATCTCTACCATCAATATTTGCTAACTTCATTCTCTCTCTCTCTCTCTCTCTCTCCATTCTCCGACGAATGGGTTAAACGAACCTCAACGAATTATGTATAAAATTACATTATACAGTGTGTATCTATATAGACAAGACTAATTAAGGAATAGAATAGAATTTCGTTCCTTGTTTTTGGAGAGGTTTTAAAAGAAGTGGGATAATAAAAAATGAAAGTTAAAGAAAAACCACAGGAAAAGAAATAGAAGAAAAGAATTTTCCTTCTATGTAATAAATTATTGATATGTTTGGCAACGAGCGATAAAATTTCTTTACGAATTTTTCTTGCAGTTAAAGAAAGTTTGGGATAAGAATAAAAAAAAGAAAGAAAAAATTGATCAAAACAATGAAAGATTTTTTGGCTTCGGTAAGAAAAGGGAAACGAGAAACGAGCTGGTCCATAGCCAAGCCAATTCCATTCTTGAAATAGATAAGAAACATTTACAAAGCTCGTATAGCTATGTACTTTGTTATATCTAACTATTTTATATATGTATTTTCTGTATAGGTATAAATAAGAGAAAAGTAAAAATTTTTAAGGATGAGAATCGAGCGAACTTTAGATACCTATAGATAGGTGTATACTCTGAACATTGAAGAATTATTTTAAACCTCCACCGAGTAAAATCTTTGGAACCAAAGTTTTGCGATAAGGAAAACCCACCACCCACCACCCTATTCATATTTGCAATTCATAGTTAGTTTTTGGCACTTTTACTACCACTAACCCCTATTCTATAATACCGAGAGGAGAGGTTTCTTCGTCGTAAAATATAAGAGGGTATAAATTTTATTAATTATCATTATAATAAAGATATACATTATATATTTATATATATATATATATATATATATATATATAAGTATGCGTGTCTCTTCTTCCATATATATATATATACAGAGATGTTCTGTGGAAAGTGGTCAGTCTAATGGCGGCACAATTATTTTTTTTCGCGAATGACAACGCTGCCGCTCGATCACAGACAATCGATCTACTGATATTTTATATGTCTGTGACTGATAATAGACGACGTAGCGGTAGCTGTCACATCGTAGGTTAAAATGAACTGTCATATTACAATATTGTGTAATTAAATTGTAATATCGTTCATAATACGACGGTATACGATACTATTTCATAAATAAGTAGTACTGAATTGTTAAATTAATTACAGATGTCAATAATTTCTGTTTATTTATAACATAAGGTTATGAATAACTGTCTTGGTGAAATTTACGCATCTCGGAGTGATAAAGTTAATTAGGCAATAGCATACGAAATTGATTCTTTATGAATTCATTTCAGGTGTGAATTTCTGTTTATTTGCTACACTATTTACATCCGTGAATTTCTTCGATGACTGACTGACCCGTTGCATCTCTTCGACAAGTAGGGTTACGAACAAAGCGATGTGAATATCATTCAACGAGCAATATTCGCCTTGATCCAGTGAAAGTGTTCCATCCTACGAGGCATCTTTGCTGAATAAAACAACACTCTAAATGTCTTCTCAGCCTAATAAGTACGAAAATAGTCCTGCGTAAGTGATGTGTTAGTCCATCAATGCGTGTTCAAGTTTCATCGAGTAATAAATTGATTGAAATTATTGTTCTTATTGTAAATCTATTTAATTGTGTATTTGATTGCTGTGTAGAATAAAGCAAAAATTCATGACTACTTATTTATGAAATAGATAACCGTTGTATTAGGAACGATATCACAATTCAATTACACAATATTGTATATTATATTGCTCGATGAATGATTTTCACATCGCTATGTTCGTAACCCTCCTTGTCCAAGGGATGCAGCGGATCAGTCAGTCACCGACGGAATGCACGGTTGTAAATAATGTAGCAAATAAACAGAAATCCACACCTGCAATGAATTCATAAAGAATCAATTTCGTATGCTATTGCCTAATTAACTTTATCACTCCAAGATGCGTAAATTTCACCAAGATAGTTATTTATAACCTAATGTTATGAATGAATAGAAATTGATATCTGTAATTAATTTAACAATTCAGTACTACTTATTTATGAAATAGTATCGTATACCGTCGTATTATGAACGATATTACAATTTAATTACACAATATTGTAATATGACAGTTCATTTTAACCTACGACGTGACAGCTACCGCTACGTCTATTATCAGTCACAGACATATAAAATATCAGTAGATCGATTGTCTGTGATCGAGCGGCAGCGTTGTCATTCGCGAAAAAAAATAATTGTGCCGCCATTAGACTGACCACTTTCCACAGAACATCTCTGTATATACACGTATATACACATAGAACTATGTATATTATACCAAGAAAGTTATTAAGAAAGTTTTAGGCGAGTTGTGTTATGGATCCCATGGTTATAAAAAACTGAAACTGCAGACTGCTGCTCGTCAGGCAATTTTAGAGACAATCGAAGAAAATGTGTATAAGAGATAAAATAAAATAAAATATAATTTCCCTCTCGTTTTGTCTTCTATTTTTTATTTTTTTTTTGTTTGCACCATATACAGGTACTATGATTTTTAAATATTATACTTTACTGCGAATGACTAATGATGAAAATAAAATTAAATAAAAAAAAATAAAAAAGATGATAAACACTTGCAGAAAATTTTACTCCAATTTACTTAAAAGACCTCATTTATTTTTTTTTAATCTATTTTTATTTTTTCCAACATCTAAATTAAAATTTGATTCGAATAAATTGTACAGCTTAGGTTAGGTATATACGAAAACTGAATGAATTTATTTTTAAATCGATATTTACATCTCTCGTCTAATGAGTAAACAAATACCAAAGTTTAATTGGGATTCACGTATATATATATCTATCTATGTACGATAACGACGAATTCATCTATTCATTCATTCGTTGAGTGTATTAATGGGGTAAAAAAGAAAACCTAAAAACCCAAAAACTAAATTAAAAAAAAAAACGCAGACCTTTGTGTCTAATTTTTTTTTTTTTTTTGTTTTTCGTATAAAAATTTGATCAGGTTACGATGTATAGATTTGATCTGGTAGTAGGATATAGGTAATACATATATACATTCACATACAGATTTTCATTTAGTTTTTTTTTTTTTTTCTTCTTTTTACCAGTTTTCGTGTACCTAATTCAGTGAAAACTTTCGAGCAGACGGAAAGCGTATTTCAAAGAGTAAAAAATAAAAATAAAATAAAAAAAATAAAAACCGTTTTGAAGGGCTGGTGGATAAACCGCAACCGGAAATGCGATATATCTCATCGTCCACCTCGACGCGGTTTATATACTAAAAATATATATACACATATCGTATACCTTAGTACGTACCATTACGCTAAAGGTTTTCAATGCAAAAACCTCCTAATATTCACCCTGCAGCCCCATATACTCCCGTCATCGCTATCTCTGAATGCTTTCGGTTCGTTAACTACAAACTAGGTAGGTAGGTAGGTAGGTAGATAGATGGTTGGGGTAGAGAAAATAGATGGATATACGACCCACCACGACTATATTCGCAGCTCTTCATTCGCGTATATAGTGTGACGTGGATTTTTATTGATCCTCGGATCTGGACCGGATAGCCAGCATCCGAGGTCAACCCAGTCGACAATTAGCTACAACCTGGAAATTAAACAAGATGTTGGGCGCCTGGCGGATAACCGCCACTTTCAAAAATCTGAACAAAATCCAAACAAACTGTACTGAAGCGTCGGCTAGCAACAGTACCGCGGAGAGGGGTCGGGATTGAATGAAGGATTAGCTAGGCGTTGATTAACGACTCGTGGTTTAAAATTTAACAAAGAAAAATAGAATTTATTGAATAAAAATTGAACGAAGAATAGAATTAACAAATCGTGTACCCGGGGGTACTTCCCCGCGGGTATGAAACGGCTACAGGTCGTGTATAGGCGACCTGGCCACGCTTGACGAGTTTTACAATAATAAATAATCTAATAGCTTCCACGTAGGAGAGCAATAACACAACGAAATAATGCAAAAATAAATAACTCGACAAATACGTCCCTCGCGGAACAAAAATGACAGATAAAAGACTGAAATATGCCCGCAAGGCTTAACAAAACTAATTCACAAAATTATTGCTTAAACTTAACTTAAACTAACTCTGCCTTCGTAGGCGAAACAAAAAGGCTAAACAAAATTCAAAATATACTGTTCTGAATCTCTCCGTACGAGAGAGAGAGAGAGCGCGACCGTGACGTAAGCAGACTATCTCACTTGCACTCAGGTGCGAAACCTACGGCTCTACAGAAATACTATAACGCGACACAAAACTCGAAAATCTTACTCAAAAAAACTAAAGCTCAAACTCTATTATGACGTGAGACACTGGTGGCGGCCTACCGACTCGGAGGTCGTCTTAATTTGATTCTCAAAAATACCAAAGAGCCTCGTGGCTCGGAACAAGGCAAGATGGCTGATGGCCGTTTGCCGAATTCAAATTAGTATAGGTCAAATTGGCTAACGCTTACCGTTGTCCAGCCGCTCTTTTAGGGAGATTTCCTCGTGGGAAAAACCTCCTGACACACCAGCACACGCTACTCGAAATCAAAACTCGAATATTCCACGGGGGAAATACTAAACTGCCTCTTGGCTCGCAAAATATAATTACCAAGTCTAAGTTGTGCGAGCACTAGAGCTCGACGCTCTACCTGCGAAGCAGGCCTACGACAGAGTGATCTTTGACCGCTAGGCGCTGATAAATCGCACCCTGGTCAAGCGGTCGAGTATTGATTTTGCAAATCGATCCAAAGATCCCTGAATATGGCGACCTATTGTCGCTACGCGCGAAATTCGAAGTTCACCACAGTGTCATTAGCTCGTTGAATCGGAGGACCACGGGTTGCAGGTTCTTCTTGGTGGCGGGAATCTCTTCCACCACCGATATCCCACGCTGTAGAGTGCCTTCGGCACTCCCCCGTGTCCTCGGTCTCTTTGGTGGAGGTAGCCTGGCCAGTACTATCCTCCATAGCTCATGTGGTTTTCATCGAAAAGGATCCAAACACCCGGTATTCGGTGTTGTGCGTCCGTCGAGTGGCGTATCAGTCTTAGTTTTGGCCATCGTATGAGCCTCGTCTCCCACATAATAGAGAAAATGCGTAAAATAATACAAAAGAATTAGAAATAAATCCGACAGTCTTGAGTCGGTCACGGTCGCCTCTCGGAGAGTTTATAGCCTCGGGGCTAACCTAATGCATTCGTGCTTCTTTCATTCGTCGCACCCTACGTAACTATGGTCGTCTGAGGGTTCGGGAGTCGCTTGTAACACGCGTTGCAAAATGCAATGTTACAATAGATACACATATGTAAAGATGAACAGTTTCCAACAAATATTATACCCCCCAGAGAGAATTGAACTATACGGTTCAATTACACGTTCAATTTAACAAAAAAAAAAAATTTCAAGTCATTTGTAAAACCAAAAACTTTCAAAATCTTATCAATTGAGCCCCCGGATCATAAAAGGGATCGCGCGGACGAAATCACATAGAAGTATTGTCACTTTTGAACATATGCCGATCGGGAAAAAAGAAAAAAAAAAAGTCAATTAAAAAGTAGTGACTATTTTTTATTTCATGAACTTTTTTTTTTTTTTGTTTCCGATCGGCATATGTTCAGAAGTGACAATACTTCTATGTGTTTTCGGCCGTGCGATCCCTTTTATGATCCGGGGGCTCAATTATTTATGACATCGTCAATATTATCGATCGAAGTATAGATAAAAAAATGAATTTCCGTAAATAGGATCTCGATTATAAGACTGAAGTATTTCTTTTTTTTTATACACATCCTGTGAGATAGATCAAAATTTTCGAAATTTTGACTTGTTTCGTGTTGAAAAAAAAAAAATAGAATATGTAAAATGAAATAATTTATCAATTTTCATCTAAGTAAGGTGTTTTGTCCCCGACTTTGCCCTTCTGTCTCTTCTTCTATAATAATGTTATACCCCAGCCTACATACTAGGTAGATGGTATATGAAGTTATACTAAAAAATATATGTAGTTTAAACGTGCGTTGAAGCTTAAAAGCGCCGGTGAGAGGAAAATCTCGAGTAAATCGAATGAAACGAAGTGAGGTTCAAAGTGCGGCCTTGTATATGAGTATAGGTATAGGTAAAAGGTAAAAGGTAGAGGTAGGTAGGTAGGTAGGTAGGTGGATAGGAAGTGAAAAATTCAAGAGAAAGATAGAAAGAGATGAGAGAAGAGCGAAGAGCGAGGGGGTGGAGTGAAAAGCGAGGGGTTCTTCGAACGGATGGGTAAAGGTCAACCAACCCACCATTGCCGGGACGTTTTTTTTTTTTTTTTCTTTTTTTTCTTTTTTTCTTTTTTTATTTCCCGTTGCTTTGCGGTTGGTGACAGTTATTCAATCTTACCACGGTTAATGGATTTTCGGTGAAGACACTTTATTCGCGAGCGGTTTCCAGACAGCTATAGAGAGAGCGAGAGAGAGAGAGAGGAATTAGAGAGAAAAAGTCAAAGATAGAAAAATCAGATTATAGTCAGGACGAAGTATTTTTCATATTATTTTCTATCTCTAGATTTAGATTTTTCGGATTTTGAATTGAGATAATATCGATCGATAATAATGAACCAAGAATTTGAAATCGTACGATTTAAGTAGAAATAACGTGTTTTTTTTTTCTTTTATTTCATCAAGTTTCTATATGTACCTACGGAAAATGGTAGGAAAAAATAAAAATAAAATGAATCGAAATTGAAAATGAATAAATAAAAAGAACGAGACAAAGGTTGAAATTCGTGGCTTTATATAATCAGCCGTGAATATCCTGTCAGGGTCGCACAGGCTGGGTTGTGTCCAGGGATTTTGGATCACAGAAGGTGTACTGATACGGAGAACGCGAAGGACTAGCAACGGCCTTCCATGTCAACGAAGGAAGGAAGGAAGGAAGGAAGGAAGGAAGGAAGAAAATGAGAAGAGAAGAGAAGGGAATGGAAGAGAAGGGAGAGACAGGATAAAACCAGGAACTAGGTCACGCTCCAGCCGGGAGTCCATGGCCAACCCAACCCAAGGCAAGGCAAGGCAAGGCAAAGAACGGTAAATGGAAAGGCAAATCCATCCCCCATCGTTCTATCCGTTGGATAGAAGGCGCGCGGTTCTCTTGATTTTAGCATAAAAATTCGCAGGACCTCGAATCACTTCCGACAAAAACAATTATTATCAAATTAAGATGATGGTAGAGGTAAATAGAAGATTATCGCACGTTGCGTTCGTAAATTATGACCTACTTTTCTTTTTTAATTCGGGTTAAAGAACTCTAATTGCATAATATTTGCATATATATATATTTACGAATTTGATTTTTGTTAAAATCGAAAGTAAAATCAGGGAAAGAATAAGAAAAAAAAAAAATGCGATTAGTATACGAGTTTTGCGGTTTTTAAAAAAAAAACTTTGTTTAATGGAAATGCGGGCTTTGCAAGAAGAAAAGGAAAAATTTATGATAATAGAAAAATGAAAATTCAAAGGGAAAGAGAGAGAGAGAGAGAGAAAAAGAAAAAAAAAAAAAATGCGGTACTAAAATTCTTTTCGTTTACGTTTGAAGAAATGAAAAAAATTGGGTGGAAAAATGTAAAAAAAAAATATTGAAATAAAGAAATAAAAAGAGAAAGGGGTAGGAGAGAGAGAGAGAGAGCTGTATAAAAAAAAGAGGGTGGTGTATATAGAGGTATATAGAGAAAATGTTTGTACGTAGGTGTATGTATGTATTTTTTACTTTCTTATTTTATTTTACTTTTTGTTCTTTTCTTTTTTTTTTTTTGAGATTTCTTTTTTGTTGTTTTTTACGCCACAGTCTGGTTACTAAGGTGCGTGCACCCGAGTGAATTTGAAAACTCATTGCGGGGATTTCCCGTGTCCTCTCTTGCACCCCCATTCACCCACCCACCACCACCACCACCACTACGCCATTTACATTTTCCGAGAGGTCGGGCAGAGAGGCCTTGCTTGCTGATTACGAGCTGAGTAATGGATTCGTTGCTTGGGAGCAGATGCTGTTTACAAGCCGAAAGAATAGCGTGGGATCTGTTGATCGTGTTATATGTATATATGTGTATATGTATATATCTATATACTAAATACATACTCATACCTATATTTTATATACTATACAAGGGAGGAAGGGTGGCTAACCAACGTGGTAATTTAATTTAGGGCATATAAACTTGAGGAGGAAACGGAAAATGGTCTTGAAAAAAATAAAGGAATAAAAAAGTAAAAAGAGCGAAAATACTGGAATTACTGCTACACGATAAAGATATTAACTCTTTCTCTCCTTTAACCTTTTGCACCGTTTATACGCACCTAATTATCTTTTTTCCTTTTTACTTTCTACTTTTTCATACATTTTTACCTCTGATGCTGGCCCACGAAATAAATCTTTTGAAAAGAGACTTTTGAATTTTCATTATTATGATTATTTTTATTATTATTATGATCGTTTTCTTTTTACCAATTTCGGAAATACAATACGTGCGAATTATTCAGAGGCTGTGAGAAAAAATCAATGTAGGCCTTATAGGTTTTTTTTTTTTTTGCAGAAGGAAAAACAAAAAAAACAACTAATTCGAACGAAAACCTTTGAATTATAAAAGGGAACAAAAGCTTATATACCCCGAATGTTGTAAATCAGGAGCAAAAAATTCATGATTTTTTTTTCTTTTTCTTTTTTTTTTCATCCACATATATAGTATATATATTATATATAAATCCCTCGTGTGAATAATATCACAAAGTTTTTTTAAATAAAGCTGAAAATTTTTGGTTAGTTAGTCCCGAGTCAGCTAATTAGTAGTACCTAACTAACTATACGTAACGCCGTAAACCGTGAAAATAAAATGAAAATGAAAAAAAAAAAAAAAAAAAAAAAACGAACACAACTGAAAAAACCCGAAAACTCGAAAAAAAAATTAACTTCCATTAATGCTGCGGGTCCGAGAGGTATTTTTATTTTTTTTATTTATTTTTTAAATAATTCACTACTACCTACAGTGCGAGAAAATCTCGTCTTATCGTTAACGAAGGCTTCGGCTTTGGATTCGACTTCGTCGTCGGCGTTGTCGTAATTAATTTATTAAAACCTGGTTCTTGCTAGATGCACCGAACCGAGTAAATTAGTAAGGGCGAGAGATAATTACCGAGTCGTAAGGTCGCCCTGCGGCACCCCAAGTTGAAACTTCATTTTTCTTCAAATTTCACTGATAAAATAATTTATTTTCTGATAGGATTACGAAGAGAGGATATAAACCTATATTTAATATACCCAGGCAGGCTAGACACTCTCTCGTACCACATATCACATAATATGAATATAGATGGATGCATTTTACACGATTAAAAACTGTCGTTTATTTTCTTTATTTTTTTTTTTTTTTTCTTCTTTTTCTATTATCTCTTTATTTCGCCTCGTTTTCTCTACACTCGCATCGTATATTCAACGAATGAACGAAGAAGAAAAAAGAAAAAAAAAAACATGCGGTGATTACAAACCATCCAGTACTTAGAATATTGCTGTTATATACGAATGAGCGAATGCAACCAGGTAACCAGGCAGAGGTAGTCAGTCGTCATTCCTCCGCAGGGGATGAACTAATTGACTGTCGCGTTTACGCCCAACGATTTTCTAATTACGAGTGATTAAACTGATTCATAATTAACCAAGAGCTAATAATCCTGGTTTGTATATCCAAGCCCAGATTTTACATGAAAGTCTCTACCTAATTAACGTAGATTTTTCAATTTATTTAATAAAACATAATGATTTGATTTTATTTAGTCGTTTAGTCTTTTTATTTTATTTTATTTTATTTATTTATTTTTATACGAGAATTTGCACGGAGTAGAGACTATATTATATTCTTTACCCACATTATGGTACCTACATATATATATATATACACATATGTATAATATACGAGAGTGTCAATCTTTCACTAAACTCTGCGTGCTCCCACGTCATGTCCACGTCCATTTTCATGCCCATGTACATGTCCCACGTCACGGTCTACTGTTCACAATTATCATTATCATTTTTATTGTTATTATTATTATTATTGTTATTCGTCGTGCGTATAAACCTACGTATATATATATATATATACGTTTTACTTATATACCTATTATACTCACTTGTGAGAACAATAACAGCTATATATATAGGTAAGAGACCCTATGGTATATTATAGCCCTAAACACCAATTTCCTTGCACCTTTTACAACTCGCGTAGTATCCCATATACACGAAACCGTATAGTGTGTCCCTGTGTCACACAATTAATCACTCGCCCTATAAATCCTCCAACCCCTTTATAACCCCTCGAACTTCTGCTACTTTTGCTACTTCTGCCTGCCTGCCACGGTGTATATATATATATATATATATATACCGGGTGTTTAATTTCCTTATTAAGAACTGATAAGAATTTATGAAAAAAAAAAAAAAGGAACGAACGAAAGTTTATGCTGTAAAATTATGAATTAAAATTAACGTTATTTTTTTTTCTTTATCTTTCTTTTTGATAAGAAATAAGTATTGTATCTTTTTATTTTATATATATATATATATATATATATTATTTTCACTTATATGTACATAAATGTTGGAAAAAAAAAATGTGTTCCCTAACGTCTATAAAGGGTGAAAATTAATCCTGCATGGTTCTCAGATGGGGAAACCCGGGGACTTTGAATGTATAGAGTTCCCTAAGGAGTAATTAGCATTGTATGTAGGTACATACGACCTTTCTTGACTCAGCGTATATACAGTACAATGCTATATATGTATGTATATATATAGAAGAGAGTACGTGTAATGCGTATACCTCTTCATTGCGCGGGAGGCCTTGCAAGAAAAGTAATTGCACTATTGAGGTTTCTGGAACGGTATATAGGGGATGAAATTACTTAAAAGTTAAAAATATTAGACGAAAAATAATAATAATAATAAAAAAAATTTATTTCCGTTTTTCCTTTCTCTCTTTCGTTGCTGTTTAGCCGTTAGAATATTATCGAAAGAAGAATAGTAAGGGTGAAATTTTCATTATTTTATACCAGCTCCGTATGGTTAGAATTATTCTTTTATTTTAATACTAAAATCGTTACCTTTCGTTGCTACCTATATTCGTCGTATTATTATCCCATGTATATACATATAAATAAAGGTACACTGAAAAAAAAGTATTTTGATAATCAGAATACAAAGTATTATGAAATGAGTATTCTTATTATCAAAATACGTAATGTGATTATCAAAATACGTAATGTGATTATCAAAATACGTAATGTGATAATCAGTATACGTATTTTGATAATCAAAATACCAAGTTTTCTGAGTAACACAATACCAAGTATTTTGATTATCAGAAGAAATATACTGAGTAGAAAAATACTGTTTTCTCAGTGTAGTACCTATAGTATATATAGCTTGATCGAAGATGATCTACTTACTCCGAAGTGGGATTCCTCCAACGCTGAGTACCCGCGCGCGCCATGAAGCGTTAAAAATCCGATCTGGAAATATCGAAAAGGATTTGTTTTTTGTTTTTTTTTATTTTATAGATTATATAATAATAATAATAATATCGATATAATTTACCAAATAAATGAAGAAAAAGAAAGAAAGAAAGAAAAATAAAAAATCGTAAATATCAATCTATTTATCCGTATTTGAATAAAGATTTTATGATCGTAAGTCGAGACGATGTTTGCAGCATCGCAGATATATAGGTTCAATGTACCGTAGAATCTGTGGTACACGTGCAGTTATAGGTAATCATCGTAAAAATTCGATCGAGGAAACTGACTACAGCAATAGCAATAGGCAATAGCAATAACAGGCGGTAGTAGTAGCAGCTGTGTTTTATGGATTTTTGCAAGGTAGGTTAAAATCCCGACAGTTTTCAATATACATTACGTATTCGTGTGTGTGTGTGTGTGTGTGTGTGAGAATGTAAAAATGTGTAAAGATCCCCTTCGTATATATATATGTACATGGCAGAAAGATATATCTATAGCTATACCTCTTCTGCATTGCATTGCATTGCATCGCATCGCATCGCGTGGCATTGCATTGCATTGCATCGGCTGCAACAGTGTATAAGGGATGCAATGTCGATGTGCAAAAAAAAATGGATGGATATAGGGTTGGTGGTGGCGGTGGTGATGAAAATGGATTCAGGGGTTACAGCCGCTTTAGTATTGCGAGGTTTTCAACCCCTGACTCGAGTAGACTAGAGTAGAGTAGAGTAGAGTAAAGTAGAGTAGAGTCGAGACTAACGTAAAAAGGCTCCTTATGAATAGCCTGCAAATGTAATTCTATAGCTTCTATGATTATCGCGTTATTCTAAAGCGTGCTATGCGTGTATATACATATATATACATATATAGTAGGATATCGGTTTAATTCTCATTTTATAAACGACGATCACATAACATATATGCATACGTAGTAGTACATAATTGTATAATCTAATCTATGGAGAAATTGAATTTGAAATTATAGAAATAGAAATAGAAGTAAAAGTAACTGATGAAGGAGGTATGAGATGAGAACACCCTTATGCATCAGGTATAAGGCATCAAGATACTGGATATAGTAAGGTAGGGGTCCTCATAAAATATGCGGTAGGCAATCACGTCTAGTGAATGACGAGAGACAGGGAAAGAAGAGAAAAAGAAAGAGGAAAAAGGTAGTTTTAAGCAGAGACCGAGGGCAACGAAGAAGAATAATGCTGAATAGACATCACAGAGAATTACTGTGTGATATCCGGTATGTAGGTAGGTAGGTAGGTATGCTGAATTTGCAAAAATTAAAATTAAAAAAATTAAATAAAAAGAAAGAAAGAAAGAAAGGAGGAATAAAATTCATAACTTGGCCCCTTGCGTATGTAATTAGGGTTAAAGTGCGAAGAGATAACCGAATTTCTTATATATATATATCTGAGATTTGTCGACAAATAATATTGCAATAGTGATTTATGTTTGAGTAATGAAGCAGATGATAATAAATATTATATTTCACACATATACATAATATGTTTACGATCAGTATATATATATATATATACCTGATTAGGGTATACGTCGATAAATATAGGGGAAAGTGGGGTAAAATTGAAAAAATTTGTGTATACGGATTCCTGTCAGGAAATTAATTAATTAATTAATTAATTAATTAATTATTGCCTCCATAATTACTATATATCAGCGCGTACATAATAGAGCTAGGGGATGAAAATGACCCTTTTACCCATTACAACCTTTTGCCCAACGATGTGACTTGCTACTAACAAGGTTAACTTTGCTTTAACCTATACCTATGCCTATACCTATACCCATACCTATACCCATGAATGTGGTAGCAGGGTTAACGAAAGCCTTATGTATATACGCACGTATTCATACATATTTAGTTGTAGAAGTATAAGTAAGGCTCCAAACGAGGTGATATCCTATTAATATTATCAACTGACCTGTATACACGATCAGGATACGTGATTTATTTTCACATATTTTTTGTGAATCACGAATTTTATCAATTGCACAACGTAACTGTAATATTCAAAATATTCGATTCATATAATACGGTGAAGAAGAAGAAGAAGAAGAAGAAGAAGAAAAAATTAAGAGTAGTGTTGAAAATTTAGAAATTTGTAAAAAAGAAAAAAAGGTTAAATTTTTGTGAAAAAAATTTGAATAGTCTCCAGGTTCTTCAATAGTTTTTTTTTTTTTTTTCGTTTTTTCCCCAAATATTTATACTTACTGGATGCATAATAATATAGTTTTTATACGAAGTAGCCGAAAGCATCCAGCATCCAGCATCCAGCAGTAGCAGTAGCAGTTATAGCACGCGGCAAAAAACAAGGCAATATCTTAAATTACACTTCCGGGTCGTTGATTTCATCGAGTCGAATGAACAGACGGACGGATAGGATATATACGAAAATACGAGAGAGAAAGAAAAAAAAAAAAAAAAAAAAAGGAGTAAAACGGTGAGAAAAAGAGAGATAGATAAATAAATAATTGAAATCAAGGAAAACTGATTCGGAACTTATAATTTCAATTCTGATTTATCATCCAGCTCAAATTTTTGTATTTTTGTATTTTTGTATTTTTCTCTCTATACATCATTTTATTTCATAATTTGAGAAAATTTCTGAAATTTGTCGCACGTTGCTATTAATTATAATAGAAATATATGTATTATATATAGAAATCAACTAAAATGAAATAATAATGTATATATGAAAATATAAAAGGAGTATAAAAAATAATAATAAAAAAAGGGAACAAAAAAAAGTTATGAATGATCCTTAAAACGAGGGATGGGAGCCCCTGGTAGAACTAACCCTAAATCCAATTCCTCTATATTTTTCTTTCTCTCTTTTTTTCATTTTTTTTTCATTTTCATTTTTTTTTTCCTTCTCCATCTACATTTCCCTAGACTCAGCTATCGCGTGTCCTTACCCTAGGGAGCTGTAAGCCTCTTCCCTGCCAACGGCGATAGCATTTAGGCGGTGATCTGTCTGTGTGTTTATGGGATAAGTTCTATTTTCATCCATCTAACACCCTGGGTCTTTTCGCTTATGTATATATATATATATATATATAAATATACATATATATATATATATTTATACATAGGTATATGTGTATGTGTGGGTATAAGTCAACACTTTATTCAACTTGAGAGCGTTGCCTGCGATTGTATACCGTATTTGTTTGTATGTAGTGGTTCTAATAAAGGCAGCCGTTTGTAGGGGGTGAAAATACGATTTATCGACGTGTATATATATATGCATCTGTGTAAAAATGATACCAAAAACAAACTAAGAAGAAACAAACAAAAAAAAGAGAAAAAAAATTGATGATTTTCAGATTTAAATTCCATATGATGTGAATTAACTTATTTATAGGGGGGAAAATGGAGATAAAAAGAGGCTGTTTCTCTTTTATTGTTTATTAGGTATATAGTATTATATACCTCTATATATATATATACCTACCTAGCGATCTGAATTGTTCTTTTTCCTTCTTTTATTATTTCTTTTTCCCTGAAACCAACCAACCCACACACAGAACTGAACATGATACAAAACGAAAACGACGACGACGACGACGACGCCGACGACGCCGTATATATACGAGGAGGACGGACGACGTTGCAAATAAAGGACAATCGATTATATCGCGCGCACCTTAAAGGTGAGCGACTCTAACGGGACCTATCCTACTGAACGATGACGTCTTCGGAGGTATAATCATCGAATAATAATATATACATACATATACACGTTTAAATAAATATAAATATATGTATATATAATATAGCTGTACATAGGTATAAAAAAAAAAAAAAAAAAAATGTTTATTTAAATAAATTTGTTAAAATTTAAATGAAATAGTAAGAAAGAAGAAGAAAAAAAGGAAACAAAATTGAGAAACTGGTTTCGATTAACTTTAGTAGGATAGTTTTTTGTGCTGAATGCATTTTTTTTTAATTTTTTTACGACCAGAAAAAGAGAGAGAGGGGGAGAGAGAGAAATTAGAAAAAAAAACCTAAAACACACTGATATCAAAAACATGTTTTTTTTTGTCTTTTTCCCCCCAATATATTTACACAAAACTTTAACGAGATACGCAGGTTGAATTTATCGTATAATATAATAATCAAGGTATAGGGTTAAACTGCAGGGGGAAAATATGGATCTGGTCGTTTTTCCCCCCTTTTTTATGACTATAAGATTATAATATCTGGTCGGTATAAAATAATAATTTCAGATGTAAATCAGAAGGGAAGAAATAATAATAATAATAATAATAATAATAACAGTTTGAAGGAACGGGAAATCGAGAACCGTAGAGGTATACCCCTCTCTATACCCAAATCTCGTCCCTCACAAAACGAAGTATACGGTAATAGAGGGTCGTCGGGGTGGTGGTGGTGGTGGTGGTGGTGGTAGAGATGAAATGGAACTAATTTCAACGAATGCGCGGGATGCTGGTACACATAGATATGTATGTATGTATGTATGTATGTACAGCTGACACCAACCGGTACACGAAATTTTTGAAATATTTTTTTTTGATTTTTATCGTCAAAATTTTATTCTTACGTTAAAGAAAAATAAAATAATATGAAAGTAAAGTAAAGTAAATTAAATTTTTTTTTTGCCGAAAATTGTATTCTTTTCTTTCTGACACTTGGCTGATTTTTGAACGGTTACACCCCTTCTCACATATATATGTTATATTGGTATATGGATGGATATATATATCCGTGTTATACACGAGGTTCGTTATATATAATGATGATAAGTAACGAGGAGAAGACCCTTCGAGCTCGCTCGGTCGCGTGTAAATTGACCATCTCTAACCTACGTATTATATATATATATATAATACATATATGTAGGTATATACATGGATGGTCCTGCACCAGTCTCCAGGGAGGATAGGTCAAGCACGAAATTGTCTAACGGTAACGTTCGAGTTAATCACGTACCGTAAAACTTGGAGAAAGTATGATACGAGACCGGAAACAAGCGTTACGTTAGATGAGACAGAGGACGAGCGTGAGCGTAAAGAAAATTGCTGTTGAATCGCTTGCCTAGTGCATCGGAAACATCGCGATAACGATTATCCCTTTTTTTTTTTTATTCATTTTCCTTCACGTATTTTTACGGTTTCCGAATCAAATTTTCGATTATCTATATCTCCAATCTCTGGACAAAAAATCAGGTATAGAATTCTATTTTTACAGAGAAAAAAAAAAAACTGATTGCGAAAATAATTGATAAATTTTTTTTTATCTAACGACGATATAAAAAATATATATTTTAACGAGATATTTTCATATTTTCACACGACCCCGCCGCCACATTTTCTTCTCTTTACATATAGGTATATGTATATATGATCGTAGTATACTATGTACCTTTTTTTTTTTTTTTTTTTATTCTCCCGCAATCTTCGCGGTGGGTTTAAAAAATAAAAATACATCGCGATACTCTCTATACTCTTGATCGTGGCTGTGTATATATAGAACAGCCGACCAATTTTTATCCCTCTGATAATATAATAAAAAGAAAAAAAAGAAAAAAAAGAAAAAAAATTGAAATATTCTTTAATTTATTAAATAGAGAATATATAATGAGATGCTTTTGTGAATCAGCGTGTTTAGTCTGAAGAAAATAAAAGAGTTTAAATTTATTGCATTATAAATATATACGATGAGTAAGTACAGTGAGATCACTGTTGCATATTTTATATACACTGCAGACATACGTGTCGTTCTTTAAATTTTTTTTTATACAAAGCGAATTTCACATAGGTACTTCTGATTGCTTATCCGATTTTCCAAATTAAGTGAAAAAAAAAAACAAACAAAAGTTTAAACATATTTATGTATATATGAAGAGTTATGGGGGGTTGGTGTAATAATCGTAGTTTGATGGGGTGTTTTTGCTATACTATTCTACCTATATATATATATATACGTAGGTTATAAGCAAAGAGTAAAATAATAGTACGAAAAAGGAATAGAGAGCACCGCGTTCTCACCAAACCGCCAACATCCGCATTTCACCAAGAGCTAGAGTGTCTGTTACGGTTATACCTACGCGGAGAGGCGCCCCCCCCCGTCTGTCTGTTAAAGTTGGTGAAAAGCGGGGGCGTACGTACGTTTGTTTGTTAAGTGTGTAAATTATATATCTATATAAAGATATGTAGTATACGATAATAATATATCCTCTCAAAAATCTGGGTCTAATGAGAAAGAGAGAGAGAGAGTGAGTGAGTGAGGAGAAAAATAGGAACTTTCTCGTTGAAAATTGAGATGCAAATTTTTGAGTTTACTTGATTTAATCGCATATTATGTTTTAACGAAATGAAGAAAGAAAAATATACAAATAAAAATAAGAAAAGGATTTTAAGGAAAGAGAGAAAGAGAGAGAGAAAAACCCAAGTTCTGTGCGATATTTGAACGAAAATAATAGTTGAATTTTTGGAAATTGATAAAAATCGTCAATGTATATATATACATTATCAATTCATATACATATAGGTGTGTAAAATAAATATCGTTCGCGATAGAATAAGCTCGATGTTAATTGATATTGAAACTAGGTATATGTGGTTTTATTTAACTCGATTTTAATCGAAGAGAGAGAAAGAGAGAAAAAAAGAGAGAGAAAAAGAGAAAGAGAGCAAGCAAGCAAGCAAGATCGAATATTGGTCAGATGTAGTCGGCATAGTCTAAAAATATCTTGGTTATTATTGAAAGTATATATATATATAGATCTCACTATTGCAGAATATATATGTGTGTATATATATATATATGTATGTATAGGTACCTATACGTACTGCATTCCGGAATAAATAAGTGGAAATGAAATGAAATGGAATGAAATGAAATGAAATGAAATGAAACGAAATGAAATGAAACTGAACTATACGAAACGAAACGAAACTAAATGAAATGAAATTACATTACATTAAATCGGAGTAAAAGAAGTAAAAGAAGAAGAAGAAGAAGAAGAAGAAGAAGATAAAAAGTAAGAACGATTAAAACTAACGTAAAGAGTAATTCATTTTTCGTTCAAGAAAACAAATTACAATAAATTCCCTCGTGCGTCTAGAAAAGGAAATATTAATGATGAAAAAACGAAAGAAAGAATGAATGAAAAAAAAAAAAACGGTTCCAAACTTGAAATTCATTAGAAAAAAAAATCGACCCAATTTTTTTTTCTCTCTTTCACCGAATAATTGATTATGCAATATATAATCCATCAACTTGCTACACTCTACAGTATAATATAAAGTGTTTACTCTGTTGGCTTCACGATCCTTCATTTTGCTATGTGCCAATATTTTTGCTACAAGCTCAAATCTTATTGTTGTTATAATATTCATTCGTAATTTTTTGTATTTTTTAAAAATTTTTTACTTATAATAATATGAAAGTTTTGGAAACATCGTAGGTGTATTTATACGTACGTAATACTAACGTAAGATAATCATCTCTAAACTATAACGAAACGTAGATAATAAATTTGACGAAAAACAAGCAGAATAATAATAATAATAATAATAATGAAAATGAAGTTCACCATCGTTTTTTCCGCATTTATATACAGTATGTTTTCATTTTCTTTTATTTTCTTTTAGAGAAAAATGCAAAAATAAAGAAATAAAAAAAAAAAAAATTCTAATTTACTGAATAAAACACGTCGTCGTCTTTCTCTTCGCGCTGCAGCTCTCTTCTCGGTTTATATATTATAATATTTAGTTAGAAATAGAGTATATAAGGTATATAAGAAGGTTTTCTCAGTTTCACCTCTTCTCTCTTACCATAAACCGCAAGAAAAAGTCTCGCAAATATTTTTTTCTTTTTCTTTTTTTTTCTTTCTTTTTTCTTCGTACACGATGCTACAAACATAGTTGAAAATGTTAACTTCTTTCTATTTTTTTTTTTGCTTTTCTTTCTTTTCCTTCTTATATATATCTATTTACTTTCTCGGCAAAGAAACGATGCTTTGCAAAACCTGCTTCTTATTAAATCGTAAATAACTCGAAATATTCCTGACAAAGATCCACGTGGTGGTGCAGGATGTTATTTTTTTTTTTCTCGCGATTTACTGCAGCTTGTCATCATCTCTTTCTTTCATTTTTTTCTTTTTCTTTTTCATACATTTTCAATTTGTTACTTAATAATTAGAATGACAAGAAAAAAAAAGACTCACCTTCTTCAGCTCACCGTACGAATCGTCAGAGAAAACTCCATGACTTATATATAACCAGTCAGTTTCGTTTCTGTAACAAAGAAAAGAAAAGAAAAAAAAAATACATTAGAGATTGAATCAGATGTGAAAAAAAAAATTTCGCAATAATGTTAAAAGTTTTGATTTTTTTTTTTTTGTTCTTTCCTTCAATTTTACATATATTTCACACATATATATACCTATATCTATATATCGCGTATTATATAGAAGTATTTATTTTCGTAGTGAATTTTGTGAAAAAAAAAAAAAAAAACTGTACCAAGAAATTCGACCTACTTAGATATACGTAGCGAGAGAACGAGAGAAAAGAGAGAAGATGAAGATGAAGAAGATGAAGAAGAAGAGGAGAGACTCTCCGTCAAAGCTTGCGAGAAATATCTGTAGCCAGAATATATATTCGTAGATATTACGTAACGATTCATTCACGCACATATCTATCTACTAACGTATACTGTATAAAAATACGTAAACTAACTATACATACACATAAATACATACATATAGTCGATGGAAATATTTGATAGCTTTCAGAGGTTTACATATGCATTCGGAGGCGATCCGAAAAGATAATAATGCGATACGCGTCTCTATGCTACAGATCTAATAGTATAATGAGTTTTGATGTAGATGAAATATAAATAAAATATTAATAAAAAAAAAACAAAAAAAAAAAAAAAACGCACAATTTCTTCTTATACCTTGAATCGAATTTAATATCGCGTACGTAGGTATATATATAAGACATCATGATATAAACTAGGACTAAAAGAAGCACAAGCTAGACACAGAGAGTGAGAGAGAGACGTATAGATAAAAACAACTCTGCTTATATACGAGTGATAGAGATATATATATATACACACATGAACACACACCTAGGTATACCGCAGAACTATAATTATTGTAAGATCTGACCGTGTCACGCCACGGTGCACAGAATGAAATTTCGAGATCCCTGTCTCACAGTCACTCATAGTCTTGTTCTACCTTATAACCAGAGTTTATACCTACTTTAGTTATAGTACCCGTCCCACAAGGCAAAGCAACGTGACGTTTTATACTTTTTCTCATTTTATTACCTCAAAGCTGTTTATATATAAAAAAAAAAACCTACTAGGTAGTTTTAGTTTACTATATAAATAAAAAGAATTCTATATTTGTTCTTATTTTTTGATTTATTCATGAATAAAATAAACGAAATTCACTATCGTATGTTTGATAAGATATTTTAGAAAAAATAATATATCATTGTAATTATTTTCGCATTTTTTTTTTTTTCACACCTGATTATTACCAATGCTACGCAGTCTAGACTACCTCTGTAATATATACAATATACATATAGAGATACTGGTGTGTATTCGGTACCTATATCTCTTCTCTAGTCTCTCCTCGATCTCTAAGTGGGATATGAATTATACAGTACATATACAGTACATATACAGTACACACACACACACACACGTGTAAATAAAGTTTCTTTTTTTTATTCCTCTCCGGATCTCTTTTATTCATTATTCAGTCTATTGCGCAACAGAGATCTATACATACACGTATATTATATGTATATTGTGTATTTAATATAAAGATTTCTTAATTATGTATATATGTATAAAAAATTCAGCAATACATAATTAATCAATATTCTTAAGATAAAAAAAAAAAAAAAAAAAAAAATAGGAAAAGAAAAAAAAATTAATCTGTAAATAAATATTTGCATATTATTTTACGTGGGATCGTAAAAATTCCATAATATAAATAAGTAATGAGATTTATGTTTCGATTTTATCGTTTTTCTTTTAAAGTTATAATAAAGATGATAAAAAATATAAATAAAAAGAAGAAGAAGAAGAAGAAGAAGAATATAATAATAATATATATGCGTAGTTCGTGTTCGTGATATTATAATATGTTAATAAATATTTAAATAATTGATGAAATAATTTCGTTATAAGTAATTGTTAATTATTTATAAAAATAATTGAAGTAGGTATATTGTAAAATAAATAAGTGATAAATCGATCGTGAATAACTTACCTAAATACCGTAAATTTAATACAGCTTAAGGTTTAATATTATTAAAGTGTATTCCGAAAGATGCGGTAATCCAATATGGCCGAACCAGCACACACATGTCAAAACAAAACACTAGCAACGCAGGCGCGTGCGAAAGTGTGTATATTATAATAAACGTTCATATATATTATTACATCCACTCAAAGTATAAATAAAAATGAGAAAAAAAAAATAAAAGAATAGAATATAAGTAAATAGAACGTCGATTAGAAAATGCTAAACTCTTTCGTTATAGAGAAATAATGATATTATTTTGATTAATATAAATGAAATAAAGTAAAGGAAACGCTCTATTATCTAGTATACGTCCCACTCTGTTCGTTCGACTGATGATGATAATAATAATAATAAAAAATAAAAAAAAGTACAATTCCTTATATATATCTAATATCTTTTAAAACACGATGTTAACACCACGAGCGTCACTCGCCGACTGTCGCCACTGCTGTACTAGGAGGATTCGACTCGCGAGAGTCACACTCACACAGTTCGCATACTGTTGGTAAGTAAGACCGAGAGGGATAGAAGAGTGGGGGGGGGGAAAAAGGGAATAACAGTGGATGTCAACTTTAAACGTAAAGATATAATACGTAGCTAAGAAAGAAAGAAAAAAAAAAAAAACGACTCTCATTCAATTCTTATACATTATAATTATTTGTACTACTACTACTAGACTAGGCTCTCCGTTACATATATATAAGCAAAAATGATTTCAATTCTCTAATATTTTAAACCATATGTGTGTTTTTTTTTCTTACTTTCTTTCTTCTTCTTCTAAGGTATACAAGTTAGGATTTCAAGTGGATTGACTCTTGACAAGTGTATATAAATAAGTATATACATAAGTTGGTATGTATGTATATATATAAATATTGTGGGTGTATAATATGGTATATAGGTATATATGTAATAGAGCTAAGAGTAAGTAGTCGGGCTCGCGGTGCGTTAGCTTTACTTTAAAACGTCGATATTTTCAACGCCTCTCTTCTCGTTCTCGCAGACGCGTTCGCCTCGGTCGGATTAAGAGAGAGAGAGAGCGAGCAAGAGAGAGATATGAAGAGAGACTGGGCAAAGTGGGGATATACCTAGAGGGTTGAGTAAAGAGGGAGAGAAGGGACAAAGGGAGAGATTGAGATTGAGAGAGAGAGAACACCGCCAGCCAGACAGACTATATCTTATACCTTGAAACCTATACATAGGTATATAGGTATATACATCCACATAGTACATATATATAGAGAGAGAAAGCAAGTTTAAGGGTGATTTTAGCTGCCACGTTATTCGCAGACGTCAAGGGGGTTTCGTTTCCACCTTCTACAACTCTGGTCTTAATATAAACTGTTGCTTTTCAACGGTTTAATCATTCATTAGACGAATTTCAGGTAGCGAGTTGTTGAAATATATGTACGAATATATTTATTTAAAATACCATAAATTATGTTATATTATAAAAACGTATATTCGTATAACGATAATAATCATTGCCATCTCTATATAGGTATGATGTTTCTAATTTAGAAAAAAAAAAAAAAAATTAATAAATAATATGGATCGTCAAATATACGTCAAAAAAAAATTGACTCTTAATTAATAGGAAGTTTATAGATATATATCTATACGTAATATATATATAATATGGATCACATGGATAGCGCGGAGATGCGGGGGTGGTTGGATATATAAACTCTAGACAGATCGTTGCTCGCCGCGCATTTGTCGTCCATTGAAACTCGAAGTTGGAAGCTGTGTGCGGTACGGTGCGGTGCGGTGCGGTGTGGGTAGAGCACGGCACGGCGCGGCGCGGCGCGTCGCGGCGCGTGCGTTCGAAATGAAAAACGAACTCTAGAGTTCAAGCAGTCTGCCCCCCAGCTAGCTGCTTGCTGCTGCTGCAATTCTACAATAACGCGGACGGACGGACGGACGGACGGACGGACGGGTGGTAGAGACATGAACGAACGACATGACTGTCCTACTCTACGTTTTATATAACCAGTTGCCAACTCAACCAAATTCCATAATTTCACACCAAGCAAACAATTTCGATATTGATTACTAATCACATTATTATTATATCAATTTCAGTATTAATATATAAAAATTAGAAAAAAAAAAATTAGAAAAAAAAAAATTAGAAAAAATAAATAAAAATTGTTAATAATTAATTAAATAATTAAACAGTAGATTTTCTTTTCAAACGGGGTGATGGGGCGGGGGAGGGGGGGGGGTAATATAATTCTTGTCGAAGGAGTTTATCGCCCCGTATATATATATAGCTATATAATACCGTAAAATGAAAACTTGTGGGGGTGTGAATTAAGCCACGTTCGCTTGATTACTTTGCAGGGGTGCAGGCAGGGGTAGATGGGGGGGGGGGGGGGGGGGTCGATTAATTCCCCTCCCCTTCCAAACCCAGTTTTCCCCCTTACTTTTCCCCTGGCCTACCCCACAGCCTTTGCATTCTCGGTTAAGGGTATTTTGGAAATAATAATACCTGGGGGTGTGCCAGGTGTCGAGGGAGGTTAAGTGTTGAGTTGTAAAGTTAGGCAGGCGCAGACGTAGAAATAAACCTATTATATATATAGTATAGGTCGAATATGATTGTTAGGGCAGGCGTGTGACGACGTGTGTGTCGCACAGTGTTTTATACGTAAGCGAGATTTTAATTGTATAGGTATATATGTATATTGTATATATATATGCTCTTGTATTTTTATATACATATATATATATGTATAAAACAATAAGGGTGGTTGGTTTCATATAAAACAATAAAAAATAAATTTAGAGGAAAATTCGGTTGGTATAACGAATGAATTTGAATTGAACCCCCTGCAGCGAAAAAAGAGGGCAAAAAGAGAAAAAGAGAAAGAGAAAGAGAGAGAGAGGAAAGGGAGAGAAAGCTTAAACGATAGATTAATACTAGTATAAGCCCCCACTGCAGAGAACGTATACGGATGTAAAACAAAAGAAAATCTTTACGTATAATAATACTATATAAATTAATTTCTAAGCACGAGTGTGGTTAAATAACCCGCGGCGAACTATATACCATATATGTATATAGGTTGTATATATATATTATGTATTATACCGAACGATTTTATATACCATGCTTAGGTACTAATACTCGACCTATACTTATAGTATGGGTATAAAACAGATGGGACGCAATGCAGGGTTTATATTATTAGGGTGGTATAGAAAAAAAAAAAAAAAAGAAAAAAAAAGTCTATATATATTCTTTTTTTACCATGTATATTAACATTTTTCACATAATATATATATATTTATTATAGTATATCGTAGTAGTGTATGTATTAAATATAAATATATTATAGGCATATATGGAAGACCGTATATCAGGGATTGAAAAAAAATCAATAAATACATACGTACCCCATGTACAGAAAATAAAAATATCATGGAGGAAGAGATATTTAACAAGAAATTTGGAGTTTGTGTAATTTATTCAATCAAAATCCTAATCTATAAAAAGAGGAAAAATGAAAAACAAAAAGAAGAAGTATTTTACCTATTGTGTGAGAAAATTTTCAACACTAAATAAATAAATAAATAAATAAATATGTTAATATATAATATAATATTAAACATACTGATATATTATATCGTATATGAGAAATAGTCGATATGAAACACAATTTGGAGTAAATCATATCGCGACATGTATGAGTCTTACGATCGATTAGGTTCGTTGATAAGGTCAGGAAAATCTAACACCATTATTCGTGCCTAGTTCTCTCCTAGTATATATGTATGTATGTCACAGATTGCGCAGTTAGTATATAGAATTGTATTATGTAGCTACGATATTACAGTATATCGAACACTAGGCCAGCTGTTTGACTCGGGTCCTTCGGTCAGGGTCTAAACTAATCTGAACTAAGCTAAGCTAAGCTAAGCTTCGTGTTCGTATAGCACAATCGTATAATGACACGCAAGCTAATCGATTCAGCAATATAAAATGTATACCTATAGGTAGGTATAGTAGTAATACTGTATACAGAATGGAGTAAACAAAAAAAAAAAATATTTTTTTTTTTTTTCATTTTTTTCTCAATTAGTAATTGCGGTGTATAAATAGCGGAAATATTGCAAACCGCATATTATATCACATGCAGATGATAAATTCGCAATATGTGGTAAAGCTAAGTATTATTTCATAAATTGAGAAGTATAAGTCCAGTTTTAGCTCATCTCTACGGGGGGGTTTGCCGCAAGTACTGTGGAGTAACGAAAACCGCAAAATCCGCAAATATGCGGTTATGCTAAAGACAGGATCTGCAGTCACGTGTGCTAGTCTAGCTATATAGCTACAACTATACACACCATCCGGTAGGTATTTTTTCGAAATTTTTCAAAGGTTTATAGGAAACAGAAAAAAATTAACAAAAAATTAAGAGAGAGAGAGAGAGAGAGAAATAGAGGAAATGAAAAGGATTCTGTGAATAATTATATGAGCGTGTTATATATTATCTACATCGTGAAAATCTTAGTGACAAAAGAAATAATGAAGGGTGAATATAATTGTGAAAAATTAAAGCGACAGGTAAGATATAATAAGGGTGTTGAAAGGGTGTATATATATAAGCGATGGAGTATAACGAAGCGGGTTAAAACGTAGTGACAGGTATAAGGGGGGGTGGTGGGGGCGAGGGACGGGAATTAAATGACGTAGGTCAAAGGTGAAACAAAGGAAGTATAAGGACAGATGGAAGGAAGGAAGGAAGGAAGGAAGGAAGGATGGAGGCGTGAGCTGCACTTGTTACAATAAGATTATAGAGGCTAACTCAAAACCCTTGAATGAAAATTCGGCTTGACGCTATTTCAATTAAGCTTGTCAAGAAAAGCACTTACTATTAATTGACACTTGCTCTGATGCGGGATGTTTATAGGACAGAATTCCCGCAGATGATGTTAAAATTAAATACAGATTTCTCCATCTCATCCCATCCCCCATCTCCCACGGGAGAAAGAAACAAAATTTCATACACACAGGTACCTATGTATATTTTTGGTTATTTCCTAGTTATTATTTATTTGATTCTTTTTTTCTTTTCTTCCCTCAAAACCCCATAGACCCCATATTTCGATATACATTTTTTTGAACAATTCTAAAAGAATGAAAGAATGAAAGAAAAAATTATAATAATAATAATGACACTTTGTACCCCCAATGCTTGAAGAATAGACTACGGGTGCAATTACAGCTCTTAATACCCTCTTAAACTACTGTATATAGACAATAATATCTGTGCAACGATGAACAGAAAGAGTATAAGGGTGGAACTTGAGTTTCGTTATACTGTTTCATTTGTACGTGAATGAATGTGTACCTAGCCTCCACGTCAATTTAAAAAAAAAAAAAAACACGTATTTCACATACATGCATACATATGTGGAAATGTATGTTAATTTTTTTCTTTTTTTTTCTTTTTTTTTTTTTCTTTAACACACGAATATATATGACGCTGCTATGTACTGTTCCGTTTCGTTGCATTGAGTTGTGTTACGTTACGTTACGTTACGTTGCAGAGAACGAGGCATATAGTAAGAGAACTCTACTTCGAGCCTGGAGTGAGTATTGATTGTCGACAGATTCTCCGCGAACCCGGAAGTGGCGTATAAAAGAAAAAAGAAATGAAAAAAAAAAAAGACATAGGGTCATCCGCCTTGCGTCTTTACGATCATTTTTATCTATTTATTAATAAATCAATCGATTTTTTATATATAGTTAGAGAATAAATCAGAGCTGCGATGGGTTTTTTAAAATAATTCCTTCGTTCTAATTTGCAAATTTTTGCAAATTTCTAATCTTGCGAGATTTTTTTTACTTTTATTAGCGGAAGGAGAGAAAAGAAACGAAAAAAAAAAACATTAATCACAGTTTCACAAACGTCATCATCCGAAGTAGTATAAGCGAGAAAAATTAATTCTAATACCGTGTCGTTAGGTTTTTCTGCAATCTGTGTTCATTTATTTTTTATTTTTTTACTTTTTTTTTTTTTTCTCTCGTTGTGTACCTTTCAACGCGAGTTTCATCGCAGCGACCTTAATCGTAGTGTAAAAAAGAGAAAAAAAAAAAAATAAAAAAATAAATAAAAGAAAATACTATGAACAAAAATATGGAGGAGAAGAAGAAGAAGAAGAAGAAGAAGACTAGAAAAGAAAAAAACTCTCGGATTAAACTAGCAGCTGATGAAATATCGCGTGTTTTCGTGGTTTCAACCACGATTTCACGATTCTAAGCGTGATCGCTATTCGCTCGCTTACTTTTACCTATATACCTTTATCCCTATATCACTGTGTACCTGTACCTGTACTTGTACCTGTATACTACATACACCAGTGCGCAGCAGCCACAGCAGCTTGCTGCAGATTTCCACAAGGACTGTTATATTATTTTTTTATATTTCTTTGTTTTTTCTGTTTTTTTTTTTTTTTTCATTTCATATTTTTTGTTTCCTTTTTTATTTTTTTTCATTCATTCTTTTTTACTTTTTCTTCTTTCTCCCTTCCACGGAAACAGTCATATCGACCCACGTTGCCTGACGCAGTCTCCATCCACCTTAAACCTCCATGTATATTATATTATATTATATTATATTATTTTATTTTATTCTATTTTATTTTATTAATTTTTTTCTTTCTCTTCAAACTACTTTATACAGCCTATAGTTTAGAAATATTTATCACTCGTACAATTTCAAAAAAAAGCAAAAACAAACCAGTACGAATTTAATTTTTTTGAATTATTAGATTAACTAAAGTGTTTTTATTTCACAAATTATAAAATTTCTGTCCAATGATGTATATATATATATATATATATAAAATTATATATATATACTATAGAACTGCAACAGCAGCATCACCATCACCAACAGTAATCGTGGGAGAGCTGGTTGTTTTCTCGCTAGATATCTATTTAGTGAAAGTGTAATAATCCCACGAGTTGTGGTCGTCGTTATAGATATTTATAATCGTTGACATTTATAATAAAATACTATTCTAAATGTTTTTTTGTAGTATTTTTTTTTTTTCTTTTTCTTCATATTCGTTTGAAATTTTAACGCAATATGAATAAAACATATTCAATCGTAAAGAAGAGAAGGGGGAAAAAAAAAATAAAATGAACAGATTATAAAGAATGAACTGCTATAAGTTCGTAATTAAACATGAAAATTGATTAGATATCATTTATAAAAATATATCTAAGAGAATATGATGAAAATTGGTTTTTTTTTTTTTGTTTGTTTCTTCAACTTTCATTTGCACTGTATGTATTTACGGGTATATAAATTTACCGGAAGCTTATGTATATATATATATATATATATATATATACTAGTTATTATAATAACCGCGTATATAGTATACATATATAGAACGTTTTGATGCAATCAGGTTAACCTAACCCAAACCCAACCCAACCTTATATCCTAAACTAGCCCAGGCGAGCGAGCTTCTTGTTAGTTTAATTAATAGAAATAATTTAGCGCCAAGCCATTCCGCGACGTTCGCAAGTCGGCGCTATTATTAAACAAACGTTTATTTATGTAGGCTTTATTATCCAAGGATCCGATGTTCGTTAAACTTTCTTAAACAAGTTTCCCTCTGCAAGTATATATATCTATAATATATATAAATATAATAATAATAATTAGAAGAAAAAATATATACCACGAGATAGATGTACAAGATTTTTTTTTTTTTTTTTCATATTCAGTTTAGCGACTGCAAAAAAATAAAAATACGAAATTCTACAATTATCGTCAAATTTCCATTCTGTACTTTTATAATCACATCGACGAGAAGGAAAAACAGAAAAAAAAAAAAAAAAAAGAAAAAAAAATCGCACGAGGACTGGTGAAAACTAGGCTGCTGCTGCATGTCACAGTAGTAAATACTGCATCGTATAAACTAGTAGTGTATACGTATATATATATGTATGTATATATGTATACGTATGTAGTACATATACCTACATAGAAAAGTGTCAGTTGTCACGGTTTGACGATTTATTTAGTGTCCTGGTTGCAGGGTACGGGGGTACGAGTATATAGGTAAAGGTACAGGTGGCACCAAAACCATCCCACCAAAAAGATTGTATCGTAGAATTTATATATATATGTAAGTATATACATAACATGGCATACGTATATATACATGGTTATAACATGTGATATAAAATAAAAATATGATAGATGAGAGATGCGATGACAGTGATTAGTTTCGCTCTGTTTTCTGATAATTATTTATATAAAAAAGAAGAAAGAAAAAAAAATAACTCAAATAAAATAAATAAAAAAATTAAAATTAAAACGGTTTATGATGTGTTATTCGCATCCCTAATTGTCTGCGGTACACCTAGATAATATATGTAGACACTTATATTAAATCGTGACGATTAGACTTACAGTGTCTGCTGCGCGGCTAATTGTCTCCTATATATATATATAACGACATAATTAGATGTACTGTGTGACTGTATATATACTATGACACGCGATTATTTAAATAATTATACACAACTCTCGCGTGTTCGAAAATTAAGTGCTCGTTAAAGACTGATTTTTTTTTTTTTTTCTTTTTTTTTTTTACGGTGTGTATAATTAATTTTTATTTATTTTTTTTTCTTCTTTCTTTCATTTTTTTAATTCCACTCATCGTACAAGTGTACACATACCTATATGTATAATACGCAGACTGATAAAGATATAGAAATTTTTTTTTTTTTTTTCACGTCCATTATTAATTTTAAATCACACTTTAAAATTTGTATAAATCTTTAATTCTCGCAGTTAAATCTAAGATAATTATGTTGAATTTTTTTTTATTTTTTTTTTAATCGACGAGACGATGATCGATCTTTTTAGCGAAAACTGTTTAAATTGGATATACTCTAGGATATAAAAAAATATATGTATAGGGGGTTTAAAGTCCTAAAACCGTAAATATTCGTTGCAACAAAAAATAAAAATTGCACATAGCGATATATATATATATATGGTGTGTATACGTTTTAGACACGCGAAAATATAGGCTTGGGTCTATGTACATAGTGCAGATGTCGTTGCCCGGAGGATGAGACATTGCATATAGGATGTCAGGCTCTCGGATGCGTAGGAGGTCGTCGTCGTCGTCAGTCGTGCATCCAGGATGCGTCGGTGCATGGACCACGAGATAAACCATGACTGCGTAGCTAATATATATGGATATATACATATACCTATGTATACCTACGTACGCGAATGTATTTATACATAAATATAGGTATACGTATATATGGCAACGATCGACTATGCGAGGTTCTAATCATTTTGCGACAAGCAAGAGATTACAGTGAAGAGACGTAGAGAGAGAAAGAGGAGAGGATTTAACTTCGCTGTTTCACATCCTCGGAGATTTACTCATACAAACACGTACATATCCTATATAGCCGCGTGCACATTTATTATCATACGAGAAGTTGAATGACTAGAGATGAGAATGAGGCACGAGATGTATATCATGCAACGAAAAAAAAAAATTAAAAACATTTTTACTTTTTTTATCTATCTATATTAATTTGGCTACTAGATTTTTTTTTTTTCTCTATATTATAATTAATATTAATATTTATAATAATACTTTTATATACTTGATTTATTTTCTTCTCTAATTTCACGCATAAAAGAGAAATAAAACTACAAGTGAAACTGAGTAGAAGGAAATAATAAGCTGATTGCGATTGTGAAAGAAGAAAGAAAGAAAAAAATTGAGATGATTTTGCCGAGTGACTAACGAGTCGTAGATTGACATACGAGAGAACAGGAAGTCGCGAGATGTAATAGTAGCTGGGTATATATATATATATATCTAGGTTTATAGGTACAGCTCTACACGTATCACACATCAGTTCTCGATGATTCACCTACTTATAGTCATTTACTCTTCAAAGAGTTTTACGTAGGTATACACATATATATACTCGTATATGTACATACGTTCATGTGTATAATGCAGCGAAATAACATACTGCGTCGCGCCCATCACCAGATATATATATATTTACTTGCGTCACACCTTGAGCGTTCCTTACACAGGTAGGTGGTGGTTATAATAATTATCAGTTTATAATTAGGACATAGTTAACATATTCACGATTTAAAAAAAAAAAAAAATCAGCTATAACGTATATAAAATATTAAAAATTCATTAGAAAAATAAATATGTACTATAATAATAATAATAATAATGGATCAAATCATTTTTCACTTTTTCCGATATTTTTGGATATCATCAATAAAAATTGTGATAATTTTTTTCTACAGAAAAACTCTCCTTGTTCGATAAATTAATGAAAAAAAGAACAAAAAACAAATTTATACACGCATGAATAAAATTTTATATTTTATGTTTTATGTATAACTTGATGCAAGCAAGCAAGTAGGAAATAATAAATGTGACGTAAACGAGTGATTGCATGAGGGTAGCAAATCAAACAATGGGAAAAGTCAGCGTATACTAGGTAATAGATTGGGTATATACATATAGCTATACTATATAGGTATGACTATCTACACCTACCTATTTCATTGACATTACGTTTTGTTCAGTCAGTAAATAATAATAATAATAATAATAATTCAACAAATTTGTATAACAAATTTTCAGCAGTTAATTAGCGCATAATTAATAACCTTTATACATGTATGTATGTATGTATGTAGTAGGTACCTATATTTCAATATCAGCCAATCGTCATAGGTATAATATTGATAGATAGTTACTCGAATTAATTACCTATAGAATCGTTCTGCAGTATACATATAGATATAATAATTATTCATATAATTTATATATATATATATATATATCGATGTGACTAAAGTAGCGAATTACTTTTTTCTTTATTTCAATTTGAAGGAAAAAAAAACCTAATCTTTCATTCGATTATTATTATTATTATTATTATAACTGATGTAGGTAGTTATATCATATGTATATGTATCTCATAGTATATCTGTTAATTACGCCAATTAGACTTAACGTTAATTAAAAAAATGTCTAAAAGACGATATTTAGACGCGACGTAGATATAAATATATCTATTTCCACGGATATATATATATATATATATCGGATATTCTAATCTTCAAAGAGTATAATTTTTTTTTTTTTTTTAAATAAATATACAACGAAATCTATTATGTGTAATGAATTGATGATGAATACTAGCTTAGCAGCTTTAATATTATAGCCAGATATATATATATATATATATATATAAATTTATTTAATATAGCATTAGGTGTGAAATTTATATGTATACCATATGTATATAAATGTTTTGTTCGATGAGATAGAATGAGATTTGCATTTAAATTAGATACGCTTTGTCTAGTTTATACGGTACAACGTAGGTGTAGGTGTGTAGGTGTGTAGGTAGGTAGATAGTATTTCCATTTTCTCTGTACTCATACTTATATATACCTAAATACTTATATATAGGTACCTGGTTTGCAACGCAGCAGTATAGTAAATGTTGAGAGGATTAAATCTAAACAATAATTCAAGGGTTTTTCATCAGAGAATTCGAAATCGTAATTGAAATCAAAGTGTCTCTCTCTCTATCTCTCTTTCTTATATAACAATTAAGGTTCTAAATAGCGAACGAGCTAATAAACGAATGGGATATCGCTTATATACTATATATTATAATATTATATACTATATTTGAAAAATAAATTACGAATTTACGTACGATCATAAAACAAGATTTGTTGTACTTAATTAGGGTATATAAAAAAAAAAAGAAGAAGAAGAAAAAACAAAAATTTATTCCAACGAACCGATAGCCAATTTTCAATATCCGCCGGAAGAAGGTGACGTCGTAATGTCAAGATGCCATAATTTCGTATCAATTTGTTGCAGTGGATATCTTCGATCTGAAAATTGATATAATAAAGAAATTTTCGATTAAAATTTACATAAAATAAAACAAACTATTTAACTAGATTTAATTTTTTGTTTTTTTTAATAATTATTGATTGGATAATTAAAGAATATATAAAATTATGCGAAAATATTGAATTTCCTTATACGGACTTAAAGAAATGAAGAAATTTTGAATTTCATTAATCTTAGAGAAGAAAACTTATTGTTTTATCATTCGTAATTTATATGCCAGACTCTCTCTATTCTAGACTCCATATCTCCGTAAAATATTTGCAATAAACCGGGCAGCGTAGGGTACAGTACCTACTATACAGTATAGTAGAGTAGAGTACAGTACAGTACAGTACAGTAGTCATTTTCCAAGCCTACACGCGTTTAAAAGAAAACAAAAGGGTTATTGTCTGGTACTCCAGTCTGCGCGACGTCCGCGTCCGTGCATCCCGAGTTGCAGTAGATGCGGCGCGGCGAAGTCTGGGCTTTCGAGTTTCCCATATATATATATATACATAGTCGTGTGCTTGCTGTGCACACATACATACATACATACACGGTCTGGCCCCGTACGGGTTCTTTCTATTTTCTACTTGCGTTCAGAAGCTGAGCAGAGGGCGTAGTTATCCCATAGTAATGTGTAACTCGTCTTTTTCCGTCATCTTAAAATTCTACATTTTCTTTAATATTTCATGACTGATAAATCCTATCGAAAAATCATTAATACAAATTATTTCGAGCTTAATAAAATCTACAATTTATCTCTTATTAATATTTTCGCACAGACTTATAGAAAGTCGGGAAAATTGAAAATAAATATAAAAACAGTGTTTTTGGGATTGTGTAATTAATAAAGGTATACTTGTAAGTCTATCAAACGGGTTATATATATATATGGTATAATGAAAGCAATGACGTTGGGGGGTTGTGGGTGAAAAGGATGAACGAAACACTTGAGGCAGGAAGATCTAACGAAAGCAGTTCTGTAGTAACCATGACGACGACCCACATTCTCGCAAAACTTATCAAGTTCGTGCCCCGTTATTGGTCCATGAGATTCGTGTGAAGTTCCTAAAATCGTTACTCACGTCTACAAAGTTCGTATACCTAACATCATCAACCGAGTAAGTAAAATATCCGATAAAGATATAAATCATCGAATGATTGTGCGAAAGAAACAAAAGTAGAGAAAAAATTATTTTTCTTATTTTGCAAAATTATTTGAAAATTCGTATATATATGTGTGTATGTGCGTGCGTGTGTGTGTGTGTGTGTGTGTGTGTGTGTGTGTGTATACATATAGTATATGGATTTTAAAGAGGTGCAACACGAAGCTAAGAGATGGTTGACAATACTGCTTACTAAAGGAAAAAAAAAAAATATAAATAATCTGGAGAGGATCCTTCTTCCACGATGCTTCTTCGCGGTTTTTTTTTTTTTTTTTTTTATTCGCATCCTCTGGACTCTCTAGCATGTTAAAAAGATAGCCAAGAGATGCTATAGGCAGGCGAAAAGAGAGAGCAGGGTTTTTCACGAGTTTTTCAAAAGGGAAAAATCTATCGTGAAGGCGAAGAAGAAGAAGAAGAAGAAGAAGAAAGAGGGACAGAAAAAAAAGGAAAGGAAAAAGAAAACCCCAGTTGGAGGATCAGTAAAGATGCCTGGGGGTGGAGGAGGGAAAGAAAGAGAGAATAAAAAACGAAAGAAAAGAAAAGGGAGAAGACTTTCTACCAAGGCTACAACACTCTCTCTTCATCTTTCTCTCTCTTTCTCTCTCTCTTTCTCTCTACGGACGAAGAATCGCCTAAAAGATGCGTATAGAAGCAGAAATATCGACCCCTGAGTCCGTCGCCCTTGCTACATCCACTACTGTGCACCTCGAGCTCTTTACGACGACATTAACAAACACAATGTGTACTTTTCTTGATAATAATAATGAGAATATATGTAAAAGAAAAAAAAAAAAAAAAGAAATTAAAAAAACTTCTGTATCAGATAAAAGTATTTCTTCAATTCAGTAAACGATCCGTATATTCCTTCGGTTTAATTTTTTTTTTTTTTTGTTGTTTTTTTTTTCTCTTTTTTATTAATTTCTTTCTTTTCTTATCTTCTACTCGTCTCGTCTCGTCTCGTCTCGTCTCGTCTAGCCAATTATTATCCGCGAGCCATAACGATGGACTCTATTTAAAACTGCAGCAGTGCGAAATATAAAGAGAATTCAATGAATGAAACATAATTGTTAGACTTACACAATCCAGACTATAATAGTAGTAGTACACTGCAGTGTACCGTGTATAAAAGTCTCAAGTACCTAGTCGGTTTAAAAAAAAAAAAATAAAAACATGTTTGCACCAATTTAGACGAAAAGATGGAAAAAAATAAAATAAAAATTCTAGCCTTCCTGTTACTCTACCTACCTCTCTCTCTCTCTTTCTAAGTTTCTCTTTCTTTGCCTCTTCCTTTTCGTTCGTACAACTCTAAGCGAAAGAATTAAAAGTCTATGTAGTAGGTATATAGAAGAACGAAGAGCGAAGAAGGAACTGCATAAAAAATCTTAAAGTGTCTAGCCAGAAAGAAAATGTTCTTTTTTTTTTTTTTTTTTGCAAAGAGTAGAAAAAAGAAAAAAAAAAAATTAGAATAAACGTAATTCATTAAAATGAAAATGAAAATGTAAATGAAACATTTTTTTCATGTAACATACACGGAGTTAAAGGGAGGACTTAGCCCTCTGAGGTCAGAGGTAATAACTTTGTATGTAATACATATGGGTTACACGTTACGACTCCTCGAGGTCTGCTCTTTTGGTCCATATACATACATATATATATATATATATACACATGGTATGTATAGAAAGGAGGAGAGTAGAGAGCAGCTAGAGAAGCATAGTGTACCATGTATAGCCACCGAGAAGGCTAAGGAAAAGCCGCAATTTATGATTTGGTGTTATTACGAAAATGTCTGTGGCAACAACACCGGAAGGCCTGTTTTCATGGGTCCCTTAACCCTAGCTTCTGAAATGGTTATAGCAACGGTGTGATCCCTTACTTTTATTTATCACAAAGAAGTGAGACGTTACACACACCGCGGTGGTGGGTTTTCCTTATATACACGTTGAGTTCTATACAAAATTTCATTCAACTATTTATTTTTCCGTGAAAAACAGAAGGAGGAAAATAAAAAAAGGAGAATAAAATAAGGTTAATCAAATGAAAGACGAAAATAATAATAATTATCATTATTATTATTTCATCTCTTATACTTATATATGCTCTCACGTTTGTAATCTCTTTGAAACATGATATATACAGAAACGAGCACATCATAGTAATAATAATAATATAAATTATAATATTCCCTAGACTTGAACCCTTTAGGCTATAGGATTAAACTGTTAATTGTCTGTATATGAAGTGGTGGTGGTGGTGGTGGTAGTGGTGGAATGATATGAATCGGGGTTAGCATTGATTAAACAAGGTATAAGCAGCTGCCTCTGAAAGTGCAGAGCATAGCATAGCGAGAGTGTGAGAGACAGAGAGACAGAGAGAGAGAGATGAGAAATTCGTTGTCTTATTGTTATGTATACGTATGTATATATATGTATAACCCGGGTTATGACGAACAATCAAACTATACATATATTATTATATTATATATACATATATATATATATATATACGTATATATATGTAATACGTGTTGATTTGAACAAAATAATCAACACCTTGATCCATACAATTCATGTCTATATATATATATGGAAATATCATGAAATTCGTATCGAAATTTCTGGCTGATTCATCTCGCATGACCTTCTCAACCTAAATCTATTACCATAATAATAATAATAATAAATTCGTAGAGTTATAGAGATATCGGATGAATTAGTATATAAATTCCTTAACACCATAGATAGTAGAACATATACCTATATATATATATATATATGAATTTTCTTCACTACGATTTTAATTTCATTCCGATCATAAAAAAAAAAAAGATGAAAATTTATAACTATTTACTGATAGAAAATATCGATGCCGCGAACTATTACTATATCTATTAACAGTATGGTGCAGAGAGACGAGACGTAGCGTCGTCGGTTGACAGTCTGCCGCTACTACGGTAACGCCGTTAACGTAATGGAATTGCGTACCGTTCGGTGATTGGTCCGGGTCAGATGGAGCGCGTAATAAGGACGCCGGCGCTTCCGGCATTTCCTGTTTATCCCCGTCACTACCCGCTTTACCTACCCCTAAAACCACTATTTCTGCACGCTGCGAAAATCATCACCGAACAAAATGCCATACCTACATATATAGGTATATATATACGATATTTGGGGAGTGAAAAAAAATATATATATGGATTCATCGATTTTTTTTTTATAAATGGGGGGAGGGGAGAAGAAAAATTGAAATTCAATCAATAGAAAAGAAAAAAAATTACTTTTACCTGATTTTTTTTTTTCAGTTTTTTTTTTGTCATTGAAATTGTCAACGAGATATGAAACTACGACAACCAGCCCTCTTCTATATATATAATGTATATGGTATGTATTTTTATACGTATATATATATATATATATACTATAGATACGTACGATG
Organism: Tenthredo notha; assembly: GCA_914767705.2. Taxonomy (NCBI): domain Eukaryota; kingdom Metazoa; phylum Arthropoda; class Insecta; order Hymenoptera; family Tenthredinidae; genus Tenthredo; species Tenthredo notha. The sequence goes on along the minus strand of OU611921.1, from coordinate 4,795,404 downwards.
TAGTTATCTGTTCTTGATTCAGGAAGCAATCTCACCCTCAACACGCATATTGCTTCCCACCTCATTGCACCCTAATTACCTGTCGTCCCCCTGCGTGTACTTAGTTCCTTCTAATACCGGGTAGGTATATAACCGCGAAAACCTCGTCTCATAGCCTATCCCCCCCCCTCCCTGCGTTATTACCTAACCGAAAACGTTATTACCCCCCCATCGTCGAGAGTATAATCATGCCTAGTTTACAAGGTGTTATTAAATTTCGACATAGGTATATATATTATGATTATTTCCATTGATTAATTAATTAATTAATAGATTAGAAAATAGAAGAAGAAAAAATATAGATTGTTTTCTTCTGTACAAAAAAAAATGCAAGAAGTAGGGGTAGCGAAGACTTTCTTCGAAAAAAAATATTTTCGAGGTAAAATAATAAAAAAATAATAATATTTCATCAATTTTACAGTCAAGCTGCTCCACTTGCTCTCGACATTTCTTTCCCTTAACAGTCTCGAAGCGTGCCAGTCTCTTAAGCGTTCGATTCGATCAACTCAATCTCATGGGCAGTCTAGGTCCCTCTCCTCTCCTCTTGCCTCTTATTTCTTTCTCTAGCGCAGCATCCATGAGAAAATCGACGAGCGAGTACCTAAATCCATTTTATCGGACAGCCAATCAATTGATATCGTTCGATTAACCGATGGGTTGCATGGTAGACTAATTTTTAGTTTTATCCGATAAATGATGAAGAAAAAACGAAAAGAAAAAAAGAAAAAAAAAGAAGGAAAGAAAATTAAGATAAAGAATAATTCTAGTGATAATTTTTCTTCGTCATAATTAGCGTGATGAAAAAATTGGGCCCAGTTTATTTTTTATTTTATTTTTTTCTATATATATCGTCAATTATCTTCACGCAATTATGATATATTTTTATCTATATAGAATATAAAATATATAAAAGAGAATATTATTATTATTTTTTATTCTTCGATATGTATTATATTATAAGGGTATAAATTATAACATGCTTGGATCGATTGCAAATTAATCTACGATGCAACCCGGTGACTCTTGACACCTTGATGATCCTTTCGGAATATTTTTTTTTTTTTTTTTTTTTTTACTACCCCGAGACTAGCTACACTATCGAGACGTAATATCAAGAGTACCCTCAACAGATTCTGTACTAGAATTCTGTTCGAGACTTTAGTATCTACTCAGAAAATTTATATCATTCTAGTTACGTATATAGTATGCATCATATAATAGTACGTTATTGAAAAATCTGATTGCTTACGAACAAGTTAATAATTTTTCTTTCATCATAGTATTCCAATTTTTTTTTCTTCTTATTCTTCTTCTTTTTCGTCTTATTTTAAATAACGAATTTTATTTCATTTTATTTTTTCATCGATTTTTTATGAGGAACAAATTTTTGAAATCACTATTCTACCTAGATCTATTCGTCTGTTATTTATCATTCCCCAAGTTTTGGAAAGTAGATTATACCCTCTATATATATATCCAGTTGACGTTGAATAATACTACGTCGTAACTGGCAACGAACTAATTCCCTACCGGACCTTTATCACATTGAGAGAAACTGTCCCATTGTCAACCTGAAATCGTAGTATATCTGTGATAGGAGATAGTAGGTAGAAGGTAAAAGGTAAAATATTTAATCGTTATGTCAAAGTCGAGATACGGGTCGACCTGAAAACCCTTTTATACAAAAAAAAAACAAGAAAAAAAAAAATTGTCTATCCTCTGCTCGTTGTCGAATTCAACGATTCGACATTTTTAATCTTCATTAACGAATCATTCTTTTTTTTTTTATTGATAAAAAATCGATAATCTGTAGATTAACTAACTCGACTAGTTAGCTTTCAATTATATATATATATATTAAAAATAGTTTTATATAGTTAAGCGGGGTTAAAAAAAAAATAAAAAATCAAGGATCCTTATAATCTAGTATAACGAAAATTTGATTTTAGTTTCAAGCTCGATTACTGCTGCACTGACGTGAACGCGGAGTGATCGCGTTTTACGCGTTGCTATGCCAACCGCATGAGGAAGCTACTCTCTGTTCCCAGAATAGCTCAAGGGATAACAGGATAGCCTTGATCCTTAAGGAATTGGGAAGGCGGATACTGCTGCTGCGGTCGTAATCTTTCTCATTTTTAACCATTTATTCTTCTCAACATTTATATATAGCTTATCATAGATTTTTATTTCAATAATTTTTTCTATCAACTTGTTGATCACAAAACGAAGCAATTTCTTGTTTCCCGTTAAAAACGCAGTTAATATTTTGAATGTATATTTTTTCAGTGATAGAGAGAAAAAAATAAAAATTCGACGATTATAATTTGCATCTCAATTCGAACGACGGAAAGGAAATCCAATATTATAATAATAATAATAATAACAATAATAATATATATAAAAAGAAAAGAATAAAAAACAGGGAAAACAGGAGAGATAAAAGAAAGATGAGGACAAAACAGTCGACGACGATGACGTAGTCGTTCTCGTTTGCGGTACAAAAGCCGTTGTTTATCAAGCGACAAAAAAAAAAAAAAAAAAATGAAAAAGGGATCCATCCCCATCTCGAAATAAAAAAAAAAATAATAAAAATAAAAAAAAATCTCCTGATAATCTCTGAATTCATCATCTCGAAACTGATTTTTCACAATTCCATGGATATTTCAAAGTATTTATAATTATCTCGGTAGTACTCTTCGGCGATTGTTTGATTAAGTTCAGTGACCCATATATTAAAAAAAAAAAAAACAGAGAGAGCCTTAAATATCTACGAATAATTTCGATTCAATTTTCACGATTAAATGTCGAGAAATGAAGAAGAAAGCAAAGAAGAAAAAAAAAAAGTGAATAATTGTTTGATTAAGAGATTTTTTTTCTTTTTAATTTGTCAAATAGAAAAAAAAGAAATCCACGATTTTTTTTTTTTTTCCTTTTCTCACGTTGAAATATATGATCAGAAATATTACGAGCTCTATGGAATCATCCCCCAATCAACTTGATTCGACGTCTTGAAATCTGCAGAGAATCTTTTCGAGTGTTTCCTTATATATATAGGTATATGTACGTCCTACAGGCAGCATCATAGAATGTGAAAAGTTTCTACTTGTTGCTTGTTTACCGCACATCGTGTATTTTCAGCTTGAACTAAAGATTTTACCTCGCTACTACTATACTCTCTTCTTTATCTTTGCTATACATTCGCTGTTATATTAGATATATATATATATATATATACACAAAAGTAAGAGAGTAAGTAAATACACCCATGTACCTATAGCGATATCAAATAAAGTCTCTATAGTAGAAAAAAATAAAAAAAATAAGAAATCGTCCTTTTTAACTAAACAGTAAAATTTAAATATCTAGAGAATTCACATTTTCATTTTCATTTTTCTTCCATGAATCGTTCATTTCATTTCATTTCGAATCAATTAATTATCGTAATAATTTTCAACCGCGATCTATATTATCCTATAGGATATTATTTCATCGTTATCAGCTAATCACTGAATGAAAATTTAACATCGATTTTATTCACCATATATAATATATATATATATATAATTTCTCATTCAGTTAGAATTTCCGACCTGGTTGCCATCGACGTGGGTACTCTTCGTCGTCTGCCACTTATGACGAAGGGTTTGCAAGCCTTGACGCCCGCACCAGGAGGAATTCGACCCCTGCCTCTTGTTAGAGGGGAAAAAAGAAAAAAAAAAATGGATACGATACAACGGATTTGCTGACCTAGCCTCGCGAAATGCTGTCGTAGGCGGTTGTCGATAGTAGTAGAGAGAAGGGAGAATAAAATTGCCGCGGGAAGAAGAAGAAGAAGAAGACGAAGAATAAGAAAAATGTAAAGAAGATCGAAGATTTCCCCATTTCTAAGACCCAGGTAAACACCTAATTTATTATTCACGAATTGAAGAGAATTTGTGCGAATTCAATAGCCGAGATGCTGTGGATAAACAAACTTCAGACGTTGTTAGGTGTATATATGTATAATGATTTTTAGCGAGACTGAGAAAAGTGCTGATTTTATTTTATTTGTTCAATTTTTCCTTTTTTTTCTTTTTCAATTTCTTTTTCTTATTTTCTACGTTTAGGGGATGCAATTAGCGATAAAAATGTATAAAACCAAAAATTTTGGTCTTTTCACGGTCTGGCAATTTCATATAAAGGATCTTTTCATCCGACCTAAAACCCGGCGAGATTATCATTGAAAGTTTGGTCCGAACGTCGTAACTAGTTAAGTAATTTTTCGATTTTTATTCCAGCCCAGATGCAATTAGCACGAAAATATGCCGGAATTAAAATCCTCGTCTTTTTATTCTCTACAATATTTTTCTTTCCTTTTTTTTTTTTCTCTCTCGAGTTTTTCGATCCGAAATACATTTCGCGAGATACGATATGGGAATGTGTGTAACCACAGGTGCTGTCGGTTCAACATACACATATATTAGTATTTTAAATAAGCCGAATTTCCCTAGAGTTTATTTCTTTTTGTTTGACGAATGTGCGAAGTTGTATAATATTACATGTATGTTAATTATATATATATAAAAATAATAAAAATAATAATAATAATAATAACGAGAAGATACAGGGGCGTAAATTTAGTTGATTTTTGATAAAAGCCAGACCTTGGAAAGGTCGAGCTGAAGCGGATACATCGAAACATTGGTAAAACGTGAGTCTAAGGATCCTCGAACCTCAAGGAGAGAAACACTTCTTTTCTTTTCTTCTTAAGAGAGTGTTCCAGTCCAATGGAAATCAGTCTCTTTCAATGGCTTAGCAGAACCAGTCGCACACACATTTACTCCTTCACCCGCACATACATCATAAATCTCAGTCTCTCATAAAACGACATCCGCAATAAGAAAGACGAAGAAAATGGAATTCCGTTTGGGGATAGAAAAAAGAAAAAAAAAAAGAAAAAATCAAGAAAAAATCTATAATCAATTTCTTTTTCTCTCCCTTTTTATATTTATTCTCGCGGTAAAAATAATCCCATAGCTTACATATATATCAATATGAGTTCCCTTCTTGAATCTGATTTTATTTTTTTCCCCCTACGATATCCGTACTGATGCGAGTACAGGAAGAAAAAAAAAATCTAATCTTACTAGTAGATAAGTTGAATAATTTTCGAAATGAAGAAAAAACAAAAAAAAAAACAAATTGATTGAGGTAAAATTTGAAATCTTGACAAGTAAAATAATAATAATAAAAATTGTTGAATGTTGGATGGTGATCCCGAGTTCAGAGAATACGCACCCCCTAAAGATCATGGTCTATCAGTACCAGGTCTGGTAATATTTGAGGGTGAGTTAAAGGGAAGTGGTAGTGATGGTAGAGATGGGGAGAGAGTATAAGGGTAGAGAGAGAGAGAGAGTAAAGGGAAGAGGTGGTACCTATATAGTATGTACATATACATACTATATAAGCGTGTGACAAGCTGAGCGAAACTCTCAAGGTACAAGGGCTGGCTCTCTCCTTTTCCTTTTCCTTTCCCTCCTCCATCTCGTTACTCAAATACTTCCTCTACCTCTCAGCAACAAACCCACCCCACCCCCCCCACCCTGCAGTATTCAACCCTCCTTACTAAGGCTTCCACTCTAAAGATGGAATTACTCGTTAGGTTACCACTGTTTTTGACTGCTTTTCTCTCCGCTGTTTTCTCCCTCATTCTTGTTGCACCGCAGTACCAGTACCAGTACCCAGTACCCAGTACATCAATTTATACTTTGGTTACATGTACACTGTGTACGAATTAAAACCAACCAACCAACCAACAAACAAACCAACAAACAAACAAACAAACTTCGTTAATTTATAAATCTATCAAAACCAGATGTTCAATTATACAATAAAATTAAACTTAAACATCTCACACAACGATCTCAACAGATTTGAAAAATTATTGATAAATTAGAAAATTGTATAAATCGATAAAATAAAAGAATATATATATGAATTACAATATATATTTCTTCTTGGGGGTTTGATGTATATTTTATTGTATCGTCGCGATATGCCCAGTAATTATCGTATTTAGCTAAATATTTATAATATTTATGTATATAATATATAAATTAGAAATTCACTGCAGCATCACTGCAGCACGTAGCTAGCCAGCTAGCTAGCTAGCTAACTGGATGTATACAACATACGGGGGTTAAGTCAAGCGTGATTATAATCCAACGTCTAGAGTCTAGACTTCACAGTCATTTACTGGTTAGTTTACCAGCCATAGAAACGAGGGTAGGTTAAAACGTCAGAGAGAGAGAGAGAGAGAGATTAATTATATAGGATTTAGAGTAAACGAGTTAAATAAATATACTTATAAGAAAAGAAAAAAAGAAAAAAATTGATCACATGTGACTTTAAAAATTGGATATTAAAAAAACGAGCCTTGTGATCTAACCGAGACGAGAAAGTACATAGGTATATAAAAATATGTTAGATATTATATAGATACGTTGAATAAAAAGAAATTATCATTATATTATGATGGAATTCTGTGGTTAATTTAATGTTTACATTATTATATATTCGTTGTCAGTTATTATTTCATATTTGACGATCGTCTGGCTGCAGCAACGAACGTAGAATACTACCTATTTATGTATCTATATATGTACGTACGTACGTACGTACGTAACGTAAATCTATATATGTATACAAATATCTGACTCGACTAACTCTCTGCTACTGCAGTTATCCGTGCCAACAAATCCTCACATACATATGTATATATATAAATATATAGGTAAAAGTTGGTAGTTTCATTTACGTATGTAAATGCGTGTTAATATAATATATATACCTATATATATAAATGTATAGGTAAATGCGCGCGCGCGCGCGCAGGAACAATTTTCGCATTGCGTAATTATGGAAAAATGGAAATGCAAAAGAAAGAAAAAACATTAAGTTCAGAATTTGAAAAGTCCCGGATGGTAAGAATTTCGGATTTTTACATCATCGATTCACCTAGCTTTTTTTTTTTAGAAAGGGTAGATTTTCGGAATTTTTCGTTTCTCCGATTGCGTGTGTGTGTGTGTTTTTTTTTTAATCGTTCATTATACTATATAACACGCGACTGTAGGTGTTTACCTATATATATTATATTATAATTCTCGTCAATGATCTATATGAGATTTTTATAATATTTCGAAATAAAATGGACAAGCAGGTAAAGCGAATGGTAGTAGTAGTAGTAGGTAGCTAGCTGTTACGGTCTGACAGCTCGAACATCAGAGAAGCAGCACCATTATCGACTACCCTAACGTAACGTACCTACGTTCGAGTATCGAGTAGCTGTCAGTGTCTATACAAATCGAATTTTTATGCTCGAAAAAAGAAAGAGAGAAATAGAAAAAAAAAAAAAAGAAAAAAAAAAAGGAAACGGTTTCGAACTTTCGTGGTTTTAGATTTCGTTTTCGTTTTAGTTTTCTGTCTACTTTGAAAAAGACGATTGCGTCTGTCTACTTACTTCTTATATACCCACCCACCCACCTACCTACACCCCCCTCGTCTTATAATTGCCTAGAATGGTTCTCGCCATCGATCCTCCACCTCTTCTACAAGTTGGCCAAGCTTTAGCTATAAGGGCTTCCCTTTGCGGGATGGAGTTTTGGTCGGCTTAGTTTCACCCCTATATATATATAAATATATATATATATATATAGTATGTACAAAAATATCGAACGGGTGTCGCGGTTTTGAAAACGATCATCAAAAGAAAAAAAATATCAATTAGATTTTTTTTTTTTTTTTGTTGCTGTTGTTTGTCTTGATACACCCTATATAACGATTCCCATCTTAGATATTATAAGTACACGGAGACCCACTTGTTAGTTGATCAATTATTTATCCACATTGAAGGTAAAATGGGTGGTTCACCTGGGCCGCAAAGCGAAGCGAAGTATTTCGTGAGAGCAGGTGTTTCTTATTCGGCATATCCATTCTTCTATCCCATATACTTATTCGTATATATATATCTTATTAATGCATGTAAGTATAAAGAAAACGCGGTTTCATTTTTTCTTTTTTTTTGGGAAACATTACCTAGCACGTTTATTTTTCCTTCTATAGGTATACGAGGAGTTAGATACCTATAAGTAGTTAAATACCGTATAGGTAGAACACCGGATTAGCTCGATCTAAATTCTTAATTTTACCGTTCGGTTTTTTTATTTTACTTAGCCTCTTGCCAAAGGAAAAAATAAAAATAAAAAATAATATGGTAAGAATTGAGCGGGAAATAATTACATATCTAATTACATATCTATATATATAAATAGATATATATACTAAAAAGAATAAAGAGGAAGAAGAACTACTGAAAAAGAATAATATAAATGCCAGGTTAAACCGAACCCATCCCACTTAATTCGGAAAAGTTTTTGTTTAACGCGGATACATACACCCTGGAAAAGCAGAGTCAGAATCAGAACCAGAACCAGAGGCAAGTCCTCGTTATCCGCTAGAGCCATACAAATTGATGCGAGTTAGTCCCTGCTGCTGCTGGCTGCTGGCTGCTGCTGCTCCTCCTCGACTCCAGAATAAAGTCTTTTAATCGATTTATGGTACTTTCCTACTCCGAGTAAAAATTCTTATTCTTTCTTATTTGATTGGAATTCAAATTTTTTTTTTTTATTCATTTCATTATCCAATATATATATATATATATATATATATATATATATATATATATATATATATTGTCTTTTCTTTTCCCTCGTCTCTGTGTTACCTTTTCTTATATTCAAGAACTGTCCCCGAGAACGATAACGACCGTTCATTTATTTTTACAACACAACGTCGTTTTTAGTCTTGAGGTGGGAAGAAGCTCAAGCCGATAAGATTAAGTAAATATTATAAACTGTATATAATATATATGTACTACTAACAATTTTTATAGACTGTTTTAACGATGTCGAAGAAAAAGAAAAAGAAAAAGGCAAAGAAGAAGAAAAAAGAAAGAATTCACGGTGAAAAATTCAACTCAAAATTCTGGGATTGACGCGGGCGTATATACTACAGCCAGACGAGAAATAATTAATTATTTATTACTCGGACAGAAAGTGAATAGCGAAGTATATATACTATCTGTATATAATGTCGGGCTATTACAGCTACCACAGCCGTGTAAATAATCTAATATTATACTAACGGTCGGAAATCAATGTGAATAAAATTAAAAAAAAAAAAACAGTAACTCATCAAATTTAGTGAACAATGGTAAGAGATATAACTTTGGATAAACCTATATATAGGTTTTTAATTTTGAAACTAATGAAAAGCTGTATAATATTAAACAAGGCATATACAACTAATATACAGCTTTAATTATTTATTTATTTTGTTCTGTTCTCGTTTTACTAGAGTCTATAATTTCGTACTAATAAAAAAAAAATAACAAAAACGACGAAAAAAAAAAAATATATATTTTTATAATTAGCTCCTCTTCCTTTGCATACCACCGCATACTAATAACTAACTTCAAAGTCCACTATAATGATGTACAAAGCATATAGTCTGACACTCAAGGCTCATCATCAACATGCAGGTTTATTAAAGCCTTCCAACGTTTCGGAAAAACAAAAAAAAAAAAATTAAATGAAATAAAGAATAAATAAATAAATAAAAGCAGAGTACGAGAAGTAGAATTGAAAGAAGAATATAAAAAAAAAAAAAAGGATGATAAAAAAGCATATATGATTTTTTCTTTATTTTTAGTATCGATACTCTAGTCTCAATTACTTCACCTCCTGTCTCTCTTTATCTTTATCTTTCTATTTCTCTCTCTTTTACTGTCTCATTTTCGGAAGAAAGATCGACGTCAATATCTCACGCTGCAGTTTGACGCTGTTCTGAATATGATGTATTGTAGCCTTTAGAGTCTACACGCGGCGATGTATTAATAATAGACATATAAGTAGAAGATGAGATCAGGTCGAAAATGTACCATATTTATATTTACACCTACTTTATCTATATATTACTCCCTCGTACCTTATAATATATACATCAATATCTATTTATCTATATAAGGCATTAAATCGTAACCTATGGGGTATAAGGATAGCCATAATAATGTTCATTTTTCTACCCCTGAATTTTTATCAAATTTCTATGTTAGGTACTTTCGTTTATGCAGATTCTAAAGAAAAACTTTAATTTTATATCGAAGACAATTTTTAAATTACTCATCTTACGTCTTATAAGATACTAATATAATCATTTTAGCTAAATTCTACGATCATTTAATTGTTCTAATTTTAATTTCTCTTACGTATAAATATATATATACGTTTCTGATTAATGTAAAATTAATTAATAAACAATCTGCGAAATTCAAATGAACGAAAAGAAAAAAATTTTCTTGTTTTCTGTCAAATTCATACTAATAATAATAATATTAATAATATTAATATTTTCTTTACCTTTTCAGTATATGTATTTAATCAGCCAGCTTGGTTTACGGTGTTTTATATACGTACACCGTTATTCCAATAGAAGAAACAAATAACTATGATCCCAGTAGTTAAATAATAATTAGTAATAGTATGCATACCGAGATATAAATATATTTATATATTTATATATATATATATATATATAAATATATATGTGTATGTATATGCACGAATATTAATGAATTACTGTATGATAATAATAATAATAATAATAATAAGGCAAGAATCACGTTTTTATTCGTATAAGTTATAGTATAGAAATTTGAGAAAAATAAATTGACTTCTCTAATAATTTTCTTTTCTTTAGTCTTTATCTCGTATTCGATATACATATAAACACACACACATATATATATATATAATATATATGTATGCAAGTATCAATGTATGTATCTATTTATTTACCATACGAACCGCCGCGGCGAAGAACCTTCGCAGACTGAATATAACGCGCGGGGGGTTTGAATCAAGTCAGGGTGGTTGGAGAAATGCGCGAGGGGATGAAAATTGGTATGAGAGAAATAAAGAGGGGGTAGTTGAAAATAGGGGAAGAGAAAGCGCGCGCAGTACTTCAAATAGTTATGTATATAATATATAAGAAGGTATATATGTACGCACATATATACATACATACATATATATATATATAGGTATACAGAGATTAAGCGAGATTCTACTATATAGGAGGCAATGAAATCAATATATCTACTTTTATATTGCTGGAGAGATTAATCGAATGTCTGCTATCGATAAGATTGAATAATTATGATTATTTTTATGAAAACAACTTGTGATTTTCACATTCATTTTACGCATATATATATATATTCCTATATACTCTACGCATATACATATGTATGTGTATACGCATATGCTATTTTGTCAATTTCAAAAAAAAGAAAAAAAAAGAAACGAAAAAAGAAAAGTCTGAAGAAAAGAAGTCGTGTTACGAGACGAGGCAAGATAAATTGATTCGCGAATGGTAATCCGTTGGAATATTTATTGTTTTATTCTATATATATATAGCATTTTTTTTTTTTTTTTTTCTTTACTTTTTCTTTTCTTTTCTTTCTTTTTCTTCATTTTTTCAAGAATTTCTACTATACTCTAAAGCCTCTGATATAATATATTGCCAAGGATGAGATTTTTCATACCTATACATACAATACTAATACTAATACGCGTATTATGGAACGACGAAAAAAATAAAACGATTAGTTTGAGAAGTTTTCTATGCATCCATATGTTGAAAAATAATGTGCGAAATAAAAGAAAAATAATAATTAGCTTTCAGACGTCCGAGAAGCTATTTGCTTTTTTCGACCCTGTTTGTTTGTTTTTTTATTTTTTTTTATTTTCTCCCCTCTCGTATACCTATATAACTATAGATAAGAAGAACGAAGAGGAGGCGTTCTTCTCCTTCTTCCTTTTGATGGGAAAACTTTTTTGATTTTTCTACCCCGTGTTTGTGCGAATAAACACATACAGCGTATGTCATTCCATTTGCCGAAAGCAAAAAAAAAACCTCACTAACTCACGTATACATATATATAAGTAAAGATATTTAGTATGCAGATCGACGTGCACACATACAGACATATATATATGAATTCATAGATTTTCGTCTAGTAAGGTTAGGTAAACGTAATTTTCGAACAGCAGAGACGATAAGACGGTGCAAATGAGCCGTGTGGACGTGAAACACGATCTGGTACTTTATATATAACTTGTATATATGCGTATATATATATATTTATATATGTATAAGTACAGCTAACTAAGGATTGCCGACTGTGCCCAAAACTTCGTATCTATGTATGAATGTATATATACAGTATAATGTATACCTATACGTATATCGTAGTACGCGTAATACCGATTTTAAACCCAAACTAAAACAGTACTTCTAAACAGCTAAGCACATTACATATATTCCTAAGAAATTTCTATACTTAACTAAGAATAATATATTATATATTATATAGATAATCGTTGAACCGTGAGAACCATACCGTGTTAATGTTATTCAATACTGCAGAGTTTTAATTGATTAGATACGTACGAACTGCTAAAGGTATTACAGCATTTAATGAATTGGTTATAGTTTACGTAATTTGTCCAGTACCTGGTATATATAGGTACTAGATCTACTTAAAATTCAACTATATTTTATAAATTCCAGAAAACAATTATAACAATATATTTATATAGATATAGGTACTTTAATTTTAGCGACCAATTATCATAAATGATAAGATTTAATTAGCTTAGAGAGTTATCCGAGATTTTGAAATCTGGCGTTCACAACAAAAAATTGGAATTGGAATTGGACAGAGTAAAAGAAAATGTAACACATTCGCGAATTAAAAAACACAGAGATACGTCTCTGACCTAAATTTACATCGTAAAGAAGAGTTGAAAAAAAAAAAACAAAGAAAAGAGAAGAAATAAAAAATTAAAAAAAGGTTAATTAGCCTCTAAAACTATAATAAGAAAATGTCAGAAAAGGTCGACAAGGTTCGTCTCTCTCTCTCTCTCTCTCTTTCTCTCTCTCTCTAGCTATACCCAAAAATTCAAATCATATACGAATAAATATAAAAAATATATATATCTAAACGTGATTAGTTTAGCAATAATTAATTCCTAATTTTATCCTCCAAATGAATTGGCTATAAAATATTGTTGAATTGAAGTTTTTTTTTGTCTTTATAAGTATTGAAATGATTGGAAATATTTCATAGAATGAACATTGGCGATGATTGTGCGGTAGTGCAGGTGGCCGCAGGAATTATTCAATATCTGTGGAATTCTTTGAAGCTTCGACTATATAATAATCTCGTATATATCTATATAACGATTATCCGTCGTGCATCTTTGGCACAGCAGCAACTCGTCGGCTATAGGTATAACTGGACCGTTAAAAGAACTCGGTGTGAAGAAGATGAGAAAAAGAATTTTGAAAAAAAGAAAGAAAAAAAAAGAAGAAGAAGAAGAAGCGAATCTTTTTTTATCTTTATCTTTATATCTTTACTTTAAAAGGCTCGAATGATTCCGTTATTAAAAAAAAAAAATGAAAAGATATTCGAACTGGTTATATTCATTTCTTGCCGATCAAAAGAAGACTTAATACTTCCTTTATTACACCCTCTATGAATAAATTCATCCATCGTATAATAATAATAATAATAATAACTATATAGAAATTCGATGAGAGTAATATGATTTATTATCATAATCGATAAATCGATGAATACACACACACACACTCGTTTGTTATTAATACATATCAGTGTGAAAGATGCGGTTATTATAGTTCGAGATTGATATGTCGAATTTTTTAAATAAATTGATGATCAACGATTTTTAAACTCGTGAATTTCCTCGCCGATTTTCGTAATAAACTTTCTCTATTAGAAATGGTGAAATAGCATAAACTAATAAGCGGGTTGAGAACAAGTCAAGCAGCAATAAAAATCTGCATATATTTCTATCGATTGATAAATCTTCAAATATAGTATAAATAGAAAAAAAAATAAAAAATGAATGACCCGGAAGCATCGACAACAGCCTCAAAAAAACTCGTGAATCAAACCGAGTAATAAATTCGATTATATTTCGAATCCAAAGAAACGTAAAAAAAAAATAAAAAATAATAAAAAAGAAAATTATTATTTTCAGATCTGAATACGACGAGGTGGATTTAACTTGCTGTGAAAAAGCTATATGCTGTTGTTACTTGCGTAAAATTTTAGTTACTTCACCATTGTCCAAATGTTACGCGGTATTAACATGGGCAACGATATTTTATTGCATAACAAATATAGCAACAGCCCTGCTCTCCTGGACTCTTATGTATTTTCTAACTGGTGATTTAGCCCTTCCAGGTGGCGCGATATTCAATCTCTTCATTCTAGTTCTATGCTCTTATTGTCTTGGTTGGGGTCTGACCTACGTACCATATCTCCACTTACCACCAGTATTTGGAATGCTTATTGCTGGTGTTATAGCAAGAAATTCAGGCGTTTATAATATACGTGATACTATAAGTACTCAAGCTATGGGTACGATTCGTAATTTTTGTCTAACATTTGTAATGGTCAGATCTGGAGTACAATTAAACACAACACCACTTCGTAACCATCCGATATTTCTAATGGTTCTCGCATTAATACCATGCACGGTGGAAATGGCCATTGTTACATTATGCTTTAAAAAATTTCTCGACTTTCCATGGGACTGGGCTTTCCTCGGAGGGTAATTTCCCAATTTTTTTTCTTTCTCACTCACGCCTTACTCAACCTACAATATTCGATCAAAATAATTAATATCAAAATTTTTTTATATAGATGTGTGATAGCCTGTATGTCTCCGGTCGTAACTGTAACTTGTCTTCTTGGTCTTGCTGATCAGGGTTTTGGTGAAGACAAGGATATTTCAGGATTATTATGCGCCGCCTGTTCAATAGACGGTGTTCATATAATGGCAATATTTTCCATAGCATTTTCGGTTGTTTTTGACGGTGAGAATTAATACACGTTGTGCATTAAAAATAAAATTAAAAATCAAAAAACCTAATAATTCTTTACACTACAGATTCGGAAGGATCTAAATGGTGGGACTACATGCCTCGAGGTATTCGCGACCTGGTTTTTGGCATTATTTTTGGAACTAGTTTGGGAATTTTTTTCATATTTTTTCCCCATCAAAGATCCGTGCGTATATTAATTGCGTCTAATATATACTATAAGATGTGTTCGTTCTATTTGACAGAAAAAAAAAAATAACATTAACACGAAATTTCCTTTTTTGCACAGAAATACGCAACCTGCTACCGTATAATTAATCTATCCCTTGGTGCACTGTGCTTTAGCGTTGGTGCAAATACGCTTTTTATAACCGGTGGTGGATTTCTAGCTACAGTTTTCATGGGTTTCGTTGCTTGTACAGGATGGAAAATGATCGTTAATAAATTCGACGTTGGTTATTTAAATCGAAATATTAATGACAACGATCATATACGCAGTTTTATATATATAAAAAATAAAAATAATAAAAATAAAAAAGTCGAATATTTTTTTAAACATGAATGATTTCCAGGTGACTCAGATTCGTAAAGTTGTAGCAATACTATGGCACATATTGCAGCCTGTATTATGCGGTGTGATTGGTGCTGACGTAAATTTTTCTCGCTGGACCGTATCTCGTGCTGGTATTCACGCAGCCTGCATTATAATAGGACTTTTAGTGAGTATAAAAAGCACTAGAAAAAAAAAAAAAAAAAAAAAAAAAACCCCCTCGCTTTCTCCTACCTACTGTGTTAAACCGATGATCCATATATATATATACGTGTGTATAAAAATTGCCTTCTATTTTTCTCTTTTCCTCTTTTTTTTTTTTTTTTTTTTCTTCTCCAAGTCTCGTTTAGGCTGTGCGATATTGTCGACGTTAAACATGCCCTTCACTAAAAGCGAGAGAATATTTGTCGCTCTATCATGGCTGCCGAAAGGAACGGTCCAAGTAAGAATTATTTTCATCGTTATATATATATTCCGCGAGATTTTAGTATTGTAAAAAAAAAAAAAATTTTTAATTTTTGTCCCACTATATAGGCAGCTCTAGCTCCTATGGCGTATGAACACGCATTGTCAAGAAATAATACCAAAGAAATAGAACTGGCCGAAGATGTTGTGAAAATATCTGTAATAGCAATTGTGGTTTTAGCACCGCTAGGTGCTATGCTAATGATGGTAACCGGCCCCCATTTACTAAATCGTATTTCTTCCGATGCGATGGAAGAACGGAGATTGCAAAGCCTTAGACACTTGGCAATGAAAGCCAAGATTCCCATGGATAAAAACTCGGATCTTGAAACCCTATAACGTACTAATTTGTGGCCAATAAAAACTGCGATCTTTATACGAGATTATTTCCGTAGCGATTAACCATATATAAAAATAGCTTAAATAAAACTTGTAGATTTTAATAAGCCTCGTATTTTTTATAAACGAAATATTTCAATCGGACTAAAGGTTTTCAAAAAAATCTATAAAGTAATTTGAAAAAAAAAAAATATAAATATATGTGGTTTGAACGACGGTACGTGCGCGGTCTTTCATGTTGAAAATTTCTTTCTTGAAAAATTTTCCCGGTATTCCTTGACGTAATATGACGTAAGAGCGCTCAGTAAAAGCTGAAGGTTTTCCTCGAACTACCCTGATGGTTACGTTGAACTCGGATCTTCTTGACGTTTCAAAGGAAATCCTTGGCCGGCTCTCTCGCCCACTTCCCTGCAGCCAAAAGAACGGCGCTGTTTCTTCCGCCTTTTCGCATTCACATCTCGCCTGTGCCGTATAGGTACAACGTACATATTTCCAGATTTTCGTTAAATTTATTAACAAATGAATAAATAAATTCTTCTGCTATTTTTTTTTTTTTTTTTTAAATCGTTTGAGTAAATTTGAGATACATTCAGACTCACACTCTTGAGTATCAAGATAAATATACTATATATATATATATATACACCTATACAATGTATATTTTGACGTCTAATATAATATGTAAATGGAGTGACGTTAAAGGGTTTCAGTATTTCTATACGAGAGAGGAGAAATAGACAGGAAGAGATAAGGTGAGAATATAGGTATATATATGTACTAGATATCGGTTACCCTAAAACTTCCCTCCCCCCCTCTCCCCGCCCCCAAGTCGCAGGGGGTTATAGGTATGTATACTACCTATGAAATAATAATAATAATTATTGGTAAACTAAGTACGAAACTAGGTCGTGTAATAAAGGCAGCAAACGTTCGGTTCGTTCTCTATTGTGTTTAAATTGAATCGACAGACGAACCACATTAAACAAAGATAAGGCGGAAATGGTATCGTCTTCGTATACACGTCTTTGCGCCACACCGCCCAGGTATAAACGTTGCTACTCTTCCCTTCTCATTGTAACACTTACGTCATTTTCAAACCAACTAACAATTGTTCCATATTATTATTTTTTTTTTCTTTTTTACTTTGACTATATGCAAATACAAGAGTAGATATGATTTTTTTTTTTGTTTCTGAACTAAGAGACAAAAATTCAAAAAAAAAATTCGAAAACCAAAAATTTAAAAACGGAATGATTTGAAATGATATTTGGATCGCTGCCTTCTATTCGCGGGTATCTTACATATATATATATATATATATATATGAGAATATATATACATATTCTCTGTAAATCTGATCAGTCGTTCGGTTGCAGACGCGATCAAAAACCACCTTCGCAAATATTCTACGCTAGATTTAGCAATACGTTATAACTTATATATACAGAGAGAGAAAAAAAAAATTATATATATATATATATATATATAGGGTATATAATATATATCTGAATATATTTACTTGACATAGACTATATGTTTATATTATATGTACCACTTGGATAAAAAAAAATGAGAATAATAATAAAATTTATCGTTTTTTTAAAGAAAATGTGAAAAATAATCTTTAAATTAAATAATAAATCATTAAACGAGGTCTGTTTTGATCAAGATAAGGATATTAAAAGATGACAAGGTGTAACGTACCGACGTGCTTTGACGAAAGAACAAAGCACGTTTTTAAAAAGGAGAAGAAGAAGAAGAAAAAGAAAAAGAAGAAGAAGAAGGGGTTGTTCACAAAGGATTAGTAAGAGGTTCTCACTGGTTGGCCCTTGCGTTTGTTTCGCGTTGAGCTTTGGCCCTAACTAGTACATAGCGTGTGTGAAGTTGGAGATGAAGGTAGGTAGCTGGCTAACAAACAATATAAGTATATATGTGTACATGTGTGTAAGTATATCTCTCTTTCACCCATAGAGACGTATACATATAATACATATGTCTCTCTGTGAAATATATCTGCATATATATACACTAGGTACACGTTTTTTCTAAAAGTATTACAACCACTTCGAAACGCGAAACGCGAAACGCGAAACATGAACCCAAACCCCATCTCAAACCCTAGCAGCGATTCTTCTAGGACAATGAAAGGATCTCATAGTCAAAGGTCGCAGCTCATTCTTGGCACTAGGAACTTGTACTCAAAAGTACAAGAAGAACCTGAATTTATCAGGCGATAAAAGTCGGAGGCGAGGAACAGAGAGAGAGAAAAAAAAAAAAAACTAATTAAAATAGAAAACGAAATTCGCATAAGTGTTACGAATAAATGAAGTTTTTTCCATTATTCGTGATATTATTTTCTTATTTTCAGAAAAATAAATAAACGGTGAGAGGATGGGGAGAAAAAAAAAATTATTCATCTCTGTATACAGAATTTCGTATAAAAGAAAACAAAAAGAGTTGATAGTAAAATTTTTGTCACTATATAGCGTAACATTTATCCGACATTCAGTGTCCCGAATGATTTATTCCGAACGGTTTATCGCCTCTGGATTTGATCTAAAAAGATGCGCGATGTATGTAGGTATATATATATATTTATAGAGAGAGAGAGAGAGTGAAGAGGCTTGCAGCACATATATGTATATATGGATTTCATAGGTGTGTATATATAGATATACATTTATTGCACGGTTTCGCAAACTCTTTGGAAGATATCCAACTCCAACGAAATCACCGCACAGCCTTAGGTGTATACCTCTATACCTACGGGTGTAAAACCGAGCATCACCGTTCGCGCGCGAGGTCTTTGGCTACCTAAACATTTCCTTCCTTCAGGCTAAAGAAAAAATATCTTCGAACTATAAGCATATAAATATATATAATATACAGCTATTTGTCAGCAAACGGAAATAAACGTAACAAAAGAAGAAAAAAAAAAAATCAGAACACTGATTTTTCAAACTGTAGTATCCGGTATAATATGTAGAATTGACGAATCCGAGAAATGATTTTGTATTTTTATCGACGTGACATTTTATTTCAATTTATTATGTCTTTTCGTTATTGAAATATTCATTATTATTATTATTGTTGTTATTGTTATTATCATTATTGATATAACGGTTGTTCCGAAGAACTCAGCTCATACCGCATGAGGATTTCCAATTTCATAAAATGAGATCCGGTTAAGCTTTTCCACGTAAATGCTCTGCATATCGCTTACGGTGCAGAAAAATCACGACTATATCGCGCAACGCGGCAAGAGAAGAGGAGCAAAGCAAAGCGAAGCAGAGCAGAGTAAAGCGGCGATGGATAAACGCACGAATAAATTCGAATTGACCCAAGTTGCTATTTTGTCCCGATTGACTCGTGAATTATGAGGGAAAAATCGATCGGGAAACAAAAAGAGAGCAAGAGAGAGAGATAGATAGATAGATAAAAAAAAATAACTTTTGCCATTTTATATCAATGATTTTGTATGTTCAATATTATAAATATTTCTTAAAAATTTTTGAGATAGGAGAGCCGCAGGTAAAGTAAAATAAAAATCGCAGAATCCTCGAAAAAAAAAAAAATAAATAAATGACGAGATATTTGAAATTTAAAAGCTTATTAATGGTCGTATAAATATGTATGTATACTTATTGCATAGAGAACCAGTAGCAATAAGAATTGAAGGTAAAAATTTATACACCTATATTAGATAGCAGTGTGGTTTAGGTCGATAAGTTGGCTCGACGCCAGCCAGACGCCTGGTTCGGGTTTCCCTTTATACCATATAGTAGGTATGTATACAACGAACGGGCCTCAGACTAGTATGGCAGTATGTAAATAGAGGATAAACAAAGCAGCGGCGTCTGTAGAAAGATTTATTTTATTGTTAGTCTGCTAAAGCTCTCTATCTATCCATCTATCCATCTATCTGTATAAATCTCGCTCTTACTAGTTTTCACGATAATCAAATATCTATACTATATACTTTATAAGTAACTATACCGTGAGCAGTCTGTGAATTATTATATATACATATATATATACATTTATTCTATCAATATTAACAATTCTCATTAAACCTGCGTCTTACGATTCAATTTACTATAGTTTTTAATCAACGAGCCCAAAGTCTAGTCGAAAATCATTATTTATTCGAAAAAAAAAAATTAATTTAATTTAATTAATTTTTTTTACTAGCTTATTTATTTTATTTTATTTTTTCTTTCAAATACTTCCTTCATTCTTAGTTTCAAACAATAAAAACGCTGTCGTACTATACTGTAGCCGCGATTAAAAAAGTACATCTTTTGTTAGTTTTTATTAAAAATAAATAAATAATCGAAACAGAGATGAATTTATCTCATCGAGTGTATGTGCTGCACCACCGTGTGCTCATTAGAACTATAAAACTCTATTGATAATAATCGGGCGGTAACAATTGTCAGGTGAACTGTTTTATCTTCATAACAAAAATAAACAAAAAAAATCCGATGGTAATAATAATAATGATGGTAATAATAATATGATGGTAATAATAATATGATGGTAATAATAATAATGATGGTAATAATAATTATGATGGTAATAATAATAATAATAATAATAATAAACGTAATACTAAATATGAAAAGATAATAATGAATGATTGAATGACTGATTTATACCGATTTGGAGAAAAATTAACGAATTTATAATATCAAATATTTTTGATAATGTTTTCAACTCACCATGTTTGAATATTTTGGTATACAGATACTTGGGTACGATGCGACAAAGAATGTTTATCCGATAATAATCCTTTGGAGAATAATTCGAAGAACACTTTAATGACACATACATCACATATATCGAAGACACAACACGGCGATACTTTTATACACGTACAATTATAGAAAACACTCACTCACTTTGATATTATATGAAAAAGTTTGAAAATTATAGAAAAAAAAAACACACAGAAAAAAGAAAAAAAAAAAAGTCACACTATTTTAAACCGAGAGATAAGACGTTCGAATGCCGGTTAATAAATGAATATATATATATTTGTGTAGAACTTTACACCGTTTATTATATGAATGAGAAAGTAATTTACATACCAGTAGCGAGATAAGAGATAAGATCATTCATCGCGTGGGTAAAGTTTTATCAACTACACAAAACGAAGGGTGAAAAGTGTCATGGCGATTAATAACAAGTTTTTGGCGGCAAGTGTACGGCCCCAATAGCCTTATTTTTCCGTCACTTATCTCTCGATTTTTGTAATGTCGCGATGAATTAATTACACTAACGACTACCTGAAACACTAATAAACAACTCGCGGTAAATTTTTTGACTCGAATCAAGAAAGAAATACCGAAATTGATGCATTTTATACGAGCGAAATATGCCACTGGCCGATCACCGGGGCCCCGCGATGCACTATGGGTAACGGCTAGCGTGACGTCACGGAGGGTAAAAAGTGTCATGGCGTCGATTCTCGCAATTTTTGGCGGCAAGTGGGGGACGCTACTAGCCTTAGTTTTCTATCACTTATTTCTCGATTTCTGTAATGACGTGAGGAATTAGTTGAAACAACGATCACCTTAAACACTAATAAACAACTCGCGACTAATTTATTGATTCGAATAAAGGAAGAAATACCGAAATTGATGCATTTTGTAAATAAAAATAACTGACACCGGTGCCCCGCGATGCATCGAGAGTAGCGACTAGCTTCACGACTAACGACTTTCGATATTCGATATTCGATATACGATTATTTTCAACCACTTACCGACCAAGCTGAACAATATGCTATGTCGATAACACAAATTCGAATGATTTAAAATAGATTAAGAATAGAGTTAAATATATTTAGTTTATAGATATTTGTAGAGTAAATAATAATAACGGAGATCGTGAAATACTTGTTTTGATAATTTCTTGATCCTTTTACCGACGTAAATGTGAATAAAAATTTCCTCATTAAAGCAGATAGACTTGTATGTTGATATTTTATTTGTAATGAACTTGAGGCGACATCTCGGTGTCGTATTAATAACTGAAGAATTTCGTGGTTCGCGAATGAGCAGCCGCGCAGTGACCGGCTGTTTGCATTTTCTGGAGTCGAAGCCAAACGTGGAAACCGTAGGCGAGACGGTACTACATACATACGATCGTGGTAGTCCGGTTAGTACGGGGCTAACGAGAGCAACACGACGTAAAATTGCAAACCCTGTGGTATTATAGCTCACCCAGCTACTACGTTAAACGGGAAATGGTTTCATAAAAAAAATGGGTGGCCAAAAAAAGTACGGAATATATTTGTAATGAATAACTGTTGGGTGTTGTTAATCGAAGATAGAAATCACCTTGACCCAAAGAACCAGGTAAAGAGTAGCCTATAGATCGATCAGAGTTGTACGGGGTCTTCTCCTCGTAACTACGAAACACATTAATGCCATTACATTGCATTACATTACATTACATTACATTACATTACACTAGTACATCACATACCCTGAATGATGAATAATATTTACGAAAGACGTTGCAGCAGATCATTCTATCTACGCTAGTGGACCGAATCGTCGTGCTTTGTATAAACCATCAACTATACACGTATGTATTAATACATACATGTACGATGTCAAATTGTGTACACCAGTCCGAATGTCTCTTATCACTTTTGTTACAAAACTAAAATCATCAGTCGTAGTACAGGCTAAAAATATCCAAATTTATTAATTCAAAACAAGATAAATAAAGAACGAAATTATAACAAATAAAAGAAAGAAAAAAAGAATTAATAAGAAAGAAAAAAAAAATTTATATTATATACATATATATATATATCTATATATAATACAACCTAAAAGTTAGACAACTATGGATCATTAAATACATACGTGAGATAACAAACATTACTATTATAAACCGTATAATTATTATTTATCACTTTGTTTTTCTTTCTACTTTAGTTTCATTATTTCACACGAAATATAATTATCCTATGTATATATATATATCAAGTCTTTTTTTCATTTCTATTATTTTATTTATTTTATTTTAACGTCTTTTTCATACCTAGCCTTAATAACTTTGGTATATTAGGTAATTGAACGGATTTTACGCACTTAATACTCTATCTCTGAATGTATCACACGTAACTATAGATACATGTAATCTACGACCTACCACAACTCGATTATCTGTTAATTAATATCGTCGAATCAAATAATAATCCGAAAATTAAATAAATTAAACTTTTATTCTATTTTCTTAACTTTATTTTTATTTTTCTTATTCCCCAGATATAAGAAATTGGCAAATCATTTCACCTTCAATTAAAATTCCATTTAAAATCAATGTGAATTTTTTTTTTTTTTTCCAAGAATAACAATATACACCCAAATAATCTCAAAGAAACTAGAAAATCCAGTTTTATTTTTTGACATGAATAATTTTAATTAATTATCAATTTTTATTTTTACATGTCAAGGTAAAGGCTATATAAATGGGGAAGATTAGGAAAAAACCTGACCTGGTTCATTGTAGCCGATCACAAAATGTATTGAGAAATTTAATGCTGCGGGAACTTGGTCTTCGTACAACGCACAAAACAAGTACTCGAGAGTTGGAACCAAACGCTGAAACTAATCTTGTACTTAAGGACCACAAGGAGCTGGTGTGTATTTTATAGAATGAATATATTCATCAGAATGTTTAGAGAAAGTAAGAAAAACATAAACAGTAATGAATTTCATTTTATTTAAATTTTTATCTAACACAGTTTCATTTTTTTTCTGTTTATTCTTACAGAAATGTGACGTTCCTGGTGTACCAAGGGCCACTTTTTTAATGGTCTTTAGCCCAGACGGGTGAGAATTCATTTATCAAGGGAAATCTTATCCTTTGGTGGTCTAATTTCATTGAGATATGAATACATTTTAATATCATGTCTATACTCGGTTTTTAAAGGATTTTAAAGATAGAGAAATTTTATTCAAACTATATACACGATTTCATAAGAAATTGAAGAGAAAATTAGGTCTGAGATGAACTGAAATTTAATGAAATCGTCGTGATATCGTTTCAAATAATTCACAAGTATTCTGAGAACGTTAGGAAATGATATTGAAATAAGTTACCATTATTTGAAATCGTAGAATGAAGCGAAATTTTAATTAGATTCATCTCAATCAACTTCAAAGTTGAATAGAATTGCTCAAAACTAAGATGATGTTGTAAAGAAATCATTGGAGATAAGCTCAAGCTTTTTTTTTTCACCAGTTTGAATCGTCTGAAATTCTATGAGATCCTAAAATGTCTTGAAATTCGTCTAAAAAACCAACAAATTCTAATGAAATTGATTGAAATCTCTGTATTTAATATCGAATTAGTTTAAAATCAACGAAAATTGTCTTGAAATCGTTCAAAATTAGCTTATAAAATCAGCTGAAATTGTGCGAAGTCATCAATCCAATGATACAGAAAAATTGCTGTCTAATAGCTGAGAGATTGATAGAGTTATTGAATTTCGACCATCAGTTTTCATTTTTACTTTATAAATATGAAAAAATCGCCTTTCTCAAATACTTTCGTTATTTCTCAGCTCAAAAGTTGCGTCTACCCATGGAAACCACAATGTTTACATAACAGATCTAACATCAGGAAAAAATATAAGAACATTATCAGGTCATCCTCGTACCCCATGGTGTATTGCTTTCCATCCTTCCTCGAATGAAATTTTGGCATCAGGATGTCTGGGTGGTCAAGTCCGAGTCTGGGACCTCAGCGTTAGTATTTTCAACTTCTTTGTACAATTTAATATAATGATTGTAGATTTATCCAAATCATTGACTAGGACATGAAAAATTTTATCTATTTCTTGTCTCTCTTTCAGGGAGGAAGTGAGGTATGGAATGCAGATAGCGAAACAGTTATCGCATCTCTGGCCTTTCATCCATCGGAAAGACTGCTTGTTATAGCCACCTACAACGAGGTTCATTTCTGGGATTGGAGCCAGTCGGAACCCTTTGCTGTAGCTACTACAAGAAACTATAAAGAAAAAGTCCGGTAAGGGTAGTCTTCAAAGTAACAAAAACTATCTATAGTCACTGGATAGTGAAATAACGCAGTTACCTGATTCTACAATTGATGATTCTATCTAATGACTTTAATCATCAGTAATCACGAATTTCAGGTATGTGGCTTTCGACAATCTGGGGAGAAAGTTAATAACTGGTATCGCCAATGATCCTCAAGTACAATCGCAATGGGATCGTTCACCCGCCGACAACGTTCAACCTACCAGATCTAATCTTATTAGGTATAAAAATAACTACTATCACTGACTAGATAATAGAGATACACTCGCCTGATATTTCATTGTTACAGTGATTTTATCACTTTTTATCCATATTTTTCATTTAGTCATCGTTTCAGTCAATTTTTTTCGTATTTTAATAAATCAAGGCTCTTCGAAACTGCACTGAAACTGTATTGCACTATTTATATTTAGTTTTTTCGTCCAGATTAACTAGAAATTTTTCTTCTAGCTTCGAATATTTTTGTTTTATAATTAATCAAAGCTTCTTTTGGCTCTAGATTATCAAGAGAAAGATCTCAAGACCTGGACAGTCCCTCGCTATACCATTTGTGGAATCAGCGTCGATTTTACGGTGGAAGATGGCGGGATAACTTGAGCGATCGTAACTCTCGCAGCAATGATTTCAGGATGCAATATCGTCGGAATCATGTGCCTGAAGAAAATCCCAATGTAAATAGAAGCTCAAACAATGCCACAGGGCTGACTAGAAACAGCTATCGATACTTTGACGAGTATGTCCGCATGCGTCGGGAGCTAGAGGCGGTTAGATACCGTTTTGGGGAAGGGCACATAGGCAGATTGCAACTGAACGTCCTAGAGCGTGATTTCCGAGTCCGTAGAAACCTCACAGACGAAGCTATAATCTTATTACGCAGACGATATTTCCTCCACAGAGTCTGCGAGCAAACTGCTCCTCTGTTTCAGCCTAGAAGTCCAACTTACGATGCCGGCGCTGGGCCCTCTCAGCCTCGGGGACGCCAATCTCCGCCTCCACCACAGCTGGGAAATGTTACGATTGAAGTCCGCAGGAACAATTATCTAAACTACGAATCGGACTCTAGGCGTAACGCGACTAACGCTTTTCTCAACAATAATAGCGCGGACAGGAGTACTGCGAGGACCGAGAATACCGAGAGCAATCCACCAGCTGATGAAAGGTCAAGTGAGGACAGTAACGACGAGGAATTACTGTCTGGTTTAACACGCAATAATAATTACCCAAATTCAGTCAGCATTGAACAAAGACATAACAATCTAATCCGAAGATCTCAGAACCTCGATCAAAGGATAGCCAATCTTCGGGAGGAAATAACTGAGAGACGCGAAGGTGTAAATACCCAGGATACAGAACGCCGAATAAATCTCTGCTACAGAAATTTAGTTGATCAACAGGAGACCCCAGTTCGAGGATATTTCGATACCTGCAGAGACCGCGACACGGTAGGCTTCTTGGTTTTGATGTGATTCGAATTTGAATAAAGATTTTTTTCCTGATATCATCACCGTTGTTCCAGATCGATCGCGGCACCGATCCCATGGATACACCAGAGACTTCGAGGCCTTGCACTTCGGAGGAGGTTCCAGATTCTGAGAGAAATGAACCGGCGACTGAAACCTCTATAAGGAGACTCCGGAATGCATTGAATTCCAGCGCTCAAGCCAACAATAGCAGCCTTGAAAGACTCCAGAGATACAGACGCCTGCTTATAGAGCGATCTGAGCGGGAAAGAACAGAAGAAAACAGCGTGCAACAGTCTCTACACTATTTGAGACAGGCTCTTAATGCTACGGCAGAAAATAACAACTCTTGTTTAACCAGGCTCAACCAGTTGAGAGAAAGACTGCAGGCCCAAGTCGCCAAACTCTTCGCGAATTCAAACACCACCAGAAGTAGACTAGAGGTACTCAGAAATGTAGTGAGCGAAATAAAGGCACTTAACAACATGGAGGTTCAATTGACCAACACTAGCTCAAGGATCGCAAGACTAAGTGACGAATTCACGACCTACAGAAGACACCAGAGGAATCGTCACCTTGCTTCTGATCCTAACGAGATAAGTATGAGCGAAGTAGACATGCTGGATCTTTCGCATTTCCCTCCTAGTACGGAGCCAGGGGCTTCTACTGTCCCGCAGGACTTGGAGATATTGGTTGACGATTTAATGCCAGAAGAAAACTATACTGCACCCAATCCAAACCCAATACCGGACTCAAGAGGCGCTCCTCCTTCTGAAACTGCTGAAACTTCTGCAGAACCTGGTTTAGCCTCAGAGAATTCAACCAGACAAAATGGAGCTGAAGCTACTAGGGCTAGAGGAACTATTCGACCTAATAGACGGAGGCTGGCTAACGATTCTACAGGAAATGATGGTGAACCGCCTAGGTTACGCAGGCGGAGAGAAGGAAGATATGTATGGTACCCTCGGTACAACGCTAACACTCGCACTTGGATGGAAATTCATGGTGGGTTTGGGATTTTCTGGGAAAACAATGTTTAGGTCTTTAATTATATGTGTTCTTTTTCTTTTTCATCTAACAGGCGATAGCTCTCAGTCCAGTGACGAGGGATATTCGGCGACTAATTCCCCGGCCACTTCGAACTTCACCGTTTCATCCCGGTCGGCGTTTCAGCCCAGCGTACCTCGGCTTTTGACTCAAGATCAGCGGGGCTCGAATCCAAGCGGACAAGAAGGTCTGGGGTTTAGTAGAAGCGAAGAAGTAGCCGATGCAAACAGAAACGAACAGTCTAACGACTCAGTGAACGAGTTGAACGAATTTGACTTAATGAACAACACCTCGTTAAGGATAATTAGAAGCACCCAAGAAACATCACAGATTCTTCGCAGAGTTTTAGACTCTTTTCAGAGAAATTTAAACTCCGAACAAAATGAACCTGAGAGAAATACTAACGAGGATAATCTGGGGGATGATAACGCCAGAGAACAGTCTGAGAACGGGTACTGGCTACTGGAAGAGAACAGCAACTCTGATTCAAACCACGAGGAACCTCCGCCCAATTCGAATTCCAATGCTAATTCGGGTACCAACACAAACGCTAGGCGATGGACCAGCCGCTGGATAAGTCTCGACCGTGGGATAGATAATGACAACTTATTCGACCCAAATAGAGCCTCGGATTTGACCGGAGAACTACCACCAACGCCAGGAACGAGGCTGCGGACTCTAAGCGAGAATTTAGAGCAAAGAATCCACGTTTTTCCTAACGCAGAAGAAACTGGGGGTAGAAACCTGAGGAATAATCGAGACCAACTATCTCCAGTTTCTATCAACTCCACTCGCTATGAACAGCCACCGCTATTCCCCTTCAGAAGCTTGAGGGAGAATCTCACTAGGCGATTAGAACTCAGTCAAAATGAAGCTGCCGAGACTAATCAAGCTAATAGAGACCCTGAATTGATTGAGGAACAGGCCATAGATATACCCAGCGATATTCCGGAAAGAACTATCGAGGTTTCTTCTCTAAACAGTGATAATCTTCATGAAGAATCGCGTACAAACGATAATCCGCGCGCTGATAATAATTCTGAGCAAGTTTCAGCTGGGAGTAATTTGCCTGGGATGTTTGATCCGCAAGGTGAAGTCTACGATCTGAGATCTACATCCGCTAATAATTCGACAAATACTGAAGAGAGAGGCACAGATGGTAGCAGAGAAGAAGAGGGATGGAGAGGCTGGCGGGTTTGTCCTCGCAGGCAAAGTCAAGGGGCGGACAATGACGCGCTAGGTGTTCGCCAGGGTATACAATTGCTGAGTCGTCACATAGATAACATGCAGCGGCTCTGCAGGTAGATTTGCCTGCCTTTTTGAGCTTCATTTCGGTATATTTAAGACTTTGTTTGTAACATTTTAGGGCGAGATTGGAGATCGTTCAACTGCAGCAGGTTCGCAGAATGTGGGAGGACCTTCAGCGCCAAATACGATCACTTCATGTAACGGTGAGGGTTGAAATGCAGAATAACGAAGCCCAAGCACAGCCCAGTACCAGCGGAAGCCGGAGCGCTGCTCCTTCAACTTCAACCCAAAGTCCAAGCTGCGATTTGCAGAGCGAAACTGCAAAGAATTTCAAAAAAGCAATCCTCGAAAATTATAAGAGAGAGAAAAGTGAGACTGAAAAAGATGCAGCAGACCAAAGCCAACCGTCAACCTCTAGGGGAATACCAAACTCCTCGAAGGCATACAAAAAGGAGAAAAAATCAAACGATAACGAAGCTACACGCATTAGCTTGTCCAATTTACTACCCAGCGAGTCGGAACTCAGACTTTTAAACCTACATCCTCATAGCTTGTCAGATATACTGGGAAATCTTTACTCCCCAAACCCCCAGGCCTCTAATGAGTCAGCAAACCTTGACTCACAGTCGTCTAATGCAGCAAATGCCACCAGTGATCATACCTACTCTAATCTAGCAACGGAAACTGGTTCCACCCAACTTCCTAGCATTTCAAGTCTAGTTTCTAACATAGCAAGTAGCTTAAACTTGCCTCCTATTACTGCCGTCGTCACTTCTTCTGGCGCAACTAGTTTCGTTGAATCAACTGCCCCTCTACCTAGCATATCAAATCTTGTTTACGCAAATAGCAACGCTGGAGTACCCAGCACTTCTAATCAATCTGAGACATCGAACTCAGGAACTTCGCCGGAGTCACCAACTAATAACACAAATCTTCGCGGTAGACAATATACTTATCAGAGAGTCTGGAGATACGGTCGGAGAATGTATCTTAGGTTTGTGGGCTACCTAAGACTCTATCGGCACTAGAATTCAAGCTAATGACACCTTTTTGTCGATTACAGGAGGCCCAGATTGCTGACGTTGGGTCCACGGAGTATGAAGAGGGGATCTAGAGCCCAGACTTCGAATAATCCATTTCGACACTATGAAAATGCTCGGAGGTCTTGGCAGCTGAGAAGAAATACCACCGCTAGATCTACAGACAGAAATCGTGAACAAACTACGACTGAATCTCTCCAGGCAATGATCATTAGACTAGAATCTCTTGTTCAACAACAGCGAGCTTTGGCTAGGAATAGCAACGCCCTTAACAGAAGATCGGACAGTGATAGTCAGCCAGAAAATATCAGGGATAATAATAACGACAATCATGAAATGGAACAAACACGGGAAGTCACTAGACTCAGAGCTAGGTAATTATTGAATTACTGAAAATAACGAGAAGCAACTAATTCCAATTTAACAAAATGTTTATTCACATTTTCAGACAAGTACTCAGTCTGATGGTCGAAAGCCTGACTCAATTCTTTGAAGAAAATCGTCCAGGAAACGGATCGCACAGCAATGTACTTTACGAACAAATTTACAGTGAGTTAAACCGCGATTTGACTCCCTGGTTACCTCCAGAATTATTCAATCTTATAATTCGTTAAATGTTTTTCTCTTAGAAATGTACGTGCTTCTTCACTTGGCGTTAGAACTGACCGACCTTTTGCTCGCCCAGTTAGTAACGACCAGACGTGAACTTGAGTCGAGTCAATACGGCCCTTTCAGCTCCGATCTATCTGCTCCAAATCAGAATCCTACTAGCGAGGGGCGGAACAACAACGTGGACAATAGTCTACCGACAGAGAATAACCGGGGAAACACTGCCAGAAGTAGTAGTCATGGAAGCGGACCTGACAGACGTAGGACTTTGAATTTTTTAAGGCGAAACTCGGACTCTGCTGCCGTTGTCGGAGAGACTCCTGGTCCATCTCAAGACTCTGCTGAAGATTTACTCTCCAATTACACAAACAGACATTTACACAACATGGCAGAGGGTCTGAAAAGACTGTTTAACATATCTCTGAGAGATGCTATATCGTCTAGAACCGACACAGCCGATTCTCAAAGCCAAAGTAACGGCCAAAGCACATCAACCGCTTCTAACGAAGTCAACGAGGGGCAGAGAACCAGCGCTCGAACCCAGGGGTCTGTTAATAACCCGGGAAACTTGTCCGCGGAGAACGCTCTGTCTGCGGAAGTACAAAGTATTGTAGAAAGAATCCAGAACAGCGGAACTATTGACGACGGAGAAAACGACGAGCAGCGATTACGGGCCGGAACAACAGCCGCTGCTGATCCTCCCCAAGAAAATAACAACAATATTTCTAATAGCGGCAATACAGCAGAACCTGAATCAACACGAAATCAAAGACCGAACCAAAGCGCGGAGAGTTCAGAGAGGAATAGGGAGTCCGAAAGGAGTGGTAGGAGAATGCTTTCCTATCGCTACAGCAGACCGCCGAGAACTCTGCTTAATCTCGGAAGATCATTGATATCTTATCCCAGTTTGAGGATCTCCGCATCATCCGTTCGCCAAGGACCTACTAGAAACTCTCCGCTCCGTAGAGAACGTCTGATATCTGAACCAAACTATGGAAATTTTGGGGGTGGGAATGCTCACAGCAGAGACGGGGGCGTTAGTAGACAAGAGTTTAACGTCCCTGTTGTGCAAGTGAACAACGTTCCGGTCAGCGACTTTAGCGGAACTCAGACTAACCCGAGGAGAAGACAAAATACTCCGCCTACTCCGCCGCACACTCCACCACCTTATTTAATCAACAGCTATTTGAACAGCAGGGAAAGAGGAAGCACTAGTCATCCCAGCGACTTTAGCGATCAGCCGGGACCGAGCTCGTCTCAACCGGGGAATAACAGAAATCAGGTAAATATTGAGGTGATCGCAAGGTGGTGATCTCAACTATTCTAATGCGTTATGTGTTGGTTTTTTCGTTTTCTATCCATTTTATTGTGTATCTTTTGACTTTTTATTGCCTTTAGGGAATAGGGAGAGCATTGGTTGAAGTCGAAAGATGAATTTTTATAATTTCAATGCATTTTTACGTTTTTGGGACTCTAGCGTCCAGAATAATCTCTGAAATTTCAAGATTTACGGGAAAGAAGAGTTGCCATATCTCTAAAAATTTTCAAATTCGACTCTTTTCTTCACATCGAAAAGTATTATGGAAAAAATGCTTTTCTTAGACAGAAATATTGTTTATATTTGCGCTACTTTGCTATTGAGATATAAATTACAGAAGGAGCAATCTTCTGACGAGCAATATCGTCAAATCAAATCCTTCAGCCTTTTATTTATATTATTTTCTTTTCCACGGATCAAAATTCTTGTCATCTGAATTAGGATTTAAGCGGACGTCAGTCAGGGTATCGCAGACCTCTCACAGGGACTGTATCGTCACAGATTCGTCGATGGTTCATAGCGCAAGCTACATGGAGAGGATCTCGCTTTCTACACCCCAGAGTACCTTATGGATATCAAACCGGTGGCGGAGGAAGTGGAGGAGGAGGCGGTGGAGGTGGAGGTGGAGGTGGACCTGGCGGAGGAAATGGAGGTAGTGGCGGCGGCGGAGGTGGCGGTGGCGGGGGAAGCGGAGGAGGAAACGGAGGTACTGGTCCAGATCCAGTAAACGACGACAGCGATGATCTAGAGCTAAGAGGTACCCCCAATTCGCCGGGTGTGAATTCTAAATCCGAGAGACAATCCCAAACATAAATTTATTCAAATTTTTTCCCCTTCTCAGACCACGTACCAGTCAGTCCATTCATGGCGACTTTTAACGGCTTAGAAGTTCAAAGCCACAGAGTACAAGCTTGGGACTTCTCAGACGGAGATATCCCCGACATAACTGATCGTGAGTTAAGAAACTGAACGATTTCAAAACCAGACTCGATTCCTCAGCAAATATTAAAAGATAATTTTGATTTACAGCTGAGAAAAACGTCGTAGTTAAAGAATGCAAGATCCACAATGACGCTAGCGTCGATATATCATCAGATGGAAAATTATTAGCGACCCTTTTACCGTCAGGTCGTCTTACAGTGACGACGATGTTAGGTAATTAGCGATGATTATTATTTCTGTAAATCTTCAACGATCAGACGTCTAATCTTGTAATTATTTCACAGGTGTGTATAG
The DNA here is from genome assembly GCA_914767705.2 of Tenthredo notha. Taxonomy (NCBI): domain Eukaryota; kingdom Metazoa; phylum Arthropoda; class Insecta; order Hymenoptera; family Tenthredinidae; genus Tenthredo; species Tenthredo notha. Next base: position 4,761,958 of record OU611921.1, on the reverse strand, counting down.
TCTGCAGTGGGAAACACTCGGTGAAAGAATTTATACGACAAAAATCGACCAAGCAGCAGTTTCTGTATCGATATCTCCGACTCGGCAACATCTTCTAGTCGGTTTAGCTTCTCGACGTATTTTGGCTCCCGCTCGTCCGTTGCCTATGGCTTTGATATACAAACTTGTAGACAAGGAACCCGACAACGACCCTAAAGATACGGCGGATAATCCAGAGAGGGGATATTACTCGAATCCCTATATTCCCATCGACGCTTATAGGCGACCCGGTGGAATGATTGAAAGTATAAATAACTATTTAAGCATATTGAGGCAGACTAGTTCCGACGATGTTATACAAAACGATTCAGTTTGGAGAGACGAGCGATTGAGGACCGAGCCCGATATTAAAGATAATAGAAAAAGCATGGTTCTTCTAAGAGAGCTTACTCGGAGTAATAGAGAAACTACTGGATATGTGACCCTAAATTGTATCAGATGGGCCCCAGAACCTGGTCAAGGTATGGTTTATGCTACTAATACCGGCCAGTTGAATATATTGCATTGATTAAGTTCGAAATTACTATATATCAGTTTTTGAATTGAAACTGTTGCACGAATATGATGATAATAGATTTTTCATTACCTCTTCTATTATTATTATTTTTTTTTTTTTTTTTTAGTTTTATTAGTTTTCGAAGAAACAATCAAAGAAATGTATAAGAGAGAGTAAGAGAGTAAGAAAGAGAGAGAGAGTGTGTGGCTTTAGGTGAATTAAAATGAAATAACTAAATATTATATAATATAATGAAATAAACTACTATGTATCATTGTTCAGTAAAATATTTCTCTGCTATGTAGAATTTTAATTATTATTATAAGGCTTTTGCAGACTTGTCGGTTGATGAGTTGTTTTTTGAAAGTGTTTTTTCATATTTTATATTGATAATATTACCATCCAATTCAGCCCCTAAAAATAAATTTATTGATAAATATGGTCATCAATCATCGTACGAATAATGATTTAATCAATCAACATAAGTAATTTGCTATTTGCAAGTTTCTATCCCGGAGGGCTGTGTCTTATGTTTACACTCTCTGATCATATTGTTTTTATGTTCCGATAAGTAACTGTAAGAAAAAGAAAAAGAAAAGGAAGGAGAGAAAAAAAAATAAAAACAAATTAACAACAAGAAAAGAGAGAAAAGAAGGATACAAGAAAAAATAATAAAATAAAAATATATATATATATTAGTATAATCTAATTAGTTTATTTAATATATGTATGATATTTGATGATATGTGTATAGTTTATAAGGTTTCCTATAATTGTATTATTATTTAATGAAGACAAATTACCACCCATATTTTTAATACCAGGCTGAATTTCTTACTTTTCATTATATATATATATATGATCTGAGTATTATATTATTTAGTTTCAAAACACGTTTTCAAGAACGAAAGTAAAAAAGATAAAGAAAGAGAAAGAGAGAAAGAAAGAAATATATATAAAAAAAAAAAAAAAATGATGAATGCGGACGTAATATACATACATACATACATACATACATTTACAAACATAACTATGTGATAGAAACAAAACGATGAATTGTTTTCTTTTTCTTTGTGATTCTTAATATTATTATTGCAAATTCTTTAGTGAAAATTTAATTCTTTAAATACGTATTTACGGATAACAAAGATAAAGAAAGAAAGAAAGAAAGACAAACAGTTTAAGATAAAATCGTGTGCCATTTAATGGAATTTTTTTTTTCCATTTTCTTTTATTCATCTTTGTGAAAATGGAAAAGAGAAAGGAAGAAAAAAAAAATTAACAGCAATTCTATTCTTTAGTATCTTACGCCTACTACAAATTTGAATATCCCATTAATTATAATAGCTATTATGTTAAATTTATATCGATTTTGGCTTTCCATTAATCTTTACATTCAAAGCCAGGTATTAAAGCGCGCATTGAAAAAAAAAAAAAAACGCAAAATATAAGAAAGAAATAAAGAAATAAATAAATAAGCTGACTGCAGACAATTGTAGACATATTCAAATCACTATTTTCTTATTATCATTAATATTATTATTATTATTATCATTAATATTATTATTATCATCATTATTATTATTATTATTATTATTATTAATATTATTATTATTATTATTGAATACGTTATTAAAAATTTGTAGCCTTTTTTTTTTACTAATAACAAAGAAACTTAGGTGTTAATGATATGCGTTGAGCAGCGAATGAATTTGTTTTTGTTGATTACTTATTGATTTTTTTTTTTTGTTTTTAATTTTCTTTGTTTAGTCATATAATTAATATAATATTTCATCATCCTCTTCTTGTGTATCAACAGCATGTAATATGCAGTTAAAGCAGTGAGATCAAAAAGCATGTAGTTATTTGAAATAAAATTATTTCATGTCGATTTAAAAAAAAGAAGGAAAAAAAAACAAACAAAAACAGAAAATCTAGTTCATTATTTTTATTGAATTTCTCTAAAATACTACGATTAATGATTTATCGAATTACAACCAATTCATTTTACTTTAGGCTACGTTATATATAATGTACGGTATATCGTCGAATATTTTTCTTATAACATTTATTGACTAGAAATAACAAAATTAATGTCATATAATTTATTTTATAAATTATTTTAATAATTTAACGAAATAATCGTCCAACTATTCGTCGTACAATAAACTGTGCAATAATTCTGGAGTTTCCGGTTGCTTTAAGCACATATTAACTTTATCTTGCGAAACAGACGGATATTTGGTACTATCAAGTTGTTCTAAATCCTGATCTAACATAGTTTCTATTTCCTCATCAATATAGATTGGACTTTCAAAAGATTTGTTAAGATAAGAAGCGCCTTGTTCGCTTGAATTAATAGTCTCATTTATAGTCTTCTGTATTTCACTCTCGCTTATGTATATTGACTGAAAATTATTTAACGTAGGTACAGCGGCGGTAGATACCTCGTGATTTCCTTCTCCAGCAAGGTGATGACGAGAGTTTGAAGTCTCAGATATGATACAATTCAGATGATGGCACTTAAGCTGATGCAGCTTAAGATTACCAGTCTGTGAAAATGTACGATCGCAATACGGACACCGATAAGGTCTCTCCCCAGAGTGGCATCTGCCGTGTCGTTTCAATTTGTACTTTGTTGCAAATATTTTACCGCATTCAGAACAAGTCAACGCCGGGTCTATCACCGATAGACATTGAGACGACGACGGGGAATCTATGTCCGTGTGAAATGTAACAAGATGAGATTTCAGAGATACTTTATAGCGGAATGATTGGTGGCAATTTGCGCATTGGAATAACTTCTTTCCCTCGTGCCTTTCCTTATGTGTTGTCAGTATCTCTCTCTGGTTAAAAGACATGTTGCATATCTGCAAACGAATTGGGGAAATAAAAAATGAATAATTGAAAAACGCAGAAACTCTATCAGTTAGAGTATCGGTTCTGGCTGTGTCACGATATACTAACATCGCAAACAAACGGCCTAGCTCCTGTATGAATTCTTTTGTGTCTATCGAGGTGCGCCCGGCATCTGAAACTCTTCGAGCAAATATCGCAGACTGCAGATTTACGAATTGGGTTATAAGAGAGCAGCGAGCTTTTGCTTATAATTTCATTCTCTTTCAAGTGGCATAGCATGTCCTGTGGGTGAAATAATTGGTTTAATTTACACTACGATGTATGATTATTTAATTAATTAATAATTGGATAAAACCTCGGCAAAATCGATTTCCAACGCTGGGGCGGTGAGTTGTTTTTGAATGTTAGCTACAGTGAGACAAAATTCATCAAAAGTATATATCTTCTGTTCGCAATCGATGCATACAAATTTAGTGAATTGATCAGAGGCCAGAATGTTTATGACCTGAAAAAAAAAAGTAACGAGTTTTTGTGTGTGTGTGTGTTTTTTTTTTTTATTTCTAATAATTGAGTATCTTTTAAAATTATTATTAACGAAATTTACCTCCTTAGAGAAATACTTGTTGATAATTGATATCAACACAGCGCCCTTAACCTTATCTTTGAACACATCTGTACCTTGATGTTTTTCTTTACCGCATAAACGGCATAATTTTATCATTACTTTGTGCATCATCATAATGAATATCGGTTGTATATTAATGAACAAATTAATCGGCTTTAACAATTGTAAGATCGTAGTTTATACGGTTAGAAAGTCGATACCAGGTGTCTCAACCTAACCTAACCCCAGTTGGGCAAACCTAACCTATAATCCTAGAAACGTCAAAAGGCAGAAAAGTATGCACGAACTATTTCGACGCATGCGCATTGGGTGGTAATCGAGTCTATAAAACGCAGTGGCGAAACAAAAGAAGGAGCACAAGTGCTACTGTTGTGTGGTGTAGGTTTTGATTAAATAGGTGGATCGTGGTGGCAGTGGATATTGAAAGATGGCGGACGTCATTGATTGTAATTTTCCCGTGTGGGGTCTTTTGCCTAAAAAAGAGACAGGTGTCACTCAGTTTTTAACTAAATACCCTGAATACGATGGCCGAGGTATAACCATCGCTATATTTGACTCAGGAGTTGATCCCGGAGCGCCAGGACTCCAGGTTCGATATATATACATATATATTATTTATATTTTAAAGGCTAGATTTTTTTTTCAAAGCTTCAAGTCATCATCAATTCATTCAAACCCATTGTTATGAATCGTTGAATTTTATGGATTTCGTAAAAAAGCATTGTATCCGACTAATTTTTTATAATCCACAATATTCACAATTTACATACATTTCAATGAATAATTTAAATTAATTTTTATTTTCCAAATTATTTATCCGCATTTATATTTATCAATGAATCAAATTATTCAAATTAATTATTCTCATGTCATATCTATTTTAACATCGTCGTACACATCGATCAAAGTTATTTTATTATTACTACACGAATTACGTATAAAATTTATTGTTTAAAATTTTGAAAAATAAATAATACAAATATACTAATAAATATCATATTTACAATATTACGCTATATTTTTGATAAGAAATAATCTTCTTAAATATTCCCTTATTCGATACCTAATAAAAGTTTAATTAAACAGTCTTGTGATACTTGTTTATGTATCATATCTCAATTCCAAGTACCAATTCAGATTCCTCTTTCAATTGTCCCCTCTCCCCCTCTCCCCCCCCTTTTCCCTCTTCGCTGCTGTTCCTAGTATTTTTTGTAAGCTTATTTATCTTATATTTATCTTTTTTTTTTGTATCATCATCTACTGTATCTCGTTATAAAATTTTCCTCATGGTTTACCAAGGCATAAATAAATTAATCAATCAATCAATCAATCCCCGTTGCTATCCCCTCCCCCTCCCACACTTTCTTATCATTGATGCAAGCTTTTCCTTGTTATTTTAAAAGTCGTTTGCTTCCATTCATAAGTACTACAAAATGTATATAATTACGTGAGTTGAATTCAATCGAATAGAAGGAAAAAAAAATTAATTCTTATACTTAAAATTATTATTATTATTATTATTATGATCATTTTAACAGGTCACAAGCACAGGAAAACCAAAAGTTATTGAAAGATACGATTGCAGTGGTGCAGGAGACGTAGATACTTCCACCGTTGTTCAAAGTACCGATGGCTATATTACTGGTTTAACCGGACGTAAATTGAAGGTATAGAAAAAAATATTCTGTTTAATGATTTTTCATTAGAATTATACGTAGGCTTGAAAAATTCAATTCTTTAGATCCATCCAAAAGTCTTTGAAATAATTACTAATATGTATGTAAATATTTATCTATTCGCAGATACCTTCGAACTGGAATAATCCTAGCGGAGATTATCATATAGGAGTTAAAAACGCGTTTACTTTATACCCTAGCAAATTACGAGAAAGAATAGAGGCTGAAAGGAAAGGAAGACTTTGGGATAATGGACAAAAAAATACGCTCACAGAAGCTACAAGGCAGCTACAGGTATAAAAGACTAACTTTATTATAGAGAATTTCATTTTGCAGTAATATTTCGTTAATTTAATCCAATGAATGATTTTTTTTTATTCAATTTCAGAAAGAAAACAATATAATATTCATTGTTCAATGTCAATATTTGTTACCTTGTGTCCTTTCTTTTATCTATGACCTTTATCGGGGCAAAGATCTTTTATATTTAGAATTTTAGATCACAAGATCCAAATATAGTTCATAAGTATTGCGTATTTTATATCAGGTGTTATCGAACCAGGGCAATCATTTAGCAATAGAATTTCTTTTTCTATGCCCATCTGCGCTTACCTTATGCTATTTATATTTATATTTGGCAGGTCGTTAAGACATGTCAGTCAGTCAATCATTCATTTTATTTATATTATGTAACTTAGGTCGATCTGACCTCGGCACAAAATTAAAATGGTTACATTGTTGATTTGATTATGATTTGCTCTTATTATTTAACAGGAATTTGAGGCCAAACATCCACAGCCTAGTAATTCTGAGGATAAACTACAGAAGGAAGAGCTCGAAGCTAGAGTTGAGATTTTAACTAGTACAGAAAAAAAATATCACGACTTTGGACCAACTTATGATTGCGTTGTTTTTAACGACGGTGAAATATGGAGGTACTTAAAGACTTCAGGACAAATTAGTGAAAACTTTTATGCTTAATCTGTGAATAGTCTCAAATATATTTGACTAAATTTGTACAGAGCGTGCATCGATACCTCCGAAGAAGGGAATCTAGAAGCTGGTGTTTTTCTCGGGGAATATTCATCAACCAGAGAATTTTCTCCGCTTACCCCAGAAGATCAGTTGAACGTAACTATAAACGTTCACGACGATGGAAACACGCTAGAAATTGTATTCATGTGTTGTAAGTCATTGTTTCTGGGTATATATTTCATAAAAGATCATTTTATCTGTATTTCAAACACCCATTAATCTGATAATTGATTTACAGCGAGTCACGGAACTCACGTAGCTTCCATAGCCGCAGCTTATTTCCCTGAAACTCCAGAATTGAACGGCGTAGCACCTGGAGCTCAAATTATTTCTCTAACCATTGGAGATGGTCGCTTAGAGTCTATGGAAACTGGAACTGCTCTAGTCAGAGCTATGATCAGGGTCATGCAACGCAAGGAAAAAATACACGTTATAAATACCAGCTACGGTGAACATGCGCATTGGTCCAGTGCCGGAAGGATAGGAGAATTAATGAATGAAGTTGTAGACAAATATGGTGTCACGTGGGTGTCATCTGCTGGAAATCACGGCCCTGCATTATGCACTATTGGTAAAAACCTCAGGTTTCTTTCGACACATGAAAATTTGGGTATTTAAAAAAATCATAAGTTCGGGACGCAAGGTCTAAAGACATTCATTAGTCAACATAGCATGCTGTGCTTTGAAATCCATCACTCCTCTTTCGAAATAATTGAGTTTTTCGATCTAGTCATGGAAAAAAATGTTTAACTTTTAAACCGTTCTCAGGATCTCCTCCCGACATAAGTTCCAACAACATAATTGGCGTCGGAGCTTACGTTTCCCCGGATATGATGGTCGCCGAGTATTCATTGAGACAGAAAATGCCTGGAATGCCGTACACTTGGTCTTCGAGAGGACCAACTATCGACGGAGATGTTGGAATCACTGTCTGTGCGCCAGGAGGAGCGATAACCAGTGTACCCAATTTTACGCTTAGGAAAAGTCAGCTGATGAATGGAACTAGCATGTCTAGTCCGCACGTGACGGGTGCTATAGGTCAGTGAAGCCAGAAACTGTTATTCTTTGGAAACATGGATCAGAATCTCCAGGATAACATTATTCATTCAATTTTGCAGCTGTTTTACTGTCTGGACTGGTCGCCAAAGGAATATCCTTCTCACCTTACAGTGTTAAAAGAGCACTGCAGAATTCCGCCCTCTATGTAGACTCTATGGATCACTTTGCTCAAGGCTCTGGTCTTCTGCAAGTAGAACGTGCTTTTGATCATCTTGTTTCTTACGCTAATGCCGCTGAAAGGGATGTTAGATTCTCTATTAACTGTAGCCTAAATAATGCTAAGGGTATTCATCTCAGAGGAGGGGTTCTCGATAGACCTAAAGATTGCCCTATCACTGTAGAACCAATATTTTTAGACAGTGATAACGTTGGTGAGTTGAAACAAAGGCGATAAATATTCTTCGTTCTTCAATCATCACATTAAAAAGGGATAAAAAAAAATCGTCCAATCTTATGTCTAAATACTTTTTACAGATCCGTCCCGTAAGATTGATTTTAATCTAAGATTATCGCTCGTCTCCGATGCTCCATGGGTACAATTCCCTACGCATTTGGACCTCATGCATATGCCACGTGCCTTTGCCGTCAGAGTAGATCCAGCTTTAATACCAGAAGGTGTTCACGCGACTAGGTGAGTTAGACGGTTCCTGGAAATAAATGAAGTTTTTCTGTTTCTGCATCTGCATCTTCAAAAATCATTCTTTTATTCATATTTTCTAATTCCTTTCAGTATTCGAGCCTACGATGTTAACTGTGTAGAGAAAGGGCCGGTCTTCCAAGTCCCTGTGACTATTGTTAAACCAACTATTCTGCCAAAGTCAGCAGTTCTTCCCGATATCAACTTTACTAATGTATTGTTCAAGCCGAACACTATTCAAAGGCATTTTATACTCGTGCCTGATGATGCGACTTGGGCTGGTGAGCCATTTATTCCATAAAAAGGAGCTTCTTTTCTCCCTAGTCATTGAATTCATGTAATAAAACTGCTGTTCTCATCTCTGCTCCACAGTTCTCAGACTGAAAGGCACAGAGAAAGACAAAAACGGAAGATTTGCTATACACACTGTCCAACTAAAGCCAAAACTTGTCTGCAAGACTTTAGAATCAACGAAAATGACCAGCGTTACTTCCCAGTCGGAAACAGTTCATGGATTTGCCGTTCAGGTGTGAATCAGATGGTTTATCATTTACAAAGAATCATTTTCTCAAGTTTCTGAGAACTGTAATTGACAAAATCACATAATCTTCATTCTTTTTCACACTTTACAGGGCAACATCATACTCGAAGTTGTCGTAGCTAAGTACTGGGCCAATCTTGGTGATATGCTGGTCGACTACTCGATAGAATTTCACGGAGTCCACATGATCTCTGGAAACCTCACCATGCAGGCTGGCGATGGTATAAATCGAATGGAAGTACGCACTTCTCTTAGATACGAAGAAATCGTACCATTCGTCACTCTGAAATCCTCAGTCCAAGTTTTGAGGTGAAAAAAGCATCCTGTTGATCATTTTGATTAAACCGTTAGAGCTAATCATTTTTTAACAATTGTTTTGTTCTCCTCTCTCCCCCATCAGACCAACTGAATCAAAGATCAGCCCTCTACGATCTCGGGACGTTATTCCTCCGGCTCGTCAAATCTACGAACTTCAATTGACGTATGCTTTCCACGTTGCTAAAGGCACTGAAGTAACTCCCAATGCAGCTTTGTTAAGCGATTTGCTTTACGAAAGCGAGTACGAAAGTCAACTGTGGATGATATACGACAGTAACAAGCAGCTTTTGAGTTGTGGTGATGCGTATCCTTCTAAGGTACGCAGTTTTAATTTTAGATAGAATTTTCTTAATCCCTCAAAATGGTTTAATATGAAATTTTTATTTGCAGTACACAGTTCAGAAAATGGAAAAAGGTGACTACACATTGAAAATGCACGTTCGTCACGAGAAGAAAGAGTTGTTAGAGAGGCTTACAGACATGACTTTATTGTTAAGCCAGAAGCTTAGTTCTCCGATAAATTTGGACGTGTTTGCTAGTCAATCCCAGGCGATTATTGGCGGCAAAAAAATGATGGGTGCCACTATTCCGCCGGGATTAACTCTGCCTTTGTATATAGCGCCTCTTGTGAACGAAAGCAAGTGGGTATTCGATGATTGAACATTTTATTCATATCCGACGAAGAGAATTTCTGGTATTAACTAAATTGAAATCTTATATTATTTTCGTTTTTTAAAGAATCTCCAAGTGCGCTACTCTCGGTACTTATCTCCAAGGAACTGTGACCTTCTGTAAAGATGATATTGGGAAAAAGGTCGACCACTATCCGTTTAAATACGTGCTGTCTGAACCGGCTAAAAAAACTAATGGGCCTTCGACCAAACCGGATAAAGAAAAAACCACTAAATGGGATGAGTATAACGAGGCATCTAGAGATCTGAAATGCAACTGGCTTGCAAAAATGGGTATGGAGCAGTATAATTCTTTACTGAATAGTTCAATCTTCATTTTTCTATGCCATTGCTTATCAAAAAATGCTAATGCTTACTCTAAAGCTTTTATAACTAAAGAAGCATTCATAACTGGCTAAGTTTTGAGGAAAATAGAAAGTGTGGAAGGATCTTATTCAAATTCAACGCTATTCGTTCGTTGCAATATATATATTTAATCTAGTATCTCTGGATGCTATCAAATATCTATAATACTTATATTTAACTCTTTTATTTTCTGGATTCTCCGATCGAATAGCTCCTTCAATAAGTAAGTTCGCTTTAATTTCTCGCTGCGTATCCTCTCGTTCTAATTTATGTGTTTAGTTATTTTTAAACAAAAGCTGCATTAACAATTCAACTTTGAATAAATGAATCAAAAATAAGGACTAAACGGCATCCTTAAGATATTTAAGAGTAAAAACAGTATCAGAAATCAGAGTTATAAACTTAAAATACAGAAAAAGAAAGAACAGTTCTAATCGTTAATTATATAGCATATTAATTCCAGTATATTTGAGTTGTTATTTCAGCAGTAAGCTCAATTTCTAATTGCATCACCTTCCATATGTGTATGTATATGTATTGTTATTTTTAACAAGAAACATTTCAGATCTTGTATGTATGTATTATTGTATCGATGACTAAAGAGCTATGAGTGCTACATTCAATATTGCCTTGATATTAACATTATCTAATTTTAGTCAAATTTCTGTGAAATATCAATCAGTTTCTCAACTTGCGTCAATCAAATAATTTTCTTTCGTCTCAAATCCTGTATTTTTATTCACAGAGCCTTCCGAGCACGCTAATTCATTATACGAAGAATTGAAGACTGCCTTCCCGGATCATCTTCCCATCCACACTTCGATGTTAGTGTCTCTGGACTTGCCTGAGGCTAGACGTCACGTACCGCATGACGATTTATCGGACAGTGCAATCTCCTTTGCAAACCAGATAATCGCCGTTGCCGATGTTGTCATAAACTCTATAGATCAAGAAAAGCTTTTGGCTTATTACGGCATGAAATCTGACCAACGACCAGACGCAGCTAAGATTAAAACCACGATGGAAAGGCAGAAGAGTAGCCTGACAGAAGCGCTGGTTAAAAAAGGGTGTGCTTTAGCCAGACTCTATGTTCACAGCGTTAAGAATGGAGACGGGGACGGACAGCAGAAAACTTTACTCGAAGATATTACAGCAGTTTGGAGAGACGTGCAAAAGTTTTCAGAAGCAACCGACAGCAAGGTGATTAACATTTGTCTAAATTATTATCTTACAATGTAAGAATATCGCAGTATCATTTATTGAATACCATTTTTACAGGTCATTATTCTCTCCCTGTGGCACGCCCATGTTAATAAACACTACGGACGTTATTTAAAATTGTTGTTACGCTATTACGAGGATAAACCGTTGAAAGAAATTGACGAGAAATGTATAGAACTGGCAAAGACACTTGGATGGACTCATTGGGCTCGACATTTGAACACGCTCATACCGACGCGATATCCCAATTCTTATAAACCGTTTTGGTAAGCGAATTATTTTCTATTATATGATATAAAATATTTGAAATTGTTTAATTTTTATTTCTGTTTCTATATTTATATTTATTATTACAGATCTAATGCTGAATTATCTGTCATGTGAAAAGACAGCTTGCGAGGAGACCGTAGTTTCTATACTGAGAGGTATAGAGACGACTATACGACCACCGGACGACTAAAACATTTAAAAACAGCAATACGCAACAATTAGAATTAATTAATTAATTAATTAATCAATCAATCATTGAATGAATGGATAAATGAATAAATGAACTTTATTTTATTCATTAATTCTAATTATAGGAAAAAATCGTAATTATTTAAAAAAAAAAAAGGAAAAGAAAAATACAAAACAAAAAAATATACTAATTATATTCTATTCTATTTATACAAATATTTTTCTTCTTCTATTTTTTTTTCTCATTTTTCTTTCTCAATAATTATCAATCGTTTATGTGTTTAATTATCGTTTGATATCACAATATAAACGACGAAACTACGCATAAGAAAAAAAATAAAATAAGACTTGCGAGTGAATTTATTCAGCGATCGATTGTTATTTATCCATTAGATGCCTAAATCATTGCTTAGATCTTCAAATCAATTATTACAAAACGTTTCTTTTCATTTTTCTTTAAATTTCTTCATTCTAGTTGGTCCTTAATAATAAGAGAATTAAAATAGCATAAAAATGAAAGAAAAATAAGAAAAGGAGAAGAAAAAATAATTGATAATATTATAATAGAAAAAAATAAAAATAAAAACTAAGCGAATGATTTTTAACTCTTTTTATGTATTAATAAATTTTCGCAGCTAAGGTAAAGAAAAACAACAAAAAAAAAAAAACACAATTTTATCTAAATTTAGGGCAATAATTATATAAGGCATTGAGACAAAGTCAATCGCGACGTAATAATTTTAATAATTGATTAGGAATTAGTTTACTGATTAATACTGTCAATACCGTCAGAATACAGTAAAAATGAAAAACAAAAAAAAAAAAGAAAAGTAAATAATGATAAATAAAAAAATTAAAAAAAAACAGCCAACGGTAATAAAATCCGCGTGATATAATAAATAATAGGATTATTTATGTGAAGTTAATTAATTTATTATAGAAAATAATGTTCTGTTTTTGTAATCTTTTTCCATCTTCTTTATATTCGTATTAATAATTCTTATTATTATTATTATGACACGCGGTCATAGAGAAAATAGATACTATATCACGTATTATATCCTATCTACCTAATTACATACACTTTATGTAATGAAATATAATTATATAAATTATGAAATTTATTTAACAAGCCAAAAATCGCTAATGGGAATTGTTTTTCTTTTAATTTTTCAATTCTCTTTCACATGTAGATAGTATATTAATATAAATCATACGTTATACATACGGTATACTATAATGTGAAATGAAATAACCAATCTATAGAAAAATGAATTATTATTATTATCATTATCATTAAATAACTGACTGATATCATTAAAAAGAAAGAAAAAAAAGACAAAAAACAAACAAACAAACAAATCATTTATAATAAACTAATAAACGAAACAGCAAGAATCAGTGCGAAATATTACTCTTGTTATTCTTAGATAGAAATTTAATTACGTGATATTTAGTATTTTTTATTATTTTTATTCTTTCTTCTTTTTCTATACTACGGGTATACATATACTATATAGGTATAATAGGAGGTAAATAAACATAAGCAAACACTTTTCGTATGTAAAATATTTTTTTTTATTTATCATTATTATTATTATCATTATTATTATTATTATTATTATTATTATTATTTTGTTAATTTTTTCTTCTATTATATTTATTACGACATAATAACGTGATCGTGCACTCTTGAAGACACATTATTATGAATGTGATGTTACAAATTACTTTTTACAAAGTAGGTGTTTTATATTACTATTAGTATTATTATTTTTTTTTTCAACGTTTTTTTAATTTTTTAATTTTTTTTTTTTTTTTCTCTTCTCTTTTACAAGTTTTTTTTTTTCTTTGTCGGGCAACTTACAAGACATACTAACATCGTTACAGATGGTTTTTTTTCTTTCCAATAACTGTAATATAAATTCGAAATTTTAATATCATCTAATTAACTTTCTGAATTTAATAATTACAATTATAAAGTGCGCATTAATATATCTTGTAGAGAATTTTTTTTTCTTTTTTCGTGAAGAAGCATTGCTACTTGCTACTACCACAGACAGGCTTTAAAATTAATCAACTTTTCTTATAATAAAGGGACACGATTTAACATTTCATTTTCTTATTTTTTTTTTTCATTTTATTTTCATCTCTCTCTTAGCCCACTATACAAGGCACGATATGACACGAAAATTTTAATTGCACATTTACTTGAATTAATACTATAAACTATAATGAATTCATTGAATACATAAATGAATTAACAGAAAAAAAAAGATAAAGGAAAACTGCTGAGTTATTAGAATAGATATTATATTGATTTTACATGAATTTATCATAACTTTGAAAATCTGTTTTATAATCGATAGGCCGATTACGAATCAAGCAATTTTTTATCTTTGGAAAACAAATCGAAAAAAAAAAAAAAAATGAATTTTCTATCAACGAAATTTAATCAAGAATTTTCAATTATTTAGTGCCGATATCTTTCGTTCTATAGTGGACTACACGTTCTTAAATAAAATCATCTTATCTAGTCCAAAGGACTCAACATATTTATATTTGAATTAAAAAAAAAAAAAAACAAATTCACATTTTTACTTTAAATTCTTTGATGTCACAAGAAAAAAATTATGCCAAATATGTTTCTCGTCCCGTTTATAATTTCGCGATATTAATTCCTGAATGTATTAATATATTATTTGCTGTACATGTTTTGATAATTATTATTATTTTTTTTTTTTGTTTTTCTCATATTCAACTAAATTTTTGAAAAATTATTCCCTGACGAAGAAAGAAAGAAAGAAAGAAGAAAAAAATGTTACGGTCGTCTACGAAACATTGTTATTATAATCTAAAAAAAGAAAATGACCTAAAACACCAATATTGTAAGTAATTTTGTACTGAAATGTTTTTTTTTTTTTTGTTTTTCGTTTTTTACAGAGAGAGGGATATAAATTTTTTTTTTTCATATCATTATTACTATTTTTTTTTTTTTTTTGTTTCTTTAACTTTTCTCCATCTTCAATTAGATAAGACAATATTTCTAAAACGTCGGTATATTTATACGTAGCTCTAAGATCTCAACAAATCTAATCCTAAAAATATAATCTAAAAGTCTTTGATATAAAGTAGCATTTTATACAATGATAAATCTAAATATTATATTTCCTTCTTTTTTTTTTTTCTTCATATTACTAAATAAGGTATTTAAATGTTTAATTTCTTTTATTTACAACAAGTATAGGTATTGTACCTAAACATTAGGTACAGTAGATAATTATTATAATTATTATAATTATTATGTTCTTTTTTTTTTATTTTTATTTTTCTTCTCTATTTTATTTCTTTTTTTCTTGGACCATGTAAAAAAATTGATTCGCCAAAAAATATGCCGAGGCACGATTTCACGACTTAATCGATACCCTAACTTTCAATTTGCTGTACATCTAATTGTTTTTTTTTTGTTTTTTTGTTTTCTTTGTCAACAATAATTCCGAAATGGTTTTATTTTTTATTTTAATTTTAAACAGCTAATCGGCTATATTAGATAGTTTCTTTCATATTTACACGATTATCTTTGTCTAATCAATCATACATTACTTTTTATATCATAAGTTTACTTCCAGAATCGTTTTTTTTTTCTTGTTTCGATATCGTTACATTATCTATAACGATTTTCATTAACTAATTAAATCGAAGATCACACTTCTCCAATTATTCTCAAAATACATCAGTTTTCAGATTTATCAGATTCAACGAAGAACTCAGATTTGCATAAAAGAAATATTAGATCTTTAAGTTAACTGTTGAAAAATATTGGGAGAAGTGAAATCTTTGCTAGTTTGATTTGAAGTTTATTTAACATGTTTAACTCTCATTTTATAATAATACATTATGTGTATAGCAATTTAATTGAATCATTATTTCAGCCGCATAAAATTTATATCTATCTATCTAACTAACTATCTATCATTGATGAAACGATTTTCTTACTATCGTCGTTGAACTCTCACCTAACATTACTAATAGATTTCATTTTATTTTTCTTCTTCTTCTCATATAAAAATTAGAAACACAATTTGTCAAAGTCTTATTTACACGTCTCTAGCGATTTAATATTTTCTTTCAAATAATATTCATTTCACGTTCATCATTCTATCCTAACATCAGAAATTAGCGAACGAAATATGTGTTCTTTTAAAAGAAAACTTTTTGAGGTATCGAGGCTGAATGAGATTTCAGAAAACCTTAATCTCTTTTACAGTCGACTGTAAATTATTTAGAAAATCATTGCAAGTGAAATTTAACAAAGATTGACTTATGATTCTAGTATATCACGCAATCACGTAATCCACGCGTTGTTTGTTCAATTTTTTTTCTTTTACTTTAATTTTTTTTTTGTTATCAAAACAATTTCTGGTCTTTTTACAATAATATCCGACCGCAACTATTAGACTTTAAACAAAACCCTAATAAAACGACGCGACAACAAGTCAACGCGTCTTCACATACATCGTCACACGTCAATTTGTACATCGCTATCTTCAGCCTCGCTTTCTGTACTAACCATCGCATCTTCTCCCACCAGAAGTGCGGCTGGTAAATTTTGTGGTACGTTATCAATGTCTAATCTAGGTGTTGAATATACATTCAAGACTTGAATTGTCGTCGGCGATGTGGATAGACACTGTTGAACAGAACTCAAAGGATCAGACCCCAAAGAATCACAATCTACAGGCGTCGATAATTGAAGTTGTAGATTATGAAGCTCAGGTATATGAGGACGAATCTGAAAAATCATTAAGAAAAACGTTTATTATGCAGTTTGTAAATAAATCAAAGTCTTTTTCAGACCAGCTAAGAATCCCATGGGTTAAAATAGCGAAAAATTTAGTCAATATCTTAATCGATATCCTAAAGCACATTAAAATCATGTATTATAAATTGTTTTAGGCCCTCCCCTTCCGACGGCTCATATTCTTATCATTTATACCTTCAATCCATCTGCTGTGTGTGGATTTCTGCAACCTCTACACCTGCATTCAACGCAAGGTTTGCTCTCAACGTAACACGGACACCTCTGGCCACAGCAAGTTAATTTACCGGGAATAGCCGTAGCGTTACCGCATCTACATCCTTTTCTTTTACTCCTAGTCGAACTAGATCTTGGTTTTTTAAAATTACCTGCAGACTGTGTGTGTGGGAAAGAAAAAAAAACAAACAACAATTCATTAATAAATTTGTAAATCTCTTATACATTAGCGTTGGAAAAAAAAAAACTCCCATTACCAAAAAAAATTCAATTACTTTGCTGCTTTTGGATGATTTTTTTTGTGACGATGTACCGTACGCAAGATTTGACGATTGTAGACATTTAACAGGACCCAAAGAGCTCTGAGGTGTACCGTCAGTCTCTTGTTGTAACAATTCGTTATCATCTGTAGCAGCAGCTTTTCTTTTAATTGTTATTTTATTCCCAGATCCTGCGTACATAACCGAATATATCGACGAGCCGTTTGAGACTGTTCTTATCGCTGGTGACTCTGAAGGAAAAAATGATTGAATGAAATAACTCATGGAATAAAATGGTGAGATATTGTTTTTATAAGAAATTATTGATTTTTAAAACGCACCGGGTATTATAGGCGATATACTTTCCGTTGTTTGTATTGAATTTCCTTGTGTTTGAGTCGAGGTTGTGCTAGTATAGATACAAGGTAATATACTATACGCAGATTTAGATAATCCAGCGTTGCTTTTAAATTCATCTTTGAAACCTGCGCCTTCCTGAATTAATTCCATAAGACTAGATGCGCCCATTGTGGATGCGCCGTTGTTAGAATTATTAGATGATATTGATATTATTAAATTACGGTAAATATTAGTACTTGATAAATATTCGCATAATTTTTTATAACACTGTAGAAGTATTCTAAGCTGTACATTCTCGATGTATTTATCGTAGTCTTTACACCAGCTGCACGAAGGTTTTAACTTTTTACGACCACCTTTACAACTTTTACACACGTGGTGTTGACAGTTTGTTTCTGTCGGTGTGTGAGGTTCGATTAATAGATTTGAACATACTGTACAACTCAAACTTTGCCTTAGGTAAGGTACTAGTCTGTATAAATCTGTCCATGAATTAGCATCGTCGGAATCAGCTTGTAATACTAATCTGCACGTTGACACATATAAACTTGTAGCGTTCATTTCTAATATTTGTTTTATTTTTTTATTTTTCTATTATAAAATCTTATTATATTTATATCGTTACGGGTTTATTATTCACTTTGTTCAACCCATTTAATTGTTTTATAAACATTTATTATAGATTCACTTTATCCGGTACACAACATTCGTATCGTAACCCCCTTCTACTGCACAAACAAAACATCCGCCATGTTTACTAGCTTAAAAACCTCCATGTTACCATTCGATATTCTTTTTTCATATACTACTATTTTTATTTACTATATTATTCTGTTTCGGATCAAAGCTTCGTACAGATTCCGTTTACCATGTGCAATGCGAAATGCGACTTTACCTATTGTATACTTTCATGTAATTTGTAAGATGGCGCCACTAACAATCGACGCATCTACCTTTCTTTGTTACATTTTATATGTCGTGGTTTTTCCCGCGTAATAAAAGCGCGCGAATTTGTAGCGTAGACCTGTCTTACATCGACTTATATCTAATTGTCTGAAATCAGGCGCTAATGTTATTTTACTTTTGATCAAAACTAAGATATTAATTTAGACGGAAACATTTCTTTATTATTTAACGTGTTATTATTTTCTTTATTATAACGTTGAATAAGATGAATTAGCCAATTAGATACAAAGAAGAGAAACCTTGTGATAAATAATAGTATAAAAGGATGTTAGATTTTCATGGGTATTTCACGAGAATGAACAACCCACATAAAAGTTGATTAAAGAGAATGAGTGAATTGAAGCAACCTTAGAAAGAGATATATATATATGGGTATAATTGGAATAATAACAATAATTATTGTAATCATTATATTCTTTTATTGTTGCGTGATAAATCTCTTCGCTTCGTCTCTATAGACGTTTATAACATAGCTATACCTATACATACATAACGTCAAAGTTTGCCCTTGCGAGATTAAAGAGAATTATATACAAACGCTATGTATATAGATATACAGTCTCATGTATGTATATGACAACTGCAGTGGATAATTGTTGCATATTGCAGTAGTATATACGAGTGTCTACCTACTACCTAACATATCTAGAGTATCGTAGTGTGCTCTTCGAGTGAGCCGCGCGGAAACGGTTCAATCATATACCAGAGAGAATTTCCAACTTATCGCGAGCGCGAGAAGCACGCGTGGGAGTGGTTTCCTATAATTCTATCTAACGTAAACCGAGTATGTGGCGTATTGAGATTAAGTCAAATTACTAAGCTCTACCAGTAATAACATGATGACAATTTTTTTCAGATATTATATTTTAAAAAAAGAAAATTAAAAAATAATCTTCATAGACAGTATAAATCGTATAAAAATTACTAAGATACAACAAGTAAAATTAAACTTTTTTTTTTATTTCTTATTTTTGTGTATAGTAAACGAGTAGTGAAAGCCAAACTTGTATACACATGTATTATGTATTTATAAATTAAACGGCATTCCGAAGCTGTAAGTATGGAATCCCGTTTTCTATCTGACTCGAGGTATTCGTTACTATTATATTGTTTTGTATATGTTTCTTTTTATTTTTCCATTCTTATACACTTGTTGAAGATAAGAGAAAAGTGAAAGATAAATATCGAGAGTAGTAAAACGTCAGATGAAATTATCTAACAAATTAAAGAAAAGTGAAAATTTGAAGAAGAAGAAGAAGAAAAAAAATATAATTCATTTAATGTATTTAAATATTGTATTAAGATAATGATGGGAAGATCGTCGATGATCAAGGGAAGACTAAAATATCGGGGTTGGACTTTCCCTCGCACAGACGCGATAGAGAGTCCGTCGCCCCACGGAGGATCAATACGATGTACATGTATGTAGAAGCAGCCTGAGTTTTCGTATCAGTGCGAACAGTTTGGTCGTGCCAAAGACACGCGATGCACGGAAAGAGGCCGAACCTCCTCGCATACCACATTTTTGCCTATCGGTTCTTTATAGTAGTGTGATTTATAAGAAAAAAAACTAATTTGAAAAAAACAAAAAAAAAAAAAAATTTAATTCAAGTTTTTTAAATAACAAATTGATAAATATTGTTGTTTAATTAAATTTCAAAAATCGTTTAGTTTAATACCAAGTATAATAAATAAATAATAAAATACGTGAGTTAGTTGAATTTATTTTTTTCATAAACAAATATAAACCAACGTTATGATAATATCAGATGTTTAAATTAGCTGATATCCATATACCTAGTGCTGCCCATAATGAGAATTGAAAAAAAAAACGTATAATAAATCAAAAAACAAAGAAAAAAAAAAAAAGAATAATCATGTTTTAAAAATCAAATTACGTTTCATAAAAAGTTTCTTTTTATTTTCGTTTTATTTAGATTATATATTTTGCCAAAACATATTCTATTAGATTTTTATTTCAAATTCGTATACATATCTTATATAAATCCAGAAACTAAAAAGAATATACACGCTATTTATTATAATTGAATTTGATTATTATTTTTTTCTTCTTCTTTATATAGTGAATTTAATAAATATGTGTATAAGTGTGTGAAAAGACTTAGTGAAGAAATTAATTGAACATACACCTACTTCAAAGTTGAGATCAAATTTTGGAGGAGAGCAGTTTTTTCGAAAGGGTATGTGTTTTTCAAAATTATTTAATAATTCATTGGCGATTGTTCGTCTGTATATCGAAAAAAAAAGAAAAAAACATTAATTATTATTCGTACCAAGACGTTTTTTAAAATTGAAGCAAGTCTCTATATACTAGACGATAGGTAATGATTATTGCGAATTTCGAAATCTAGTTAAATGATTAAAAAAACAAATAATAGACCCTATGGAATAGGAGGAAATAAAATGAAATTTGGAATCGAGTATTATTTCAAAATTACTTTTATTCTAAAAAAAAAAAAATGAATTCACAGAACTGTTCATATTTTTGCATAATTATAACAATTCAATAGTAATAATAATAATAATAATGATAATAATGATAATGATAATAATAATGATAAACTCTCTCGGCGGCGTATCAATGAGATAAGAAATAAACGTATGCATGTGTTACATAGACGTATATGTTACTTATACAGTTTTCACAAATTTATCGTAACTACAATACCCAATGCACTGACGTACGCGTAACATGTAGTTTTTTAAATAATTAATGCAATATTTTTTTTTTCGAGTAATAATAATAATAATAATAATAATAATAATAATAAGGCCACTCGCTCACTCATTCACTCATTCACTCAGGGATATAATTGCAAATGTATGATAGTTGGCCGTCTCCTTTGCCTTATCCTGTAGTAGGTACGCGTATGTCTGCAGCCTCGCAATCTGTCTATAGAGTCAAGTTTTATAATTAAATCTGACTGAAGAGTGACAAGTCGTGTTTAGACGTAAATCGTTGAAGCTTATTCCTTCTCGACTAGGGAATGATTTTTATTTATTTTTTCCTTTTAATTTTGAATTTTTCTTCCTTAAACACTATACCCGATCACGTCAGTTTTAGATTGATAAAACGCGATAAGACACGATTAATGAACGTGAGGCTTTAATCCACGATACGATAAAACCATGGTAGGTATATACCTGACTGTAATCGGGCTTTGAAGAAATCCAACAACTTTTTTTTTTTCATATACCGATAAAAATAAAGGAAAAAAACTTAAAGAAAACTCGTTTTACCGGCGATTAAACGATTTTTAATATACACTTGACCGCCACTTTATACTCACATACCATAATAGGGATTTAGATTTGAATTTAATCTCAATGAAGGACTTTATAACACGCTGTTATTAGATAGCAATAATTATTATACGAAATCTCCTTACGCGCAATGACAGAATTTTATAATCGGTATTAACGATAAGATAAAATAATTATGGTAGATATATCACACATCTACTAGATCTAAACTATGACAAGTTTATAAAAAATCTCATTTTTCAGTATGAGGGAAAAATATTTTGCTCCGATTATGCCGTTGGATAATTAATTAATCAATTCATTATCATTAATAATAAATATAATTATATAATATTAGTAATAATTCAAAATTCAGGTTTTTTGACTTGTTCTAGTTTAGATCACGTCTCTAATGCCAAAAAAATATATGTCGATATATAGATCTACTTCAAAATCCAAAAGAGCATTAAAATTTTTTTTCTTTTTCAATTTTTATGCTATTTCCGGGTTTTCTATATGTATAGTCAAACTTTGAGAGAACTATATCCCTTTTTGGCATTAGAGACGCGATATTTTTCATTTATGATTTTCAATTTGGGATGACTATTTTAAAGAATAGGTAAATGAAATGAGGTTTTCAAATATCTGTATAAAAATATCCAATGCTTAGATGCGTAATTATATATACATGTACATATGTATAATATATTGCGTCCGGGCTCGGTTGAAAATTTTATTTCTATTTATACCTACGTTGGTAATATATAGTTATATGTACTACGTATATGAATATATAGAACGTTATACGCAGTGTATAGAGCGAAAAAAAAACTATTTATGCTTTACAATAGCGAATTCAATCCTAATATCAAATGAAAAAGTTTTTTTTCAACTGATAAAACTTACAAGTCTAGTATATTTCAATTATAGCAATAAAACTTAATCTAGTATAAATACGTATAATACAATACGATGAATCTTAATATTACCAAAAAATTTCAATATCTGGAGTATAATTTATAGTCGTAATATACATGCATACAAAATATACCTATATGTACGGTAAATTTTATTAAAAAAGAAAAAAAATTATATCTAAACCGACGCATTAATTCGCTATTTTGTAATTAATGATTTTTTTTTAATTCAATTATTACGTTTGTTCACGTCGTAATTTATAACCGTGAGAATATAGTATAGTGTTAGTACATATCCGCCAATTAATTATACGACCTTCGAGTATATAGTTTTTTTTTTTCATTTTTTTTTTTTTTTCATTTCTACGTGTTAATTGTATGTTTATAGTACCAGGAGCTTTAATTGTTTATTACGAGATTAAAAACCAACTTATTACACTCTGTATTACATGGTTTATAGGTACGAACGCGATATGATCTAACTATAATAATTCTATTGCGTAAAAACTTCTATTTTTTTTTTTTTCTTCTTCATATTAACGCGAAAAATTGTGAAATCGTTGAGATAAATTGAAACTGTCAAAACCAAAAGGCGACTAATTTTTGTCTGGAAAAAAAAAACAACCCTAATTTCAGAAATCGTGTAACCTACATATATACCTCTATATAATTTTCGATTATCGCGAGGTCTCGTTTATATGACTAATCGTTAAGCTGACACCAATTAATTCTACCTGTGATAGGCGTTGGCCCTGTTCTTATCACCTATATATAGATATCTAGGTGATAATAAATTTTAATAAATAAATTAATATAATAAATTAAACGAGAAATCAGTCGTTTTCAAACTCATCACGTCTCTAGGTGTATATTAGCGCTATGTATTAAAGAAAAAAAAAAAAAAATAGAAGAAAGAAAAAAACTGTTTCTAAACAGTTAGAAAACTCTTTTTCATATAATAATAGTATAGTATATACGTAATTGAAATAATTATGTTGAAATATCTTTCGTAACTGTTAGTGGGATTCCTTATGTGTTTATATACTAACAGCAATCGTCAGGTCAGCAGAGAAGGTACAAAGTTGGATTGAAAATTTCATCTAATTTAATAAATAGTAATCGGTTTAAGTTTCTATACATATATACGTTAATTATACCCACCCACACATATGGTATACTATAATGCGAATGTGAATAAAATTTAATTAAAAATTAGAAAAAAGGAAAAGAAAAAAAAACATTGATAAACCTAAAAAGGAGTAGGTATAAGAGAATGTGTATAAGAATTTTGACATTTTGCTTAGAGCTCGTATATATAAGTTTTTTTTTTTTTTTTTTTTTTACGAAATGCACCTTTCTGTAGAGATTGTCTCGTTTATTATTCAAAGTCTCGTATAACTGGTTTACGCCACTTATAGGTACACGCAACATTCTGAGAAACGATTTCATATGGGTTTTTTCATATCCTCTTTTTTTTTTTTTTCTTTTTTTATATAGTTTTTCGTCTTTTTCTTCGACTCTGAAACACGAAGCATTTTATAAGATAATCTATTTTTCTTTAAAACGATTTTATAAAGACGGTACATAATTATGAACTCATTATATATCTTTGTACTCAATTGTTCAAAGAACATTTCACAATGTTAAGATAATAGTTTTCCGGGCATATATACCTCTTCAAACCACATATATACACCACGTGTTCAGATAAAAGTATATATATGTATATATAGAAAAATTGATCACGATGAATTTTTTTTCCTTCTAATACACGTAATGACTGATATCACATCCTTCGTACTTAACTATTTTCTATTTTTCATACGGTTCTATCATCTGGCTAACATATTACCTAAGTTGATACGTATACATTTGATTAAACTTTATAACAAGTCATAATCAACTATATATAGTAATCATAACTTGCACTTTATAGCTCGTAGCTTTGATATATACCTATATATATATACTAAGTTTATTATATATAAACGGTAGTACCTATATATACCTAAGTATCTCAATATCAAATCTGTTTTATTTTTTTTATTTTTTTTATGATAGTCGCACATGGTACCCAATGATAACTATATTGGTATAAGAAACTAAGTTTGATTTCAAGACGAGTCATAGTATCTTCAGCATTTAGATAGTCGAGGTCTTATATTTTATATATATGTATGTATATATAATCAGTGATCAAATATACTAATAAATAAAAATTCGATATTGGATTGATCGATTACGTAAAAGTCCAATTTTTACGTACTATACATAAAATATATTCAATATCCTGTATATATAGGTATGTATATAGAACCGTGAAGCGTGATATAAATCTAATATATGCAGTAAAATAAAACAGGATAAATAATAAGAAATAAAAAAATACACTAATGCATCCTGGATATAATTTTCGCGTATTATTTATTCTGCGACGTTGATAAATTCTGTTTTACATATATTTAAAATATACGATTATATATATATACCCATTCACTAGGCGCCGTGCATATAAACGTCTTATGTATATATAGGTATATACAATCATTTATACCACTCGACGTGTTTCTATGTAGATAGAATATCTTATGGTATTATTTGCATTTCAATTGATGTGGTATATAGTATGCGTATTATATTATACTACACACATTTATATATACGATACGTGTTACAGTGATAAAGTTCAGGTATAAGGACTAGACTAGACTTACGATTAGACGTTGTAAAAATTGACTCTGATTATACACAACTAGATATGATAAGAAATAATAGTTAAAGAAAAATTTTCTCACAAATTAAAGATGAAATTAATTCATTTTACTATATTAACCGTACGATTCTATCTAATGATCTCTTTAGTAGTAGTAGTATATAATTCGCTACTTTAATGAAAATTCAAAGCACTGATTTTCGAAATGTAACTTAAACTGCGGGAAAATGATTTTTTATTTATTTTTATTTATTTATTTTTTTCCATGATCAACAAGATCGTGGATGCAGCCAGGCGGTGGAGCCGGGCGTGGGTCTGGTGCTGGGGGCGACGATGAAGCGCCTAAGGATCCCGGTGCCAGGACAACTCACCAATCATATACAGAGAAAGATTTCGAAGGTGAGTTTTTCTGCACTAATTGAATTTTTCATGAATTTTCATTTAAGGTAAAATTGTTTCAATGATTATGTAGTATATTTAAATTTATAATACATATATACTATAGGTATATAAAAGAGATGATTAACTTTCACCTATATTTGATACAAATTGACCCTCGTATATATATATACACACATATATATATATATATACCAGAGTTGGATATGTAATAGGTCAGGTAAGGATTTGGCTTCTGTATTTGCTTAGTCGGTTTTATATGCATATATGTAGGTATGTGGATAGAAGTGCTTCGTAAATCGTTATATTTTACCTTAGGCGCAGGTAAAAGTCAATTATACAACCCGGTTGTCGTCGTTCTTGGTTCACGGCTCTCTTTCTCTCTCTTTTTTTTTTACCCCGCAGGATACTTTAAACTATATTTTATTCCACCAACGTTTGAAACCAGCGATGTGAAGCTTCCAAGTATAAAAAAATTACTTAATAATAAAAGCTCAGAACGTGTACATAAAACTCGATTAAGATTCTTTTATATATACCGTAGCTTGCGCAAAATGCTTTCAAACTTTATTAAAAATCCAATCATTCTACGCGAATTAATATCATTAACACGTTTTTGTCTTTTTTTTTTCAATGATAATAATGAAGTGCTTTTTTGGATTCATCTAAAGCTCCTCCCATATCAAACCCCGGAGAATATTCACCCTGTATATGTATATTTCTCGATTTTCATTCACCGCAGATCTTTACCCTCTTGTTAGTCGATGACTAGGCTTTTTTTATAATAACTTTTATGTGATACTTTAATCTAATTGAAACAATTTTTAATTTAATACTTTTTTTTATTTTTTTCAGGTCACAGAGCGCACACAGTTTACGTGGGCGTTCATCTTCCTGGTGAGAGAAGACACAGACGACATAAACATCATCACAGTCGGCAATATTCTGGAGAAAATGATGATTCAGACTCGGATCGTCCGAGTAAGTAACGTTTAAAAATTATTATTAAAAAACTAGGGTCGTTTATTATATCGTTATAATATTATAAATATGGGTAAAGGACAAAAAAAGAAGAAAAAAAAAGAAATGACTCTGAATATACATTCTCTTGAGATATTGAATTCTTTTTCATTATCCTTCGTATTCTTCGCCTTGTTGTACTTACTTGACAGTCTAATAATATTCGGTAGCATTAAAATAGGGAGAAAATGAAGAAAAAAGGAAGAAGAAGAAAAAAATAAAAATCGAAGACCCTTGAGCGTCAGATATAGCCATAAATTTCACGTCTTTTCATCGATCCTGTTTATGAAGAAGAAGAAGAAAAAAAAATCAAAATCTAGAAGAGTCTTCAGTTCCTGAAGAATATCTTTGTTTCAGTCACTCCACCGGCTCAAAGGGTGCAATTCATCCTCGGCGAAGAGGTCGGGAATGACGCCCACGAGTCACATCCGTTGTTCTCTGAAATGGAAGAATTGGTCAAGGACGGGGATGAAATGGAATGGAAAGAAACTGCGAGGTATGAATTATATTTTCATTTCATTTCATATTGCATTTGAAATTTTCTTATTGAAAAATTAAAGATCTGATGAAAAAAATGTCCTTGTATCACATTATTAGATGGATTAAGTTCGAAGAGGATGTCGAAGAGGGTGGAAACAGGTGGAGTAAACCCCACGTCGCAACTTTATCTCTACATTCGCTCTTTGAACTTCGTAGTCTTTTATTAAATGGCACGGTTATGCTTGATATGGAAGCTTCTAGCTTAGAGCAAATCGCTGACCTAGTTTTAGACAATATGATAAACAAGAATGTACTACCAGCTGAATCAAGAGAGAAGGTAATAGAGCAGATTAGAAATCAGAATTTTTGACAAACTCCAGAAAAAAAAAAAGAAAAGAAAAAGAATATTCAAAAAAATCGGTTGTCTTAATAAATTTTCATTTCCACAGGTCCGAGAGGCACTTTTA
The DNA here is from genome assembly GCA_914767705.2 of Tenthredo notha. Lineage (NCBI taxonomy): Eukaryota > Metazoa > Arthropoda > Insecta > Hymenoptera > Tenthredinidae > Tenthredo > Tenthredo notha. The sequence continues at coordinate 4,734,075 of OU611921.1, read as the reverse complement.
GTAAGACACAGACACCAACACGAACGTCGTAAGGATAACAACATGTCAAGACTTCCTATAATCAGATCGTTAGCGGAAATCGGTCGTAATCATTCATCGTCAAAAAGTGAGTAATGGAAAAAATCTATTTAAAATTTGTACATAGTATATGGGAAATAAATTTTCATACAGGAAAATGATCGTATCCGATTCGAGGATCAGGTGCAGATTAATTCCACCTAATACCCCATGACATATATTATATTATAGTTATAGTTATAGCTATAAGATTTTTCAGCTATATTTTAAGTAAATACGAGAAACAACGATATTGTTAATAGAAAGAAGATTTTTCGAATTTGAAAGAGAAGAAGAAGAAGAAGAAAAAAAAATAGATCATCTCTTTTTCTTATATCATTTCGTTTATTTTATGTTCATTGTATTTTCTTATGATTTAAAGTCCACATGATTTTTTTATATTATTTTCTACGTCGTCTTCGTTGAGTCCTGAAAATAAGGGAAAATGTGGCGTGTTAAATGAAATACCAAGTGGTAAAAGCTTGGTAAATATGTTTTATACAAAAAAAAAAAAAAAAAAATCGTAAAATCGGGTTTTCAGATTGTGACTGTTCATGTGGTTTGCATTCGTTGTTGACATCAGATTTGCAGGAGAGACCAACGACTCCAGGGGATAGTTATGTCCCTGGTACAGGTGAAAATCGTGAGAACAGTGTATCACGTAGCAGAAGTTGTCCAAGTCCAAACACAAATCTCCTTTCCAAGGAGGCCAGAGACACAAAAGGGCCATACCTCCTGGTCCCAGGTACAATTATTTAGGCCAGTCGCGTTATATGGATCATAATATATGGTCATGGTGCTTTAACAGCTTTATGTATTAACAAATGTTTAAAAAAATAATCCCAGCTAATTATAGCCAGCCAGCTAGCTATAGATATAATGATAAAATCCAAAATTGTCATTGTAAAAAAAAAAAAAAACATGTTTCATGTATATATCAGCTAAAACGTATGTCTAGCTTACGTTGGGTAAAATATATTTAAATAGTATGCAGGCTTACAGCTCAAGGAAACTAACTGAGATTGCAGTTTCACACATACATATATATATATACATATAGTCACGTAACTGATGACGATATTCATTGTCTTTCAGGGTTGAATATAAACGCGTTAAAATTCGCACATTATTATTATCATCCTATTAGAAGTTGAGAGTTAAGCTATTTAGAAAATCAATTATATTTTCCCAGTTTCTTATTAACATTGATTAATAAGTTATACGAAAAAACGAAAAAAAAAAAAAAAACTCAGGAACTGATCCTCATAATAATTCTTAATGAATTATTTATATCCTTTGATTTTTGTCAGCTGAATTCAACGTACCGCATGTAGTGGGTTTCACAACATGGTTTACTACTTGCCAGCTGAAAGGTTAGCGCGTAATACCTATCATATCTTTAAATTCATATTCATATATATACCGAGAGATTTCGGTGAGACTATGAGATAGGCAATGCTACTAGCACCTTATCCCCTCCCGAACGAGTCTCACGCATGTGGTGCGCGCCTATGTTGGTTATGCCGTAGGAAGGGGATTGTCTAATCTCACCGAAAACTCTCGGTATATCTATATCTACCAAAGTTCGTCTTCTTCAATTGTCATTATAAATTCTATATGAAACTATATGATTATTACTATCTGTGTAGTACGTCTTTGAACTTCAATTTCATCTCTCTCTCTCTATATATATTATACGTTTTTTTTTTTTTTGATAATAAGAATACCGAGAGGTTCTTTTCTCATTTTAGAATAGATAATTAATGAATGTTGCGATTTGTATATACCTATTATCACATCATTCATCTACTGTATGAATAATATTCTGGATTAGAATCACCATTATTGAATCACGATGATATCAATCCGTCATCAGATATGTCTCTTCTGATTCTTGCAACCCGTTCTTTATATTGTTCTTTTTTTTTTTCCCTTTATTCTTTTTTACTTTTGAAAAAATCTGATTTTAGGAACTAATCGAACTAATCACTTTCTAATTTCATGGCTATACTAATTCACACATGTATTTATGTATGTATGTACATATACTTCTGATTCATTAAACGTATAATACGTACGTAATTTTCATCTTTTCAGCAACGTACTAGTATAATATATGTGTATACACGCTTGCCTTAATCCTATTTCTATTATACCATAATATCACTTCTATTCTATTCTATACCTACCTCTACCATGGGAATAGACAAGTAACAAAAATAATTATTACTAAAAATAAATTCATTCAGATTTTTGATTCGGTTTTTATTTTTTTATTTATTTATTTTCAATTAAATTTGTGAAATCGTCTTGTTACTATTACTTGATCGGATATTTGTAATAATATTTAAAGAAAAAGATATGAACAAGCATTTGTCACTATTGTATTTGTAAATAGAAAAAAGAAAAAAAAAAAACAAATCTTGCTATTCGTGATTTGTAGTGGAAGAATCAAATTCTGCACCAGTGATAGCTGGTGCAACTGGTCAGGGAAGCGGTGGAGCGTTAAATGCAGGAGCTCGTTTTCTTGGTATCCCTGGCAGCCTTGGTAAAATGCCTTTTACCTTAGCTTGTGTTTAATGTTTATTACGTATCTGCTATTACCTATACACTTGTTTCGTTTCGCGTATGTGTTTCATTTTCATTTTCATTTACATTTTCATTTTCGTTGTCTTACAATCACTTGAATTTCACATACGAATTGTAATATATGTAATAAAATCACATAATGCATGTATACAATTTTTCGTCTCAAATACGAATGTCTTCGTCTATTTTATACAATTATTCGCTTATTGCATTGCTTTTTGCTTAAAATAATTTATTGTACAATCTTATATTTTTTTTTTTATGCTACAATTATTATCTAGCTAGAAACTCGTAATGTATGTATATATAAAATTTGCAAAGATCGAGCAAACTGTGTCACCATAATAATACATCGTAATATCTATTTCGAGCTAATTCATGAATAATGAAAAAAAAAAATTCAAACAACCCCTCAAGACACGGTTTGCTCTTATTGTTCTCAGAGTATAAAATAAAAGCGCTGTAGGCTGTAAGCTAAGATTGTTACAGGCCAAGAACCAGGAGGTAATGGAATTGACAGAAGTCCTAGCAGCGTTTCAATCACCAGGAATCACAGTTCATCTGCTTTGGAAAATGGGGATATTAATCACAGGGTAGATATTCTGAACATTTTCAAAACTACTGTAATCGTAGTTTGAGAAATTGAACACAAAACAAGGAATAAATTTCGAACGTAATTTAACGTTTCAATTTATTTTTTCTTTCTTACTTTAGGGAAACACTAATTTTATGAGAAAAATACCACCGGGGGCTGAAGCCAGCAATATTTTAGTTGGTGAAGTGGATTTTCTTGATAAAACATTATCGGCATTTATACGTCTTAGTCAAGCTGGTATAATGGGAGATCTTACCGAAGTACCTGTACCAACGAGATTTATTTTTGTACTTCTTGGACCGACGGTTAGTAGCTTTTTTAAAAAATTAAAATAAAAAACAAACGTTTACTTCTATGTGATAAATTTTCTTTAATTTAGAGAATATGCAACATTAATTAGAAATACGGGAATTTTAACACGCAGGGAAGTAGCTCAGATTTTCACGAAATAGGAAGAGCCATGGCTACCCTAATGTCCGATGAAGTATTTCACGACGTTGCATACAAGGCGAAAAATCGAAATCACCTTCTCGCAGGGGTTGACGAGTTTTTGGATGCCGTTACAGTTCTTCCACCTGGAGAATGGGATCCAGCAATAAGGATCGAGCCTCCTGCTGCTATTCCTTCACAGGTGATTGAAGATTGACAAAATATTAGAAAATACATAACGAGAAAAAAAAAAAGGATGAGGAGAAATTTTCCTACATCTTTCATTTTTCATCATTTAGGATACTAGGAAAAGGCCAAAGGAGGAAAAAAAACCTAATGAAGAATTCGACGAAGAAGCTGACGAGCTAAAACAGAGAGAAGCTTCCGGGCTTTCTAGAACCGGTAGATTATTCGGTGGTTTAATAAACGATATTAAAAGAAAAGCACCTTGGTATTGGTCAGACTTTAAGGACGCTCTAGCACTTCAGTGTGTAGCATCATTTATATTTTTATATTTTGCTTGTCTATCGCCTATTATAACATTCGGCGGTCTTCTGAGTGAAGCAACAGGTAAAAATATGGCCGCTATGGAGTCATTGGTATCTGGATTTGTCTGTGGAGTTATATATGGATTTTTTTCGGGACAGCCATTAACCATACTTGGATCTACTGGACCAGTTTTAGTATTTGAAACAATAGTTTACGACTTTTGTAGGTAAGTAACAAACAAAAAAAAAACTTCATGCATATATGAAGGGTAAAGAGAAAATTTCACATTCAAAGTTCGAATTAATTATTAAAATTTTTGAATTACTAACAGAACCGCAGATTGGAACTACATGTCATTCAGATTTTGGATCGGTACATGGATGGCAATTATTTTAATAATTCTAGTAGCTATTGATGCCAGTGCCTTTGTTTGTTACATAACAAGATTTACAGAAGAAAATTTCGCCACATTGATAGCTTTTATATTCATAATTAAGGTAAATATAAGATCCTTAATTAAAAATTAATACCTCATCATTAAGGTATATCGAATAGGTAATAGAGAACTACAATGTCTCTTTATTCTATTCAGGCAATTGAAAACGTTTTATCAATCGGTAATAAATTTCCATTAAATACACACGGGGATGAAATTTTGAATTACGATTGCTGGTGCAAACCCTTAGCTAATTCTAGCTACGAGAATCTCAATTGGACAGCACTTGATAGGGGTGATTGTCTGGTAAGTTATAAACTATGATATCGTCAATAGCATTAGAACTACAAAATCAATTATTGATTTATATTTTTCTTTGGGTTTATTTTTCCAGAAATTTAATGGTACCCTAGATGGTCCAGGCTGTGATACACCTCATTACATTCCCGACGTTTTTCTTATGTCGATAATCCTGTTCATGGGAACCTTCCTGCTCTCTGTTGAGCTCAAGGACTTTAAGAATGCTTTGTTCTTTCCATCTAAGGTACGATATGAGATAGAAAAAAATTTAAAAACAAATCGTTATTTTTATAATAAATATTGACTCTAGTTGACATAATGATTGATTATCAGGTGAGACAAATAGTCAGTGATTTCGCAGTAATAATAGCAATATTCTCAATGTCAATACTTGATCATTTCGTCGGTATTGCTACTCCGAAACTCGAAGTTCCTGAAGAGTTCAAACCTACTTTAGACGGCCGTGGATGGGTCATTTGGCCATTTGAAACAAATCCATGGTGGAGTTCGATAGTTGCATCTCTACCCGCTCTACTTGGTACTATTTTGATTTTTATGGATCAACAGATAACGGCTGTTATAGTAAACCGTAAGGAGAATAAATTGAAGGTACTATCCTCATCCCTGAATTAATTACAAGTCATAAACACCAAAAATGTTCAGGTTTAAATCTCGCATTCATATTTCCATATGCAGAAAGGATGTGGATACCACTTGGATCTATTCGTATTGGCAATTCTGATACAAATTTGTTCAGTGATGGGACTTCCTTGGTTCGTTGCTGCTACAGTATTGTCAATAAATCATGTAAACTCTTTAAAACTTGAATCAGAATGCGCAGCACCAGGTGAAAAACCCCAATTTCTTGGTGTCAGAGAACAAAGAGTTACCCATATACTTATATTCCTAATGATCGGATGTTCGGTTCTTCTCACTTCAATGCTTAGACATATTCCTATGCCAGTTTTATTCGGGGTTTTTCTTTACATGGGTGTAGCATCCCTAAAGGGTCTACAATTCTTTGATAGAATTCTCATCATGCTTATGCCAGTCAAGTATCAACCGGACTACATGTTTCTTAGACAGGTAAAAAGCCACAATCAATTTCCTTAGATTTTTAACTCTATACATTTTTATTTTTACAGCTTTACTAATCAAAATAATTTTTTTTTTTTCTTTCTTTTTTATTCTAGGTTCCTCTAAAGCGCGTACATATATTTACAATCATTCAATTGGCCTGTTTGACCTGTCTTTGGGTAATAAAATCATTCAGCGCAACGTCTATACTGTTTCCTTTGATGGTATGATGATAAAATTATTATTATTATTATTATTACTAGTTCTTGTTGTTCGTATTAATAATTCATTGCTTTTTGTTACTATTAATGGATTTTTAGCGATTTAAACGCTAGTCTTCGGGACTTTGTACAGGGTGAGGTTTACTCTGGTATCGAATTCGATACCCAGAGAAAATTCACCCTTATAATATAATCCGAAGATGATAATAGATTAATCAATCAATGGTATGAAAAAAAAATAATGTTTTTCTGTTATTTTCATATAAAAAAGTTGGTCGTGATGATCGGTATAAGAAAATCATTGGATTTATTCTTCACGAGACGTGAGATGAAGATATTAGACGACGTGATGCCAGAAACTAGCAAGAAACATGCTCATGATATGCGACAACTTGAGGACGGCGAGGTTAGCACTGGAACACGAATACTCAGAGCAATAACTTGCCGTAGCTAACGTTCAGAGATCACGGGACCAGGGGATATACCCCTTGTTAATCCCGTGGTCACAGTTTATGATTTTGAAAAATAATTCGTTTAAAAATTAACGATTCTACTATATAATAATCTATTTAGATATATTATTTTATTCTCAATCTTCTTCCATACCTCATTGCAGCAAAAAGAGAGTAGAAAAAAAAAACTACCCTCTCATCATTTTTCTAGATTTATTTTTCAATTACTATACTATACAGAGTGAGTTTCTTCAAAGGTCTGAAATTTGTGGGACTTTATTTGCTCTCTGTGATTCATGAATTAGCATGCTACCCCATTACCACATGGATAATTGTTTATATGATTGTCTGAATGCGTTCCTTCGCCGTAAGTAAATCCCACTCATATTAAACCTTTGAAAAAAAAAAAAAACTCACCCTGTATAACACTTTGAACAATATTTTACTTTTGTTTTTCTATATCATTAAAAACAATTATCGGTTATTCATTTTTATTATATATATATATCAATCAATAATTCACACGATTATATTGATTTTGTTCTTATTATTATATTTGAGAAATTTGATAATGATTGAAGATACATTTAAACCATTTATTCACATATACTTATACATACACACACACATTCATTATTCTATACAAATGTAGAGAGATAACGATTTGCTACCAATTTATATACCTATATATTATATAGTATAAAAAAGAAAAGGAAAAGGAAAGGAAAAGAAAAAGAAAGAAAAATGACAATATTTTAGCTCTTTAGATGTTGAATATTTGTTTGAAAACCCTTATCTATACCTAGTTAGGTAATTATACAATTTTTATTTTTATTTTTTATTTTGTTCAAATTGCAACCTACGTATTTCTGATCCTCAAATTAATAATTAAATAAAATAGTATAGTATATTATAAACTTTTTGATTGCGATATATACGATATATTATTAATCAAGATTTTGCTACTAAAAAAAAAAAAAAAATATATACAAAAATATGGTGTAGGTATATATACATATATATACACAAATTTGCCTTGAATTAGGGAAGAAAAGAAAAATAAATAAATATAACGTACATATATATTATATATAGTACTATAAGTATTAACGTGAGATATTGATAAATAATTTTTTTTTTTAGACCGTCGATTATGTAGTAGTAATTGACTTTTACATATGTCATATATAATTACGTAGTGCTTTCTAAAATATCAGTATTAACAAGAGATTTAAATATATAATAGCAAGTATAATAATTAAACCAACCCCCTTCCTATACTATATACATATACTATATATACACATTACACACATATACATTATATACACTGACTATAAATGACACTAAAAGTGAAAAAAGAAATTCTTTTTGATATTAGAAAAGAAGAAAAAAAAAAAATAATAATAATTAACACCGAATGAATAATAATACGGTATTTTATTCGAATCATATTCAAATTCATTACATTATACATATAGTGCATATAAAATTAAATTTCATGAATCGAATAATATTATATAAAAAAAAATCGCTATATACATATATATAGACAGAAGTATTAAACAATTTCGATCTACATGATGATGATGATGATGAAAAAAAAAAAAAATAATAATAATACATACACCTATATATACACATACATATTGTAAACTACATAATACAATAATTATGAATTATTATCTATTAGTACAAATGTTCAGCCTGTTCCATGTTTCATTAGTATTGTTTCCTTTTAATTTTAATTTTATTTTTTATTTCGTTGTTGTCTCTTTCTTTCTATTAACATAAATTTCAATTTTCTGATTAGCTATATATATACCCAAATAACACAATAAGTCGTCTTAACAGTCATAATTCAAATATAAGTATAACAATTATCCCAACTATATGATATGACTTATAATATATTTGTTTTATGTTCTGTCTGCAGTGCAGACGACTGATTATTAGTTTTTGTCTTATCTAATCTTTATTATTATTATTTTTTTTTTTGTTCACAATTATATACATATATATATTATACTTACTTCGTTATATATTCATGTATTTGAATAATATGTAAACAAAAAAAAAATAATTAATGTTTATGATCGTTATACTGTAAATATACATACCTTATAGCATACAATTATTATTTCAAATATCATACCTAATTATTATTATTATATTTTCTCATCGATCATAGTCATTTTATTTTTCCTTGATGTTGTTATTGTTGTTAATAACTTTTATTCAACTGTACATAATATATAATATAATAAGAAAAGGTCAGTTAATGGATGTGATAATGAAAGTTAAAGGATTTTAGGAAATTGAATCGCAAGGCAGATATTATATAATTTAAAAAAAAAAAAAAAATTCTTTTATAATGGCATAATATGAATTTGAATGAATTTTGAAGACGGATTAAATTCATTTGATATAGGATGACAAGAAACCTATCGGTTTCGGACCATCGGGAAATCTTCAAATACCATTGGCTAACGGAAATATAATGAAGATACCACTAGCCAGTATAAATATAAGTGAAGAGGTGAATAAGACAGGAATATGGCAAAAAGTTAACGAGGGAAAGACTTCAGGAGCTGGAGACAAGCAGAAGTCACAAAAAATGATAAAGTAAGTTTATGAGGTGGAGAGAGAAAGATAGCAAAAAAAAAAAAAAAAACTAAAAAAAACCGAAAAGGTATTGAATATAAATTTTGAAAAAATTACTATTATTTTATGCAGCGTTGGAAAACAGAAAAAGCACAGAACCAAAGAGGTGAATTCAGTCGTTATGGCAGACGAGACTACAAGATTAACTACAATGACTGAAGAGGAGGAAGATGATTGTGGAATATCAATCAAGGTGAACCATCAAACAGACACGAAATTATAGAAAAAAATATAAATATATAATTATACACCTAGATACTCGTAATGAGAAATGAGACACTCTATAGCATGCAATCCTCCCCCAATTATAAAAAAAAAAAAAAATAATTATATTTTCCTCATACCATTTTACTATATGAAAAGTTAACAAAAACGATGAATGCTATGTGTGTATGTAATTAATAATTATATTCATACATTATTATACAGATAATATTATGATTTTTGAAACTATATACAGTATAGTTGAGAGAAAATGAAAAAGAAAATTTCAAATCCCATAATATTTCTTATATTCTGCACTGTATTGCTCGTCATGAACGATTGCCTGATTAGAACCTAGATATTATAATTTACAGCATTCTTATATTATTTTTTTATTTTTTATTTTAATGAAAAACTGCAGTGCACGCGATATATTTTTATATTGATTTTAATATGGGCTAATATCAGTGGTAAAAAAAAAAAAAAAAAATAAAAAACAACAACAATAAAACGTAATTCTAGGTCGATTTGATAAGATCGAAGGATTCTCCGAGTCCTCTAAAAGCAAATGGAACAACATCAGCCGAGACGTCTGTGTGAATAATAGATATAACGATCATATACTGCGAGATGAAGAATAAATCAGCCACTATATCGAATCGGGGATACGTATACATAGGTATATTTTGATGTGAAGAATAATTAGGAAACATAAAGAAAAACGAAAAAGAATGATTATCAGACGAGTTTATAAATCTATTGAAAATATCACAATTGGGTAAATATACTATAGTATCAAAATTCATATATACATATATGAATTAGATTGGTATAATAACTTTATTTTATTTTTTTTTCATTTATAAATTTTTTTTAATTACTCCTTTCGTTCGTTCTTTCTTTTAATTTTTTTTTTTTTTCACCATATATATTTTTTCACGTGATAATAGAAACCTATACGTATAGTAGTATAATATTTAATCAAATCCGAAGTACCTACCTTTATAATACAGTATAAAAAATATATATATATATATAAAAAAAAAAAAATATGAATTGAATAAATTCTAGTTGTTAGCAATGATATTTTATTACATTTTACTAATGCTGTTAATCAATAAGTCGTAACTGCAGCTGTTACGACTGTATAATATTTGTTCATTTTATTTTTAATTTTTTGTTTTTTTTTTTTTAGAAAGACGTATGTGCTCGTTTAATAATTCATTGCACTATGCTAGCAGTAAAGAATAAAAAATAAATTGAGATAAATTATATATAAATATCTTTTTATAGAAATTAATTAATACCAATCAGAGATTAGATACCGATAATCGATATAATTTCTATTTAATATGCCTTTGAGGAATATAATCCATCCACGCGATCGTGAAATAGAATACCTTTTCACTTATATTTAATACGCATCAGGATGATTGTGCTTAGATCGTTATAATAGTATATATATAAATAAATGTATGTAACAACATTTGATTCAGCTTAAATGTATATCATATCAGGTAAAGGGGTTGAAAAAACAACAAAGAAAAAAAAAAAAAAAAAACAACAATTTTTACCCAAATTGAGTATATCCGATGATTGTTATGTGTAATAAGAAGAAATTATAAATGTGAGACAATTGTTTATTGAACGGTATTAGATTATAGATTATTATTATCATACACATAATTATGTATACATACACAAATACATAATATAAATATACATATATATATATATACAATCAAATATTATTATCTATAAGAGTAAATATATAGTATATGTATGTGCAGTTTTTGTAAGCGAATTATTTATTTTGCTATAAATGTATACGTTCCTAATTGAACGATACGTATATATGTAATTTTTTTAGAATTGTATAATTATATTATACGTATATAGTATAGTTATATATACATATATATACCATGTGATTTGAAAACGAGGCAATTATAATCGTCTTAATTACCGGAAGTGAATGTATGTATATCGAAATAATGGGATACAGTATATCGCCGACGTAGTATTATTTGGTTGTGATTAAGGAATAATAGTTGTTGGAATAGCTGTATAATTATATTCAAAAGAGGTGAAAAAAAAATCATTTGAAAGAATTAAAAAGCCGGCGATGTAGATGAAAATTTAGTTGAATATGTTTAGAATGAATTCACATATATGAAAGGTATATAAATATATTTTCAATTGAGCCTATGGTGTTGTTGCGGTACGATGTGAGTCTCGTGTTTCATGATCAATGAAACATTCATATAGATTTGAAATTAATTGATTTTTATTATCGGAAAAAATAATAGTTATAGATAACAATATCTGCGACATATATTATGCGATTTTACTAAAACCCAGGGAAACGTAACGATACATGAATTAGATTAAATATAACGATAGTACAATAATGTCACATCTCATGTAAATATTTTCATGTATAAGGTCAGCCTGATCAACGTTGATAATAAATACGGCATTTTCTGTTCAGTATAAAACATATTACTTCTTCTTCTTCGAACAAAAACGTTATTACATAGGATTGACCCCGAAAGACCGTTGTAGAATTCTTCAGTACGCCGATCGGCCGCTCGGAGACAGGGCTTTAAATACCTCAACGAGGAAGAAAATCCACCAGTCGACAGAAAATCTTTGAAAGTAGAACTTCGATTTCGGGAAAATAATAACATGAAATAAAACCTCACGTGTCCAACTATCCGCCATTTGTTTGTTTTCTCTTTTCTCATCTTTTCGCCTATATCTGTCGTGAACACAGTGATTCCATGTAATAATAAGATCGTTTATGCAAACATGTATTATTCGTTTATGTAATCGTTTATGTAAACATGTATTATTATAGTAAATTGGCGCATTCTTGAATAAATATCTCTTGAAATTGTATCGTTGAATCATTTTCCCCTGTCCTTTCCTTGCCTATAAGTCGAAAATCATGAAAATCGCATGATTTCATAAAGCCTCGAACTATTTTTGCAATGAATAATTAATTTTATTATTAATATATATTTTATCAATAAATAATTGATCCGCCTTGTCATATGCAACCCGCATGCCATTCGTGTAAACGACAGGGCCCATGTTAATTTTTGTTGCCTATTTGGTGTTTTCCGAATGCCTATATTCAGGCGTATTTTAGTAATTCAGAAAAAAGGTCGAAAAAAAGATTCTGGCGGTTGATACCTTATTTAAGGAGTCGGATTTCTGGCAGTTGAGACTTTTTGAGAAATCGATTTTCTGGCAGTTGATACCTCAATTTTAGTCGCTTTATGATGAGGCCAGAAAATCGACCAATCAGGAGGCTGCTTGAGCCAATTTAGGCTCAATTTCTCGAAAAGGAGCCTCCTGATTGGTCGAATTTCAAATTAAATTAAGTTACGGCGTTTCATGGGCTAACCATCAGGAAAAATTCTGGATTTCTGGCAGTTGATACCTTTTTCTTCTGGCAGTTGATACCTGGTATCAGGAGAACCTCTATTGATACATGCATGCATACGTTGCTTCATGCACGTCTCTCTATGCTTATTCGTAGTAGCGATTTTGACAATTTTTTTTGGATTTTAACTCGAAAAATACCTTCTGGTATCAGGAGAACATCTGACCCGAGGAGGTGTGCTAAAATTTTTGGAGGGGGAAAGGCATAGTGTATTGATACATGCATGCATACGTTGCTTCATGCACGTCTCTCTATGCTTATTCATAGTAGCGATTTTGACAATTTTTTTTGGATTTTAACTCGAAAAATACCTTCTGGTATCAGGAGAACATCTGACCCGAGGAGGTGTGCTAAAATTTTTGGAGGGGGACAGGCATAGTGTATTGATACATGCATGCATACGTTGCTCCATGCACGTCTCTCTCTACGTTCATTCATGTTAGCTATTTTGACATTTTTTTGAATTTTAACTCGAAAAATACCTTCTGGTATCAGGAGAACATCTGACCCGAGGAGGTGTGCTGAAATTTTTGGAGGGGGAAAGGCATAGTGTATTGATACATGCATGCATACGTTGCTCCATGCACGTCTCTCTCTACGTTCATTCATGTTAGCTATTTTGACATTTTTTTGAATTTTAACTCGAAAAATACCTTCTGGTATCAGGAGAACATCTGACCCGAGGAGGTGTGCTGAAATTTTTGGAGGGGGAAAGGCATAGTGTATTGATACATGCATGCATACGTTGCTCCATGCACGTCTCTCTACGTTCATTCATATTAGCTATTTTGACAATTTTTTGAATTTTAACTCGAAAAATATCTTCTGGTATCAGGAGAACATCTGACCCGAGGAGGTGTGCTGAAATTTTTGGAGGGGGAAAGGCATGGTGTATTGATACATGCATGCATACGTTGCTCCATGCACGTCTCTCTATGCTTATTCATAGTAGCGATTTTTACAATTTTTTTCTAAGTTCAATACGCCTGAATATAGGCAATCGGAAAACACTCGAAAACAACTCGTAAAACACGTGGTAAAGGCTCCAAAAACACGTGGTTTTGGACTCTAAAAACACGTGGTTTTAGACTCTAAAAACACGTGGTCCCGAAAAACACGTGGTAGTAAATAATATTGCAAAAATAGTTCGGGGCTTTATGAAATCATGCGATTTTCATGATTTTCGACTTATAGGCAAGGAAAGGACAGGGGAAAATGATTCAACGATCGATGATTTACAATTTCAAGGGATATTTATTCAAGAATGCGCCAATTTACTATAATAATACATGTTTACATAAACGATTACATAAACGAATAATACATGTTTGCATAAACGATCTTATTATTACATGGATACTTGCAGTGTTGCGAATCACTGTGTTCACGACAGATATAGGCGGGAAGATGAGAAAAGAGATAACAAACAACTGGCGGATAGTTGGACACGTGAGGTTTTATTTTATGTTAATATTTTCCCGAAATCGAAACTCTACTTTCAAAGATTTTCTGTCGACTGGTGGATTTTCTTCCTCGTCGAGGTATTTAAAGCCCTGTCCCCGAGCGGCCGATCGGCGTACTAAAGAATTCAAGAACGGTCTTTCGGGGTCAACGTGTCAAAACGAAATAAACTTTATATTAGATAAGGGCCTTGATAACAACAATAATATAAACTCAAAACCAAGCTAATAATGATAACAAGGTGCAACATAATTGGCCCGGCGTTGACGGCCCAACACACTGATTACATTTTTAATGAAATTACTTATTCAATTACCCAATACCTTGGTAATGTGTAATTGAACTAGATTCATTTACAGAATCTTGAATTCATGATGATAAGGGACTCGATAGATTGCAATGGGTAGACATTCATTTTCAAGACATATATTTCTTCATCCCCAACGTACAGGGTTTATCATTTTTATTTAAGATGTAATTACGGTTTGCGAATGCAATAAACAAGACAGGATTGCCATAGAGCGTGAACGTGTTAACACTGTCAGCTGATTTTCTATCGTATATGAACACTGACGGTCGACGTATAAAAATTCTTTCCTCGGTACAAACAGCGAAAATCGCAAGGCGAGCGTGTATCAGAATTTGTCTATCAATTGCAAGATGTGCTGCTGTTCAGCCTCCCTCCACTCATTGTCTCCGGCGTCACCGAGGTTGCCCGCATATTCTGTAAAAAATTAGGAATAAAAAAAATACATTTATATTCATGTTGTGTAAAATTATCGTATATATTGAATGACGGTAAAGTCTATTTGAAATGCCGCATGGTATTTGCTACTAAAATAAAAGACCGGAATGAAAGAAAGTCGATCTCGAATGCTTCTGTAGCTCACCTCTCATAATGTGCCTAATAGTCTTGAGCGAGGCCCTTCGTTGGGCAAGAATTCTTGTGACCCGCTGCTTAACGGTAGGTGGGCAGCCGGTGCATGCCTCCAATAGAACGTAGTCTACTAACTGGAGAATGAACAATCCCCCGTCTAATCTTCTCATGTACGATTCCTCCTCCTCCTCATCGTCCTGTAAATTAAATCGATGAGTTAGAAATAAAGATGATAATTTGATTAATTAATTTAATTAAAGGGTAATTTATCCGACGATTTTCCACAATGATTCATAGTTATTGTCGTGTTAACTAGCCTTCGTATCTCTCTCGACATCCTCGACTTTCTCTAGATATTTGAAGTGGAGTTCCATCAGTCTATCGACTTTCTCAAAGTCATTCTCTGTGAATTTGCTAAGCAGACGTTGTCGCTGTGGCCCCTTGCAGTTCCTTAGCATACTTGCTATTATCGAGACAACGTGCTCTGAAAAATGACGGGCGACGGTCAATATCTGTTCCGGTATGCAGGGAATGTACCTAGTCATGCGTATTTAGGCCCAACGCATTTACACAGACGCGATTATTCCGTACCCTCATGCTCCTCTGTCGTGAGTATCCTCTTCCTATTCTTTGTCGGCGTTTTCATAAACAGGGGAAATATCGTCCTTAATCCAAGTATATCCACGAATTTAGTACAATTGTCCTTGCCGTCCGGTCCGTTCATCGCGTGATCCAATACCTATAACGTAAAACTCTGTATTATGGAAACAAGATACCAGGTCGTTTCAGATTTCCGGATAATTCTACAGTTTACAATCTCTGGCTGAGGTGATACCTTTAATGACCCATTGCGGGACATCTTTTTCTCTCGTAGCATGAGATTCATCAATTGCAATCCTTCACCGCGTAGAAATCTTTCCCTGTTCAGAGTCGCCATCAGACTGGAGCACAGAACGTTGAAGAGATTCTCCATCATTTCTTGCTCCTCTGCCGTTCGAGGGTCGTGCCGCTTGTAGAACTGAATCCAGGTATATAAACAGATTTATAAGCATGGGTGTAAAAAGGTACGTATTGTTTGGTACCGCTGCCTCAGACTCGGCAAAGGTAAATGGGATGTTATGAAACAGAAAAGAATTCTCACAGCGAGCTGTTGCAGGAGAGCGTCGATTCCGTCCAGATCCCCAAGCAGCAATCTATTCTCCGGGGTCTGTTGAACGAGTATAGAAAGCAACTCGCTGGCGTAAAGTTTGTTGCCATCAAAAGGAGCCTTGGCCTTTATTCGTCGCAGAAGCCACTGGAGGAGTCCCTGTTTTCCCGCGTCTGCGCATAGCTCGGGCCTGAACTCGAGAAGATTTTCGAATATGGCTTTGAAGAAGATTGAAGAGTACCTCTTTATTCATTATTCAAATTAAGGGGATTTTTTCATTCATCATTAGGATTAAAAAATTGACAATCCATCCGATTACCCAAGGTATTGTGAACTCCGTCGCTCTCTTCTTTCACGCTCTCGTCCAGTCTTTCTAAATTCTGCACCAGAAGGGCGCAAACCTGTTGTTCCAATAGTGCGTCAATCAGGGTATCCGCCCCCTCTTGGCTCTCATGCAAAATGTCAACGTCTGTAAGCTCCTGCAGAAGATCAGCCACACCTACGGCAATGTCCGTATTTTCATGCGAGAGAAGTTCGAGCATGGAAGGAACGGCACCGAGGTCTACCATGGTGGGGTAAAGATCAGGAGACGTAGCCACAACGTTAAGCTCCTGCAGGGTCTCGTGCAGCTCCACCTCTGACTCCATAAATCTGAAAATAATTGTACTCAGCCCCATTTCAAATTCATAATAACAACAGAGCCAACAAACTCACTTTTCTGGCTGATCCGGGAATTTGACCCTCATCTCTTGATTCCTTAAGGCTCGTTTTTCAAACAGAAGTACCATTCGCTTTAAAGTTGCTTCGTCCAGAGCCTCGACCTCTGCTGCCTCAGTCTCTACATACTTCATAATCTCTTGTTTCTCTTTTTCCGTTAGTTGAGGTTCGACGACGTCGTTTGCTGGCGCTGGAAGTGCCGCGCGTATAGGCGTCGGAGGTTCATTGCTCCCAGCTGGAGTCCCAGCGTCCGCCTCGTTGGTCTGTCGCTGACGAGGATGATAGGGTGTTTTAATAACCCGCTTGGCTTTTTTAACGTTCTCCCAGTCATCTTCGTCTTCCTCGTCCCCATGAAGCGGTCGTTTTGGTGTATTAGGTGGCTAAAAGTCATTAAAATATTTTCTGAAACGTTGGTTAAACGACCCTGGTTAAGTACCGGCATTTTGAGGTTAGGATTCCGTTAAAAGGGACAATCGGCCCTCAATCGCGTCTATAGCTGAAGACCGATTATCGATAGATTAAATAACAGTAATTAATGAGATTCGTATCAATAATGCCCGTTTACCCGGGCGAGTGAGTCAAAATTTGAGGTTGTTACCTTGTATGATAATAATTCACCGATATCCATGTTGAAAACTGTTGAATTCGTACGTTTACCGAACTCTGGCTAGTTGGTATAGATTATGCAGTATACAGCATGCACCCACTTTCACATATAACAGAATTTAATCCATTTAATAACAAAGATTAAGCCACCACCGCACCAATTTATTATTCCAATTTCCAATATGCAGACATGAAGTATACCAGATGCAGGCGCCCTCTTCTAGATATCTCGTAAATGAATAGTAGCGATGAACAAGGGTTGTGCGTCGATACATAAGTAAACTGTTTACTGAAATAGCAAAAATTTATTAATCGCGAATGTTTTGTAAAACTTTTATTCAAGTAATGTCATTCACCGTCGTATATACATATTTTTTTTTAGTTATTAATTTTATGTAAAATGATCCTACTTGTTTACTATATATGTATATATATAATATATATACATATATATTATATATAATATTGTTGCGGGTACAAGTCAATAATAATATACTATATTTTATATTAATTAAATGTAATAAATGATTTACGAAACATAGTATAGTTTCACACAGGTAATGGGTGTATGGGTATGGGCGTATGTATGTATGAGTATGTGTATTCGTGTGTGTATCGACACCGCAACACTAATCTCTACCAAGATAATACTATACCTGTGGTATAGCTCTATAGCAAACCTCGATCAACCTGTATTCGGTAAATTTCGCATGTAAACGACGGTAAACCAATCACAGTTATATGTGTATATAAATAATTGGAGATAGTATAGGTGTGTTGTACAATGATGAATAAATGTATACCAGGGTTCATAATGAAAACTGGCGATGTATGTTTATATGTATATATGTATGTATGTGTGTGTGACTGTATATTCACATACATCACATTATTTGAATCCTGGCAAGCACTTGGATGTAAATATGCCTATTAATATGTATATAGTTAATGTTGATTGTATTTCTATGTATAAGTAGGTATAGTGGTTTGACTAATGAAAACCGATAACAATTAAGCTAACAAATTACATCTTTGGACGCTAAACAATTATAATATATTCATATAATTGTATATTTATATATACCAATATCTGTATATATTTATGTATAAATGCTTTACTCCGAAAGAGATTGCCTGACAAGGATTTGCACAAAGTGGCTACCTCGCAAAATAATCTTATGGTATTCTAACGGCGATATCTGAACAATTATCCTATACTATATAGGATCACTGGTTCTTATTTTATTATACAAGTTTCAGCTCACACTTTAGACTAGAATATTATATGACGTTGTCAAATCACCGTGAAGGCAATAAAAGTTATATACAGTGTATCAAAGAATCTCGGCAGTATTTATATACTCGGTAAATCAATAGTTTTCACATAGCTATAATTTTCAGCAATTAATAATGTTATTCTATAAATATCGCAATTGTAAATAAAAAATACCAATTTTGCGCTCCGTTGGCAATAGAAAAAAAAAACGCATAACAATATAATATAATATAATATAATATAATATAATATAATATAATGTAATATAATATAATATAATGTAATATACATTACATGTAAAAGGGAATAAAACCTATCGCAAATACATTCAAAAACTTGTTAAACATTATTTATATTCTACATATATTTGGTCATCTGCGATTCCTATGGGTAATGTTCTTTTTTTTTTTTTTTTTTTTTTATTGGAGCGCTCATTCCAATACACCTACTATTCAACGATACACATTCGTACTGATATATGAGATGTGATGCCATCTGCGCTAGTTGTTGTTTGATCTCAAAGTGAGAGATTTCTTAACTTTTCATCTCACATATATATTCTACATACTCTCAATGAAATACAATTGAATATACAATGGGGCAGCGTTTTAAAAAACCCGATACCGATATCAATACTATTAAGAAGATTCAAATTCAATTGACAATTGGTTTAACAGGTCTACTAACGGGTATAATATATGGGTGTAATACAGTCACACCAGCTCTTCGATTACGAATACATGGCGAGCTGGACGATCAAACACTTCTTATTCCACGATCATCATGCTATATGGGTATACGGGAGAAGTTGATAAATTCAACTATATAATTAGTCAGATCCGACTTCAACCGGATACCATTCAACTCCTTCTAAATTCTGAACAATATCCGTACACAATGAAGATTCATATACCTATATGTGCCGACTGAAACGTCCCGTATAGGTATAACAGTATGTACTTTACTCGTATTAGTATATAAATTATAGAGAAAGTACAGCGCGGTCATACGCGTCTATAAACGAATATGTGATACATATATATGTGTATGTATGTATGTATGTATGTATGTATGTATGTATAGGTTTGCATACACTGTAATAAAATTTCAACGATTATCCACGTGCACTCGGCTTTCCGATCTAGTTATCGCTATCGGCGTAATCGTCACTGTCTCCGCTATCGTATCGCATCGTTTTCAATTCCTGATAAATTGGAACGGCCGGCTGTGTCTCGTCTCCGATCCCAGGATCAGCTGCCACATCCCCGACAAGGGAATCCGAGTCAACGTCCGCAGACTCTTTCGCTTTCAGAGCTGATAGATTCGGCGACTGTACGTCCTCCGTCGAAGATTCGTACAACCTGTAATATAGGGAGAAAGAATATGATTCATTGCCGTGATGAGTTATATACTTATATACATATACCTGTTTATGTTATAACGCAATTAGATTGTTAATTATACCTATAAGCCTGCTCATCGACGAGCGTTGCGTAAATTTAGAAAAAATAAAGTTGTTACTTCATTTTGTGTGAAACCATTCTACGCGGGTCATCGACACGCCTGACCGCAGTTGAGTTAAGCGAGTGCATTATACAACGATAAATGACCGAATATTAGAAGAGAGAACAAAGTAGAAAGTAGTGAAAAATAATAAGAAGCCCAAAAATTTGATAAAGTTAAAGAAATAAAACGAAAGATGTAAGATGAAAGATAAAAATCACCGTTAAAATTCTTTACTCGTGCTGTTAGCATATAACTTACTTACAACTGCAATGTTACCGTATCGTGCGCGTTGCGAAAGTAACATGTAACGCTCGTAGTTTACTTACTCAGCTGCAGATGATGTGTTACATTTCATCATCACACAGCCTGGAACAAACGCATTGCATCGTCATATCATTATAAAATTATTAAAAACCAATCCGATTATGATATCCGTAAACAACACTGACCAACCCATATACCTGCCAAACTACCAGTACATATATATCATCATGCCCCCGGTTATTATACCTATTATATATATATATTCAAATAAAGAAATGGACAATATACTTTACAGTTACTTATTATTGTTACTATATTATATATACCTATACCCATTGAATGTTTCTATTAAAATCGGTGATCTTTGAAGACTATAATAGCTGATCATTAAAATTCTTGCAAATTTACTTTTCTCTAAGTTGCTAAAGACGGCGAATCGAACAAACATGTAGGTAAGTACAGATATATTACCTGCGCAATACAATAATCATAACAACATGACAATTAGATGAAAAGAAAGAAGAAAAAGAAAACAACAAACAAACAAACAATCAATCACTATGAGGATATCTCGGTATAGGTATATACATAACATATGACACTGTAGGTATATAAATACTGTCCATAAATATAGAAAATCGTCAGTCCACGTAAGGACACTCACATCTGTTCATTCTGCTCGTTCCCGCTTTCCTCAGCAACCAATAGCTCGTACTCCTCGGCGGCGAATCGATCCCAGTCAGACAGCTGTTTAGTCGGGAATGAAATGTTGAATTAACACAATGGTGTATTGTTATAAAGGTTTATAATTATAAATAAATAAAGCTGACGATAAAAGTGACGTACCTCATGACCGTCCGCGTCATGATCCCGTGTCGAGGCAAACGGATCCCTTTGTTCATGATCCAGATATTTCTCGAGGTTGAAGAATGTGTCAAAGAATATCGACGTCATTTTGCATCTCTTTAAATCACTCAATGATATTTTACCAGGGATAGTCGGATGAATCATATCCAACATCTAAACAATATCATACGTATAAGATTCCACTACTGTATATAACGGTCGCAGCGTATACATATGTTAACACATATGCCTACATATTAGCTGTACATATTAACTTTCCAATAGTGATCCGTCGATAAAATAATATAAGTGAACATTTATGGTATAATGTGGCAAAATTATACATCAACAAAGTATTAAATATGTAATATAATGCGACAATCCAAAGTATAATCTTTTTTACCTGGCAAAGACAATCTTCGAATGGCAAAGTTTCGATGCCTATCGCTTCCATTCGATGGAGTTGTTCTTCATAAAAGTATTCCAATTCGTACATCGATAGATATCCATCCCCGTCTAGATCCATACATCTGCGTATCAAATTTGGTACGTTTTTTTTTTTTTTTTTTTTAATTTAAAGCACAGCTATTATGTATAGATGTTATACTTTTAAATTAAGAAATTCCGCAAATTTCACACCAATGCAGTTGGCCTCTTTATATAATATATTGCATAATATACTGCATATGGGTATTTAGAATTAGTATAAAAAAATTTTATTCAATGATATAATAAATTACCTGAACCAATACTCTATCGCGGTTGGATGATTCTTATCCTCTTCGCTAAGTAAAAACCACACGAATTCCGTATAACTCATCTTGATGTCTCCTGGCTGCTGTTGCTGTTGCTGTTGTTGCTGACGAGTATGTGAATGTTCCTCGTGATAATCTTGAATTTCATTGTGATCCTGGTGAATGTGATGATACTGATTGAGATGTTGCGGCTGCTGAAGACCACCTGATGTTCTTACACCACCTCGGGTAACAGCACCGCTGAATATACGCTCAATCATTCGCGTCGATAAAGCTGAAAATTTATTTCACAATCATTAAACAAATTTCCATTTGATGTATGTATGAATGTATGTATGTACATACGAATTACGTAGGACATATATCGATGCAGAGATTACTTTCTAAAATTTCATATATCTCACACAGTCTCGTTGATATTAGCTTCACGTATTTGTGGCACGCCACCACGCGTTATGCTTATATGCATTTGACTGGCACATTGTTATACCTAAACAATCCACATACGAACTGTACAATGCTACAATGTACCGTTAGGAGCAGGTAGATCCATACATGTTCGTATATACGAAGACGTGTTTATACATATAAATATATAAGTTTTCGAATGATCAAGAAAGCAAGCATTGTAATTCGCGAAGAACTGTTTCATCGCGAATTATTAAAGTGATAGGATCGTATAGTATGCGAACGCGTAAGGACGTAGATCATTCTTCGTATGTATACATTGAAATTACAAAGCTACATCGGTTGTAGGTGTATCTTCGCGATCGTGATCGCGTAGATCGCGTAATATGAAACTCCGTATCTTTACCTAGATATGCATAATCGTAATATTTATGATATATATATGGTATATTCTCACCATTGTCATTATGCCTTGTGAGATCCAATTTGTCTATAAAGAGATCGTGGTCACGATCAAGTTCCCAAAATTTGCAATATATTACGTAGAAGTGTTCATAGCTGAAGTAGGCTGTGACCTGATTGATGTCCTCCTCGTGCTCGAGGACCGAGATCACTGCCAAAAGATTGCTACGTCTTAGCTCAGCGACCGAGATTTTTCCACTCCAGCTTCGATTGACGGAATAAAAAATCCTTGCCACCACCTAGAACGAACGAATATAAATTATTCGCAAATTTTTTTAATTTTTTTTTCATACACCAATAATACGCGGTAGATACGACACGTGTAAAAATATTCTGGTATGTAAGCAGAAGGTATATTATATATATAAAAAATAAATAAAAACAGTGAAAGTAATCATTATATACCGTGTGAACGTAACGAGAATGAAATTCGGTGGCTTCCTTGAGGAAAGTAAGCCCAGGATGAGTCTCTACGACGTCTTGTACCAATGGTATCAAATCCTCTGGGATTATAAAGTCCCTTTGACCACGGGTCGTCATTCTAACAAATCGACTAGCTGCGTCGTGATGTGTGTTTGACCATCTATGAAAACCAGAACCATATCGATGTTAAATATAATAATGAATACACGTAGTATACCTATTACATGCACCAAGAGTTCTTCCTTATTTTTTTTTTTTTTTTTTTTTAAATTTTTTAACGTCATCTAATTGATAAACTCACTCCTTCCAAAATTCGATGAACATGTTCTGATCGACGTATCCATTCTTATCACCCCCGGATGCAAGAAAGAGTGGCACTTTCCAATAAAGAGGACAATCACAGGCCTGCATCCGAAAGATATTGATTATATTATATTATATTCTATTTTATTTCTTATTCCTTCACATAAGTATATATCTATGCACTTGTACACGTCTTATGTATATATATATATCTATACCTTTGTGATGGGGTGAAACTGCGTTTTGGTGGCACGATGACCAGGAATACTCTGAAAGGCGGCTGATATTCGCAAAAGTGTGGCGTCAAGCTGAGACGTCGGTATCGGTTTACCACCAGGAAAGTAAAATCTGCGACGATTATTAAATACACATATTATAATATACAGATAATTATAATTCGAGGGTATTTTTCAATAATTTATATTTAAATCCAAAACCCTATCCAGATGTATTAATGAAATCTTACCTTGGTATGAGAACATTTCGATTTGCCTTTACGTGCCTCTGAAGCGTTGTGTGAGTTGGTAAATTTTTCTGCAGCTGTGTTTTCTCCCTCGCATAAATCTGTAATATAATTTGTTTGTGTGTAAACGACTTGTGGTTCGCATAAATAAAACTTATATAGGTATATAATTGTATATAGATAAGAAATATTGGCGAAAAAAAAAAACGCAAAAATTCGTTGCAAACTTGCAAAACTCGAATGTTGAATCAGACGAATTAAAGATCCGATTATAATTGCACTATAGCTAGTCTAGACGATATCATTGATAAATTATATTATTATTAAATATGTTTACACGACGTTATAGGTATTACAACAGGTATATTTGTATAGGTATTACGTATTATGAGTTTATAACAAGCGATGCTATTCGAAGATGGTAAATTACGTATATGGTTATAATAATCTATTATG
Organism: Tenthredo notha; assembly: GCA_914767705.2. Classification (NCBI taxonomy): domain Eukaryota; kingdom Metazoa; phylum Arthropoda; class Insecta; order Hymenoptera; family Tenthredinidae; genus Tenthredo; species Tenthredo notha. The sequence goes on along the minus strand of OU611921.1, from coordinate 4,709,141 downwards.
TGTATGTATGTAAAGTCATTTGATCAGGGTTACGACGCACCTACTTGACTATTGTATTTATACACGTATACGAACTGACCGCAATACAATGCCTTTAGTTTATTTATTTTTTTTCTTTTCATATCGTGACACGCGTCATCGTTCAAGAGCCCGTGATGATCTATGTACTATATTTTTTCTATGTATAGGTACTATACGAAAGTCTGTACATGGATATATAAATCTGTATTCACCTATACACACATACACAAAAAGAGAAACACGTAATAAATTCAATATAAATATAGTATATGATTAAATGAGTATAGAACTAATCAGTTCTGCTCTATAGTCACTATTCTCTATTAGAAATAAATTGGCGGCTCTATTGTGAAGTATAGCGTTGCACTTTCAAAAATATCTAATTACCTAACATATATTTAAATATTAATTTGCTAATCGACCTAAAAGCTCTCGAATAATCTTTTTCGCGATAGAGTTAAATAGTTCAATCATCAGTTATATACCGGTCAAAGGTCAGAACCCGTGGCTAAACAGCACAAGTCACGAATTACATGTATATATAAATCATTCACGCCTCGCCAAGCGTATCGTACGGATACGCCAATCACGTTGGCAATTGCCAATATTGGCATTGCGAATTAACACCGCGCCCTACCGATTGTTTACTAACTTCTTTCATTAGTCATGCCGGACATGAAGGGTTATTAGTTAATACAACTATATATATATATAGGTAAATACATATCCTTAGTGTATATAAACTATCTATTAAAATGTATATACTGCAAAAATTTGTTCATTTCTATACACTGCACCTATTATAAAAGAAGTTGTGGTAAAACGAAAAACGAGAAAAAAAAAAAAAAAAATTAAATAAAAAGGCGAATCATTTTATGGTTGTTGTTGCAGCCAACTAAACGTACGTATCAGAGCGGCTTGGAAGGCAGCAGAACGCTGTCGACCGACGAGTCTATATTTGGTGCATCCAGAAATATCTACACCGTCCTCTGCTGTCCATTTAACTGTATTCGTGAATGTATGTATACACGTTCACAGTCTATACGTATAAATGTAGGTAAGGTACAGTGTACACTGTACACTGTACACGCGACATGTGTCCATCCTATACCCTATAGGTATTTACAACTTGTAAAGAAGAACGAGACTTATTCGCGTGGTTCGATATTCGGCGACTAGTACGATAAAAAAAAAAATAAAAAAATAAAAAAAAAGTTTAAAGGACAAAAGAAAATAGGAAATAGACAAACCTGCGCTTTGCTTTGAACCTCGTGTCCTGTTCTCCAGGTATTGATAGCCGGTTGTCTAGGCCCACGTTTATCAAGAAGTAATTCGCTGGGACATTTTTCGAATATTAGAACTCGTTCAGCGACAGAACCTCTTGTAAGAAATGGTCGTACTGGATTATTTCCTGTACCAGTTGCAGCAGCACGAATATGCTGTCTTTGTTGTGTTGTAAGTTCTGGATGTGGTACTAATTGTTCAAGACGTGGTCTACAGGGTGAATTAACACGAGGACCCCAACGTGAAGTACCGGCAATATCTCTCTCATCCTTTGGTTCCCTATCCTTGATTTTATCCACACGATCTCTTTCCCCGCTGACAATATCCGTATTACATTTTGTACGTGCAGCATGTTCGAATTTTGTTCTCGTAGCAGAAACTACCTGTTCCGTACTACCAACATCAACATTAACGTCATCATGGTCGTCATCGTCAGTGTAATTAACACTATCACTATTATTATTGCCGTTAGGATTTCGACGATGATGTAACGGATGGTAAGGCTGATGACAATGATGAAGACTATGGTGATTGGTATCCTGATTATTACTGTTAGTATTTTTATGATTGTTGTTATTGTTATTATTATTGTTATTATTGTTGTTAAATGTAGCACCCGACTGTCGTTGTTCATCCAACCTTTTCTGTGTCGGAGGATTTTGTTGAGCTGCTCTATACCTTACTTTAGCATAATCCACCATAGACATTGTCGATAAATCGTCCTTGCTCAGTGATGTAATTGGTTCTACATTAGCGATTGCATGAGCTTGTGCTACGGCTTGAATCTGACCCGGTATCTGAACGATGTTGTTTCCTACAACAGCCGCTATCCCCGAAGTTGTAAGACTCGGGTTATGAGACAAGATTATCGGCTTGACCGGGTCAACCTTTGGCTTTTCTTTTTTTATAGCTGGTTTTTGTTTAACCTGCACTGTCGTATGACTTGGTGTTCGATCAGGTGGTTCTTCAGGTATTATGACACCGGTCATCAAGGCATTTATCAATCGTTCTTCTTCACGAGCTACCTCATCAGCAAGGCAAGCTTTAACGTTAGAAACGGAACCGATTGCCGTACCGATACACGGGATTTCAATCGTTGGTGAATTATTAACACATGCTTTTTCACCATCCGTTAAAGATACCGTACGATCACCGTTCTCAAGAGCTTTTGGAGTTTTCGAAATCCTCGATGTCTTTGTTGTCTTTTGATTACCCCCTGCCATCTTTTTCGGTTCACCGGTTGATATTTTATTTTTTAATGGCCAGGTTGCAAGTCCTGACGATGTTGTTGCAGCAGTTGGATAACCACCATCGTTACGTTCAACCCTACATGATACAACGCTACTCGTCGGCCTTTTTTGTTGTACAACAATCCTAGCCGGTGTTAAATCGGCTGGAAATGTAGTTTCTATAGTTTCAAGAAATATTTCATTATGATGAGCGGGTGTAGATTTTGTATTAGGTGATGCTTGGGGTCGCGTTATCTCAGCAGGTTTATTTGCATACGATTGTGCAGCAGCATTGCGTTCCGTTGTACCAGGTGAAGACGAAGTATTTGATATTGTCGTCGAATTACTCCTAGGTTGTACAACAGTTTGTGATTTAACTGGTATAGTTGTAATTGGAATTTTTACAGGTGACGACTGCGGTGTGTTACGTTCAAATTTTTGCAACGCGAATTGTATTGATGACGGTAAATTTTTCGACGGTGATTTTTGCCTTGAAGCCGCCAGCCTGGCCTTGTCCTCTACGACAAAATTATTAACCAATTTTTCAAGATTATTATTATCCAACGTGGGAGCTTTGGCTAGCAGCTCGGCTGCTGTAGTAGGTTGATTTTTAATAGTAGCCACCGCGGGTGTTAATACTGAATCAAACTTATCAGCTGCTGTAGCGTTACTGTGACAATTAAGAATTTCAGTTGGTGCCAAACCCCGGCTTTTCCAAGTCTGATAAATCGCCTCAGCGTGATCACTTATCTGTTTTGCAATAGCCGCTATATCCTCTTCTCCGGTTGATTCAGTTGGAAACTTTTGTCTAAGCTCGTGTTTGGCTGTCGCCGCCATTATAATTTAAAGCGACGACGTAATATAACTTAATAAAAATTATATACATATGTATGATCTAGTCTAGAATATAATAACAATGATATACTGCCATGTAACCTTTATAGAGAGGATAAGGAGCCTTACACCTCACACCCTACACCCTAAATCCATAACACCGCAATCGCCAGTCGGTTGTAACATAGATACATAACATAAGAGTATGTGAAGAAGCTATGCATATATATATATTATGTATTGTAGGTACCGCGATCACCGCGAGTTTAATCACATTTCATAATAAGTACTTCGTATACTATCTTGTCTGTATACTTGTGTGGCACACACGGTTGGTATATATGAAGACTGGTGATGCGTGTACGATGAATGAATTGGTTTTATATATGTAGATTTGTATAAATCAGAGTTTGGATTTCTTTCAGTCTTTTGCCAGTTCTTCGACGTCGTCGTTGGTATTTCTTTTTTTTTCTACCTTACAGCAATTAATACCGATTTGAATTACATTTATATACGATAAATATAATCGTAGATTCGTTATAAATATCCAACCTGTATCTTGTTATTACATAATATGTAAACTTTAGGTATATTTATAATAACATGAGAACTGTACTTGAATTAATCTCACTATACATCTTCACATGTCTCACGTTATGAGATTTTATTCAGATCCTGAAAACCGTCTATATCCGGTACTATATCTTGATAGGATGAAAATGCGCACACTCTGCAGTTGTATCGAACGTGGTGTTGATGATGATACCGTGGATTGCGATTTAAATCACGTTGCTAGAATTCGCTGTTATTGCACTTATATCAGCGTATCACACCAATCCCAGACTGTTGTATGATGGGTATAACACACCTGTAATCATAAAGAAAGAGAGAGAGACAAACATTAACAGAACTGTCCATAGGTAAAAATTTATGAAATTTATATGTATAATACATGTATATAGCTATAGTAGAATTAAATTGTAACAACTAGTATGACCTAGCCTTTCATTTGAATTCGTAATTTGCATATAGTAATTGGAGTTTTATAACTATTTACATCGTCGTAATTATGTAGTATACAGTATATTATATAAGTTTCCCTTCGAAAAACGCCTACGTCTATGTGTAGGTATACCCACCTACCTCTGCCCCGCACTGCATACATATATATATATGTATATTATTTTCACATATACATATAAATATATAAATTTACACGTATGATTATTAGCGAAAGCTTGGGCTAGCGGCCTACGTTCTAGAATAAAAAAAAAAAAAAAAACAAATTACTATATGGTAACGCAAGCGTGGGTGAAGTTTCGACTCTATGCATAACACGCTAATATATGCTATACGTGTGTGAAATATTTACGTTACATACTGGAAAAAAAAATATTCTCGCTAATTTATTTAATTGAAATTCAATAAGGAATCCAAAATCTCTATATTATATGTCAATCTAAATAACTAGATAATTGGGTTTCTATTAATATTTAGAAATAAAACGCGGTCTGGAATTTAATTTAGTCACGTATATACAGGTACACACCACTCACTGTATATATATATATATATATATTTGTATATAGTATGCTATTTGACCGGACGTTACACCTTCGAATTTATAAACATTTCAAACTTATTGAACGTAAATTGACCGAGTTTCAACTGACAAGTATAATGTGTCTTAATATATAGATATAAACATATACATATATGTATGAAATGTAATCTGTTTTTTGTAAAGAAAGCTATTAAATTTTATTACACCTGTTTTCTATATCGTAGTCATTCATAAAATTATATGGAATGGTCAATTTTCTTATCAATTGGCAACGTGTGTTACGCAAAGTATACGAATACATTCATGTAATGTACTACTACCAGTCTCGTTTGTATAGCATATATATATATACATACATAAGGTAAATGCATACATAAAACGATAACTGTTTTAGAGACCATATTCGATTGCCTGCAGCTCGATCACCTTGTCTTCTGTCGTTCGAATTTTTTGGGAAGGCTGTATTTAGCCTCAACCATTTCATTTCCCCTCAGAATGTCTTAATATAGACAGACGACGTGGCCGGGATGCTGCACGTTAGATACTACTACGTATACATACATATATATATATATATATATACGTGCTATACGTGCATACTGCACGCGAGTATAATATAGTCGAATAAAGGAAACAAGGAAAGAACAACGGATAATAAAATACATACATATATGTAGTACCTACATCTATATACATATGTGAATGACCAAAGATGTATATTACACAGGCATATATATAGTTGGTCCTGAACTTATAAGATCGATTATACATTTTGTAACTATAAATTTATTGATATTGCATGATCCACAGATATAATAATGAAAAATAGATATGGTATAGGTAATCTGAAAGACGCGTGTCGATCAGTTCCTGTTTTTTTTTTCTTTAATTTATTTTCTATAATAACGCATATATGCGGTCGCTGACATGAGTCGCGTTTAACGGATTATTTCTAAAGAAAAAAAAAAAAAAAAATCCCGTTTTAATTTTTCGTTAATTTAATTTTTTTTTTTTTTGTTTCATCAATCTTGTCTTGTGTATAATTATCAAACACCAGTTTGGTAAGATTCCTAAATATCGATGTGTAAACTACGACGCGGTCAAAGGGTCACACGACGTGCGAATAAACTATTAAGAAGTCGATGATCTGCCTTATTAAATGTATACCCACGAGGTCGACGAACACCAGGTGGCATTCCTTCATGGCTTTTAAAGAATATATATATATAATCCATATGAAATTCTGATCTTGGATCTATGGACCACTCTCAACCTCCGAAATCGCGCTTTCGCGTACATAGGTATATTATATTAGGGTGTTCCTTATCTCGATGAATTTTGAAATAAATCTTACGCACTCCTTCCTCTTGCAAATACTATATCGAAGAAAAAAATTCCCGCAAAATTCCAAAAGTTTTAAATGCAAAATACTTACATGTGAATTTTTATTTTATTTTCTTTCCTATAAATTCCGTCAAAAAATATATCTACATAACTACATATCTGATGCCTATACCTATATATATGCATTGTACACCTATTAGTTACCTATACGTGTAACATCCTGGGATAGAAAAGGGCGTGTAACACTACTGTATAATCCGCTACTTATTGTTAGCTTCAGCATCAGAGCTATCGCCGCTAGCTAGCTAGCTATGTGACCTTAATTTAACGGAGTTTGTTAGTGCTGCGGTGGTCAATTAATTACCATCATAATTGGCGCTAAATTGACATTATACATCTCGCAGACCCGCCCACGAGCGTATAATACGATACATACATACATGCATACATGTGTGTGTGTGTGTGTGTAAATGTATATATAGATATATTAGAGATTAGATATTAGATACAGCTACAACATCCGGATGCAGAAGTGTTCGTATATAATCGCCATATATATAGGTATATAGTTCCTGAAGAACTTGTCTATTGAAACACCGTATAGTCCTTTGTGCGGTATACCGACCGGTACAATGTGTACGCTGGAGGGCGATTCGTAACAAGTCAGACTTAGGATATTTAGATTTCATGAGGAAAAAAAAATAAAAAAAAATAAAAATAAAATGAATAATAATGATAACAGAAATATAGCGCATGGAAAACCCAAGAGGTTTATAACAACTATATACGAGAGTTGTGATATATATATATATATACTACCGCAACGACGATACGAGATTATGCCGATAATGATAGAGGATTTTTTTTTAGCGTCTTTTATGTTATGAAATATCCGACGTTCTTTTTACTTTTGACTAGGATTTATTGTCATGCAGTTTCAAAATTGAAACACAACCATGACTATATAGCATTTGGTATTGCAGCGGTGATAGTGCGATTTTTCAAAGATAGAGATAGAGAGAGAGATTGAGAGATTGTGAGAGATGTATGAAGAGAAAAGGAGATCGAGAGAAGGAGAAAGAGAATGAGAGTAGAGAGAGAGAGAGAGAGAGTAGTGTCGCGTGTGGTCAAAATGATTTAACGCTTCTTCGGCAAACTCCGTTATACTTCGGTTGCATTCGGTTTGTCCAAGAATAACGCGGGCCGCCATATTTGGCAATGCAGGACGCTCACAGCAAGCTCGGCAAGCTATCGACACTGGTAGAACTTCCGACGAGATTTCAAATTTCGTTATGGTTTATCCGTATATGTAAAAAAAAAAAAAAAATTAAAAAAAAAATTAAAAATATGCTATTTAATTTTTATTTTCTATCTCGATATTTACTCTATATGGTATATGATACACCATAACACATTCACACAGAGACCATGACAATTTTTTACCCACACGGTACATCATGCCTCGGGGATATATACAGGATGTAACAAACCGCTGCAATATCTATGCTATACACACGTGCATATCGTGCCGCATATACAAATCTCGTTGTACCTAAATACCTAAACCCAATATTGTACTTATTTTTTTCTCTAATTACCGGAGTCAATATTTTATATACACCTATATATATATATACGTATAGTATATAATATTACGAGTATATATTAGATACGATGTTAATGCATTGCCATGTGCAACTAAGAGGATACATAAAAAACAAAAAAATTAATTTTTTTTCTACTATCCCACGGCTTAAAAAAGGTCCTAGTAGCGGATGAGCACCAAAGAACACCGCAAGTGAGAGTTAACGGATCGATGCAAGCGTAATAGTAGTAGTAGTAGTAGTAGTAACGCGACGTCTCGCCGTTATACAGGTGCGCTACTGGGCGCAGTTTAAAAAATGAAAAACACATCACCCGCAATAAGAAACTCCCGAGATCATATATATGATTACATATGTTCCAATAGGTATAAGAAAATTGCAAAAAAACGCACACGATTAATATGCGAAATGAATTTATAATATACGCGAATCTATAGACTAGCGCGTAAACTTCTATAGATATTCTGTACCTATATGTCATAGAGTTTAGCATATCATTATATCAGATCTATATAGTGTTGGCAAAAATTAAGATTTTCATCACTCAGAGTGGAAAGGCGCGTTGAACCCTGAATTTCCGTAGCTAACCCCCCCCCCCCTCCCCCCGCTACCTTTTATATCGCCGCATGAATTAGCAGTCGCACTAACATACATATATATATATACATATGCAACCGCATTATATATATATATATACACCTTACATATACATTGAATTATCATAGCGGGTGTCCGCGTATATATTAAAGCGATTAATATATACATATATATACGCGTGCCTGTACACCTATGTACTTTATTATAAGAGCATCGATATCAGTATACAGTGTGTATATAGGTATGTATGTGTGTGTGTGTATACTAGATTTTATAGGTGTAACCCGCGCGGTGGCTTAGCGATCCGAGAATAGCGGGTGACCTAAAGGAAAAAGGAAAGGGGGAAAGAAGAAGAAGACGAAGAAGAAGAAGAAGAAAAAAAAAAAGTAAGTTAGGTATCTAAGCGAGAAGCGATGCTGCAGCTATAGTTCGTTCGTATATAAAGCCGAGTGTATATATTTATATACCTATGGTATATATCTTTCCGCTTTCGCCCCGTTACCGTACGTGGTACGTGTCTTTCGTTCCTTACTGCAGACTTCCTATTCGTATATCGAATTTACAAAACGCACTCTATATTACTAATACCACCGCATATTACAAACCTATATATTTATATACCCACGCGTATTCTATCTCGCCTACACGTATAAAGCGTATAGTATCTATCTTACACCTGCAAGACAATTATTCTCAAACTCACACGGTAGATATTTATATGATAGATATATTAACTAATTTCAGAAGCGATTATGAAAAAAAAAAATATATATTTTCCCTATTTATTGCTTATTTATATATAAGACGAGTTTGAGATAATGGAAAGAACACCGCGATTGACTATTTCACGATTTCTTAAATTAAATAAATTATCAATGCATAATATACCTATATACCTAAAACCCGCACAATTGACTGCTGCTGCAGCAGCAGCAGCAGCAGCAGCAGCAGGAATAGCAGGAGAGAAATAATTTTCAATTCAAAAAACAAAGAATTATATGTCAAAGTGTTTAAAGTTTAAACAACACTAATATCAGTCTACATAATTATATCTACACATACATAAATGGATACAGAGAAAAAATAAAATTTGAAAATTTATGTAATTACCGCATTCATTTTTTTTTTTTTGCAAAAAAGCACAATTGAATATAAAAGATATATACCAAAGTAGAGCTAAAAGATTTTACAATATCTATTTGATCCATATTATATACAGGATCGCTTAACATCAAGGTTAATGCGCTCTACCATATACAGGTATGTTATAGTGGCAAAGCGTATTTAGAACGGAAGTGATTTTCTCGAGACGAAATTCATTATTATAACAATAACAACAACAACAACGACGACGACGATAGATAAATAATAATATCTAATGCAATACGAGTTCAACCTGTAAGGAAACGCATATTATTATTATACGCTAAATACCCTCGGAAAAAAAAAATAAAACGTACGGAGGATCGGTTGAATTTAATTGTTTAATTGTAAGAGATATTTTTCTTCTAACATATACCAACGGTATGGTAGTAATATGGTAGTATATATGTATATATATTATATATATATATATATATATGAATATTTATATACACGTTTTCCTATATTTGTATCAAACTAGCGCGCAATCCGAGCATGCCATGCAGCTGCGCACGTACAGAGGCGAAACAAAGAGTGCGTAGCGATTTACTTCCGCGCTGGATACCTCATACAACGTAAAGAATGGAAATAGTATATTTCTTATAATGTAAAAATAAAAAAAATAAATGATCAAAAATACTACTACTACTAGGTACTACTGGTGGTAGTGGTCCACAACTGGCTAAATACAAAATTGATTGATTGATTGACTGATTCAAAATTTTATTTATATACCGATATTATTGAGCTATGAAATTCTACAGTCTCGTGAGAAGTTTTTTTTTTTTTTTTGTTTTTTTTTCCCCTCTGTCTGGTATAGATATACATAAATAACTGATCGTAAAATTATTGTACCGAAGCAACAACCCCCCCATCCATTATTATGCATACCCACCCGACACACCTACCTACATACCTGACTACTCGTTAGTTCGTATCAATGGGTATATACCTGTCGATAGTCGTGCTTTCTTGTATACGATCCTATTCATAAGAGACATAACTAACTATGTGGAAATTATAATATTATAATATCCTTCCGCAACTGTATAATAGTATTATTGTCTATTATACCCACTCAAGTAATTATCAAAAGTAAAAAAAAAAAAAAAAAATTATGAATTATATAAGAATGTGAAAATTATAATACGATTATTAAAATTATAAATACTTATTATAATTATATCATTAAGAGTGAAGAAAAAAAAAAAAAGGAGCTTCTTTGTCGGTATATATATTACAATCATATAAGTCTTTGTATGGATTCAAAGAAAAAAAAAAAAATATATATATATATATATATATGTATAATATATTGAACGCCTCCCTGGAGTTCCCTGCTATATTGCTAATTCGTATTATTAACAATATTTCTGTAATTTTTGTAAATGTGTAATACATAAATATATGTATATCATTTCTTTCCGTGTTACATGCATGTGAGCTCTAACAGGCTTATTATAGATACGTATAAGTATGTACGTGTAGCACACCTATAGGCATTACTATAGGTAAGCGTACGTATATCGACCGCGGGTTTCATCCCCTTCAAGACATTGCCGATTATCAACTATAACCTACGTAATTTTATTCCTATATAATTGTATAATGTGAATATATTAAAAACTCACCAATCAGTCAGCTTAAAAGTGCGAGAGTCCGTATACCTATGTCCTCCACTATTATTCAGTCAAACTCTGAACGACGATTTAATTTTAAAACTTAAAACAATCTCACTTATATTAACAGGGCACCAAACAACAGCAGCAGCAGCAGCAGCACTTTTGAGTTAATAAAATATTATATATACTTGCGTTATAATATCGCACACAAAAACGATGTCACCTTCTTTACGCGGGCGCGTTAAAATAATAATAATAATAATAACAACAATATCGATGTCAACGGCAGAAATATTATGACTAAAAAAAAACAACGAATTAAATTAAATGTATTTTTATATCCCACAGAAACTCGCGAGTTTTGTATCTATGTCGTACTCTATGTACTAACGTAGCTATAAATAATCTAAGAGTCCGGCAATAAGATGTAAAAACATTCGGACGATATTGTTGAAAAATTAAAACGGCTACTCAGACGACGAGAAATATATTCGAGACTTGCTGCTTATTCCTCCCTTAGAATCAATCGCGGATAATATTATCTTTTTTTTTCTTCCAGGATTCACAGCGACAACGGATTATTTAAAACGAACACAATCTCACATAGATATCAGAGATAGTATCGAAATCTATCTCTCAACATAAAACCGGGTCTTGTTAGCCGTTTATTATTTCACCACAAACAGAATGGAGATAATATTGAGAAAAATTATATGTGAACTGCGAGTGCTAAAGCCACGGACACCGCTAGTTCCTGTCAGCACCCGACATTGTCGAAATGTCGACAACGACTGACGGGCGGCTGCGCTGCACCGTACAGTCAGAACGTCGACAAGGGTGGCCAAGGGGGCGTGGCGCTACCTTGTGTCGATAAGACGAATTATGAGGAGCTAACTGTTTATCTTACGTCGATAAAGAGGAATTCATTCTTTCAACAACTTCACAGGGCAGCCTTGTAACTCGAGCTGCCTATGCTCAGGCTTATACAAGATGCTATTGTATTCTCTGAAAAATTGAAGAATAAAAAATAACACATTTTTTTTGGAGAAGTGTCTACTGTGCCTTTTTGTTTTACCTCAGATCCCATTTAATCCAAAGATTGAACTCTTCTGTACATAGATATGTTCATTTGCGTCATAGAAATTTAATTGAACAGAAAACATGATCATTTCATGATTTTATATTTATAAAAGTATATATTATATACCTATGCACATACATATGATTGATTAAAAAAATGTCGACACACTATTAAACTTATTCTTATTACTATTTCTTAAAATTAGAGTTTAGAAATTAATAATTATCAATTCTCGTGAGCGATAGGCCACGATGAGTAGTATACATGCATAAATACAGATATTTTATGAATTATAAATAGAGAGGGTTTACTGCTTATCCATTACATACGACTGTAGTATGATTCGTGAACCACCATCGTTGGTTTTATATCTTTTGTCGATCTGCAGCCTGAAATTTACAAATTATTGTCAATTATTTTCTATCAAGGTAAAAATAAGGGATTAAGCTATGTCACCAGAGTAGTGACAAAGCAATATAATTTTAATTTAACATACCCGTCAGGGCATAAGTCTGATCGATTTCGGATTTGAGTAATCCGAGTACAGCACTAGCCCCCTTTTCGCCGTTACATGCGAGACCCCACAGTATAGGACGACCGATGAATACCTGTAAGGTGTAAAAAGTAAGTTAAAGAATTGAAATGAGTCACATGGTCGTGTTATCTGGTTAAATTCTATAAGAATTTACCATTTTGGCACCAAGTGCCACTGCTTTAAAGACATCAATCCCTTGTCTGACACCACCGTCTAGGTACACCTCGGCTCTGTCTCCGACTGCTCGTACGATATCTGGTAGTGCTTCAATCTGTTGGAAATTATACAGAAACATTTTAGTTATTATGTCTCAAGACCGATTCGGATATTATTTTAAAACGAATCAGTTAATGCTGAGTTGAAAATGAGAAATTACCGAAGCAGGAGCTCCGTCGATCTGCCGCGCTCCGTGATTAGACACCAATATCGCACTTGCTCCGTGCTCTACTCCCAGAATGGCATCCTCGCCAGTGAGCACACCTTTGAGGACGATTGGCAAACGTGTGATGCTGCAAAAATAAAGATATATAGATACTATGCAGGTTGTTTGTTTACCTAAATTGTAACAGTAAGAAGTTTATCCGCAAAATCATTATAATAGAAAAACAGGAATATTATCTACCGACCTTTTTAACCACTCGACGTCAGCCCACGACAACGAATCGTCAAATAAACTCAAGCAATACTCGACTAGTCCCGAGCCTGACTCTGCGCTGTTGATTTTGTCTGCTAGCACTCCATCGAAATTAGCCAATCTGAAAAATATAAGAGACTTTTATCTGCAGTCTGAATCTGGAGTATTTTCATCTGAAATTGAAATGATCAAAAGATCGAGTTATGATCAGAATATCAAGATAGGTATATGTTCATACCTCAGGTGACTTGGAAGAGTGAATTTATTACGCCGGTCTGCTCGTCTATCGCCAAACATCGGAGTATCAACGGTAAGAACGAGGGCTTTGAATCCAGCCGCCTCGGCTCTTCGTACCAGGCTAACAGTGACATCGCGATCTTTGTAAACGTAAAGTTGGAACCATTTTATTGCAGCGGGAGCTGCTTCCGCAACTTCCTCTATGCTGCTAGTCGATAGAGTCGAGAGAATGAATATCGTACCGGCTGCGCCTACAGCTGTAAAGAAAAAATATTATTTCAATTTGTAGATCGCATGTTTTTGTATTTTTATACGTGTGTAATGTCAGCTGGTCCGAAGCAGACAGCAATGTGCAGCAGTGACTGCGCATTGAACTGAGGAATGGTATAGCTATTCCGTCGTTCCTTCATTTCTCACTGTATCCATACCCGCCATTCTTATCGGCTGTCTGACAGCCGAAAACACGGCCATAAGCGAGTCGTGGCGACAACAGTTCACACATAAAAAATAAGTTTTAATAGATACTACGGCGGGGCGATAGTACTCAAAGTAAAAGATTAATGATAGATTGTGCGCGTCTTGTATATTGCTTCCGACAAAATACTTTAAAATTGACGCGGACGCAGACGCAGATAATTTTTAATTTGATCATCTAGCCGCGTAATTCGCTCCCTAGATTTGAAATAAAAAAAATAAAGTAAAGACATAAGTTACAGTTTATCAAACGTCGATTGAACGGACCTGTGGCATGAGTAATAATTTCCTTATTGACAAACTGAGAGATAGTGAAATTTTGAAGCGGCAGATATAGTCGGTCAAACGAGGAACGGGGGGGAACGAGTAGGACACGTGGCGGTAGTGACAGAACGTGATCTATTTTGTGATGGGTGATATGTTATCGTAAAAAAATAAGTTTTCACGCCGTTAGAACGACATGTACGTGTCAGAATGCGACGCAACATAGTGAGCCTGGTCAAATTCTTGTCTCTTGCATTTCTAACAATTATTCTTACCGTTGTCATATTTCGATACGTTCGTAATCCCGCGCGATTTAACGATAAACTAACCCCGTCAGGGGTGTTAAGTAGGGATCGTAAATTCGTAGGTATCAATAATGACAACGATTTACCCGAAACCGCTGAGATAGTCGGGGGATCTGCATTTGCTATTAATGGAGCCAACGACGACGATGACGTCGGCGGCAGAGTAAAGGTGAGCCGATTAATCGATGCCGCTGCAGTTACACCGGCCGGCCGGCATAACGTAAATTATTCCTAATTTTTACCTAGACTTTACATACCGTATAAATATGTATAACATACATCTTATGTTATCACAGCTGTGAAATGTAAATACTTAGCAGACGTTTGTACAACTTGACGTATTTGTTCAAGACTATCATGTTATGAAGTCGGCCTTGCAGCCGTCTCTCTTTTTTTCCCCCTTTTCACATTTAAAATAAAACCACATTCTCTCATCTGTCCTTACACCAGCTCCTGCAGAAAGTTAAAATCGATTGGCACGACTACGAAACTATGGCTATAGATGAGAAGAGGGTCGGCTTAGGGGAACACGGAGTACCAGCATTCCTATCACCGAGTGAAGACGCGACCAAGGCGGCGTTGTATAAAGTGAACGGATTCAACGCGGCCCTAAGTGATCGTATATCTCTGAATCGTTCCATCCCCGACATACGTACACCTGGATGTAAGACAAAACGGTATCTGAAAAGCCTTGATGCTGTCTCAGTTATAGTATCGTTTCACAACGAACATCTTAGCACGCTAGTGAGGACCTGCTGGAGCGTTGTTAATAGATCGCCGGCCTCGTTGCTGCAAGAAATAATATTGGTCGACGACGCGAGTACCAAGCCTGAACTGGGCGATGAATTGGATATCTATGTGGCCGCAAACCTACCGAAAGTGAGGATAATTAGACTGACGTCAAGGTCAGGTCTGATAAGGGGTAGACTGGCTGGAGCGAGAGAGGCAAAGGCCAGTGTTCTGGTATTTCTCGACTCCCACACAGAGGCGAACGTCAACTGGCTGCCTCCGTTGCTAGAACCTATAGCTAACGATTACAGGGTCTGCGTTTGCCCATTTATAGATGTGATAGCCTACGAAACTTTCGAATACCGTGCCCAGGACGAGGGTGCTCGCGGTGCCTTTGATTGGGAGCTGTACTACAAGCGGTTGCCGCTCCTTCCGGAGAGCGCTAAAAGTCCAACGGAGCCATTCGAGAGCCCGGTGATGGCCGGTGGATTGTTTGCTATAAGCGCAAAATTCTTTTGGGAGATCGGGGGCTACGACCCAGGCCTCGATATATGGGGCGGTGAGCAGTACGAGCTGTCTTTTAAGATCTGGCAATGCGGTGGGCGTATGTACGACGCCCCATGCTCCCGGGTCGGACATATTTACAGGAAGTTTCCTCCCTTTCCAAATCCAGGACGAGGTGATTTTTTGGGAAAGAATTACAAACGCGTTGCCGAAGTGTGGATGGATGAGTATGCCGAATACATATACCGCAGGAGGCCCCATCTACGCTCCCTTGATCCGGGTAATCTGACCGAGCAACGTTCCCTAAGGGCTAAACTCGGCTGCAAACCTTTCAAGTGGTTTATGGACACGGTCGCGTTTGATCTCGTCGATGTCTATCCCCCTGTAGAACCGGAGGACTTTGCCTACGGCGAAATAAGGAACATAGGTGCCCCAGAGTTGTGTCTTGACTCTACTAACAAACGACGAGATGAAGCCGTCGCAGTCGGCCTCTGTAAAAAGGACAATCCTCAATTGCCGGGAGAGCAGGAGTTCCGCCTTACCTGGCACAAGGACATACGGCCTAAGGACAAGACAGATTGCTTGGACGTGTCCCGTGGTGACACAAAGGCACCGATCACCCTCTACCCGTGCCACGGCAAGCAGGGTAATCAATTGTGGCGCTATGACGTTGGGAAACAGTGGCTTGTGCACGGATATAACAACAGATGCCTGGATATGGATCCAGCCGCTAAAAAGGTATACATGGCTGCGTGCAGCGGTTCCTCATCAACCCAAAAGTGGCGAATAGAGAACGTCGATATGAAAGCTATCAACAATTGGGAGAATACTGGACCAAAAGGTATCAACTGATCTCTAGAGATGTATTAAACCGCATCCTACACCTGCTCCGAGTACAGGGATGACTAAAATCTTTGACGCCATCTACCTATAGTTATAGATAGGATTCAATGAGTATAGGTATATATAATATTAGATATAAAATCGAGAGAAAATAGTCTATTCGCCGAAATCATATAGGTAGTATATCGTTGTATCTATATGTATACACGCACACGTACAGAATTTCCATAAATCTTCTCTCACCCAAAAGATATAACGAATTATATTTTAGACAAGTAATAGTTTCCATCCGAATTCAGCTACTAAGAATATAATGATTTTATAGGTAATACGTATACCTAGATATATATATATATTTAATAAAATATAACTGAGTGGGTGTATATTTGACTATATTATACATGGTATTGTGGTATTGGATACACACCACGTATTTAAATGCTCAATTTTTTTGCAAATCCCTGTGAAACACCTACTAGAGTGTTTAATGATAATTGACGAATGGTGATCAATGAGAGTCTAATAGAATTACACGTTTGTCTATATGCATATACGTGTTTTTAGGCAAAAGCATATTCGCGAAAATGAAATTTTCTCAAATTTATACCCACCTATATCTAAAATAACTATAACTCTGTGTCAATCCGTGTTGACGCATTTACTGGGTGGATGTTTGTATGTGTGTGTGTGTGTGTGCCTGTATAATATGTATGAATACGTATTATAGTATATACAGGTACATTCGTGCAATAAAATATAACGCGTGATGAGACCAGGATTGTCTTAGAATAAGGCGCTGAGGTAATAAATACAATTACCTTTTCCAAATTTATTTGAAAACTAATTGCGGTATATTGATAAAGTTTTTGAATCGTGCCTTATTTTGATTCTTGCCCTGCAGCACGCAAGTTTAAAATGTTGTTTGAAAAATTGAATTTAAAATTTTTTTTTTTTTTTCTACATACATACCTAAACTATGAATATGAATATATGATATGATATATGAAAATTTCAATGGGTCTCGTGGTTTAGCAAAATCGCATGAAACGAAAGAATGGGGGGAAACGTACAGGGTGAATTTTTAACGCATGGTCAATCAGTAGCCGCTTGACCACTTTGACTCTACTCCACGTGGGTTGAATTAGGAATTCACCCTGTATATGATTACACAATGGATTATCGTTTACCGGATAATGAGTCTATGCATGTATGTATGTATGTATGTATGCTGAATCGTTATGAATTGCGTCGAACTTTGATAGGCAGATTATAGCAACAAATTGACTGGAACTATATTTTTATATGTATATGATGATATCTCTAATGTGAATCCGAATGAATTGTGTATGTATTACGTATGTATACATCTTACGATTGAATAAAAAAAAAAAAAAAAAAATTTGCATCAATCTAAAGTTGTATTTCTTTGTCGAACCTGTTTCCGTGCAGGTTTTGAATATTAATACCTATAGATGCATGCCAAAAAATATAAAAAAAATGCAAAAATGCAAAAATATATCTCACCTCTTACGTTAGCACACTCTCCTTCCGGATGTGCCATCCGTTGCATAGCTGACGGTGAAACACCTAACGGCATGGAAATCTTCTCACCCAGTATGTAGGTGCTGGTATCACGATTTGATACATTTGTCAATACTCTTGGCTTGATTCGATACCTGTGATTAATTATAAACGTCATTAATGTTACTTGTTAAATAATGCGAATTATAGGTATTTGAATCTACGAAAGAATTGGGAATAAATTTTAATTATACTAATTCGAAAGCAGAAATAGAATAACAAATTTTAATTCAGTTCTTAGTTTTTCTTAATTTCTATGTCATTCAACCAACTTATTACTTAATATTCTCATTACTCATCCCATTGCTTTACCACTTTCCCCATATGCCGATGAATGGATTTTTATTTTTATTTTTTTTTCTTTCCGCGAACGACGATAGCAATACTACGAGAATTTATCATGCAATATTCAATTTACTTTGAGGAAATAAATTTTTCACGTGTTATTCTAATAGGGGAAGGAAAAAATTGTTTTTTTTTTCTCGATTAGCCACGTGAGAAGAATCATTCAACAGGGGGCGAACATTGATGGGAATATATCTTGACCCTATAACTCACCTCTTTCAATAGTACGAGGGAATAAAAATTGAAAAAAATGAAAAAGACATTGCCAAAATTAGAAACACCCTAATATTATACACAGGTAATATATACGTGTGTGTATGTATAGAGAAGCGAAAGCCCCTGAAAGGAAAAGTCTAGATCATTTTCTCCTTCATATCGTGGTTCTTGTTAATTTGAGATCGCTCGGATTTGTCCTAAACCACACTTTTATTTTCCGCAAGTATAGCATAATGTTCTATTGCGGTTTCTAAACCAAGAAGAAAGAAGTATTCAGCCGCTAAACACTCATAGAAAGTGTAGCAATGGATAAAAAAAAAAGGGCAGAGATTTTTCCGAACTGTTGGGTATTGCCAGTCTTCGGGGCAAATTTTTATTTTTATTTTTTATTGTTTTTTCAAAATAGGACTGCATAGAAGACTTGTATAGATATATCTGTGTATTAATCGTAGCTGGTGAACTTCTACTCGAAATAGTTTTTTCTTTTTTTGTCTTAAATTACGTATGTGTCTGTATAAATTCTATAATGATTAAAATTGTATAAATATCAAACGTGAAATATCTTTCAGAGTACAGTA
The DNA here is from genome assembly GCA_914767705.2 of Tenthredo notha. Taxonomy (NCBI): domain Eukaryota; kingdom Metazoa; phylum Arthropoda; class Insecta; order Hymenoptera; family Tenthredinidae; genus Tenthredo; species Tenthredo notha. The sequence continues at coordinate 4,689,573 of OU611921.1, read as the reverse complement.
TTCGGTTTGTCACTGTTGAATATAGTATTCGACTCGAATAATCAATGCGGCATATAAATCAGTTTCGCATAGATAATACGTACGATCAACATTCGACGTAAAAAAAAAAAAAAAAACCGAAGAAATCTAGTGTATAGTTTCGCAATTGATGATAACCCGTTATATATCAATAGATGTTATCAATCTAGAAGCAGCGATGCCACCATAATCCATTCATTTGTCTGTATTATATAAAAATATATCGAACGAATTTCATAAACGGGTTTTTTTCTTTTTTTTCGTATCGTACACAGAATGTATCAAAAAAAATAAAAAAAAATAGAAAAACTCACTTTACTTGTTAATCGTATAATTTATTTCGTAATATAATTTACTTACTTTCGAAATGATTCGATATTCAATCTAAGAGTATATTCCTCTCCGGCACCGCTCTTATAGTAGTCCCGCACCGAAGGCAGTAATCTTCTCAAAGCCAATCTCTCGTAGTCATCGATACAAATCATTTTTCCTTCTCCACTCATTGTAAAAGTTACTATAAAATTTATGAATGATACAGTTATACAGACATATTCGTAAATACACATATGCATAGTATATTACATCGTTAATTATATTCATCTATTATTATTATTTAAAAAAGAAAAAATTAAAAAATTAAACTAATGTATATCAACACGGTTTATCTACTTCGACTGATTTGAAAACACGCGCGATTTCTACCTGTGCAAATTTCTTTTAGCACGATATGTGCGGTCTGCCGTGATTATTCAAAAGCATGAAACGCGCTGCACTGATAATAGTTAAATGCTATTCAATAATAGCCGTCAACGAAACGCGCTTATCAGCTTATACCACATGCAAGCTATATTGATTTACAGAATTAGATAAATTATTATAATTATTATTATAAATATTGTACAGTATCCACTAAAGTTAAAACGCGATAGATCGTAGAAAGTTAATGACAATATACAGAGAGAGAGAGAGACTAATGACAATAAACTATATAGTAAATAGTTTAAATAGATGCGAACAATTAATTGCGTACCTTTTATTGGTTCGTGATTTTTTTTTTTTTTGCAGATCAAGACTATCTTTCGAACAAAAACTGGATTGTGAGCTCCTGCTGTTTAATCATTTATTTATATAGTCAATAATGATGTGTGTGAGCTAATGCGCGTAAAGCCGCAGACTATTTAACGAAAATCATTCGTCCCGCTCGGAGGGGGTAGAAATATCTTATCACGTGTCAAAGAAGAGTTGGGAGAGAGAGCGGTGACCACTCGTATATGAAGATATATCTATTCGTTTCTTCTCTGTCACAAGCGAGAGAAGGAAAAAGCATACATATCAATGTTAAGTCATCAGTTATGCCATTGGAAAATTGACCATTCCCCCATGGAAAGAATTGGACTCAACGGAGCCCCCCCCCCAAAAAAAAAAAAAAAAAATGCTGTACATTTAGTTTTTGATTAATTTGTAATAAAAATGGTTTTTCTTCATACCCATATGTCAATGACAGTAATTATACCCTATTTTGCCCCACAATCGCACACACACATGTGTAACACACGTGAGTTTGGCCCACGTTTCAGAACGGTATTATTGCTGACCGGTGTACAATTTCGGCAAGCGTTCGGATCTCATATGTACAGTCATCAAATCCCCAGAGTCAATGATGGTATAACATTCAATGATTATCGCGTGTATGATGACTGGCGTAATAGTAAAATTCTCATTTGAACAAATCATTCGTGCCGTTTGAAGAGGAGCAATATCTTATCTCCTGGCATGATAGTGACAATTTTTGCGACAATATTGAAGGTCGATTATCTCATACATATATATTATTTATATATGAATGTATATATATATAATTTTCGCACAGAATGACACCGCGAGTTCTTATAGATATAAACAGTATTTTTACGATGACAAATACTATTGAGGAATCTCGCGATTATATATCTAAGGTAGAACTCTATCTTCAGATTCAAGATAGCTCTAATCGTATATATTAATAACGATTAAAAGGATATCGGAAATGGTTCATCTTTCAATGATCATAGACAGGAAAAACGTGCCCTTATCTTTTGACTTACATAACTATATATATGTCAATTATTATATAGTAGTTACGTATACTGATATAAAAATAATAATAATGATAATAAAAGTTATCACGAGTTATCTTAATCATTCACTGTAGGGGCTTGATAATAAATTTTAAAGTAAATATAATTTATATTTAACATTTTATTACATTTGTTAGAAATAATACACAAAAACACTAAGGTTTTATTTCTATAAAATAAATATATAGGTAGCCTTCCTTATATTGTATTCAGAAGTAAAACCTTGTTATAATACCGACACCCACAACCCCCGCAATTCGTTCGCGATTATAGCCCGTCCGCAGGGCAGCATTTGCGGTGAAAAATTTCACATATAAATATATATATACATATATGTGTGTGTATGTGTATATGTAAGTGTATAGTATATACATATATACCTACATATACACTGCATGTACTGCGTACACTATACTATAAATATGTATATGGTAATACATATAAATAAATTGGTTTCTTAATTTTTTTTATATGTGTATATATATATATATCTATACATGTGTAAAGAGTAATGATACTGCAGGAGTTGTAGCATCGATCGGCCATATTATAGGTAATTATAACTTATGGGAGAATAAAATGCGTTGATAAATGCGCTATTAACAAATATTACACAAGTGACGTCGCTGCAGTCTTTAGACGTTCCTTTGTATCTGGGAGGAATCAGAGCAATTTTAATATAAAGTGAATACATAGGTGAAGAAAAATGATAAGGGAATCAAGAGCGGAAAGTAAAATAGATATAATCGACGATAAAAAACAAAAAAATATATAAAAAATATATAAAAAAAAAAAAAAAAAAAAAAAACCAAAGCGACTAAGAGGGTGTTTGCTATCGTATAGAGAGTAGGGGATGAAAATTGGAGGAGGAACGATTATTATCACGATCTGCAATCAATTAACAACGCTATTCAATCTCAATTCGTATTCGATTAATCTGTTTATAATAAACGATATTAAATACCTGCGAAAACCGCATGCGGAAATTAGAAAAATTTTAATACGCGATCCGGGCTACGGTTTTCGACGTTCATATTATATAGTATTTAGCTAAAATCAAATCGCGAGTTTAAGAGAAAAAAAAAGTATAGGTATAGCGATTGAATCTATAATTAATTTATAATTTATAAGAAAACGTTGGTATATCATCAATGTAGTTAGTTGTACAGATATATGAATGATAAAAATAACATAGGAAATGAAGATAAATAATATATATAATATAATATAAAAAGGTAATTATAATTAATCTCACAGATAGAAGATCGTTAGTTAATTTTCAAAAAAAAAAAAAAAAAAATGTACAGAATTTTTGTATAGGGGAAGACACCGTTGTGCCACGCAAACTTCAAACCATTAGATATAAATATGGTGTGAGTTTAATATGATTTTTAATAAGGGTATAAGGGTATAAGGTGTACTATGTACGTATTTAATTTCTCTTATACCCTTGCAGGTGTAGTTGATTTTTGAAATAAGATAATCAATAAGCCTTATGGATCATAAAGAAGAAGAAGAAGAAGAGGAAGAAGAAACGAGGAAATTTCATCCATACCATACGGATTTTTTTTTTTTTTTACTCAATAACCCATAATATCCTGTATTAACTTATATGATGTAAAAATTGTGTCATCTCGCGAGAGAATTTCTATTGTAAGAATTTTACTAGCGGGAAAAATCTAGCCCCACATCCGCAAGGAAATCCCACCTCCCGCTTCCTTGATCTTAGTCTTATTACTTCCTCCTCACATTTAACGTTAACGGAATAGAAGAAAAAAAAAGGAAAAAAAAAAAAATAATTATATAAATATCTTGCGGTTACAAGACAAATGGACCAATATAGAAGCGAAGCAATTGATGTACTCATAATTGTTATAATTATCATAAATATACCAGAACTACTCCATATTAGGAAAAGTCAGAATAAAGTAAACTGCTTATATTTTGTAATATTTTCCCCAGTTTATACGTATACACATACAAGTCCTTAGAATTTTTTTTTCTTTTCCTTTTCCTTTTTACAATGAATTGATCGATTCATTATAGGTATCATATTGATTTCGATAAATTGTCGGGGAAAAAAAGAAGCGGAAGTGTTTTCTTCCACGTAGTTTGTGTAGTGTATGTACATAGCGTATACATACACTCAGTAGAAAAATATAAATGCTCGATTTTAACAACAACAACAAAAAATTTCCATTAATATTGGGACCCGCGGGTTGAAAATTAGATACACATACGCAGACGCATATATATATATACAAAATACAAAAAATAAAAAATATATATATGGATGGGGGTGAACGTCGAAAACATGCATAGCATATCCGGGTGTAAATCGTGCAGATAAATCGGGGTATATTTAAATGGATGTGATCTATTTTTCTCCGGCACACAATGTTTCGTTTCATAAATTGATTTGAAAACGATGAATCTATATAATACTCATGCCTATAATTTGTTAAATCTATTCGTAAAACAGCCCCAAGCAATTTCCAAAAATTTCGTCTACGTAATTATACTTATCTCTGCAATTATCAAACAAATACCTTCCAGGCTTACGAAATGTAGACGACTTAGTCCAGTTTTGTTATATACTAGTATATTACTTAAATTTTAACAAAATTTTCGTACTTTTATTCTGTCCGTAACGCGATGTATAGAACATTATCAAAAGATTGCAAAACTCGAGAGCAGAGAGCATACATAAATAAAATATATGCATCGCATATTAGAATGAAACGCTAATTAAATGACAAACCGATTTCCTCCCTAATCGGCGATACGAGATGATTGCGAAAATTGAACAATCATCAGCTACCCTCTGTACACCGTGAATTGAAAATAAGAAGGAGCAAAGGGAGAAAAGAAATAGAAAGATAAAGATAAAGATAAAGATGAAATATAGGGATAGAATAAGGACGACGTGAAAGGTAAAGGGTAATGGGCTATACCTATATGTATGGCATACAAACTGTGTACAAAACCAAGATTTACAATTCCTCCTGTCTCGTCGTGAAAATCGGAAATACAATGATTTCGTCACATTTTACAAAAAGCAGTTGCGTATTTACAATAATTATCGATAAGAGATCTTTTAGGTGGTGTGCCATTGTTGTTCTTAAAACGATCGACGACGTTTTTAATTATATTGCTTCTTGCATATAATATATATCTTTAATGTGCGATAAAACGCTGGTTGTTCTTCATTATAGGGGATGTGATAGTCGATTCGTTTTAAAAAAGAAAAACAAAATCTTTTTTTATTATAGTTGGTAATTTCGATAAAATTGACAAACTCTCATGTGTATACATCCACAGTTATATTATAACGTATACGCATAACTATGTATACAACGAGCAGATCATATGCTCTATACACTCTGCAGGGCACCGACATCGCTCGACTTTTTTTTTTTCATCTAGGTATGATATATTGTATAATGATGTCTGGTATGGTATGGTATGGTATGGTATGGTATGGTATGGTATGGTATGGCATATGGGTATCAGTCACGACATGGTATTTAGTTATATGCCATTGACAAATCGTTTAATAAAGCGCTGTCCCAACGATTCGTTTATAAGTTTCATAATAATTAATATAACGTTGTCAATTATTAGCTGGTTTCGTTCTGGTATCTCCGTATAACTTCATCCTAATTAATTGAATCTATAATAAGTTATTATCTTTCTTTCTATACCGCGTTGATTGTATACCAAAGTCGTATCTTACTTGAGGTATGCATAGGACACGTCCTAGATCACGTGCGTGGGCGCACGTACATACATACATACATACATACATACATACATAAATAAATGAACGAATAAACACAAGGGATATATATATGTACATATGTATATGTAATGTATAATACATACAATACGTACCTATGCGATATACGTATGTACGTAAAACAAGGTGAGCGCAAGTTGAAGGATGCTGATCATGTATGAAGAGGGGATTAGCGGGAACGAATGGTAAAGCAAGAGTTGAGAAGCTCTAGGAGCTTCGGATAACGACGTTTTGTATCTTAAAACGATACAGCAATATCCAACTGTTTGTTTTTTCCGTCACCGTTGTGGCGTGTCATTTAAATTCTTTCCTTTATCCTTAATTCCCTTGGGCTTGTCTCGTTTCATATATCCTGTAAATCATCTATCAGTCCATAATAATTACAGCCTATTACCGCCGCCTAATATATCAGATCAATATGAACGGTAATTTACAACCACTTCCCATCACATATACCACCCATAGTTCGGTGTATGCGTTCACAAAAAAACTCGTAAAAACTACATTAGGTATTCCCCTTATTCGATTGTTACATTATAATAAATTGATTTTACCAACGCGCAAGGCTGATACGTTTGCGGTAAAATTTCTTTAATAATAAATATCGCGACAACGCAAATGTGCGGACAACAGTTTAGACTTGGCTTGATCGTTATAACCGTTGTGACTTCTGAATTTCCTTTCAAAGTGTTTATTAATAAGTTCAAATATGTTCAAATTTACATAGTAGATATTACACTATATGGAAAATTGCAATCGTTTACTTTCGTTTACATTTATCTTTGTTTTTTGTCTGTCTGTTTGTTTTTGTTTTTTTTTTTTTATCATTTTTATATATTTTTTTTTTTCATTTTTTTTTCTTTTTTTGTTGTTGTTTATTTGTATTTATTTGTATTTATTTATTTATTATTTTTTATTTTTTAATTTGTTATTTTTTCTTCAACCTTTCTCTCGTGTCTGTCTGTATACTCTTGATGACCGGCAGAAACGGGATCCAACGATAATAATCGCACTATACATTTGTACAAACATGTCATCATTCCCCTTGGCCACCATACATATATTTTTTATATTTATATATATATATAGTATATATATATAATATATATACCTATACTTATATACATATATATATATACTCATATAGGTATATACCCCGCGTTTAACGACTAACACGTTGTAGCTGGTATTGTGGCGTATAGTTGATTGGTCTAGGAAAGGGCCGAACAGTCGAGCACTTGTATCGCCTTTCTGATGCACGAAACCTTTACGTGCATTTATCAGAATGTCCGAGAGTAACGTAACTTGGCAAATAACGAATCAACCGACACTCCACCCGGAGAAACAGACTTATCGGGGTTTCCTTCATCTGTACATAAGAATTAGATCATCCTACTTGTTCGGGATCGCAATTTGGATCGGAAATCAATCGACCCATCCCCGCCATCGATGATCCATTATGGATCCTGGCTTGTACCTTGGGGTGTCTCGCCATTCGGTGGACTCGGCGAAGCAGACTTTACCACCGTTCCTGTATCGCACGGTGAACGAACTGGTGACGACGTTGACGATTCTGGTTCCGGATGCAATTGCAATTGCAATTGTGATTGCTGTTGTGATTGCTGCTGCTGCTGCTGTTGCTGTTGCTCTTCGTCTGGTCCCTCTTGCGTTACAGTCACATCAGATTCAAGAGTGCAGCTGAAATAGTAACACAAACACGTCACAGATTGTCAGTGAAACCGTTTCAAAGAAGTTAACAACAAGTTGAAAAGAGTGAATTACTGAATTTTGATTTCATTCCTTTCCCAATTTCTAAAACTAATTTCACTAAACATCGTTAATTCTTTTACTCATTGTAATTTATGAGCCGAAATACAATATGGACTCACCACTGAGGATTTCCACCGCGTCTCGCGGCCCTAGCATAAGTAAAACTCTGTTGTTGCTGTTTTTCGTGCGAAAGTTGCGAAACTTGCACTTGCTGCTGTTGCTGTTGTTGTTGTTGTTGTTGCTGTTGCTGCTGCTGCTGTTGCGCATACCTTTCCGCATCTTCGGTCCCTTCTTCGCCGGTCTCTTCGACCTCCTGTCCGTCATCTGGGCACAACTCATAGGCTCGTTCGAGTGTCTTTTTCGCGCTGTTGCTACGCTCAAGGAAATAGCCATTTGTCGATTCATTTGACTGTGCGGGTGGCGACCAATTATTGTAGGCGTATTGGGCATTAGAAGTATACGGTCTCTGCGAATTACGAACAAAAAAAGATTGATTAGAGTGAGGAGTTTCTCGCTAGTAGATCAATAATTTAAGTCATGTGTATCTTTACTATTGCAGAAATGTGGAGATTAGTGATTGAATAGTTGTTACATAGATTGTCATAAAATAGAGATACAAAAATCGTTAGTATTTTTCATGGAAGTTTGTAGGATTCGCTGTTACCTTGTCAAGTTCTTCTTGCAGCCACTCTATAGCTAGCATCCACTTTCGCTTTAACTCGGGATTAAGGTGTAACAGCTGATGGGCCGGCCTGCATTTACTGAACAACTGAACCATGCACTTGATGCACTGGTACGCTCGCTTTTGATAATGATTTTTGCTGCGCTGTATGGTCTCAAAGAGGCCCTCCCTCTCTTCCGGAACACCTGCAATGATTAGTTTTCCAGATATTAACTTTCACCTGATGTTAAAAAATAACGTAAACAGAAAACAATCAATCTTATCCATTCAAATCTGTTTTTGCGCTGAGGAAAAGATGATTTGACGTATTTTGGGTGCTTCCATCTTGGACTACAACCAACAGATTGAAAACCAAGGCTACCGAGGATTGGGGATACTGTACCTTTTAGAGCATTGTGGACACGGTGTGTCTGCCACGAATCCTCAATGAGTAGCATTGCCAGTAGTAGGTCCGTGTGATGCCTCAGCTCGTGCGTGTAGGCAAATCCAATTTGCCATAAAAGTTCGCTTAGCACCGTTCTAGACAGATGTGGATTCTCCCAGCAACAGTATTGCAGTAACTTCACCGTATCTTCAGTCACGTTTGCATCCTCAATAAGTTTCTTCATGTAACTGAGGAAATAAATTATTAAGTCAAGTAACAGCGACAGCAGGTAAATTTAATATCAGATTATTATCGAATTGAAGAAAGTGGATTTCTTCAGAGGAACAAAACCCTCCCCCTAGGACTCCGCATAGCCACTAAGATTCTCATTTCATAATTTCCCGACTTTTCTTTGACTTTTTCTTCTGTTTGCTGAAAACTCTATATATATATATATATATGTCCACCTTGTTCTGACGAATAGTATCTCGGCCGCCTGCGGTTGTATGGGCATGAGGTAGTCTGGTTGACATGAGGGTTCGCCGTAAGGATTTGGCAACGGAGCTGCGGTGTAACTTGATTGAGTTCTAGAGGAGACGTCGCAGCATCGTAATAGCATGCTCACGACTTGATGTAGCTTTGTCAACTCGGGATATTGATACTTTATCGTAGGCCCTGGTCCCTCGTCTATCGCCACAAGCATGAATGTCACCGGGACGTTCAGCTGTAATGAATCCAAATTTTTTATAGATTCTTTCGTTCTAAGCCAGTTGCTGTTTATAATGAGATCACGGACTTGTGGCTAGTTATTATAATCTGGTAAAAACGTGTTGATTTACCTTGAGAAGTTGCGCCTTCTCGGCAAGACCGAGAGTCGCATACATGTGAAATAGCGAGAAATAATGGGGCAGATAACGTCCATGATCGGAGACCTCACGGTGCAGTAGGGATAATACTGCATGTAGTAGATGGTCGCTGAGAGTTGCCGTAGGATCCAACAGTATCGCTGTAAATAATGTAATCGATGTAATTGATGTGATTTGAGAAGGATAAATAAAGTAAAGACTGAATGAATGATAATATATTCATCTAAAAGTCGTCGATATAAACGTACTTGGAGCATTCAGACTAGGTGGCACGCAGGGACCATCCTGCAGCGAGAAGTGAGCCAGGAATACCAGTATCTTTAGAAAGGCTGTCCGCACTTCGGTGCTGGGGCAACTCAGTAGATATTCGCAGAATCTATCAATCATTGGATCAATAGATGTTAAAGATGATGAAAATACAGAGGATATAAACGATGAAGCAAAGAGAACAAGAGTAGCCAGTAGCAGTGTTGAAGGATAAATAATTGTATAAACCTGTGAGGGTGATTGAAGAGGACGTTGTGGGCAAACCATGAACGAACTGCCTTACTACCACGAAGATGATGGCAAAGAATATCGTACCAATCAGTGGCGGCTCCCCTGAGGGTTTTCTTTGTATGAAAACCAGTATAAAATAGAAATCGCGACGCAAGTTGCACGGAGAGCATGGCAAGTTCTTCTGACTCCGGGCTCTGTAACAAGAAAAGATTTCAGCATATAGTGAAATTACCCAGACTTTCAGCGCACAGGACAGTGGGGAAAACTCACAAGCCTGTCGTTCATAGTCAACCTGTTGACTGTATGGGGGTTGCAGGACACCAACTTTCTTATAAATTGAAAGTATTCGGCACTAAATTGATTTCGATTGTGCATAAACTTGATGTTCTGCTTTCTAACGCTGTACTCTATCGCAGGTGGCATCTTCATTACACCTAGCTTGGTGTCTAGAAAACAGATAAACAACGTTCCCGCCGTTAAACAAAGTTATTTTTTGTCTATCGGCGGTCAAAACCGTTAATCAGCAGTAAGCGTAAGGTGGATTATCGCTTATAGTTTCATATACAACACTATAATGGAGATGAACAACTCACAGAGGGATAGTTCGTTGACACTTTTCATCAGTGAATTTTCCTCAACGTCTAGCCTCGTGTAGAATAGCATGTACGCGTTCCACCATCTCTTCTGTCGTCTGTAGCTCATTCGTTTAAGCATATGATCAAAGACCTCACCCATATAGTCACCACCGAAACATTGTGTCTTCATCTCTTCTTCCTCTTCCATTTTACACTCTGTTACCTCGCCGTCGTCAAACTTGTACCATCTTGCGGTACCGTCATTTTGCCTTGATATGAAAACAAATCAGTTGAGATGTTCGTGGGAAAGACGGCAGTAGGTCGTTAATTTCTGTAAACTCTTCAACATACGTGGAGAAATATAATCGAGAAAGACCCACCTGTGTAATACGTAAGAGTAATAATGCCCGCCGCTAGCCTGCCCGCTGTGAACAACTATTCCGCTAAGCTGATACTTGGTGCAAGTTCCCCTATTCGCCTCCTCAAAGTCACAGTCAATTACCTCACCCTCCAATTTGGCAAGTCCCGAAACCGTGTACGGCTCCATATCCAAGTCTCTTGGAAATTCGAAGTAGTCGTTGAATTTGATAGCGCAAACTCGTTCAAAATCGTATTCGAATCTCTTCAACTGTATCGCCAGTATAGGGGGGAGCTTTTTCACGCACAACCGTTTCACAGTAACAACCTGCAATATCAAAATGACGAAATAGCAGACGGGCGAGTTGGGAGAGATTATACTAACAATTTCAAGTGTAAAAATGAAATAGATATAAAATCGTACGTGAAAATCTCATTGTACAGGTAACGGAACCTGATATTCCTTTTTCTCTTAGCAATAGTTTGAATTCTATTATGCGGTTCTTACTTTTTTGTTGCACTTGTCGCAGTGGTACGCGTCAGCTCCCTCCAGTAGTTCACCTTTGACATACTGCTCGAGTGAGTCAAGTAAATTGCTGTGATTTCTGATGTCTACGCTAATAACGCTGAACGGTTCCTCCTTAGAGTACCTTGAATAAGATTATACGTTTCTTGTTCAGATAAGTTCGTACGTACAACAATAGGCAATCGAAGTAAAACAACAGTCTACATGGATTGTTGTATCGTACCTATGGGGGCAACCCTTGCAGATCTTTTGATCGCTGTACGATCCACCGAGTATTTTTCCCATTATCTGTTCGTGTCCTAGAGCCTTTAGTGCTTCGTCTAAACTCTCAACTAAACTCATGAAGAATTCGACGGCATCTTGTTGCTCTCTCAGGTTGACCGGCTCTCCCTGAAGTCTGTAAAAGTTAAATAGATTTAGGATATTCATATCGATGATGAACACAAACACACCTATACTTGAAAATCATATATATCCGGTATCAATGAATTATAGATGGGATGAAAAGAACATGGAAAAGTTACTTGAAATGTTTCCAAAGGCCACGCGGTATGTAGTACTGGAGTTTGCTGTAAGCCAGATGACCAAATATGGCTTGGACCTGCTTGAGAATGCCAACATTATACTCTCGCCTGGATTCATCAGCCCCACACTTTTCCTCGTTTGTATCATTGTCGTTTGCTTCGACAGTCTGTTCCCCTTCGGCCCTTTCCTCGCCAGAAAAATCCTCGTTAACATCAGTCGCAGCACCCTCAGCGGCCAGAAGACCCACCCTTATACTTTCCACCATGTAAAGCTGTTGTAATACCGAATTCATGTAGCATGTAGCCCCGGCATTCTTCAGGCCAACAAAACCTTTTGCAGGCCTTGGCCCTACGGGCGGTAGGTAGTCCCATTCTACAAGGGGCTCGTCCCTTTCCGAGTAGAACATGTCAGTGAGCATAGTGACTAGAAGCTTCATGTTCGGCACGGAGCCTACGCAGAGACCGACCAGGAGGTCTAGAGCAGCGCTTGTTGATAGAGGGCTAGAGCATACCGGCGATGACTGCGGGGAACAAAGTTCACCCGTACCGCGGAGCTGAAGCATCAGTCTTGAGGCAGGGAATACAAAGTCCTCGACCAATTCCTGTGTCAAATATTGAAACGATGATTTAGAAGATACAACTATCGAGGCATGAATGGGTTGTGAGAGAAATACAACGCGATAAATACCTTTATCAAATTAACGCCACGTTTCTCGTCCGAGCCTAATTCGTACTTTTTGCCAGGGGGCAGAAAGGAAAGCAACTCTTTGGCCAGACCGAGGTGACCCTCAAGGACGGCTTCCTCGGTCTGACTTTCCCCAGTCTCCCTTACGCTGTCCTTTGCCCTTTTCAGCCACGATATTTCATTGTTAAGTAGAGTCTCTGCAGTAGCTAGGGGACACCCGGATATGTGGGCATAGTTCAACAGTCTGCACAGCAGCTGAAAGTCAAACATCACGATACATATTACACGGAACCAATGCGAAATTAGTCATTCAAATTTTTCGAACATGAAATGAAATCGAAGGATTGCGAAAGTTTCTGAATTATTCCAAAAGGAATAAAATAGAGAATCATTTGCAAAGCATGAAAGAAGTAAAGTCAAATTCTCGATCGAGAATTCCCTGACTATTTCTTCATTTCCAGGCTTGTAAAAGCCCCGAATCAATGACTACCCCAATCACCTGAAAGTACTCGTGGCTTTGCTTGGCATTTTCCACAACGGTCGTATTTAGAACGGAAAATAATAGAGTGATGGAAAATTGCAGGTGCTGATGTCCGCCGCTGCACCAGGTAGATATCAGTAAAAATTGGTCGGCGGCAGCAACCCTCACTTCTCGTGAGACACTCAATAGAACAAGGTCTATAAGGAAGGTATGCCACATCTTGTGCCTCGTCAGAGTGTCAAGAGCGCTTGAATTCAGTACCAGGGATATAGTTAAAACTTCCAACGCTTCCTTGCACACTGTGAACAATTGCAGAATAGATATTATCGAGAATCCACCTTGTTACAATCACATTATTCAGAGTTCAATTGGAGGCTGCGAATTCTCACCTTGTATGTCCTCGTTCTCCAGCACTCTCTGCTCCTTCTGGCTGGCCTGGTGGACCGCATGCAATACATCGGTCGAAGCGTTTACGTTGTTTAAATTTCCAGTGGAGGCTGCCCAGGCCAATCTCACGACAGCGCGTATAGTCGAAATATCAGGGAGTTCCCAGGACAGTGCCTGCACAAAAAGCTGCCGACATCGGTCAGACTCCGTTCCACCTGACAGCATCTGATCGGCTAGATGCTGGGCGAGTTTGGCTGCGACGCTTCGCAGCATATGCTCTGTGTTCTGGTTCGGCACACTATGCAGTGCTTGTTTCAATACGGCGGTCGGACCGCGGACTACGTTGTTATGATTCTCGTGATTCTCGTGATTTTCGGGGCTGGATGTTTGCTGCTGTTGCTGTACTACTTCGTCGATAACCCGCACCATAACGTTACCCACTACGGTCAGCAACAGTTTGCATAATTTCAACACTGTGAAATATCCGGATCTCTTAGTAGATTCGTCAGCATTTGGTAGAAACTTGTTCTTGGTCAGCATGTCAAGTATTACACTGGCCTCGCCACTTTTTATGAAATTATATTGGAATTCAAAGGCTCTGTCGGACATCGGATCCAAGGCAGGCATCAGAAGCGTATACATCACCTGTAAAGAAGCTATTATTTGCCTGATACAAGCGCGGATAGTTCATTGAATTTTATTCAATAAATGAGCGAATAATGTAAATTGATTTTTGATATTATAAAGGAGTTAAATAATACCGACCACCAAATTATACAAGACTTGGCTGGGGCTCGCGGCAAAAAATAGCGAGTCAACAGTCGTGTTTTCTTCACTGCAGTGATGAGGGAGGCTCTGAGAGGATTCGTCGTCCGAGCCTCTGTAACGACCAAAGAACCACTGAAGGCGAGCAACAGTTAGAGTATCAGGAGGTATGAGCTGCAGGAGATTACGGGCACCGTCGCGAAGCTGGGGGTATTGCAGGCTGCATCCAAGATCAGAGAGTTGGAAGAAAAATGTGACGTGTTGGGACCGCTGTGACATTACCTGTACAATACAGACGAAACTTATTACATTGTTAGGAAGGGTAGTCGGGTAGAAGATTCGTCAGAAATATTGTTCATCGAAATGTATCTATAAAACGTAGGTAAGATGTAACTCACCACACCAGGTAGACTATTTTCTGCTTCTAAATTTGGACCGTCGTACGGATGGTGAGGTGAACTGGTAGAGCTGTCCGAACTGCTTTCCGGAGAACTCGGTAGATTGCTGTTGATTTGACTCAATTTTGCCGACAGTAACTATGAAGGAAATTGAAATTTGTTTGAAATAAAGTTCCGAGCAAGTTCATTAGATATTTGGGGAAGGTTGATACTTGTCCTATTTTAATTGAATGGAAACTCTTATAAGTGAATCTCAGATTTATATGTTAGAGTGTTCAAGATAAGGATAGTATATAATCGGCGATCGAATGAATGATAGAAACATGAAACTAGACACTGCATATGTGCACCAACCATTTTGTCCCTCAGCGGTATCTGAGAAAGTAACTTTCTATCATCTGTTTGTTCCAGGGGCTCCCCGTTGATGAACAAATCCAATTTCACATTGGTACCGCTAGCCTTGATCCTTCTTAGTACTTGACGCCTTAACGATGCTAGCGTGTCATTGGTATGAGTGTAAATGTCGACGTCGTCAACGTTGCGACCAGGGCTGGCGAATCGTATTACCAAAGATAAATGCTTCCCACGAGCTGCTCTGTAAACATATATACAATTATTCATATGTACCTGGTGTCGACCGTATTTATAATCTGATTTATAAAGGCTATAATTGGCATTGGAAATAAAAAAAGACTCACCGGTGCAACGGCAAGATTTTTCTCTCCCCTGGAAAAGCGGCGTCGCATTCATTGAGATATTCCTGCAGCACCATCATCACTCTACACATCTTCACCGCTTCCATTCGTATTTTGTTTGCCATCTGTTCTTCCCGTTCGTCCTTGCCGTCAAGATATACCTTGCTCAATACAGATACAGTGTCGTAATGAGCTTTCAGCCTGTCCAAACACTCGGCTATGTAAGTTTCATGAAAAGCTAGAACAGAGGCCTGCAGTCGTGGCCCTAGGTTCGTGTTAACTTCCTTGAGCAGTTCAATGCCACGGTTCGCAATCTCGTCAGGGCTATTCGTAACAACCTGGAGAGAGAATCGATCACGGTTACCATTGATATGATATAACTATTCGCATACGACTGTAACTGTATTCATTGATTGGCACTTACCCGCCACAAGTAATCGGTGCCGATGAGATCGACGTCATCCATTAGGAAAGTCCGCCGTTTAAGTTTTAGTTTACCCTCCTTGGAGTTAACAGCTTTAAAGAATCTCTCGTAACACTTGATACCGCTTTCTGTAAGCAAGGCTGGGTCCAGCTGCAGTATGTTGTTCTCAAAAAAGTCCTTGTTTATCGCTGGGTCAAGGTCTGGCTCTTCGCCCATCAGCTTTGAAAACCATTTGAAGCAGGCCTCCCGATCGGAGACAAAGACCGCCTGCTCAGCCAAGCATTGCCATATCTGCTTGGCCTGTTCCGCACACAACCACAGCTGCCCGTCCTACGAAATAAATTCAGTATAAATGAACTCAGAGATTATTATTAATTAGCCAGCATAGATCAATTTTTCGTTTCCCCACTATCTACCTTAAGTAGAAACCTCAGAAAGTTCAGTCTCTCCTGCACTTGAACAATGTGGCTGTAACGACGATCAGGCATAAAGGTAGCGGCGTCAATTTCCGGATTTTCTTTGACCATTCGTCGCACTTTGTCCATATAATTTGTTAAACTATTTGTAACGAGTATTACAACAGAGTGTTGATTCTGCAAACGCTCTATAACTTCTTGTCTGAAAAATAATAAGTGTCCTTTGTTTCATAGTTTCGAGATGATTTCGAATATAGTTATGGTCGGGTGTTTCATTCATATAATATCGTCAATCAATTGAATCTATTCCAATCAGATACAAGACCCAAGGTCTGTGACATCGTTTTTACCTGTAATATACATGATGACTACGTTGACTTACACCCATGTTGGGATTTGGCTCATACAGGCAACATATTTCGCGTATCTGTTTCAAAGCAGGTAGCGCCCATTTGTCTCCGCTCTTTAATTCCTCGACACACTTGTCAAGCCATATAGTTTTTTGGGCATCTCGCTCTTGGGAACAAGAATAATCTAGTATCTTGACATGGGCGTTTAATGCTTGATCCATTATTTCCGTTGGCACCTCGTCCGAATGGGCAAGATTCCAGAATAGCGTCAGCACCTGTAAATTTTTTATAATAAATGGGGTCGTTGGTAAGAAAATAAACATTGCATACTCTAAATGCGTGCGTAAACCTAATTATTAATCATCGTAGTATACATTCACTCCGAACCTTGTGTGCCATTACGCCGTCCTTGTCATCCTCAGCAAGCCGACGTATCAGTTCCAGTAGTTTTTCTCTTTGTTTCTTATTCGCGGTCTTCCAGCTCGACTGAAATAAGAATACTTGTTGGAGTAAGAGTTCATTTTGGCGAAGAATATCTTTATAATGAATATGCTGAGCTACCCACCTGAAAACACTCAAACAAATGGTCTAATTGATCGGCGCTGAAATCCCATGCTAACTTTGCAAGTAAATCGTGAACATTTTTTACTATAGCTTCATGTTTACCAGCCTGAGCGGCCCAAACAGCATCCAGATCCTGAACGGTCAATGCACGCTCTTTGATTATGAAACGTAGAATCTTTTCCAATTTTTCAACATACTGAGGCTGATGGAGAGAATCTCTCAGCACGATTTCTAACACTCCGTTATCTTTTATCCATTTCTAAAATTAGATTATTGAGATTAGCGGTGAAATTTGGGGCTGCAATTAGTTGAGACATAATGTCATAGCACCAGAACTAGATGGACTTACAGCCATTCGTTCCGCAGTAAGCCATTCCTCTTCGTCGAGGCCTGGATTCCTAAGGGGATAGTAGCTTACGCTGGCGATAACTTTATTCACTTCATTCAAAGCGTTCATTTTTCCATTAAACGATGATATCTGGAGGAGTCTCAGTATCATCTTTAGCCTCAATATTTCTAAATTCTTAATCATTTCTTCGGGTCGAGGTACCCGCGACACTAAACATTTGGTGGCTTTGATTATTGCCGAAATTGCATCATTTTTTGATTCATTTTTTGCCTCCTTCTTCAACTCTTCGTCTGTTAAATTGTCCAATATGACCGGCACCATTTCCTGTTCAATTCACAGAATCCACGTTACGTTTAGGAATGAGTAAATAAGTAAACAAATACATAAATCAAGGGAAATGTGAATAATGGTTGAGCGAAAGATCCTATATATGTAAATCCCCGTCACGCTGTTTACGAGCATTCCTCCTATATTATAAAAATCTATCAGAAGGAAGCGAATTAATACTTTGCTAATTTTTATATGCGTTGTTGTTTCAAATTCCACTACATCTTTCTTTGTGTTATTATATGTCCTATTATATTCTCTATATACTAAACAAACGTGTATAATCAAATAGGGATGCTTACCACGACGGGCATCAGGTACTTGACGATAGTATGAACGGTCAAAAGTTCGTAACATTGTCCAAAGGGTCTGATCAAAGCATGGATCACAGGTACCGTTAAATTGCGCCCGCTTTGAAACCTCGACAATAATATTTCAAACCCGTTCAAGCTTCCAAACCTGTGAAACAAGTCGTTTAAGCTTATGCTTACGTTTGTGTTTTGAGTAAAGAAAAAAAGTGAAGTGGAATGTTCGAAGACTTTCACTTCAATATTCATTACACTATTTTGGGAAATCTTGTGATTGTAAATAAATTGAAATATCGACATAGATTATTCTGTTTGAAATATTAAATGTAAATGAATGATTTGAGTTACTCAATATTTGAACCCTCACCTATTTATAAGATCTACAAGCCAGCCTCGTGGACTCCTAGAGTCAGAGGTAGGCCTAGCATACAGTTCCTCATCAGGAATATTACTACCTTGCGGCACAGTCTCAGAAACTCTGGCTGCATTAAACGTGTGAAACCTGTGAATGTTAATGAATTGTTTACCGATATGCCTATAGATTCCTGA
This sequence comes from Tenthredo notha, assembly GCA_914767705.2. NCBI lineage: Eukaryota > Metazoa > Arthropoda > Insecta > Hymenoptera > Tenthredinidae > Tenthredo > Tenthredo notha. The sequence continues at coordinate 4,670,779 of OU611921.1, read as the reverse complement.
CTATTTTAGATTATCTACGTATGTATTAATGTAGAGCTATCATACTTGTTGTTGGGATTGAACACCATGGCGAGTAAGTCAAGAAGAGGAAACCAGTCTTCGTCCAGCTTGAGAACGCATAGTTCAACAAGTCTTTCACAACTAGCGTTTATACAATTGTGAATGTTTAGCTTCCAGCTATTGACAGCGTCGTCGGTAAGAATCTTAGTAAAAGATATTGTTAGACCCTCGCGAAAAAAACGCTGACACGCTTCGCTCTGGACGTCAATTTCTGAAATGAAAAATATTTTATTGCATTAACAGTAAGAGCCAAAACTCAGCATCGAACAGACATATGGAACACGAGGCGTACTTTTACGGCATAAATCGATGCTGGCTTGCATCAAGCATTCCAGTTCCTGTTCAGGCAGCACAGGGACTACCCATCGAGGGCTAGATATTTTTTCATCAAGCATGGCGAGCTTGGCTCGAGGAAAGTCAGGCTCGCCCCCGCGCCTTTGATTGCTATCATCAGCGGGGTTTGTTGTTTCGGTAGGCACTTCGCTCTGTCCGACGACATTCTCTGTCAGTTGGAGTCCAGACATGGCATCGACCAATTGCTGAGGACCAGGCGGACTATGGATCTGTTGACAGCAATCAGTCGTCAAAATATTAGTATCCTATCAGAGTTTAAATTTCCCGATTTCATACTTTGGGGAAAGAATTGCCAATAAATTCGTTTATCATACAATTTCAAGGCTATTTATCTGCATGTCTTGAGAACTGACGGACACAGGTAGTAAAAGTTTTGATAAAATATTAACGAAGTAAAATTCTCGCTCGTCAATATATCATTTCATTAAAAATATTATACAAAAATATTATACCTGCGCCGTCTGCTGCTGACCTTCGGGAGGATCTACCCCAACCCCCTGTCCCCTAGTGGCAATAGTCATTCCGCGCGGTGTTCACTCCGCAGCAACTATCCTATAATCCTTTGGTTCCTTGGCTGCCACCAGCGCAACAATCATACGAATCATTCACTGGCATTAAATATTATTATATCCTAAAGGCCTTGTTTCGACTATCTTCACACCTACATTATCTAAAATGCAAAATGATTCGTGTGAATAAAATTGTTGGTGTAAAATGTGTGAAGTATTTGAAGGGGGGGAGGGGAGGGGAATTTATTTGTAGCAAATTCCGTTCATTGTGACGAAACTCTCTGTATATCTGCGAAAGTAATCTACGATTTTTAATATCCGCGATTATTGTCACGCGACGAGTTAACGAATAATGAAAATTCGCTGAGAACTGACCGGGGGTAATATTAGACTAATAGTTTACGCTGCGTCGCGATTGTCAGGTCTAAAGTTCGAAAGGTGAGTCCTGGAAATGAGCGTGTAATACGAGTCCCCCTCGATATCGGGGTGGAGTATGAAATAGTCGTGTTTAACGAGGGGCGGAAAATGTCTAGTTTTGATGGCGTTTGATGTATAATGTATTGTCGCGATTAGCCGGCGTGCCGGTAAAAGATCGTTGGCATCCCCGGCTGGTATCTATGACGTTGTCAAAACGCTGCTAGACGACAGTTTTAGATATTAACAAACACACACACTGAGTGATCCGCCTAGCCTCGCCGCGCGAGTTCCTACTCGTTGATCTTTTAATTTTAATCCGTAACCTTAGAGTTTGAATAAAAATGTAACGCCCGGCGAAAAGGCTGGGGTCAATGACAATATTCCACAGATTCATCCGTGGTGACAGAACAGGCGAGGGTATACGACGATGTAATATTTATTTCGCCCTATTCTCTCACCCGACCGGGTATCGAGACAAAATGGCGACCCTCCTAATGATTGGCACTACGGTGGTGTGTAGCGTACGAGGGGCACGATAGATATATTTCTCATCCCTAAGTCTCGGGATATTGGGTCTCGCGATAACCCATCTGTACCGCGCGAACTGTTAACTGTATCATAATAATTGCCGATAATAACGAACCTTTACATAATAAATTTACGTAGAAATTAGTCCTGGCAGTTTTGACGTGACGTTACGAACTCACTGCAAATCTGTAAACACTAAACACGATCGTGGCGCTGCGTTCGTCCGCACCCCCTGCTCTCTTCACCAACCCGCATCATCGTTGCTTATAGTCCGGCGTCGCGGTATGTCGCCACAATCGCTGGTTTCATTTAACCGGCGTTCACCAACCCCGTGCGTAAACATTTTTTTACAAGGGGCAATAGAGGGCAAAAATATATGAAAAAAAAAAAATTAAAAAAATTACCAGACCTCGTGATCTCGCGAAAATTTAAGAAATATAATCCCAGAATCGATTTCCAAACACATTCAATATTCTTAAGATTTTAAGACTACGCATGATTATACATATATAAAGGAAGATTTTTTATGCTTCATAATGTATAATGCATTCCTATCTATAGATTTCTGCAACTAATTACGTAAAAATCCCAAGATGAGGAGCGAATACGTATTTTAGAATAACTACGGCGTTGAAAAGAGCGTACTGCAATACTCGTCGTACCTATTATTATCATCATCATCATCATCATCCACATCCAAAAACATATGCATAGAGTGATACTATAAGTGTACCTGGATACTGGTATAGTTATACTATCATACATGCGTATCTATAGTATAAAGATGTGCATTACCATATCGAAATAACGAGTACAGAATTCATACGTTAGATTCAAGGTTTAAACGGGATGCGTCGCGACCTTGCAAACCACACGTTAAAAATAGTTTTACAAACAATAAAACTAGAGGGAAAATTTCCTATCATCATCAACTTGGAATAGTATCATGTTACTATAAGCAGGTAGATGTCACAGGTATAACGCATGGTAAAATCCTGTTATAAAACATATATAGGTCGTTTCGCGATATCTGATTATGTTTAATAATTTATTTATCATAAATTTCATTAAACTGTACATAACATTGCGATTTCTTGGTAAGCCTGTAAGTGTACATGGGAAGTAACATGTGTATGTGTATCGGAAATCTGTAATTGAATGACCGTCAAACTCGGCGATACAATAACACGTGATAACGTATTACCGTCGGTGTAAGGGAATGCCGTGTGATAAATAGGCATTATTTTTGTAAGGACTTTGAGCACCTGTTCAAGGTACAACATTACCAGTTTACTTTGAGGCTCGTTGCACAGGAGTATTCAATATCCGTTTCGTAACCGTGGGTACGGCGTTACGCCTCAGGCAGTAACCCCAATTCGGCACATATCCCTCCGATCAAATTGTCCACTATTGAGAAAACCGGGGGTTTGAGGGGTTGATATCACAAAATTAGTTCCTGGAGTTCCTTCAGCAATTCTCCCTCCTTTTTTATTTTGTCCAACTGATTAATTTCCAGCTGTTTTCCACCCGCCGATTGTTCTTTCAATTTTGATATCTGATCCAGCTTCTGCAATATGAATAATAAAACGTAAACCTCGACGTAAACAGAGTTCAGAATCAGGTCGTCTATTCTTTACCGGATACTGAGAGTTCAGTAGATCAAACACGAGAGACGTACTACTTACACTTTTTATTTTTTTAATCTTTTTCGTCTTTTCGGGATCTTCGACCGGTTCAGGGTCAGGATCTTTGACACTATTCGTGGCTCCGTTTGAACCAGAGTTGCTTCGCCAGTTTTGCTGAATAGTTGTCGTCGTTGTAACAGTCGTTGTTCCTGTTGATGTCGTCATTCCTGTTGAGGCAGTTGTCGATACAGCCTCTAGCTCTTTCTTCGCTTTCTTTGCCTCTCGCTTTTTTTTCTGCTTCAATGCCGCCTTAGATGGATTGGCTGCAGATCAGGTGTTACATGGTGAAAAAAAGAAAATTTTCATATCAATTTATCATATCTTGGCAAGAGGGATTCATGTTTTATACATATATTTTAAATTTATATGAAATATTACCACTGTACATGAATAAATGAATAAATTACAGACAATCTAGGAACATATAGTTTTAAACTCACATTCGCTGTTGCGATTTGAGCCGGCTTCCTCGACGTCGTCATGAAGTTTAAAATTAATTATCTGCCCTCTCGCGGAAGGTGGTCTGTATGCTTGTTTCGACGCTGTAAGGGATAAAAAAACAAGGAGTTGTAAAATGATTATGAATATTATTCTTCAGATAAAAATTAAGCGAAATATCTGATGAATCTAGCGTTGGGATTATATTCGTTACCCTGGGGTTGGCTGGAGGCAATACCCTCCACAGCCTTGTAGCTGATAGATTTTTCCTTAAATGTGGTACGGGGATAGGCCTGCCATAGTACCTCCCACAATTCTTCCTGCTTATTCCATGGCCGCTCGTACAGCAACGTCCCAGTATAGTGCCAGATTTTGAATCTGTAATTGTAAGTTATATTTCGTTACGATCAAGTCGAAATTAGGATGATAGAAAAACACTAATCTATCTATAGTCTATACCCTACCCATTCCCCATACGAAGTCTCGGCGCAGTGGTAGCCGTGACAAAGTGTTCACCGTCGGGTGACCAACGGAGTAGAGTTGTGTCCGCAGCGTCGACTTTGGCAATAAGTTTTCGGCCGCCTGCATCCCAGAGCTCTACTCCGCCATTCAAATTTCCGAACCCAGCAAGGATCAGAAGTTCACGGTGGTCAAGGAATTTTATATAGTTTGTATAATACGATTGAGCATTTCAGCCTTTATGAAAGAACTGTGTTCCCTGGATTAGAAAGCAGATTATGCAGGTTTCAGCCTTGTTTAAATAACGGGGCACAGGGAAGATCGATGAATTAAATCCTGATCTTGTGCGTAGAAAAAGGATATTGTTCCCATGCGGATTGTAGTAGATGCTGTTACGGTGTTTTATGCCGAATTCAAATACCGGTTCGCACTTTAGATTGAACAGGGTAGCTTTGGCTGGCATAAATCCGTATATTACACAAAATTCTACATGTTTCGGAGACCACTCGACGCTGTGGATGGGGCCCTCCTTTCCTGATTTCAACAGAATACATATAATTAAATACTAGAGCATAATTTCAATTTACAATAAGATTGGAGAAACATTAGAGAAATTAATTATCATTTACCGAGCATCACCATGGACGTTTGACCCTTTGTATCTAGGTAATGCAAAGTTTGCTTTCCATAGTATGAAGCGCCAGTTTTGTCTACCTCCGTGCTAGTCATCAGCAAGGCACTACTGCCTCGTTTATTCCAATATATGTCCACCCTGTCTGACTGTAGCATAATAAACGTGTCAATACATGAGTATACCAAATGTTTTGGGTTGGCCAAAGAGAATTAGATTTTGAAACCGCATGGGGATTCCAGGCTTTTGAAAACCGGAATATAATTTTCCCTTGTGATCATTGTTCAATGAAAATTGTTTGCGAATTAGAAAAGGCGATTAAAAATGTTCATGACTAAATTCTAAGGCTTTAATAAAACCCCGATTTGGTATAAAACTTTCAGGCTTCACCTGAAGAATTTTACCTGAAAAAAGCTTTTGTTTGCCAAGGATTGTGCCGCTTCAAATTTCGGATATTGAAACAGCCTGCCGAAGGAGGGCTGGCCTGATGATCCTGAAAAGATACCAGAAGCATTATTCAAACTATTAGAGATACTAGGGTCTTGTCTTAATTCAGAACATCATTTGTTTGCTTTTCACCCTAATAGCTAGATTAAAGGAAAATTGGTGATTCAGATATGAGAAGAAAACAGACCAAATTTACCAGGCATATTGCAGAGAATGTGATAAGGTAGGTTTCCCGGTGCAACGCTGAATTTCGCAACATTGCCGATACTTATCCTATGCGTTGATTTTGAGAAATCTGCATCTTCATAGAAGACAACATGGTTGTTAACCAACATTCCACATATTTTTTCATCGCTGGACCACTGCGGTTCCCTGGTGATACATTGCAACGAATTAGCATCAGTTTTATTGAAAAATTATTTCATTGTAAAATCAATATCTCCGGCCTTTACCAATCCATTTGTTTCTTGTGAACAAAGTCCTTGACCAACTCCCCGTTCTCTGATTTCCATATACAGAGGTTAGGGCTTCCTTGGGGATTGGCTCGCGATACTGAAACCGATTTATTTCAATCAAATAGGAGAATTCTTAAGCCTTGGATGAAAAAAGACACAGTCGCAGACACAAGAATGCGAAATTTCAGAGTTTTAATGACGCGAAGTTAGGTTAGGTTAGAGCTGAGGGCTTTTTATGGTTTTTACGGATTGCCATACACATACCTATGAATGGTTCCCAAGTTGCGATGTATGTCCCATTCGGAGAGAAATCAATTGCAGAGATCTTGGGCCGTTTTATTTCGGCAACAATTTTCCAATTTTCTGTGACAGCTATCCTCAATGATACCCCGTTTATCCAGGCAAAGTATCGCCCTTCGGGGCTGAAGTGCATAGCTTTACATGACCTTCCATCATCGCGAGGAAACTCGCTGACAGATTCATAGGTCGGGGGACCTTGGCCAAGACTTGTTCCGGTCGAGCCCCTGACTTTGGAAGAAACGGTTGGATATAAGTACGATAATTCATATGACCCGGGTTCCTAGCCGCTCTTTTAACCGCATTGAAAAATCCCGGAACGTGTACGTGTACGAAACTTTCTTTAAACCCAGCCGCATTCGTAAATATCAGAATTATTTACACTATATATTCGGCTACTAGAATCCTCCGGTTAACGCTTTTTGTATTCTAGGACGTACTCAACGCGGCGTAATATAACTTTGGGAATAAAAATTTACGAGCTTACCAGCGATACAAGGGACAGTCGTCGCCATTTTATAGAATTATATATAGTATTCCTCTGACGTAGGTATGATTATTCCGGCGTGTATCCCGTATGTGGTGATTGTGATACACCGTACTTGTGTGATATACACACGTATATACCCATAAAATATCTTCTCTCATCTCCGATGCATAGATATGTGTAATATGCATGTATTCTATGTCTATACACATCCACACTTATAGTGTTATCAAACACATCGAGATTGTATAATACCATGGAGTACCAACCATGAAGTATGAACGATATATCGTACCGTAGATACAACTAGCCTATTGAAAATGTATTTGAAGTACGGGATCTACACCTTTTCAATCAACCAATGGATTCGAGATTAGACTGCATGGCAGAAATTTGAAATTGCTGTAGGATTGTAAGGCTATAACAGCTGGATTGGGTTGAGTTGAGTTGAGTTGACATTCCCCATGTTTATATTAAACGAATTGTTGTTTAAACGAATATGATTTTATTTACATTTGAGCGGAGTACACAGTAGGTGCTATGCAATCACAACAACAATAATATCATTATTGTAAGATGATAAAAAATAAACAATTATGTATTACAATCTAGTATGGATGAGTCGCGTCTTGTATTTTCCCTGATACGCTAAAATGTAAAGTCTCGTGCTCTGCAAGCCTAACGGCGTAATGAGATAATGAACATATTTAAAAAGGAAAAATGAACGAATATGTTTTATATGTACAATATGAGTATTTGACGTGAAGCAGGCTACGCCTTGTATTTTTATTTTCTTCATTTTTAATATTTATATTTATTTTGCGCCCGACAGTTCAGTTGCCATTAAAAATCTTTATTACAGTTCGTTTAATTTTTTTTCATAACGAATATCCGTAGCGATTTTCGGCTAACAACAAGCATTGGATCACAGCTAATCTACCTGAAAATCTCTTACCTCTAATGATAATTAGTTTTGTCGCTAGTGTTAAATACTCGTCACTTCTCAGTGACTCGATAAGACATTCAGAAAACGAATGAACTCCCTCCCTTCCTCCCTATATCCGAATATCATTCAGGGGCGACAGGGTCACGGGAGTCCTTATTGCAAGGCAATTGATTATAAATATTCATTGAAGACCGTCCCGTCTTGCCGCACCGCCTTTATCGGAATAATGAAAGAATTAATGTATGAATCGATGATGAATCAATGAATTAATAAACTAATGAACTCGTGTGATGAATTGAAAGCCGTGGGAATAAATAAATAGCGATACCGCGAACGATTGCGTGTGATGTTAGTGGAAGACAATAACGCGGAGTCGGACTGCAATTAAATCTTAGCCCTTACTCTACCCCGAGGATAGTGGGAACACGATGATAAATTTACCAGTCGCAACATCAAAATTTTTGAAATAAGACTGACAAGGCTGGATTTCAAATTTTACACAATTTTTCATCAAGCCCGCGGTCGAGTTTTTTTTTACATCGGGAATTAAAGATTCTTCAAAATTAAGTACCCAGAAAAATTCAACAATCGTGATGACGATAATAATATTCCCACTACACTCGCCTGTGTTTATATATAAAAATTTATCGAAAAGAAATCGCGCTGGATAAGAAACGGGCCCTCTCTCACCGCGGTCAAAATCTTCGAGATCTATAATATATCAACTGCCCACTTATCCAACGCCCGCTCTTTGTACTCTGATCTACGGTAGGTCTACGTGTATTCGATCTATGATTAAAAACTAATCAACGTATGAGGCAGGTGGCGCAGATCCTTTGAGGGCCAATGCAATCGTCATGGCAGAAGGCTCCACACTGACGACATATAACCATGGCGCCTCTCATGTTGCATTCGCATGGAGGCGGGGGATCACCGCCCATTATAACACCTGGGGCGCCGGGTTCAGCACCGCCACCACCTCTCCCATCCGAGGAACCCCTTGCTTTCAGCGTAACAGCCTGATGTGAACCCTCCCCGGCGCTGGCAGGCCTTCCCCGCACTAGGTGAAGTCCCACCCCCATACTGGCAATTTGTGGCGGTAATGGAGGCGCAGAGGAGGCTCGAGGAGCGCCGTCTCCGACCCCAGTTCTCTGCACGAGGATGTATTGACCAAGGCCATTAGTTCCATTTGGTCCCAGTTGAGCCACGGTTCCATTTTCCGTCACCTATTCACAAAAAGACATATGGTATTCGGGATAAACATCATCTATGGGTATGAAACACCAATCGGGAATTACCTCGCCGGGTATGGCCTGTCTAGCTGTGGCGAACACATGCCTGAGCATCACCGCTTGACCCTTGTTTTGACCGTGTTTTACATGCGTGTGCACGGCCTGCTGGGACTTCTGGGTTTTTACACTAGTCAACGACCGTCCACCAGGCTTTGTGGTGGTGAAAGCTCCGTCGGCTCGGGCAAGGAGACTGGGCGGTGGTTTTAAATGAGCCTTGAGTTGATCCCGGTTTGGCGAGCTTTGTATCACCTGAAAGAAAGAGTAGATTTTAAGTAGAGCCGAATATTTACGACCAGTTAGCTAAACAAAATCGACCAACCGCCTGGCAAATCTGATAACTTCGTTCCAAATTCACAGCACCCGGGGGTTCTTTTGTAGAACTCCGCGACCTTCCACCCCCTTGTTCCTTGTTGCCGCTTCGCGAACCTCTTTGGCCGCCTTGGCTCGCAGGACGAGCCGATCGCGACGTTGCGGTTACAGTAGCAGGATACTGTTGCTGGACAGCAGCGGTAACGATTTGGCGGGGTTGTGCGACTGTCGGCGCCTGTTGCTGGACGATAATCGCGCCTTGTCCTCGTCCCTGATTAGAGTTCGGATTAGGAGACGGAACGCAGACAGGGTTGTTCTGTATCTGGCCGCGTGGCAGGACATTTCCCGTCGCATTTGGCCGCGGCACGATGTTCGCTGCTGTTGATATTTGGACGACAGCCTCTTCCTGGCTCCCAGCTACGCTGAGCTGGGGGGACGGATTGGGCTTGTTTTGAATCGGTATTGGTACAGAGTTTGAGTTCGCTTGACCCGGATGAAAACTCGTCTGTACAAATCTGATTGATTGTAGCTGCGGAAAGGCAATTAGCGGCGGGCTATCTGACTGTATATCATTCAGTAGACATGTAGTTACGGGGGTCCCGACTGTCAGAGTTTCCGCTTGATAAGAAGGCCCTTGATCGACAGGAATTTGCGCGCAATTAATAACTTCTGCAACGCTCGCCTTCGCGTTATTTATACTCTGTGTCTGGGCAACACTCTCAATCTCGTTCGATGTTGAGGAATCATTACAGTCATCCTGCGTAGTCACAGTTATATTCGCGGCTACAGAGCCGTCTAAAGCTGCCGCTACCAAGGGCCAGGGAACCTGGAGTTCCTCGTGAGTCTGGAATCAATAGAAAAATCTTTTGTTATTTTTTATTATCTTCATCAGATAGAGTTTGCCCTCCTCGAATTTATTGAAAGTACTGTCTCATTCGATACTAAGAACTATTCCAATATTTTGCTACTTACGCTGGGCACTCCTACGTTGTTTACAGTGGGATCGACAGTCCAGCTGCACCCAAGCAACTCAGATCGAATCTCTCGTGATTCGAGAACATAGTTGTTGGCGTCAATGAAGGCATCTTCTTCGTTTCCAGTAGTCATTTCGCAAGGAACTGCGTCGACCGGTACTTGGGCGGGTGCCACAGGATTATCACTCTCCCCTCCCGTGCTCGAACCAATCTCCATGCTCTCCAATATAGGGTAGATATTTTCAGGACAGCCTGATATCTCCTCGTAAACTTCTCTCATCTCCCCGCGCACCTGCGGATTGGCAAACTTATTTCATGGCAAGCAATTGATGCAAACTAACAAAATTACTTATTACAAACGCGTGAGGTGGCCTAGTGTTAAATGTAACTTGTGGCTGCATGCAAACCTATATAAATGATGATTTAATAATTTCAGAATTCCAATGTTCGAAAAAGTACGAATGATATAAATTGACCAACTTCTTTGTACGTCTTTTTACCTCCAATTCATGTATGCGTCTCAACGTTTCGCTATCTATCTCCATATCCTCTGGAATCTGTGGTTCGCCATCCGCAGTCGTGGTTGTAGCTGACTCTTCTACTTCTGGTTGACTATTAATTACAGACTGACTATCGGATATGGGTTCCGACAATGGTAGATCGTCGCAAGATGATTGATTCTCTGCTACTGGATTAATTTCGATTTTACAGACCTCCGGATCGTGATCTTCCGAAAGGTGGGAAACTTCCTCATCCAAAACGTCGGATGTAAGCTCCTCAGACTTTTCAATTCCCTCATCAACAACATCGGCAGCTACTCTGTCTGGTATTTGCGAAAGTAGCTCTTCAGGAGTTTCAGATGTGCAGAGATCTGGTGCCTGCACTTCGGATATTTCCTCTTTGAGCGGGTCAGGATCAAATTTGACAATAACGTCGGGTGATTTTACTTTTTGGTTCGTTAATATTTCTTTGTTATCATCGTTCTGCAGTACACCATCGTCCTCTTCGCAATCCTGTGCCACTTTGGCACAACGCACAGTTTGACTTTCTGATGTAAGGCAAGAAGCGATTATATGCCCCTTGGAAACGTAACTTTCAATGTCTGGTTTTTCCTCTATTGTCACCGGACAAGAAATAAGATCAGACGCCGCCTGGTCGTGAGTGGATTCTAAACGGAGCCGCAAACTAGAACGTGTAACTGCTCCGGCCGACCTCGGCTCTGCTGCACAATGCAACCCTGGAATAATTGGGCTGATTATGAGTAGGTGAGAAACGTATTATGATATAAGATGATAAGTCTTTACCAATAAGGGAATAGTAATAATCATTAGGCGCAGGTAGCAAAGTTGTTGGATAATATAATTGAAAATGTTACCCAACTGACCAGATCTTAATTTAGGTTCCCGTTTCTCGCCCCATATTGGTTCAAAATGTTTCAATTTCCAAGGATCCAATTTATTCTTATCCCGCTCAGCTTCCATCTTCAGTCGCTGTTGATTTTCCGGGGTGAATTCACCCTCGGCCAGACGTTTTCTCCACTCGAGACAAGCACGAGCAAAGAATTCGTTGTTTAATCCAGATGTCGCGGCGTCCTGAGAAAATGAACATTTGTTTTTTCTCATCTAAATGGTTTGTTTTGTTTTTTTTTTTTTTCTCATTTTGAAAATGATATAACATTCACAACACCAACGGAGAACTTTGTGCACGAAAAACCTATTTATTTTTTGATTTTCAAATTTTTTACTCAAGTTATACCAGACGAGAAATTCAAGAGTTTAAAAGCCTGTCCATATATCTTTGTACTATTCTTGTGACTCGAAAGACTGTTTTTTCTTTCTTTTTTTATTGTGCATTTCCAGTTTAAAAATAAGAGTCCAATTAATCAGACTCTAATTTCAAAAAAAAATCATGATTCTTCCAGCCCTGAGAATGAAAATAAGACAGTCAAATTCGAGATATGCCGTGAATTAGTTGAATCATTTAACGAGATGCCAATTAGTTTGAAAGAACAATACTGTTTATTACCAATTATTGCTTCTCTAATAACTTGGATACAATTATCAACGGCATACCTGTCTGTCGACGGCTGGTAAAAGCTGAGCGAGCTTTCTTTGATAAAGAGGAGGAAGTCCCTGGAAGGTATGCCGATTAAGCAGAGCCCGAAGACTGGTGTTGGCCAGAATGCTGGCCGGAGATTCCAGATCTACTAACCCAGCTTCTAACTGAGCCGCAGCCGATAGCCTCTTTGTTGACCTTCTACGACTTGACTTTAGACTAAAGCCAGGTAGACTGGCTAGAACTTCCCTCATTGTAGCTGCCGGTTCTTCAGCTATTATACAAAAATAAATACCAGCGTTTGAAACAATGAGACTCAAACGTCAGCCAGCAAGCTAGCGTATTAAAAGTATATTTTCTTTGAAAGAAAATTTAACACGTGTGCCATAATACCTGATTTTACACGTAAAATATAATGAGTTAAATTTTTTTTTTAGCAAAGTCTCATCCCCGCACTTACTCGTGGGATTTCGTTGCACGTTCCCAACATTTATAGGCGGATCGTCGGGAGGTGGCGGCGGTAGAGGTTTGACAACGATCCTGGGAAGGGTGCGAGAGTTACCAGCAGCTATCGTGGTGTTTTTTCTCCGTCTTTTAGCCTGCTGACGAAGCGCGTGTTTGATAACTTTTTTGCTGTGAACCATACTGGAATAGCCAGAACAGCCAGGGCTGCTCTCTCCGACTCCTTCGCACTTGGTGCTGTCCAGATCGGCCTCCATTGTAAGAAAATTGTCCCCCTACCTCATTGCCACTATTAAATGATATACATACCAGGTATGATTATGACTGTAAAAATAAATCTCGAATTGTCTATACGGATTAACGTGCAAACTTTTTCTTCACATTGTCCGGTTACATCGTAGATCCTCGTGATACGTGATCACTGACGAATGTCAAGTCAGTTATAAAAAATAAAAACAACATTTCTTAAAAATTGAATGCCGAACACTTACTGTCTAACTAGGTTAAAGTTTTTAGCAAATTTAAACACAATATTTATGATTAAATTTCTTCACACACATTGAGCGCGTTTATGGTATTATTATTAACGGTTTTATCTTAAATCAAGCATTTAATATCGAGCAGAAAAACTCTTGCGACGTTTCACTTCTTTCAGCCATATTGTATTTACGTATTTATTCCGTACAGGCTAGCCAACGTAGAGAAACACCTTTCTAATATGATTCTTCTTAAATCTTAACACTTTTCATTCGTATCATAATTAATAATTTTACTGATCATTTAATTCGTGGAAAATTAATCGAGACGAATTTTAAAATCATTATAAACGGCAGTAAGCACGCTCCTATTAGCGGACTTAACACTTTCGATTTATTCAACTTTTTTTACACACATTCGCGGAAAGAAATTATAACGAAATACTACATGCACTGTGTAAGCGAGAATAACAACGGTCCGTGGTTAATATTGAACAGTCTCTCACCGAGGGGTAGCCGGCAATTACGATATATCGTGCGTCAACGCGATCATTGATCAGCATTATTCAAAATAATTCATAAGCCGGTAGTGAAATATAATTTAATTGCAGTGAAAACTTAAAACTCAGCTGAGGTACGTGAGAATAAAACTTTGCGTAGCACGTCGCGCCTTGTCGCAGGCAACTCGACGTACATATTTATCTCAAAAACATAACATTTGGTTATCTTAAGTTTCAGGGTTGGCAGTCTTGCCGTCTGTCCGGGTGAGCGGCACGAGTGACGAACGACCTTCGATTACCACTTTTGAGCGCACCCGACTTCCGAAGGCGCTGAACAGTCGAAATAAGTTGTTCGTTATCTTGTGAGAGGTTAACTTTTATTGATTGTTGATTTCTTTTGGGGATAAGCTTTATTATGTACGCTTTAAGGTTTGGTTTATCGTGTTTCATTTTAATATGCGCCCTGGGCACACGCACGGGTGCTACCAGCGGCGGTGACTCGGAAATACCGCTTTCTAGGATCAGGGCTAACGCGGGACCGACCCTAAAGTTTTTCTATTGGTAAGTTGAAACTATATTATTCAAACCCATCTTATCTACGTCCGAAAAATAAGCTATGAGACAGCACTTTCGAACTTTCTCGTCCTTGTATTTGCAGCTATTCGTGCGGCTATCGAAAGGTATTCGACGACTATGTCGGTATTCTACAGCAAAAATATCCAGGACTAAATATTGACGGAGAGAACTTCAATCCAGCTGGATACAAGTTATTCATGGCTAAATTTTTGGTAAGTTTTCATATATTCTGTCTCTAATTAACAATTAAAACAAACGGTATGAATAATTGCGCGAGGATATTTGCTAGCGCATACTTAATTACAAATTACCTTGATTATTATCTAATCAAATGCCCAATCGAATAAATTTATTCATTCTTTATTCACAGGGTGTATCAAAGATTCTTGTGATCATCATAATACTGTGTGGCATAAACATATTTGCTCCGTTGGGCATTCGCCAACCATCCTGGTGGCAGTGGTGTACCGACAATCGCCTCTATGCCTGCATGATGTTATTCTTTCTCTGCAATGCCGTCGAGGGACAGTTAATTGCATCAGGAGCCTTTGAGATTCTGCTCAATGGTTAATTTACAAGTTTTTACGTCTAGAGAAGAAGTTTGTCGGCCCCTCAGCTATTCTTAAAGCTTGTGTTTTAATGTATTCCAGATGTCCCTGTGTGGTCGAAGCTAGAAACAGGCCGAATACCGCAGCCACCAGAACTATTCCAGATCATTGACAACCACATGGCGTTTGGAAAAGTCAACGACGAACACGCCAGCTTTACTAAATAGTAGCGTGTTACCCAGTTACCATTGGCGAAAGGAAAGGGCAAATGTTTTATATAATTACGCAGCTTAATACGGAAAATACAACGTGTCGCATTGACAAGGCTGAGGGCAGGCTGGACGATTATTTCGCTGATCCAATTGCCTTGAATGTTGTCTATGATACGGAGTTCACGTTGTATTCACCGTTGTGCCAGTATAGAGTTTAAAATCGTGATTATTCTTTAACGAATAACCGCGAAACTTCTACCACGCGGGCGTGTCACGGTTGAATTAAATTCTACCGTCTATGAGTCGAAGTGGTGAAATTATATTTGTACCATGAAAGAAATGAACTGTACATCCGTTAAGTCCTTAACCCATATTCATTTTACCATATATAACGATATTATTCAAGTATCCTATGCTCGCGTATAATTTACGCCCATAATTGTCAAAGGTTGTATTATATTTCTTACCAATTATGTATTTTTGATCAAGTGATTACCGTCCGTATACCTACATGTTTCAGACATTTGAGATTGCTAACACCAGCGACAGGGTGAAGCCAATAAAAAACCAACTGGAAATTAATCGAACACATGTAAAATTCAAGTTCAAAATTTACCTATATCGCGCTAAAAGTTTACTCTAATCGCTTTAATTGTCAAATTTTATTCATCATTATCACTTTGATAGGATTTTCAGTTTTTTTTTTTTTTTCTTAGGGCCTATCGCGTTACACGCATGTCAGCTAGCCAGCTAGTTTTTGGTGTCTTTGATTATTTTCCTTTTTATTTTTACTTTTGTTTATATTTTTGGTCTTTAAGGATTTTCGAATTTCAAATTATCCCTCTCCGCATGCCATATATATGCGGCATATCTACAGTCCGTAAATTAGAAGATTCGGACTAATCAGAAATATTTTGATATCGGAGTTTCCTATCTCACCGCGTTTATTTACCCTGCCATCTGCTGCCTCGGTGCAACACAAAACACGAATAGTTCACGGCGCTCGCCAGTCTTCTCTATAGTTTACAATCCTCGGCCTAACTCTTAACTCAACAAATCCTAACCTATAAACAAAATAAACATACGACTGGCACCTTGACTTCGGAGTTAAACCATCTAACAAAAATCAAAACACTTGCTAGGTGGCGAGGAAAAAAAAATTTAAGACGCTTATCGGAGAGCAAATGTCCGAATTATCATTACTGACAGTGAGCGGACGGCGGTGGATCGAAAGGTATGGGAGGTTAGCCCACTGCCTGTTTCAAGTATCTTCGCGTCAAAATGTAAGCGAAGTTTCGCCAAAACTATTATGCCCTGTGCCAGTCGTTAATCGGACGATACCGCGGCATCTGACGTGGTGGAACTCGCTAAAATTCCTTACGCTCCGGACGCGGGAACGAAATTACGTTAATGTCATTCCTCTCGGCGGAGTCCATGTACCTGCTAGAGGTGCGAGCACTGTTCCGAAACATGACATGGTACCTATGCGTAGCGATGAACGTGATGTGTTCTGCGACGCCGAGCATAAAAAGGACCATGCAGCTGAAGCATCGCTCTACCTACAGCAACTGCTTGGTATTACCGCAGAGCAAGCTGACCTCAGCGTCAATAAAAATCAAGGATTTGCTATTACCGACCCAGCCGATATACCACACAACTATAGGGCATGTCTTGAAGCTGGGTTTTCGGAAATAGCTATCAGACAAGATCCTGGGGTACTTTCCCATCCACATGAAATTCTCAAATTAAAAATACAGCTCATCGGCGGCATGAACATCGACCCGATTGACGACGCAATACCATTTTTGAAACTCGGTGTGTCTGCGCTAACTTCATTTTCTGATAAACTCAAGTATGAGGCAATGGACAACGAGGGAATACACAGAGTAATGTACCTGACGGAAGAATTGCAGGTAATATATCTTGAATGTTATATATTTCTGTTTATAGGGATTTATTAAGCGATGCATTTTTCCCTTTTCAGTGCGCTAAGCTTGCGGTATGCCGGATCTTTGCCAAACACTATTTTATGCGGAGCGTAGAGTTCTCAAAACTTAAACAAGTCCTGAAAATAATGCTGGGTACGATAGAATTGAGTATAATATATCGACCAGTAAACTTTTGTAAATCAACGCTATTTCATAGTCAATAATTTACAGATGCCCACATAGACAAGGAAGACATATTAAACGATGCTTGGGCGTTCAGATACAGTCCAACTATGATAACTGAGAGATTGCAGAGAGTCACAGATGCTGGAGTCTCTCCAGTCAAACCTTGGATGATTCGTTGCCAGGAAGTTGCCCTTCTAAAGTATATTTCAATTGTTACATGGCACCACCGTTCAAACACATTTGTTCATTCTATTATTTTCATAACAGGAGGATCAGGAAAGCGTTGGGGCAACGTTCTGTGCTGGGAGACAAGGGGACAATCGTCGAGTACCTTTCCCAAAGATTTAAATGCGACCCAGAAAGAATTAACGCCTTTATTGACAAACATCCAGAAGTCTTGCAGGTGAGCGGGCCAAAGATCAAGCGCGTTGTTGACTTTTTGCTGGAGAATGGATACAATTTGGAGCATGTGATGCGATCGCCACGTGTTATCTTTCGTAGAATAGAAACTATACAGGAACGGCTAATCGAGCTAAGGCAATACGGGTATAAGCCAAAAAATCTTTCTGTATTTTGTAAAAGCGAAAGGCAGTACATCGATTTCATAACAACGTTCAAGTTGAAATGGCTCCTCGCTAACACCAAATAAGGTATGATATGTGCTTTGTCATCGACACTTCCTTATTTCATGCTGAAAGAATGAAACCACTTTGTTGGGTACGAGAGACACCTTTCTGTCTCTCATTTGTATCATAATGAAAATGTAAATAGCTCATCACTGAAATGTCTTGAGGCCGCTTATTACTCTGCTAATGATTGAAAGTATTGCTCAGGTATAACAATAGCTAATTACAGAGTAAAGACATAGGCGATATTGTAAAAAAATATGTATTTATTTCGTCAAAACTAATGTAAGTTAGGTAGATACATGTATAAAAAAAATTCTGCTCAAGTATTACTTAAAATATTTCCGTTTGTTATCTCTGGAGTTTTTAAGTCCGTCGTCATTTATCTCTTTGAAATTATTGAGATTTATTGATTTGATTATTTGCCATTAGTTACTGGGAGTAACGTATTGATAAAAAGGTCCGTTGCTATGTGGCTAATTTTGCAAAGCTCAATCAGATGATTCATGTGGTCTTTATTCTCCATGGCGCACTGTGCTTCGATGAGACTTGATTTCAACGACGAATCGATCAGGTCCGGATAACCATCTTGTAATTTATGCCTCACCTCCAATGGATCCACCCATAAGACGTGACTGAGATGCAGGCAAACCTGTAATGTTTAACGATCAGCTATTTGAATATAAAACTGTACATAGTAGTCCACAATGAGTGAGAATCCACATTTGTATAACACAGCGTGTACACTACAACTAAGCGCACCTTGCCGTAAACATATGATGTTGGATAAACCAAGTTTTCCTCGAACCAGTTGCGAACAATATCTTCTGTGCAGGGACTCCAGGCAGGCTCGTTATCGAATGGTACAATGCCAGTTAGGTAGATGTCGACAATGTGGGATGGTAATTGCGCCAGATTTTTCGGAATTTCATACAGCTTACAAGCCTACAGCAGATGTTTTTCAATTATTTACACTTACATTTACAGATAAGAAACGGTAGAAACAGAGTACAGGATATAACAATCAACTTTAATAATTATCACAGCAAAATACGTGATGGACTTACTTGGACTGAAAATACGTCGCCGTCATCCATGCATCGCACCTCAACCCACTGGGTATTTATCTTGTCCTTATCCCTGTCTACGGCAGATAATATCTGCACCCTCTTGTAATTCCCTGGAGCTTCTTCGATCGCGCAAACGTTACCGACCTTCACTGTCTTTGAGGATCTCCTGTGAATGATAAGAAATACAGTTCTATCAGTTTACCTATAATACTGAGAAGTTAGATAATAATAATACATGGGTCTAGTGCCGTTCTTTCTCTCTCATCGTTCGGTATTGTTTATCACCTGTTTGCTGGATTCGCGTAATGCTTCTGCATCTTAAGGGACAGGTCAGCAAACTCCTGAAATGAGAATGGCACCCGTTCGTTTGTACTTGCTGTTGTGTATTCTACAACTCTGGCGCAATAGTGGTTGGCGCTGTGCCTATGCCTGCCTGTAAGGACGAGCTTCACCCAATCGCCGCTGTGAAGTAATAAGAAGAACCAAAGTTTACACAGTGAGCGATGTAGGCTTGAATTTGTAATAAATTGGCCAAAAAACACAGAGATATCTCACGTTCTTATGTTTGTAGTAGGCTCGTCGAGCTCGGGCACAAAGACATGGCGGCTTGGGCAGGAATCTCTCTTAGGACAAGATCCAAAAGCTTTAATATTCTCGCACAGTATACGATCGGTCTTAGCCATTTCCGCTGATATGAAGATTTTCTGTAAAACAAAGATTCAAAGAATTCTTAATCCTTTGGCAAAATCTATTCTGCCGCGGCGATTTACCTTAAGGTATGCCTCCATTGGCGGTGGTATTTTCACCTCGAGCCTCTGTAGCACATTGACAATGCCGTTCAGTTGGGCATCATTACTCTCGTCGGCCATCAAGGTAAAATTGGGCTTAGGTCGCTTCTGCAAACAGAATAAGAGAACTAGAAAGATAATATGGAGAGGGGTGTGATTCTTGGAGGTAATCAGATGCCGTTAATACCTTATCACAATTCTGGCGAGAGAAGTTATGAGATAGGGTTGAAAAACGGTAGAAAAATTGCGTCTTTGTACTCGAACTTAGTGAGTAGTGTATCAGCCATTCAGCATCTTTGATATTCAGGTCTGAGAGAACCTGATCGGTGCAGACGAGCACAAAGTATTCACCCGATACCCGCGTCATCCAAGCCTCCTTGACACCTGTGGTAGTAATAGAGATTTAGCTGAACCGTTCTAAAAGCTAGATGGTAGGATGCATCATCCATACCTTTTGTCTTCGTGAAGATTGTATCATCTTGAACCATGCGAGTATCAATGGAATTTGATTTGAGAACTGCAACCAGTTCTGTTGCCTCCCATGTGGTGGTGCATACTATTATTGTCTTTACCATCGACCATCGACAATTGAGCAATTCTGTTGGATGATACAATTGTGAGACAATTAAAAAGGTAGAAGACAAGATTGTAATAAATATTGTCTATCCACCTACCAACTACTTTTGCAGCCTTTTGATTCTTTGGTAGGAAAATCAGCTTTGGTTTGAGAGCAGCGTACACTGCTGCTTCCATGTAAGACCCGATACAGACATATGGGTCTTGTATGAAAGCATTAACGAGTCTCTTCACAGATGTTGTCCAGTGCCGTGCAATTGCTATTGTCTGTAGTTGCGTTTCACGAGATCCGTTCTTGACTGCATTCGGAATTTTAAATATCTCTCCCAGCTGGTATACAGGACGGAGTAGACAAGCATGTAACAAGAAATCGACATTATTTTCTGTTGTAATATTTGTGTCCGTGTAACAATGACAATAGACATTCCAGTATGCAAGATGATTGTTCCGTGTCTTACCGACGCTTGATATTTATCCAGTATCACATCCGCTCCGTCAAATACCATGTGGGATAGTCGGCTGAAGTTTAATAGCTTCCTATCGCTTTTGATCAGCCTTGCCAAGCATGAGGGTGTTGAGATTAAGATTTCACAGCCATTGTAGACTTTTGCCTGCAAAAAGGCAAAGCAATGATCAATTTCTACAATAATTTCCTATAAGTTTCATACCTGTTTCCCAAATTTGCAGAAAAAAGAAAATCAAAAAAACTACAGGCTCGTAAGAATAGCGCAGAAGATAGGAATTAATTACCACAACACTCTTATGCGATATACCGTTGTAGACCGGTAAAACTTTCACTCTTGGATAATCTTGGAGTAATCTCCTACACTTTTCATCAAGTTCATGTACATCCGAGGAAGACACGCACAATATTATCGCCAATGGCCCGTTGACCCCAGGTACCTGCGGAAATGAAAATAAGTTGTGACTTGAAAAAATTGGTGACACAGGTACAGCCGTACGTTATTAATATAGCTTGATAATAATTGAGATTTGTGTTGCACTAGTATCAGGGATTTATACCTTTGTATAAATTTCATTTGCCGCGATTAAACTGACAATTGGCACAAGGTACGACATTGTTTTGCCTGATTTCTGAGATGAAACTACTACCACGTTCAAGCCCTTAGTTATCGCAGGCCAGACATATCCCTGGAGCCGCATAAGGCTCTTTATAGGGTTCGGGTAAGTGCTCAGTGCTTTATGTATCCGCGCTGGAAACCTGGCTTCGGTCACTGAGCTGAGCTGCTCACAACGAATTTTACTACAGATAAGTATCTCCTGATTGGGGTCGGCAAGGTGTTTCTTCTTCAATAATCCATTGAACGCACGCGCATAAACTGCGGTGCTCCTCGGTCGGCTGAAAAAAAAAGATTAGTGGCTTGATTTTAATAATTAACATAAATTTGGTAATCAAATAGTGAGCTCATGAAGGAACTATGAGGTCAGAAAATAAATTACTTGAAAATAATTGTATACATAGTGGAAGCACTACTAGTTACATCTTTGATTATAGTGTTTGGTCTACCAGAAAAATATTAGTATTTTTCTTTTCTTCTAATTTTATAACTAAGAAACTAATATTCAACGTTACTTCAAGAAGCTAGTGAAAGTAAGTGGCTTTCCCAAGGGACTCTCTGAACTTTAGCAATCTTAAAGGAGACTAAACAATACAGGCTGCTTTTAGAATTACGCATCTCACGTTCTCTTTCAGACGAAAGAGAGCTTTACCCACCCTCTAGTTTCCTCACATTTGGCAGAATTTTTCCTGTTCTCTGTAGTTCCATTATTCTCTTTAATGTTAGTTGATTCCTGCGGGGCGAGTGTATCAATCATCTTCATCAGATCTGAATAATTGTCATTGTCATTGTCATTGTTATTGTTCTCTCTTGTTATTATAATTATTAATCCAAGTACCCACTGTTGTTTATAATAGTTGCAAATTGATTGCAAACCAGAGCTTTACTCAGAGCAACGATTTCTCCATCAAAAATCAGGTATATCTCGCCAAACTTGTTTCCATACTTATCAGACGTCATATGATCGAAGTAAGCGTACTTTGATGCTTTTATTATATCTCTCGTGAATCTCACTGCATCGCCGCTCCATTGTTCTGAAACACTTCGTCCCCGGGAATGAGAGATGAATATTTCTTCACAATTTTAAAAAAAGGGCTACTAGCACAGAGCAAGAGAAACACTCACCAGGCGCTCTCATTGAAAGTAATTGGCAGTATATTGCTGAGGCCAACCGCCGACGTTAAAAAAACATCTGAGATTGAATCAGGTGGCAAAATCTTGAGTTCTTCTGTCCAAAAATCTAGGGCTATGCCATGGTCAGGTAAGAAGACTGTATACCTGTCTTTCGTTTTCTCAGAACCTACGATTCCCCGGCAACACCAAGCCGGAAGATCCACATTGATGCTATACCTATTGTCGATTAACACCAACTGTGGGAGTTTTTGAAATTTTTAATTCATGGAAACAATTGATATGTTAATACGATAAATTCTAATGTTGAATATGAAATTATCTAAAGTTTTTTACATCTCCAATGTGTGGCTTAGAGTAATCTCCATAGTCTTGCAGTTTTCCTTTAGCAAATTGGTGCAGTACTTGAGTAAGCCTGGTCACCTTATCGGCATAGGTCTTAGTTTCGTAGATCCTAAGATGAAAGGGATCTATGACATTGGTAACTCTGACCAGCGTCGCAGTTGAGGGAATTTGAACACCATAGTCTAGAAATTGACAAGAATTAAATTGATGAGAGTGAATTAGGAGGGCCAAATCTTTGTGGACTTTAGAATATGCTATTATTTGAAGAGAGTAAAGGTTCGTACGCCTAACCTAGAATTAAAATTTAACATTTTTTTTTTATCCTTTATCCGTTCGACGAGCTAATATGGAATTTGGCATATGTGTATGACAGTGTTTACACTTCAGTTGTAATATATTGTAATAATGATTGTATAAGTCTGTGCTGATTTCGTGACGCGTTCACCGTAACTCGATCCAGAGGTTGCGGAGTGTTTTCCTATAAGGGTGTCATTTCATTCGTGAAACAATCCAAATCGCGCCTATTAAGAGACGCTCTGTGTTTGCGATCCATTTTTCTTACCTTCCTTGCCTTCCTTTTTTTCCGTATTTGAATACTTGGCTGCCAAGTGACACGCTGGCATTGTTGTTAACACGTCTCTTCACGTGCGGATACACTATGAAAGAATAACCCGTTCGCTTTGCCAGAATACGATTTTCCCGCATGGTGTAGTTGGAGTTCTAACTTAACTAATAGATGGCGATACCATTTGGCACTCCCGCCGTGCATATAGGGACACTGACCTAGGACAAGGAGCATCTGTCGTTGAGTCAGTCGCTCACGTCACACGTGGCGTCAAAGTGTTTGTATGGCGACGGCTATGTATACTTAGCAAGCCATGAATTTAATTTATGTTATTATCGATGCAATCATTTTTGATAATTGTTTGGGAAAGTTCAGGAATATATTTTTGTAGTTTGGGAAATGATGATTTGTTTGTTATTTATAAAAATATATTGGGCATATAGTTAGCAGGCACGATTCACAGAAAAAACAGAATCCCTCCAATGTACTTGAAATTCTTCGGGCAACACGTCTTTAATGTTTTCTACATTTAGGAAAATTTATCTGATTTTATAAAAATCATGAAAACATTCGTCCTTCTTTATAAAATTGATTATATTAAAGTAGGATCTTATTGTCATACGAGTTGTTCTTTTAATTGTTCGTTCGTTTGTACACATCGCTAGTTTTGATACCCCCTCCCGCAGCAACTACTCCATCGATACATAGAGAGCGCTGGCCGCTTATGAATGAAAGAGTGGGAGATCAGTGACGAGTGGTAATTAGATAGTGGTCCACATCTCCGTATTTAAATTCAAATTTATCTAAATTTTAGTATATTTCTGCCCATTTTTTAGCCAAGCCCCTACAAATTGAAGCCGATGAAAGCTTAATTGGAGCTGATAGGAATCGATCGGAACCCCAGTAGAAGCAATAGTATGAGAATGGATATGGCAGCAAGGTAGCAATTGCAAAAGAGGTGAGAAAAAGATATTTCTATGCTAATCTCCGTTTTTCCAAAGTTAGCAATTTAATTTCACTGTCGTCCAACATATTGTGACAAACTACACTTTCTTCAGTATACATGAGCCTGTTTCTATATTACAAATCGAAAAAAACACGAAATTCATTTCTAAATTTTTTAATTTCATTTCTTTGTTTTATTTTTCTTACAGAAACATATATGACGAGCAGGTCCAAAGATCCCAAGAGTCTAATAGACTGAAATAAAAACTGTATGGGCGACTCGGGTCCAGGAACCATGAGGTCTGGAATCCAGAGATTGAGGTGAGAATTGGTATGCAATGATCAATGTAGATTATATTGTACTTTGGGTTATACATGTACATTCTGAATCAAATTTACCTGAAGTCTATTTCTGTTCTTTTTTATTTCTTTGACTTTCCTTTCGAAGTGATTTTCCCTGTATCGAAATACGACCTGGTATATATTGTGTCAAGTTTTTCGTAAATAATAACTAATTATTATAATACTCGTTTGTTTTTCATCCAACATTTTATTTCTCAAATCTGCTAAATCACTCATTTTTTTTCAAGGAAACCGAGGAGGCAAAAAGGAGGAAAGGGGTGTCAAAAATCAGAAGAATAACCAAAATTGTAGTTGCACAGTTTGCTGCATGGACCAAATCATTCGGACAAATCAAATGTAAGATTAATCGGTATTCGTAACACAATCATGAAGTACGTCCGATTTCTACTAAGGTCTAGTAGATTCTATGTATTGGAAATTTCGGTTTGTTCCTTTTGAAGTTTGAATTTGATGGAATGGAATTCTATACAAAGAAAATTCTATTTCTGTATGAATATATCGCGATTACAATTATATGAATGTTAGATTGACGATTCATTTTTGTTTCTTTATGTATTTGTCACAGTGCACGAAATACGACTCACCTAGTAAGATTCTTATCCAGAAAATCTAGCGAACTGCAAAAACAAATTAGACGGATTGAAGAATCGGCGAATAAAGAAAAGGTGAGCATTATATCGAGGTATAATTTTATTGATGTTCATCATTTATTCATTATTCATCGTTATTATTATTATTACTATTCGATTGTCAGGTGGGTGTGTCTACAAAAATAGAAAATACATTTGTAATTGGTATTCTTTTCTATTGTATCATCAATTACGTGTTGTTGTAAAAACACTGAATCTGACTAAAGAACCGTATTTATACGTATAAGGAAGACATTCGCGCAGATTCCAGGGTTGAATGTATATTTTTGTCGAAATAATTCGTGAATCGTAAATTTAACTAGACCCCAAATACTGCAAAAGAACCTCGCCACTATAGATATGTATTTTAGGTAAAAATCGTCGAATATTCTATAATAAGTATATTCGTTTGAGAATTGATGATTTCCGGGTGAAATAACGAGATTTTTTACTCTCATTTTCGTCTCAATTCATTTTTTAAATGTTGGCTTATTCGAAGAAAAATTTCAGAGTGCATTTACCTTTTCAAACCTCGCGCCATACGTACCGAAGTTGCCAGGGCTGCGTTCGAAAATGTCACCTGGGTGCTATGACGTCTTGGAACGCAGCCCAGCGCGGGAGCAGAAAACTGTTCCCGCGTTCCGGTCGTTTCCGGTCGTTTCCGTCTTTCCTCACGCTGAAAGGCGGCGACTTTCGTCAGCTCGAATTTTCCGTGTCATTTATATACGTGACCAGAGTAGCATCGGTCGACGTCTCGACGCCTCATAGTTGAGGCATGGTGTTATAATTCGATGTACGCGTCTTTGTCAAGGTAAGAGATTGTAATCTTGCGATTCAACGATCATTATCTGAGGGAAAAATATTTCATCGCGGTTCAACTCCGATTGTCGTGAAGTTCCATGCCAGTTTGAACTTTTCTCTCGACTTCCCTCGACCGGTTGCCGGTGGATATTTATATTAATTCTACATCTTTCCTTCTTCAACGTAAATTCTTCATTTCATCGTGTAATAATATCGAGTCCTGAAAAAAGTCATCGTAAATGGAGTTCATTCGAAACGAAACTTGAAATATTCTACGCGGAGAAAATCCCGAGAGGGGCGGGTAGTGGGAAAACAAATTGGCTTTGGTTTGAAAATTTATGATTCACGGGTGAAATAACGAGATTTTATACTCTCATTTTCGTCGCAATTCATTTTTCAAATGTTGGCTTATTCGAAGAATTTGTTATTTATTTTTTTACTTTTTCTAACGTCTGCCTGCGCAAACGCAAAAAACTGTGCCTGCGTACGCGCAGAAAACTGCAACTGCGTTTATGGTCGTTCCGCGGAGGGGCGGGTAAACAAGCCGCCATCTGAATCGAAGCAATACGTTGTGAAATAATCATGCCGAGTATAATAATGTTTTTGGAGTAACAAACGGTCGTTAAAATGATAAAAAAGGTATGAATAGTCTTATCCTAGTATTCCGCGATCCGTTGAAGCCAAATTCAACTCCGAGCTCGCAATTTATTGACCATAAGCCGCTTTTGAGTGAACTTTTTTCCAACCGTTGCACAGTCAACTGTTTCCCGCAGTTATACGTTAATATTATTTCGACTTGCGAATAGCCAACAATTAAGTATCTTTCGAATCGGTTGTGATATAATACTCCATTACATTTAACGGTATCGTGTAGAAGTTGATATGCGTATAATCGTATGTAAAACGTAAATAGTCGAACAACGAATATATATATATATACAATATATAAATACATACGAGGGAGTTATCGATGCACAGATCGCAGGTTGTTTACATTTCGACAAAGTTTGAAAATCTAAGGACCGGTTTTTTACTCATTTTCACGGTTTAATCTCATATAATAAAACACTAATTGAATGAAAATAGAAAATAAATAATTTTATCAAGTCCAATTTCAGAGGAAATACATTATTTACATTAACCTGATTAACAAAACAATCATTTTGTTACAGATACAAACCGCCGCAGG
Source organism: Tenthredo notha (assembly GCA_914767705.2). Lineage (NCBI taxonomy): Eukaryota > Metazoa > Arthropoda > Insecta > Hymenoptera > Tenthredinidae > Tenthredo > Tenthredo notha. The sequence continues at coordinate 4,643,441 of OU611921.1, read as the reverse complement.
TCAAAGACGCAGATTGAAAGTTCTGAAGCTGTTTATATACATCAAATGTATCTTACCGATAAATTGAATGAGAGGTAAGCCACTAAATGAAATATTATTCAGTCTGTCAGTCTCATTTCTAGATCGATATTTAGAATCATAATTTCTTTGTTTAAAAAAAAAACAGAAGTGGCAATATGTATAAGCAATAAATATACATTTCTCTTTGGCAAACTGAAATCTTTTCAAATACACATAAGCATGTTTTTTGTATTCGATCTATAATACAAATCTTATATATTCCCTTTACATTTTTATTTAATTTTCACTTCCTGTTCAATTTTCCTCACAGAAAAGTATACGGTCTGCAGGTCTCGGGATGCGAAAAGTCTGATGAACCGAAATAAGAACTGTATGGATGACTCGGGTCCAGGAATCATGAGGTCTGGAGTCCAGAGATTGAGGTGAGAATTGGCATGCAATGACTGATGTAGATCATATTGTGCTTTGGGTTATACATATATATTCTAGATAGATTTGAGATAAAGTGGGTAAGCTTTTTCTATAAATTTCGAAAGAAATTCTTGATTTTCACTAAACTTTCCTTCACTAAATTGTTAGTGAATTCCAACTATTCGTAAATTAATTCTACAGGTATAATGAATTTTGAATTTACAATGAGTCACGAGTATTGGCAAGGATTATTTGTATACATGCACACGAATTCGCAATCCAATGTATTGTAATGAGATACAATGAGGTATGTCTATTCCAAGCATTATTCGGAGACTCGCGTGCGAATTCACAAGACATTGCCTCTGTAAAATTATTTTTACAAATGGTTCAAATTTACTAACATCTTAGTGAATTCAAATAGAATAAAACTCAAAAGATTATTCGAAATTTATAGAATAAGCTTACCAATTCACTTTTGCTGCACCATATTCGTAATTTTGCAGAACTTTTGTATATTAGATGTTTGTAAATTCAGAATCATTTTTAACAGTGTATCTTTTCGAACAGACTATCATATACTTATGGTACTTATACGACTTTTTGTTACCTGAAGTTCATACTTCAGATGCATTAGGTGAAATACGAATAAGGCTTCGTAATATTAGAGTAGATTATGATGCCTGTCCGTTTCTCTATGTTTCATGTGTGTCTGCAAGCTGTCGGCGAAGCTGGGACAAGCTGCATCTGTCGAGGATCCTGGAGAAGAAGGGATGAAAACGAATATCCGAGTACAAAATGCTAGAGATGCTGCTGAAATGCATAGGAACAGATTCCAGAGGCACATGATACAAATCCAATCTGCGGGTCTAGAAATCCCAAAAGACTGATGAACCGGAAATAAAAACTGTATGGATTACTCGGGTCCAGGAATCATGAGGTCTGGAGTCCAGAGATTGAGGTGAGAATTGGCATGCAATGACTAATGTAGATCATATTGTGCTTTGGGTTATACATATATATTCTAGATAGATTTGAGATAAAGTGGGTAAGCTTTTTCTATAAATTTCGAAAGAAATTCTTGATTTTCACTAAACTTTTATTCACTAAATTGTTGGTGAATTCCAACTATTCGTAAATTAATTTTACAGGTAATGAATTTTGAATTTACAATGTGTCACGAGTATTGGCAAGGATTATTTGTATACATGCACACGAATTCGCAATCCAATGTATTGTAATTTGATACAATGAGGTATGTCTATTCCAAGCATTATTCGGAGACACGCGTGTGAATTCACAAGACATTGCCTGTAAAATTAATTTACCAATGGTTCAAATTTACTAACATCTTAGTGAATTCAAATAGAATAAAACTCAAGAGATTATTCGAAATTTATAGAATAAGCTTACCAATTCACTTTTGCTGCACCATATTCGTAATTTTGCAAAACTTTTGTATATTAGATGTTTGTAAATTCAGAATCATTTTTAACAGTGTATCTTTTCGAACAGACTATCATATACTTATGGTACTTATACGACTTTTTGTTACCTGAAGTTCATACTTCAGATGCATTAGGTGAAATACGAATAAGGCTTCGTAATATTAGAGTAGATTATGATGCCTGTCCGTTTCTCTATGTTTCATGTGTGTCTGCAAGCTGTCGGCGAAGCTGGGACAAGCTGCATCTGTCGAGGATCCTGGAGAAGAAGGGATGAAAACGAATATCCGAGTACAAAATGCTAGAGATGCTGCTGAAATGCATAGGAACAGATTCCAGAGGCACATGATACAAATCCAATCTGCGGGTCTAGAAATCCCAAAAGACTGATGAACCGGAAATAAAAACTGTATGGATTACTCGGGTCCAGGAATCATGAGGTCTGGAGTCCAGAGATTGAGGTGAGAATTGGCATGCAATGACCAATGTAATGTGCTTTGGGTTATACATATATATTCTAGATAGATTTGAGATAAAGTGGGTAAGCTTTTTTTATAAATTTCGAAAGAAATTCTTGATTTTCACTAAACTTTTCTTCACTAAATCGTTAGTGAATTCGAACTATTCGTAAACTAATTTTACAGATATAATGAATTTTGAATTTACAATGAGTCACGAGTATTGGCAAGGATTATTTGTATACGTGCACACGAATTCGCAATCCAATGTATTGTAATGAGATACAATGAGGTATGTCTATTCCAAGCATTATTCGGAGACTCGAGTGTGAATTCACAAGACATTGCCTCTGTAAAATTATTTTTACAAATTGTTCAAATTTACTAACATCTTAGTGAATTCAAATAGAATAAAACTCAAAAGATTATTCGAAATTTATAGAATAAGCTTACCAATTCACTTTTGCTGCACCATATTCGTAATTTTGCAAAACTTTTGTATATTAGATGTTTGTAAATTCGCAATCATTTTTAACAGTGTATCTTTTCGAATAGACTATCATATACTTATGGTACTTATACGACTTTTTGCTACCTGAAGTTCATACTTCAGATGCATTAGGTGAAATACGAATAAGGCTTCGTAATATTAGAGTAGATTATGATGCCTGTCCGTTTCTCTATGTTTCATGTGTGTCTGCAAGCTGTCGGCGAAGCTGGGACAAGCTGCATCTGTCGAGGATCCTGGAGAAGAAGGGATGAAAACGAATATCCGAGTACCAAATGCTAGAGACGCTGCTGAAATGCATAGGAACTAGTTCCTGCCTATCTTCAACAAAACCTCTTCAAAATTCATCACGACAGGGGATTCACACCAGGGAGTGAAGCAGTCCAAGCACCGGGGGAATGACCGCAAGACAACGCTGTACTGCGGAGTATTAATAAAGTAGCATAGGCAAATAGGTCGTAATTACAGTTCCTTCTGAATCAGTTTTGGTAAAATTTCGCATCTAGTCTAAGAATCGATTTCGTTTGAAACGTTGTGGGGGAACACAAGCCGAACTGGTGGCCACTCATTCTCAGCCAGCTGACTTTGTAACCTAGTTTATGTGTGATAAATAACGAAAAACCTAATTATAATATTTTCTACGAATAGTCACAACCACAAGCTTTTATATCACAGCATCTGCTGCCCGCTCTATCTAACATTAAAATCAACGTCCTACCCGAGACATGTCGGATACTAGTTTCAATATTCAACAAAAAATTTCAAATCATTTCACAAATCTCAGTACAGATTATTCCGAATCAATTTAATTATAAAAGCTATAAGCGGTAATATAATAACTCGTTTTCATAAACCTCGCTATACTTGACCAGTTCATTCGGTCATATTATAATCGTACAAGGCAAAGAGTTGTAATATTACATAATAGATGAAAATTCGTGATGATATATTATTAACAATATGTTCCCTGCCATGTGTTGTATTGTATTCAGCCCTTGGGTACTGACCCAAAGTTCTCGATGCTTTTTATTTGTTTAAACTCGTTGTCTTTGTGATAGAAAAGTGGTAGGGTTTGGGATGGTTGGGATTACCCATTACCGTACGAAATATTCCCAATAACTATTCAGGTAACAAATCATACTACATGCATATACGATACACATTTGTCAAGTATAATTCACTTTTTTGTAAAATTGTCCATAATGAATAGAGAGTAGACTTTTCTCATTAGTATCTTTGAGAAAACAACTATATTTACAGAGTAATGAATTATTCTACTATTCTCGTAGCGAAATCACGTTGTTAAAGTATTATTGTTGATTAAAACCATGGGGAAAATAATGACTCTGTTCTCTATTCGTACAGTGGTCTCGAAAATAAATATAAACAGCTCGCTGTTCTCAACGAGGCCGATATTAAAATTATCTGCTTCCAACATTGTACTTGGCATTCTGTAAAATATACGTTCGTACGTATATGTATGTATTATCGTCGCAACGATTAGCTTAGAGTATAATAATAGTTTTATTATAGCTCAATTATAGTTCTAGGTAATTTCCAAACTCGGAAAGTGTCAAATATCTAGTTTCCAGTGATATACGTAATATATTATACGTATTACGATCACATCTACAATTTTTGCAATAAAATATTCAGTGTTGTGAAAATTGTAATTGAATTTTTCTCGAATACTCGATACTTTCGTAATATGTAATTGGATTTTCATCTGATTACACATTACTTTGGTAATGACTTGATTCAATTACACATCACCAAAGTAATGTGTAATTGAATCAAGTTCATCACCTTCAAATAACTTCATAATTACTCTTACTCTATTGTTAACAATGCATGCAAATACATAGTCTAAGACAACAAGGCTGGGAACGCGTGAAAAGAAAGGATAAGAAGACAATAGGATGAATCACTACGATAGATTGTTTAAGGATTGTACAGCGACATGACGTATTCGTAATACTACGATGAGTGTGTGTGGGTATAAACCTAAGTACGCTAATCTCACGCACACCGCGAAAAATCATTCAGTAGACAATACAGTCCAAAGTCCGCGAAACCCCCACGCCTCCAAAAACAGGTTAAGAGTAAAAGCAAAATCCAAAACCAAATTCGTAGATCAGTATTAGTCGAAACTCAGTAGAGACAAGACGTAAGTTTTGTTAAAACTAGCTCGTTACGTGTGTGAGAGTAATACAGTGAACTGTGTGAACAGGGGGCTATCAACTCGACAATTTGAGACTTATAATAATTTATTTCATTATTTCATGATGTTTTGGATGTTTTTAAATGGAGATGTTTTACATAACTTTGACGGAGAATACGATTGTATCAATGCTGCAGTGATACATACTTAAATATATGGATAATCAATTGCTTTGTTATAATCCACTTGCCCCTCCCTGCGATTATTTATTTATCATTATTATTTTTTTTAATAAGCAAAAGTTTAAACAGCGTACGGCACACGGGAATAGTGGGGAATTGAAATTAATGCATTTTCAGCCAATTCAAAATTGCAGCACACCTCCTCGGGTCAGATGTTGTCCTCATAGCAGGTGGATTTTCGAATAAAAATTTTCCTAACTGAATAACGCTTAAAAATTCTTAGTTTGAGTTGTTCTTTTAATTGTTCGTTCGTTCGTACACATCGCTAGTTGTGATACTCTTTCCCGCAGCAACTACTCCATTGCCCCATAGAGTGCGCTGGTCGCGTTTAATAGTGGTGCTGCACAAATATGCGGATAAAAAATTTACTACGTTTTCTGAGAAGCGCTCGTTTATGAATGAAAAGATAGTGGTGCTGCACAAATATGCGGACAAAAAAATACTACGACCCTTTCTTTATATTCTTGGAGGCGTGGCAAATAGCTCATTGATAAAATTCTGAATAGCAGTAGAAAAACTACTAACTCTTTATTAGATTCATCGATACAATTAAAGATAGTGGCGCGTGGAAATAATGCGAAGAAGTTGGAGTGAAAAATTAATTATAAATAATTGCAAAAAGAAATTATGTTGTGGGCTAATCTTGCATCTTTTACCAGATGCAGGAAGAAGGCACACGTCTTATTATACGGTACCCGCAAATCTTTTGTGCATTTTTAGTTCTATACTTGCCTAACCGCGGCCTAAACTGACCTACGACAATGGCGTCCCCCACCGCTCGCCTTTCGTAGGTAAGATAAATAGGCCGTGCGCGATGCGGAAATGTTCAGTTACTTGCGCGGCCTCATCGAGTGAACATGGGTGACACAAGTCGAGGAGATTTGCGGCTCGGGAAGGCTGACATCAACGAAGGCACATTAGACATGAGTGAGTTGAAAACAAGTTAAATTGTATTCAATACTTTTTCGACAAATTTCACGCGTCTCGTATTTCAATCGTCGAAGTAAGTAACCGTTGAATTGCTACCAGCAGACTTTGATTATAATTGCAGATATTGTTCATTTTCAAGTACATTCTATTCATATACCAGCGAATAAATGTGCGAAAATCGAGATTTCTTACGAACATAACTTCTCGGACCTGTTTTTAATACAAATATAGTGGGCGAGAGAGTTTCGTTTGATAACTTCGCGATAATTATCCCATCATCCCATTATATTATTGGCATATAATTCCGAGTCGCTCGCCCTGTAGCGTCGTTTGTTTGACAGGCATACTTCGCGACTCCGAAGGGGAAACTAATTTGTCGTGTTATTTCGAGTTGACAAGTATTTTTCGGGATAATACTCGTTCCCCGATTTATTCTTATATTCGATTCTTTGACAGCATTATCGGTCGACGGAGATGAGAATGAACATCGCTGATACTTGAACTGCATAGATCCTGCGTGCCACTTGGTCGGAGATGGACGCCAACCAACACTGCCGGGCTAGTCCTGGATTGACGGTCGACCAAGATAATGGTGAGCTTTGTATTATATTAGCCAAAGGCCTAATTGAACTATAAATGTATGTCCGTAAAACAATCATTGCTGAAACATACTTCGTGATCCGATACAGATCTCGGACAGATTACTTTTCCAAGTCTATGTACCACAACACTCATCGGCCACGTAACCGTGACGCTCACCCTGGATCTATTACTCGATACCGGGGCCTCCGGCTTGCCTCTGTCTTGCCGTATACGCCAGAAACTTTCAGGACAACTCGGTTTCACTCAGCTGCAAGGGATACGATACAGACGCTCAATAATATACCCAGAGGTAACATATTGTCCATCTCGTTATAGGGTAATGCCTAGTAGAGAAAGCACACTTAATTCTTGGAAATAGCAATAAATTCTCTCTTTTTAATGACAAGCTTGGAATATGATTCATAGATCTCGAGAGAATATGTTTACCTTGGTTGAATATAGTAGACTCACCTCGTAGTAGAGATATATTTGAATAACGAGGATCAAAATTTAAAGGTTTCAAAATAAATACAAGGGTAGATTGCTGTAGGCCTAATTTATTAGCTGGCATCACATTTATTTTTTACACATGGAACATAATTCAATATTGGTGATAAATTACTCCAGAGTCTCAAGTACCAGTCATAACGATTGAAATATTGAAAAATCTATTCATGCATGCAATAGTAATACTAGCTTATTGACATTCTTGATTCTGTTGAAAATAGTTAATAGTTTATATCAAATTTAAAAATGGTTCAGGCAGGCTTACAAAATCAATCATAAGAAATATATTATAATAAACTTCATACAGATGTATAATGACAATTAGAAATTCTTTGGTACTTAGTTGAGAATGTTTGCTTGAAAAACACATAAACTTAATCTATCCAATGTACCCTATGCTTATCTAGTTTTTATCTTCACAGGCGTTGTTCACCGAGGGGAACTAGCTCCTGCCTATCCTCAACAAAACCTCTTCAATATTCATCAGGACAGGGGATTCACACCAGGAAGTGAAGCAGTCCAAGCACCGGGGGAATGACCGCAAGACAACTCTGCACTGCGGAGTATTAATAAAGTAGCATCAGCGAATGGTTCGTAATTACAATTCCTTTTGAATCAGTTTTGATAAAATCTCGCATCTGATCTGGTCTATATTATTTTACATTACTTTACTTTATAATTACTTTTACTAATTAAATCGAGTTCAATTACACATTACCAAACTATTTTAATTGAATAAGTAATTTCATTAAAAATGTAATCAGTGACTCGTAACACTGCAAATATCCATGTAATAATAAGATCGTTTATGCAATAAACATGTATTATTATAGTAAATTAACGAATTCTTGAATAAATACCTCTTGAAATTGTAAATCATCTATCGTTGAATCATTTTCCTATGTCCTTTCCTTGCCTATAAGTCGAAAATCATGAAAATCGCATGATTTCATAAAGCCCCGAAATATTTATAAATTTTATTTACTACTATTAGTACTATTTATTTATATTGTAAATATTAGTCCGCCTTACCATATGCAACCCGCATGCCATTCGTGTAAACGGAAGGGCCCATGTTAATTTTTGTTGCCTATTTGGTGTTTTCCGAATGCCTATATTCAGGCGTATTGTAGTAGCTTAGAAAAAACGTCGAAAAAAAGGTTCCGGCAGTTGATACCTCGATTCTAGTCGCTTTACGATGAAATATCTACTGCCAGAAAATCGACCAATCAGGAGGCTGCTTGAGCCAATTTAGGCACAATTTCTCGAAAAGGAGCCTCCTGATTGGTCGATTTTGAAATTAAATTAAGTTACGGCGCTACAGAGGCTAGCCATCAGCAAAATTCTGGATTTCTGGCAGTGGCTGGATTTTCACGGCAGCAATTTACTGCGGCAGCAACACGTGATTAACAACGAATAGCGTAGGTAAACCACGTGGTTAACAACGAATAGCGCCGCGGCAGTAAATTGCTGCCGTGAAAATCCAGCCACTGCCAGAAATCCAGAATTTTGCTGATGGCTAGCCTCTGTAGCGCCGTAACTTGATTTAATTTCAAAATCGACCAATCAGGAGGCTCCATTTCGAGAAATTGAGCCTAAATTGGCTCAAGCAGCCTCCTGATTGGTCGATTTTCTGGCAGTAGATATTTCATCGTAAAGCGACTAAAATCGAGGTATCAACTGCCAGAACCTTTTTTTCGACCTTTTTTCTACGTTACTACAATTCGCCTGAATATAGGCATTCGGAAAACACCAAATAGGCAACAAAAATTAACATGGGCCCTGTCGTTTACACGAATGGCATGCGGGTTGCATATGACAAGGCGCATTATTATTTATATTATATATATTAATATTATTATATTTATATATATTAATATTATTATATAATTATATTGTTCGGGGCTTTATGAAATCATGCGATTTTCATGATTTTCGACTTATAGGCAAGGAAAGGATAGGGGAAAATGATTCAACGATCGATTATTTACAATTTCAAGAGGTATTTATTCAAGAATTCGTTAATTTACTATAATAATACATGTTTATTGCATAAACGATCTTATTATTACATGGATACTTGCAGTGTTACGAGTCACTAATTACATTTTTAATGAAATTACTTATTCAATTAAAATAGTTTGGTAATGTGTAATTGAACTCGATTTAATTAGTAAAAGTAATTATAAAGTAAAGTAATGTAAAATAATATAGACCAGATCAGATGCGAGATTTTATCAAAACTGATTCAAAAGGAATTGTAATTACGAACCATTCGCTGATGCTACTTTATTAATACTCCGCAGTGCAGAGTTGTCTTGCGGTCATTCCCCCGGTGCTTGGACTGCTTCACTTCCTGGTGTGAATCCCCTGTCCTGATGAATATTGAAGAGGTTTTGTTGAGGATAGGCAGGAGCTAGTTCCCCTCGGTGAACAACGCCTGTGAAGATAAAAACTAGATAAGCATAGGGTACATTGGATAGATTAAGTTTATGTGTTTTTCAAGCAAACATTCTCAACTAAGTACCAAAGAATTTCTAATTGTCATTATACATCTGTATGAAGTTTATTATAATATATTTCTTATCATTGATTTTGTAAGCCTGCCTGAACCATTTTTAAATGTGATATAAACTTTTAACTATTTCCAACAGAATCAAGAATGTCAATAAGCTAGTATTACTAGTGCATGCATGAATAGATTTTCCAATCTTTTAATTGTTATGACTGGTGCTTGAGAGTCTGGAGTAATTTATCACCAATATTGAATTATGTTCCATGTTTGAAAAATAAATGTAATGCCTAATTAGGCCTACAGCAATCTACCCTCGTATTTATTTTCAAACCTTTAAATTTTGATCCTCGTTATTCAAATATTTGTCTACTACGAGGTGAGTCTACTATATTCAACCGAGGTAAACATATTCTCTCGAGATCTATCAATTATATTCCATCATTTAATCTATCTGAGATCTGTAACGTGCAAAGTATGTTTCAGCAATGATTGTTTGGCGGACATACATTCATGGTTAAATCGGGTCTTTGGCTAATATAATACAAAGCTCACCATTATCTTGGTCGACCGTTAATCCAGGATTAGCCGGGCAGTGTTGGTTGGCGTCCATCTCCGACCAAGTGGCACGCAGGATCTATGCAGTTCAAGTATCAGCGATGTTCATTCTCATCTCCGTCGACCGATAATGCTGTCAAAGAATCGAATATAAGAATAAATCGGGGAACGAGTATTATCCCGAAAAATACTTGTCAACTCGAAATAACACGACTAATTAGTTTCGCCTTCGGAGTCGCGAAATATGCCTGTCAAACAAACGACGCTACAGGGCGAGAGACTCGGAAATATATGCCAATCATATAATGGAATGATAATTATCGCGAAGTTATCACACGAAACTCTCGCGCACATTATATTTGTATTCAGAACAAGTTATATTCGTAAGAAGTCTAGATTCTCGCACATTTATTCGCTGGTATGAATAGAATGTACTTGAAAATGAACAATATCTGCAATTATAATCAAAGTCTGCCGATAGCAATTCAACGGTTACTTACTTCGACGATTAAAATATGAGACGCGTGAAATCTATCGGAAAAGTATTGAATACAATTTCGCTTGTTTTCAACGAGCTTTGAAAATTGTCGATTATTTATTGCCGTCGTAAAATATCGATCGAAATATTTGAAACTCACTCATGTCCAACGATCCTCCGTTGATGTCAGCCTTCCCGAGCCGCAAATTTCCTCGACTCGCGTCACCCATGCTCACTCGATGAGGCCGCGCAGGACACTGAACTTTGACGGCGGCGTCCTTAGTTTATCTACGCATGCTGCGGAGAGGGGGACGCCATTGTCGTAGGTCAGTTTATGCCGGTGACGTCATTTGCTAGGCAACTATAGAACGAAAATCGCACAAAAGATCTGCCTTCTTCCTGCATCTGGTAAAAGATGCAAGATTAGCCCACAACATAATTTCTTTTTGCAATTATTTATAATTAATTTTTCACTCCAACTTCTTCGCATTATTTCCACGCGCCACTATCTCTCATTCTATCAATGAATCCAATAAAGAATTAGTAGTTCTTTCTACTGCTATTCAGAATTTTATCAATGAGCTATTTGCCACGCCTCCAAAAATATAAAGAAAGGGACGTAGTATTTTTTGTCCGCATATTTGTGCAGCACCACTATCTTTTCATTCATAGACGAGCGCTTCTCAGAAAAGGTAGTAAATTTTTTATCCGCATATTTGTGCAGCACCACTATCTTACCACTCGTTCATTCATACGCGGCCAGCGCTCTCTATGTATCGATGGAGTAGTTAAAGCGCGAGGGAGTATCAAAAACTAGAGATGTGTACAAACGAACGAACAATTAAATGAACAACCCAAAGTAAAATTATATAAAATTTCCTCATTTAGATCTTAGTATTTTTTTTTTTTCTTCTTCTTTTTCCTTCCTCATATGGTTGTATCCTCTCGAACCGAGGTTCGAGGCAAGTACCAAATGAGTATTTCTTTTTTCTTTCGCGATATGTGTCAGTCATGGCTCCATATACATAGCAGGCAAATAAATTCAATTTAATTTTTTATAGACGCAATTGTTGGGAAAAGTTTAGAAATATGTTTTTGTAGTTCAGGAAATGATGATTTCTTTGTTATTTATATATGCGCCTTATTACGGGCAATCTTTGCTGAGAAATCACATAAATTGCATGCGGATTGTATATGGGACGACCTATATGCTCTAAGGGGACGACGCATCAATTTTTGGTGTGAAAATAGTTCGTTACTTTGTACCACTGAGAGAGAAACCACATTTGTTGTCTCCTTTTTTGAAGTGTTCTAGGTTATGTTTAACTTCGATACTTCATAATAATACGAAACTAAACATCCAACACAAAGACGATGAAAATTTCACGGCATAAGAAAGTGCAAAAAAATCTAAGTTTCTTTGTTAACAATTTTGGGTTCCGTCAACCGTATCAAATTCTCATCGATGGTACATTCACATTTGCAGCTCTTCAGGTTAGCTTCACTTAACCTACATTTTAAACTCTGCTAACGTGAATAAAAAACAAAAACAAATATAAAAACAGCAATACTTATATCATTAACCAATTATCCCAAGTTTTGTTACTTTACGTGACATTTAAATACATTTTTCGAACAATAAGAACCTCAATTATAAAGCTCATGAATTAATATTGAATCTTAAAAGCTATACCTTATTACGATCCTCATTCAAATGAATATTTCTAATTATGTCTTACCTCTTTTCACAGAATAAATTGAACATACAGGATCAATTGCCTAAGTATTTTCAAGCCGGCGTCAAACTCCTTACAACACAATGCGTTATTTTGGAAACTGAAGAATTAGGACCAAAGGTTTTTGGCGCTATGTTGATAGTAAAACAGTTTGCTGTACACAAATGTGGTCATGACAAAGAGCCTGTCACAGGTTCAAAATGCCTGCGTTCAATGCTTGGCAAAAACAATCCAAGCAGGTAATTATTTATATATCAATAATCAAAGGAATTTGTTTTTAAACCTACGGATGCCTTAAAATCTCAATATACAAAAATATCATACTTCATTGTGTTAACTTGACAAAATTAAATAAAACAATAATATTTATAGTATCTATTTTATGATATAGTATCAACATTGGATATAATAAACTTAACTTACTTTTTATTGCAGGTATATAATAGCGACACAAGATCGAGATCTGCAAGATAGTGTTAGAAAAGTTCCTGGAGTTCCGCTCATTTATTTACATCAAAAAGCACCGACGCTTGAACAACCTTCTTTGGCTAGTAATAAACGAGCATTAGAATACCGTAAGACGGTTGGAATGAATGCTCAGCAATCAGAGACGATAGCTTTGTTAAAAAAACAGTCAGGCTTGTTGGAAGAAACCACTAAACCTTTACCAAAGAAAAAGAAAAAAAAGAGCGGACCTAATCCTCTGAGTTGTAAAAAGAAGAAGAAAATTTCGCCAGTTAAATTAGATAGTAAATTGAATAAGAACACTGGCAAAGTTGGTAAAAGAAGAAAGATCAAAGTTCCAGAACATGTTAAAGAAGCTCTGAGAAACAATGTTACAGAGAAATGATTTGAATCGTTAAGAATTAGAGAAGATATTTGTAAGACTTGAATTTAAGATTAATGAAAAAACCGATTAAATATGTTTTACAATATTGGAACAGATTGTCTTAGGAATTGAAAAACAATAATATTATGTAATATTTATGAAACCAAACTTGTTCTTTGTCTTTTTTTTTTTCTCTTTATCCAATATTTATAATAAATTTACACTTAATAAGAATAAAATATTTGCTTAAATCTGTCTACATACTTTTGACTTGTGTTATATATACCACCTATCTGTGCTTATAACATTTTTAATCAGGGCAGTAACACATATCTCGTCAATATTTAAGAATAGCGATTATTATTTATTATTTTATTTTTTATTGTTTATTTGTAAGTAAATGATAAGATATTGTATACTATAACAATAACGCAGTTTTTGGAAGGTATAGGATTCTTCTTTCTATATACTATATAGAATGAAAACATGTTTTTCTTTCTTTTTTATTCAAGATTCCAGTTAAGTATTATATTATCATTTAACTTGACGTTATCGTACTGGATTATCTTCATTATATATAATAACGAAACGACGTTTTATTAGAGTTTCAAAGATTCATATACTGATTAACATATCTACAAAGAGATTGAGAAAGAGAGAGAGGAAAATTCTATGCGGAAATGATAATTAAAATGAAGCGAGCACGAAGATAGAAACGCAAATGCAAAATCTAGAGATGATAGAAAAAGAAATTAGAAAAAATAAAAATAAAGTAATGAATAATAATGATAATAATAATAATAAATCATAAGATATTTCAAATTTTTCGTAAAGATTTGAGCCATAACGATCAACAGATTTTCATTACCAAGGACTAATGAACACCTAATACTTAGTTAGCATACGATCGTTGACTTTTCTGTCTAAATTATATAGTCATGAAATAATTAATAATCAAAAGACCACAATTTGAGATGTGGGCTACACATTATAATATAACCATATGTTAAAAATATATACCTATAACAATTGAATAATAATAATAATAATAGTAATCAAAGTAATAAATGATATTTTATAATGAAGAAAAAGAAGAAAAGAAAATTGCACAGATCAAATAAAATAGAATTGAAAAAAAAAAATACTTAAATCCAATCGAAATTTGAGATATTTATAAAATTAGGATACAAATCGTAGTAAAAAAGTGTTGTTTCATTTTATTTTATTTTTGTTTTCGTTTTTTGTTTAACGTTTAGAATGTTTGAACTCAGTTTAGTTTGAGTAGTTAATACTAATTTTCTTTTTATACTGACCTCTTTCAAGGATAGTTAGTTAGTTAGTTAGTTATTAGGTGATTTCAAAGATCTGCAATCGTAATAATTGGAAGAATTACATGTCAATATATTCTTTTATATATATAAGAATCTGACGCAAAATTTTACTGCGTGGGTCTTTAATTGATAAAACATCTAAATCCATGCCTACGTTAAACCAAAATGTGATATAAGAGTTTAGGATGATGATTATTATAATAATAATTGAATCTAATGAGAAAGTGATTTGATAAAAAAAAAATAGAAATAATAGGAAAGAGAACGTCGAAAGCATTTCATCAACGTCTTACGATATTTAATAATATTTATTTATTAATTGTTAAATCCCAGTACGAATACTGTTTAGAAATAACTACGTTTGCAGTCTTTGATGTGCTGTTTTTTTTTTTTTCTTTTATCTCATTTCTTGTCCCATTGGGTTAATATTCTTAAACACGCACAAGGTCACCTCGGTCTTTTTTTTTTTTTTTCTTAAAATATAAACTTAAACTAACTTAAACTCTCTTTAGTCCAAATAAAATCATAGAACTTGGCTTCGCAGTGCTCTGGCTGCCATAGCCAGCATTTTCATCTGTCTAGTAGATCGGTGTAAGGGATTGGCAGCTATAAACGCTGTCAATTGATTCTGTAAGGTCATAAGAACTGTTCCCATATGTTCGTGGGTCACTGGATCCTCAGGGTTTAAATTCATCACAGCTTCCTCTAACCATCTGAAATAATAAAATTAAAAGTTTTTTAAATTCTCTGAAATTTTAAACACATATACAATTGATAAAGGAATTAGATATACTGTATAGAAGTCAAAGATATATATACCTGTACTTCAACTCAGTCCTATGTCCCAAATCGGCGGACAGCTGTTGTATCAAAGACAAGAGGACTGGCTGTTGTAGCAGACAACGTTGTCCACCCATTCCTGGAGGTGGTGAAAAGACACGATTTGGTTCGGTTCGTTCGCAGACGAGAACAACGAGGTTTAAATCACTGGCGCTTAAGGCTTGTTGAAATGCGGCATTGAGTTGGCCACGTTGTAGAAGATTTAGAACTCTGGCTTGAGCGTCAGCTCCTACTGGAGTAGTAATGCCAGGAGTTGTTGCTCGGGATCTATAAAAATGTCAATTTGTTAGAATTTTTAAAATTAATTAATGAATCGAATTTTACATATGGCAGAAGCATCCACCTCGCTCCAGATATTTCTGTGAGATGCTGGCTCAAGTTCTCCCTGATAGTATCGCGAACAACTCGGCTAGTTCCTTCCTGCACAACTCTGAGTCCTTTAGAAAGTTCGTTTTGTAATTCCTGACGAACGGTTGCTGCGAGGGCTTCGCTCTGCTGTTCGTTACGTCGTTGTCGTTGTTTGTCTGCAACTGCGTCAACGTTCTGTATATCTAGATAAAAAAAGAAAGAATAAAATGATGAAATTCAAACGTTTGAAAACCCTCCAGATTCACAAACGGCATTATGTTCTCCTTACATTCTCGCGTCCCTCTGGCAAACGCGTCTTGAACTTGTCTGAACATCGTCTGGCAAGCTCTTTCCATTCCTGGAAGTAAGACAGAGGAGAAAGCTTCCTTGAAAACGGCATCCAGCGCCGGTTTAGCTGCGTTTGCAGCAGCCAATGCGAGGGTATCTCGTATATGGGCTCCGTTTACCAATTGTGTAAGATTGTCTTTCATGAGCTCGTCCATCCTAGAGACATCCAATCTGAGCTGATGCCTAAGGGGATCTAAAGCGCTGTCTACTATCTGTGGCAAAGTTTTCTCTATCTTTTCCGTCACATTGCTTTCAAGAGAGCAGAGTAACTCCTGTTGTCGTGATAATTGAACGAGTAGAGTTTCTTCTAGAGAAGTATTCTGCTGCTGAGTAGCTCTGGCCAAAGCAGATTCAACCCTATTAGCCACGGGAGTTTCCTGCCTCAATCTGGTCACCTCAGACCTCAATTCCACCAATTCTTGGTGCTGGTTTTCCACAGTTTTTAAAATAGAATCAAGCTTTGTAGTCAGGGCTAATATATTCCCCTCCTCAGCCATCCGCCAAGTGGTTTCCTCCGGTCTATTTAACTCCACAATAGCTTGAGTTAGTTCGTCGTTAGATGCCAGCTTTATCGGTACCTCCCTATCCTCGTCTTCGATAAAATCTTCTGGCTCTTCTATACCGAGTACGTTAACGTCTTTCAACAGCTCGATAGGAATACCAGGCCATATCTCTGCCACAGCAGTTTCAGAGTCTGGTTTAGCTTCAACCTCGGTCTCGGGTGTTCCAAGGGAGAATATCTCCCTCACTTCTCGAGAAGGACTACTTCCTCCGCTGGCTGGAGCTTGTTCTCCTATTTCACTCGTCGCCAATGGTGGCTCGGTAGAATTTAAAGCTTGAACAGCCTGTGCAAGAGAAGGGCTAGCGGACATTACAGCCCCCAAGTCTGGGCTGGCAGAGTTTGAGTCGATATTATTGCCTTCCTTTTTTGCTGGGGAGCTGAAAGCGTCTGGAGTCATCAAGTTCAGTCCTGTATTGTGGTTTGAGGCTGCTTCTATAGCTGCGCCAACGGTAAGTTCCTCGTCCCCATTTTCCTCAACATTTCCGTTCTGGTTTACAGCCTCGATACTGGGCAAGTCTTCCATATAGTCTAGAGAGTCGTGGGTTAATGTATCCATGAGGCAGTGACCGTCGACTTGAATAGCTGGTCTGAAAGCGATGTGGCATTCTTGCAGAGACTTTGGCTGTACTAGATACATTCTAACGACGAGTTGATCCTCGGATTCATCGTCGCAGGGGCATAAATCTTCCAGAGATTCACCGGTCGGTCTAACTCGTCGCTGACCAGCGTCGACGATTCCGAAACTTAGTATTGGATACGGCAATAAAAATTCCGATATTGTATTAACGCAGGCTAAAGCGTCCGCGCTATCTTTTGCCAGACTCAGTATATACAAAACTTTGTTATATATATCCGAAAGGAGGAGATATCCCGCGCTCAAATCAAGCCCTGCTTTCAACACCGGAGTCTTTCCATTTAGCGGGGCAAATTTTATTGTCTGTAAACAAGTCCAAGATTCACAGGACCAGACCTTTAACTCTGAGTTATTGTCGCAGCCTGTCACAGCAAACCTCCAGAATTGGGCGCTGCAAAAGAAGGAGTTGACTCATTAGAATCGGGACTAAAATTGCGAATTTAGCCAACACTTACTCTGGCTGATAGCTTTTATGATCGTCTAAAAAGAACAGTGAAGAAATTGGCCGGCCTGCATGGGGTATCCACTGATGTAGACATCGTGGTTGTTGCTGGCTACCATGATGAGTATTATTGTTGTGCATGTAGACCTGGAAGAATTTTATCTCTCCGTCCAGACTAGCGGTTGCTAGCGCGGTACCGTCTGGGCTAAATGTTGCTTCTACTATCGTGCCAGAGTGTTGATTTATCTCCATCATTCCTCCCCATCCATCTTTAAGCGCGACATCTGAAACCTTTGGAAAAACAGGAGAGAAATCAATTAATTAGACTGAAATAAGGAAGAATTTTATCCTTCTTGTTTATAATTCTATACCTTTATCGGTCCTGGGCCAAGTCTAGCTGCAACAGCAGCGACTGACCAGAGTTCTGCTTTCGAGCCTCTAGTGAGTACCAAAAGTTTAGATACTTCATCGCCTTCGGCAGGTTCGTCCTCAGGTATATAGGGACACCATATGACGCGGTGACTTGTAGGAGAAGTATCTTCGGCGTCGACTTGTAAAACTAGATTACAAACTAGTTTCAGATGTGTAGATTCGATGGAATGCACGAACAAGCTTCCGGCGTGATCGACACATGCTAATACTGCGTTATTCACATGGGCAAATGCCAGATCTTGTACAGCACCTCGCATTCCTCTAAGCAATGCTCGCTGTTCTCTATCCTTATAAACTACTCGTACTACACCACCCCCTGTACCTCCAGCTGCACAAATGTAATATATCATGCGTTAGCGAAAGTTTGAAGAGAATCTTTGAGCTTGAGGAATGAGAATTGGGATACTTTCTGTTCATTCAGGTAATTTTGATTATTAAATGTGAGGCAAATGAAGTATCTTTGTAGGATTAAATGCTATTAAGAATATTCCTGGATTTTAAAGACCTGAAAAGTGATTATTTAGATTCTACACTCTCTGTGAATTTAGACAGTTTTCAAATTCAACATGTATACTACCTTTAATTCCATAGGCGAGATATTTCCCGGACATATGAACGGCAAGTAATTGTCCCGTATAAAATTTGAGCTCCCAAGTAAAATCGACGATATTTTTAAGCTTGACTTTCGAACTTCCATGATCATGACCTCCAGGCGATGGTACGATGGTAACATCGGTGCTGAATAATTCGACCGAGTGTTGGTCTTCCTGTCCGTTAAATATCCTAATGACAGATAAAAAAAAAAAATGGGGTTTGGGGAAAACAAAAAGGCCGGATGAATAATAATCAACACCTTATCGCAACACTGACGATTGAAAGCACGAAAAAAAAAAAGAACCTAACCTAAAATATATTTTTTTTTCTTTTTCAACCGTTTCTTTTACTGTAATTTATCACGGAATGGTTTTTTCT
Source organism: Tenthredo notha (assembly GCA_914767705.2). NCBI lineage: Eukaryota > Metazoa > Arthropoda > Insecta > Hymenoptera > Tenthredinidae > Tenthredo > Tenthredo notha. Next base: position 4,624,154 of record OU611921.1, on the reverse strand, counting down.
TTATTCTTCTAGGTAAAAAATGTTAATTAGCAAATATATATATATATAAACGGATGACTTACACAGTTTGAGGATACTGAAATGGTCTTAGATTATCGTCGCTGGTTTTAATCATTTTGCTATCAATTGTTGGATCTCTAAAACGAAAGAAAAACGGTGTTTAACTATTGTTAATTATCGGCATTGTTTCACAGCTTAAATTCTCTTATATTTTAAAAACACTCGATCTTCGATAAACGACGTATATAGTATATGAAGTATATGATAAGTATTCGGTATCCTAACCCTCAACCGGTGACACGCTACAGTGTTCTACACTTAATATAATAAAGTTTGAGTTTGACTAAAGTAATTTTATTATATGTATATTCATATTTAAAGTTGATAAATAATCTTACCCGTTACACATATATATTTATGAAAACTATACGTATATATGATCATGTATATAGACGTGTATATTTATTTATATTTCAATAAGAAACTTTCTTTATATATTTTATTATTATAAACGCACACATACGATCCCGGCTCGGCGGTATTATTAATTAACGATACATTTCCTTCTTCACGCTTCTTCAGACTTTTTAAGCATGTATACCTACACGGAAATAAAAATTCTCATGTAGTTATTATGCACACACATCTACTTAAAAAAAAAAACTAGCTAAAGATTTAAGGAACTCAACGTTCTTTTGGCTAAAGGCTTTCTGAATTTTGCCAATGCCAGATGAAACCCAAGTTGGGTGTAATGCACGGATAGTTATTCAGAAATGAGAAATGTCACACAGCGTCGACCGCGACGCACGACACCGGACACACACTTGTCATATAGATTCTGATACCGCGACGCCATCTTGCGGATATTTAAGGAACTATTTTTTTTATACAATTGGCGCCGTTCAAATAAACGCGGTTTCAAGACTCCGATGAAAAATTTAGAATTTTTTTTTTTCTTTTTTTTTTATTATTAACCATAGATTGTAAATTATGATTATGATGAATAATATATTATTTTTGTCGTTTTAAAATATTTTTAGAATTTTATATAGTAATTACATATACGTATAGTATGTATTAGGATGTTGAACGATATTAAGCAAATTTGCGTTTTATTTATTTTATTGTACAAGAAAAAATGTTTACTAAATTCTATACGTATTGCTGACTACTATACGATACAATATGATAACATTATATATATACATATATATATAACGTTATATCATAAATTTATATCGTTTGCAGATTACAATACAATACAATACAATACAGAACAATACAATATAGAATACAATACAATAGAATAAAATGTAATACCTAATATAATATATTAGGCATTTATATTATTAATATTTAATGCGTAGGTATACAATATATACAAAAGCGCTCGCCTCACTTAAATTACAACAGACTTTGATGTCTAGTTTATTTTTGGGTGCCATATACAAATGGACTGTCTTTTTTGCATTTAAATATCGTTAGTATTTAAATAAAGTACATAATAGAATACGTACATGTATTTGTATATTATATTAAATTGTATTTAATTAATTAATTAATTAATTAATTAATTAATTAATTAATTAAATTTATTTATTTATTTATTTATTTATTTATTTATTTATTAGTAAGCACGCACACTGTCTTTTATGAAATTCTTATCTGGTTAACTATAATTGAAAAGATTTTTTTTAATCATTCATTTATTTATTTATTTTCATTTATATTTGATATCATCTTTCTTCAAATATATATATTTATTTATTTATTATCATATTACTTTTGTATTTATGTATTAATTTTTCTCTCATGATCGCTATATGGTATATTCAAGTCCATAATTTATGTATTTTATCTTTTGATATTATCTCTTTCTATACGGGTAACTACTAATCAATCTCGAATGCAGGGACTGACTCTGGTCGTGTCTAAATAAGCAATAATATAATATTATGTTATGTAATGTAATGTAATATAATATAATATAGTAATCCAATAATAGAATCACATATATGTATATATATACTATATACCGAATTGAGAAAATATACCTAATATTATCGCAAAATTTTTATATTAATATCCTACGATGCTTTGCGTCTATGTATAGATTTCAATAAAAATTATAATCCACTCTCATTCAGATCGCAGAATAATTTATTAAAAATAATAATAATAATAATAATGATAATAATAATGATAATGATAATGATAATCGACGCATTCACGTATATTTATATATTTATATGTATATATTGTACAATTAGAAGAAAAAAGAAAAAAAGGAACAGAAGCGTGAATAAAAATGAAATAAATATAAACGACGAACCATCGTAAGATTATACAATACTTATATTATATTAATTTATTAATTTATCGGTATAACGAATCTACGATATGGTAAGCTCGCTGATAATGGTTTGCCTCTAATGAGACACGGGAAGATTATGCTGATTGTTGACAGAAAAAAAAGAAAAAAAAACCCTCCTCCTTCTGTCGGACTCGAATTTTTTCGAAAAATTTAATACACTTCAGAATTTATAAGTGTATGAATAATTAATAAACCATAATTTCACAAGTAGTACATAGATCTTTAATTATTTCTGGTCTCAATTATCTTCTATTATTGTTATTTGCTACAAATCTTTGACCAGATTTAACAATTTTTATGTATTACCTATTATATAATTAATTATGGGATAATAGGAAAGGCATCAATCGATCGTAAATTACATATCCACAACGAGTGTTTGATATACTTATTACGCTAGCCATTTGTCTTTGGCACCTTTTTATCCTGTTATTTTTTTGAAAAAGTATAAATAACTACCTTTAAAACTTTAATTAGCTTTTAATTGACTCTAAAACTCACAGAAAAACGATCTATGCATTTAGTAGTACTGTAATTTTGGTGAGGAAATATGCTATATATTTCAACTCTCCAAAAACCTGAATTGACTAATAGATATAATTATGCTATTTTCTTAAGTGAAAGTAAAAACGTAATCTGACTAATTTTAAAGACAGTGAAACGCACCAATTGACACTGTAGTTAAATAAATATGATTATTATAAACGATAAATTTAGGATCTGTTAACGGAGGGGGAGACTTTCGATTCCCAAATTCCATGCATTTTCAGTACTCTTGTCTAGGCTCGTTTTGTCTAAAATTCAATACTATTAAAAAATTGTTTTGTATTCTTCTAATATGATATCAGGTAGTTTATTTATTTATTTATTATTAAAAACATATATTTGTCTTAAATTCAGCCACCATTTTACAAGGCAATTTTTTTTTTTTTTTCTCTCTAAGTGCAGAGGTTTTATTTTAGTTCTCTGATTAATTGTCAGATCAAATCTCAACGTCATAATATTCACTATTATAGAAATTTTAAGGGACTTGAATGAACGAATGAACCCTTCAATTTTTGAGCTAAAAATGCTGATTCAAATAAGTAAAAGAAAAATAAAATAAAATAAAGAATACAACTTGGAAATGAAAACGAGTGATATATCTCGTTGTTTCATGCAAAGATACTAAATCCAATCATTCCAAATAAATCGAGTCCAACTTGAGAGGATCTCACTGACCACTGGCTCACGATGAATGGAAGGCACGGGTTGTAATTAGGATATAAGAAGAAAATTAATAAAAAAAAAAAAATTATAATATCTCGAAAATTTAAAAAAACGAGAAAAAAAATCCAATTACGGATTTTATTAACCTGTTGTCATCAATCCTCGGTAGCAATTCCTCCGGCCCATTCCGTACCTGCCCAGGCTGGTAGTGGTGTTTCATATTCCCATCCTGGACCACGATAACGCCATGCATGAAGATACATTACAAGATCTGATGGCTTTGGGTCTCTGTACTTGACTTTACACTCGTAGCAATGAGGGTCCGTCGTCACTTTCTCATTAGCAAAACTTGAGTCTGGAGGTTCGGACCCTGTCTGTGTACCAACGGTTACTTTAAGCGCCTTAAGGTCTTCCTCTGGTGGACTTGGCGACGAAGAAGGTGATGCGTCTTTGTCTGTATTGGCCAAGACTTGATCTTCAATATCGAGTTTTGGCTTGAACAAACTCATCTCAGAGTCTCCGTCCATTCCAAGCCAGTTTTCAGCATTATGAATGCCGATTAAATCCTTGACAAGTTCTTCGTCGGTTTTACCAATGTTTCCTCCCTTTCCTTTCTCCGGACCAAATACGACGTGGTTGTAGAGAGGATCATTGACTACTGGGTAACCCAAGTACTGAAGATGTACGCGTATTTGATGCATACGCCCTGTTTGCGGCTTGCAAAGTACTACCGATGATTTTCCATTGAAACTTAGACGCTTGAATGTTGTCACGCAGTCTTTTCCCTTTTCAGATACTTTGCAGACTCCTATTTTATACGATACTACCTCGATGGGCTCTGCGCACACCACTTCATCCTCAGGAAATTCACCGTCTACTCTACAAACGTATTCTTTGTGCACCTGGTGATAAGAAAAAAAAACTTCTATCAAACATCTATCAATATTTAAATATATTTGAACAGATATTTCGATATTTTAAAAGTATATTTTTGAACTTTGAAACATATTCTATCAAGAGTCTATTTTTTTTTCGAGTTTAATAATAATTCGAGCGAATCCTTGAATATTAGATATATAGAATCTAAGTTATAGATAAACTGTGAATATTAAACGGATATACTTGACTGATCATGTCTTTATTTTTCACGTTTTGTAACACGTATAAATCTAGGAGATAATTAAAGAATTTCTCCAAGTGTATCGAAGGAGAAATCTAATAGCTGTAGATTATTATAGATAGATAATATATGGGGCATTCCAGCTCAACTCAACCCGCCAACGGAAGTGACCTCTTCTATTTTGTTCTCGAAATAATATATGGTAGTTCTATATTAAACACAACATGTGTGTGAAGATCAAGCCTTAAATCAAAAATCTGCCAAAGTTATGATTTTATTAAGATTTGAGTCGCCTCACATTCAAATATTCACTGCCACCAAACGATGAGTCAACTCAAAAAGGTGTCCTATGGATTATGTCCGGTACAAAGGCTAGTTTGAATGGAAATTCAATGAAAAATTTTATGCATTTTTTTTCCCTAAAATTTCTCGTAAATCTCAATTTTCTCGGGAGTGCCCTAATCAATTGGGATGAATTTTGCACACAAAATTTTCGGTGAAAAACTACAAATTTTGGTACCCGAAACAATATGCCCGGACGTCAACTTCCGGAGTTGTGCAGTTTTTAAATAGTTATATAATTACCATTTCCGAGGAAATTTTTGGTTCGCACGAATAAATAACATTGGGTATGATGCAAAGCATAGAAAGCTTGGATACAATTATTTAGGAAGCTGCTATTAGACATCAATAAATCAATTTGGTAATTCATAATCTTTTTAGTTATTACAAACATCATTTATCCGTCAATCGTGTCGAATAGCACTTTCTGTTTTTATGATTATATTTAACTCGATACGAGGTCACATGCAAGGCAGGGGCCAATGCTTGCACCCGTATGTACATGATTTTCAAATGGGAACTAAGCTATATAGTAAAGTATACTATATAGTATATTAGTATATACTATATTAGTTAAATATTACTAATATTTAACTAATTCTAATAAACAAATGAATTCTTAGCGGTTAGATTCTGCTTAAGGTGCTTCCCTACCCAATTGCAACAGACCTGAAAATTTGGGAAAAAAGGTGTTATTGAACGGAATATCTCTGCCTGGGCACTGAAATCAACGAAACAAACTTCGTCGCGCAATTCTATGTACGATTTCGAACACGTACGGCCAAAAAAATGTTTTTTTTTTTTGAAAATAAAGAAGATATCCATGTAAAACGTTTTCAAATCCGTTTTACATGGATATCTTCTCTATTTTCGCATAAAAAAAACATTTTTTTTGGCGGTACGTATTCGAGATCGTACATAGAATTGCGCGACGAAGTTTGTTTCATTTATTTCGGTGCCCAGGCAGAGATATTCCGTTTAATAACACCTCTTCTCCCAATGTTTTCAGGTCTGGTGGAATTGCGTAGGAAAGCACCTTAAAGTGGTTACGCCTGACACCTGCGCATGAACGTGGCGCTAATACGAAATCAAATACAAAAGCTTGCGCGGCATATTCATTTCATACTTACCGCGGGTCGTTACTAACCTCCAACGTCAAGAACGGTTCAGTTTAATGTAATTTTCGGAGAATCTGTGAATCTGTATCTCAATTGCTTGGTATGTTTATAATGCGTGATCTACATTGATTCATAAATTTAGAGAATAGTCTAAGTCCTAAGAGATCCACAGAGAAATTCAAGTATCATGTTCTTTGAATAGTTTCAGCAACAAACTGCGTAAAATATTAATATGGATCAAGACGAATTGCCTCCGGTTAAACATTATGATCGATGTTGTAACCCGTTTCGGTTAAAAAACCATAAGAAAATTAAGGGTCTTAGACATCCTTCACTGAAAATATTACAAAGGGTTCCCACACTGACAAAGGCTGAATTTTTGTGTCGAAGTTGTGCGGACAAAATTAATAAAAACCCAGTACTTTCCTGTCAAAATGCTCCTGTATTAGGTAAGTTTATTTGTTTGCTATCTCTTCCATAAAAAGGTTGAATTTAGTCACATTTATTATTCATATGGCAAATTGCAGACATAGATTATGCTGCATCGGGTAGCGGCAATTCTTTTCCCACCAATAGTCAAACTTCCGACCTAAGTCTCAATACACAGTTGCCAGTGATAAATGAAGCATTAGGATTGCTTGGACAGTCTCCGATTGCAAAAAAACGGGCAACTTGCAGTAAGCATTATAATGAAGAAAAAGCAGACGCAGTTCGTAGTGCTTTATTGAAATCGGTTGGAATCGAAGAAAAGGCGAACAAATATGGCATATCAGAGAGTGTTGAAGGCTTCGAAGAGATGATAAATACGTTGAAGGAAAAGATACAGTCGCCGCAAACAAAGTACGCGGAAAAACTCCAAATACTAACGTTGTTGCCCAAGAATTGGAGCATTCCAGTTATAAGCCGAGAAATGGAAGTCACTTTCCACATGGCCAAACGGGCAAAAGAATTACGTCGAAAAACTGGGGTATTTTCTAAACCCAATGCAAAAACAGGTAAATAGGCTTCTGTCGAATTGTCTAATGAAGAATAAATCTACGTACCTACAACAGAATTTTATACATAATTATTTATTTCAAAGGTAAATCCATATCCGATATTACCGTATCGAATATTCTCAAATTTTATGAAGACGATAGAGTGAGCATGGTTATGCCTGGGATGAAAGATTTCATTTCAATACGGAATAAAGACGGAATAAAAATCCACCAACAAAAACGGCTGATCTTATCTAATTTGAAAGAATTGTATTGCACCTTCAAACAAGAATTCGCAGATGTTAAAGTTGGATTTTCGACATTTGCGAATCTACGACCACGACACTGCGTATTGGCTGGATCAAGCGGAACACATACGGTTTGTGTGTGTTCCCTACATCAGAATCTTAAATTGATGATTCGAGGTAAGAAAACGAAACTCGCTCAGCAAGAATCATATCGATATTGAAATTTCTCATATTGGACTTTACTTAAAAGGGTGCAATTTGAGGAATCACGATGGAGAAGACTCGACTCCAGCAACATACGAGGACTGGTTATCATTATTAGTATGCGACGATCCTCTACCTGATTGCTACTTCGGCACGTGCAACGAATGCCCCGGACTTGACAATTTGCGCGAATATTTGCTCGAAGCACTGGATGAATATGATACTGTCACGTATAAGCAATGGTTGACAAAACCACGATCTAGCCTCGAAACAATAAAAAAGAATGTAACAGAATTCGCTGATGAATTTTGCGAGCAGGCCAAAAAATTATTGTGTCATTCGTTTATAGCGAAGAAACAGTCAAACTTTATGAAAGTACTAAAAGATACGCTTGACGTTGACAATTTCGTGGTAGTTTGTGACTTCGCCGAAAACTATGCCTTCGTGGTGCAGGATGCTGCACCAGGATTCCACTGGAATAACAACCAGGCGACGATCTATCCGGTTGTGATTTACTTCAAAGTGGACGGCATCCTGCACCACCGCAGTCTAGTAATTATAAGTAGTTGCCTCCACCATGATGCAATCGCCGTATACGTATTTTCAATAATCATTAATGATTTCATCAAGAGCATCAATGAAAATCCAAAGAAAATTTCGTATTTTTCCGATGGTGCTCCTCAGCAGTTTAAAAATTTTAAAAATTTCTTAAACGTGTATCACCACCAACAAGATTTCAATGTCCCCGCTGAGTGGCATTTTTTTGCGACCGCACATGGCAAGGGGCCATGTGATGGATTAGGGGGCACGCTAAAAAGACTTGCGGCTAGAGCTAGTCTACAGCTTCCGCCTGAGAAACAGATAACAACCCCTGAAGAATTGTATTTGTGGACCTGTGAACCAACAAACATACCATCCGTTGCCGTTAAATATACGACTCAAGGTAACTACGACGAAGCAAAAGAGTTCTTAACTGGTCGTTTCAATACAGGGAAGCCAATTCCGCGTACACAGCAGGTACATTGTGTATATCCGGGGACAAACGGTATGTTGACGACTAAAAGATATTCCACCGATAATTTATTCGAAATGCACCGTATTATTAAAAATAACAATTAATCGGATGTAGTACTGAATTTGCAGTTGCAAATGAGAAAATTCCGGGCAGCTTAATTATTTCAAATGGTATGAGTCGAATTACATTTATTTCATCGTTATTGTGGAACTCGTGCATATTTTAAAAGCTTATATTGTAAACTTAATTCAATGTAGATTTTCTCAATAAAAATGGAAATTCTAATTATTTAAGAACTGCACTTTTTATGTTATGCATCATACCCAATGTTATTTATTCGTGCGAACCAAAAATTTCCTCGGAAATGGTAATTATATAACTATTTAAAAACTGCACAACTCCGGAAGTTGACGTCCGGGCATATTGTTTCGGGTACCAAAATTTGTAGTTTTTCACCGAAAATTTTGTGTGCAAAATTCATCCCAATTGATTAGGGCACTCCCGAGAAAATTGAGATTTACGAGAAATTTTAGGGAAAAAAAATGCATAAAATTTTTCATTGAATTTCCATTCAAACTAGCCTTTGTACCGGACATAATCCATAGGACACCTTTTTGAGTTGACTCATCGTTTGGTGGCAGTGAATATTTGAATGTGAGGCGACTCAAATCTTAATAAAATCATAACTTTGGCAGATTTTTGATTTAAGGCTTGACCTTCACACACATGTTGTGTTTAATATAGAACTACCATATATTATTTCGAGAACAAAATCGAAGAGGTCACTTCCGTTGGCGGGTTGAGTTGAGCTGGAATGCCCCATATGTAATCATTTTTATTTGTAGTTGATATTTCTTTACTATAGTTGAAGTAAGGTGTTTTTTTTTTTATAATAAATAATCAAATAAATCAATAAATATAAATAAATAGTTTAAATATATATATATATATTTTCATCTTTAACTGACCTGTCGGTTTCTTATTTGATGCTCCATTTGTCTAGCTTTTTTCGGTGTTCTTCCGAAAAGTAAAATTCCACTTGTTAATCTATCAAGCCTGTGAATGGTACGAAGATTCTTCAAGTTATACTCTTTAGCGAGTATAAATACGACTGTATTATGACGATACCGACCGCAAGGATGTACCTAGAATGTAAAAAAAATTTCATTTAAATTTGGAAATAATGATATCAATGATATAGAACAAATTATTATTATACAGAAACTATAAATTTGATAATTTCGTAATTGTAGTTAAATAAAATAAAATTTATGTATATTATATTATACAAATTACGTAATTATTTATAGACTTAAGTTATTAGCACTATAATCGAATGATTCGAATAACTATACGTACTTATATATAATAGCATACATATATATATGTTGCAGAATGTATAAACAGGAAAGGGGGCTTCGATCGTAAAAAGCAATGTATTTAGTATTGGGAAATCAAAACTTCCCGATGAAAATTCTGAATTTAGTCACGCTTGAAAAGAGAATTAAATGTGTATTTCCATTTCGTTATTAAAACACATCGAACAATGATATACCAAAGTTAAAATGTACGGGGGTAGGGTTTAGATATACGTATATAGAGGTATATGTATCCTCCCCCAAACGATCTCATCGCGTGATACTGTGTCTAAATAAATAAATTTAAAAAAAAAAACCATATAACTATAATTCCACGCATTATCGAGCGTATATAAAAATCGAAAATTGTCTATATGCAAATAGAGGTAAATAAAAAAAATTAAAAAAATTGATAATAATAATACTAATAATAATAATAATAATGTTTGTACGTGAGAGAAAGAAAAAAGGTGAGAGATAATTAGCCAGAAGAATTTATATCTATAAAAGGTATAGAGGCAAAGGCAGATGCAGAGGCAGAGGCAGAGGCAATGGTATATGTAAAGGTAAAGGAAAAGGAAAAGGAAAAGGCAAGAGGCTTTATATTATACGAATACAGGTCAAGGGCTAAGGTTTGGCCTCGTAGCACACCGAGGCGGCTATTGCTGATAATAAACTTTTACCTAATTTTCTACCCGTCATGCTGTCTTGTACACGTGGGCGAAGAGGTAAGGCTAGGCGAGTAACAATAAACGTAATTAGAAAGAAAGAAAGAAAGAAAGAAAGAAAGGGAGAAAGAAAATTGGGGAAAAAAGAAAATCCAGCTGTTTTATATATATATATATAAAATATAGGTATAGTACAATACGATGAATACGATTTCCGTCTTCGAATATCTCATGAAAAGCTTAGCCGTTTTTAGATTAATTAAAAGCTTGGTATATAGATATATAGAAATCAATGTAGGTATACAGTTAGGTATAAGACTAAGACGACGACGAAAACGAAAACGAAAACGAAAACGAGAACGAGAATCACGAGGAGAAGTAAGAGAATGAGGAAATATAACAAGAGGGCAAGATTTTAATTAGAGAAAATTGAATGAAAATTGGTTGCGATGAGACCGATCTTTATAGAAGAATAAAGATTTGGAAAGAAAAATAAAATAAATAATTAAATAAATAACCGTATCTTTGTGAAGAAGAAGCGTGAAAATGAAAATGAAAATGAAAATGAAAATGAAAAAAAGAAACTATAGGATAAAATAACAAAAATATCTTTGAAGTATATTATTTACGGTAATTATTGTAAAATAAAAATAAATGATCAATGAGCTGTGAAAAAAGAAAAAGACTCACGAATATTGATTTGATAATAATAAAAATAATAAAAATAATAATTTGGAGAAGAAATAATGAGAGAGATAGAGAGAGAGAGAGAGAGATATATTTTTAACTGAAAGCTTTGTAGTTTTAGCGATCATATTATATACATAGGTATATATATATAAATATATATAGAAGACAGACGAAATATCAAAGGGTAAGACAAGAGAGATAAAGTTTAATTGGAATAAGAATAAAGAGAAATAAAATTAGACAAGAAACAGGCGTCGTATCAAGATAAACCTGTCTTGTTTCAAACCTCTTTGTAGTTTTTTATTTTATTTTTTTATATATATGTTAATTAAATATATACGGAAAATATAAAAAATCTAAGGCGCCAAAAGAATGGAAAAAAAAAAGACGTAAAAGTGAAATAAATAATAATAAAATGAAAGAAGTTATATATAATATACTCGTGTACATATAAAATACTCATATACCTGTTTAGATATAATTTCGACAATTGGTTAAATAATTAAATAGTCTGAGCACCTATATGTGTACATATATACATATTTGATAACTATGATATTTCGTTAGTGAGAAGAAAAATAAGAAAATAAAATAAATAAATAAAAATAAAATAGAAAAAAAAAGATTATAATGACGAAGTTCTGTTAAAATTATACTTTCAAAATGAGTGGATAGCCTTGAGGATCAGAGAACGCGTTGGTTACTTACATAGGTCGAATTGTAAAATATCTGCAATATATATATACCTATATGTATATAAAAAAAAAAATTTTAAACGCGTTGCAATAAGTATCGTATCGAGAAATTTGAGACAAAGAAAGAACAAAGTAAAAAAAAAAAAGAAAAAAAACGATAAAAGAAGGTCCTGGAATCTTTGGGTATAGATGTATAATATATAAATATATATATATATACACGTTTATCGTTGGGAATACAAAATCTGGGATTGACAATAGGCCTACCAGCCAGTAATAGCTGACTTCAAAGGTTGAACACGCAGACTATACCCGGTAGCTTAGCTTAGCTTAGCTTAGCTTAGCTTAGCTTAGCCTAGCCGGTGCGAAGTCACGAATCGCGTATCTTAGCCCGTCTAGATTTAGAACTAAATTTAAAACTATAAGTTTAGAACAGGTATAGGAAAGATAGAAAAACACATATCAGTTCTCTATCATTTGACAATAGAAAACTTTTCAATTGCGTTAAAATCACGAGGATTAGGTAATATAATAATCAGGCCAAAGTTTGAGAAAGAAGAAAAAAAATTCATTCATTCGTTCATTCATTCATTCATGTTATGATTAATAATTATAGAATATGCTATGCTATGTTATAAAGAGAGAAGATTCTCTAAACATATCGCATCTCTAATACCAAAAAGGCAATTTTTTTTATAACAAGTTTTTATGAAAACCTCATATTGGTAAAAAAAAAATAAATAACGTTTTTTTTATGCCTTTTTTGGGATTTTAAGATATATATGAAACTTCCTGGCATTAGCAAACGCGATGTATACGTATTAGATTGAAGATGGACTAAAAAAAAAAAACAGTCAGGGGTAAAGAGGAGGAATAGGGGATGAAGAAAATTTTAGAAATATTAAAAAAAAAGAAAAAGAAGAAGAAGAAGATATTGGCAGTACAGTTCTAGCAGTACACCACTTACAGGGATAGATGCGGGCTTGTTGACCACGACCAAGTCTTCGTCCATATGCACCACCGTGATCGGCTCCGAGGTGACAGGCACCTCGTGTCTGGAACACACCAATCGTAACCAGCTTAACATGGCTTTGTTAGTCGAAGTAGGAGACCCAATTGTATTTTTTTTTTTCTATTCTTTTTATCGTTTTTTGGTTTTTGGTTTTTATATACAGCTATATAGATATGCATACATATATACATACATACATATATATATATATATATATATATATATATATATATATATATATCTTAGATAAGAGAGAAAAGAAAACATATATAGATATATATAGTAGGTATAGTATATGATATGATATACATGTACACGCAGGTATATATGCATATGTTATATACTTTTCTTAGATTACATATATATAATAGTAATCATGGATATAAGCGTGCAAACGAATTTTATATCAAGGGTTAAAGGTGACGAGAGAAAGAGGGAGAAAAGAAAGAAAAAAAAATCAATCATTTACAGAAAAATTGTGTATACATACGTAATTATATGATTTGTTATTACATATATAAAGTTGTTGTTATTTCAGGTAAATATAGTCCTGATATTAAGGAGAGAGGTATAAGGGAGTCTTTAATATAATTGAAGAAACGAGAAAAAAAAAAAGAAACAGGGTGCTGATAAATCGCACGTTAGCTAAATCGTATTTCCGGTTATCAACGGGATTGTAACACGTAAAAAAAAAAGGAGATATATAGACCCTCCTCTTCCTGTTTAGAAGAAAAACTCAACGAAGCGTAGAATTATTTGGAATTGGGTTTTGGTTTTCAAATTTCAGGGTCCAACCAGCACGGATGAGATTTCTTTCGTCCCTGTGGTTGATCTGCTCTGCAAAATTGATCAAACGCGAAACTGCCCTGTCTGTCCTCCCTGTCTGCATGGATTTTGGCTTTCAATATCTTCCACTATCTGTGTCTATCGCGTAAAAATGAATATCGTTATCCGACAAGCCGATCTGCACACCTCGATCTTATATAGACTTCGTGTATAAAATTCGCGTTTTATTTGCGAATAAATTATTAGAATGAGGAAAAAAAATAAAAAAATTGTGCAAAATCGCGACGAGGGAATGTTGAGGGGCTTTTTATACGAGAAAAACTTATTGTCTAGTTTATCGCTTCAAAGGACAGATTCTATAGTATTACCCCCTTAATTTTAACGGGTTATAATAAATCATTATTTAAACAGATTTAAGACGCGACGTTAACGAGTCATTAACGATCGTTGAGGGATGTTCGATATATATATATATACTATATTGTGTATGTACCTAAGTTTTCGTGATATATTGATGTCGTTGAGAATTATTACTGTATAAGAGATAATGAAGATTCTGAAATTCTGTATGAAGTTTAAAATTTCTTTTTTATTTTTTTTTTTTTTTAAAGAAACGATTTAAGTGCAGCGTGGATGGAGGAGGTATAGGGATTTAAAAAAGTTAAAGAATAAAAAATAAATGAAAAGAATTTAAGAATTGAAAGTGGTGCTGGTACCTATATCAAGCCACAGAAACCGTTTTTCTCAAGTTTCATTTCATTTCATTTCATTTGAAAAGGACTCAGTCACAGTGTAATAGCGTATACAACTTTGAAAACGGGTTTCGTTCGGTTTATGATATTTAATAGGTAGAATACACCGAGAGAGTCGTCTGAAATTTCTTTTTTTTTTATTCTTTTTTACCTCGGTATTATATTGTTTGGTATAACACGGGGGTAAACTTGAACATTATAAATTCTACACGCATATATAAACCAAAGCAAATATAACCATACGTCAGTCGTAAAAACAGAATAAATCACTTTCAAGGAAACTCGTGTCTCAATTATTCGAATGAAAATCATTTGTTTGAAGTGAAATTTTCATTGCGTATTGTATAATAGGTATACAAAACAATTATAAATCTCTAAGTAAAATGTCGAGTTCGTTTTTGTCTTTACATTTCTTTTCTTTTATTCATTTTTTTTTATATACCAAAATATCTCTGTTCTATATAGAATTGAAATTTTGACAAACTCCAATTTTCACTAATAATTTCAACAATCTATCTTTAAATCAGAGATTTTTATTTTTTACTTTTTAAATTTTAAAGGGTTTAATTTTCAAAGCTTCAAACAAAAATCAAAAAAAAAAAAAAAAATGAAGCAGTAATAAAATCGATGAAAAATGTTCACTGATAACTACCTCACTATGTATAATGCCGCCTGTGGCATTGCAGACTGTATGTAGATATACATACATAATAAATTCTTTACGAATATTTATACACATATATATATTTATATATGAATAAAATCTGCTGATTACCCTCAGGCGTTTTTAATTTTTTTTGTTTTACTTTTCTCTATCACTCTACTGTATGTCGAGTTATTCGTTTGCGACTATCGGATAAAATAAATAGCGTGCTTTAAATTCTTCGCGAAAACTGGAAATAATGTATTATATACTATAATACCTATATGACTATATATTATATGCATATATACCTGATTTAAAACCCTCATTTCGTCGGGATTATAAGGGATAGAAGCTTGAAGTTTTTGTAAAAAAAAATTTTACGTATAAAAATAGAAGAGAAGAAACGAAAAAAAAATATATATATGTATATAAAACCCATAAATATATATATATATATCGCTTGGGTTTCAGTTTTCGGTAATAATTTTTGCGTTATCAAAAAAAATATATATATATATTATATATATATATTTAGGACGATCAACGAGTGAAATAATTAATAATCGCTCTCAGCACTTTTCGACGTTCGCGCGTATTGAACGCGAATTGAGTCATTAAAATTTTCCCCTTCGAATAACTCGCGTAATATTAAACGTCCTCTTTTATATACGGATTAAGGTTTTAAACTTGTTAAAAAAGAAAAGAAAAAGAAAAAAAAAAAAAAATGTCTTCACGCCTTTATATACCTAAATCATCGGTGTCCGTCTTCTATTTCTTATGTATTATTTTCACAGATGCTTAAAAAGATCGAATAATTATTTTCAATCAATTTTAAAACAACTGTCTTTGAAAATCCGTTGAATTAATTAATCGACAAAATTTATTGTCTCCTCTCTTGGTTTTATAAATTCTAACGAACAGCAGCAACAGCATTAGCAGCAGCAGCAGCAGCATCCTCGCGATTTATAAATTCATATAAATTATCTATCCATTTCTCATTATATAGTACTTGTATAAATCCTTAGTGATTATAAGTCCTTGACGTAGCCTATTATAATGATATTCATCAATATAGTTGTTATCGCAATATCTAATAGCTAAGTAAAAGGTCAAGACGCGATGCTGCAAATAGCTTTGTGAAAAAAAGCCAGACAACAAGTTGTTAATAAAAATAAAGAGAAGAAGAAGAAGAAGAAGACAGCACAAACAAATAAAAATAAAATCGTGAAAAATATAATTCTATACCTTCAAACGAAACCACTGAGGTTAATCATCATTCAAGATAATATCCAAAATATTTCCGTCTGATGGGAAAAAACAAAAAAAAAAGAGAAAAGAGAAGAGAAGAGAACATGTAAACCGCTGTTCTGCAACAACTGGATTCTTTTTCCTGATTGTGTGTTTTAAGTATAGTAATATACTAGTCAACGTATCTTTGTTTAGTAAAAAAAGAAAAAAAAAAAAAAAAACTGGAATATATCGGTTTATCATCGTTGTTATATGATGTACCTACTATAACTTTTCCGCAGCTTATATCTATAACTATAAACTTTTGTGTGGATGAGAGAGAAGTAGGTATATAAATCGTATAGAAATTTCAAGTTTCTGTATATACCGCGAGGACCAGGTGAAAGAGAATGGTCCGTCCGCCCAGACACCTAATATTTTGTATTTTCATGGGGATAGCCACTCGTTGCGCAGAAAATCCTTAGGGTGATTTTGGCGCGTGGTCGATAGCTTCGACCCCAGGATATATTTTTCAGCGCAACGAGTGGCTATCCCCATGAAAATACGAAATATAAGGCGTCTGGGCGGACCGACCATTCTCTTTCACCTGGTCCTCGCGGTATACGTGTATACGTATATATATATAGCGAATTGAAAATTATCCTTTGTGAATGTCGATGTACGAGGATATGATATATCTATATATAAAATCTGAAGATGATGATCGTTATAATGTATATATATGGTATAATAATACGAAATCCCGCAACGCGAGTATCCATTATTTATATAAAGATACAACCAACTTCGTATCTTTATGTGTGTCAAGGATCGAACAATTTCCTATATATATATATATATATACATAGTATACATATATTATTGTATTGCAGGAATTCACAAGCCGCGAGTTTCATATCGCGTATTATTATTAATATATGACCATGAGATTTTAAAGTGAAGGTTTTTCAATCACCTTATACAGCATAAGGATCATCTCTCTCAATCCTTCATTTTTAACCAGACTTTAAATAAATAATATCTTGAATATATATTTATACAATACAAGATTTCTACAGTTTTCGATGCAATTAAAAATTTTAACTAAATAAAAGAAAATTTCATCTACGTTTGTATAAGACAAAATCTCAGGTTCAGGATTAATAGGTGCTAAATAGTTATATAATATATAATAATATAATAGTATAGAATAACTTACCTGTGAACGACATTTGCAAGTAGGTCATTATGTCGAAGTCTGTAATCAATTTCAACCCTCTGATAATTGACAGTAAGTGTACCAGCCCTGATACATCTTTCATATTCTTCGGCAGGATGTGCACGAAATTCCCTTGCGAATACTTCGAGAATTTTTTCACCGACCCATCGTCCTTTGGTAAATGTTGTAAATGTGAAGTAGTACGGATATACTTTCCTCAGACCTATATGAGAAAAGATTATTGTTTTTATCCAATTTTTATGTTTCATAAAAAAAAAAAAAAACAAAAAAAAAAAAGATATGATTTTTTCGATCCTATTTCCGGAGGGTTTCACACCAACACCTGCAGCCTTCCATCCTATTGATGAATAATTCTCATGGGCACGCTTTCGCAATAGCGTGCAATATTAATGGGTATAAAAAGAGAGAAAAAAAAAAACAGAGGAAAAAAAAAAAATAACAATCGTTTCTATTCCTACGGGAATCTGAAATCCATGAGAAAATTGTATATCTATACATAGATGTATATACGGATATAACATTTTCTGAACAATATATTTTCTACCTTTTTCGATCAAACTTTGTTGGAAAACTTTTTTTTTCCTTCCCTATACTTCTTTATATTTTTCTTTCCTTTTTTTTTTTTTTATTTTTTTCTTCCTCACCCCTACCCCAATTCGTGTCGGTTAAGTAATATCCTACTCCGATAGAATCGCGGGGTTAACACGATATTTGGATTTCAAGTTTTTCGACGATGTAAGACGATTTTATTATGAGACGCGAAAATATCTTTACGGGGTTGTATCAAATATTGCGTGATAAAGAAAAAAAAAAGAAAAAAAATTTCACGCGGATTTAAAACCGATAAATTATATATCGGTTTTTCATATTTCTCGAATTATTTCATCTCCGTTTCTATATATTCATTTTCGTAAACTAATACAGAATTTCCTATAGAAGTTTAGCTTTAATCGCGAATATAATATCAATCGGCATTATATCTTCTATTTAAATGATCTAATTGAATGACAATTTTTTTTCAACACTGCATATTTAAATATATATATATATATATAAATACAGAATAAACATAGTAAATTTAACTAATTAAAACAACACATATATATATATACTACCTATCTATAGATATATGATAATAGAATTATTATTTTGTAAATACAGATCGAGATTTCCTATATTTGACGATTGAACCTGGTTTATTTTATCAACGCATCAATTACCGGACATATTGTTCCCCGGTCTCAACCCTTAACGAGAGTTCACCCTCATTCAACGAGAACCCCTATACCCACCCAACCACCCACCCAATTCGGGTATTATTTTCATGACGTTTTCTCATAGTCGAATTTTGTTCGTATATAACGTACCTATCTACGTAGGTAAAAAGATAATAAAATCATAGGTATGAACTATACCATGTATACTATATATTAAACAAGTTTAAATATTTGTGAACATATATATATATATATTTACAGTATTTTCACGTGTTTGCAAATCGACAACGAATTCAATGTAAATACCTATAATACAAAATAAACTTAATATTTGTACATCGAAAATTTCGAACATTGAATGACGGGAAAGCTGCGCCAAATTTTCTTCTTTTTTTTTTTTTCGCAAAGTAAAAAAGAAATAAAAAAAAAAAAATACTGAATAATGGGAGGTGAACCCCGCGTTCTTCGTTGTACATAGAATTCATCGAAACGAAGAAGAGGATATGGTTATTACAAAAAAAATTTGTCAGTAATGATCAGAATACAAAAAAAAAAAGAAAAAAAAAATCTCGTTATAATATTACAGGAGTTTGATAAGATGAGAATATATGGTATAAGGTACTCGTATAAATAACAATAGGCGTGGAAAATTTTCAAATTTAAAGTATAACGTACGTAGACGTATAGGTACTTTTTCAACGCGACTTTAACAACGGGGATATATTCGTATTTCGACTAAGGATTTTGCGGAGACTTACAGAGAGACAATGTCGACCACAAGAAACGAACTCCGAACGAGAAGAGAAGCTGGAGAGCTTAAGCCTCTCTCATGAAAATGCCCTATTCTAGGCATACTGTGGTATACCTATATAGAGGAAGCGTGAGTAAGAGAAGAGGACAAGGTAGAGTAAAGGAGAGAAGAGAAGAGAAGAGAAGAGGCCTACCTGCCTAAGAACCGGAAACCGTAGGGATAAACGGCACGAAGTAGGGACTGGAAAGAGGAAAGTGGGAAGAGGCGAAAAGCCCGAATCTCCACTCGACTATTCGGTGGTGAAAAGCCGCCACACTCTCTTCCCTTCTATTCCTCGAAAAGTTCGTCTAGTGTGTGAACTGCTATTTAGGCTAGCTTTACAGCTCGTCGAAGTTACACGTCTCTTGTTTCCTAAGTTTCGGATTAGCATCAGATCTAGTGGTGCTGAATTTCAACGATATAGTTGAGAGAAAAGAAAAAAAAAATAACTGTACCGAGACCCAAAAGGGATCTGATTAATCTCAAATCTACTAAAAAAAAAAAAACAACAAAAAATATATATTTTCAACACCACAGTATGACGTAAATCGATTTCTGGTTATATCTGTACGTTCGTTAGACCGATTTTAGATGAGAAATGGGTAAGGGGTTTGAAGGGTGATAAAGGGGTACACGGATCCGGGTGACGTCAATTAACAGTAAAGCCGCAGCTGTATTCAAATGTATGTAAATTCATCGGAACATTTATAGGTATACGTATGCTTGTCAACGAAGTTTTGAGGGTAAAGGTAAAGGTAAAGGTAAAGATAAAGATAAAAGGTAAGGATATAGCGAGGTATAGGATGAATAAAAGGAAGATATCCCATTTGGGGTAAAAAATAATTTCACTAAACCCCTAATGAGTATGACTCATATATGATACGCGATTATAATTGTCAAAAAAATAGAGTATAAAGAACGAAAAAAAAGAGTAATAATCAAATAAAAAGAAGATTTTTTAAAAGGGGGAAAACACGACAAATTAAAAACTAAAGTAAAGAAAATCACGGTATATTAAATGTGCAGGTTATCATCTGGTTCCTCATCTTTTCGAATATATATATATTTCTGTATGTCTTCACTCGCTTTACTCCCCCCCCCCCCCCCCTGACCAATTTATGAATTTCTATGTACTTCGCGATATCGTAGAACTGTGCAGAAACGGAGATAAACGCGAAACTTTTTTCTCCTCGGTATTATAGGTATATGTATATAAGTATGTATATATGTATATGTATATGACACATAGTTTAAAGACGTAATAAAATTTTGAGAAAATTGGTAAATAGCGTGCGAAAGAGCGAAATATAGGAATGAGAGACTGAGACTAAAACTGAGACTGATCTCTCGTTGATCTTTGCGGGGGTTAAGGTTCAAGTTATACGCGATTTTATCCTCCGCGCATATATATATATATATATATAAATTTCTCTATTGCTGTGTGATACGATTTAAATTATTATCAAACATTTATATATATATTTTTCAATAAAAATTCCTAGAGTAAGATTTTTTTAACACGAAAGCTGACTTGGCAAACCTCAGCTCTATACTTCTTTTCTTTTCTCTTCTCTTCTCTTCTCTTCTTTTCCCTTATCCAGTATATTTCTTGGCTCAATAACTTTAGATTGTTGATAGCGAGGAGAGATGGGATCGAATCAAGATTTGAATCACGTATTCTCACACTACCCACCCAGCTTTACCTACCCCTTATATATTTACTGAATACGGTTCCATATTCTACCGCTTGCACCAGCAACCAAGTCTCGAAAAAGATTCGACCACCTTATATGCGATTTCCTCGCGGTTATTGAGCTCGGTTAAATTCTGCCCTGACTACATGATACGAATAGTGAATAAACTTGAAATGAAAAAAAAAAAAAAAAAATTTACTTTACTCTATCTTTCATTTATTCATTTATATATTTATTTATTTATTTATTTATTTATATATATATAATTTTTTTTTTTTCTTTTTTTTTTTTTTTTGATTCGCAGGGCATAGAATCTTGTTACAGTGTAGCTATATGGGTTCGAAGCGGTATTAATAGGTCTTTGTTTGAAAAGGTGTTCCCTCGCTACCGTACAACTCTCGTCTCTATTATTTGAATATAGAGCAGATATCGGTTGTCGATATTTCGTACGGGGCGCACACAAATATTATTTTCCATTCGAGGTAGCCACGGGAAGTTGGCAAACGAGGCTTTCCGCCAGTTTATAATGTTGCCCATACATAATATACCTTAAATTCCGCAAATCGATTTTTCACTATCGATTTCATTTATTATTCAATTAAAAAAAAAGTTTCATCCTCCTAATTTATTTCTATAGGTATACCTATATTCGTTATATCGAAAACAGTTTTTAGTGTTTTTTTTTTTTTTTTCTATCTACCCTATCTATCTTTTATCTCCCTCTATTATTTATCTCCTTTTCTCGTCTAACTAATAAAGCGATGCCTGCAGATGCCTGCAGGCTACAATAAGAATTTCATTTTCTTCTTAGCCAACGAGATATAATAAAACTGTTATATAGTTCAATCTCCGTACAAATATAATTGAAAGTTTAAATTTACTTTATGGTTGAAAAATCTTTCCAGTAGTTAATTATTTTATAACAACGTTATATATATATATATATATATAGATATGTATATATAGATATAATTACAACTAACTATCAATCATGCTATACTGTATTACAGAACAAAAAGAAAAAAAGAAAAAGAAAAGATTATAAGAAATAAAAGCAAAAAAATTTACCATATAATATAATATGCGATACTACTTGTATTCCTATATACTTATTACTTATTATAGCTGCATATGTACGTCAAGTATATAGATATAGGATATATATATGTATACGAAAAGATATAATATAGAATATAATTATAGATAATTAAAATATTTATAGTGTACACTCACCATTTTCAACGTAATAACTCGTCTCGTTGTATCGTTCGTCAGTAAAACCAGGCCTCTTTGCTTTCAGAGCTTTGGTTTCTAATTTTGCCTGAAACAAATTTGATCGTTATGATTATTCTTGCCCTTTTCTATTATTATTATTATTATTATTATTATTTTATTTAGAATTAATCTAGTTTTTGAAAAATGGGTAAAGAGAAAGAAAAAACACAATTACACAGTCATTAGTAGATATAATAATGAGTAATTGAAGGTGTATCTAATCAACCCCGCGCGAGGCATAAAGAAGGAGAGAAAAAAAAAAGGAAAAACAGAAAAAGAGAGAGAGAGAGAGAGAGAGAAAGGAAAAAAAAGGTCTTTCAATTAGAGTTATAGCCGGTAGTTATACCTAGTCGGCAGTTAATATCATGGGACGTAATTTTCTTCTATACCATGGCTGTAATACCGCGTTGGTTTATGCGCCATACAGACTTTTTTTTTTTTTTTTTTGGTCTATGTGTTTTTTTTCTATTTTTTTCTATTTTCTCGTATCATGCGTATAAGTGTTATTCTTGTTATACGCGAGTACCGTGATATGTGTGTAATGCGCCGCGCGCTGCAGTGTACAGAACTAAAATAATGAAAAGAAAAAAAATCACAATAAAAAAAAAAAAAAAACAGGGAAAAAAATGGAAAAAAAAAAAAAAGGAACAAAAGATGATAAACATATGGGAATCGCTTGTTAAATTGCATCGGGGTGGGTGTGATGAGGGGGGGAAAAGAAAGTACCCACGGGGTTTTGTTTGACAATGGTGGTTTCTAAGCTGACGCTAGGTACCTACTTGGCGTTAATCCCAAGAGTAAACATTACGTCAGATGTGCTGACGTGAAAGAAAAGCTTCTAGAGCTTTTGGTACATTCGTCAGTCACGTGTCTAGATACGCTTCTCTTATGTATATCCTAGATACGCGTAAACAGCGCTAGGACCTACCCCCTACCACCCCCCGCCCCCCAGGTTTAATAAAAATTACGTGAAATATAATTAACGCGGAAAATTTAAATTCTACATAATATTTCGTATTAGGTTTTAGGTTTTAGGCCGGTTACTTTCCAGGGAATTGCTCTGTATATATTCACCGATGTAATATATAACAGAGAGGAATTTAACAGATCAAAAAGTCAAGATGTCAGGTTTCGTCATATCTACGACACCTTTTTTTTTTTTTTCTATATTTCCGTTGAGAAAAACGAGATCAGAGATGAAGCAGAAGAAAAAATGTATAGATATATGTGTAACAAACGAAGATAAAATCCGATTCGATTTGCAGATTTTTTTTTTCTTCACCCCAGGGTTAAGAGGGACCACTTTCTTCCTTTCCTTTCCTTTCCTTTCCTTTCCCTTACTTTCCCTTCGAAGGGAAATATCAGCGAATATTATATCCCCTTTCTGAAATATGTGCAACGGCGACGGTGGGGTTGGATGAAAATTTTCGAATTTTATATCAGATGTTATATATATATATATATATGTATATTGTGATTGGCACTATACATATTTATATATTATCTACATATATATTTTCCGCATAGTCTCTATTTTCTCAGTGATAATATACGTGCGGAAAAATAATGGCACGTGTCGAGTTTGATGATATGAAACCTAATTGATAAATTAAACCAAATAAATCAATTTTGTCATAAAGAAAAAATAGGAAAGAAAAGAAAAGAAAAGGAAACGAGGAGCAAGCCTCAAGAATCGCGGTTCGTTGAAAGACACAATAAAATTGACTTGGCTACGCGTTCTGCTGTTAGTCGCGCCCTAAGGCTCAAAGACAAGTCGTTAGTAAGCCAAAACGTGGCACGCCTGTTGCTAGGAGGGGTAAAAAAAAAAAAAAAAAAAATAAACCGAACCGAAGAAAAAGAAGATAGGAGAAAAAAAGAAGAGTATACATGTCCTAAATTCCAAATTGGCAGTAAAATTTCGCACATATAGAAAAGATTTGTTTAACTAATTAAGAATTTCTATTTTTTTATGATAGGACCAAATTTTTTTTTTTTCACCCTCTCATCCCCTACATAAAAGTTGAGTGGTGTATACCTATGGGTATATAGTTAGTTGGTATATACACACATATACATATACATATAATTAAAGTAAAGATAATTTTGTAAGCAGCGGAAATTTTGGTAAACGGAAGATGTTGTATATTTAGTTAAGGTCGCGTTGCCGGGATATATGCGACAGCTTGACGGAGGCTAACGACAGTCACGGCGCGGCGTCGCGACGCGGGATCGGTTAGGTACCGCCCGTCAAATATTGACGAGACTAAAATACGCGATACTAAAATACACAAGGTATAGGAAGAAGTCGGATAAAATATGATTTTTTAAAAATTGCAAAAATTCACTAAAGATTTTGGAGATTATTTAACAACATTGATATCGTATATAGATAACTATATAGAGATTAGTTTATACATACGAAAATTCAATTGAATGTAGCTTTTTTTTTTCTTCCTGTTTCATTATTTTCTGTTTCTCCCCTTTTCAATTCAGTCATTAATACGTAAAATTTTATTTCCTTTTTTTTTATTTTGACTTTATCCCGAAATCGAGGGGATCCCCCCTCCTGTGTGGCTTTTATCAATTTTTTTCCCGGGAATCATGCACTCGGAAAATTTGTCTGAATTGTGTGTTTTTTTTTTTTTTTTTCAACAAAATATACTTTTGTCGAAAAAATAGAGAAAAAATATAAAAAATTATACCTTCGTTCATAAATCTCTGTATTTTAAATATATATATATATAGGTATGTATCCAGCTAGTATGTATCCAGCGATGTTTAAAATTCATAGAATTTTTTCTTGCATTTTTCTACGAACAAGAATTATCGTTTTTGTCATCGTCGTTGTCGCATATATATATAGAGTCGCGGAAATAGTAGCAGCAGAATTTGTCACATTGATCGTATTTCTCGTACCTTTTTCTTATTTTTTTTTTTTTATTTACAAAGGTATAAACCTGCGGATATACCGTAACGGTCGCGATCTATACGTCTCTCTTTTTTTTTTTTTTTTTTTTACGCGTTTTATTCATATTTTATACTTCATTCTATAGAGACGGAAAGGAAAAAAAATAATAATAATAAAAAAAAAAAGAAGACGAAGAAGTGGAAAAAATGAAGAAAAAGAAAAAACGTAGGAAAGCTTAAATTCTCCGCGTTCATATTCCCGCTTTCGCGTAGGTATATATACAGGTAGTTAAGGGGGGTGTATGCAGTGCTCACGCAGGGAAGAAAGACACGCGTCGTCGACTCTTTCGAACGCGTAAATCAAGAATGGACGATCGTTCGAGCCCGTCTCTTATCGATCAGGAATAAGAAAATTTGCCACCTCAACAAGAAATAAAGAAAAAAAAAAAGAAAAAATACGTGCGGAAAATACATTCATACTGTATAATAACGCTTTCCTCTTCGTTTCATTTTTCTGAACACCTGTAGGTATATTTTTATATATAATATATATATATATATATTTATATACCTTATGTATATATATATTATCGTAGAGATTATTTGTATTTTATATAAACGTATTATCTGATCGATAAGGATAGTATATAAAAATAAAAAAGGTACACATATATAATAATAACGATAATAAAATATCTATGAAATTTTGTTGTTACCTTTTTTAAATCCTTATTCGCGTCTGCATCCTCGGCTTTTCTTTTCTCCGTAAGTTTTGGAACAGCTGTAGTTATCACAGGTTCTCTCAGTGGTTTCAAGTCGACCTGAAACACGCGGATGCGGAAGCAAAAAAAAAAAAAAAATATAGAATACTAAAATAATGAATGTTTTTATAGTATATCTATAATTAATTAAAATTAACGAATTGTTTTTTTTTTTTTTTCAACTCTTCTTTTATTCTTTCTTTATCTGTTAAATACTTGTACGGCTAATATACAGTTTGCGTGTTTGTCTATTTCGGAACCCATCCCCCCTTCACCCTCCTGTTGTCTGAAATTCGCGATCGCGATCGCGCGCCCCTAAAGATTGAACAATGATAATATCTAATATGTTGAATTCTAACTTAAGCCTAGCGATGCATCAACACTAGAATCACTCGTGAATCAAGTCTTGGTCACAAACAGCCGCTAAATCTAGCCTTCGGGTTTAGCTACCCCTGCAGGTGGCAAGGGTTGCCCTGACAACGTCCTTACCTGCAATGCAGTGCTCAACCCTCGACACAGTTATACCTTTATAGATACCAAACCACACGTATGAGACTAAACTTGCTTTATTCGATCCTTGATCAATATTATTTTTCTTTCTTTTTTATTTCATTGAAATGTCTTCATCCCTTATAACAGGAAGGATACGCATCTTAAAAGGTTGAAATAATTCTTTTTAAAAAAAGATTACAAGAAAAATGTAGGGGTTGGGTTTTTTTAAAACTTAACTCGAGGTGAATATAGAACCGCGAAAGAATAAAGGGGGAAAAAAAAAGATAAGATGAAACAATACCGATAAGAACTGTATAAGGAGAAAGGGTGAATTCTGTTAAGACACGCGAACTACGCTAGTTTTTTTTTTTTAGTAGTGGTTTAAAAATGGGATGTAAAAATTGTGGATATAAGTAACGAAAGTCATATAGACTGTGACGAAGCGAAACAACGCGAACTTTATAGACTTTTAGGTATATAAACTAGGTATAGACACGTAACACCGGTTGCAGAATTAACTTTTCTGTACATAGATGTAGATGTATATATAATATACATATATACATACGTATGTATGTGATATGAATTCTGATTCATAGGAAATTAAATCCTGATTAAAGACAAAGCGTGAACATTAGACTGACTTAGGTATAAGGGTTGTATAGGGTGGACGGAAAATATAATAGCTAAGATATCAGAATTCACGGTAAAGGGAGTGAGAGAGAGAGAGAGAAATATAGGGAGGGAGTAACGTTTCGCGTTACGTTACGTTGCGTTACACGTTGCGTGACGAAGTTGATGTTAAATTGTTATTAATTTGTAAACCATTATTAAATTTAATATAAAGGAAGTACGGAAATGAAATTTATTCACCCGATAATTATTACATAGGTTATTAATTAACGCTCTATAGAATATTTTAGTTATATACTTAGAACACCCGTCTGGGATATATACTTTCTATATTATATAATATATATAATATATAATATTATATTATATTATATAATATATAATAATTATTCTATAATCCCTAAACTGATTTTGGAAAATTTATTTTAACTACACAATTTTTATATTTTTTTTCTTTCCTCTCTTCTTCTCATACCCCGTAAAATACATGCGAGTTTAACCGTGTCTGAATTTCAACCCCTCCGCGGTACGATCGATAAACGAGAGTTATAAGCAAGGAATGGAAAACGTCTGAAAAAGATAAAGATACGACTCAACCGCATTTGATCTATACCAATTTCCTGCCTGTAAGACCCGCGAGAAATTCACGGAGTTAAATCGATAACGAGCCGAATTTCATCTCTCTCTTTTTTTTTTATTCCATTTCATTTTATTTTATTTCATTTAATATTTTCTAGATATTTTCCCAGAGTTTTTCCTCGTTTTTTTGTTTTTCTATTGGCCAAGTGCCTAGTTAAATTTGTATGTATCCCAAAAATCGTCATCGGTTCAATTGACTAAAATTTATAATCAAGTAGATTATATAGTTCGCGAGAAATATCAAATTTTTTAATTTTTTTTTTTCATATTTCCAACTTTTCTATCAGAAGTACGGAAATTGTTTGAAAAATCCATTAGCTATAATTTTTCTGTTAAGATAGGTACCTATATATATATATATGTGTGTAGATATACTATATAAAGGTTGTAGTCGTTAAAACTACGATATACCCCCCTAACCACCCCACGGGAGTAAAACTATCGTACCAAAAGTTCTCTGTAAATTCCGCGGGTGCGGGGTAATGGCGTACCGTTTCACTTTTACGAGTAATTTGTCCTCCCCCACAGTATACCTACACCTACCTACCTATTCCGCGCCTAAGCGTTACACGTTTAACAAACTCAGCTATTTAGATCCGCCTCTCTATTGCCCTGGATATTAAAGCGTTTGACGTCGTAGATGAGGTGGGCCTGCATATAAACTCGTTTAGACAACGTTGAGTGAAACGTTTTAAACCTTTAATTATTTTTCTCTGTACATACTGATTTTTTTATTCTATATTTTATAGAGCAGAGATTTCAAAAGCTTGACTAATTGTGGGGAGAGTTATTAGCGAAATTTTCCTTTCGTTGCAATAAAGAGTAAAAAAAAGGTGTATGAAAAAATAAAAAAAATTGAAAATGACACAAAAAAAAAGCTGGGTAAGGAAAAAGCTTTATGGTAGTAGCGTAAATATCTCGGATTTCAGAGACCGTTGGGTAGTTATTCTTGTTCTCTGCAGTAGTAGCACGAAAGAAGTTTACCTAAAATGAGGTTGGTTAGGGTTTTTCCTTCTTTAGAGAAGCCTCATTACCTAATGGGAATAAGGGGGAAAGGAGCGAAAATTTTCTCACTAATGTGTCCCACTCGCGTTAGCATGCGGCTAAAACCCGGCTAAACAATCAAAGAGACTTTCATAGTTGTATATTATGTATCTATATACATGTATATATATATATGTATATATTCTTTCTTTAAGTAAGAAAAAAGGGGATATACAGAAGTCTAAATTTTCAACGCAAGATTCGAGATTTTCTTTTATTCTAGATTTCAAGAATCAAGAATCAAAATTTTATCCACATATATAGAGGTACATATTACGAAATAGAAAAGAATTAGACTTGTATAGTAGTAATGCCTGTACTAAAAGTGTATAACCGCGAAGAGCGGCTCAGTGATGGGTCGTTTTCCATTGGTTTTTGGTTTTTACATACCAACATATAGATAGAAACGTTAAAGGTATACCGGAAAGGCTTTCGAATAGGTGGGACATAAAACTAAAAAGTAACTGTAGTATATAGCGAGAAAAAGAGACCGGTTCAACTTCCCGATATAAATGTATATATATATAGTACTTTTCGCTGTACCTAGGTACATAGGTATATACCTACAAGTGCAGCCCCGAGCTCCTTTTATCTATATATATATATAAAAAAATTTATATATTTATCGCAGTCTCGCAGTATAACTGAGTTCTTGAATTTTTAATCCTTAAATAACGTATCTAAGCTAAAGAGACGAGAGGTACGTTTTTTTTTTTTTTTATATCCGAGAGTTAAAGCGAAAATTCATTTCTCTTGTCACTTATTTAGTCTGAGATTTGACTTTATTTTTTTTTTCTTTATTTACATCACTTCACGAAATTCTACTATCTTTGGTTCTTCTTTTCTTTTTGTAATACATAAAAATAATAAAATAATAAAAATTCGTCGAATCTAATTCAAACCACTGATTATATCTTTCTATTTAAATTCTAATATAGGTACGAATAGTAAGGATAAATGAATAAAAGAAATTAAATTATAACTCTGCTTTTTGTAATATCTACGCCTTGGTTTGCGCAAATCCAACTCTAATAACGTAAAGCTAGTAGTCAGGCTCGGTTGATGTTCAGACGCTGCAACACGAGCGGTCTCCGTCCGACCAGCCACGGGAATATCCTACGCAATAAGTGGTAACAGCCGAACCAGCGCAACGTGCTCTAGCCGCAACAGCCGACTAGCCACGGGGGTCTCCTTACGCGAGTGGTAACGGCGCACCGTGGTCGGCCTCGGCGGATCAGCCACGGAAATATATTACTGCGTAAGTAGTAAAGCCGCAGTACCGATCAGACGGGTGATAAAAAATTGTTTTTTTTTTTTTCTTACGATGCGTAACGAGAAGACAAGACATCGTTTTAGACTTTTCAGAGTAATATAGTTAGCCGATCGTTTATTAAAATAGAAAAAATAAATAAAAACTGTGATAATTGATTAATAAATTGATGATTCGTTTTTTCTAGTTTATTTTATTATTAGCCCCCTTTTTAACTATCTGCAATCGCATTAAATACGTCGTTAATTAGAAATATCGAAAGAATATTATTTCGGATTAATTAGTCCTTTGATTCGATATAAAGGTACGAAGAAGTATACCTATCGGATTTTATCTTGAAAGATCATTTGAACAGAAAGCAGAATGGAAGTTCGAACACGACCCAAGGGTTAATTTGACCCTGAGGGTTAATTAACAAAGATCGATAATTTGGTCGGGGGGCAACTAACTAGTTTAATTTTATAAACCCCCTCTTAAAAACCAATTGGGGGTTTAACTCGTCCCTAAATTTACCTTTTTTTTTTTTTTTTTATTTTCATCTCTCCATATGTATATACTTTGACGCTGAATTGTTTGCATAATTTTCTTTCCACCAGCTTGAATAAATTTGACAAATATCTCCACTTGGAGTTTTTTAATCATTTTTTTTCATTTTTTTTCCCCATCAGTCAAATTATTATTGTAATCATTATTATTATTATCATTATTATTATCATCCCATTCTTCATTAGACTCTAAACAATGAATAATTATTTCGTTTTATTTATAATGGGGAAACCTATTAACCTCGTTATTCAAAAAAACAAATCAAACGCTAAAGTTAAGCTAGATTTTTCACTAGCTTTAGTCAGTAAAACTTATTAACTGGTTCGCAGAGGCTAACCACAAGCTTAAGCCATAGTAATAGGGATTCGGGCTTCTTGGTATACATATACAAGTGTATACACGCGTATATACAAATATATAGTATATATGGAGATTGGATGCAGTGGGTTAAACCCAGCCACACTACTTTATATGCACACTAAGGTGAGGGTTGTCCTTATACATATATATATCAGTCGACAAAGTTCTTTGCGAAAAGGATACACAGACGACAGTTTTACCCCGTTTTCTCAGCTATCGTTATTCAGGGGATATACCGAAGCGTGAAACGACCAACCCTGCATATACAGTGGCGTAGAATTCTCGAAGTCGTAGGAGCGATAAGGATTAAAAGACATTTTTTTAATTCAGTTGAAAGATTAGTGTAAAAAAAAATTATTTACGTGATAATGAAATGCGAGTATTTTTCAACCCCTAAAATTTGGTAGGCAGTTTTTTTTTTTCAATTTTTAATTTTTTTTTTTCTTAACGGCTGCAACGTATAGTATACCACCTGCACAACCTACTTCTCGGAACTGATGTAGTGAATTAAAATTTTTATTAGTATAAAATAATACGATAGTATACCGCGTCACGCGATCCTCGGGACTTTTTCAACCCCTTTTGTAAACCTACGCGACCAGGGATTATACGGGGTGGTTAGTATCGTGCGGAACGTGACAATTGTTACAATTCTTTTATAAAATGAATGGATATTTTTTTTTTTTTTTTTTATTCAACCCCGTGTATAAATCTCAGATCTAAAAAAAAGAAAGAAAAAAAAAAACCTTATAAATCGGATAATTATTCTCTCTAAATTGTTTCTAAAAATTAAAAAAAAAATATATATATATAAATGGACTTGACTGGATTTTTCCATTATCCTTTCAACACCGGAATGTAGATTTAAATGATCGCCGTTTATATCCGGCACCAGCACCTCGCGTGATACGGTCGTACCTGCATGGACAGGGGGACTAAAACACGGGTGGCTTTGAGGGTAGCTTCAATCTCACCCCACCCCACCCCCATACCTTCTTCCCCGCCTCGAGAAATTGTGATCCCAGTAACCGTGCCGGTGCCAGGAGCGCGGTGGCGCATTAATTAGCCTTTCGCGCGAGAAAAGGTTTGAAGAATGGAATATAGAAGCCAACCCTTCGGTGTGCGAGAAATACTCTAAACATCTTCGTCGGTAGGTATAGGGGGTATAAAAAGTTTCTTAGTAAATTTAGATTTAATATTTTCACAAAAATCTGCCGAATCCTTTCCTTGAAAAATTTCTTCAAAAAAGAAAAGGGTCTGTAAATCACATGGTGCGATGAAAAAAGCGATTGAGTAAATAAATCGCAATTTTTTTTTATTTTGTTTTTATTATTATTATTTTTATTCTTTTTACGGTTTTATTTTATTATTATACCACAACGTATATTAATTCAATGCATATATAATTTTCGGCACCCTTCTGCTGTTGAACCTCTCGGACAAATGTAGATTTTCATTCGATCCGTTCGAACGAGAATTTTTTATTTTTATCAGACTCTTTGCGGATTTTTTTTTTTTCATTCATATTCACGTGTGAAAATAAAACAAAGAAAAGAAAAGAAAAGCAAAAAAGAAAGAAAGAAAGAAAAAAAAAAACAAATAAGATGAGATAAAAAAATAATAATAATCAAAATTTCTGTCTGAATGAGAATTTCTATTATCATCATACTGTGGGGCGTCGTCGTCGCGTCGTGGCAAAAATGAACTCACGTCAACGATAAATGAAAAAAACCTGGGGGTAAGGTGTGTTCACTCTTTCATTATTTCTTGACGATATTTTTTATCATTTATTTTTATATTCTTTTTGTTATCTAGCCGTGAGACTGGGCGCGTTGCAGAAATCAACGAAAAGAAAAATATTAGTTCATTTTTCGGTTTTATCTTAGGGCCTTTTTTTTTTTTTTTTTGTTCTGTTCTGTTCTGTTTTATTCGAAGGCGGCTATAATATCTTAACAATATAGAACAAAAATTGAATTACGAGAGAATCCAGACCATAAGAAAAAGAGAAGAAAAAAAAAAAAAAATGTTCTAACAGTACCGAAATCCCAGCCATGACATTTCTCAATAATAAATAAAGCAATATGATCAATTTGGAAATACCAATTTCAAGAGTGTTTCTTAGTACAGCATATTATCAAAAAAAAAAAAGAAAAAAAGAAGAAAAGAAAATCACAAAAAAAGAAACGAGAACGTAAAAAAAAAAATTAATTCGACCGCCATAAAAATTCGTAACTAATTATATTTTTCTTTTTGTTTCTCATCCACATTTCTTTTCACAAAAATTTCAATAAGTGTATTTAAAAATCGCTGCATTTGCATCGTACTGCAATTCAGCGGGTGAGTTAAAAAAATTTTTTCTACTATATATATATAAATGCAGGGGTAGTTAGTTTAAAAGTTCGTTGTCCATCGTCTGTCTGGATCGTTGAAGTGTACGCAGACGGTCACCCTGAGAGGTTCGTGACCTTGTCGCGGGGGCTAGACACCCCCCCCTGACCATCTGCTTTCTCACGATCTAAATCTCTCCGTCCTTTAGCCTCCACCACCACCCCTCATCCCTTCTCGCTCTTCTCGTCCCAATCTTTCACCCCATACTACCTTTATCCAAGGTGATGGTGGTGGGTGTGGGGTTTATAGAACATGAGGGGGGAAGAAAAGGAGCTTTAACGTAGAGAGTATAGTAAACTTGGCTCCGAAACTCCGAGAGCAACAGGACCGTATCGACCCTATTTCTAAGGGTACGACGCGCGGCAGAAACCCACCCACCCACCCACCCCCCTCATCCCCTCACCCCCTTAACTCCGTTGTCCCAAAGGAACACGATATAGAAGATTGGGTCGCGGTACCGGACCCCCAGTACCCTAGGTATGCGTATACCTAAATCGTTTGCGGAGGGGGGTTTTTGAATCTCTGCACCACGGGGATATACAGATTAAGAAAATATTAAGCTACCTTAATTTTCGGACTATACTAAATCGAGACCTAACTACTTACTGCAGTGGGGGTTTGTGATATTAGGAATTTCGTATAATTTGCCGTAATTTTTTTTCTTTTTTTTTTCTTTCCCTCTTACTTTTCCTTTTACTTTTCCTCTTAGTTTTTTCTAATAATAATAATAATAATAATAATAATAATAATAATATTATATATCTTTGGTGAATTTTGGGTAAAATTAATATATGGAAGCCAAACCTTTCAGCTGTGTAAATATAACAAAATTGATGAATTTTCGCAAGCAATAGAGAGAGAAAGAGAGAGAAACGTTACGTAATCTCGAAGATGGATTAATGGATAAAAACAATAGAAAAAAAAGGGAAGGGGGGGGGTGGGGTGGGGTGGGACGAAAAATTAAACTAAACCATCGACTCAAATCGCACATGGGCCAAAAACCTCAGTTTCATCACGTACATATTTAAGAGTAAGTTTTCGTTGTATGAAGACGAGGGTCAGCACCTGCGACGAGACCCTAGGCCTCTGGGTGAGCTAAATATTTTACAAGGTTTAGGTTTAGGGTTAGATGAGCTCGCCAGATACTATGTATATGTATTGTCACTGGGATAGCTGAGGTTTAAATAAACGAGTTTAAATTCTAATTCTAATTCTAAGAGAAAAATAAAATTAAAAAAAAAAGTGACTCAGAATTACGAATTGGATAAATAAAATTCCGCGATCGATGGCTCTGATTATTCTTTTTTTTTGCAATTAAGGAAAGTATATATACCTATATATAAACAGATAATTTGAAGAAAAAAAAAAAAACGTAATTATTTGATTAGAATAATATTTATGTAAAATAGATATATTTCGACAGCGAGTAATTGGTGGCGAGACACACCGCGATGTGTGAAAAGAAAGAAAAAAAAAAAAAAAATAGAATAGAATAGAATAAAAAGAATAAGAAGAAAAAGAAGAAGAAGTAGAAGTAGAAGAAGAGACGGTGTGCGGGGTGATACGGGTACGAAGCGGTTTAATTTTAGATGAAAATAGGCAAATCTTGGTCGCCTGAGGGACGGAAAGACACAGCGGCACAAATATACCTGTCATTCTATATAGTCTGGACAATGTATTCATAGCGCACGGCTCAAGGCGGCGAACGAACGGACGGACGGACGGACGGACGGACGGACAGACGAACGAATAACCAAGGAGCCAGTTATAAAGTCAACGAAGAGACGAATGATTGCGATATTAGGGTTAATGCCGAACGGCTTATAATGGTTCGGGAATATTAAATGATGAAAAAAAACTTGTTAATATTTTTTTTTTGTCTTTTTATTTTTTTGTAAAACGGATTTCAAAACTCGTCTAAATTTCGTAAGAATATTTGAAAAAGTAAAACAGTCGGATTAATAATTAAATTAATAATTAAATTCATCGAGTTAAATTGTTTTGGGTATATAGGTATAAGATGGGGAGGAGGAGATTGTTATAGAGAAATTGTGTGAAATCAGTGAGAAGGTTTGATCAGAATCTGAATACCTAAACGAAAATGTACATCCCTTGACGTGAGGTGTGATTCTATATCAAATACCTATAGAAGCCTGGTTATCTAACGACTGAGAACAGGGAAGGGATCTGATTGTTAAGATGAAGTCAATAGTTTGGGGACAATTGAGAATCAGACTTGTTCCATGACGAAGAGAAATTCGCAATATATGTATAGTACCTACTACTAGCCCCAGGACTTGTGAATGAAAATGGCCCGAGGCCGTAACGCAAGCAGCATCTTCTAGTCTTCTAACACAACCAAATTCGATATTCTCACATCTTACGTATTTCGCGAATGGAAAAACTAAGAAAAATCTCTAAGCAAAAAAATTAGCAAAAAAAAAAAAAAAACGACTTTCTAACCGAACGGCGAAATATTTTAACGATCAGCTCGCTGACGCCTTTTAATTATTTCAACAAAATATCATTATTATTATTATTATTATTATCATTATTACGGTACGAATTATATGTATAAACAGGATTTTTGTTCCTTTTATATTATCGTCTCTCATTCGCATTCAGTTCATTCCGAAATTACTTATACTTAAGAGTTGTTTAGGGTAAAAGACCTTTTAGTCGAAGTGTATTTTTCTGAATTACACAAAAATTTCGGTTTTTTTCTTCTTCTTCTTAATTTTCTCGTATTTTATTACATAAAATGATGCAAAAAAAAAGAAAAAAATTCCCTCAAAGCTATAAAACTGCACAACAACAAAAATCGGACACACACATACAGAATATTCGTTCAGTTTATTTTTCTTCTATGTTCATTTTCGGACGAAAGCTGCACACCGTTCGCGTGTATGTGGGTATATATATGTATAACGACGCGAGTCAAACTGGTGAGAATTGAAGTTCAATTATCGGAGATATAATCGAGATAGGGAACCGATGGTATAGCGGGATTTCGTATACGACAATGTATTTCCTGTTAGATAAATGGATAAGAAATCAATTGAATAGATTTAAAAGTATGGGAGACACCACTGTTTTACGAGAAAGAGAAAACCCTCGAAGAAGGAAAACGAAAATAATCAAAGTAACGAGAATTTTTGAATCCAAGACTAAATGTTACCCAAAAAGTTTGCGAAATATATAAATAATGCATTTTAACGATATGCAATTTTTCGCGATTTCTTATACTTATACTCGACGGTGATAGGTAGGTAGGTATAGTTTTACGAATCGTTTATACAGTCTTTTACGATCTAGCTGAAAAGTCGTGAGCTGAATATGCAACGTAGCGAAAACAGTGGATATATATATACATACAAGCTCGCGCACCGGGTCGAGAATATTATGATAATAAACGTGAAATAGTAAAGAAGAATAATTTATTGATATTCATTGAAAGAAAATATATTTTAAAGAAAGTAAAGCAAAAAAAAAAAAAAAAACCAATAATCACATACCTATGTAGCGAAATCAGTCGCGTAGGTATATATACATATACATAAATCTTGTATAAATTTATATACAAAAAAGATCATCAAAATTTCTTGATCAATTTTTATCGGATATAAACTTGTATGAGAGAAAGAAAGAAAGAAAGAAAGAAAAATAAAGAAGTAATTTTTTTTTTTAAATATGCCCGCATAGATAGTTGTTTAAGTTATAAAATCATATATCCTTTAATAACGTATCTTATTGCTGCGATGATTAATTGAATCATGTAGTGCAAGTTAATAAATAACGATAGTATGGCGAGCGGCCAGAATAGTACGTGAAGTGTCGTGATATTTTTATATAGCTAAAATTGCTCACTACGTGTAACCGAGGCGGTTTGATGATGCTGATGCTGATGCTGATGCTGCTGCTGCTACTGCTGCTGGAGCCACGTGTATTTAATTTTAATGTCACGGTAAAGGTCGGAACTCAACTTTTTCAAACAAAAAAAAAAAGAAAATTGCTTTACTTGTCCCACAGCAGCTAGCGGGTGGCACAGCCGCCCCCCTCCCCCTGGAGACGGTTACGTCAGAGAATCTTGAGGTCTAAGAAAGATGCCAGCCTCTAAATTCCAGCTAATATAACTTATCCATAAATTCTAAACCCTGTGAGTTCTATCTTAGGCTCGTTTCCACTTTAATATAAAGATAGAGTAAAAATTGTGTTTTCTTTTTTGTTTTTTTTGTATTTTTGTATTTTTGTATTTAGGAACGAGCTGATATACAATCTTCGATCTTCTTAGTTCATAGATATCGTTAAATATATGTATATATATTAAATATATATTATATGTATTATATAGCAAAGGTCGGCGTTTCAAGGCGGATCAGAAAGTTTCCCTAATCCGACGTAAAGCTTGAATTTAATCCAGGGAAAACCTGACGTTTCTAGTCGAACAAGTAAAAGCAAAAATCCTAACGGAAGCCATCCGACTGAACTACCAACTGGATTAAGTACGATGCATAGGGAACTACATATGCCTATCTATATACATATATATGAAATACAGAATACAGATGTCAGACAACCCGATTTATCGTTAATAATACTTGTCGTCAACGATGCAATTTGTCATCAAATTTTTCTAATTTTTCTATATTACCGATGAGAAATGAAATAAAAAAATGGAAAAGTTGTGTCTAAAGTATCAAAAATTTAGGTTCTATAAATACCCCGAAATATTTTTTGCGACAAAAGCAAAATTTAAGTCTTGAAAATTTCTAGACAGAGAGACTATCACATACACGTTGGTAATAGAAGGAAGAGGGGCTATATAAGGCTGGGCTATCCCAAATGACGTAAGATTTCCTTAGGGAATAGTGTACCTACACGAATATATAGGCATGAAGGAAGGAAAGCCCCTCTCTATCAATACAAGATTAAGTTAGTCCTATATGTAGATGTACCACCACACAACTTGAAGACAAAATTGGTTGCATCGTGCCCCTCCCGCACCTATATCTGTGCCAAAATCTTTCTGTCTCTTGAAAAAGAATAAGAAAAAGAAGAAAAAGTAGAAGAAAAAATTCTTCTCTATTACGATTGGGAAATTCATGTTACGCGACGAGGTCGTTTCCGATGTATGCGATGTGTACATACATGTATATATGAATATATGTAGATATTTATACGCATGTATGTATATATATATATATATATATATATATGTATGCTAAGAGTGCCAAAATCTAAAATTTTTCAGTTGCGTAATATATAAATACACGTATGTATATCCGTGTGCATTTTATCTATTTATTAACTAATTTACCACGAAAGTTGCCAGCCTCCGATTGTCCCCTTGAGATTTTATATACTCGTAGTGATGCTGCAGGGTGGGGGGTTTTTTAATTTATAGTAGAAACAAATTACAACCACTCGAAACCGCTAACGTTTTATTTAAAGATTTGGATTAGAGGTACGTATATACGTATACATATAGATTCCATTCCACATGTCAGCTTGAACGTGGTGCTTGCTTTAAAGCATAGCAGAGTAGAGCTTGCTATTATAGCATATCACAATTCGTCGTCGTTCGTATAGTTATAAATTAAGCAACTGTTTCGAAATATAATAGACTCGGTGGTATTCCTGTAGGATTAAGTTAGACGCCAGAAACTTAAAGACGTTCAATAAAATGAATAAATATAATAAAAAGAAAGAAAAAATTATAGTTTTAATTAAAGTTCAGGGAAGTCAATTGTACGTCTAAATAGACAATTAAATTAATTGTACCTTTTTTGATTGAACGTAAAGTTAAAAGAACACTTTTGACAGGTGTATCATTTCATAAAAGAATTTTTTATGTTAGATGATGGATCGGTCTTTTATTATTATAGTCTCCGTTTTTCTATTTCATTTACGAATTAAATAGAATATAAAAAAAAAAGAAAATATAATATTATTCTATTGGTCTTTTTAATTTTGTAATTTTTCAACACTTAATATCAGTATTTAGTATAAAGTTATGTATATATATACTATAACTATATACACATATCTAAGTCTGGCGTGTGTGTACACGAAATATCCACGTGGCTAAACGGTAGCCAAACAATAATTAGATCGTCAAATAAATCTCGTTTATATATATATATATATAATAGCGTGCGATACGATTTTTTAGGCAAATACAATCATCACACATATTATAGATAATCGTAAAAATCGTTTCGTATTATTTAATTTCCGAAATAGATCGATTTTTATTTTATTCAAGAAAAAAACGTGTTCAGTTTAATATTGAAGAAATATAGAGTGGGAAGAGATTGAGAGAAAAGGGACAAGTTAGGGTCGGGGGTTTCGATGATCCGAATTTTAAAGGTCCCGAACGGTAAAAATCTGGAATTTAAATAATACCGACTCACAGTTTTTTTTAGAGAGTGTATTTTCCCTGATAGTCTACATAGCTAATTAAAATCGAATTCTCGCGATCTTTCGAGGATCTGGACTTTCGGAGTTTTGAACCGTCTGCGTATTACGACCTTTAGCGATTTTGCAATATTCCTAACTTCAACATTTCTGAAACCCGATCCCAACAAGTTTTGGGTAAAAACAGAAAAAAACAACAAAAAAAAAATATATATAATATATCTATATAGCAGATAAAATTCAATTATTTAATGGCAATACCGTA
Source organism: Tenthredo notha (assembly GCA_914767705.2). Taxonomy (NCBI): domain Eukaryota; kingdom Metazoa; phylum Arthropoda; class Insecta; order Hymenoptera; family Tenthredinidae; genus Tenthredo; species Tenthredo notha. The sequence goes on along the minus strand of OU611921.1, from coordinate 4,583,775 downwards.
TCAGTCTGGACAAACATATGTCGGTGTGTATATACGAATATAGGTGATTGCTGCAGCATTGGAAATTGCTCCTATATGTGTGGATATATAGTCTGTTTGCAAACATGTATAAAGAGAGGTCTGCTGTCATTCCTCTATATGTGCAGTAGTGTACGGATATAGAACATGCATTAGCCAAATGAAATTGAAAATAGTTTCACGTCACTCAACCAGTTCTCTATGTCGACGGTATATATATATCTCTAAACGAACTATAGAAATTGACTAAAACTATTATAATATAATACATAGAGATTCACATAAGACCCAGCTAAAGAATACGATAATAATTACATTGGATAAACGATTGAAAAATCATTCGATTTTCGTTCTATAATTTAAACAATTGACTGCAAAGATCAGATATGATTGATTTGTTTTCAATTCGGATTTTTTTCTTTTTTCTCTATTCTTTAAACATTTTTTTTTTTTTTCTCCTTACAACTAGTTCGTTTTGCTATTTTAAACGATTAATTTAGCTAGCCACAACGACTGACTATATTTTATATAAATTTCTGTAATAAGAATCTGGATGAAAAAAACGAGAAGAAAAAAAAACACGATTTGAAACGCGAATAATTTGGTGTTGATTCGCAATTAGCAAAAGCTCAGGACTTTGTTTAGCAATTTATGATTGAGTAAATATTTTATTAAATGATTGAGCTTAACGTGTATAATTGCCCTTATTTTATTTTATTAAGTAATTTAATTTATTTAATTTATTTCGTATTTCTTTTTTCATTCATGTAGGTATAATATATGAAGAAAAAAAAATTCCTGTTTATATTGTAAAAATGTTAGTTCGCGAAGTTTCGGAGTATGTCTATATAGATATAAATTTTTTGACTGATTGTGAAATACAGTTGGTCTTGTCGCCGCTCCTCAACCCTCTCTGGTTTATGTCAGATCCTCGTATCGTATTTCTGCTACTAAAAGCTTGGGGATATTTTTCGTATTTTTCTTTTTTTTTTTTTTTTTTTTTCAACCGGAGGGCCCGACCACCGATTCTTTCTTTCGAGTGACTTATGGACACGTCGTGAGAGAGAGAGAGAGAGAGAGAGAGGGAGGGAGGGAGGTATACAACCAGCTTTCTACACGGTGTAAAAATTTCTGATAAAATATGTATATATACGAGTATACCAGAATTCGGAGATTTGAAAAAAAAAAAATTGTAAATTGAAGAAAGAAAAAAAAATAAAGAACCGTTACAACTATCTGAAATATATTTTTTTAAATATTTCTGGCTCGTCTCGAATTTCCTCTATTTTTTTTTTCTTTTTTTTTTCTTCTTCTTTCCCTCGTAGGAGAAAAAATTGATGATCCGCAAAAATTGTAACTAAAAAATATGTTTAATTTTAATTTACTAAATTCAATTATTTTCATTTAATTGAATTAATTTGTAAAGATCAATTTTTGGTCTAGAGAAAAAGCCAACCCTTAGCATTGCACACGTGTGTCCATGCGGTATCGAAAGGGGGGGTCGTGTCTCTCCTACGTTGTTCTGGCATCGGGTAGGTTTGTCATATGTCAGATCCGAGGCAAAAGTAGCGAGGACCGTGAAGGGGATGGAGGGGAGGGGGCACGCATGTTACGTAAAACTGCCAAGGCAGTAAATAATAAATCACTTCACGAATAAAATCGAATTGTTGCGGACAGATTCGAACGGACGTCGCATAAACTTGCGATTTTTTTTCTTCTTCTTCTTCTTCTACTTCTACTTCTACTTCTTCTTCTTACGAAGTAGGTAGGTAGGTAGGTAGGTATAGGTAGGTATATACAGAAATATATATGTTTAAATATTACGCAAGAAATATACCTACGTTGAAATTGCTTGCTCTAAAATTAGGAATTTACGTAGGTAACTAACTAACTAACTAACTAACTAACTACCTATTCATAATCGCGATTAGTCAAAAATAAACAACAAAAAAATGGAAATAATGAAAGCAAAAAAAAAAAAACAAAAAAAGAATTGAAAAATCGTCATATCATTTTTTATCAACGCGATGAGAACTTAGATAAAATCTTAATGGTCTTGTTTTTTGCTCTTTCTCTCTCTCTCTCTCTCTCTTTCTCTTTCTCTTTCTCACACACACGCGGAAGTCGAGGGAAATTCCTATTTACCCTTTTTCATAAATTACACCACACACGTGCAGTCTGCAGGTAATATTGTCGCAAGTACATCCCAACGAGACATTCTGACCTCTTTAAAAAAAGGAAAAAAAAAAAAAAACAAAAAGGTGTAATAAACAACTTACACAACTTAAATTTAGACATTAATTTACGAGCTTTGACGACAGGTTTAATTTACAGATAGGATTTCTAGAGAGGTGGTGGGGTTTGTTACGGGGTATAATACTACTTAATTTTCTAAGTCTCGACTGAGCAAATAGCTATTGCGATTATTTTCAATTCCTAAAACTATTCAAACACAATTTTTTTTTTATTATTCACGTATTGTAATTACTATTCGAATAATTAATATATTATAGTTAAACAATGGAATTATATATAGAAGCTATTATCTAAGAAATTTAATTAATCCATGAAGGATTATGAATTTTTTTTTTTTTTTTTCAAGTTAGAAAAAATGGAAATAAAATCTTTAATTTTATTAACTCAAATAATTTCTTACGATGTTTTATATAGAATTTTATTATTTTTAAATCTCAGTTTGATTTATACATTCACTTATTTCAATTCGATAAAATTTCATCGACCATTTCATAAATAAATGTGTTTTATTTTTTATTTTTATTTTTTCTTCTATCATTTTCACATCGAATAAAGTAGAGGAAATTTTTTGTTTTTTTTTTCTTCAAATTTCTAGAAATCAAGATTTTCGACTAATAGCAAATTCGTTTGAATTAAATAATCGAATCCATTGATCCGTCAATTATTTTCATATATTAAAAATCACGAAATAGGCAAGAGAGAGAAGTAGAAAAAAAAAAAATTCGACTCATATTCAGGGAAAGAATGAAAACGACCGCGTTACCTTGGCTTTTCATTTCGCAATACCTATAAGAGAAATTTTCCAGGGGGTGCGCGTGTTTCTCAGCGAAATTACACGGGTCGGAGGGTGCGCAGGTTAGACAAGGTTATTTCACATAGGTGCGATAGCTACGAGATAAGGGCTTGGGGTTACTCGCTGAGGGTTGGGGGTTGGGGGTTGGCTTAGGGGGTACGCAAACGACGACGACGAGGGTTACGAAACAAGACGTCCTGTCCTGCCTGTGGCCTAGCCGCTGCATTCCAGGCTCTCCTTTGGCGAGGTAGTACTCATCCCCTACCTTCCATATGCGCTCGTAACTTCGTAACCAACTTTCGAGAACGCGGGGGATTCCCTAGGAGTCAGGAAAACAACGAGCAAACTAGAAACGCCGAGTATGTATATATATAATATATATATATATATATATACACATATGCGGTGAGTGAGTCAGATATACAAGATAAACCCCCGCGCTCACGTCAATGTTATCAGATCCGGGAATACCCCGAGTTACCGCAGCAGTAGTTCAACGATTCCGCAAATTCGTTCATCAGGACGTTAAGAAAAAAAAAAATTCCAAATCCTACAGGACTATAAGATATCGTCTGAGAAAAAGAAAAGAAAGAACGAAAGAAAATAAAATAAAAGAGGAAGATGTAATAAAACTCTGCTTTTCATTACTTCGAATCGAGTGAAAACAACGTCGTTTTTTCACTAATTTGATAATTGACAATAAATTCGAATATTGTAATTGAAATTTAATCATCGAATGAAAACGTATTAGAATTGAAATTAATATACATACATTTGAATTTGAGTAAATGATTCGTATAGATTTGAAAGCTATATACGGAAGTGAAATTAGCCCTCCCCTCCCCCCCCTGCCCTTGGTTAAATCAATTGAGTAAACCGTGGAAAACCCGCAGGGAATATTAAACAACCCTGCGATGATGATGGTGAGTCGAACAATGGATAATACGTAAAATTGAAAAACAAAAAAAAAAAAAAAAGAAAAGGTAATGAAAATTGGAACCAAATTATTTATGCATTAGATATGGGAAAATTTTCAAAGAAATAACGTGGAGAGGAAGGGGTTGGATTTTTCTTCCGAAATACCGGAAGGAAATATAAGGTTTTATCGCGGATTTTCTAGACCGTGTTTTACCTAGGAACCGGGTAATTTTCGAACCCAAACCATCAGCTGCTGTTACTATATACTACTACGGGACTGAGGCGTTAGAGTTTCCAGCGGTAAAACAATAAAGATAAAGATATAGATTAAACGGCTATAATTTCTGCTTATCTAAACCTTCTCTTCGTATTCCTTAATATTATAGTATATGGATATATTTATCTGGAGTATATTATATACCTATAGCATTCTCTTTTTTTATTTTCAGTTTTTTCTGTTTTTTTTTTATACGTTCGTTCGTTCGTTCGTTCGTTGGTTCGTCAACTTTGCACGTACCGTTCTTGTAGGTATATAGATGGGCAGGTAATTACATACTTTTTTTTTTTTATTCGAGTTCGAGTAACAAAAAATAAATAAAAAGTAAAAAAAAAAAAAAAAAAACAATTTGTACAAAAACCCCCTCGAAACTTATATCCTTGTTTTAATTATTCATTATATAAATATATATTTTAATAAAAATAATAATATGATTATCAAATTCAATTCAATTAAAAAGGAATTGTATTTTTTTTTTTTTCATTTTTTATTATCTATTATAGGGAAAAATTGAATAATAAACTTTTAACCATCATTATTATGTCTATCGATCGAAAATTCTTTTCCATAATTATAGAAAACAAATACATATGAGTTGATGAATTCGCTTGCTATGAATATGCACCGAGGAATTACATAAATGAATTTTTTTTATATTCGTTCAACGATTTGTCGATGACGAATAGATGCATAAAAAAATTCTCTCGTATTATTACATAATTATATATATATATAATACTTTGAATTTCATTTATACGATTTTCGCTCGTGAATGTTACAATAAGAGCTGGACAGTTAAAAGTCTATATCTAGGAAGCTGCGGTAAGAAGAAGAAGAAGAAGAAGAAGCTTATTGCTGTATAAAAAAAAAAGAGAACTTTTTAATACTACGAGAACGAAAAATTTCAAACCAACTAGGTATTATAGTGAAATCAGAGCTTTTTTTTTCCCTTACGTTTTCATTTTATACCCTCTTCTGTCGTATGTTCATAATAGTATATGTTCATAATAGTTTAGTAGCTCCGAAAAGCAAGACCGGTGGAATTCGTTAAATTATATGAGTACTAACTATTTGGCTGTATTTCAAGACAGTGGTGTATACAACAGTGGTGTATAGTATCCGGTGGATACCGTAAATATATATATTTAAAAAAATAAAATAAAATAAAATAAAAAAAATTCAAATTCTAGACAATCGTAGGTTCAAAGACATCGTACGAATATTCATATATACCTATATATACAATCCACACGACTATATTATAACGTGTCTATAATTTACGACTATCTCCTGCAGCATCACGAGTGTGGTAACGTCAGACTCGCTGTCACTATATCCGCGTTTTTTTTTTTTTTCTTCTTCTTCTTATTTTTTTATTTCACTCCCTTCGTTATAATGAAATTGAAAAACTCTTGATTTAGGAGAAAAAAAAAAAACGATGAAATTCTATAAGTATCTATCTAGAGGGTTTTTTTTTTTTTTTTTGTTCTCTAATTTTTTTTATTCGTAAAAGACTCTGTGTTGAGATGAACGGGTTTGGTAAGTGTTGGATTATACGTTCTACAGATTCATCAATTATAATCGCAGCTTTGAATTCCGGTAACTACGTATATGTACCTACGATTATATGGTGTATATTAGGAAGACAAACAGGTATGGTATACGCGAGAAAAAAATAGGAAAAAAAAAAAAGAAGAAGAAGAAGAAGCGTAAATGAATTAGAGATGATGATAACCTTGTGTGTGTTCTAAGAGTTGGACCGCGTTACATCACTACATCACTACATCACTATATATCTATATATCGCATCGTATCTTGTCGATACGTAAGTTGGATATGGTATAGAACGTTGCAATATATCTAATCGACGAATCCGGTATACCAAGTAGAATATTAAATCGCAGGTAGTGAGTCGTAAATCTTGTATCATAAATCGTGTATATAGGTAGGTAGGTATATCGTAAATGTTGAATTTTTTTTCCCCCTATATATCCTGATCGAGTGAAAATAATATTTTCAAAATTACTGAATAGTAAAAGTAGAAGTAAGTCCGATGAGATTTGGGTAAAATTAGGGAAATATATATTAGCATTCAATTATCGCGTGTAATATAATTCTCGAGAGAGAGAGAAAGAGAGAGAGAGATGGGGATATATTAATCGCTACGGATACGAGAACAGCACAATTTAGCGCAGTCGAAGGGTTTACCAAGTCCCGATTTTCTCGAAAAGCCTTAAAGTCGGGTTCCGTAATTCAATTTTCATTTCAGTTCGATCTTCGCGTTAATCCTCTTATTTCTACACATAGATATAAACCTCTATACCAGAGAACATCCTCTCGTGGCAAAACCCCATCCATTCCTCACAGTAGGTACACACCCCCACATCCCCCCCAATGTTTTAACCTCTCGCGATCGATCAACCGATTGCGAATCCTTCGAACCTCGAAATTACACCACACATTTTCCTCCTCTTCTCTTTTCTTCTCTTTTCTTTTCTCTTCTTTTTCGTCTCTTTTTTTATATCATGTTTTCTTTCTTTCTTTTTTTTTTATATGATGTAAAATCAAATTTTCTACAAACTTCTAGTTTATTTTATTTATTTATTTATTATCTTCGTTTCTCATTATTTTACCTACCGTAGTATATAAAAATATATAAGGACGAAAAGGAAGAGAAAAAAAAAAAGAACTGAAGAAAAAAATAAAGTAAGAGAACGGGGCGTAGATCTCCTTACCTTTTGTGGATCCGGAGCATAAAGTCCTGGTAATGGAGCCAGAAGATGTAGTCCAGGATGAGGTATGCTGGAGGCAGGATGTCCCGGTGGTATTGGTAAAGGTACCAACTTCAAACCCCACGGGAGGTACCAAGGTGCTGTGTGATGCATGATCTTTCTTGTCAATAAGCGATCCTATCCTTTCTTAGTTTCCTTCCTTCTTCCTTTCTTTCTTTTTTTTTTTTTTTTCTTTTCTTCTCGTTTTGTCTTCCTTATTTATATTCCTTACGTATATAAATATATATTTATATAATTCTCTACCTCTCTCTCTCTCTCTCTTGTCTTTTCTTCGTCTTTCCTTTTTCCTCTTCTCCTTCTTCTGTCTTTTTTTGTTCTTCTTCTAATTTTCTTCTTTTTTTTTTGCGTTTTGTTTATATATATTTATTATACATCAACGAATAAATAAAATTATATTATATTATATTATATTATATTATATAGTCGGTTTATCATTAATTCATGAAAATTATTTTCTTTTCTTTTCCTCTCTTCTATATCCTTCTCGATACACTGAATACTTATTTTTAATACCCGGATAATTTTCTTTTTTTTTTTCTAAACACGTTAATTAATCAATTTGTTTACGGGTCCGTGTATAAACGAAGAAGTGTTCGAAAGAATGATCAACGAAAATTAAAATTCTTTCTTTTTTTTTTTTCAATTCAATAGAAAGAAAAAAATAATTAATTAATTATACAATTAATTAGAAAGAAAAAAACATCAAAATTTTCGATAGTTTTCTTAGATATATATATTATATATTATAGTTACACGTTACCACGATGTATCCAATTCGATCTGATGTTACGAAACATTATTTCTCTTTCTCTTCAACGTATTCATTTATTAATTTATTCAACTATTTATTAATTAATTTATTTAATTATTTAATTAATTAATTAATTCGTCCTTTTCTATCTTTTTTTATCTTGTCAATTTGATTTGAAAATTGATTTAAAACAAGTCAATTGAGAATTAACGATATGAATAAAAACTGAAACTAAATAATTAACAATACCTATGGGAAAGTAGTAATCGGAGAATTTTCACGTTAACGTAATTAATATATGCAATAACAATAATAACAATAGTAATAATTGATTTTTCATAAACTTTAGTCCGAAAATTCTGAATCCCGTAATTATTTTTGATTTTTATAAAAAAAAAATTTTTTTTTTTATATATGTATATCTTTCTCTTTATCTTTTTCTCTATTTCATTATCTTTCTTTATCTTTCTTTATTCTCTTTTTTTCTTTCTTTCTTTATATATTCACGAAGATACGTAGATTGGATTTAACGTATTATATAACGACAGGTGTGCGACGTGCTCAAGAGGAGCGCGCCGCGACGACTGACTAGTGAGCCCAGGGTTACAGCGCGCGTCCCTCCGCGAGCACATGGCGGATAGCCCTCCTCCTCCACTTCTTCCTCTTCTTCTTCTTCTTCTTCTTCCTCACTCTTCTATTTTATTTTTTTTTTATTTTTTTATTTTCTCTTCTTCTATATCTCTCCCTCTATCTGTCTCTTTCTCTCTCTTTCTTACTCTAGTACTCGAAAACGCCTAGATACAATACTTAGACCTGCGGGACTTCGTATAGCTAACCACTTCTTTATCGCGTCTATCTTTATCTCACGCTGGGCGACCCGCGTCGCGACGCCTCAGCTTCTTGGTTACGATATATAGATATCGAAATAAAAAGAAGATGATAGAGAGGTAAAGAGTGGAAGAACGAGAAAAAATAGTAGGGGGGGGATAGGAAAAACGAGACTCGCGTCTTTCCACTAGCTGATTCAAAGCACGTGCGATTCTCTTTCTTTGCGGAATCAGAAAAGTGAGATTTATTGCATCGTTCTACCACTTTAGAAGGTCATTCATACCGCTGAATCGCCCCCGCGCTAAATCCGCGAACATATAACGTAGTAGTAGGTAGGTAGATACCTATCTCTTCTACTATATACCTATAAGTATGTATAATATTTCGTACGGCAGTACAAAGACTTAGTTGGCATTTTATTTTGAAATCAAATTTAAAGATGAAAAAAAAAAAGACCAAAACGTTTTTTTTTTTTTTTTTTACACACAATTTTATCACCCCTAGAAGGAATTTAATTTTTATAAAATAATCTTTTTTTTTTTTTTCCTTTATTTCTATCGAAAGGAAAAATGAATATCGACTCTTTATAAATTATGATTTTTTTCTTCTCGTTTTCACGCGATTTTCCAGATCATATATTCCATAATTATTTCCCTGACTTTTACACGGTGTATAAGGAAGAAAAGACAAAAAAAAAAAAGATATATATTTTTTTTTTTATATCTTTTCCTTATTTTTTAAATTTTTTTTACGATTTTTTAAATCCGCTAATAATTCTGAAACGGACTTCTTTTTTCCACGCGGTCGTTAAGTCGTTTAATAATCTAACCATCATGCTTTATACTCTGCAAGCAGGCAGAATCTCTATATACATTTGCTTCGTATCAGCTGCAGTTAAGTATCGTCATTCAAAATGGTTTAAGATTTAGCGAAAAATATTCTGGCCAGATAGTATAGATATTTATATACAATATATATATATATATATATATATATATATAAGATGATGAGATAAGTGTAAAGTGGTTGAAGCAGACGTCAGAGTAAACTCTTAAATATTATTCGCGATAAACGAAGAGAAAAAAGAAAGAATGAATAAGAAAAAAAAGGAAAATTATAGGGTTGCATTTTACAAATTTCTATATTTTTTTTTTCGTTTTTCTTTCTCTTCTTCTATACGTAATACGTAATACGTCTACGTATTATGTATATAGAAGGTATAATTTTCGATTTCTATAGTCATTTTAAATCGTAGTCTGACACGAGACAATTATTACAATAAGTGGTATTAATACATATATATATATATATATATAAAGCTGTAAATTTATATACCTAAATCAAATGTCGTAACGCAGTAATTCTCAGAGCAAATAACAACTGAGATCTATATAATATGAGATCTATAAGAATATATATAGGCGAGTAGGTAATATAATAAACTTGGATCAAGGGGGTGACTCACGTTACTAGAATTCCTATATCCTCTATTATAGTTACCAAATATCTAGTGTACATAAAAAAAGAATATAAATATATATAACGATACGCACACGTATATAAAGACATATATGTAATCTAGGCTTTGTTGCTTCATCAATTATTATTTCTTTTTTTTTTATTCTTCTTCGTTTTGTCCTTCCTTCTTTATAAATATATATATATTCGAAAATCACGGCTATCCATTACATAGAGGATTTTTACGGTGCTTGATTAGCTGCCAGATTCAACCCGAGCGTGATATTCCTCAAGATCTTCTCCGCGTTCAGAGACAAAAAATTTATCTGACAAGTCTCGAATTTTTTTTTATTTTTCTGTTATCCACAATAAAAAAGAGAAGCAGAAATAAAATTTAGAAAAGAACAAAAGAAGAAGAAAAAGAAAAAAAAGATCAAAACTATAGTTTTTTCCTCATTCGATTCTATTGTACGGGGGGGATTAGGTGTAATCCGCGCCTAGGCAAAGGTAGCAAAAGTAACTAGTAGCTAGTTGTATTTTTAAAAATCAGTAAATTTCGATAACCCTCGTACAGTCTTTGATTTTTTTTATAAATTAAATTCTCCTAAATTGAACGTAAAAGCACGTGTCAGTGTCTCGCTAAATTTATATTTTAATTATTATTATTATTATTATTATTATTATTATTATTATGATTTTGTTTTCTTTGAATCTTTGGCGATCCGTTATGCACGATGTAATCTATAACCAAGTCTCTCTTGAGATCCTTGCATATGTACATACCTATACTTAGATAGTTAGTTAAATTACTATATATTCTATATACACATACCTATATGCATACAGGTATTATAATTATATATATATACGTCATCCTAAATCGACGAATTAATTAATATCGAAATAAAAATTAGTTATTAGATTTTTTAGAAAACCTTTTTTAAACTTGATTTCAAAAATGAATCGAGAAAATTTTTTTTTTTCTTAGACTTCGAGAAAAATAACGACCTTCGATTTTGTATGTGACTCAACAACCGTCTATATATCTATACCTGCGTATAAATTTTATGTATATATAAAAATATACATATAATTGTATATGTAAATGTTATAATGTTGAGTTAGCAATTAACGAGTCGAGGTCGTGTTCGTTATATACCAACTAAACTTTCCCTTGCGAATGGTAGGTGTACGATACACTGGTAGATACATAGGTACTATACATACGTTTATACTATATAAGTCATATATTACACCATTCAGCTTTAATATTATAATAATTTTCTTTCTTTCTTCATATATATATTTTTTTTTTCTCTTTGTCTTTCGAGTCTGAATAAAAATTATATCAAATATTTTTGGGATTTTGATAATATAAAAAAAAAAAAAGGACACGTGTAGATGATAAAAAAAAAAAAAGAAAAAAAAAATTATTACGCGACGTTCCAGCGACAGATTCTAGGACACGTTACTGACCATAGGCAAGAGTTATATTCGTCCAAACGTAAGCGCCTATTCAGTAGAGAAATTGTGTAAACAATGAAAATTGAGAAAAGTCTGTGGAGAGACGAGCGACGATATAGGAGGTGTAACGATTATGTAAACGCACGTGACCGCGAAGTTGTTCAACAAGCATATAAAAAGATATAAAGAAAGAATGAAAGTGAGAAAAGATGAAAAAGAAAAAAAATAAAACAGGAAAAAAATAATGAACAGATATATATATAATTCTCTCAAGCGCCAGACGCATATGTATATATATCATTCCCCATTTGTTTTCAACATTTTTTCATTTTCTCTACAAAACGCAATTTGTTTCTCTGTGCTAAAGAAGAAGAAGAAGAAAATGAAGATGAAGATGAAAAAAAAGAATTGTTTAAAAAAAAAGAAATTCCAGAATGAAATATAAGCGCGAATCTCTTTCAGTTTTTTATTTTCTTTTTATTTTCTGCTTCTCTTCTTCTATATCGATTAATTTCACTTAGAAATGATAAAAAAAGAGAATGAACGAAAAAAAAAAAAAGATTCTGCAATAATATAGAAAATATTGAAAAATTCGTTCAAGCGCATATAGAAAAAGGGTATATATATATATATATGGCAATTAGTTTTCAACCGCGATACTCTGACCATCGATCTTCTTCGTTCTTTCCGCATAAGTCAGAATATCGTCCGCCACAAGCACCTGTACTATACACCCGTACCTCACAAGTGGTACATAGGTAGCTTTTTTTATATTTTTATTTTTTTTATTTTTTCATTCCCCCCCCCCCCCGCCATCCCCCAACTAGAGATTTTATTTTACTTTTTAGTCTGCATCGGCCGACGTAATTAAGTTGAGTAAAAGCGCGCCTCACTTGTTTCACTCTTTCATTCAGACACGAAGAAAATTTATTAATAGTATATATAAGACCGATTGGTGCACGTATGTATGTATGTAGTTAGGAGGTTAGAGAGTTAGGGGTATTACGAAATAGAAACGAAACAACATCCGTAAATACATGCATACCTCAGTACCGAATCTACACACACATATACACGTATAATATAAGAAAATATATAAATTCAACACACATATGAAAAAAATAAGAAGAAGAAGAAGAAGAAGGAAAAAAAAGATAGAAAGAATCAAGAAAAATTCTAAATTTGAGGAAATTTCAATTCCCAAAAAAAAAAAAATTAAAAAAAAAAAAAAAAAATAAACGACGCTTCTAGGAATGCGAAATTCATGCAGAAGCGCCCACCCATCATCTCGCGCAGGTATTCAGAGAAGTGATTTTCACTGAAGTAAATTTTCTTAGCGTATAAGTAAAATGGCGGTTGTCTAACGGGTACCTAACTATTTGACATCGTTGGGGCTCTCTAACAGCTGCTATCTGTTTGTCACTTGCGATGTCACATTAGCTGTCCAAGGCTGCACGCTCTACCACATGTTATTTACCGTTTGTAAAATCCCTCCCTGAACACACACACACACACATATGACATACACACCCCTATATAACACTAGAGATAATAGCTTTTGTGCTTTGAATTTCCTACCGTATACCAGTGGTGACGCAATAAATAGTATAACCGCATAGCAAAAATAGATTTTCGGAATTTCACCGACAGCACGATTTTATAAGTCTTTATTTGATTAATAAATTTCATTTCTAAAGAATAACTCTATACGTTCTCACGCCTGCAGCATTAGAATATCTGCATGAGTACGACCGGATTTATAAATCAACGGAGATATTCGAAGAGATAGAGAGAGAGAAGAGTTTTTAGAAAAAAAAAAATCGCTAAATCGTGTTAATTTGAAAAAAGTCAAATAATAATAAAATCGACATTTCCTGACCCCCGTCGTTAATCCAAAAATATTCTCAATTAGTGTAAAAAAAGAAAAATTGTTAGTAGTAAGAGCAGCAGCAGCAGCAGCAGCGATTATTTCGATTCTTAAACCGCCCTTAAAACGATCGATACGTATATACGGGGTTTTAGAATATGATCGCGGTGTACACGCTGCTATATATATAGGTATAATGATATTAGCTGCGGCATAGTAAGGTAACTCCGTTATAACTCGAAGTTAAACAATAATTTATTTCAAAAAACCCCCCCGAAGAATAATGTTTATATAAATACTTATAGGTTCTACATATACACGGAAATAGATAAAGCGATATACCCTGCACCAACTAGTGATAAAAAAAAAAAAATATTATTCTGAAACGTTAAAATATCGTATGGTTAATGCTCGCCCTAGAAAGAATAAAGAACTCGACCATTTCTCACGAGAGGTTATACAGGTAAAGTACGGAAAAAAAAAAGTTAACAGGTTGACTATGGAATATAAAGTCAGGTTGCCTGCCAGACGCTGATATGAACCTAGATAATATACGCGTTTGTAAATATATACATATATATAAACCCCTAGCCGTTGCACATAGACGTTATACATACATATATATATATAACCACTATAGTATGTCTCAAATTTTTCGCACAAAAAATTGACAAGAGAAAATCAGATTCCAAAATTTGTTTCAATTAAAATTGCAACGATTTCATATCATTTTTCATTTCATTTTTCTTTGATCTGAACAAAAAAAAATAAATACGAAAATGTGTAAAAAAAATGTTGTTAGACAAGAATCGTATTGCATATTAGAACGATTTTATTTTTAACAACCCTGTCTCACCCTGTAGATATGTTTTTCCTTATATCATGTGTATATAGATATATATATTTTTATGTGACGACGACGACGAGGACTGAGAAGGTATATAAAGCAAAGGATATGCTGCTGCTGCTGCAAGTTGGTGCACTGCACTGATGGGTGCATATGGTTAACGGGGGGTAGGTAAAAGAAAGTGAAATATGATGCTACGGCAAAGGCTAAACATGCGACGGTAGTTTGCCCAGTTGTTTTACTGCATTGCAGAACATTCAATTTTCACGAATAGATGTAAAACTTGGTAAACTAAATCACAACGACGAATGAACGAGTGAATTTTTACTCTTGTTGTAAAAATTTTTTTCGATAAAATAAAATCCCCTATCTCACCTAAGGATATATAATACGATATTCGCAATTGTCGATAATATATTCCTTTCAAATATCAAAGAAGAAGAAGAAGAAGAAGAAGGTGTTTATAGGTATAAATTTCGCGAGGTTCTTGAACCGTTGGGTTCAAAGGCCTTTTTCAATAAAATATTGAGATAGTATGAATTCTGTATATATACAATCATTCGCCGAATTCATATATCTATATGTATATCCTCGTGTATTACCATAATTAGCATTAGCCTCGTAATAAAATGTCAAACTTTGAACTGACTACCCGAACGAACGTGTGATTATACAGTTGCAAAAAAATTACCAATGACGTCTAGACCCTAAGAGGAAAAAAAAAAAAAAAGTTCAATTCTTAAATTTCTTTTCTCTCTCTCTCCTTCTAAAAATGAAATCGAATCTAAGAAGAAAAAAAAACGAGATGAAATCTCCGAATTTTAATTTTTTTTTTTTTTTCTTCTTCATGTTCGTTATATATTGTTTTTTTCCCCCCCTTATAAAGGTATAATAGGTACATATGTTTATATATTTCAGTTTGAAAGAAATCTGTCGCGTTAATATATATATACGTTAATATGAAAATTATCCTATGAATTCAGAATCTAGACGACAGACAAGAGACTGTGAAGATTATATTTAGTCGATGAGCACGTGGTCGCCCGGGCAGCTGCAGAGACGACTATACGAAGTAAACTTGGTAGATATAAGGAACCTGTTGCCCCGGCACGAAGAAGAAGCTTACAATCGGCTGTGCCAACCTGCGGAGAGTAACGTTTGAAACTAACGTGTACGTAAGAGTAAGACAGATATATAGAAACAAAGTTAAAGAGAAAGCGAAAGAGAAGTAGAAGACTAGAGAAGAGAAGAGAAGATATATACCGAGAGACCAAGAGGACCTAGGTCGACCAACAAAAGATGCTGGTTGGCTTGATGGTATAGCATAGAGCTGCTGGCTTTGAGCCTGACTGACTGGCTGGCCATGTTCCAATTTAAACTGGATCGCGTGAAAATGATAACTGGTTGGTTGTTTGCGAACGTCCGTTTGCTCCAGGCGATATCTGGGCAACTGCGGCGAAATATGATTTTTGGCAAACGTAGTATATAATGAGGAGGATCTTAGGTAAGTAGAGATAATAATCGCTGCCAATTAGTGTTGATAGATTTTTTTTGAACAGGACGAAAGAAACAGAGAAAAAATAGAATTTCTTTTTTTCTCTTTTTTTTTTCTTTCTTTCTTCTTCTTCTTTTCAATTTTAGACGAGAAATGAGTACACCAACTATTTTATAACTTTCAACTTTCTGGTTCAAGGCCGAGATCGCGTCGAGCATTGTACCTGATAGTTAATCTGTCTGGTCCCTGTAGAGTCAAGAGTACAACAGCAGGATGGATTACGTAATATACATATATATACAGCTAGAATAAGTTACTTTACTTTACTGGTTGCGTAATGATCCGGTCCAAAGTGCATGCAGACTTTTTTTTTTTATATTCATTAACTCGCGCAGGATCTCGATGTCGTGGATATTCGGACTTTTTTTTTTCTAGCCTTATTTGATCGATTTTTATTTATAAAATCCTAAAGTCGCGTTTAGTTAAATACCTATGAGTTTTGTACCTATATTGTGTTACATCCTGTTGAAAAATTTAAAGCTTTTTGATTTTTTTTTTGATTTCTTGTTTTTTCTCATTATTGCGGCCCTGATGGAAGAAATAGTTATATTAATTGGTGCTGCACGGAGAGAGACAAGATTAATTGTTTCGTCGCTTGACTATTCTACACTCTATACCTATTTACTATATCCAACCAAGAGACCTTTAATTTTAAATTATTTAAATCAAAGCTAATTGCCGCGACGAGGGATCGCATTGTTTAATCAACGCAGAAATCTGGATTGTTACATTTAATCCAATTTATACTACATTATATTAGATAAATAAAACATTACTTTTTTTCCCTACTCACTTCTTTCTTTTTTTCTTTCTTTCTTTCTTACTTTCTTTCTTTTTTTTTTATATCAAACAAATATAAATTCAGCAACCTGTTATAATCGAGGACTTTCACTAGACGTCGATGACGAGACGACAAGGTCGATATATATATATATATATATATGTATAGTTGAATGAATTTCAAATTTCGCGAAATATATTTTGTGAGTTGATAATTTATCGCCTAGAAGGTATGAAGAAAAAAAAAAAAAAAATTAAATTAACTTATTTCCAAATTTTCGTTTTCATAATCTGCTACGCCACACACACACACACGCACACATATTTATATATATATAGCGGTGTGACACCGCTTGTTAATATTATTATACAAGATAGAAGATGATGTTATATATTATGTATAGGTATATTGTATATTCTATATGTATATATACACATGTGTGTACAGTAAGTCTGCAACCGCCACCGACTACTGCAGACACGGACGATGAACGACGATTTTATATATAGTAACGAGTCTTGCATTAAACGTCGCAAGCGTGTTACTTAATTAATGAATAATTAACCTCGATTAATGTACATAATATACGGGTCAAGGAAAATCGAAAGATTATTCGCGAAAGTGGTGTTTCTTTTTTTTTTCTTTATCTAGGATGAGAGCGAATTTCCGAAAGTAAAATTGAATACACTCTATATACATACACATGCATAGATCTTTAATACCTATACCTATATATACGTTTTCACGCGGGTTAAGAAACTACTATTTTTTATTCCTCCTCTATTTTTTTTATTTTACTTATTTTTTTCTTGTTTTCGCCTACTTTTCGTAACCCATACCATCTTATTTTTAATTGTCTTCTCACTAACCGCGTTGAGTGTCGCCTTCTAAATCGCCTGTAAAATTATGAATTTAAGTGAGTACTTAAACCACCTATTGTTATAGAGTGACACCTGTTACTCCACAACTCACTTTGCTTTACTAAAAAAAAATCTGATAGTGTTTTTTTCATTTTATTTTTCTGTTTCCTAGTTTTTCTTATCTTTTTTTATTTTTTTTTTCCTTCCTCGCTTCGTTCCAATTTGTTTTTTCGGCCGTTTTTTCTTTCTCTCTCTCTTAATTTTCTAACAAATGAATTCGAGAACAAAATATGTTTAAAGAATTTTTCTCTTTTTGTGCTTTTTCTTTCTTCCTTAATTTAATTATTATTATTTTCTTCTTCTTCTTCTTCAACTATAATGTAATTTTTTTTTCAATTTTAAAAACAACAATATAGGAAGAGTATTGAGTTTTCTATGCATACGAGACTTTTATAACATGAGCCTAAATAACAGACGAAATAATTATTCAATTCGAAAACGAACAACCCACATGTTATACTATGAATATATGGACACGCGTGTGACCATGACTGCGTTCTATCTAGACGTCGGAAAGAATAGCAAACTATGTATAGTTTTAAATCGGGGATAAATAAATAAATGAAAGAATTAAATTTTCTTTCTTCGTTTTTTTTGTTTTTTTTTTTGTTTTTTTTTTTCTCCCTCGAAACGACGAAACACAAAGAAGAATTACTAAATCCATGTTACTCAACGAATAGACCAACCAGTTGTCGCTTATATTTCCCAAAAAATTCTGATAGAATGAGAATAAACATAATTATTTAACGTATAATTATTAGTATATAACCATGAGATTGTATGTACATGTATGTAAAAATAAATTTAAAAAAAAAGAAAAAAAAACACGCTGCGTTACTTTCCGCAAAATATATGAATAAAAATTCAAAAATTCTGATAAATAAATAAAGAAGAAAGAAGCAGAGGATCGCATTGTTGAGTAGGCAATGCGCGGTTCACTATACGCTTACGAATCTAGATGTTTAAAATTATCCCAAAGTTGGCCTCGTCGAACCAGCTTAGCTTAGCTTACTTTAGATTAGCTTAGCTTAGCCACCGATAGTCTCATCATATAACCTATACACACATCTTTGGTTATACATACTATGTACTATATCCTAGAGGTAGAATAGCAACTCGCGAACACGTGGGTATAATACGACGCTATAGAGCGAGAGAACACAGCGCAGCATCCCAGCTACCGAAATGCTTGAGGAATTATATCGCGCGATACACGGACCATAGCTTACACGTTGCTGCAACTATTTTAGGATATCCTTATACAGCATTAACGCGACTTATTGTCATGCAAAAAAAAGTTTTTTTTTTTTTCTTTTTTTCCTCTCTCTTTTTCGTTGTCATCTAATCTTCGGTAATCGGAATCTTGAACGATTCTTCGAAGTAAAATTCATTTTTTCAATATATTTATATATTATATACTACTTCTCGTTATGTGATTTCAAAATTTTGATTAAAAAGCACGTGTGATGGTCTTAATAACTGACGTCTATAACCCGCCTGGTACGTTTGTCCTGTCTGACAAGTAGCACAGCCTCTTGAAGACGGTCCATATCTTACTCCATGCCAAGATGAAGTTAATATGAATATGGGTGTATATATATATGTAGTATCATAGATATTTATATGTATGTATATAGTATATGAATTTTAACCGGCTTGTCGACGGTTTCCTGGTTGTCAGTCAGTGTCTGGTGCATCGCCTAGTTGTGTCTTATATACATATACGTAATGTATAGAAACTTTTGATATTCAAAGGAAACGGACTCTACATACCTATAGGAGAAACTGTTCTGATTTCAGAATTTCTAACTTGTTATATATTTCGGATTTTGACGTATAGAGGACGACGACGACGTCGACGACGAATATGCCTTCGGATTCAAACGCGTTTCATTAAGTTTCAAATTTTCGTTACAATAAATTTATACACTCGCCGATTTATTGTTATTATTATTATTATTATTATTAAACAGAACAGGGTTGAAGTTCCGGATTTGAATATCACCGATTCACACTTTTTATAAAAGATATTTTCCTGATAGTCTATATAACCGATTAAAGAAAATAGGGGGTTTATTTTTTGATTTTTTTTTTTTCCTGGCCTTCGTGGGTCTGGGATTTCGGAGTTTTGAGACATACGTAAATTTTTAAATTCAGAACTCTAGCCCGGTCCTAATTAAAAGCGATTGATCTCCAACGTGATGAAAGACACAAGAAAAAGAAACGAAAGAAAAAGAAAAAAAAAGAAGGAAATAAATCATCAAAAGCCTACACGGTTTAACATGCTTTTGATTAACGGCTCAGAACGGAAGTGTTCAAGTTCTAAATTCGAGGATTTAAATTAGTACCTAGAGATAGATGCAAGGTGCGGCTATAATATAAGGAAGTGAGTAGGGTAGGGTAGGGTAGGGTAGATAGGGGTGTATATATCTACAATATGTAATTTATTAAAGATTTTTCGATCGAAGATCATTTCAATGTTTTTTTCTTTAAATAAAAACTATTTCCTTTTTCTTTTTTCTATTTTTTTTTTTACCTCACCGTCTTGTTTTCGCATATCGAAAAACTTGAATAACCAAGAAAATATTATTCCCAATCTACTAACTGCGATTAGAAATTCATTAACCTCGTGCTCTTGAACCTTGTCAAATCGAAATATCCAGTTTTTTTTCTCGAATACATATATAATTCCTAACGATATACTTCGTGGATTTTATTTTATCTAGGTATTTATATCAATTCTAATATTTATTCATAGATCTGTATGTGTATGTCTATCAATTTTCGCTCCTTTATAACTTTCCCACGATTTTTATACTTGGGTAAAAAAAAAAATGGTAACGCGAGGATTATTATTTTTTTTTTTTATATATCCTTTTTTCTTTTCAACGTTTTTCGCACTTTGGATAAAAAGAAAATAAAAAACAGCTTTTTTGAAAATGTACGAGTTACTAATTTTTCAAACGTATTACACAATTCCCACTATTCTAACGGTGAAAAATTGCCTCTGGAGTACTGTCAAATTATAGGGGAAAGCCAATCCCATACCGGAAATAACAAGTGGGTCGGAAGTTGGATTACAATGCAGCTGATAATATATATATATATATATATACTCGAAAATATGCATAGCTATATTTAGGAATACATATGTCTACCTATGTTACTAAATACATATATTGTCCATCGAAGACCTTTCCTTTTCAAATTTATCACAAGATATAGGATATACCATAATGTAGATATACCTATACCTATAAAGGTGTCGTTAAATTTATAGAGCAGGACTAACTTAAGGTACATAAGAAAGTATGTGGTCATAAACTAAATATTATAGAATATTATCAAATTTCTTATTTTTTTTTTTCCTAGAAAATATTAGATATTCCGAATGAATTTATGATACCTATCTTTTTTTTTTTTCTCTCTCTCTGACTTCACTATGGAGATTTTTTCGAAATATACATACAAGACAAAATAATAGTAGTAGTAGTAGTAGTAGTAGGTACAAAAACAGATGACCGGAAAGCCTCGGATTAGAGATTAGGACTAAGTTGTGTAGTAGCTACTAAAAATAAAGATTCACTGTTCTACAGTATAAGACATATGTTGTCATTTAAGAATAATATCGGTAGTCGGCAGAATCATTTTTCATTTGCAATTTTTTGGTTTTTTTTTTTTTTTTTCAACGAAATATGGGTCACTCAGAGATGTGCAAATCCACGACAGATGGCTATAATAATTACAGAATCTCAAAGATATTTTAAAAAATTGCTATTTCTTTATTCTCGCAATTTTTTTTTTTTTTTTCGTTAGGTACCCTAATCCTAAAATTTCGATTTATTTTTAATTTTCAATTTATTTTTTCAATGATTGTAACACGATTGAAATTTTTCTATATATAGATTGATATCATAGTTCAAGATATGTAGTTGAATTTCAAATTTGTCCGAATTGATTATAGTCCGCGCGGGTCCTCTAAAGAACCAGTGTGTAACTTGATTGATAGTTCGCGCGACGGTTGACTATTCCAGCTGTGGTTTATTTCAGGCGTCGCGACGGCATGGCATAGCATGGCATTGTGGCTAAAACCCGAGAGGCGTCGGGGGCGTCGTATAGGTGAAGATTGAGGCGGGGGAGTAAAAGAGAGAGAGTGAGAGAGAGAGAGAGAGAGAAGAGTAGAAAACTCCCCCGCTTCCCTGTTACGTTCCATTCCTAAGAATCGGAAGAGGTTTGGGACGTTACACGCGGTCTAATCGTGGCCAA
This sequence comes from Tenthredo notha, assembly GCA_914767705.2. Taxonomy (NCBI): domain Eukaryota; kingdom Metazoa; phylum Arthropoda; class Insecta; order Hymenoptera; family Tenthredinidae; genus Tenthredo; species Tenthredo notha. The sequence continues at coordinate 4,561,984 of OU611921.1, read as the reverse complement.
CCGCGAGAAAAAAAAAAAAAAAAAAAAAAACCGACGTTGTATCTTCGGCTATCCACCTTCCTCCTCAATTCTCTCACGCGTTCGTAAATTCAAAACCGGACGATCAACGTTACCACGATAAAAAAAAAAAAAAAAAAAGGTGGAAAGAAAGAAAGAAACGGGGGAAACGAAAAAAAGAAAACGAAAAATGGATAAAAATTGTTGAACATTAAAAATTAGCAATTAAAAAATGATGATGAATGACGAGCAATTATGTTTTTTAGACATACTATACACGTAGATATTGAAAATCGAATTTAAGGAGAGAAATAAAAAAATAATAAAAAATACATTGAACAATTTTTTATTTCACCTGTTTTTTTTTTTTTTTTCTTTTTTTTTCTTTTTTAATGTTAAGCTTGTTTTCCGAGTGTAGCTCGGTAATGTAGCAATTTGTTTAACCGCACGCATATATAGGTATGTATATAAATATTGGATACATACGTAGTAGGTATAGACAATTTACAAAAGGACGATGCTCTCTCGAAATAATTTCTATGAATATTCATTAGCAGGTTCGATATAGTCACTTTTTAAATTCTTTAAACTGCGTACTTGACCTCTGTATATAGCTCTGACGTAACATAGTATATAACCCATTCCATGCTAGATATGCGAATTACGAGATGCGAGTTCCGAGAGAGAGAAAGAGAGAGTCGTTCATCTGACCATATCTTTTTCTACTAATTATAATAAAATATACGAATTATATACATATACATATATATTTATATATATATATTTATATCTTAGAATTGTATAAATTGTATCCTGAATTTTTAAAATTATACACCAAACTATTTTCTTTTGAAAGAATATACCTATAGGTATATCGCAATTCATACTTCATTCTTTCGCAGTCGAAATATAATAATTATACAAAAAGAAAAGAAATATCATCTGTCTTCGAAATTAATTTTAAATTATTTTAGTTTTTCTTGATAAATCACAGTTTCGAAATAATGTAGAACAAAATTTTCGCCTTTTTTATTTTAATTTTTTGATTATTATTATTGCCTCGTTTAGTCTAGCCTAGTCTAGTCTAGTCTAGTCTAGTCAATGACGATTTTGTTATAAGGTTATACGTGAGGAGGTAAAAATGTACTATACGTATACGTGGGATGAAAGGTAAAAGATAAATGAGTGTTGTATAGAAGATTTAGGAAAAAATCTTAAAAAGAATAATGTCGGTTCGTCCAGTAAAAAAACCTCTCCAAGATTGAATACGTAAAGTTTGTATAACTATGCAGTATGCAAGAGGTACTATATACTAAGTAAACCGTAGTATATATATCTAGGAGTGAGACAACCTTCATCATATTTATAGTTATATACTTTATATATACGTTGTCTACACACGTATGTACATACATACATACATACGTACGTAATTATAACTGAAAACGATTTTGACGATGTTTTACCCTACCCTACCCTACCCTACCTTGGCTAAAGTTATTCAGAAAAGTCGCGTTACGTTACGCTACGCGACTCGAATTGACGCGTTGCGAAGCAACGCAACGCAACGCAATGCAACGCTTGACGTCCGACGTACGACGACGTCTGACGTTCCTATGTACGCGGGAGGAAAAAAAAAAGGAATAGAACAGGGGCAACAGGAGGGAGTCCCAACTCAACTCAACTCAACTCAACTCCACTTCACTTCACTTCACTTCACTCCCCTCTCTAGTTATTTAGAGACGAGACGAGCAGAGCAGAGCAGAGCAGAGCAAAGCAAAGCAAAGCAAAGCAGAACGAAGCACGCTTAGTTCTTATTTCTCGAGTGATTGATCATGCTCCAGTAGGTAGACGTATAGGCATAGAGAAGTGAGAGTATTTTGGGCCGTGCATCGGCACCATTGTATGCCGAGTGTGTCTGGACGAGTAAGTTAAACTAGGCGTTTTAACCGAATAGTATATAATACGCTCTTATTTTATCTAATACATACCCATGTACAAATATATATATATATATATATATATATATATATAACAATGTTATATAAGGTCGTTAAAATAAAATTTTGAAAAAAAAAACGTGTTACTCCTTTTTACTTTCTATATTTGAAAACCTCATTTTCATTCTTAAGAAAATATACGAATAGTTCAACAACAAAAAAATGTATTCGCTATTTTTGGAAAACAAGAAATAAAAATCGAGAAAACAAGAAGAAAAAAATCAAGTCTCGTCAATATTTCTAAGATCTACATTTTATTAGACACACGATATCCAGACATACGAAGCTATACTATTATATTAAACCACAAGTTTATATCATCTATGTAATAATCTAATGTAGGTATAACGACCTTTGTGGGGGGACAACGTGTGCAGCGAGGCACGCTATCTTTACAATATGTAAAAAAGGTCAATCTCGTATAAAAGTCGCGGGGTTTCATCGAGGGACGGAAAATAATGAAAATACTAGTTTCCGCGTTTGGTCAAATGTTATAAAGAAATTCGTATTTTTTTTTTTTGTTATGGAGATTTCTCTATCAAATCATCAATTAGAAAAAATACACAAATACTACATGAAAATGAGCGAATAGGTAATAATTAATTGTGAATTAACTCACCTCTGCATCGGACGTGGGTTCTTCATACTCGGACAGTGTTTCCTGGAAGACAAATATCGAGTCCGAACAATCAAGTACTCTGGCATGTCCAAATTGTGTTTGTTTTTCGTCTATGGAATCAGGTCCGTTAGCAGTTTCTACCATATCGATAGTTTGAACAACAATTGCACTTGATATTTTATAGAATTTTTTAAATACGTATGATGATTGTATATTATAAAATCGAAGATATTTCGCACTTTGTTTATTCTTTAATAATAATTGAAACAATCGTATTTCCAAACTACTTTTAATACCGGTTATCTGAAACACGAACAATAAACGTTTCTGAATTTAAAAACCCACACTGCTTTTTATTTTTATTCTTATTTTATTTTCATTTCATTCTGTTATGTTTCTTATGTTATTATTCACATATCAAACACATGCAGTTTAACAGGATCTTTACACAACACTTTTTTCGATACGTCCTTGCAGGATATAAATTAACACGACAACACAAGACAAGATTATTATTATAATTATAATTATAATAATAATAATAATAATAATAATAATAATAATTTAATCAAATGGGAGAAAATTCGAGGGCTTTTAGACGTTACTTAGAATTCAGATAGAAACCTGGGATTCTGGCTAAAAAAAAATTGGGATCATTGGAATTCGAATTATACCCATAGAATGATAATTTAGTTAGAGAAAAAGAGAGAAAAAAAAAAAACGAATAAAAACTAGAATTATTTAAAAATGGAAAAGAATTTTAGTCAGCGTCGTTAAATCGTTTCTGACAATGAATTAAGATTAATGTATTATCTTTTTAAGTTAAGAAATAAGAGTATACGGCTGTTAACTCATCGTTCATTTCTTTTCACTATTGTAAAAATACAATCACAGCTATATAAACTCTTAGCTTGTGTTTGTAAATATAAACGACTTTAAGCTTGGCGTATCATAGACAAATATACACGATTTTTAATTCGTACTATTTCGAAGAATATATGTCATGTATATATATATATATACATTATACATATATTTATGTTTGAAGTATTTTTAATATAGCAAAATGTTGATAAATGATAATGAAATTCTAAGAAAATGAATAAATATTGAAAAACCAAATCCCCGAGTTTTGAATAAAAAAATATTACGTTCTAAATATTGAATAATAAATCTGTTATTAGAAAATTTGTCTGTAACATATATATAATACGTAAATAATAGATGAATAAAATAATTGTTATTAATATACGTACGCGATACAATTTCTGGTTATTTATATTCAATAGTAATGCACGTATATATTTCTTCGATATATTAGAAAACATGGCACGTTCAATTTTCTAGGTTATGTTGACAGAGAGAGCCGACACAACATTTCCAGTTAGTTTTCATTATGGAATCTGTATGTGAATTGTTTCACAGGTATGGCAAAATAACTGATTATAATTCTCAACTAGGTTAATAATAACGTGATTTTCTTCCTTCTATTATTATATTATAATTAACGAAAGTATTTATTAATGGTTTACCAACGTTGTCAAAAGCCTCGACAACCTCATGGGGGATTTCATTAGCTTCTTTACTAACACACGTACGCACATAAACAGAACTACACACAAACTAACGGCTGAATATCAGGCGAAATAAGAGACTGTCGAATAAACAACTCTTAGCGCCATCTATACGCCGCGATTTTGAATCTTCCCGAACTATTTCTAGGTCGGTAATGAAGAATTTGTTTACCTATAATCGTACAGTCGGTTACGAAGAACTCGTTGGTAACGAAGATTTCCTATATTAAAATTTTTCCTTTATTTTTAATAATAATATTATAACAATTTTTATACACTTTTGTTTATTTATTTATTTTATTATTATGAAATCGTCGATTTTTAATTTATTTATACTGCGAGGAAGACTTTCTGCTTTATTTTAATCATTCCTCAGTTTTCTTTATTTGTATTAATATCACCTATATTATCATTTTTACTTATTAAAAAGAGAAGAGAAAAAAAATCGTCATCGGCGATCCTGCAACGACGATTTTTAGTATTGCATAAATTTAAATTCAAACAGTCGTTTGTATAACATCCTCCAACCATTATATCTCTCAAACTACACATTCAAGAAACCATCGCAGTGCCTGTTTCTTGTTTACCTAAAAGAGCTGCGGTTGGTTCAGCTTGTAGTAAAATATCACCCTTACCATTATTCTGGAATATACATTCCTTGATGTTAACTTCAGACACATTTTCAAGCAACTCAATACCTCCGATCTTTCCCTCAGGACCGCTCACATACTTTTGGGTCTCCATTCGTATACTGTGCTCTTTGAAATTCGATAACTCACAATTAGTTACGGTGAAACTAGAGTTGTCGTGTATCTGGAATAACGAAGTCTCCAATTAAATACTATGAAGGATTAAATTCCATGAATTTATTCTTCCCACGAATATAAATGGGCTCTTTGTTCTTCTATACATCATGAAAAAAATTAAATTAAATTACCTGAATTCCTTCTACGCATTCATTGAACTTGCATTTATTTAAAATAACGCAGCCTCCCGAATGAATGACGATTGCAGTTCCAAGCCCCTCGAACAACGTGTTTTCTGCTATTAGTTTACTTCCGGGTAGAACAACGATTCCTAATTTAATTACGCTCTTATTAGTCACGTAAACTTTGCATCTTTCAAGGCGGATCGTTCCTTTTCTTGCCAAAATACCCATCTGTAGATCTCCAAGGTGAATGGAAACTCCCTCGAGATTTACCTGGAAGAATTAAGATCCAATGTCTTGATAACAAGCCCCAAGTAAGAAGCTAGTCGATTAATAAAACTCCGGTATACCTCTCCACCTGAAAAATCCATCAAAGAAGGCCCGCACTCTGTTTCACTTCCGCAAACAACGGTGTATTCTAATCTATCAAGTCCTCTGATCGATCCCCCATCCTCAAGGCCACCTGTGCCTCTGATATGGTGCTCTCCTTCGCCAAGAACAACGATATCACCTGCGTCCGAAGTGTCCAGTGCTTCTTGGAGGCAGTTCGAAGTTCTGAGGGTAAATAAAATGGTCAGATAATTTTTTGGCAGAGTTGAAGCTAGTCTGAGAGTTTTAAGTGATTAATAGTTCAACAAAGATTCTTGAATTTTGATAGAAAAATTAATTTTCGAAACTTGTGAATTGAATTTTTCGATTATTTTTATGATTCTCAGTTCCTCTCTTTTGATTATAAATAATTCTAGGCAATACAAACTTACTTCAAGAACGTATCGGCGCCAATAACGTCCTGAGCTTTGCTCAACGAAGATATAATATCTCGAATGGATCCTCCAAGCCATACAAAATATCCTTCAGATTTTTTTCCCCTGCTTTCTCGCCTCTTAACTTCCCTATCGTTCATATTAGAGCCTTTATTTCTTGTAAGAACTTCTCTCATAACTGGATTTTCAAGTACTTCCATTTCAGTCTTAATCTGTTGTAGTCTAAAGTGCAATTTCATCAGCTGGCAAGCCTTTCCTTCGTCTAAAATACCCTCTCGTTCTTCTTCCTCGTCAGATATGTCTTCTTCAAGCCTTGATATCTTGGCTTGTATATCTTTCCCCTCTCTGACAAGACTTCTAATAACGTCGCAAGTGTCCTTTCCGACGACTCCCCTTTTCATATCAAAAAACAGCCTGATTCTAGGCTCTAAATGCAGCGTTACCCAGTCTGTGTTATCGTCGTCATCAGTGTCCCACGGCATCCAAAGATAATTGAAAAAGAATCTAAGCTGATCTATGCAATTCGCAGTACCAATCATGTCCAATACTTCATTCTCTTGATTATGGGTTGGGTATAATTCGGTAAGAGGTACATCGTACTTTTCTGGCAGTTGGATTTCATCCTGAACAGCAACGATTTTAACCAGCGCAGACAGCTCCTTAAAATCCACGTTCTCAACATCGACTACTACGATAGTTGGATAATGAATTTCAAAATCCTGACATGTTAGACGCGGTATTTTCCACAAAGCTCGCCAACCAACGGGTTCTATGACCAATTCAATGTGGCAGGACCATTCTGAACGTATTTGAGATGCTGGTACGATACTTTCACCCGTTGATAATATCTCGGAATATTCTACCAAACGTTCTTGCAGACTTTTGTCAAACGTGAATATTTCCATTGTCATTTTTATTAGCCGAGTTGAGTTAAGCTGAACAATTGTTTAAATAATTCCTCTAGTTATCTTTTCGTTTAGTATGTTTCGTAAAGATTTAAAGGTTATTTTATTCATATGAGTAAAATATTCAGATTATTGAGAAATATCTTATTTTAATAGGAGGATTTTGTCTTACCTCAGATATGGGCGAGTAGAACAGCAAGTTTTTAACTGTTTATTAATAATTAGATGTATTCAAACACTTGTATTAGATCCTCGAAAATAGTACGTTAAATTTTATGTAAAGCCGCGTCGGCTGTTGGGTTAGTCGATTAAAACAGTTAATAAAACGAAATGAACATTAAAATTCGCGACACGATGATGCAGAGTGTTTTAAACTTGAATTAGTATATTTATTTCTCACTTAAATCCGTTAGATAGTTTGTTTGAACTAGTATTTATTGTTTAGAAGTAATTTTCCCGAGTTCCAAACAAGACATTTGAATCAACTGATCACAACTGACCAATAGCGTTGCTGTACAGCCGTTGCTAAGCGCGTCACAAGATGGCCGCGTATATGACAGTTCGATTAGTAAACAAATGAATACGTGATTCTCGTTTGAAATAAAAATTCTCAACTTTTTATTCATAGATCGGTAAAAAATGAATGAGGAAGTTGTAGGTTAGTTTTTAAAAACGAAAAATCAACCCTTTTGTTTCCTTTCAATAAAAATATGAGTAGATAACGATGAATTGAAATTTTATTTATTTATTTATTCATTAACTAACCTAAAAAATTTCAGATATTATAATACCTATGGACACAGACGAGGAATTAATTCACGAGGGATCTAAGGGCGTCGGAGATGCGGGTTTCGACAAAATAATCGGCTATATCGAAGACCTTTTAATGGGTAAAAGGGATTTGAAATAATTTTAGAATACTAGTCTAGTGATTTGATGTGTTAGATCTGTTTTCTTTTTCTTTCTTCAAATTGTCTTTGAACCGCGAAAAATCATCTAAAAAAACTGATTTTCATATGTGAATTGATAATCGTTTCAGAAAGCGAGTTCCAAGAGATACAGGGAAAGTTTCTAGAGAATTATTGGCACATATTCAGCCCTGAGGAAGAGAATAAACTAATTTATACAGAGATATTTAATCAGTATGTAAGTTTATCAGATGAAATAATATCGGAATATCTATTCTGGCAAATCAACAATACACCTACTCTTTCTTTTTATTCACAGAATCAGGAAATAGAAAGCTACATCGTAAAGCAATTGAAGAAATTTGTTCCCAATTTTTCAATCGCTACTCTGCTGGATCAATTGAAGTATTGAACCACCTATATCAAATAGAATGATTTTCAGCAACCTAAAGTCTTCAGAATCTGTTTGTTCCACTAATCTCTTAATTTTATTATAGCGAAAGACGCCCCGAATTAGATGGAGAAGTATTCGAAGTCTTAGCAACATTAACAGACTTTATAGCATTCAAAGAAATGCTTTTAGATTATAAAGCGGTGTGTTTATTATCGCTGTTTATTTCAATCTATTTTTGTAATCCACTTTCATCGTTTTGAAACTTATAATTTTTCATTATTTAGGTAAAAGAAGGAAAGGTGGAAGACTTCAGTGGCGGTATTTCTATCATTTCTATTAAATCGACGAGTTCAGAGAACGCCGACGGATCTACCCATTAATATAATAAACAAAAAAAAAAAAAAATAACTGTAAACGATATTTATACAAGTGTTAACTAACCACCGATTATTTAAACTTTTCTCACACACACACACGTATCAGTAAATGATGATCGATTTATTATCAAATGTTAGCTCGAAGTTCATAGAAAAATAATTTAATTTTGTATATTTTGTTTTATTATCCAAAGATATTAGCTGTAATTCTTTTAATCAATAAACGTTTGGATAAGGATTACCTGTTGTTAGTTTGATTTGACCATTAATGGATTTCCTCATTTTAATGCATCAATATTTCCATCTGCACGAGTCTACTGTTAGTTTCATTTGGCATACGATAGGGAATTGTTCCAGCAAAGCTGGTCAAGGCTCTGGCCTGTTCTCTAAGATCAGAGAGTTGCTGTTCCCTTGCAATCTCATCACCAGGTTCAGTCGATCTGAGTTTTTGATATAACTGATAAAGTATGGTCATTGTAGCAAGAAGAACGTCGGCTAAGGCGCCGGTTACTTCTGGGGAAACGCGACGCAGCGCTGTAACACGTTCGTCAACTTCTCTGACGTGAAGCGGTAGCAATTCAGAGTCTGCAATAGTCTGGAATAACAGGAATTATTCGATATTCGTTCATACATTCTCAGGAGAAACAGAGAAACAATAATTACAGTTTAATTTCCAAAGAAAGTCTTACCCGCAAAGCATTCTGATGCTGTTCGCTGTGAAACTGATCAAAGAATACCGTGAGATCTCTCAGCGTATAAAAAGCGGCCACAGATTCTGCTGGGGCTTGTATAGCTGTACCTTGATACCTGAAAACGAATATTCAGAGTATAGAAAAGGGTTTAGGATATTTTTCAGTTTCGAAAAGATACCTAAGACTAATATCGTTGGCAGTAGATTGTAGTCTAGATCTGAGAGAGCCTGGGGTTCCTTTTTGGCTAACAACTTGTGCGAGAAGTGAACACATCAGGTTTAAGACCTTCTCATGATTTCCTGCCAAGTCATACATCGTCACCGCGTCTTCCAGCAGACCTTTTCGGTTCAGAGTTTCTGCACATATGTTAATCACGTCTTCTGTGTTGATTTGGAACTGATCTAGTATTCCAGGAAGTCGTTGATCTTTGTCTATTTTTCCTACCAGCAATACTCTGTTAGTTGGCGAAGCGTCTACAACCATTTCCGCAGCTGATGCTGCGAACATGTTTCGATCGTAGGGGTCTTTCATTGACCTAGTTGATTGAAAAAAAGATTCAATTAATAAAGTGAAGAGTATATTCTGCTACGTAGAAGAATGATCGTGACGGCCTCCCTACCTCAGGAAGAAAAGATAATGTAGACTCTCCTTGGGATCCGAAGCCTCGAATCTTTTAACGTACAATAAAATTAGGCGTGCAAAATTGAGCCTTTTTGCTGGAGGTTTGTCGACAGGATCCACACTTATCAGAGGTGCTAAAACGCTCTGGCTAACCCCGAGTAAATTATGCTCGTGCATAGCGGCAGCCAAATGCACAGCATGAGGCAATAATCTAGCCCCTGCTCCCCGGGCCAGAAATTCAATTGCTGCCTCAAATTGACCAGTCAAAAACAGCATGGAAAAGTAGAGGAAAGGCTGTTCGTGAGCGTGGTAATAAGATTCCCCTGAAAAATATTTCAAAGTTCAATATTGTTTTGAAAAAGTGATTATAGAATCGTGTTTCACTCAAACATGAAGAATTATTACCATATTCTTCAAGAATTGTAGTCTGCAGGTGATCCAGGGTAAGTTTGTTCTCTGTATCGGCCTGGTCTCTGACCTGGCACAAGCGTAGCCACAAATAATCATCAGCAGTGGACATAACTTCGGAATGTAAATCGTCAGGATCGCAGGGAACAAGGGCGCAGTAAGCAGCTCTTTTGTAAGGATCAGTAGCAGACCTAACGTGTCTTCGATACTGTAATTTAACAATAGATTCTGATCTACTGTTAGGACGTCGTCCATTATTATATGCAGCCTCCTCCAGGACGGTTCTAAACTCATCTACTCCTGACCCAGCTTGTTTAAGACACTGTAATGCCGCGCCAAAGTCACCTGCTCTCATACAGTAATATACTAATGGCCAAAGTGGTCTGCCGTCGATTTGTATCCCTTCCAAGCCTAGCATGGACTGTATTTTTACTCTGACGAAGCTTTTCACGAGGGGTAGAGTGCCAGGAATTCCACCGCGCATGGCTTGCGCCAGATTCTCGCTTATTACGGAGTTCATAAAGTCTTTATAACGGTTTTCAAGGTACTTTCTGGCTTGAAAAACAATCTTTTTCTCAACCTGAGTGCTGCTTCGAGATTTCATTTGGTCTCCTCTCGGTGTGACAGGAATATCTACCATGCATTTGACCATTTGCCAAATATCAGATACTTTTTTGTCGTTAAAACTCTCAGAGGCTTTTGCCAACACGTTGAATAAACTCGGTCTAGTTATACCCCGCAATATATGATCGTTATAGCTTTGTACTTCTTTGGCATACGCAGCCTCGATATTAGACAACCCACTGACTATAGAACCGGCTAATTTTGTGCGCTGCGGTACACCCCGTAAATCAACTAACTCCCCTGAGGGAGCAGTCATTGCGTTCATTATTTCGTAACGCATTTGCTTCCATTCTCCCAGCATATGTTGAAGTTGTTGAACTCTATTGAGTTCAAACGTCTGCGAAAACAATTGTTCGGTGAATTTGTCCTTGTTAAATGCCAGAAATTGTTATTAGATACTTACATCTTTGTGGACTTGCTCAATTATCGACAAAATCGCATTTTCTTTCTCGTTTCTCAAGTAGCTAACTATGTCTGTATCCGCCACAGGGTCCAACGGCTCAAAGGTGCGTCTTGCACTTAGAGAATTGAGCTTCTGAGATATTTGGGGTAAATCTACGCCGCGAGAACCCAGTAGAAGATGTCTGTGGTGTAATTAAAGTCTCCAGAATTATTTCGGACAGTAAAATCAGCGATTTGAAGCTCGTAAAGAAATGGAACATGAATAAATCCTCCGATTAAGAGGTTATGTTTAAAAATCGTAACGACAACCATGATAAAGGATAAAAGTTTCGATGTGATTTTTAAGCTGTTTTAATTCTAGGATTAAAAAACGAGGATTTATAATCAAAGGTGAATTCTTACGCTTGTACTTGGTTGTCTTGACTGCTGGGTTGAGTTACGCGCGACCATAGTTCGTTTGAGGCTTCTAATATCTGTCTTAAATTTCTTTCAACTTGAGGTAACTCTCCGTTTCCTTCAACAGCCGCTGACAACTGTTCAGCCGAACGCAAAAGTTCGTTAAAATCGGAGTCTCCCATTTTAAAATTATTCCTTTAATCAAATTTTGGATAAACTCATTCACCGGTTTAAAGAAGAGGTTAGTTTTCGTTATACTTCACTCGTCACTCGCGAATCGCTATTTACAACTTTCAAAAAGTAGTCTGCGATTTAAAACGGTCGAAACTCGACGCTCGAACTAATCTACGCCACAAACTATACACATAACGAACCGAAGCGAAACTCATGAATTAAAAAGTGTCAGAAAATACAACATGGCGGCTCCTGTCTAGATAGCAGACGTAACTTCACACTAGACAGCTGTCAAAGTTGTTTAACCTAATTTTTAATACAGGTTAGAAATAATATTGGTTAATAATCGTTATAAAAATCCATATTCGCGTATTATATTATTAAATAAAATCACCGGCGTTAAAATGTCGGCTGAAATCGACATATTCGATGATAACGAATCGCAAATGCCGCACGAAGATCTCGAGGACGATGTGGTCCAAGAGGTACTCACTATGGGTACAGATCTTCGACAATATTCACGACAAATTGAAAAGGAGTTAAAAGAAGTAGAGAATAAATCGATCCAAGACTATATTAAGGAAAGTCAGAACATAGCAAGTTTGCACAATCAGATAGACGCGTGTGACAATATTTTAGAGGTTAGTATTATTAGATCGGCTAACAGTACTTTTTTTTAAATATGTTTATTTTCTCCTTAAAGAAAATGGAATCTATGCTACTCAGCTTCAAAACTGACCTGGGGAGTATAAGTACAGAGATTTTATACCTACAACGAAAATCTGTCGCTATGAGCCAGCAACTTTCTAATCGTCAAGTTATTCGCGGACCTTTGAGTCAGTTTATAGAAGACATGACAGTATCTGAAGCGCTTATCATGTGGGTTGGGTATAATCTTCTTTATTCTACACCTCTGTGTGATATTTTCAAAAATTGAATCTAAAGATAAGAATTAATGTCCTAAAGAAGAAATAAAAGCTAATTTTTCATCTTACAGTGGGATAATGGACTGCCCAGTAACTGAAAAGGAGTTTCTAACACAGTTACAGACTTTAAATCATAAGATAAACTTTGTAAAAGAGCAGAGTTTCAAAGAAGCTAAATCATGCCAAGACGTAAAAGAGATATTGGAAAAGTTAAAGATCAAAGCTATGTCAAAGATCAGAACGTACCTCCTGGAACAAATCTACAAATTCAGAAAGCCCATGACTAATTATCAAGTACCTCAGAACAATATGCTGAAGTATAAATTCTTTTTCGAGTTTGTTTTAGCAAACGAGAGAAATGTAGCAGAGGAAATATGCGGAGAATATGTTGACACTATGAGCAAGATTTACTACTCTTATTTCAAATCGTATTCCTCTAGACTAACTAAACTTCAGGTACTAAGACGAGGATATTAAGTTTTATTTCAAAGATTTCGAAAATTTTACTCTCATGATTTTTCAGTTCGAAGAAGCAGCCACTAAGGACGATCTAATGGGCGTTGAAGACACAGCTGGTAGAGGAATCTTTCATAAAACCACACTCAGGCATAGAGGCACTGTTTTTTCTATAGGAACTAGAGGAGAGGTTCTTAACTCTCAATTGGAATCGCCGATTATAGTACCGCACACAGCCTCTAAAACTAGGGTGTGTTGATTGATGATTATATGGTCAAAAGAGCGCAGAACATTTAAAAAAAGACTTCAAATTATTTTCACTAATCGTTTTTTCATTTCACAGTACCATTACGAAGCATTATTTAGAAGCGAGCAATACGCGCTAGTCGATAATGCATGCAGAGAGTATTTATTCCTAGCTGAATTCTTCAAGGTTCGAGGAACGCAGGCGATGGATATATTCGATCAAGTAAATAGCATTCTTCGATCTATACAAAAGCTGGAAAAAGTATAGAAGCGTAAACTGATGATCAACTCTCTGATTTTTTTATTCTCTTTTCACAGGTGATGGGAAAGACTCTGCATCTACTACTAAAAAACCTGCAATCCTTTGTCGACGACTGCTATGACACAATAGCTCTGTTTCTTTGCCTTCATTTGGTGATGCGCTATCAATTGACTTGCCACAAACGAGCGGTACCTGCGCTAGACAAATACTGGGACAATCTCACATCAGTTGTTTGGCCGAGGTAATTTTTGTAGTGTTTAGAAAATATTTAGAGAACTAAATGAAGCTCCTTAATGATATCTGATTGAATTCTTGTTTCAGATTTGAGTACGTCTTTCGACTGAATATCCAGAGTATAAAAGACTGCGATCCTTGGAGATTGAATAAAGACATAGGACCTCATTACGTGAGTGGATTTCTTCCTGTTACCAATTTAATTTCAATATTCTAATTCATTTTTGCGATCAGATTACTAGACGCTACGCAGAATTCAGTGCGGCAATGGTTGGTGTGGGTGAAGGATTCCCTTGTGAAGGTGCTGCGCAATTATTAGCCGAATTGAGGGAAGCTGTGCAGTGTTTTTTACTCAGAATGGCTGCCGTATTTGTACAGAGAACTCAGCAGTTGGTATTTTTAATAAACAACTACGATTTGGTGCTCGGAGTTCTTATGGTTCGTTCGAATTCACTTTGCAATTCTATTTATAGTACTAAAACAATGAATAAATCTAATTCATGAATATAAACACACAGGAAAGAACGAGGGACAATTCAAAGGAGGCTGAAAGCTTCCGAGAGCAATTGAACGCGAGATCTGCTGAGTATGTTGAAGAAGTATTGAGCCCTCATTTTGGGGGTATCATACAGCTTGTAAAAGAGACCGAAGCTTTATCGGACAAAGGGCAAGCTGAATATTTCAAACAGCACGAAGGAAAGGCACTGGTTTTAGTTGAGGCATTTACCCAGTGTTGGAAAAACGAGTTAGCATTAATAAACAGCGAAGTACTTAGGTCCTTTCCAAGCTTGGTATTAGGCGGAGCTTTGCTTCAAAGAGCCTTGACTCAGTTCGTTCAGTACTATCATCGTTTGCACAAAATTTTACCGGCTAATGCGCGAGCTAGATTAACAAACATCCACCACATTATGGTAGAGATTAAAAAGTACAGAACAAATTATTAGAATCCTGTTTTCTGTTCATAATATATCTTAGTCTGCCAAACCGAGAATCTCTCCCCAAACAAATTTCCTGATTATTGTTTTAAACTCGATGATATTGGGGTGTTGATTGATTATTTATTTGTATTTTACTTCGTATTAATTATTCTGTATATTAGAAGTGGTGAATTTATTCATAATATTTCAATCTGTATATATCGGACCTTACTTCTATAGGATAATAAATAAAGATTAATTAAATAGTTAACGCTTTCTTATTACCATTATTCATTTTTTATATCAGGACGAATAGGACGAGGTCGAGGTTTAGATGAAAGTATTAAATGTTCATGAAAAAGATCTGTACATTTATTTAAAAAAAAAAAAATTAATATGAACTACTATACAAAGAGTTAAACGATTAGCGTAACTTAGTTTTTAATCCACAGTTACGCTTCGTTTACTCTTTAGTTCAGAGACAAGCGTCTAATCTTGATTCTTTTAAATATGTTTTATAAGTTATTATTTAGCCTTTATTATACGTATTTTAATTATTGTTAATCGGTATTTTCATTCTTAGAAATGGTTCGAGTAACACTTATGGCATATTCAACGTGTTAGTTAAGTTTGCGATCTCATGATCTGACCCTCCGCTAATGAAAAATTAAACTGCTTTGAACAACTCAGGTGGCTATACTCGAGTGATTATCATTGTTTAAAATGATTTAAAGCAGTATCCCACCGAAAGAATTGAATATATAACGGATCTAGTTATTCTCTCCTTCTCTCTCTCTCTCTCTCTGTAAATATCTTTCGATCATACAGAAATGTCGGTGGCTATTTTTTGCGATAGTAAAGATTTAAATTGATCAAAATATACTCAAGGGATTTTCCTTTACAGCAACGAATCGACTGCATGAATTACTCCGTTCGTAGCTGGAATGTTGTGTGTTATTACTTGGGCATTGTTTACCTTTATCCGACCTGGAACAAATAGAAAATAATGATTATCGTATGAAATAAGAAATTGGATTCAATCCGGACCGAGTATTGAATAAATTGATGATTTAATAGAACAAGACTGGACCTTATATTGTATTCGCTAATTGAAATCTAACTAAGCAAACCAGTTGTTCAACAGCAAAATACAGGAAATTACTTTACACTTTGAGCAACTGGGTTAATTCTACAGTAAGTATGCAGAAATTATTCTCCAACTCTGTAAAACAAAGTCATCGTTATTTCGAGGTCGTAGATTATATTCTTTTAACTATTAAAGTGGGAGGAAATCAAGGCAGCTGGGGAAAGCTTCACAGTCTCTTTATCGGTCCAGCCAGTCAGTCAGCAACAGTTTAGTATTAGATAGTAGAAACATTCACCGGCCTATTTTCAGACACGCTGCAGCTTATTACAGTACAAATTCATTTCTAAATGGTATAAGAAAGATTCTATAGCATACCAGAACTTTTGTGAATGTGTAGAGAAGCCTGGGGCTGAAGAGTTTCCTTTTGTTGATAATATCTCATCCCTGCGCTGTACAACGTCGAAGGTATAACGTGCCTCGATACAAGAGCTTTAGCTGCTTCCTGATTATCTTCGTCGTCCAGCCATGGCGGACTTCCGTTTGGAGATGCAGATGCTATCATGAATGCGGTGTCAGTAGGGGCGAATATAGTGTAGGTCTTTGATCCTAGAAATAATTGATAAGTTTGAATTGTTAAATTTTCATCAACAAAATATCTGGAAACTAAAATTACAATTCTCATTATGATTTGCCAGCTTAAAAAGCTACCAGAATTAATTACCAGACAGAGTTTCCTCCAAGCCAGAGGAGTGCAGAGCTCTGAGGAAGACAGTGAAGCGACGTTCACGATCAGCCTGTAAAGTTTGTACCAAATCTCCGACAGGTAATGGGAACATGACTCTGTCAACTGCGTGAGCAATGCCTTGAGGTATTTCGATGTTCTGTTTGTCGGGTAAAACTCGAGCTCCATTTATGGTCGTTACCTTGAAGTGAATGTTGTTTGTCAATAAAAGAATTCGAAATAAGAATGGTCTGTGATTAGAAGTCGACAATTATTGGCTATTAGATAATTAGTGAGAATTTATATATAGCGAAAGGGTGTGAATCTCTTGTTAAGTTTTAAGTATGGGTAAGAGGAGAGCGCTATTGCGTTAGTCAATCGTTAGAGACAGTACCCTCACATCGTTCCATTCCACATCTTGCATGGAATATACGTTCACTCTAAGCTGAGTACCGGCTAGACTAACTCCGGTCATTTCATCCTGGAGAGAATCGATCCTAAATGCGCCTGGGATTACGTGGTGCAGTAAAAGCTGTAAAGATATAATTACAGGGATCAGTAACTGCGGAGTTAATGATTGGACATTAATCATTTTATGAACACAATCATACCCCGCTTAAAAGCCGTGGGCTCTCCCGAAACTTTTGTTCAGCTTTCTCCGGCCCTCCAAGCTGTACAAGTAAAGTCCTAAAAGCCTTGTCTGTAGGTGCGAACAAGGTATAAGGACCTGAAAAGTTTCAAAGTTATAATTAACTTAATATAATTAGTCGAATTCTAAAATTGTCAAGTGGTATGATAGATATGTATATGTGGCGGATTTTCCCATGCTTGAATAAGTATTGCATCAAGTTTACTCCGGCAGATACGCAATCTCTTCTCAATTAGTTTTAATAATTTAATTCTGAACATGAGAAGTGGAGCACGAAGCGTTAATTGAACGTAATATCATACTTCTTCACAATTATTATGTCGCGCAGTATAAGGAATTAAAAGATTAAATTTTTAGATATTATTCTGTACACATATAATAAAGATTTAATGAATCAATGAAGTCTAATGAATTCTGTTAATTAATTTGCGATGCAGTTGACCGGCAGATAATAATTGGACAATCAATTACTCGATATCAGTTAAAGGATCAATTCTGTAGGCGTGAGACTATTATCGAATAAAGTGAATGCGTCGGTTGAACGTGGGAACGCATTTGCCACGATTTTGTACAAGCATATAGATAACGATTGCTCAATTTTTCCGTACGACCCAAGCGAAATTAAGCCTTCTCACGTTTTCTTGTCAGGAATTAGGCACAGAAAAATCCGGTACACATGTTATTATGGGAGATTTGACAAAAACTGAATGAAATTCAGCTGAATAAACTTTAAGAATTGATACCCACCAGTATCGTTAAGAATTGTATCGAGTCCAGACTGTCCTAGGAATTTAGCCATTGCATAAAGTCCTTGTCGTTTAAATATCTGTATGAGATTATCCCCGGCTGTATTAGAGTCCGAGGGAGAGACTGTGACCAGTGAGCTGGGAGCAAAGGCAGTACTTCTCTCATAGTTTTCTTCATAAACAGTATTTGCCTTTGGTGTATTGGACTGTATTGATCTAGGAGTTGGAGAGGGCGAAGTCCTTGATCCAAAGTGGGCATAAGTAGTAGGACTCAAAAGTCCGCTAGCAGAATAATCCGGATAAGTTGTAGCCGGTAAAGAAGTGGTAGTCTGATACTGAGTAACTATTTCATTGACCGGAGCCATCGTGGGAATAAATTGGCTCCTTGTAGAGCTGGGATATTTTGTAGAAACCGAGGAGTAAGACTGGGTTTGTCGAACCGGTGACCTCAAAGTGGTTCCAAAAGAATTGAACACATGGCTGGTGGGAGTTGTTGCGGATGTAACGTATCTATCAGTCGCCGATTCCCCGGCTGACGAAATAGTTACAAAGGGAAAATAGTCGTTGGAAGATTTGCCAAAGTCTATATTCCTCGCCGTCTCAGGCGAGCTACGAGGTCTGAATGTCGTTGCAGCTGGAGTCCCGGTGCTCGTTGAGGCAGCATTAATTGTCGCAGCAGTCGAGCTAAAGGTTTTCGTGCTCGGTGATGAGTATTCAGTTTGATTTATTGTCTGGGCAAAGCTAGAGCTAGTCGGAGAAGGTTTGTTAGAAGGTGGAGGAAGTTTGAGCTCTCCATTCTTGATCCTTTCTACAATAGACTCAACATCTCCGCCGCTTTCTTTGTCCGTGTTACCCTTGACTCCTTGTACCTTGTAGCTTCCGTCTGGCTGCTCCTCCAGAACAACAAACGTTACTTTTTTAGCTGGTGTATTTTCCAGAGGAGCTTTACCAACGGCTTCTAAATTCCCGTCTAACTTATGCCTAAGGACTTCGAAGTCTGCACCGGGGGGAAGAACTCCTTTTGTCAATTCCTCAAGGATAGCATTTGGCGGTCTGATGCTAGTAGTGGGCAGAGACTCCTTGACAATTTCCTGAAGAGATTCCGAAGTCAGGGGTGAACCGACCGAGGGAAGACTGTTGGGTGCGTGAATTAGTTGGACAGTTTTTCCATTCGGTAGAACAAGGTCTCTGGTAGAATGGTTCTTAGCTACGTCGTCTATCGGGGCTTGAAGAAGAGCTAGTTTCAATTGTTTCAAGAGTGCCTCTCTCTGTGCCGAACTTTGCGAAGACTTTGTCTTCGCAGATGACTTCTGCCTGTTTGTAGAAACCGCGGGTTTCTCAGTTTGATAAATTATCTGAATTTGTGGCTTGGATCTTCCGTTATTTGAAAGGCTCGGGCTGCTCTGTGATTCCTGGGCTTCTATAAGCGACAATATATCCTTAGGTATTTCCTGCTTATTTCGTAGCGTCGTCGGCCTTGGCGTAGTTGTAGTTGTACTTGTAGTCGTAACAGGAGGGCTGCTGGTTGTAACGGCAGAGAACTTTTTCTGATGATTAGCTATTGCTTTAAGGAATAGATCACTCTCTGCCGGAGTTATTTTCCTCGCACTTGGCGAAGACAGTAGTAAAGATGAGTATGTAGTCTGACGAGGAGGAGGAGCCGGAGTCGTAGTAGTCGTAGTTAATTGATGAAGCTGTTGAAGGCGTAGAACCTCTTGCTGTCTTCTAAGCTCCTGTTGTTCAGCTAATAAGCGTTCTCTCTGTCGCTGAAGGACCTCAAGTAGCCTTTGTTTTTCAAAGTAGCTTTGCAGCTGTACATTTTGATCGTCATTGAACAATTGAGGATTTGAATTCAGGTATTTATTGCCGCCGGGAAATCCTTGGAACTGATTATACTGTTCTTGTCGATTTTGAAGAGCAGCTTGAAACTGTTGTTGCTGTTGCTGTTGCTGTTGTTTTATAGACTGAGGCTTGTACTGGGTTTGCGCAGTCTCAAAAAAGTTTCGATTAAGTTGTTGCTGCTGTTGTTGATTCGCCTTTTGTTGTCTTAGAAGAAGCGCTTGTTGCTGTAATAATTCCTGCTGTTGTTTAACTCTGTCTACTTTGTACTTTGCAAGATTTGGGTAAGGCGTAGTATTTTCCAAAGGCAATTGCTGCGGCTGATTGACTTTAATGAATCTTGACTCGTGCTGACGTACATCGCTCAAAATCTGGGCTTGTTCTGAAGGAGATAATTCACGTCTCTGAAGTATTGGCTGGGGGTTTCCCTGGAAATAAAAATTCATATATTGCTTTGATGTTCTTACAGGCATTTCAGTTTAAAAATTCATTAAATAGAAGATAGTGTATTAAATCTCACGATTTTCTTACAAGAAGAACTGTTTTTTTTTTTTTTTTCTATTAAAAAAAATATTTTCGAATGCATTTTATCCCGCCAAATTATTTTCAAAAAAATTCAATCCTGTTTTATGACAATAAAAAATAATAATTTAAAGATCGTATAGATCTAAATAATAGAAGGAATGATTACTGTTACGTGAATGATAATTCTACCGCGTCTGTTCCGCAATTCTCACCGCGTTATGTCCATAAATTAGTTACGCTTAAGAAATTTATAACTAGCTTATAGTGTTCATCGAAGCAGATCCCATGACGATCTGGGATCAATAAATTGCCGGTAAATCTAATAGCAGCAAAGGTGAAAAAGTGATAGAAAGAAGAAAAAAAAAAATAAGAGAAATAAATAATAAGAAAAACTAATTCCCACCACAAATAGCTTGTGGCTGGAGAATCTATCTCATAGTTTTATAGACTATAAGTATGATTTTATCGCATGATAGTTGCAACTATTGCGGTAAACTATAATAAAAGGTGCTGAATGAGATAATAAATAATTTATAAGAAAATGTATTTTCTTTTTTCTTTGATCGAATAATTGATAGGTGTGGTGGTTTGTGAAATATTCATATTTACAAGCTGATTTAAATTCGCCCGCGTGTTTATTGTTATATTTAATACTTTGAGGTAAAATGAAATTATCTTAAATCATTCTATAAGTATAGGGTAGGCGTAATTTACTCTGTACTTTCACTCTGTACTCTCTGGTTTACCTATTAGATATAAATACTGCTATTTATATTTTTGAATTATTTTCGGCGCGGGAATAATTATTTGAAATTTTCGAATTTGAACAAAAAAAATTGTCGAATTTACTCAAATAAAATTCTATAGCTTATCGAATATGTATATTAAATTGTTCTACGGATTGTAAAAAGAAAAATTAATTAAAACATTTTCAAAATATTATCACAAACTCGATTATATATTTTTTTATTTTCTAAATATTATATGCGAAGGTGCAGGTTTCCTTTCACGTAGGTAATTGCATTCCGCAAGTAAAGCTGGATTGCATAATATAATCCCGCGAGCGTCCATCTAGTTATAATCTAGTTGCATTAGTTGTTAGATCGCGTGTATAATTTCCTACTTCTAAGACGAGACGTGATATATATATATATGTACGATACGATATACAGTATAACTATCGACTAATAATATTATACGTTAGATATAAAAATTGCACAATAATTTCTACGCACTTAGATTGGAATTTACTATACTTATATCAGTTTAATTAAAAGAAGATTAATTCTCATCTATTCTCAAAGCTTAATATATTAATCAGCCTAATCAAATTTTTGGGACTAACATAATCAAACACGATTAATAAAATATTATAAAAAAAAAACAAAAAAACGAATTAGCCGCACGATATTAAATGTATATAATATTATACTACACTATACCGGGATGCGTAAAACTGTTAATAAATTTTAAAATAGAAAGCGATGCATATACATACATATGTGAAAGAAATTTGCAATTATACCTCATTAGTTATTACCGAACGTAGTATATAGATCAAATTACTTGCCAAACGTGTGAATAATAATTGATTTTAAAAAACAAAATGATAAAAATTCAAAATTTATACATGTAATATAAATATATATTTCGAAAAGAGTTAATCGTAATTTCTCTGGATGATATAAAAAGTGTCGTTTTATTATTATTATTATTATATGTATATACGTTGGATTTCATTCGAGAGGTGAAGACGATAATACATATATATCAGGTTTAAAATAAGTTAGTATATAAGTTGTATTGGAAGAGTATATAAGAGAATTTGAAGCGAAAGGTGATCTTCGAACACCTTCTGCCCCCAGGCAATAAATGGACTGAATCTAATTGTGAATTCACTACCGGGAAAGTGGGATTCGATGATAAAACGATCACCGAATAAAATTCGAATCGCTTGATATGATATAAATGAAACGAAATGGAATAATTAAAACGGGAAATACAATTAGAACTATACAGCTCGATAGTAATTGTTAATTATTATCCTTTTTCTTTTCCCTTTTTTTATTTTCTTTTATTTTTTTTATTCAACGTCAAATTGCTTTTTCTTTCTTTTACGTATAAAACATATATCTGATATTTCGCTATGTTTCCGGTTTATAGAAATAACTATATATATAATACAGTTATGTTCATTTTCTAGTGAAAGGATGACCCGCAACTGTAATTATCTTAGCCGAAAGGCAGAATGACCTAAGGCAACTACTTACCTTATTCACCGACGATTACAGCTGCGCTTCGGCGCGCACTTTATAAGGATTTAAAATTCTCATTCGATTTACACATAAGTATTTTTATGTATATATACACCTACCCAGATATGCGGTGTTAAAATGTAAAGATTAAAAAAAAATAAAAAAAAAATTATACCCATATACTATATAGGCGTTCCTAAATTTGATTAATTAATTATAATTACATACAACTAGTTCAAAATTTAAAAATTATTATAAAGAATTAGAATTGCGCTGATAAATATACATATATATATACCTATAACTGTAAAAAAGAAAATTTCTAGTTCATATATCTTGTATATGTATGAAAAATGATCGTTATTATAGTTTAGTGCCTTTTTTTTTTTTTGCTTTTTTTATTATACATTTTTATATTATTGAATAGAATTTGAAGATATATATAGGTATACTATCTTTATAAACTTTCTAACGATCGTTTTGCTGCTGTATAATGTATACATATATAAGTATTTAAAAAATCTGAATATAACCGCACAATTTTACTTATGAATTATCATTTATAAGAATTATCTTGCAAAGAAACCGCGCGCAAGATCTATACGTATTTTAAGAGAAATACAAAAAAAAAGAGGAAGAAAATAGAAAAATCGCATATAATTTCAATCTAATGAGATAAAGAGACCATCTAGTTATAGATACACCTATATGCGAATAATTTTCACGGTTTATTTTTTATTTTCTATTTTTTTATTCTAATCTATAATCGGAATCACGTAGATATTTTATACTTTAGTCTGTGCGTTTGCGATTATAAAACGAATCTTTATCTCCAAGAGATTTTTTCTTTTTTCTTTTTTGCCAATATTGATAAATGCTAATAATATTTTTCTGGCATAAAAATATGTTCGCTATAGAGAGGGGGACAGAAAAAAAAAAAAAAATTACTGAAGGGTCGTAGTTGACGTAATTATAAGAAAGTTTCTGACAGCGAAGTGTTTCTTTTTGTTTTTTATTTATTTATTTATTTATTTGTATTATTTTTTTTTCATTTCTCTTTGCTATTATCTCTCTCTCTCTCTCTCTCTTTCTCTCCTTTCTTCAAGTGATCATAAAAATGTTGAACTTTAAACTTTGCCATTTTTATTTTCATCCTTTAATTTTGTCTCTCTGTGTTCTTTAGTTCCTTATGTCAATTCTTACGTCATTATTATTATTATTATTATTATTATTATTATTATTTTTTGTAATTAGATAATAATATATCTAATAGGTCAGAATGTAGTACATAGATTAATTAACAGAAAAAAATTAAAAAAAAAAAAAAAACAGGATAGAAGAAGAACTTTTTTTGATGCTTCATAACAGCGTGACGATCGTGTTACGCGATTTGAATTTAAAACGTGGTTAAAAAACCGCGTGTTTTAATACATTTTATACAAAATTTAATACGAGCAATTAAAAATAGCTAATTAGTAATTTACCGGGCCGTTAATTTACTAAAGATATAAAAATCTAAAAGAACGAGACGTATGGAATTATTTATAATTTATGATAATTTAGGTGTATATTATATTATATTATATTATATTATACGTATGTATATCAATAATCTCTATCTCTATCGCTTACCTAATATATAAAAAAAAAATATATATATATTATTACCTCTATATATAGCTATAAGTATCTAAATATATATTTATAATATATAAGTTGTAACAAGAGAAACGCATCGGATCGTCACGTAATTATAATTAATTACCAAGTAACGATGTTTTCGCAGGTGATTCCTAATAACAGGTAAATTAATATTTTATATACCTAGGTATATACCGTTGCATTTTTATACTGAATTCTGTATCTGAATGACCTCAGAATTTCTCTTTTAAATCAACTTTCAGACCAGTTAATAATCAGCCCGATTAATGATATTGTAATTCGGTTTATTTTATCTTTTTTCTTCTTCTTCTTCTTCTTAATTTTTTTTTTTTCTATTAAAGAAACGTACAAAATTTTTGTATTCGTTGAAACATTTTTTTTTTTAATTTTTTCTCTTTTTTGTAATATGATGAAAATATATGTACTGTATATATAGGTATATGCATATACATATGTGACGTGAGACGATCGCTACGTGACGTTTCACCTCGCGAATATATACGCGTATATATATATAGGTAGAGGCGGGTATGCGATTTCGTACGCGAGGTGAAAGTACCGGGGGACTCAAAGAGTTCTTCGGACATCCTTCACCTTCGCGCTGCAATTGTTCCGTATCGCCTTAAGTAGGAACTGGTAGTAGGGAACTTAAAGAACTAGTAAACCATCGTCAAGTGGGAAAGCGCGCATCTCACTTCCTGCTCGCTCGATCTGATAATTATATTCTACGCGGTTGATCGTTTATTTATTTATTTTATTTTATTTTATTTATTTTTTTTACGCACACGCGATCATTTTTATATATATGAGTGTATGAAATTTCATCATAGTTATAATCAATATAAAAATTTGTAAAATAATGAATTAATGTAAAATTATACATTAAGTAATTAATTACACAAACTATGAGAATCATTGAATGTTAGAAAGTTGAACTTCCGAATTTAGAGAATCATTACAACCACTAATACCGATTACATTCTATATACAAAGGCGTTAAAAATCGTTTCTAATGTAAATCGAACTATATCATCGTTGGTGAGGAAAAGAAAAAGAGAAAAATTGCGTAATCGATTAAATCGTAATAGATTTATTATTACTATTTATCTTTCTCTCTATCTTTCTCCTTATTTTGTAAAACGTTAGCGATGATCGGTGTTAGTCGTTGTCACGCTGCAATGGATTCAGTTTATTGATTTATTTATTTTTTCAATTTTTTTTTCTCTCGTCATAATAATAATAAGAAGGAACTGCAGTTATCAGAAACGTGAAAAATTTCTATCAATTTGATCATTTCTCGAAGAAATATAAAATTAAAAATTTTATCTCGCGATTATATCTATATATACCCAAGCGTAGAAAGTCACTTTTCAGTTTTATACTACTCTCGCTAAGAAACTGAGAATATATATAACCACTAAGGATGTATGGTAATCGTGGGTAAAAAATTTCGCATTATACACACGTCGGATATAGTATAATAGTCTATTCAATTTAAAAAGAGAAAAAAAAAAAAGAAAAAAAAAATAGATCGCATAAAATCGTAGAGAGAGAGAGACTATCTTTAAAGTATGTGATAGCTAGTTTATTAGAGAAAATCAACGACTATATTACTTATACACAATTAAACGTGATAAGATAACACATGTGTATATATAAACACAAAAGAGATCCCCTCCCCCGCCGGATATCGTGCGAATTATATTACAATCTAAATACATATCCTATTATACATCTATACTAAAGATTATGGACTTCCGTTTACACGGATATCTACTATATAAATACAGTTGACGAGTGATATTCAAACGGAAGTTAATATATATCTACATCGCGAGAGAGAAATTTTTTTTATCTCTATAACATAATTTTTTTTTTATCTTTTTATTGAGTTGTATAATCGCTGCGTTAATTTATTCTAAATATAATTTTTTTGCCAATACCTATCAGTTCGCGAATTAATATATAGGTGAACGCGGAGATGAGATGAGATGAGATGAGATGAGACGAGAAGAGATTCACTATACACGCGAGAATATTTCTCCGAGCGGAAAGTAGATCTCTAGATATAGGTATGTATATGGGTATATATGTACGGGCACGTTCACCCACTAACAGACTGACTCCGTGACCCTTACTTCATTTATACATGGTATATATGTATACTTATATAGTTTTTATGTATTTTTTAATTTAATTTTTTTAATTGAAAATTATTATTATCTTTTTTTTTTTACTTTTTACTACTTTTCTTACACGTTTGTAAGGGCAAGAATATTTAAGTATATGGTAAGATATATGTTATTAGATTTTTACCGTGAGCGAAAAAGTCATAGTGTTTTAAAATCCTACGTCATAATAGCTTTAGAGGTTTTAGTATAGTAGTTGGTATGTACCCATCTACCTACCTACCTACCTACCTACCTAGTCTGCTGTTATTTTATTATAATTGGTAGATTTCTCTCGCGTATACTATATATATACATAGGTATATAAAATAAACTTGCTAAACCGTTATTCTTTGTCCCACGTATAAATATATACCCTATAATATAATATAATATAATATAAATAGACGCGAAAGAAAAAGGAAAGAATTATTTCATTCAAATTCACACACACACACACACACACATATGTATATTATGCGGGGAAAGTAACTGCAGAATTTCGTTGAAATTGAAAAAGAAGAAAAAATGTACAAATTTAAACGACTTACACATAGCGAATATTATGAATACGAGCTAGGGGTCTTAATAAATTATGATTAAAATAACGAGATTTCATTTTCGTATAAAACGCGATAGATATGATAATTATTTGATAAATTTAAGCTTCTAGCAAAGTTTTTTTTTCTTTTTTTTTTCAATAAAGAAAGAATTAATTGATCGGTCAGCGATTTTTACAAGACTGTAGGGTATTCGGAGAGATTTGTAACGCGCTTCAACTTCCGGTTTAACAACTTACATTTCCTCGTATCTTTAGGGTCATTGTCTATTTTTTTTTTTTTTTTTCTACCTTGCTCTATCTAATTTTTACTTTATTTCGTTTTTCGTTTCAATTAGGTATAATAAATTCATACAGTGGGATTTCTAATGTAGACATTGTGTAGCTACGTCGATTAAAGCGATATTTAAAGCGTGAAAGGAACATACAATTGAAATTATTTCATGTCTTCAGCTATATGGATCTTTTCATATGAATATATACATATAAATAAATAAATAAATAAATAAATGTAAAAACTATGAATGATAATGATAATAATAATAATTTACATACTTGTTGAGGATTCGACGAAAGATCAGAATTTCCGGCTTCTACATAGACGATGATATTAACCGCGATGAAATTAAGAAGTCCTAGTATTACCACGTAGTTGTAGTAATTCTTCCGTTTTTCCATACTTGAAGCCGATCTCGATTACGATTACGAGGAAATTTTTTCTTAGATTTTCTTAGATTTTCTTCTTCTTCTTCTTCTTCTTCCTTCCTTTATTTCTTTCTTTTTTTCGTCTCACTTTTAAAAACAATAATTCACTGTATTATAATAAACTGATTAATTTTTTTAAAATTTATTTTACGTATTGTATTGTAGTATAAGAGATCGAAAAAATCGATCGCGAATAATAACATAAATTACTATAAAAAATAATGAAATAAATAAAAATAAATAAATGATTTTGAAACTATAGTGTAGAAAAAAATGTATCGTAATTTATTTAGATCGTA
The DNA here is from genome assembly GCA_914767705.2 of Tenthredo notha. Lineage (NCBI taxonomy): Eukaryota > Metazoa > Arthropoda > Insecta > Hymenoptera > Tenthredinidae > Tenthredo > Tenthredo notha. Next base: position 4,533,945 of record OU611921.1, on the reverse strand, counting down.
AATTTTTTGTATATCGAACAACGAATTTTTTTTATACAAATAATATGATATAGGTAATATATTCCGGAAACTGCAGATTATTCGCATTATTCTTTATTTGAAATTGTATATACTGTTAATAAATTATTATTATTTTTTTTTTTTATGTATATAAAGCTTGAATTCCGCGACGATTACAGGTGTATATATGTTATACCTATATTTTCTTTTTTTTTTCTTTTTCTTTTTTTTTTTACCTACCAAGAGAAATACTTGCAAGTAAGGAGGACGGGGTGAGACTGTCCAATCTCTAAGAGCGTTTCTCAGTTTTACTACCTTACCTTCTAGTGCGGGCTGAGTGTGCTGCTGCTGCTGCTTATGGGTTGCTGTGCTGTTAATGTTGTTGCAGGAGAAGAGAAGAGAAACACAGAAGGCAGAGTCGCAGGTGGGAGATCTGCAGGTGAATGTAAATATAGTGAGAGAAGCTTGAATTGAAGATTTTTTATTTTCTTAATTTTTTTTTTTATCCTTTTATATTTTTTTACTTTTACCAATTTTTTCAGGATCATAAAATCAAATTTTTCCGCAATTTTCTCTACAAGTTAACTTAAAAAAAAAGAAAAGATTTTCACAAAAGTAACGAATAAAAAATTATTCGATTTAACGATTTTTCTACTAAACGAAGATTAAAAATTTTCTAATATTATATAAGTAGATAATGAATTAATTTGATGTATTGAAATTAAAAATTTTATTATATTTTATGATAAATTCACCTTCTGCCCATCGTCGCACACTCATGCCAATCTTTATAAGCTTCAGGCTGTATATATGTATACATTCTCCGACGTTCGATCACTGCAATTTATCTATGGTCAGACTTTTCATCTATTAGTTTTTTTTATTCAAGTATTTATTGCTGTTGAACAGGGCTGACGACATCGTGTATAGTATATCTGTAAGCAAAGAGGAATCAGATTGAATATAGATTCTATACAAAAAAAAAAAAGAAACATAACTCAATTTGCAATCGTTTAAATATTGTATCATTTCAACTGGCGCGCGTAATATTATTTGCGGTAATTCTGAACAGCAAAAAAAAATAGTAAAAACAGTTTAAAGACAGCGAAAGTTGCGTGAGAAAAACTAGCGCTGAAATGATAATAGATTCAATATTTCACTAAACTTATTCATTCATTTATTTATTTATTTATTTATTTATTTTTCAATAACTAATTGCAAGTGTCTGTATTATATTATATATAGTTGAATGAATGTAATGAGATAAAATCGCGTAAATCTTATAGGTATATATACAGAAAGTTACTGATATATACATAATAGGAAGTGAGGAAGAAGAGGAAAGTCGTATTTAGAATCAGGAAAAGATGATAAATCGATAAATGACAACTTTAACCGTTTACATTTATACATATAAATTTCTCAAATAATGTATATACATATATATATATATAGTAAAGTATGTATATATGAGTAAACCACACGACCCTCGACCTTTCTTGCATGAATATATATATATAACTATGCAATTGCATATACCTCGCATACTGTACATAGGTATAGGATAGTAGTATTAGCAAGACTACTTGCTGCATCAGCCAGCGAGTTGCAAATTGCGTAATCATTGCGGGAAGAATTATTGCGCGAAAGGGGGCTATTGCCCGAGCAGCTTTTCTTCGCTTTAACAACATTATTATATTTATGGTCTAGATTGTAAATTCTTAAAAGGTTGAAACCTACGTATACCTAATGTATCGATTAGCATATATATATATATATATATATTATATACAACTGATCTCTACACTAGAAATAATAACTAAACCTATCCATACATATAATTTTTGAAATCAATTTGTATCAATTTGTGATATTTTTGAATAGAAAAAAATAGAGAAAAAAAAACAAATAAAATAGGAATAAAACTCCATATATGCTTCAAAATCCTAATATATTATATATAAGATTTAAATTCGCGGTTGCATTATACGAAGCTGCGATGTATAATATAGTGTAAATTGTTTGTTACAATTGTATAATTATATCGCTGCTACTGTTATAATTGAAATTTTAGACTGCATTGTCGCAATTAGAAGTTTGCAGCTATGCAATTTACGCTCTCATATAGCTATAATACAATAATACAATACCGTAGTGCTGTTGGTAGTAGTATATGGTATATTATATACACAATGTATATCTCGGAATGAAATATATTAACCTAACCTTATTATACTCATATAATGATATTATTAATGTTAATTGCATATACGAATAATAACTCGAGGTAATTATGGTGATTATAGTTACTGAAAATAGCGTACATACCCGTATAATGAAACAATATAGTATATATTACAGCTGATGATGTGTTTGAAAAAAACAAAATTTACGATAGTAAACAAGATTTTGGCAGTTTAAAAACTCACCCAACGAAATATAATGTCTGGATAAATTATTAGTGGACTTGAATCACTGTATGAAATGTTGAATATCAGGTTAATTAAGAAAATCACTCGTTTTTCACTACTTCTTTAATATTCTGGATGTATAAAACGCGTGTGTATAATGCAAAACGTAAAAACTACTACGGGTCTTCCCGCGCAAATCGCGGCTCTAGTCAAACGAGGAATATGTAGTTTGTTGTAGACGGTAAACTCCGGTAGTATTCTCTTTAGACTAAGTATCGACAATCGAAACTCTGATGTCGCCATCTATGGAGTTATTTATGTACTATTTTTGTTTTGTTTTTTAGTCTGATCGATCTATCGAATTATTTACAAGTGAAGACGACACAAGAAGTTTCGATATATGCGATTTCGATATTAAACTGTAAACTTGTAAACTGGTCACTTCAAGTCAGTTGCGAGAGATTAGGTTGTTATTAGTCACCCGAGTGTATTTATGATTAAATATCAGCTGGATGAGTAGCAAAACGTGAACTGTTGAGCCTGTGATAGTGAACGATATTGTTTTCTTACTTATTTTAACAAAGTTTTTTTTTTTCTATAATAAAATATAAACAATTATTATTTTTATATATAAAAAAAAGAAAATAAAAACACATAAGGTAAAAAAAAAAAAACGAACAGGAAATATCAGCCCGTTCAAACAATGGGACTTTTCTCTAATTCATCGCCGTTTGACGCTGACGTTGGTAAGAGTTCGTCTACCCCTCCCAAACTTAATTTACCTCATTTATATCATATCTATAATCTATAATATTATTTCCTTATACGATTAGTTTCAATGACTAGAACCTATAAGTAATCGTCAATTCGACGTGTAATCGCAAAGAATTTGACATATTTTACGTATTTTTTTTCTTTTTTTATTTCCGTTTTTTTAAACATTTATTTATTTTCTATCGTATATATCGTTACACACAGCCAATTAAAAGAATTTTCTTCGTTCAATGTCCACTCGATAGCTCAAAATTTTTTAATAACAATTAAAACGGGTAAATTGAAAAAAAAAAAAAAAAAAAATTGGATAAAAAAACAAATCTTTTTTTATTTTTTATTATTATTATCAATAAATATTTACAGAGAAAGCAACGAACGAAAAAAACACTACCGAAGAATGGGCCGTTATAATGGATGTGTGCGACAAAGTCGGGAACTCGAGTCAAAACGCCAAAGACTGTCTTCGATCTATAGTCAGAAGACTTAACGCCCAAGATCCGCATATTGTTATGCAGGCTATTACAGTTAGTCAGATATTTCTAGAGAATGAAATGAGTGACGAAGATTTGACTAGAATTTTATTATTAGATTGAAATAATTTGAAATATCCGAGTTATTCAATTTATTAAATAGTCAAGTTTGAAATTTCAATTTGTTCAATTACTGATATTATTAACTTACAGCTCTTAGACGCGTGCGCGTGTAATTGCGGAAAGACATTTCACCTGGAAATATCATCACGAGATTTTGAACGAGAGTTGAGAAAACTGATTGCAAGTTCTCAGCCAAAAGTAGTTGAGAAGTTAAAGTCGTTGTTAAAGAAATGGGCGGAGGGCGATTTCAAAACTGATCCACAGCTCAATTTAATACCCAGTTTGTACAACAAACTGAAAAGTGAGGGTCTTGATTTTTCCTCAACACCAGATATGGTGAGAATTCATATAGAAGAAAATTTCAAATATAAACGATTTTGTTGTATTTTAGAACGAAATATAGTTCACTTTTCATTTATCAATAATATTCTTCGATTTATAACGCAGAGGTTTAATTTCACTAAGATAAGTTATCTCCTCAGTTAACAGAGCGTATTGTTTTTTTTTTTACATTTTCATTTTTTTTGTGAAAGAAATAACTGATTGAGTACGCAGCTAATTGATCTGTTCCTTTTGTCTTCAACATTGTATGCAATAATAATAATAATTATCTTCGTTTTGTACAAAGGCTGGTACAGGCGATATCAATTCTCATTGTTTCTGCTTTACGCGATCATTGTCCTTGCATATGTGCAGCCGATGCGTATAATTGGTGAATTAATATCACCTTGAAATAAAATCAAGCCATTATTCGGACCTGATTGATTTTAATTTCGATATTATTGAAGGAAGACTTTCATGCTAAATATTTAAAATAACGTTTCAGCCTAAACACGCCGCTATGAGCAGGGACCCAAACGTAGTATCTACTTCCCAGGAAGAAGAAGACATTGCAAAAGGTTATTGGAAGATAGAGAAATTCTACTCATGAATCTCTCACAACACTCTTACAATATTTATACATCCTGATTTTTTTTTTCTTCAAAACAGCAATAGAGCTTTCCCTGAAAGAAAACAAACAGCATCATCATTCTACAGCGTCGCATAGTTCTCCATCCTCAAAACGTTCCACCAGCTTGTATCCAAGCGTTAATACGGCTTCAATTCCATCGAGCAATACAGACGGAAGAAAGGTTCGAGCTCTCTACGATTTTGAGGCAGCCGAAGATAACGAGCTAACGTTTTTAGCCGGAGAGATAAGTGGGTATAGGTTTTCTAGAGGTTTTTTTAGTCCTGGTTGTTTGTAAGCCGGTTTTGAATCCCTTTTCAGTTCACATCCTTGATGATACCGACCAGAACTGGTGGAAGGGATCAAATCACAGAGGAGAAGGCCTCTTTCCATCAAACTTTGTCACTGCAGATCTGTCCGTTGAACCAGAGCAATTTACTAGTAAGAAATTCGTCGACTAGTTTTCAAGGCTTTCTAAATCTTCAATAAAACCAATTGACTGTTTTATTCTCAGAATTAGAACATGGAAATAAGAAATCTGTGCAATTCGCTGAGGAGGTTGAAGTCAAGACTGTGAAACGCGAGCCAGAGGTGATTGAGGTAGAAATAGACGAGCATAAAATGGACCGACTTCTTCATTTACTACACGAAGCTGATCCTGAGTGTGATTCTACTGATACGCAGGAAATGTTAGATTTGGAAGGTGAGAATCTAGAACGAAAATGATGAGATTTCATGTTCTATTTACAATTGAATAAATTTTCCATGTTTTTCTCATCCACAGAACAAGTCACAGCTATGGGACCGCTGATAGATGCTGCTCTTGAAAAAGTAGACAGAAGACACGCGCAGCTAACGCAATTGAGTTCGGATTTGGTAGACGCTTTGAATCTCTATCATACTCTGATGAGAGAACCGCCTCCTCAAACACCCTCGAATTATACGCTGCCCAAGATGCCTCCGTCTCATGGAAACGCTTACCAATATCAGAACCAAGGGCCTCCTCCACCTCTTGTTAGTATTTTCTTATTCTATTTTAGATTGCAAATCTTTTATCGGTCGTTATTTCAAGTATTAGGAACAAAACTGCAGGTTTCACTTACATTTAGCAAAAAAAAAGGCTGATTTGAATGAAATGAATATGTTTTTAGATAAGAAAAATAACAAAGAAGTACAAACTGCGTTAAATTCTTTTAAGATTATTGAAATAATTAACAAAATTCGTTTCTAATTTATAGCAAATGTTCAACGGGATGCCTCAGCAGCCTTCGTTCAACACAGGCGGTCTTCCTCCAGGTGCCTATCCCCCAGGAATACCTGGAAGCGAATATATGGGACCAGGAAATATGGGGAATGTGAATTTGCCTCGTTTTCATATGCAGCCTGGCCCACCGCCGTCTGGTCATCCTCAGGGCCCGCTGCCACCATCTGATCGAACGAACCTACCTTACCAGCCACAAGGGTAAGGGGAGAGAAATAAACGATCTCATCGAACGACCTTTTAAAATTATAAAAAGGCTTAATTAAATCACTGGCTAGTCTTCAATTATGCTATACATGTCTTTGCAGATTCCTACCTCAAGGCGGACCCCCTGGAGGATCATACGCCGGACCACAAGGGCCTCCGGTAAATCAACAGCCACAATATGCTCCGCCAAATGGTCAGCATATGATGTAAGCAAGAAGATACCCATAATATGACGTTACAGATAAATTCCTCTGTACTTTACTCAAGTTGTATATTATTATTATCATTATTGAGATGATGAATATTAATACTATTATTATTATTATTTAAATAAATATTACCCGATGTAGTCAAAGAATCTGGGTTTTAAATTTAGATTGAAGTTTTCATTGTTTTATTTTTATTTTTACTTTATTTTTCTTTTTTCTGTTCTTTCTCTCTCTTTATCTTTTTCGCTAATTCTCTTCGTTGATCGACTTTATTAGTTTTATTTAGCTTAGGTCTTAACATTGAACAAATTATAGTTCATTGAATCTTACCCATATTATATCAGTTAATTCATGTATAACTCTCGATTTGCAGCTTCAACTAGAATAGTTTTTTTTGCGGGATAAAGTACAGGATTTGAAATCGGTTTATGGGATCTGAGAACTGGTTAAAAAAAAAATAAAAAAACAACTTGGAATACACTATTTCTTCATAATTTATATATTATTTTCTTAACTTATGATAAACACTAAATACTAAATAGATATATATATATATATTATATAATATGGAAAAGAGAGAATCGAAAGAAACTAGGAAAAATCGATCAAATTCAATGAAGGAAAAAATGATCACTAACTTCGCAAATTGTTATAATTTATTATTGTCATTATTACTATTATATTACATTTTAATGAACTTAGAATTACAGTTGATAATAAGGCTTTTTATAGTTTTCTTTGTTTGTTGTTTTTTTCATAAATTATTACGATCATTTTTACTGAAACCGCAACAGAGGCTCGACCTGCATAATACTGTAAAGAAATACAACTAATATGAAAATGAGAAAATCATGTTAGTTTAATAATGGCTGTTTATTAACCGTTGTACACGGATTTCATTAAGATTCGTGTCTAGTCTCAAGTCTCTGCGATGTTTCATGATTATCGTAAATACCTAATTGAAATATGTTTGCATTTATCTGAGATATGAAAAAAAATAAAATATAAATACAGCAAACAAGTATTGCGGGCTCGTAATTAAATGGTTTATTTTTTCATAAATTTTGATTTCTTTTATTTTTTTTTTTTGTTTCTTTTTCTTCTTAGATTAAATTGACTAGAAGTATAATTAGAAATTTCAGCTTGAAGAGAAAAATATATTCTGTATCACGATTAAAATCTACCTAATTATATTTAGAAAATTTTCGCTTTAAATAATAAGGAATACACACGTGCATACCTATATTTTAAAAAAAGTAAAAAAATTAAAAATAAAAGAAAAAAAAACAGAAAATAAATAAATAAAAACGTTTCGTGTTTTTGTAATTACGTCGTATATTATATATTATATATTATATATATTATAGATATAAATATAAATATATATAAATATTATTATTATTATTATAATGATAATAAAAACAGAAAGCAAAAGTAAAAAAAGGAAAATGAAATCTAAAGTAAACTGAATATATTTCATATAAGTTAATATAAATAAATGTAAACGATAGAAAAAAAAAAAAAAGGAAGAAAGAATAAATAAATAAATAAATACTGTAAAATGTATCATGTTACGTTGTCATTAAATTACAATTATTTACGTAAATTATTATTGTATTTATTTATATACCTAATCTATACCCAAGTTTTTCTACTGCTATAATTGTAAAGTTTTATCACAGTAATCTTCTCGCTAGGTGATCATGAATAGCGATGATGAATTACTATTGTTATTGATAGAATAATAATAGGAAGCGTGCTTTTAATCTCGGCAATGACATTTCTTTGAATAGTAGTCTGCGATCATTTCTCCTTGGCATTTCATTTATGCTTACTTAGAGCTCGTTCGTCATCGTTGCAATCCGGATTCTAATTATCTTTATCTGATTATAGTATAACTTGTTTACTATAAATAATTGACCTCAATTTAATAATGAGGATACAGAATAACAATCGTTGGAAAAAAGGCGGGTTAAATTCAAAATAAATTCCCGCGCTTACGCGCGCGCACACATTTAACGCCTTTACAACCGCAACCCGTGTTACGCGACTGTATAACTTCTACGGGATCACAAGGCACTAAATTTAAGCGCGAAATTAAATTCAATTAAATTGATTAATTTATCACGCATCAATGTTTGAATTCGTATTGTATCATATATATTAATAATCAGCAAGATGTTCTCATTAGTTATTTAGAACAAGATGAGTCATATTCTTAACTTGCGCATATATTTAAGGAAAACCCTGAATTATTAAATAACCTTTTCAAACATCATTAGTATATTTATTAGTTTGCGTGTCTGATAAATAATGATTTGAACTGTTATTCGTAAACACGTAAAGATTTGCATCCAAATTAGTTCTCTATAAAATAGTAGCTATAGATAAATTTCAATGATTTCTTAAAATTGGTGAATAAATAAATCTATTACTATAATAACAACGAATATGTTGCTAATGATGTAGTATAATAAAAGTTTTCAAGAATTATACTATAAAACTAAAAAAGAAAATTTAATATAATTTATAAACATTGAGCTGAAGATTAAGAGTTCCCTTCAATATCGCTGTAAGGAAGGTAAAAAGTAATTGACTACCTCCATTACCGTGTATATCGCTATAAAACCCGTATAGGTAATTACATCGCGATATAATGCCCAGTCAAAGTGTTATTTTTTATTTTAATTTTTTTTTTTTTATTTCCTTTTCACAATTTTTCACGTGTAGTCGCGGCAGAGAACGACCTTGTCTCATCCAATTGCTTCGCACCTCTGTTAAGGTTGAAGTACGTAACGATCAGTTATTATTTTTTCAATGTTTATTTTATTTTTTTTCTTCTTTTTTTCCCTCCTTTCTCAATGATCGCATAATACAGCCGTAAATTTCGTAGACCCTGACCTCTCCCGCGTCTTGTGAATTGATCAGTATACTAGAAATACGATATTTTTCATAAATTTAACTTTGGTGTTAAATTAACACTCGCTTCGTCAATTTATTGTGTATGTCTAAATTATGGAAACCTAAGTCGGGTCAAATATCTCTTTATTTTTATATCTTCTATTTTCTTTATATACGAATCAGTTATTCATTGAATAGAATAATTCATATCATATTCAACAGTGCGAAAAAAAAAAATTATATATATATTTATTTAGAATTTGGTAAAGTTAAATATTTAACCGTTGTATAAATTTCATACTTAAAATATGTCACGTGTTTTGAATGAAAAATTATTGAAAATCTTATATATTAAATAAGGAATACATAATATTATATATTAATTCTTATATAGTAAACATGAAATTTTTAATGGATTGTCAAATAGTTACACAGCGAGTCTGTGGATCGTTTATTTATTTTTTTTCAAATATCTGGAAAATTACGGAGATTGTATTCTTATTTTATTTATTTTTCATTTCTTCGTCATCTCATAAAAAAAAAAAAAAAAACATCTCGCGTATTAAATAAAGGACGAAGAAACATTTTATGACATTTTTAATCCGTTTATTCGCTATCCAAGGTAGCTTATGGATCTTTCTTCATTCAAAATTCAAGGGCATTCCCAATACGGATTCAATCTTCTTCGATCTTCGTAAGGTTTTGACCTTCGACTATATACATACATACATAAAAATATTCGCACGAAAACGATTATCTGATCAATTCAAAGATCGAGCAATTACAACAGTATACTATATAATATAAGCTTGATCGATCGTTAACATAAATCACACCTCCTTGTAGATAGGTATATAAGTACCTATATAATCGAACTTATTAATAATCAGGAGAATTTATTTGAAGTCAATTTTTTGCAAAAAAATAAATGAAAAAAGTATTCATAATCATTTCTCAGAATATATTTCGAGGTAATTGAAATTCAAATAATTTCACTCCGAAAATTCAACTTACTGCGAGACTTACTGTATATAATTTATTAAATATTGCGATAAAATACGATATAAATTGATGAATGAAATAATCACGCGGACATTGACCGTGATAATAATATATATATATATATATATATATCTAGAAAAATTATGCATTAAAACTGAGATTGTGAGAGAAAAAAATGAAAATTCACAAGAATCCGGGGATATCCGTTATGCAGATTATGATCAATACGTATATTATTAATATGTTACACAAGATACTGGTTTTCTGGAATCGAATAATCGCGCACGAGACCTTGTGAAAAAATAAAAAATAAATAAAATAAAATAAAATCGCGGAACAGTTGATATAATCTTGATTGCAAGAAATTCTACTTCGATATTTATATACGTTAATTTATTTATTAGTATAAATGGGGTTTACGGTTATTAAATTACGATCGTTTCTGAGAAGATTTAATTATGTATCGTTATAATACCCTTGACCCTTTCGCGCTTTAATAAACGCTAGATAAATTTTGGAATTTGAATTGAATATAAAAAAAAAAGGGTTTCAGAATTATGATGAGAATATTTTTTTCTTCTTCTTATTCTTCTGATTTTTTTTCTAATTAGAAACGAATAATGATGAGAAAAATTGCGAAGCATAGGTATATATATATATATATATATATATATATATATATGAACCGAGAACAATTCCATTACAAGATATCGTTCTGCACTAATTCCCATAGTTTATTAGGTACACTGTTGATGGACTTGTTATTATATATCAAGGCTAATCGAAATATCAAATATTATACAGGTATTTTGAGATGCGTCAAGTATATCGTACAATTTATATTAAGTAATCATAGCTGTTTGCCATATCCTTGACCATTTAAATCACTATGTATTCGATATATTGAAAGTTAAAATTCAGATCAACGGATGAGGTAATATACAACGTTTTATTTTATTTTATTTATTAAAGTAATAAATACGAAGGGATTGATAATAAAAAAAAAAATTAATAAAAATCTGATACCCGATTGAATACCATATAATATATAGTATATGAAAATTGAAATTTCTACCTGTAAACTATATAGTATACATACATATACCAGAGTTTCGTTTACCCACGTTTTGCAATCTAGTTGTATATATATATATACCGTTCGCAACTTCTCTTAAGCAATTTTCGCTAACTATAAAACGTTGTACTACACTACGTATCATACATATAGATATATATATATATAAATCGCATGTACAGTAACGATTTACTGTATATGTACGAAAAATTATACTAAATTGTGTGAAACAGACGTACTGAACGTCAGGCTAATAATTTTGTGTATATACGCAATATATATATGAGGCAGTCAATTTGCGCAAAAATATGAGTATAATATTTCTCATATGAACTCCAATGTAATAATTTTGAAAGAAAGCTATAAGTACGACCAGACGTCGTTATAATAAATCTTCGATATGCAAAAAGGGAAGATTATTTCACCTTTAGGAATCTATTCGATCCCCCTTTTTTTTTTCTTTTTTCTTTGTTAAGGAAAATTGTTAAGAAAAAAAAAATATCTCACCGCAACGCAAGTAACGATGTCTCTTTGCGAATTATATATAGGTACGCGAATAAGACTTTAGACACTTGTGTTACTTCGCAATCTGCATAAAGGTATAGGCGGTTGTTAAATGCCTAGAATCTTAGAGAGCTTAAGGCCGTTTAAAAAACTGCGAAAAATATGTTAGGGCAGTAAATGTATATTAGATATGTATGTATGTATGTATGTATGTAAATTTATATCTATATATTACATACATAGATATATAGGTATAACTGCGTCAAAGGCCAAGTACATCCGCGTGGTATATCTCGCAAATGTAATGCTGTGATATATCCGTGATATATATTGACTATATACTATATATAGTATATAAAAAATTGATAGAAATGAGAAAATAATTTATATATGAATTCGCGGAGCTAACGAAAATTTATTCTCTAATATTATATACCTTTCTGCGGTACATAGATATAATATAGGTATATATAAACATCTAAGTGACGACAGGTGAGGCTCCTGTTTGAATAAATTATAATATCAAGATGATCGGTGAGCGGTGATCAATGAAGGCAGATCCACGACCCGGAGATAATATGAAATGATTCTAGGAATCGTTATTTCATATATATATATATATATATATATATATATACATGCCTAATGATTAGAGATTTGCGTGAAGTATGAAAATTTTACGTGAAATCTACTATGTATAACATATGATATCCGGCCAATTAAATCCTGCGGTAATCCATTAATGAAATAATAATAATAATAATAATAATAATAATAATAATACAAAAATAAAATAAAAAAAATATCACGTGCGGTGCAGGCAATTAAGGCGACATCCTTTTCCTTGCAGTTTAGAAATAACAGAACGTGATTGGCGTATAGGTGATGTTATCTAATCGTATATACCTATACCTATACATACAAGCATTGAATTATTCATGGATAATGATCCAAAGGGTATTTTGTAACCGCGATGGATAATTGAAACAAAAAAAAAACCGAAAGGAACGAACGGTGTGATTGTAACGATCAGACGTAATTTTTGGCAATTTTTTTCAATTTTTGTTTTACTTAAAAATTTGCGAACTAAAATTTGTGTGAGATAAAAAAAAAAAAAAAAAAATTAGAATTAACTAATTGCTGGCACAGTTGACATTGACTACATCCGATGAGGTATGCGTGTAAATCACAGGCTGGTTAGCCTGATCAACGGTGAAAGTTGAGTTAACGCATCCTCAAGGTTACAATGCGAGGTGCCTTAGAAGATGTGATTACACAAATTACATCCACATCGCGAATGAGATATTTTAAGCGAAAAATAAACCGCGGTATCATGAGGCTGGCAAAGATATCTGGGTGTAAAAAATGAAAATAAAAAAATTTCGCGACTATAAAAAAACAAGAAAAAGAGTCATCAAGTCTCAAGCTGCATGTATATTATATATATAATATCATGAATTTTAGCAAAAAAACTTCAAAATTGTATCTCGGAATTGATATTATTATATAGACATAAAATAGTTTGAGAGAGTTTTTGATGGCTCGAATCTCAATTTTTTTTATTTTTTTAATTTTTTTACATATATACATATCTATATACGTATGCATAATACATAGAGAACGAATTGATGTCGCCAAGTTTATAATAATAATAATGATAATAATAATAATTGCGAAATTAAGGATCCTAAAAAGGCAAGCAAATCAGTCGAGGATTAGCTCGTCGACATATATATATATATATATATATATAGCTACACTGCAGTCATTATACACTATCGCATTGTCTTATGCGACTAAGAGAATTGCCTATGCTTGGCTTGCCCTCTCATCCCCACAGACATGTGCGGTTTTGATTTATCATTATTTAGCGAAAGACTATCATCTTCATGCGCGCAGAAAAATTTACATCGCAAAAAAAAAAAAGTAAAGTAAAGTAAAGAAAAAAAGGACAGATTTCAATTTGCGAATCCATTCTTAATTCGCATATATATACCATTTTATCTCTTTCTTACTCGTATTATTTGTACTGCAGCTATAAAACGCTAATGAGATATTAATTGAATATCGATTGATTAAGTTAATTTTTTATATTTATAAAATATTTGATATTATATTTTCGAAAAATCGTATATGTATATAGTTGTATTATTATATATAGATAGGTAGTATATATTTCGAAACTAACGATAACCCCAGTACTAATGAACCGCTTTTAATTAAAGATATGAAAATTTCAAGACTATTTATTGTGCAACATATACATATATATATATATATAAATATACATATTGAACCTGGGTTTACAATTAGCGAGTTAGTGACGATCGCCTTATCGAATTATTAACATTTTCTCAAGTTGACGTAATTCTCTACTCATATATATATATACCTAAACCCTCTGGCATATAAGCCTTTAACTTATTCCTATGTATACATAGAAATACACACACACACACACACACACACATATATATATGTATGCTATTTATTTTTTACATATATTTCTATGTACAGATCTGAGCTCTGGAGTTGGTAAGTGCTCGAGGGAGAGTAGCGAGCTGTAGAATTGAAAACGAAAGTTCCTTGACCATCTTGCACAGGTATATACCTACTAAGAAATAAATGTGTGTGTGTGACATACCGCACAAGCATATATGTATATATATATATATGGTCTCGGAAAATTTGGGCCGAATATCAGCTTCCCACTAAAGACGAAAATCGACTAGAATCCGATTTTTTTTCCTAGATTTTTATATGAAAAAATCGACTCGACTGAATGATGCTGAGCCTTTTTTTTAATTTTTTTATTTTTTTAACGGATTATACAGATTTTCATCAAAAATCGGGGTACTTTATTTTGAGATAAATCACAACAAATAAGTTACACAAGTTTCTCCTTATTCGTTATCGTCCGATTAACACCTACGATATAACTATTATGTGAAGATCGACCTTTTTAAATGTTACAACGTTATATAGATGATGGGTTGATGAAATTCTACATAAATATTTTTGGAAATATAATCCGATTGCTAATATATATATATTCAATCTACCAACAAATATTAATATAAATATAAAATAAAATAATCTCATAATCCCATAATCACAATTAATATTAAAATCGATAATCGTATCGTATTATATTAAATTGAAAACTAATCTATGGGGTATAGGGGGTATAATAAAATACCCTAATAACGCGAGCACCTGTTGATGTAAATGATACATAGAATATAATATATATGTACATATATATTATATACTACGATATTGAAGGTGGGAATATTAAACCATCATGGGGGGCATATTGTGAGGGCATCGTTGATCACAAGGTGGGAGCCAAAAGATCTTATGGAGATTGGAGAGGGTAACTTTTTCTATATAACCCGTCGCTCGCTCCTTGGTCTCTTCATATTCTAACAGTTATATACAGTATTACTACATTCACGGTGCAGTTCTCGTTCAGGAATCAGTTACTCTCACGTTAATCATACAAGGTAAGTCCCATCCTCCCTTCGTCACCCCCCCCCCAACTGTATCCGCAGGAATTATACACTAAAAAGAAAAAAATTAAATAAGAACTAAAGAAAATTAGATCGAAAATTAGATAGAAAATTAGATAGAATATTAAAAGCATTTTTTGATTTTTTTTTTGTTTTTTGTTTGTCATTCTATAGATGATGTTGGCGCCGATCGGCCTGGTGATCGTCTTAGTGGCTTTGGTCGCTGCCGATCCTGCCATCAACGAGGCTCGACCTCACAGTAATCGTCCTGGAAGATTTTTGTCCTTACCAGTACCACAGAAATGTGCAAATCGTAAGTAGAAAAAAATAAAATCTGCATAAAATTTATCGAAAAATTGAAGAATTGAGCTTTTTTCTTTTTTCTTTTATAATTTATAGCAGAAAAAAAGAAAAAAAATTGAATTTTATTGGTATGATGTATTTAAATAGAAACTGCGATATAGTGTTGCGAAATTATCAAAAGAAAAATTTCTTTCGAATGAATTTTCACGAAATTTTAAGACACGATAATTAATAAGCCTTTCAAAAATGGAATTTGAGAAAGTGCAGCAACGACATCGGTTGAATAATATATATATGTAGTCGATATGTTTCCTATGTACAAACACACACACACATACTGTATACATATACATATACCTGCGTATACTGTATAGCGAAAGAAAGTTTCGGGATTTAACCGAGTCGCATGTCGATCTTTTCGATATATAATTTAACCGAAAACGATTCCGGTTCTTAATTATATATTACATTCCGCTCTATATACTCGTACTGCAGATATATATATATATATATATATAAATATATCTTCTTGCAAATGATGATGATGAAGAGAAAAAAAAACAAAAAATCGAAAAAATTCTTACATATCAAGTATGAATTTTGTTTTGGCAATAAAATAAAATTTCGAAATTTAAAACCAAGGATAATTATTATTTATGAGGTGTGTGTATATATATATGTATATCGTGTTGTATAATTTAACGCTAAATTAATTTATATAATGAGTAATATAGTATGTTTTGTTATATATGTATGTATTATGGGTATATATATATATGATGCTGATTGATAAGCTTTAGACAGATTATACAATTATACATAGAGGTGTATACTATGTATATATATATGTATATATGGGAACTACAAACGTTACTTGCGGCGAATAATTATCATGCGAATAAATTCTTTCACTTTCTAAAGTGTCACGACGATGACGACTCGTTAGATACCTACTGTGAAATACAAGAAAACAAACAATCAACAAAAAAGAAAAATAAAAGTATCATTATTATGCAGGATTTTGATATTGCCTAATCGGTATTCGAATTTATGTGATATACACAGGTTTTTTTATAGACAGGTAAAAATTTGGATAAAAGAAATAAAAAATAAAATAAAATAAAATAAAATAAAATAAGAAATAACTGAGACTATATTATCATAGGAATTCATTCAACTATACGTATATATAGGAATAGAGTTAAAAAAGATAAAGAAGAAGATAAAAAGTAATGGAAAAAATAAAATTCCAGACGATTCCAGTTTCCAGAATACTTAAGAAATTGAAATACGAAAAGGTCAGAGACTTTATATACTGCAGCATTTCATCTCTGCAGGCTTGATATATAATCACAGATTCGATTATCGGACGATAGAGGTGTTCGATAATAATTATACACTCACCTTTGAAAAAAGAAAGAAAAAAAGAAAAGAAAAATCGTTTTTAAATTACTCATTAACTCACAGTAATTTATTCTATGATTTTAACATTATAATAGGAAATATTGAAGGGAAATATTTCTTTCTCTCTGACCCAGCTATATTAGACACGTGTAATTCTTAGCTAGGTGAATTGCTGCTATTGCTATTGCTATTGCTACTACTGTTACTGCTGCTGCAGTAGTAAGAAGATGCATGAATTTCATAAGCGAGAGATATACCCGAGGAGTTGTATCGCAATTCGCAAGAGTTTATTGCAAAATATTGCAACGATCGTGCACACGAGATTATATAGCAATACTATACACACACGTATATGTATATATATACCATCTACAAAGTTTTACCGAATGAAGAAGAATAAGAAGAGAAGAAATAAAAAATACAACAAGAAACATGACAAACAAACATACATGTACCTAAATGCACTCGAGAGTCTTAACTCCAATGCATTTTTTTTTTTGCATCTAAAGTACATATAATCCTGAATCGTGCAGAAATAAACCGATCGCTCAGCTAGAGTCTCGACTCTTTGGTTTAAACACGATTAAACTACCTCCAGGTGAGGTGAGGTGATTCATCTTCGTACTGTAGAAGCAGAAATATATATAAAAGCGGATTTTGCAACTCGCGAAAGTAGTGCACCAGGTCACGTCCCTAAGTATAAAGACTATGACTCTTATGCATCAAGACCCTAAATACGTATAAATTTGAATTCTATAATAAAATGACTAGAGTTTAAAAAGATCGAAGTAATAATTTCATTATCTTAGTTTTTGATTAAATTTACTAAAACACTCAAAAAAAAAAATATAAAAATTTCTACAAGTTTCTCGGCTTACCCTTTTGTCAATGCATTATCTACCTTGAGGTTGTACTTTCTATTCGCGTTCTGATGCATTAGACACGCTCACTATAGCTTAGATAGACTGATGTGAATAGAATGTAGAAAAAAAAGAAAAATGACTATAGGAAAAACGTTAGATCGTCAATTAATCGATAAAATAATTATTGAAAAAAATCTCGTTATTTAATGAAACATTGAAAGGTTGAAAATTTATCGCAATTAATTAATTTATCCATAAATAATTTCTACAAGCCGATTTTTCTCACTTATAAAAGCAATTATACTGTATTAGTTATATACTACTACTAATATTACCCATTTATGTAGTATATTTAAAATATTATATTATGTACATAGAGTTCAAACGGTCAAATAAGAAACATCTCAGGTAATGGGGTATATCTGTATATAATAGGCCATTCACCATACCGGTAAGGAATTTATAGTTACGTTTTTTCAAGATTTTTATCTCTGTACTATTTGTGAATTGCGGTATATATATATATAATTTTTTTTGCAAATTACGTTATATTATACGAACGATTAATATTAAAATTAAAAAAATTTAATTAGCATGTTAGTTTCGGTTTGGTAAAAATGACCAAAATGTATTTTTTTTTTTTATCGTTTCGGTTTTGAGAAAGTATATTTGATCATATGTGAGATCAGCGAGTCTCACAGTATGTTATACGGACATATTAATAAAAAGTAAAGAATTAGCGTTAAGAAATGAGACGGCGATTGAGACGGACACGGGCGCGGCGCCGAATCGAATCGAGTTGCGTCCGCGTCGCGACGTCAAAAGTTTCGAACCTGATCACGATCGTGAAGGGGATTTATATACGATTAATTATGTATGTAGGTACTACATATAGAAATATATACATATATATATATATATACCTACGTGATTGCTACCGAAATAACAAATTACATAATGTCCAACAAGTTAGAGACTCGATTGCATTATACATAATATATACCTAATTTATTTGCAAATCGTAATCGTTTTTCAATATTCAGGATCTAAATTCATTTCAAAAGTACTAAAAGTTCGAAATTTCGAACCCTAGATATCCGGAATGCCGATATACTCCGAAATTTGAAATTCAGCGTCAATGATTCTTATTGTTTTTTGTCTTCACATCGTCTCAATTTTATTTAATAAAATAAAATGACTAAAATTTCGTCTAGGTATTTTATAAACTATTTTTTTTTTTTTATCTCTATAACAAGATGATATATTTAAATCGAAAGTTTATAAATATATATAATATATAGGGAAACGAAAATTTATATAGATGTTAGATTAAATTATATACGCTACACGCCCACGTAATCTTGGTTGAATTTAAATTTCGAATTTTAAATACTAATAATGTAAAAAGATTAGAAGGTAGAGGAAATAAGTACTATGTATAAATTGAATACCTTTCGTAACGTGAAGTTTATAATCAGTAAAAAAAATTTAAAAAAAAAAAATTAAATAACGCATGTCAAAATTTTAAATACTTATGTATATGCGGCTATACGTTTAAAAGATGGTATACATGACATGACAGCGCGAGGTAATACTACCTTTAGAGAATATATTTGAATAAATATAAAACCCACTTGAAATAATATATACGCATAATATACACATACACATACGTGTCTGTCCTGTATATGGTATATATATAGAAATATAATACAAGTATAGAAAAATCTGATTATTTACTTTTCATAATATACCTTTATATATATACACTACACAATATATACTTTGATTCGATTCTATACAAAGGTGGTAATGTAGTAGCGTTGTGTGTGAAACCTTGTAATTATTCTCACGTAGTTTTGAATTGCTAATTTTTTTTTTTCTTTTTTTTTTTCTCTTTTCTTCTCTTATTCTCACGGTTAGCCTAGTTTTACTCGACAATTTAAATATACACTTGAATGTATAGGTATATAAGTATACTTATATTTATATACTAGAGTGTATAATTTACATGCTTGTATAGTTATTGTTTCACGTCATACCTATATAGAGTTTATATATAAATAATTATAATATTATATATATCCATTAATTTATTTCATTTTCCATTTTTCTTTCCCCCTCTTTCTTTTTTCATCCTATTTCATTTCATATTCGTATAGCTATTCGTTAGATTATTATTTTTTTTTCTTCTTCAAAATTTACCAGCATATAATATAGCTACTATTATATAGGATTTAAATTGCGACCGTGAAAGTTGTTTAATTGCCCACAGAAAGGAAGAAGAAGAATAAAAAAAAATAAAAAGAATAAAAAAAGAAAAGTAAAATTCTCTACTTTTTATCAAATTAAATATAATCATAGAACAAGAGATCTCTGGGCTCTGTAGTATAATAACGTTTATTCTTATATTATAACTATTTTATTATTTTTTAAACAAAATTTTTAGTTTCCAACTTTTTAATGTCTACGTTCATCTTATTTATATATATATACCGCAACCACATAGCTCGCGGCTCTGAACAGGTCACGGCTAAGCTTTGCGGTCGCGGCCTCCTTATTCATCTTCTAGAAAGAATCTAGGTAGTAAAATTTATTTTAATAATCATATATATAATCTCTACGTTATTAAGATATTAGATAGTATAATAAAATAATAATCAACATATATATATATATATATATAGGGTAGTTTTTTTCTTCATTTATTCATTTTTTATACACTTTCTTTCTATTTTCTTTTTATAGAGAAAAAAAGATATTCTTATTTCTTCTTCTTCTAAAAAAAAAAAAACATCCATTACATCTAATTTAAAATAAATTGATACTCTGCACCTTCGCACGATAGTATATTTAATAAAAAAATAAGAAGAATAGTTCATAAGTGTTACTTGACCTCCTTAGAATTTCTAACTCACGATACGATCGGTCGTGGGCTTCTCTTTTTTTTTTTTCTATTTTTTTTTTTTGTTACAACTTCAATACCAGGACTCAAGTTCTTTTTTTTATAAATTAGTTGGCTATTCACAATTCATATGCAAATATTTATATAATACAATTATTTCTATATGCTAAAGCACAAAGGAATTATCTGTTATACATTTGTCTTGTGAAAAAATCGTTATTTCCAACCCCTGACCTACCCTAACAAGACGATAATTAACATAGTTAAACGCAATCGTGGCATTTAAATCACTAGATTTAATCAATGGGACAATGATCGGAGATTATATGACCGCAATTATAATTCTATACCTATGTACACGTATTATACCACATCTTGACTTTTATACCTAATATAGCTGCGATTTGGTATTCGATAAGTATGAGATAATCGGTTCTGTACGTTCATTAGATGATCTTAAGAGTTCAGAATTAATTTTTTTTTTTTGACAATTTATAACGAATCGAATTCTTTTTTCTCTATAGGTCCAAAAGAATTCAGCTACAGAGGACACAATTATTTCTACAGTGGACATGTACCTGCACATTCAGGATTAAAAGTTGATTGGTTAGACGCGAGGAACGTATGCAGAGAATATTGTATGGATTTAGTTTCGATTGAAACACAGGAAGAGAATAATCTTATCTTTAGATTAATTCAACAGGGTAAGTTTAGAGTACTCATATAGGTATATCCCATTAACTCGACTATTCGTCGTAAAGCTTTCTCCTTGTCGAATTCTACGGTGAAACTTCAAACGTGCCTTCAGCGTATTTAGTAGAATTACTACTTGTATACAGTTTGTTTTGCAGCTATTCAATGACGATTTCCCTACAACCACACCCGTTCCTATATATTTGTCTAAACACTTAACTAAATAGAGAACTAGAATCTCTTTTCTATTTGTGAAATTTATTTTTCTTCGGGAAATTATGAAAGGATTTTGAGAAGAAAATTTTTCATTTCTATATATTTTCTTCTTTTTATTTTTTATTTCTTCAGACAACGTTCCGTACATCTGGACTTCCGGTCGTTTATGCGATTTCAAAGGTTGCGAAAATCGTCGTGATCTGGAACCCAAATCTTTGTACGGATGGTTTTGGTCTGCGAATCGCGAAAAGATGTCACCAACAAATCAGACTCCAGCTGGTTGGGGATACAACCCTTGGTCTCGTACTGGACACAAGAAAACACCTCAACCCGATAACGCAGAGTTTGATATAAACAAAACTAACGAATCCTGCCTTTCGGTTCTTAACAATGTTTACGACGATGGAATAGCGTGGCATGATGTTGCTTGTTATCACGAAAAACCATTCATATGTGAAGATTCTGAAGAACTTTTAAGCTACATTAGAAGTACCAATCGTGGAATTCGCCTTTAATTTAATTTAATTCAATTCAATTCAATTCAATTCAATCA
The DNA here is from genome assembly GCA_914767705.2 of Tenthredo notha. Taxonomy (NCBI): domain Eukaryota; kingdom Metazoa; phylum Arthropoda; class Insecta; order Hymenoptera; family Tenthredinidae; genus Tenthredo; species Tenthredo notha. The sequence continues at coordinate 4,511,610 of OU611921.1, read as the reverse complement.
GACAAGTATTAATTCATCAATTAATTGATTATTCAAGACGATTAATAAACCAATCAATTAAATAAACAAAATTCTTTCTTTTCTCTTTTCTATTTCTATTTCTATTTCTATTTCTCACTATAATAAAAGTGAAATTTTCATCGAATCTAAAAAACAAAGACGTATGAAATTACTAATTGGAGAAAAAAAAAAAAAAAAATTGTTTGTTTTATTATGAAAGATTAATCGTTGAATATAATCAGTTTTTATTTAATTTTTTTTATATCAATCGATGTGAATCATATAATTGATAATTAATTATTAATTGATATTAATTGAACTGCAGCTTGAATAGCAATGCATAATTATTACCTGTGCAGTAATAGCCAGTTTAAAATTCCAAAATTATATCAAATATGATTATAATAAATTCGGTAAAATATGATATAATAAGATTATATTTTTATCAAAGAAAAAAAAAATTTTTTACTTGTAAAAAAAACATATATAATATTTTGATATCACATTTATTATATTATTTTATATTTATTATCACAAATTATACGCATTCATACGTGTTATCTATATCTATTATATTCGTCGTCTATCGCTTTTGTAATCTTTATTATCATGTATACTTTTGTCAAATAAATAATTGTGCAATCCACGTATTACATGAATCGATAAAAAAAAAATTATAAACAATGTGTATCATCTCTTTATCCCATTTTCTTTATTTATTAATTAGTTATTAAAATTAATTCGCAAAGCATCGCCTAACTCTTGTGAATATGTTACGCTGCTTACCGTCATGTGTCTTCGGTTGTCTATCGCAAGGCGCTTAATTACACGAAAATTATTCGGCTCAAATTATGCGATATTTTGTAAATAAACTTACAGAATCGTGAAAGGCGTGAATAAATGATGAAACAAAAAACATTTCTATAGAAAATAAAGACCTCTTGGTATTTAACGGCGTTTTCTTAATTAAGAAAGCTAAAATCGTAATTCCTAACCTAACTTTTGACGACAATGACATCTCCTTACCGATATATTGTAGACTCTTCTTCTCTCAGTCAATGCTGTTGCTTGAATACGAATCTCGATTCTCCGTTTTCTAAACACTGAAATTCTAACCATTTTTGCCATTAATTTTCACACTTTCCACTCACCACGAAGACACTTTGTTTATTATTCGTTATGGGCTTCGCGCCTATCCTAGGTCAGTGATCTTTTTTATCGTCAAAGTGAACCGAGTAGCTTTACCGACCGAAAGCGTTGCGTTTTTTTAATAAAACACCGGCAGATGTCGGTGACGATGTAACAAAAGACGACCGGCCATTTTTAAGAATATAGACAGCTGATACCTGTCATTTAATTTTGTTGTTGATACTTTTCCGAGGATAAAAATATAATATATGTATAAAATATAGAAAAGTGTCTATATAAAAAGTGATTTTATGACAATAGTTTTTACCCCACGATCATGACCAATGCTTTCAGCTTCCTTAAAGGCAGGTAAAATTAACAAAATATACGTATATGAAAATGATCGTATAATATGTTAGGCTATATTATATCGCGTGTCGTATTTACTTCGGGTACAAAAGGATCGCGTTTAACCTAGTCCCTCATAACCTAAAATAAAATAACATTGACTCATCTATAATGTATAGTATAATAACGCAATATCGAAACTTATTAATAAATAAATAAATAAAAAGTAATAAGAATTAAATATCTATCATTAATATCTTGCTGTATTCCTTCCTTTTAAACGTTTTATATACGTCGTTTATGCGTTATAAAATCTATTTCTTCTTTCTTTCTTTCTTTCTTAATACAAGGTTTTAGTGAACAAAGGTGATCGAGATGGACAGCTTGTTTACCCAAAATGTGTCCGATGAACCGGACGACGTTCCTCATACAAAAGAACCTGTATGGATACTCGGAAAAAAATATAACGCTATTAAAGGTTGTTGGAATTATCGCTGAACATTTTTTTACCTGCTTGTATGCATTTCATCAATTCACAGTATCTACAGTAATGATAATTGTACATTAGAGAGTGATTTTTTAATTTTTAGGTCCACCTTTGAATTTATATCTAAAAATTATAACAATAATAATAATAATGATGAGAAATTTCATATTTCAGAACTGGACGCTATCAGACAAGATATAAAATCAAAACTATGGTTTACTTATCGTAAAGGTTTTGTTCCAATCGGAGGTTCTAGCTCTAATTTTACATCTGATAAAGGATGGGGCTGTATGCTGAGATGCGGACAAATGGTTCTTGGACAGGCTTTAATCTCTTTACATTTGGGTATAATCAAAATTTGATTGATATTGTAAAAGAAATGGTCAATTCAGATCATTTTCTGACCTCTTACCATCTACAATATTCATTTTAAGTCTAATCAGAGTCAACAGAATGCAGATTAGACTCTTAGTTGAAGATATGGGCAGCATTTAGCACAGTTATTGAAAAATAAACTGTATATAGTCTACTTATACTTCATTGTAATTATTTGATATCAGATATTAGCCAAAATAGATATCATGGGTCCTTTTTCACCCTCTTTTTATACAGAATATGAATTCCAAGCCTAATTGGTGTCCGAAAAACATTAATTAGACTTTTACTTTAAGATATTTATAACAAAGACTATTTCCTCATTTCTTTTTATCAGGGAGGGACTGGCTTTGGACTCCAGAAACTAAGGATAACACGTATCTAAAAATTTTGAAAAGATTTGAAGACCGTAGGGCAGCTCCTTTTTCTATACACCAAATAGCCGTAATGGGAGCATCGGAAGGAAAGGAAGTTGGCCAATGGTTTGGACCCAATACAATAGCGCAGGTTTTAAAGTGCGTGGAAATGTCTTTTTCTACTTATGTTATTGTTTTCTCTATTTTAAATCATATAGAATTAAATAAATCAGGTATTATTCTCATTTCAGAAAGCTCGTTGTGTACGATGACTGGAGTTCGATAACGATACACGTTGCCTTGGATAATACGATTATTGTCAATGATATTAGTGAGCCTAATATTACTAAATATTATCCAAAAATTTAAAGACTGTAGTTCATTTCTTATTTTATTGAACTATCATTTCAGTGAGACAATGCAGAATAGATGGTGGAACGAGCGTGGAAGTTGATGGGGATATAACACTGAAAGCACACAGCGAGTGGAAACCTTTGCTACTAATCGTACCACTCAGACTTGGCCTGAGCGAGATTAATCCCATTTATGTTAACGGTCTTAAGGTCAAACTCGTCAACACAGTTTCATCTTAGATATTTGTCTGAAATATTTTCAAACCGAATTAGAAAAGATTTTATGGACTAATTTATCTGAGACTTTTTCGCATTCATTCTGAACAACATAGAAGAGTTTTGAGAAATATTCGTAAACGTTATATTAATCGATCATTTGGTTTCCAGACTTCTTTTCAAATTGAACAATCCCTTGGAGTGATCGGAGGGAAACCAAATCTGGCCTTATATTTCATAGGCTGTGTTGGTGAATGAATATTATAATATAATATAATATAATATAAATTATTAACTGATTATTCAATACTGACTTCACACTAATTGCCAAATTTCTTTCACACTCTATAGGAGATGAAGTAATTTTTCTCGATCCACATACGACACAGAGATCTGGTTTTGTAGAACAAAAATATGGTGAAGGAGAATTGGAAATAGACTCAACGTATCACTGTAGATCTGCCAGCCGTATTCCAATAACTGGGATAGATCCTTCCGTCGCATTAGTAAGGATTTAAAAAGAAACTCCAATATACAAATGGCTGGAGTTATTCAAATTCTCAACTTTGGTCTTACTTTGTTACAGTGTTTTTTCTGCCCAACGGAAAAGGACTTTAGATCTTTGTGCAGATCTATACAGGATGAGTTAATCAATCCAGAGAAACAACCACTCTTTGAATTGTGCTCTGAAAAGCCTGCCGATTGGTCGCCAGTTGATGATTATACAGCTGAGGCTGTTGGGGCTACAGCTTCTGGTGGTAAGATGAGTCTATAAAGCATATTTGAAGATTATAATATATGGAATTGATGCAATGATAATTGATTTCTAAAGCCTGATGCTCTTGTGGTTTTAGTATTGGAATTCGAAAGTCTAGACCGACAGTACGATACCTCGGACGAAGACTTTGAATTACTCGGTTGAGAAGTCTTGAACGATTGATTTAATGAGTTCGTTCGTGATATTTGAATAACTAGTACATATACTGATACAACGGTAAATGGTCGTCGCTGTTCTTTGTACATTTCACCTCAACTTGAATATAATAACATTTATTTTGAAGTTATTTAAGATATAAGGATTAGTGTAGCTAGATAGATAAGAAATAAAAATTAATCAATTAAAGAAAACTATGTCTTTGAAGGAAATAAAAAATTTTAAATTAGGTATCTTCATTATTTGCCAGGGGATATTTTTGCCGCTGTCATTTTGTATAAAACTAGACATTTTTCTATTCAATAAAAATTCTATTATGGAAACAATTAATCAATACTCTTTCTTTGCTTAAAACATTTAGAAAATATACATATATATAATGTTTATTTAATTAGCCAGCCGAATAATATTACAATTACCTCAAAAGTCTGAACCTCTTGGATCATTGAATAATTGATATTGATAACAATTTAAATTATACTCATACCCTTATTCCGATAAATTATATCTCAGACTTTTCAGGCTTTTCATAATTTACATGATAAATTTTATTTGTCAATAAAGCTGAGTTTTGGTTTTTTTTTTTAAATTTTTTTCCAACATTTTTTTAAGATATTTTAATAGTTTTTAATTTCATTTGGCACACGAATAGCCAATCAGAATTAGAATAATTGAAATTTTTTGTTTTTAACGACAAAAATACAAATATATTTATACAATACGATATAATTGTGAATTTTTTTTTTTGTATAATATACATAGCTGTATATATGAAGTAGCTTAAATAAGGCAATTTTTAGAATAATAAATTTTAATCTGGCAAGGTTTGTAGCGAAGTTGATATGTCTATATATCTAGAACGTAATGTCTTTCGATTCAATACAGCAGAGCTATTGCCTAAATGCGATTAAACACAATTTATAGATAGTAATAATAAGAAGACTTTGAAATATATAATTATCACTTATTTACGATCGTTTCAAGTAGTAATTAAACTCCTTCGATCTACACCTCAGCGATATTACGATCTTCTATTATAGATTTAAATATTACATAAGCAGAGAAATTTTTTTTGTTGCAAATTTGCTGTACAAGTTTCTTTAAACTTTTCTTTTTTTTTTCTTGACAAATCTATTAATATTACTTTATAAATCAATATGAAAACAACAACGCTTAATGGATTAGGTAAATTCTTATATTACTTGACATTCGACGACGATAAACCGCGTGCAAAATTTCATAGGAACTGAATACGCGAGAAAAAACAGCAAATATAAAATCGAAGGGAAAGCAAATAGAAATAGAAATGACAAGTAGCTGCCTTAGAACAATGGTTCAAAAATTGATGGATTAAAAATTTTTTTAGATCTTTTTTAAAGATAATCAATTTTTATATTATTTATATTGGAGTTCTTAGTTTGATAAATAGCAAAAAGCACATTATTCTTATTAATATTAAAAATTGATCTTCGATTTTATTCATGTATTTAATGAATCTCTTTAAACTTGAATTATCATTAGAATATTTTTCAAACAGATAGAATTTCAGAGAAGTATACGTTTAGATATCTTTCGCCACGTTATTCCATAGAATATAGTACGTAGTTTTATATATTGTAAAAAATTGAAAACGCTTTCTCAGCATATAACGCATGTAAGTTTTACAACCAGCTACATCGAATGACTAGAAAATTCAAAATCTATAGAATAATTTCTTTTATAACATTTAAAAGCCGAGAATATGTTTTTTTTTTTAGTATATCGCAACAAACTTCTTATACTCTTTTTGTCGTCGCTACGCTGTACTTGCGATCCTTCAAGTTTATCACAACTACCGTTATGTTGTCCAAAGATCCTCTGTAATGAAGAAAAATACGAATTAAAATCAACAACTTACAAATCTGATTCCTAATCTTTCTCATAAGCAACTGTAATGAATCACCTATAGTAACTTTGCAAAGTGATGCTTTTAGCGCCATAATGAGGCTCGTTAATTCGTTCTTTGATAAACGCAACAGCTTCTTCGTTAGTAAACGTATCCCAAAGCCCATCTGATGCTAGGACGAGGAACATGGGATTGTGATCGCTTAGATCGAATGTTAATATATCAGGATCAGCAATCACGAGCTTTTTATCCTTTAAAGGATAATCTCCAAGGGCTCTTGACGTCGCTAGAATTCCTGCTACCCTCCAGACTCCATTGAACGTTACGAAACCTCCTGCTTCTTTGATCCTCTTGCTTTCTCTTTGCTGTTGGAATAAATTTCAGCGAGTTAATCATTCAGTAAAAATCCCTCATTAGTTTCTTATACCTGTTGTGGTTTGTGGTCAAAAGATAAGGGTATGGCATTCCCTTTACCGTCGCACATTACCCCTCGGGAATCTCCGACATTAGCTACGATCAGTTTATTGCCTTCCAGTAGAGCAATCAGCGCTGTTGTGCCTGAAAACCAGTCAATCCCAATATCAAAATCAGAGTTCATGTTCTAATCGCCGCAGCAGACTTCGATGCAGATTTTTAGGACCATAATTCAACGGATTCAATTCATAAAATGATCTGAGCTTCAAAATTGTTACCAGCAACGTCCATATTCTTCTTCGCAGCGTCTACCAAGAGCCTGTCCACGGCCAGAACTTCGTCAGTTAATAATCTACCATAGTTTATCTTATTCCCATCTATGTAGCTTGCAGTGTCGATCTTTGGAGGTGGCTTTTCACTAGCTCTGGTAGGCCTTACCTAATAAAATTTGAAGTTATTACAATAAAAGGCAAAAATGTAAGAATTTATAATACTTTGGATAAAAAATATGAGCTAAGATGCTTTGCGGGATAGAATAGAATTAATTTATAACAATGAAACTAGTAGTACGAGATAAACTTCGAATCTTTTGATTCCGCAATGAACGTTTCAAGTCACTAAATCGATAAAATGGATGATTTGTTGTTAATAACTAATAAGAGTTGCGGGATTCTTTTCTTTATCAATAAATTTGTAAGGAAGCATGCGATTATTGTCTGCACAGTTGCATTAGCTGACCTCTCTGGTAATGGGTCGAGAAAGACTATCTAATTTGTCAAGTAGTTCAGGATCAGTAACGCCTACAGCTTGTTTCATAGATTCATCAGTAAGGGAAGTGCTCATAGTTTTACGGAACGACTTTTTCCGTTCAAGAGCAGTGAGCCCAGGCTCGTTTCTATCTCTCTCATCAATTTTTGATTTCATTTCGTTTACCGGCTCTGGGTACTCTGCCTTAATTCTAGCCGGTCTTCCAGCTATCATATCCTTCAACTCAATTACTTTGTTGTTGATATTTGGAATCAACTTGTCTCTCGCATAATTGGCCGCAAACTAGAAGGAAAATAATTCATAATGATTAAGTTATCTTCTAGAAAAACTGTTACAAAAAATATTTCCAAGCTTCAGAAAAATGATTAAAAATTTTGTGAAAACGTTTCAACTGTTGGATAACTTTAAGAAAAGTTTTAAAAAATGTATCAATGCCTTGATGAAATTTTATAAACCATTTCAAATGTTTAAAAATGTATAAAACTTTGTAAAATTCGAATAATTCTTTAAACAAGGTTCTAAAAAATTGTTTTAAATGTTTTCTGAATATTTTAAGAGTGTTTAAAGCTGCGTTTGGATATTCCCGCCGTACTTCTCCTCCATGTCCATCGAAAACAGCAAAAAGTGAGACCCCAGTAGAGTTGATATCATCATTAACGACGAATCTGTCCTCCATCCTAGCCCTGCGCCCTTGTACTGCGTACGCCGATACATATCCTTCCTTTAATTCCCAGCTAAGTTTTTCCCCGTTGTTTACAGAACTGTTCACCAAGAATTGGAGCTTAGATACCTTGAGGAATGGGAAGAAATTAAGTTAAAAATCAAAAATGGGTTTAAAATAAACTGAAATAAAATATATTTGAAAATTTTTTTGTCTCTTTTTAACTAAACTACGGATATTTTATTCTCACCTTTGAAGTAGACCTTCCCAAAGTATATTGTACTCTGCCTAGTAACGTTCTGCTCCATACATCAACGGCTTGAAGATAAAATAGCATAACGACGAGCACAGCTCCGCACACCAAAATCTCAGGTTTGAGAATATAAATGCGCATTATTCTCCAGAGATATCCAATCGGCGTATTAGCTCCTGCGTTAAAACCTGTAGGAATACCTACGGCAAATTTAGATATAAGTTTCATATGCGATACGTATGTCTGATATAGAACTTTGTCCTCCAATTCATCTTCCATAGTATCGGCTAACTTATCCCTTCGCGTACGCAGCTGGAACGCGAAGGATTCTTTGCTCGATATTTTTCGATTAATATTATTATATATTTTATAAAATTATTTTTAAAGATTTATTGTTCTATATTCAATGATTTTATTATTATTTTTATTTATTTATTAATGCGTTAGATTTATTTGACCCGGTTTTTATCCCGAGGGATGACACCATCAAACGATCTACGTAACACGCATAAAATCTCGGAACCTAGCCAATTATTTTTAAACTCTTGTGAATTTCCGATTTCTGTGTGCAGAGAATAGAGACACGGTGAATTAAGATGAATTCCGGTTTATAAAATTATATTTATATTTCGGTGTTGTTTTTTATTTCGATACGTTTATTATTTACCGCTAATACACGGCTTGATAATATTTTTAACGCTATAGTATACTTTCTGTATTTATTAAACTATTAACACGCGATCAATTAACACAAATTTATTATTATAATATGCTACTACGTTAAATTGAAACGGGATTTTGTCTTCTGCTAGTAAACCAGCTGACGCTGTAAGGATTTTATACTGCAACACATCTGGCGATGATAGCGAGAAGCTTGTGATTATAAACCACTGATGCTTTTTTTTTTTTATTATTATTTTATCATTGGGCGTAGCAGTCTACAGGTTTCTGTATATTCCGTGGAATCAAAAATAGAAAAATCAAGCTCTCAATAAAAAGAAGAGAATTTTATGTTTTCAAATATATTATCTCATATATTAACCTATTTAATTTATCTATGAACATACTGTGTATATAATACACATAATAACAATATGGAGAATTTAAATCGTTGATATCGTTTCGTGCAACTTGAACGTCATAGCAGGTGGAATTTCTACGTGACGTCATACCGCGCAACGTTTAATACAAAGATGGCGATTAAGCCGATAAAAAATTACGATCGCAGGTGTTGTTGTGTATCTAGTTTATACGTGTGATGAATTATTTTAAACATTAACCATAGCCAATGAATAGGTTAGTTTAATATATGTGATGACATAAGTCAAAATGAGCGAAAGAAAATTTACTCGAGGTCTCGGTAAGCCCGGAATGGCTGCTCAACTAAGGGAAACTGTATCTCAGGTCGTTAGGGAGAGCACAGTACAGGTATGCTATACTATACTATACTGTACGTTAAATGTTTTCGTCTATTTTTATCACCCTAGTTCTCTACTGTCAATTATGCAACAGCTAAACTGAACGAAAAATACGCTAAATTTTGATCTAGGATACCGGCGATCGCGATTTTCAATTTTCAATTTTCAGTTTAGGTTCTTTCTTTATCGTTTATTTAAGGTCTGAGTAAAAAATTTTAAAACGTTGATTAGCCTCGATAATTATACCCCGAAATTCGTTCATTATCTTTTTTCAGAGTAAACCACACCTTGTCGATCCTATAGACTTCGAAAGTTTTGTACTGAAGAATAAAACGCTACTACAGAATGATCCGCAGAGAGAATTGCTGCTATATCCTCAGGATGATGTTTCGGTAAAGCGTTTAAACAGCGAGGAATTTCTCTTCTTTTAGATTTTCTTAGTCTTATTTTACGAGCTACTAAATTTGATCCGAAATGGAAAAAATTTAACAGCTGCTATAAAGCATGTTGAATTTCGTTCTAATTTCTTGTATAGATTCTTAGTTTATACAGACTTTTTGATAATATGAAGAAAAAGTTCTCAGGTTTCAGTCCCCGAATGGTTTTTTCAAATCCGTTTGTTTTTTCCTTTCTTATAGCAAATCGTACTGCCTAGAAGATACAGAACTGTTGTTCCAACTGTACAACATGTTGCCGAAATTACAGAGGGAGAAGAAGGCTGTAGTCTTCTTACCAAAGAATGTCTGAAAAGTTACGCTTCTAATTGGAATTTAGTACAATATAAATACACAGCTTACAGCGGAACGTACTTGGAACTACCTAAGTAAATATTGTTTCAATCTTAGGTCGTTATTGCGGATTAAAACGGGGGAGAAATAGCTCTTAGTTTTGAAAGCTGGTCTAAAAGAGGTCAAAACACTAATTTTTATCCTAAATATTCCAGAATATCAAAGGCAGACGATCTCAAAGACGAAGTATACGAGATAGACACAGAAATTGACCAAGTAGATGAGGTAAAAACCCAGTCCAAGGCTCTCCTCGATTTAACACGAACTCTTCATCAACTGTTTTACCATGTTTTAGGATCTGACAAAGAGCAACGGTATAACAAAACAGGGATACTTGATGAAAGGTCCAGAGATTGGCAGCGATCGAATGTTCGTACACATTGGCTCAAAGTCGTTTAAACGGCGTTTTTGTCATCTAAGACAAGAAGTGGATGGAACTTACATCCTCGAATTATTTAAAGACGAGAAAAAGGGAGAAGCAAAATTGACCATAGTCATGGACTTCTGTTCAGAAGTAGTCAGGAGCACTAAAAGAGGGAGATATTGTTTCGAGCTAAGAATGACCGGCACGCACAAATCCTATAGTTTAGCTGCAGATAATGAGACTGAACTCCAAGATTGGCTCCTCAAGCTTAGCTCTGTACTTCAACACTATAAACAACAGGAGGAGAAGAGAGCTGCGTCGTTAGAAAGAGCCTGCAACACTCCGCCGCCCTCACCTCAGCCTATGCAAGTAAGAAAAAGGCCAAATTAATAATATTTATCAACTTTTGCTCTTCGTTTTTATAAATATCCATGATTCTGATAATCAATGTGTTTTTTCACAGGTATATGGGACTCTGAAAGGATTAGAGCAGAGCATGAATCCACAGCTGATAAGATATTCGCGAGAAACAGACACTAGTATCGCGTTATCTAGGCGTGAAAACAGGCGAAGATTATTCTGCATATATCCGCACATACCCCACGTTAAAAGTCCTACAGGAAGCGCTCCGGATAGTAGCATAGATCCGTACAAGGAGCAATTTGGTCAGAGAGTTTTGGTCAAATGTGAAAGTTTGAAGTTTAGGCTACAGGCTCCGATAGACGAGAAAGACTCCCTATGCCAGGTTGAGCCCTATCAAACTACGCTGTGCTTATTCGACGTTAGAAACGGCAGAAAACTTACTGAGAACTTTCACTTTGATATAAACAACGAAATCGTCAGAGATATTGCCAAGGAATTAAGTCCCGTTGGTATCATGACGGAGAAAGAAGAGGACGTCGTTTTGCCGGATGAAATAAAGAACTTGCAAAAAGAGTGGCTCATGTATCCTAAACAAGTGCGTAAACTAGAAGACGAATCGGAATATCAGAGGCGATTTTTTATACCAAAAATAAGCATTATCTATTCGTTTTATTTTTCAGGCAATATTCAACGTGAGTAATCCGCATTCTGAGATATTCCTGGTTGTTAGAATAGACAAGATACTTCAAGGCGGCATTTGCCAGACTTCAGAGCCTTATATAAGAGCTACTAAAGACCCTAGGCTTGGCTTGAAGGTTCATAAACAAGTAAAAGCTTCTTGTCAGAGGCTCGGTAATTACACAATGCCTTTCGCTTGGACTGCAAGACCGCTCTTTAGATTATACAGCAATGAGTTGGATACTGCTTCTAACTTTCCTGCTATATATAGACAGGAAGGAAACAAGATAAAGGATGAAGAATTACTCAAGCTCTTATCAGAGTATAGGAAGTAATTATCTCAGAACTATCCTCACAGCTCACAGATTTCCTGCACAATATTTATCAAATTAAAATGCAGCTGTAAATATCTACAAAAGATCCTCCTTCATAAAATATATGTCTAAAATTTTTGTTTAAAGGCCAGAAAAGCTGAGTAAGCTAACAGTGATACCTGGGTGGTTGAAGATAAAGATAGAACCAATCACCGATATACCAGAAAGTGAGAAAATCATGAAGTTTCTGATTACGAATAAACTGGATAATGGTTTGAACTGTTATTCATTTGGCAATGAATTTTTCAGACACTTTGACGACCTCTTTTGTCCCTCTGAAATCATTTCCGATGCCTCCAACGTCGGAACCGACTTTAGAAATCGCAGAATTCGAGGGTTTATCAGAACGAGAAGTTCACCCTTATACAACATTTGTAAATCATTTATACGTCTACCCACAGACATTGTGTTTTGATACTCAAAAGATTTTTACTAGAGCCAGAAATATTGCCTGTATTGTTGAGCTTAGAGACACAGATGCTGAAGATGCTAAGCCTATAAGAGTAGGTTGAGACTTGACAGAAAATTTATATTTTATTAGGAACAATGGAAGAGTTGAAATTGTTGTTATCTAATATTCTTTTCTTTTAGTGTATTTACGGCAAACCAGAAGCCTTCATGTTACGCTTAAGAGCATCTTGCCCAGTATTACATCATAACGCAGTTCCTTCTTGGTACGAAGAGATAAAGATGAGATTACCCACGAAATTATCCTCCAAACATCATCTTTTATTCTCATTTTATCACATAAGCTGCGATATGAATAAGAAAAAAGAAAACGGAGTTGAAAATTGCGTTGGATATTCTTGGATACCGCTTTTGCACAAGGGCCGGTAAGTTTTGTGCGATTTGTTGTTTTTTTTACTTCGAAATCCTATTTTCTTTTATTATTGATTAAACAATACTAAAGAAAAATGACCTTAAGGTGATTGAGGATTTTCTATTCACCTACTCATGTTTTGTAATGTTAGGAAATTACTTATTTAACACAGTTTTATGCCCTCGAATGTTTCACCGTGTTGTTAAATACGAAGTATTTATACCCTCATGCTTGTAATGTCATATTGTCTTCTTAAATACGTGCTTTGACCAGGCTAAACGTGGATGTTCAAGTGTTACCTGTAGCTACACATTTACCAGCCGGTTACCTCTCCATCCAACCCCTAGGCCTAGGGAAAGGGGTAAGAGTAAGATCATATCATCCGTTCATGTACTAATTTCACTTGTGTTTTAAATGAACTGCTTCATTTTATCGCCTCTAAATTTATCCTCGTTGGTGTAATCTAAATCCTCATCATTATCAGAATATTTCATTAATTATGAAACTTGAAACGATAAAATGAAGCAGTTTTTAAATCAGATACAAGCAAGTAGAATGCGCACGAGATTTTTTTGGGTGAAGGCACCGTATTTGTGTGCGTTTTCTACCTATCAACCATTATTCACAATTCATCTGATACATGTGAGTTACAGTAGTCTAGATATTTGTGTTATGGTGGTGTGTGGTAAAGTTATCAGTTTTATCCATCTTCTTTCGTATTACATTTCGTACATTATTCGTTTCCATTTTATTCACGCTTAGCTGTTCTATGTGCTATTGTTTCGAGCCTTGAGTCCCTTCCTTTCACATTTCACATTTTTCATATTTATTATTCAATTTCTCTGTTCTCTCTTTCTTACTTCTTTCAGTTTATTCAAATTTATTACTAATTATTAGCCATATAAGAACCGCTGATTAATCTATCCCGTTCCTTTTTCCTTCTCTCTTTTCCCGGACCAGATATCCTAGTTTCTCAAATCGTTGTGTTTATTTTTCTAAACAGAACGCCGGGCCTGATATAACTTGGATAGATTCTCAGAGGCCAATATTTACCGTCGGATTCCAATTGGTATCTACGGTATTCGCCAGGGATCAACATTTACATAATTTATTCAGCCACGCTGAGAGAATATTGGATACCAAGCCGTCGGCCATGCCGTCAGAGTCGGAAACTTGCAAAATATTGAAAGCCGCTCATGCCATTCAGATGGTAACGGCTATCACTTTTCTACCGACTATTTTAAACCAGCTTTTCACTCTCTTGATTTTTACATCAAACGATGAGGTCGGCTTGTACATCATCAGGGTTTTAATACATATCATTAATATGGTTCACGAAGCCGGGAGAAAAGAGACTTTACAAGCTTATGTTAAGGTAAATAATTTCAATATTAAAAAATCAGGACCTTTCTCCTTCTCTAATTAGTTTTTATACCCATATTTACGTTACCTGCTTTCTTTAATTGCAGTTTGTATTCGTATCACCTTCAAAAGGAGTTGGAAGTACGACGGTACATGAAGAATTGGGCAAACATCTTCCTTCGCTGTTACAACCGAGTAACACTGACTTTTTAGTTGTTAATAAATTCATGCATCATTCCGGTTTCTTCTTTGATATTATGGTCAAAAGTATGGCGCAGCATTTGCTAACAACGGGTAGAATAAAGGTAAGATTTCAAACTGAAGAGATTTACTTTTGGGATGTAACAACGATTTTAAAACAACCAAACTCACTCTTTCTTCACAGATGCATAGAAACGAGAGATTCTCCAAAGAGTATCACAAGAAAATTGAAAATCTTCTCGAAGTAATCACGCCGTATCTTATGAACAGATACAAAGAAATGCCGGTGGAAACTCACGAGCTTAACAAAAGTCTTGCGCACTTTTTAAAGGTGCTTTATAACTTTCTCTATTACTTTGATATCCGAGCCTTGAATCGATTGGGATAATCAATTTTTACTTTTCATTGCAGAAATGTCTGACGTTTATGGACCGAGGATTTGTATTCCGTCTCATCAATTCCTACATGGATAATTTTACTCCAGGTGATCCCAGAGCTCTTCATGATTTCAAGTTTATGTTCCTGCAGATAATATGCACTCATGAACACTACGTCTCATTCAATTTGCCGATGATGCAGTCGAGGATAACTAGCAGAGGTATTGAAGAAATTCTTATTCCTTAAACCTATTAGCTAAATCTGTACATTTGTAATATATTTATTCTATGCCTCTCTCAGAAGATACAGAGACAGAGCCTGATAGCGATGGTACGTTACGCCATATATATAATCTCCAAACTCTATTATGGTTTTATCACGTAGCCATAGTAATTGCGAGAAATATGCACAGTTTTTATTTTTATGTATCATGATTTTAATCCCCTATCCCATTCTTTCATAGCTTAGAGGAGTTTATTCCTTGTTAAATTTGATCAATCTACAACGATAATCTCTAGGTGGATTAAACCCGTTTCATTATACAAAGGATTATCACAGTCCGCTTTTCAATCGCACGCGTTTCATTTTTTGAACTAATTTCTCCAACCCAAGCACTTTTTTAACATAATCGATCATCGGATCTATCTAATATTGAAAATATTTACTAATCTAAGCTGATATATTTTCAGAACTGATGAACGAGTATTGTTTATCTGAGAATTTTTGCAAACATCATTTCCTCGTCGGTCTACTTTTACAAGAGGTAAAAACTTCGCTTAACGAAGTAGTCCAAATAAGAAAGGTCGCCGTCGCAACGTTGAGAGATCTTATGGCCAAACATGAACTCGACGATCGTTATCAGAACAAAGTGAGTTCAAAAAGCCACGAGGAGCTGTTTCAGCTATAATATTGAATTCTTTTTTATTTTAGGGACAATTAAGCAGGATAGCTTCTATATACATACCATGGCTGGGTATAGTGTTAGAAAATCTACACAGACTGCAGTCGGTGAACGAAGCGACGCCTAAGTTAGAAGGAAAGCAGAATACGCCCAACAGAATATCTACGAGCAGTTCTTTTCTGATAAACAAAGACTCTAACAGCAACAACACAACTTCTGGTACACCAAAATCAATGCACAGGTGAGTTTCTCCGATAGAAACGAATAAAGAGTACTTCTCTGCAAAAGTTAGAGAACTTTTGCTGTAATATTTCAGGTTTACGTTAAACTTGGACACTCAATCTCCCATTAGAGCCTCCATGCATCTTAGAGACTCTACTTACTTTGCTGCGATAGCTGGTCAAGGATTGGTCAACGGGAATTCCTGCACTAGTATAGAATCCGAGGCGTCGACGATGTCCGGAGCATCTCAGTCTAATATATCTCAAGAAACTGCTATTATTCGAGAGCCGGCAGAGAACGGAACAAACGAGTCTAAAGGCCATTCGCGATCGCTAAGCGTAACGCAGACTTCTTCAAGATTCGACAAACTCCAGCCAGCAGAAGTCAAAGACTTACTTCTCTGCTTTTTATTCGTTGTCAAACACTTGGGAGATCATCAGATCATTGCCTGGTGGCAACAATGCAGCGACAATGAATTGCTCAGCTTTTTCACCGTTATCGAGTAAGATTTTATATTATTTATCATAACTCGTTAATTTTGCATATTTAATCATTGTATATGTCTACAGAATGAGCCTCTACCATTTCAAATACGTCGGTAAACACCAGATAGCTGCTAACTCCGCTAGCATTGGTGGTAAACCCCGAACTGTTAAAGCTATGACTCTACCCGCTCGAATGGCTCCGCCTGATTTCTTATCAGAAACTTCAGGCACTGGGACATTGCAGAATCATAATACAGTAGCTAGAGAAAATCTGGCCGAAAATGAAAGCGGAAAGTTGTATCAAGCACTGTTAGAAGCCAATATGGCCACCGAAGTGGGCCTCATAGCTCTCGATTGCTTGGGATTGTATTGTATTCATTTCAAGGTATATATTAAACCGAGGGATTTACATTTTCGGTATTGTTCAAATTTCAAATACATATAATAGTTTTGTGTAACTTTACAGGACGCTTTGGTAACTGGAGATGGATACAATCCTGTTATGCGAAAGATATTTGATATATATTTATCCTTTCTTCAAGTCGGTCAATCTGAGTCATTATTGAGACACGTTTTTGCTGGGTTTAGAGCTTTTCTCAACAACTATTCAGTCGCTTTGTTTCAAGGTAAGATATTCTGAGTTTTTTCTTTTTCATTCTTTATGAAATTTTATCGTAATGATAGATCGTTGATTGTAGGAAGTTTAAACAGCATATATCACTCTTATTCCTCGCTCGTTTGATTCGTTTGAATAATTTGTCACTAGATCGGCATACCCCATTGCTAAGGAATTTAATTGTAATGTATTCTTGTGATCTACAATTTTTATCGTTTACTATAATCGACAGACTTTCACGCCAAAAGCAATGTATAATTTAATTGTTCACACACACCTTTTCAAAAATCGAATAATCTTTGTCACAAAGATACGTGTTTAAATTGTAGGTAATGCTGTTTTGTGTGGACGTCTGTGTTACGAATTGCTTCGATGCTGTAACAGTAAACTTAGTTCAATCAGACAAGAATCATGCGCTTTATTGTATCTGCTTATGCGAAGCAATTTTGAATTCACAAGCAGGAAGGGATTGACCCGAGTCCATTTACAGGTAAGATATTATTCCGTAAACGTAACAGTATTTTTGTAATAACTATTAAAACGTTTGATTTTTTCATGCACAATAATCCCATCATTTAAAAAAATCTTATGCCCATAGAACCCTTCCGAAGTGATGCTTTTCATTCTTTTACATATCGCCAGCAAATGAGAGTTGCATTTTTAAATAGATTATTCTAAGAATAAATATCAAAGCGTTCAACGTACTCTATAGTAACACATATAGATTTCTTTACTCCTCTGTTTACTTTCCCTTAGTTGATATTTCGCGCTTTTCTGAATAGCCAGTTGACTTGTTTAAGAAATTTTATCACCGTGTTATAACAGACGTATTTTAATTTCTTTACAGGTGATTATATCCGTTTCTCAAATGCTAGGCAACGTCATTGGTCTGAACAATTCAAGATTTCAAGAATCACTGTCTCTGATAAATAGCTACGCTTCTTCAGACAAAGCCATGAAAGGAACTGGCTTTCCAGTCGAAGTTAAAGACCTGACTAAAAGAATCAGAACTGTTTTAATGGCCACGGCACAGATGAGAGAACATAACAACGACCCGGAGATGCTTGTGGATTTACAACACAGTTTGGCTAATTCTTACGCCAGTACGCCAGAGCTGAGACATACGTGGCTTGATGCTATGGCTAGAAATCATGCAAAGGAGGATAATTTTTCTGAGGTAAAACTCTATACAGGATTTTGTTTTACTGGTTTTAAGTCGGAGGGAATTCTTTGTGTAATTATTTAGATTTATATCTTTACTTTGATGATTCTTTTATAGGCTGCGTGTTGTCAGTTGCATATAGCAGCATTAATGGCAGAGTATTTAAAGTTGAAAAAAATACATACTTGGGGTGCGGAAGCGTTTGAGAAGATATCTGTTAACATCTCGCGAGATGAGCGTGGGCTTAAGCTTGATGCTGGTGAGATTTGTATGTTGCCTTGCACACGTTTGTTTCATATACTAATCATAGCTTAAGATTAGAGAAAAGAAATAAGGAAGAATAAAAAATCTACTTCGTTGTGTATAGAAAAATGTTATCGATTATTAAACATTCTAAAATATTTTCACATACTTCGCGCATAACATTTTTTCTATACCACAACTTTCTGAGGTCTGTAATGATGGTATAAAATCACAATATTAGGATTTGTTTTCAATGTAAATTCGATAAGTTTGACTAAATTCGTTCTATATTATAGTTCAACGCATGAAATGGAATGTAGTATTCATTGTAGAAACCTTCTCAGTAATCAGTTATGTAAATATATAGCGAAAATACTTTGGTCTCTGCATTTTAGAACTGGGATATTCAATCTTTGGTGGTTTTATTTTTAGTAAATACATTGCGCACTGGTAGAAAGACCCTTACATGTTAACTTGTTAGTTGTAGCTAAGATTTCATGATTATTTAAAATGAAAAATGTGGTTTCTTGAGACTCCGAATCTCGTATAATGAAACATCCTCCAACAGGTGTACAAGATATTCAATACAATGAATATCTTCTACTTGAACAGCTCGAGGCTTGTACAGAAATGTTGGAAAAGGCTGAGCGATTTGAACTCCTTGGACATCTGTACCGGCTCATTATTCCCATATATGAGAGTAAAAGGAACTACGAGGCTTTGTCTAATTGTTATACGCACCTAGCTCAAGCCTGTAATAAAGTCGTTGAAGTTACTAAAAGTGGGAAAAGACTACTGGGCAGATTTTATAGAGTAGCTTTCTTTGGATCGGTATGTCTACGAGTTACAGTACTTCCTTTGCTGCATCTACGGTTTATCTTACATATAATTTATTTTCCCCAGGCCTACTTTGAGGAAGAAAGCGGCCAGGAATACATTTACAAAGAGCCTAAAGTAACTTCGCTATCGGAGATATCTGAACGTTTGAATCGGCTCTATTCAGAGAAATTTGGCTCTGACGTTGTGAAAATGATAATGGATTCTGTAGCTGTAAACATAAGCGAATTAGATCCAAAACTAGCTTACATTCAGGTGACCCACGTCACTCCGTACTTTGAAAAACTCGAACTAGAAACCCGAGTCAGTGAGTTTGAGCAAAATCATGACGTGAGTTGTTTCATGTTTGAAACTCCGTTTACCAAGGAAGGAAAGGCAAGAGGAAATCCTGAGGATCAGTGGAAACGTCGTACAATTCTTACAAGTAATTTGAAAATAATAAAAGACTAAATTATGCGCCTTATGGACTTTAAAAAAATACCGAATAATCTAATTCTCTGTTCACAGCGCAATATTCTTTTCCCTACGTCAAAAAACGCATCCTAGTTGCACAGAAACGAATCGTCGAACTCAGCCCAATAGAAGTAGCTCTGGATGCTATGCGACAAAGAGTAGCTGTGCTAGAAGATGCAGCTTTAGCTGCTCCTACAGATGCTAAAAAACTGCAGTTAAGACTACAGGGTAGTGTTTGTGTTACAGTTAATGCAGGGCCGTTGGCTTATGCCTCTGCATTTCTTGATCCAGCTCTTTCGCCGCAATATCCTGACGACAAAGTTGAAGACCTGAAGGATGTGTTTAGGTAAAAATATATGAACACTTATAATTATAATTAATGTACAGTTTATGAGAACTTCTTTGTTATGTTTTACAGAGAATTCGTCAAGATCTGTTACACAGCTCTTCAGATAAATGGTAAATTGATAACATCGGATCAGCACGAATATCAAGAAGTTTTGAGAGAAAATTACCAGCTACTTTGTGAGAAATTGTCTTCTTTATTAGGAGAGTCTGTTTGGCCAGACGAACAGATTGGAAGTTTTAAACGCAACAGCGCTGCTTTATTTAGCGCTATTAGTGGAGCTAATAATCACACGAGTACAGCGTAATAAGATTTTCCTCCCATCTATGATGATGGAGGATTTAGGTAGAATGAGATATAACGAAGTTAATTAAATTGTATTTAATTAACAACAGGTTGATGAATGCACTACTAAAAGAAGCGATTATATTAATATGGAAATGAATTACATATGGTATAATATATCGCAGTGATTATTAATTAGTTATGCTTCAATATATTGAAGCCGTCCTAAGTATTCGAGCCAGTTTAGCTCTAGTTTGTTAAATTTTATGTTGTACAAATCTTTTAAGTATTTCACGAAAATTTTTCTACTACACGGTATTTAATTTACGTTATATATATATATAATTTAACCAGCAGTTATTAAATAAGAAAATAGTAAGATGACGATGATAATAATAATAACAATAATAATAATAATATTATTATAATACTTGAATGATGAGAATGAGATTTCTAGAGCAGAAAATTTGATACACGTTTTAATACGTCGTAGCCGTTTAGGGTATACCTTGCCATAATTATAATAAATTAGTTAATATATTATAAAATGAAATTGAATAGAATCTTTATTTAATTAATTAAGATATCGTAGATTAGCAGGATCGGGAAAACCTCGCATACTCTTTGAATAAAAATAACTACCAAGCGTTCATTGAATATAGATATTTGATTTAGCAGATAAATGATGATAAATTGCAATTGTATATTTATATTGAAAAGTATTAATGTAAGATTTTTGCTATATTTTAATCGGTACCACAGCACAATTAAACAGAAGGGTAATCAGAAATTAGTTTATTGATATAGAAACACTGATTTATTATACTATAGTGATTATATATATTATATTATCAATTAGCGCTGCCTAGTAGTCAGGTGATATAGTAATGATATTAATTTAAAAAAAAAGATATGAAAAATTAGTTATTGTATATTAACTCTGAACACACAGACTCAAAATGTTATATTGTTTTATTTGACTGCATAAAGTATTTGTTATATTTATAATCAAATTGTGTAAATAATTATATTTCTATGTATAGGATGTATATTAGCGTATCGTATCTAACTTCAATTTTTCAAACTATAATGAGAAAACGCTGGAAAAAAAAAACAAGAAGAAGAAGAAGAAGAAAAAAGAACTGATGAGAAATAATGAGGAAGCTCTAAGTTGCTTTTAGACGTAAATAAAATATATCTCTTTTTCGATCATTTTCATCATTGAACAAAAAAAGTTATAGTATTCAATAATAAATTATATAACTAATACCTAATTAGCCAATTTATACATTTGATAAAAAAAAAATTTTAATTTCGGTTTTTCATACCGATATTTGTTATAATTAATCCGCAACCCGTTTCCTGCTAGTCAATTTGTTACCATGTGTATCTAAAAATGCTTTGTATAATACAGCCGTGTCTAATAGGCATGGAAAGAAAAATATCACTGGCTAAAATAGATCATTGTTATTCATTAGATTATCTTAAATACTGATCGGTCCATTATCCGCATCCCTCTTTCTATTTCTATCTATATTTTTCTATCGCATAGCTTTATCAGGATCAAACTTATTCATAAAAGTTTTTTTTGAGAAGGGTACTAGTGGATTTAGGTATATTATAAACAGAAGTCCAGATAAACGTTGGAAACATTTGTTTATTTAATTCTTAAAAACTGTTGTAAATACATTATTAGAAATATATTGATATATAGTATATTATATATATTATATATACTTTTGCGATAGATTAATATGTGATATGATTTACAGCATTACACATTAATTAAAAATTACATATTATTTATCAATAACAATATTACAGTCAGAGATAAAAGTTTTTTTCTCACCATACGTTAAAATTATAATTATAATTATAATTATAATTAAAATTAAGCAATCGATAGAAGAAATGAATCTTCTAACATCATTTAGGCCATTATTAAATTATTTATTTAATTAACTTGGATAAAAATTGAAGAATAAACATTTTTGTCTCTTCTTTTTCATTTAAGTATTAGAATAGATATTTGAAAATATCTTTAAAATTAACAGAAAAAAGAAAAAAAATTGGAAATAAAAACGTCTGGGTCTTTAATTCCCTTGGAGATCTTTTAAAGTAAGGACAGAAAATATTTCCATAAAACAAAGACTGTACTGAAGCAAGTCTCTGTGCGGTACTTCAAATTTGTCTGAAACTTCTTCTAAAAAGAAATGTGTGAAGGTGTAAGAAGCTCCAAGGCTAATAGCACTGTAATTCTCATTCTTTATAGACACATATATGAGAGCGCATAAGTTTAGGCCAACTGATACGTCGGTTAAATGACGTCTTGCTCTTTCTTTAGATCTAGATTTATAAATAATTGGAAATACTGTGAGAATTAATAACGTTAGTGTTATTTGTTCGCTGTTTTTATTCCAATGTAATATTTCAGTTACTATTAAAGCGAACGGTATTGTGTTTGAGATTTTTGAAAACCAGGTGTAAAATCCACTCAGGTGTTTCGACGTGCTTGGATTACCTGGAAGAGAAAGAAGAAAGAAAACTAATTTATACATTTTATTACTTTTCTTTTTTTTAAGCTTATTTATTTATCTCTAGTCGCTTAGAATTTTATCTTTGTTTTTGTTTTTTTTTTTGACGTTACCGAACCGAAAAATTCCGAGTATCGAATGGAGGAATAAAATTTGTAACGCTCTCGTTGCCCACTGGTTCTTGGTTACAATTATTGAGTAAGAATCGTCGAAATATTTCATACATATTACTGAGGTGGCTAGTTTAGCTAGATGAGCTATTGTTGTCGATAGGTCTGTCATCTGGAATAATGATAGATAATTACGTTTCGCATGCGTCAAGAGTTAAAAGGCGAGAAAATTTTTGTAAAAAATCAACGCATAAAGTAGATATTGATATACGTATTTCATTTCAAAAATACTCACTGTAAAATATGATTTTTATATACGTATGTATGTACGTATGAAAAAAAATTAACCCGATCGCTATCAAATTTATTCGACGCTTTTTTTCTATCTTCGTTATTTTATAATAATACTGTAAATATAAAACGGGCCTGTTTCATCGCACCTGTTTAGTTTAGGTTAGAATTAACTTGATTGTTTGTTCAGGGGTTTATAATTTACGCGTTATTCTAGTATACTATCACTATAACCTAGCGTAACATAATCTAATCTAATCTAACCTAACCTAACTTTTATAGCAGACGAAAATTTGGGCTACGTATACTTAGCAGGCGAATAAACTTAATTTATTTTATTATCGATGCAATCGTTTGGGAATTGTTTGGAAAAGTTTAGGAATATGTTTTTGCAGTTTAGGAAATGATAATTTGTTCGTTATTTATAAAAATATATTGGGCATATCATAGGGCATATAGTTAGCAGGCACGATTATAATATAACGAAATAAAGATAATCGACCAATTATTATTTGATATTTATTTTCAAGAATCAATTACAATGTACGAATTCTACATAACTTTGACGATGAATACGATTGTATCAATGCTGCAGCAATAAATTCTTCGATATTATATATGAATAATCAATTGCTTTGTCATTTTCCACTTTCCCCTTCCTGCGATTATTTATTTCAAATAAGAAATTTTTCTTTAGTCTATTTTCGATTCAATTTTAATTCTTTTTGAATTCATTTAGAATTCAATTTCAATTCAATTTAGCTCTTAAATTGATGCGCCAGGTTACAGGCAACAAAAATTTGGTTTCACACAAACGGCATGCGGATTGCAAATTGCAGGGCGCATGTATTTCAAGTAACGAAAAATCTGGCAGTTGATACTTTTTTACGGAGTCGGATTTCTGGCAGTCGATTTCTTAAAAAAGTATCAACTGCCAGAAATCTGACTCCTAAAATAAGGTATCAACTGCCAGAAAAATGACTCCGAAAAGAGTAGTGTATGGATATAGGCATGCAAACGTTGCTTCATGCACGTCTCTCTATAGTTCAAGTATACTAGCTATTTTTACAATTTTTCGAATTTTAACTCGAAAAATACCTCTTGGTATCAGGAGAACATCTGACCCGAGGAAGTGTGCTAAAATTTTCGGAGGGGGAAAGGCCTAGTGTATTGATACATGCATGCATACGTTGCTCCATGCACGTCTCTCTACGTTCATTCATATTACCTATTTTGACAATTTTTTGAATTTTAACTCGAAAAATATCTCCTGGTATTAGGAGAACATCTGACCCGAGGAGGTGTGCTGAAATTTTTGGAGGGGTAAAGGCCTAGTGTATTGATACATGCATGCATACGTTGCTCCATGCACGTCTCTCTACGTTCATTCATATTACCTATTTTGACAATTTTTTGAATTTTAACTCGAAAAATATCTCCTGGTATTAGGAAAACATCTGACCCGAGGAGGTGTGCTGAAATTTTTGGAGGGGGAAAGGCCTAGTGTATTGATACATGTATGCATACGTTGCTCCATGCACGTCTCTCTACGTTCATTCATATTACCTATTTTGACAATTTTTTGAATTTTAACTCGAAAAATATCTCCTGATATCAGGAAAACATCTGACCAAAGGAGGTGTTCTAAAATTTCTGAAGGGGGAAAAGAGTATAGGGTATCGATATAGGCATGCATACGTGTCCTCATGCACGTCTCTCTATTTAGTTATTTTAGCGATTTTCAGAGTTTTGGAAATTCTAAGGCAAAAATTAAATAATTCAAATTGAATTCAAATTGAATTGGAATTGAATTCAAATTGAATCGAAAAAAGACTATAGAAAAATTTCTTATTTGAAATCCATAATAGCAGGGAGGGGAAAGTGGAAAATAACAAAGCAATCGATCATTCATAGTATATATTTAACAATTTATTGCTGCAGCATTGATACAATCGTATTCATCGTCAAAGTTATGTAGAATTCGTAAAGTGTAATTGATTCTCAAAAATAAATATGAAATATAAATTGGTCGCGTATCTTTATTTGCTCCTGGCATAGGAGTTATCATAAAATAAACTACGTCCGTATTACAATAAGATCCTACGATACCTAATATAATTAATTTTACTAATGATGATGAGTGATATATTATTACGGCGTTCGGAATATTTTTATCTAGTCTCGTTAACGCACCCCATCCGTACTCATTGACGCCACGAGGGCAACTGACGTTGCTGACCCTGTGACAGGTGCTATTATCATAGGCTAGTGTTTCTGGTATTGCTGTTTCTTGGTCGCATTTCCGAACTATTTTCAGCTTGGGCAACCCGCGTGTCATTACAGTGATACATAACTTAAGATTGCATATTGTGAGGCGTACCTATGTCTGCGGCAAAATTGCGGGCGTTGATTTATCTATCGATATAATCTAAACTGTATCATGGAAGCATCTACGTGAATGAATACTTCATTACTAAGAAATGTATTTTACCTACGTATTCTAACAAAATGCGAGGATGTGAAATTGCCGAAAATGTGATAGTATAAAAGAAAAATAGTTTAAAAAAAAAACGAATATATAAGTTCGCTAGATGTCACGTGTGGATCTTCAGACAGTGCCATCTGTTAAAATAGTCCGGTACGCACGGTCTGACGTTTCTAAATATAGTTTATATATCTTGTGCTTGCGGTGCAGAAAGTTTTTATATTAAATTAAATTAAATGACCAGGTTTACAGGGTGTAAATAAAACGCCGTGAATTAGTTTTAGGTTATTTAATGAAGGAAGAATTCAGCTCGTTCCATAAACGATGACCGAGCGGCTAGATTACAGTGGTAAAATAATATTAGCACCTATGGTCAGGGTCGGGACGCTTCCCATGCGTCTTTTGGCCCTAGACTACGGTGCTGACATAGTTTACACAGAAGAGCTTATCGATTGGAAATTGCTTCGTTCTATCCGTCGAGAAAACGGTATTTCTACTTTACCGATTTAATGTTTGAATGAATATTTCCCGCGCGTTTTTTCATTCGCGGGAAAATTTGAATCTTATGAAACAACCGACACATTGTTAATAATTTTCAGACGTTTTGGGGACCGTTGATTTCATCGATAAAACAGACGGCACTATAATATTCCGAACCTGCGATAAAGAGAAGAAATTCGTTGTTCTTCAGCTCGGCACATGCGACCCAGAGAGAGCTTTGCGAGTTGGTAAAATGGTCGAAAACGATGTCGCAGGTATAGACGTAAACATGGGTTGTCCAAAGAAATTTTCAATCCTTGGAGGAATGGGTGCGGCGCTTCTTACCCAGCCAGAAAAGGCCAAAGATATTCTTACCGCTTTGGTGAACGGCTTGAAGATTCCCGTCACTTGTAAGATAAGGATATTCAATACAGCTGACAAGACTTTAGCTCTGTGCAAGCAGCTCGTATCAACTGGTATCAGCGCTATTGCTATTCACGGAAGAACTAAAGACGAGAGACCCCAGCATTACAATCACTCTGATATAGTCAAAGAAGTTGCTAAGAAACTCGATATTCCAGTTATTGCTAACGGCGGATCAAAAGAGATTGAAAAATACAAAGATATATTTAAATTCAGAGATGAGACTGGCTGCAGTAGCGTTATGCTTGCTAGAGCTGCTGAATGGAATTGTTCCATATTTAGAAAGGAGGGTTTACTACCCATTGAAGATGTGATAAAAGCCTATTTGAAATACGCGGTAGACTTTGACAACGCTCCATCCAACACAAAATATTGTGTACAAAATATACTCAGAGAATTACAAGAGACTCCAAAGGGAAAGGTTTTCTTGGAGGCACAAACTCTGGAGCAAATATGGTAGGGTTTATTATCAAATTGGGGTATAATCATTTTATTTTATTGTAATGGATTCTGTTGCTCATTTCTTTCAGCTCTCTTTGGGATATGGAAGATTATTGCAGAAATAAACGCAAGGAATATTTGGACCTTGGTATTCAAGGAAGATTTCAAGTAGTTCCTAATTCCTTAGAGGGAAGAAGAAAAGGGGTGAAGAGAAAATACGAAGAGGACGATGTGATCGTTATGAATTGCGCTTTTTTGAGGAATAGCTATTCTCATGATCTGGAATTGCCCAAATCCAAGCTTTTGAAATGGACTAAAGAAAACAAAAAGAATTTTCCGAAATACCACACCGAACAAGAAGACAAATTATTCAGATCCGTCGTTTTGGTTGATCAGAAAAAATACAGCTCTTCGTTTTGGTGAGAGAATATTCTTTATTCAATTTAAAAAAAAAATGACGGAAATAATCATATCTCATACGTTTTCCCTTTAGGGAGAAAAATAAAAAATGGGCTGAACAAGGAGCTGCATTAGTCTGCCTATGCTCTTTGGGAGTAATAGATATCGAAAAGCTAGCGAAAGATGGAAGTATAGTAAAGTAAACATCATAGATTGGTGTTATCATTTTATCAGACCTTAAAATTGTATAGAAAAGTGTGAAATTCCATTTAAACAATATTTTGACCAATAAAGTACCTAGTTTTATATTTTTCTCTCAATTTTAAGGCCTGTTCGACTTCGCCACGTGTACATTTCTTCCTAATATTGAAAAATAAACTAAAAACGAATATAACGATAACTACTTTTGATTCTAATCACGCGCTGTTCTTTTTGCTACTGACAGAGCTAGAATTTCTCTATATTCATATTTTCTTCGATATATTTTAAGACCAGATAAGACCAGTACCCCATTAGATTAGATTAGATTTGATGATATAATAAATAATAAGAAAAGGTGATCAAATATTGAGAAAAAGAATAATAAAATCTCTTATTTGAATCGCGGGATCCTACTTACCGTCTAGTTTGACGTATTGAGTTGCCTTGAGCGCAACGCTTCTTTACCCACCGACGAACTCGCGCACAATCACATACGTAACACGTTACATGGATATGCATATCTATACGAGTTCGTATCTTTTACGAGTGTTTACAAAATATGGGGGCGTTTAGGATCCGGAATATTAGGTCAAGACCGTTGAATAGAATCAGAAAAGGAGTTATAACGTGTTAGTGAATGTCATGAGGTATTTATCCTGCAATAATCATACAAAAGCTTTAATCCATCGATGGTATAAGTCTGAAAGTTAATCTTACCGGAAGTAGAGGGGCGGGGGTGTGCCTTTTAATTATTTCATTCATCGCACTATACATATAGATATACACTTATCACTTGTCAGTCAGATGACAGAAACGCACTATGATCGGTGATTCACATATTATAATCGTATGATGACATACTTTAATTATCTATATTCCTATAGAAGCGAAGAAATCCGCATAGACAGAGAGCGGCGAACGCTCAATGTCTGATAAAGTGACTTGGGGGAAAAAAAAAAAAAAAAGAGAATAATAATAAAGAGAGAAAACAAATGACTGCTTTTCATCATTTTATCAATTAAATTCAATTATACAGAATATAACAATGACATCAAACCAGGATCTACGAGCTAGAGAATATCAGCACATTCTACAATCCCTAAGATCTACTGTCGAAGGACTTTTAGTTAGCCAGGTTTCAAACGTATGGAATGTCTACGGAGGTCTCAACAGACTCCATAAATGTATGGAGAAAATATTCAGGCATGGTACAAGAGTCTTTGATTCAACGGTAATCATCAATTCTATTTTTATTTAATTATACATTATAACATAACTTGGATATAAGCGATATTTGTGATCTGAGACGCTTTGAAATGCTGAGTTTTGTCATAATTTTATCATAACATTATCTCCTCCATTTGTTCATTTTTATTACATTCCATTCTTTTGTCTAAGAATCTGAACCATTCCGTCAATTTTATTCATCAGAATATACTATTTACAATGTCGTTATCCGCAAGGGTGAACCAGACTGTTGGGTTTTTATCCAAGGCTTAAACTGGCTTCAACCTTCCCTAGCGATGTCACCGTCCGTCCACGACTCTGATGATTATTTATCTAATTTACCAACGAGGATAGGATCGCGTAAGGATTCTCTATGGCTTTATAAAAGGTATATGAAAGAATACAGAAGTTGGCCATAAATGTGGATTAATCATCATACGAGGAAATAGAAGCGTTAAATTTATCTGATTATTATGAGGTAACGAGGTATCAAGATCTACGATGATGATAATGATTAAATCACTAATCTATCATCACATGTTGTCGCCTAATCTCCACGGTTGAAGAGAAAAAGATTTTTTAAGACTAGACGCGGATATCATCGATGAATAAAAAGACTATATATATTTTTTCGACCATTTTACAGCCTGGAAATTCACTCGCTTTCTCAAAAACTTTCTTGGCTTTTGTCGGACAAGGAACATCTACTATCCTGTCTTGAACCTTGGGCATTTTTGTGCCAGGAAAACCTCGCCGAAGCTACTCTGATCTGTTTAAGAGCTGTTGAGAAAAATCAACCTTCGTTACTCACAGAAATTGATCCTTGCTTGGTAATTATGTGCTTTATATAAATGGAGTAAAATTATTCTTATCGTGTTATTTTTACTTTACAGTTCTTGCCCAATTGTGATTTGGGCAGAAACAGTCCTAGAGGACATAGAAGATCGTCGTCCTATCCGACTAATCTTTCTTATAGAAAATTGGGAGTTTTAAACACAGAAAATACCAACAGAGAATACGAAGATTATAACGTGAATTTGTCAGTTATTGATGATTCTAAGGGTTTGGAAGGGCGTGACATTAAAGAGATTAAAGTCAAGATCAATTCAGAGCCTATAATAAAAAAGAAGGATATTGATTCACCGCTTAAAGTATGGTGCAGTCTCCCAACTTTAAACGAAAACAGCGAAAGTTTTAGCTGTGTAAATTCCGTCGCTACTCTGCCTTCTACACCAGCAAAGTTCTTCATCGGAGGAGAAAGTGAGCCGCGTAGTTCCGTAGCTGGTTCATACAAATTATCTAACGTGATAAAAATAAACTATGCAGAAGTCCAGCCTAGAAGCACCGGGACTAACGGGGATGGTAAATTGTCCAAGAAGAGTAGTCCGGCTAGAAAATGTAGGAAGAAAGTCAAAATTATCCACGATCAACAGTTGGAGAAAGATTCCAACGGCGGGAGTTCGGATACTCTGAATTACGAAGACAGTGTGCAAGGCTTTACCGAGTCTCAAAAGCCTGTGGAATTCAAGCTGAAAAATCTGACTAACAAGACAATTAAAATTGGAACTCCTAGAAGTATTTCAAAAAGACGAACTACTCTGCTGCCAGGATCTGCGCCAGAATTCACAGGATCATGGAGCGCGGAAATAGAAGGTCAAAAGGATCTTAGGACCCCGAAAAAAAGCTTCATGGAAGATGGTGGGAGCAGCGTTCAGCCAATGGCTACTGGATACTTTCCAAAACCCCTCGAGGGACAAAGTCTAACGAGTTTTTTATCCTCCGCTCAATTTGCCAGGGCTAATGCAGAGCTTGATAGAGAAAATGCGCATTTTAGTATCTCCGAAGCGATGATAGCGGCGATTGAACAGGTCCGGATTGTTGAGAAGTTTTCCCAGATTCTGAAACTTTGACAAATATTTAAACTCTGATTTATTCTCAGGTCAAATGTAACAACCAATTGAATTTGGCCGATGAAACTGTCGACGAAAGCGACGAGGAGATAAACCATCTAAAACAAAGAATAAGACTTAGGAGACGGCAGAGACAAGAAGAAAAACACAGGGGAGCATGGAGCAGGGATCTTTTGAGCGATGGAAAAACAGACAGTAATATCACGTTTAAAAAGGATTTAGTCCTTTTATCAGACTCTGAATTCATTCGAATTACATAAATTAGATTGTAAAGCTGCCTAAGCTTTGAACTGCGTTTCTTTCTAACAATTTCAGTCAATTTCTATTTAATTTTCAGCTACAACAACAGATCAGAGCATCAGCCCGTTATCAACATCTCCAGGAACACCATCAGACAGTATTTCAACCGACGACATTGACGACTTGGAAGTAGATGACGTGAGAAATGTTTCTCGTCTCAGAACGTCGGGCGTATCTATGTCCATGGCATCTTTATACTCAGAAGCAGAGGTGTGCAGATCACTGCCTAGGTACGGAACGGAATCTACACTCACAGAGAGCATAGTATCTGCGGAAGGAGTCGCTCTATCATTAATTAGGCGGTTTAGTGAGAAACAATTACCAAGGGCAAGCGAATTGGAGTGGCTTGTTTCGGAACAGGATGCTCCGCAGCAGGTGCGATTATCTGAACGCCATTTCTTATTCCCTAAAACTGATCTTGAGACAATAAAAGAAGGAAAAAACAGACAAATAACTAATGAATCCGTCAAATTTTTCTCAGCTACTCCCTCTTCCTACCAGTTGGCCCGTCAGCCCTGATGAAGCTGAGAACGAAGACATGACTCAAGCGACTCCGTTGCGTGGTACGATGGAATGGGCGCCTCCAAGACCTCAGATTATCTTCACGCCGCAACCACCGCCCGCGTAAGTTTGGGATTTGTTTTGGGGGTGAAAAAATGATGTGAAATCATTCCTACATATGCGATTATCGTCCTGCAGGAGGAAAATACTTATGGCTAAACAGAACTACAGATGTGCTGGCTGCGGGATGAAAGTGGCTGTAGAATACGCCAAGAGATTTAGATACTGTGAATATTTAGGGAGATATTTCTGCACCGGATGTCACACTAATCAGCTAACTCTAATACCTGGAAAAGTTTTATCAAAGTGGGATTTCAATAGGTAAAATTTATTCGTGAATGAGAAGACCAGGAATTTTGTAATATCTTGTTTAATTAACTTCCAGGTATCCAGTCTCCAATTTTTCATACAGATTATTGGATCAGATGACTGTAGATCCTCTGTTTCAAGTCAACGATTTAAACCAAACGCTCTACAGACGGATAAAACTATTGGAAAAAACTAGGATATTAAGGACGCAGCTATTCTATCTAAAAGACTTTTTATTCACCTGTAGATTCGCCGAAGAGTAAGTTTCCTCCGATTAAATAGTCGGACTTCGACGAACTGCAGAAATTTGATTGAAAAATATATTTCTCCATTCATTATTACAGATTACAAGAAGCCTTACAAAGAGAACCAATTTACATGCTAAACGATCCTCACGTATACGCTATTCAAGATTTTGTACAAGTCAAAATTGGTGTATTACCAGAGAGATTGAAAGAATTAGTTCAAGCTTGTTGTTCCCACGTTAATCAATGTGAGGTGAATAGTTCGCTCTGAGTTTTGATGATAATTTTTCCTAAACAAAAATTTGTCTAGTCTTCTAACTTTATATGTTTTCTTTATTTTCTTTAATTCCAGCTCTGCCAAGCGAGAGGATTTGTGTGTGAACTATGTTGTTCAAAAGAAGTAATATTCCCTTGGCAATTGACCAAAGTAACAAGATGCGATGAATGCGGAGTGTGCTTTCACT
Organism: Tenthredo notha; assembly: GCA_914767705.2. Taxonomy (NCBI): domain Eukaryota; kingdom Metazoa; phylum Arthropoda; class Insecta; order Hymenoptera; family Tenthredinidae; genus Tenthredo; species Tenthredo notha. The sequence goes on along the minus strand of OU611921.1, from coordinate 4,478,756 downwards.
CTCAGTGTAAAAATAAATTCAGTAAAATGGAATGCCCGAGGTGTAAACGTTTAAAAGCTAGAAGAACTTCCGTCGAAGATGTGTCCTGATAGATTATAGAGACTAATTGATCCCTGGTATTTAAAGGTAGGTTCCAAACTCCAAAATAGATACTAAATTCACCCTTATATTACAGGATTTTCATTCGTCTTAGTCTCTTGTCAATCATTGAACATTATCGAACTTTTCTTAATGTGATTATCCATTGGTATCTAAGGTTTTTTTTTACAGCCTATCAGAAGGTGGTAAGAAATAACTGTATAGTCTGAAAGTAAAGTTAACTATCAATTTGTTCAACAAATTGTATAATGTGAATATTTACAATGTATGATAATTATTGGAGCAGAGCAGAGCAGAGTAGAATTCTTAGTTTTCTTTCACACGAAAAACTGGTGGGAATTATTTTCTTAGGTCTTTTTTTTTAGATTTTTAGAAAGTAATAATATTGAGCAGCTTGTATTATTTACAATTAAGCGGATTACGCATTAGGGAATAAGTAGCTTTCATAATCCACCTTTCGTTATTTCTCTATTTAAAAAAACATCTCAAAGATGATTATAGTAACCATATAGGTAGATCGGTGGATCTTTAAATACTCCAAAAGCTAAGCTAGACGTAGAATATTAATCTATTTGATTTTACTGGTCGAAGTCTAAGTCGTGACTGACTAATTGTGATATGATAATTGTATTAGGTATTTTATTTATGGTATGTGTACGAAGATCTGTAGACCATTTAATTACGTTCTATGTCTTGTCTAGCGGTTTAATAATGCGGATGAAATTAAAAATAACTAAGCCTTATTACGAATAAATTCACAGATAAATTTTCTACGATTCATTTTAATTTGAAATATTAATAATTAGAGACTAGATAGAGTTTTAGGAGTTTATCTTATATATTATAACAAGGAATTCAACGTCTCGCTAATATATTGAATTAGTTAGTTATCTTGTATAGAACTCGGTTCTTCCTTGAGTTATGAATCTATTTCGCACAAAGCTATCTAGAATTTAGTATGCATCGATTAATTAATTCTTAAAATATAACGAAAGGGGTAAAAATTTCGTGCAGAAATTATTCTCCAAACTCATTATTCGAATAAATAAATAAGTACCTGCTTTTTACCAATTTATAAAAGTTTCTTGTTAATATATAAATACTATATAATATTATAGTTTCCCTATTTTTTCAAACTATTCATTTTCAATAAATAAATATCAATTATAGGATGAAACATAAAATATTCTATAAGTTAGTGAGGATTTAATTGAATTGTAATATTTGAGAGAAATTTTTGGCAGAAATTAAGTCTAGTTAAATGATTTGAGTTGGATTAAAATTCGGGGACAGATGATACCCAATCGCAAAGTTATAAAAGAGAGAAAAAGAAAATGATATCACTGACAATAATAACGAGACTTACTTACAGCAGAGTTTTATCAGATAAGAAAATAATATATCGAATTACAGTATTAATAAATTTTCTTTTCAAGAATTGACACTGAATTCAGTTACCAAAATTGAATTGAAATTATTACAATAGACGCGAAAGAGAGAGAGAGAAAGAGAATTAATTAAATCAATAAGACACTAAATAGGTAATCAAATGTCATGATTTTATTAATTAAATTATGTAATTCGTTTATAATAATTCACATACACACACACACATATCTTATAAAAAAATATAGACCATAGTACATTCATTGATGGTAAAAAAAGAAACATACATTACATTAATATCATTATTGTATAATATATACATGAGAGTAATTTCAGATTTATGGGGGCTGAGACAGACATGCAGATACTTTATACGGTGTTTTACTTCTATTTTTTTTCTTTTTTCTTTTTCTCTTTTTCGTCATTCGTCATTACAAAAGAAAAAAAAAAAACAAAGGTCACCATTCGGATTGTACAATTTCAAAAGCTCTCTTATATATATACAGCTTATTCAAATTTTTTTTTTTTCAAAAGTTATTTATTAATTTAAATACGTATAGGTATTCCAACACATGACCAACCAACAGTTTGTACAATTAATCATATCTAGAGTCTTGTGGTAAATTCTTCGACGCTCCGCTCAGAAGTTATAAATCACAAATTATTATTTTTTGATTGTTATTAATTGAGGTAAAGTTTAAAAGCAGGGCATAAACTCAATCGTTGAAAAAGATTCTAGATAAAAAAACAAATTACAATTAATTAGATTTAGTTATAAAATATATATTTAATGTTAACTAAAGGTCAGTCAGAAAAGTATTTATTTCATAATAATTCAATCAATTATCCAAGCTTTTACTATCACAGATGGTAAAAAAAAAAGGAAAAAAAAAATACTATATATTATTGAAAGTATTTATAAGTGAATCAGAGAGAGAGACACACATTAACAAAAATTTCTTCTTTCTTATACTGACGACGATAGTTTATGGCAATGAAAGAAATATCTTTTTATCCTCTTTTTATTCAATTTTTTTCTTTTCTTTGAATACTAAAAAGCTCTAAGAGAAATCCAATTATTCTAATAATTAAAATTTGTTATTTTTTTTTTTTCGTTATTACTATATTTATTCATTTTCTATATCCTGATGGTATAATCAATTTTACAATCATCAGTCTGGTATACAAGTGCAACAATATTTATTATATATTGCATAACAATGCGCCACACTATTAGGAATATTTACCTAATTTATTTAATTATTTTTTTCCCATCTTTTTTTTTTTTTCCACCATTTTCAATTTATTATTAGTATATATTCGTTACGAATAACACATCATGGCTTGTTCTATTATTATTATTATTATTATTAATTATCATCATCATTTATTCATTCATGTATTAAAATAATATAAATATATAGAAAAGAGAAAATCGAATAGAATAGGGGAGAGAGAAAGATAGAGAGAGAGTTGCACAGCAGCGATCATCAAGATCGATAATATAAAGAACAAAAAAAGCAGAAGAACGAATAATACCTAATAGTTGTTATAAATGAGTTTTTTTTTCTTCGCTATAGTATACGTATTAGAAGCGTGTGGTGCTAAAATAAAATTTCTCAACAAAAGAAGAAAAAAAGAGAAGAGAAAAGAAAAAGAATTATATTTAAAATAGCTTAGAAATACTGAGTGACTGTAGAGTGTCATTGAAATCTTATTTTTATGTATAAAATAGTTTTTAGAATAAAAACAATAATAACTATGCATAGTGTAATGAAAGCTAGTACGAACTTGCTTTAGATTAATTCCGTATAAAAAAAAAAACGTTTTAGTGTATAAGTTTAAAAAACAAACTTGTGCAAGTTTTCGCGTCAAGTATTTATAGTTCCAAGAGAATAGAATAGAATAGAATACATTTTTATTTTAAAAGAGAGAGAGAGAGAGAGAGAGAGAAAAGAGAAAAAATAATAATAATAACATTAATAATAAAATAAGATAGAAGAGAAGAAAGAGAAGAGGTCATATGTAGATGGGTAGTAATTTGGTCAATTTTTTTTTTTTTTTTCCAAGTTTTCAATATTTTCTTTTAGCTTCAGGGAAAGATAAGAAATGCATAAAAATAAAAAAATAAAAAAACAATAACAACAGGGTACACTTATAATAAAAATTTCAAGCTCAAGATAAAGTTTTTCCATCATGTTTTAGACATACTGATAAATTTCTAAGTCTGTCACGTCAATAATAATCAGGCTTGGTTTTCTAAATGATAAAGTAAAAAAATTTATCCAGTCAAGCCCCGCATATCTAACTACATACCTACAATATGTTACTTACTTATAAATCTAAATTTATATATCTAATACTTCTTTCAGTGGGACTTTAGCAACCTCGAAAAATATTCTGAAAAATTAAATAGAAAACGTAGTTTTAAACATTTAATTAATTAATTAATTAATTAATTAGAGATAATTAATTTATCCACTACGATTCACATATTTCATACTTACTTATGGCTGTACTTGTTGCGTACTGTGGCTAATGCATCTTTAGGTTTCCGGTGTAGCCCCTGGTTTAAAGCCAATACTATATCCTTAATCTCCTCAAGATTATAGCCAGTATAATATTCCAATGTCGCATTCCACGCACCAAGATCCTTCATTTGTAAAGCAATGAATAATGCTGCTGCTGCCAATTTGCTATCGCTGTACATAATCGTTCCATAATCCATCAAAGAATATTCCAAAATGTAACGAGCTAGGGTCAGAGTTGGCATAGACACTTTGGCGCACTGAAAAAACAAGAAAAATGAACTTCAAAATTTCCTAGTATCGAAATTCATTCATTCATTCATTCATTCATGAATACAAACCCTGGCGTATCTTCTTAGGAATCTATAAGACAATGGAATGCCGAGATCGAAGTCGACGATTTTTAGAACGTTAATTTCCATCCTTGTTAGCTCTCGTCTTGTGTAGGCGCCGTCACAGATGTATAAAAAGTCGTCTACCATAGGTGGGATCCTTTCCTGATAGGGCAGAATAAAATCATATACATATCTCATTGAAGAACAAAAATAGATCGGGGAAAAAGTAGCGTTTTAACTTACATCAAATTTACTAGCGATGAACAAACTTGCTGCACCTAGAAGCTGGAGTGTCTCTTTTCCCACCGTTACTTTGGTCAGGTAAAGGTCTACCAATTTAACAGCTAGATATAAAGTCTCGTGGTTCAATTCAAAAGACTCTTGTACTTCGACCATCCAATCTACTAGCAGAGATCTCATCCACCGAGAGAGACACACTTGTCTTTCCATGTAGTCACCGATCGGGAACAAATGCTGATTCAGAGAAAGGAAGATACCCGTTTAGCATCAGATTGAAAACGAGAATGAATCCTTCAATACAATATTGTTGTTTTCTGAGAATTTATCAATTTTCCAAAGAATTCTTGGATTAGGAACGAAGATGAATCTCTGAATCTAATTTTCGTTCGAGAAAAACGAAAATTCAGGTCAATTTGGACTATTTCTTACTTCTTTGAACCCAGAATTTTCAAATATATTGAAAACCGAGTTTCGTAATCGATTTTGATTTGTTTTTGGAAAAGTTTATCACCTTTCCGAAACAATCTTTAATTTTAACATCAGTTTTAAATCGATTATTCACCTCTCTGCCCTTGAGATAATTGAAGGTGTCCATTGCGTAGTAAGAAACTTGGTAAGGATCCGACCAATTTTCAGAATCAAAGTCCCACTGTACTCCAGGAGGTAATTTATGGGTAGGAGGTGCGTCGAGTCTAGCTGCTATAGACATAGTAGGTTCTTCCGGGACCGGCGAAGCCCTGACCTTCTCGTCCTTTGCATCTTTATCATCTTTTTTACTATCGACCTTATAATTATGAGAAAGAGAAAAAGAAAAATAGAGAAACATTGTAGATGAAAAACAAAAAAAAAAAAACGAAAAAAAATAGAACAGCCTTTAGAAAATCCTTTTCCTGCTATCTTTCGGACAAATTTACCCTAGAACTACTGCGTGTTGATTTTTTTAAACTTTCATCAGCGTCTTCCAGTGCGCTAACATACAGCGAACTATCCTCAGACTTTTCCAAGTCCAAACTTCGTCTGACGTTTGCTATTTTAGCCGGAACTTCTATTTTGTCATCCTCCTTCTTTTTCGCCGGCACTCTCGCCGGAGGTTTTGGCTTTACTGGTACCACATTGTCAGGTTTTGCTAATATCTTTCCTAAAGCTTGAAGAGAATTTGCCGACGGTTTATTTTGAGCTACTGTTTTCTTTGCTATCTTTTTTGCTTCCTGTCCCTGAGCGCCTAACGATTTTCCAATTGCCTGTGAAAAAAAATTTTCAAGTCAATTCAATAAATGTTATAAAATTCATCCCAGGCTTTTTCTCCAACTTACATTAGTTATATTTCCCAAAGCTGATCTTTTGGTCATTTTTTCTTTCAAAGGCGAAGCGTCAGCCTTGCGTTTCTTTCGCGGATCTTTGGCGACGGGTTGTTTCATATTTGCCAACGAATTGTGACTCCGAGTTGTGATTCCTTTTCGGATTACTACTGCTGCTCCGCTGTTTTGTTTGTTTTGCCCATTCAGCACTTTGGTCGGAGCCATTTTTTACGTTTTTTGGGTGTGTTTTGTTTCTATTTATACAATTTGTGACCGCGGTCCTACAGACTCGCTAACAGGATCTGAAAATTGATTACAAAATAATAAAAATTTGATTTTTGATTTCGATTTTTTTTTTTTTTTGTTTTACGAATATCGCCATAACCTCAAAAATCAATCGACAATATGAATAAATAAAGATTAGAAAATATTTTCGAAAAAAAAAAATTAATGTTTGAACAAAAAAAAAAAAAAAAACGTAAAAACCGTTATGAATGTTCGTTTTCTTTCTCAATTATTGAACGAAATGAGAAGACTATTCGAATTGTTTTTATTTAATAAATATGCGGAGTAAGTGTCCTATGTACGTATTTGTAACGAGATAAAGAGAAATTTCGTTGGCTATTTAGCGAGGAGTTTATTCGGTGGTTAAATCGTCGATAATTTGTTGCAAAGGTTAAGAAAATGTGGCCAAATATTTGTTGTATATATTCTATGTTATATTGAGATTGATTCAAGTCAGAAAGAAAGCAAATTTCAAAGTTGTGTAAATTGTAACGATCGGGCGTCCCGGGTGGTCGTTGGCATCGCCCGAATACACGCGGGAATTTAATAACCCCTTTATATTTAGGTTTTATTTATTTATAATGTAGACGAGGTTTGGTACGGGGAGTTAAAGGCATCGAGGAATTATAAAATGTCGATAAAAACAATAAATATATAAACACGAGGCGATGGTTCTGTTGTAAGTTTCTTGTCTTGTGGCTGACGAGAAAGAAAAAAGTCCACCATTTTCGTGACCCCAAAACAATAGCTTATATATTTTTCAATATTCATTTAAACACGGTTATTTTATACTATAATTATTGTTATTTTACCTCGTCAGTTATATCTCTCGAGCTTTTCCTCCCGGATATTTTCTATCTTTCATTTATAAAGAACTTTAGTTAAAACAATATAATAATAATCGCACGTTTACTTTTCACATTGAATTCGTCGTTCTGCCCTACTCTCTACTCTCAAGAGAGCAACTGAAGTTGACGCTGGTTCAAAATATCACAGTTAGGGATTTCCGGGCTTTCTATTGGCCCGCTACTCTCCCAACGACCAATTAGAGCCGTTTTAAATTTCGGGCGCCCACGCACCTAGCGGAGTTAATAGCTACTAATAATCAAACGATAAAATACAAAATGGCCGATGTTTTCGACAAACCACATACATACACACACACACGGTACAGATGTATGAATTTGTTTATGTTTGTTTTATGAAAATAAATGCGTTAACCGATAGCAGGAGGATCGGTAAATCATCGTTGATAAAGCGATCGGTATGAAGCATGAATTGCGTAATTATAAATGCTGCTTTTCAGGAACATTGAAAACCGTTAATAATATCTGACGTCACAATCAACAAGTGAATGCGATAAACACAAATCTATACTCTTTTGTTTTATCTTCGAAGTTATGGTTGAATTAACTTCTGTGTCTAAAGATTATACTTATAATTAGAGTATTTATCGTCGAGAAATATGCAGGCTAAAAAATTCACGGTTAAATACGTAACTGTGAAAAATTGTTTTCTTTATTTACCAAATACGTGTCAACGACTTTCCACAAATAGCAATAAGGTAGTATTTTAATATTTTCACATATTCTACACCATTTTCTCATAACATTATCATACCGCATTAATTAATTGTATTTAAATAACGGTAAATCTAAATCGTTACGTAACTTAGAAAAATAACCAAGAAAACTGTTTACTACGATACATACATGGAATTTACTTTATATATCACATAGTTACTTCGGTTATTTACAGATGGCGCATAATTCCAACAATCAATCAGTATCTCATTGTTGTACATTGTTAGCGATTTCGAAATGAACATGAAAATCACGATCGTATTATAATAATTTCACAAGCTATATTAAATCTGATGTATTCCAGGCGGATATCGTAAAGGTCACGTATCAGAATCGGGACCTTTACTTCTCTTCGCATCCAACGCCAAGTCCAGATCAATCATTGAGAATAAGCGCAACTTTTGCTAGAGCCTTGGGTATTCAAGAAGACGACGATGTCCTCGTCTCGAGCTGCGCTCACCCTGGTTCTGTTGCCAGGGTCGTCGTTGTACCCAGGAATTATCAGGATTGGGAGATCGTGGTGAGATTCATGAAAATTCAAGTCAATTTTCAACGGTCTTGGTTTTTGCTCAAGCCAACCTAATTTAAAAATAAAGGGTACTGAAAAGCTCAAACCAAGTTCTAGAAGATCGACATTATGGCTTTCGGTAGTTGAATACCAATTTTTTTCAATATCCTAACTGTAGAATCGATTTTCTGAGTACTCTATTCAAATTTATAGCTGCTGCGTTCATTCCATTGCAAAAATTTGTCAGGATAATTTTAATGGCTTAGTTATTTCTTTATAAGATCCGAAATCATTTTTAAGAATGAAATTCATGAGTTTGAAGATTACTTGGTGTTAATGTCAAGAATTTGTACAATAGATCATTGATTATGTTCGGGAATTGAGAACCAACTGATATCGTCGTTTAAAATATTGCAGGAATTACAGAGCAATAAAATCCAGGAATCTTTGCTCGACCAGATTAACATCGTTGCTGTAAATCAGCAAATCGTAGTTTGGATATCGAAATTTTTGTCCGTCGTATTAACCGTTGGTAAACAAATTACAATATACCTAATTCAAGGAAAAATAATTGATCTCCATGTTAAGTCTTAGAGTATAATAATTCCAAAAACTGATTTGTCTTGTTTGTAGAATCCTTGGAGCCCAGCTACGGGTACGGAAGGCTCGAGCCTTTCACAGAGGTGGAAGTATCGCTTCCAAAAAATCCTGAAAAGGGGGAAAACTCAGCGGAAGGAAAGTTATCGAAGAACAGCGTTTGGGATTTGTTCAAAAATCTGGTCCCCAAGATGCGGTCTGATGTGCCTGAGATCAGAGAAGGAGAAAAGGTTGAAGAATCAGTTGAAAATTTGCTCAAAAAATTCTCCTCAAAGAATTTAGTCCAGACTTTTCGTATTCTGCCTTTAAAAAGCGTTAAGAATATCGATTGCATCGGCGCTGTAGATTCCCTGCTAATTCACCCGTACAATATTTTTATTCACGAACGTTTTTTGCCAAGAAATTTTGTCGAAGGAGTTGATCTGTCGAAAGAAATTTACTGCCGGATTAACAAAGTCAAGCAAAATACTCAGTTTGTCAATAGAGTAGGAAACACGAACTATTTGAGAAGTGAAAATACGTCGGGATTGAATTTGGCGACGGCTCTAGTTGCCAGACTCTTCATAGTAGAAAATGTTATGAAAAAGTGTTCAAATAACGTCGACAAAGAGTATTTTTCGGACAATTCTATCCACCAGAGTGTATATATCTCAGATAATTTAAGGCAGAATTTAAAATTGAAAATTGGTGGTAAAGTAACGTTGGAATTAGTCGAATACTCTAAGCAAACTCTTTCTGCAATTGAAATCTTTCCCCAAAACGATTCACTGTCTCAAAAGAACTTTGAGGACTACGTCGAACGACATTCAGAGTTTAATAAAGTCCTGATCAATTCATCCTCCAAGTTAATGTTGTCGAGCGGAAACACATGCGTGATTCGTTTATTTCCTACGGAAACTTCCTACGCTTTGATAGACTCCTACGATTTAAAAAACGTTTCTATACACGTAAAGGAGGTCTTAAACAGTTTGGAAAATCAAATGGAAAGCCTAGAAGATCCTGAGGGAATTTCTTTGGAGACTATTTCCATGCGGTGAGTTAGAGATTCACCGACTGTGAACAGAAGCTCACTCCATATGCTAAAACGTCTTGATTATTGATAGTAATTATTGTTACAGAGGCCTAAGAGTCATTCTATCAGAATGTGAATCAGTTTTAGGACTGAGTCTGGGTTTGGATAGAAATTTCGACTTCATATACGACAGAGAGAATATTTTAATATGCGGTAAAGTCGGCAGCGGAAAAACAACAGTGTGTAAAATATTGAGAGAAACCTTTGCCTCTGTTCCATACTTCGTTCACTTCCATATGATAGATTGCAAAGCGTTAAAAGGTACGAAGTTATCTAAACTTTGGATAAATGTTCAGTCCGGATTCATTGACTATATCGTTGATATTAATGAATCAACTCATTCTCCACAGGAAAGAAAGTGGAAACTTTACACAAAGCTTTCCTACCGGCTATTCTTGATTGCGTTTATCACCAACCAGCCATACTGTTCATCGATGACCTGGAAAGTATTGCAGGCAGAACTTTAGACGAGGAAGAAAACACACCGGATTCAATAAATGCTGCTAGGTATCAGTAATTGATTTATTATCAAGACATTCAGAGTTTGGAGATGAGTTTTAGTAGCAATTGAGTTAAAATCCAGGATATCTGTTGTTATATTCAGATCTAAAGATTCAATTTGTACTTTTAACCCTCAAAAATCGTACTCGACTTATATTCGGGCTCGACTTATATTCGGGACCTTCTTGGGGATTTGCATTATCGACTGAAAACTTCGTTATCGACCGATAATCGCAATATTTTAGCAATGCGATGCATATTCGCGCACTGCGCGCGCGCGATTGATCTCGAAGATCGAATATTCGTATTTCAATTTTTTCTGAAAGCATCAGTCTGAAGTTGAAATAAACAAATTATTTACGGAATGTTTCGCGTGTGCAACAATTGCTTATTGTAATTAGAATGGATTTACAGAGATTCCGTAATGCAGATACAGTGGAGACTAGGGGTTCTCAGATGAATCAAGTAAAGAAAATAAAATAAAACGCAATATTATAAATAAATATCGACCTGTGATAATAGGTAATTTTCTCCTAAAATTCGACTTATATTCAGATCCTAAAAAAAAGTCCTGAGTCGGAGGGCGAAAATTGGGGGTCGACTTATATTCAGGCCAATACGGTAATTCATGTTTTACAATGATTTTAAAGGATCGGAGACATGCTGTTGAACCTTATAACGGAGTACCAAGCAGTTCATTACTTCGCTGTTGTAGCTACATGTACAAACGTGGGCAAAATAAGTCAGAAATTGGCCGCACCACGGGGGATTCATCTCTTCAGAACCATCCTTTCAGTTCCTGACTTTGAAAAGGTATAAATATTACTATTGGCATATAAAAGAGAAATTTGAGCTCAAAAATTGCAAAAGAAAAGTTAATTTCAATCATTTGTTTTGCCCAACCAGGAAGACAGAGTGGATATTCTCCGCTTAGCGTTGAAGTCTAAATTGCAAGTATCTAATGACGTAGACTGGAATCATTATGGGAATAAAACTGAGGGATGGATGCCTCAAGATTTGGTCAACTTTTCTGAAAAGGCTGTTTTTACTGCTTGGAAACGTCACGGTACGTTGTATGCTCTGAATGTTGTGTTTTAGAGCTTGAAAATAATTTTTAAACCTGCACGTATACAGTTTTCTTCAAATAATTGAACTCTGATGTTTAGAATGGACTCGTAATCTTTCAAAGAAACTTTCTTTACATTTATGAATTTCTAATTTTACCCAGAAACTAATAATCAATTATTTTCAACAGTCAAGAGCCGCACGAGGGCTGCACTGATACTTTCCGACGACGATTTGTCTCATAGTTTGACAAACTCTGTGCCTATGTCTCTGCAAGGAATTGATTTATATTCTGGACCGGGCCATGCGTGGTCTGATATTGGAGGATTGGAAGATGCCAAACAATCTTTGATAGAACTTCTTCACTGGCCTTTGAAGTATCCAGAATTATTCAAAAATGCACCCATCAGACTTCAGGGTGGTGTTTTGCTCTACGGCGCTCCAGGTACAGGAAAAACTATGCTAGCTGGAGCTATCGCCAAGGAATGTGGCCTCAGTTTTATCAGTGTCAAGGTGAGAGGTCAACTAAAATTGGTGAAAAATCTTCGAATAAAAGCAAAGACTTCAGCTTTCTTTTGGTCAATTTTATAAATTTACTGTAATAATTTTTTTTCTTTATCCTTTCAGGGCCCAGAACTACTTTCAAAATATATAGGAGCCAGTGAGGAGGCTGTGAGAAATGTTTTTCAAAAGTTAGTTACTGATTTTCAGTTTTGGTTAAGAAATGATCTTTACAATAAATTTTATACATATTTATTCCGTTTTTCAGAGCAAACAGCGCTAAACCTTGCGTATTGTTCTTCGATGAGTTCGACAGTCTCGCACCGAGGTACGAAGAAGTGAATTGAACATAGTTTTTGACTAAAAAAGCCACTGATATCATTTTTCAAATCGTTTAATACGTATTTCTGATTTTTTGTTATCTTCCAGACGTGGACATGATAGCACAGGAGTTACAGATCGTGTTGTTAATCAATTCCTGGCTCAATTAGACGGAGTTGAAGGAAGGCAAGGGGTTGCTGTGGTAGCTGCATCCTCAAGACCCGATTTATTAGACCCAGCACTTCTTCGGCCTGGTCGTTTGGACAAAGCTTTATTATGCCCGTTGCCTAACCAGGTATAAATATCAATTTAAATATTGATTTACCTCAATTTCGACTAATTTGAATAACATCTCTTCAAGAATCTTTCAAGAAAAAGATAAAATCTCATACCAATTATCAATATTTTGGTATTGTTTTACTTTCAAAGATGTAATTCTCGACTTTTTGTTATAACTACTTGAATTATTTGTTTAATACGAAATCCAAATCCAAATTCTATATTGCTTATAATTTATAATCGAGTAATTCAAGATAGAACTCATAAAATTAGTTAAAATAGTAAATTTGACTGCGTTTATGTTTTGGAAAAATGGTATTGAAATAAGCTTTGATCTTAAATCACTATAAGATCAAACATTGACTTAAAATTTTCAAAACTGATGACTATGATATTCTTAAAATTTCATTCTAATCTAAACTATTTGTTATTTGGATAAAATTTACAGTATCAGAGGGAAGAAATACTAGCAGCTTTATGCAGGTCGCAAAAGCTCGATACTAATTCATTGGATTTGAAAATAATTGCGGCGAAAACGAACGGGTTTACAGGAGCTGATTTAAACGCTATTATTTCACAAGGAAGGCTTTCTGCTTTGGAGGAAAATTTTGCCAATCAAAAAGTGGTGAGCTTTATATAGGTTTATCTATCATTTTATTTCGCTTATGCTTTTTTCCTCACTATTTTTTTAAATTATATCCACGTTTTTGGTAGCCGAATGCCAATTCCTTGTCTCTATTCCTTACCGAATATGAAAGAGTTCAATAATGAATAATAATTGATAGAAAAAATTGCAAAAACGGCTCCGAATTTCGTCTGTGATAATAGATATATGCTGTACAGAATTATATAACCGGCTGATGTTTCGCGTCTGAGATATATCTTAACTTGTTCTCTAGTCTATAAACGTATACATAGGTATTACAGTATACTAGGGATATACTAATGCGAATACGATGGTGACATTAGCAAGGTTTGTCTAATTAACACAGTTTCTAATCATTGCTTCGAAGCAGCTACTGTGTGCTTTTAACTATCTGATCTCGTGTTTACGCCGAGTTCCCCCTTTTCCGTCTTACGATAATTGACGCGATTATAGAATATAGAATACACATATTCTCGCATATATAAATGAGATACGTGATTCAATCTCTCTCTCTTTTCTTCTTTCTATCTGCAAATATTTGTATGACTATATCTCAGAAATCCAAGAACAATTTTATAAACTGTTTGAATGAACCGCGCTCTATTCAATCTCCGTATCTCGTATTGTACGCGTGTGCCTTTCTGCGTATAGTTACTCGACTGTCCGCTACGTGGCGTATCCTTTCATCGTTTAGAGCCGTCTGGCTGTTTTTCTCGCTAGTAAAACTGTACGAGTTTTATTCAAGTACTCGCGATTTACAGAGCAAAGCATACTTACCTGGCGCAGAGGATACCGTGATCAAAAAGGCGGTTCCTCCAAGACGAGGCTCTTCCATTGCACTACGGTCGAGCTGAACCTTGCGAATACCCCTAATGTGGGTATCTCGGGCGTATTATTTTTGGTAGTTGGGACTGCGTACGCGCTGTCCCAGATAATACAAATCAAACATAAGTTCCTTATCCTGATTCTTAATGCTTGATCCGAGCTTGCCCTAATCCTCGTGTATATGGTGCATGGAATTTTTTTTTTAATTTTACGTTTTCATTAATGAGAATGGGAAAGAAAATTTCTTTCACACTTTTATAGAACGGAAATGTAAAGAGTATCGTAACTCAAAAGCATTTGATTGATGCCCTGGGGTCAACGAGGCCGTCACTTAGTCCGAGTGAGAAGTTTAAATACGATAGAATGTAAGTTTGAGTTTTTTCTTTCTTTTCAATTCACCGTAAGTTGAAGAGAAATCAATTATATATATATATATATAAAAAAAAGGAAATTTCAGGGATAAAAATGAAAATGGTATTCTATTTTTTTTTTTTTTTTTACGTAATTTGGGTTTTCTTTCAGTTACGAAAAATTCAACAGGGCTGAAGATTTTTCTGATGATATTTCAAAGAACAATCAGAGAGCCACGTTGGCTTGAAAATAAATAATTATGTATATATAATTAAATAATGATGATAATATTGTATAAAGAAAAATTCCTAATTATTTATCGTCAAACATATTCCTCTCTCTCTCTTTCTCGATCCTCTTGGAATTTTTTTGTTTTTTTTTTGGACTGTTATTTATTCATATTCTATCTCGTTGAAAAAGTTTTCTCTAGCAGTAGCAGGATGGTAGAGGTAGCGCAAGTGCAATCTCTGATCGTGGTTATAAGATGCTTTTTGGTATGGTGAAGTTGAATTTAAAGTTTATATTTTGAATCGCTCTCTCGCATCTTAATTGGCCAGCTCATAATGAAGCTTTAATTACGACTAAGCATAATCCAACAGTTCTGTACCGAGCAGCCGGTGTTTCACCCCCCGTTCCCCGGTTAAAGTTCTCGGATGGTTAGAGGTAGTAGCTGCTAGTGGTATGAGGTATAAGGTACTACCTTTACCTCTAACTCTCTCTCTACCTCTAAGCGAACACTCGGTGCAACACACTCGCGTCTCTCGTATTCCTCCTTCTACTACTCCTTCTCATACTCTTCTTCCTCCGTAAACTTAACTTTTCGTATTAATAATCAGTATAATAATTAGTATTTTCACGGACGAGTTAACAGGAAGGATGCTACTCCGAACCAACTTCAGGAACGCTCAACTTCATCTCAATCTTGATTTCAACTTCTATCCCCCCCATGTATATAATATACTCTAGCTAGCTAAACGTGGGACATATTTCAACACGCTAATGTCCCGATCGAGATAAACTAGTTCTAGATATATGCAACATATATATATGTATGTAACATTCGCGTGTCTCTACCCCGAGGTACTTAATTTAACTTTTAAACTGCTATAAGACTTTGCGTATATTTTTTTGTTTAGATTTTTTTTTCTTTCGCTACTTTTAGAGAAAAAAAGGAGAAGGTGAAAGAAAGAAAAAAAAAAGAAAAAATTAGAATTCAAAATTTAGTTCAATTGAATTGAATTGAATTGAATTGAATTGAATTGACTGACGACCCTTAGTACCTAGCGAGTGAATGCTATGTGGAGTTTTGGTAACGAACTTTTCTTCGACGATGCAAATTAATGAATGAATACAGATACGAATACGAATACGAATACGAATGGTTGAATGAATGTAGAAGAACGCGTACTGCGAACAGTATAAAAGTAAGGTAATACGATTTATCATTCATTGGCGCAAGAGTTCTTAAAATATGCGATTATTCGAAAGAATTAGGCGGTATTCAGACCGGTAAGAAATCACGAGGCATTGTCGATCTTTTACTTCTTGTCTGCATTCCTTGTCAAGATTTCCTTGCTGGTACCTCGTGCCAAAACCCCATACTCCCTTATACTCGCTCACTTCGAAGTAAACTTGACTTTTCGAGGTAGGTAGGTAGGTAGGTAGGTAGGTAGGTAGGTAATCAGATTAACTTAGCAAGAAACTGTAATCATCTAAGGTATAAAAAAAATAAAAAAAATAAAAAAAACAGAAAGAAAGAAAGAAGAAAAAAATTGGACGAAAAAGAAGAAGACGAGGGAAGAAGAGAAAAAAAAATATGATGTGACAACTAGCTACGTTTTTAGTCGACTAATTCTTCCTTCAATTTTATAATTCGTTTAACGTCGATGTATATGCTATGTGTATAAATTTTGTTTTATTTTATTTCTTCTTTAACTTCTTTTCCTTCGTACGTGATAAAAATAAGTTTTTAGCTTTATCAACCCCCGTCCTTAGTATAATTGAAGATTTTTTTATTCCGAAAGTTTCTACCTGAGGCAATAGGAGCACCAAGTCTGTTGTTACGATTGTGATGCCAGAATCCGGACGCTACAAGATAAGGAGCTAAGGCGATTATAAAATCCAGGAAATGTATTCCTACCGCTTAAACGCCAAATGGACGTGAAACAATGAGCTTTAAATATGGTTATTACCTCGCTTTCCCTCTACCTCTATATATACACCTACCCTCCCCTCTTGCCCCCAACCATATTCACCCTTTTCTCTTATTACTTTCCTTTAATTTTCTCAACAAACTTTATCATACCTCCTCGTACTCTCTTTATGATACCTACACCCTGGTTCTTTGTTGGAATAATATTTTGTGACAAAAAATTACTGTTAACATTTATTCATTCAATTAGTCATTTGGTCATTCGGAATCTCCGAGTCAAAATCAGATTGTAGTGCTTTTTTTCTAAAAAAACGAGTGAAGCTGCTTATTATGAATAATTCCGGACAATTAGTTCGTTCTTCTCATACATCGATCTTAGAATATAGAATTTTGTCCGTTATTATTTACAGATAATTCATTCCGAAATCGATTTTTCGTTGCATCCCTTATTGCAGTAGTTTTAAAACTCGTCGCCAGGGTGAAAAACGGGGTAGTTTTTCTCGCAGGTAAAACTACCCCGGGTTTCTTAATATCCTCGGGGTTTGTACGACTCGGCATACTTACCTGGCGCAGAGGATACCGTGATCAAAAAGGCGGTTTCTCCAAGACGAGGCTCTTCCATTGCACATTAGGTCGAGCTGAACCTTGCGAATACCCCTAATGTGGGTATCTCGGGCGTATTATTTTTGGTAGTCAGGACTGCGTTCGCGCTGTCCTGAATTATACAATCGAAACAAAAATCCTTCGTCATAGCTCCTCGTACTCCCTTCGTGGTATATTACCTACACCCTATTTCTTTGGCGGAATAATATCTGTGAAAAAAATTCTATCAACATTCATTCATTCGTTCATTTGTTCATTTGGAATCTCCGAGTCAAAATCAGATCGCGGTGTCTTTTTTTTTTCTAAAAAACGAGTAAAACTTCTTATTGTAAATAATTCAGCACAATTAGTTCGTTCTTCTCATACATCGATCTTAGAATATAGAATTTTGTCCGTCATTATTTACGGATAATTCATTCCAAAATCGTTTTTTTTCCTTGCATCCCTTATTGCAGTAGTTTTAAAACACGTCGCCAGGGTGAAAAACGGAGTAGTTTTTCTCGCAGGTAAAACTACCCCGGGTTTCTTAATATCCTCGGGGTTTGTACCACTCGGCATACTTACCTGGCGCAGAGGATACCGTGATCAAAAAGGCGGTTTCTCCAAGACGAGGCTCTTCCATTGCACCTCAGGTCGAGCTGAACCTTGCGAATACCCCTAATGCGGGTATCTCGGGCGTATTATTTTTGGTAGTCAGGACTGCGTTCGCGCTGTCCTGAATTATAAAATTCAAACAAAAATCCTTCCGATAAAGTAGCCAAAGAAATAGGGGTTTTAGTTTTTTTACGATAGGGGTTGAACGCTGGTACTTCTTCACCTCTGCATGGAAATTTTCCTCAAATTCTCTGTAATTCTATCAAATATTCGGAAACCATTAGAAATTTTATTCCAAAGATATATAATAACATACCTATAATTTTGATCTTTGGGATAAAAAAAGTTGTGCTTTTTTCCTAATATCGTAAGAAAATTTATAGAAATTTTGCAAAATTTCATCCCATCTCTTCAACATACCTCACATAAAAAAGAAAAAAAAAAACCTTTCTCGCATAAGTGTGCGAAAATAAAAAAGCTACCTATAGAAATGTTACAATGAAAGATAGGTGTGTATACCTTTTTTTTTCTTGAACAAAGTGCGAATTAGCACTGGTCTTAACACCCTTTTTGCTACAGGGTGGTTTCTCACACCACCTAGACCGACCCCTCTTCGTCTCTTTCTCTTTCTCGTTCTTCTGTCTCTATATGTACGAGTACATAGTGTCTCTCTATACCTATGTACATTATATTTAATATATATATATATACTTATGGCTGGGCACCAACCGCAAGCAAACCTCGAATAGGGGTATGAAGGGGGGAAAAACAGGGCGAAGTGTCCCCGCTGATAAGAGCACCGAACGACACAACCACAACTGTTTTATCTTCTTCTCAAATCGTCCTCCGCCATCACCAAGTCGCCGCCTTTTCCACATCCAACCCCTCTCTTCTCTTATTCTCTTATTTTCTTATTCTCTCATTCTCTTCTATTTATCTCCTCTCTTCTCCTCTTCTCCCAACCGGAAGTTACTAAATATTTAGTTCGTTTCAGATTCCCTGCGTAGTCTCTGTTTGAAACTCGAATTTTATACCTGTATTACCTGCACCTTGCAATTTTTTTCACCCTTGATTTTTTGTACTAGCATTATTTTAAAAGACGTGTATTTCCACCCCCCCCCCCCCCAGTCTATCATGTAGGTATATACAACATACATACATACATACTATATATCAGGAACTTGAGGAGGGTTTGGGATTGTTAGACAACAATCACGATGTCATTTCGTGCGAGCGTTGAACCGCGAAATGGTTGTCTGCCCTCTAGTCAAAGCGTATTGATGCCAAGTACAAGGGTTGGGTGGTGAGGGGTTCAGATTTACCGCAATAGCCAATTTCGTGATATAAAAAATCGTGGTAACTAAATTTCGAAACATAAGCAAAGTATTCTCATTTATTTGCATTTCGCATTGTAATGAAATAAAATTAGAATCCAAAAAAAAAAACAAACTACAGAAATTAACAAAAATTGAACAGGATATATACACAATCGATTAAGTCCTGATAGGATGTTAAAATTTCCTATAAAATATTGACAAAACACACATAAAAAATAAAGTGTGAAAACAACGTAGGGCAAAACCCATCAACCGATTTCACAGGCAATTATGTAGCTAGCTTGGAGGATGCTGGGGTTTGTGGGATATGCGGATACGGGGATGAAGCTGGGGATGGTTACACTTATTTAACGCCAATGTGGTTCCGCAGGGATCCCTTCGACGAGGTGGCCTGGGTTACCGTCAAAATTTCATTTGCGTGAAATTGTCAATGATAGAATAGCAAATTGAAAAGTTTGCTTTCAGGAATAGGAGATGTCGATGTAGTAGTAGTATTAGTAGTAGTAGTAGGTGATGGTACGACATGCTTTTACAGAAGATAGAGAGAAAAATACGTGTTTCTTCTATATATTTCATATAAATATATATACGTCTTTATTATTTACACAAGACGTCTTATGTGTACTTTTATATATCTTTTATATATACATTGGAAAAGTTTTCAAATTCGATTATCACGATGGTTATTATTATTATTATTATTATTATTATTTCTACTACACATATATATATGCTTAATTATTTTTCGAATATAACTTTATACAGAGAGGTTTTTCTATACCATAAGCTATACGTAGAGAGACACACATGGTGAATAAGGGAATTTAACATCTCTCTGGTCACCCTGTTTATCTAGGTCTTCGATAACCGTGTTATCGCTCACTTACCAATGCTTTCGTTTCATTCCATTCATAGAATTGAGTATTGATACGATCGGGGGAAAAAGGCACTATAGGGCTATACCTACATCTACACCTACACTCTCTCTCTTTCGTACAGCTGTGTATTGTCACAATTATTATCAGAGGGTATCGAGTACAAACTAAAAGATAAATTTTTCTCGATTTCTTATCGCTTTTTTTTTTTTTATTCCTAAATTATTTCTCATATGATTGGAATGAATTTTTTTATTCTTCTTCTTCAATATTTTATGTATACTGCACGTAGATTTTGCTACAACGGTTTTGCCCTGCATGATGTATATAGCTAGTCCGTTTAGTAATGGGGTGAAGGGAGTTGAGGTGATTGTGGGCAACCGCCCGCGTCATTTCATAGCTTGAAGCGTTGCTGTGTGTCAAGTTGGGATGGGTTGAGAATCTGCCCTGCAGGCTGGCCGACATGATGGAAACAAGAAATTGCAGCAAACAGGGTTACGAACGCCTCGACGCCCCGTAAATATCGCGAAACTGCCTCCAGGGTGGAGGGATTGAAAAGTCGAAATGGCTTTTTCGAATAAAACATATAACGTAGAGATTCGCGACAATACGGTGTACATTTTTCAGAAAGTAGATAATATGAGATTCGCAATGCTTATGGCAAACGCTATGGAATTTCGTTTCCTGACGCCTCAGTTATTTTTTTTTTTTTCTTCTTTATTTCACTTTTTTTTTTTCCCCTTACACGCCTGAGACGTGAGAATATTATAGCCTAATCTTATCAACTGCGATAACACACGAGCTTGATAATAAAATAATGAAAGAAAGAAATAAGAAGAAGAAGAAGAAGAAGTAGTGGAAAGAAAGGTAAAAATAACCACCTGTCAAGAAACAGGCGCTGAGACTAGCTCGCGATTGAGTTTCGCTCCTTTTTTTTTTTTTTATCGTATTAGGATAAAAAGCACGGATATAGAGATAGACTCGTTTTTCGATCGATTTAAATTTCCGAATTTTTATTCTCGCTAGAGAAGATGAATCTTTATAAATCCTTGAAAAGGATTCGTTCTTCTTCTTCTTCTTCTTCTTCTTTCTCCAGACGGATCTATATGCCTAACCTAACCCTCCCACACTTATAGCTTTACCCAAAAATGCGAATATAAGGTTCGCCTTGATTCGCCCGGGGGAGGCGAAGACACACTTGCGCGTTTGTATTCAAACCGCTTATTCAACTGACTATCTTTTTATTCAAGCTTCACTGAACGCTCCATTTCTGGCTACAAAATAAAAAAAGAAGTAGAAAAACAGACAAAAAAAAAAAAAAAATCGTGTAAAAAAAAAAAGAAGAATTTTGTTAACTTTTATATCAAACTTTGACTCGCAGACAATTCTTTATGCGCTTTGAGGTATAAATATGTAATTTAATTATACGACTGCATCGATGCAGTCCATCTTACATATGAAGATATTATTTCTTCGTTACACCCTTGAGGTAGTTTTGAAAATCGTCGCCAGGATGAAAAACGGGGTAGTTTTTCTCGCAGGTAAAACTACCCTGGGTTTCTTAATATCCTCGGGGTTTGTACCACTCGGCATACTTACCTGGCGCAGAGGATACCGTGATCAAAAAGGCGGTTTCTCCAAGACGAGGCTCTTCCATTGCACATTAGGTCGAGCTGAACCTTGCGAATACCCCTAATGTGGGTATCTCGGGCGTATTATTTTTGGTAGTCAGGACTGCGTTCGCGCTGTCCTGAATTATATAATCGAAACAAAAATCCTTCGTCATAGCTCCTCGTACTCCCTTCATGGTATATTACCTACACCCTATTTCTTTGGCGGAATAATATCTGTAAAAAAAATTCTATCAACATTCATTCATTCGTTTATTTGTTCATTTGGAATCTCCGAGTCAAAATCAGATCGCGGTGTCTTTTTTTTTTCTGAAAAACGAGTAAAACTTCTTATTGTAAATAATTTCGCACAATTAGTTCGTTCTTCTCATACATCGATATTAGAATATAGATTTTTATCCGTTATTATTTACGGATTATTCATTCCAAAATCGTTTTTTTCCTTGCATCCCTTATTGCATTAGTTTTAAAACTCGTCGCCAGGGTGAAAAACGGGGTAGTTTTTCTCGCAGGTAAAACTACCCCGGGTTTCTTAATATCCTCGGGGTTTGTACCACTCGGCATACTTACCTGGCGCAGAGGATACCGTGATCAAAAAGGCGGTTTCTCCAAGACGAGGCTCTTCCATTGCACCTCAGGTCGAGCTGAACCTTGCGAATACCCCTAATGTGGGTATCTCGGGCGTATTATTTTTGGTAGTCAGGACTGCGTTCGCGCTGTCCTGAATTATAAAATTCAAACAAAAATCATTCCGTTAAAGTAGCCAAAGAAATAGAGGTTTTGGTTTTTTCACGATAGGGGTTGAACTTTGGTACTTCTTCACCTCTGCAATGAAATCTTGTGGTTTTTATAGAAATCATATGAAATTTTTCCCGAAGAAAAATTTGCGTGACTAAATTTTTTAAGCAGATTTAAGTAATCTTTATTTTTTGTACTGCGTGGGTAGGCGTAGGTATATATATATATACCTATTATAACAGTGAGTATACTGTATAAGACTGTATAGACCAAGAGTTGCGGATATTGTATAAATGAACTTAGTAACAATTAACTCTGTTATAAATGAAAGCGTTTTCATTTGAGGCTGATACCTCTTACCGCACGGTATAATAATCTATCCTAAATAACCCCGAGGCTGAAACGTCGGGACGCTGTGCCACCACCACCACCACCACCACCACCACCGTCGTCGTCGTCCTCCTCGTTTCAGAAGCCAAAGTAATCTTGCCGAGATTCAATTACCCGGCCTAGTGCTGCAAATTTAAAAACACAAATTATATTTTCACAAACCGATTAGCTTTCGTTTACCTAGGCTATTTTCCACTTCGTAAAAGATATTTCGAAAAATTCTTTATTTTTGATTCTCTTTATCATATTATTATTATCACTACTATCATTCGTATGAAACTTACAGGTTTTTTTTTCTTTTTTTTTGCTTTTCCAATTAATTCTCAAATTGGTTCTCATTTTTTATCTACGGGCTTACACCTAGCATATTATAACTTCGTTTTATCTTACATTTAATTTTGTTTTCAAAAATATCAAGAATTGTAACGTTCATATAAATTTTATTCTCCACCTAAATGTACGCACTTTGGCTCACTACTTGTTGTAATATACCCAAGTAAATTCGCGATATATCGCAGACGCGAAATATATACACAAAGAGGGTTTGTTGCAGTTTGTTGAACGAATATATATATACTAGAAGGCTTTCAAGGCGTGACAAATCCTCCTATTGTTGGTATGTATATTTCATTATAAAGATGTATGCTGTACATGATGTATGCATCGGTGGTGTTATTCATCGATGCGTGATTTTAGCGAAACATCGTAAAGATGCAGCGTTACGGAAATTACATTCATAGGTACTTATTTATACCAACACACTATAACGCATCTAGAAAATCCGTATAGCTTTCTCTCTTCATCTTTATAGAATTTCGCAACGTACATAGAGAATGACGATAGGCAAATAAAAAAAAATAAAAAAAAAAAAAAGAGTTTGACTGATTCCTTTTATAAAATTCGCACCTTATCTTATCTAAGAGCTTTTCGGCGATGGTGTGCAAAAGCCAGGAAAGGCGGTGTGTGTAGCCATTCCGGTCGCAGTTCGTTACGATTAAAGGTAATAAAAGTCGAGTGATCGCCAATGGCCATATAATGCGCGAAAGACCTCAGCGAGTCGAGACCGTAGGAGTTCGAAAGATTGGAAACAAAATATCGTAAAGTATGGCTTGGGCATGGTCCCGGGTATGGTATGGGGATGCGGTAATGTGTTTCACCGATACGAACTGCAGATATCTATAATACCACGGTGCCGAATAGTATAAACAGTTTGCAGGGAAATCGCGGCCCCAAAAGTGCAAATAAAAATGGAAAGCTGGCCATTATGGCTCGCGAAAAGCATGACGCATAACCGGCTGTTTCAAATTGATATTTCGAAATTCGCTCCGATTCTCTTCCCTCTCTCTCTCTCTCTCTCTCTCTTCTCTCTCGCCATTTTACCATTTCGCGTTATGGACTATAGCGTGCTATATAAAATTTCGCGATTGATATTCTCTCGCTTCATTCGTCATTTAAATTCACCGAAAAAAAAAGTCCCCTTTTTTTTTTCTTTTCGTATTATCATTATTTTGCCGAATTTATCGAGGCTCTGGTAGGACACTTCCGGTCAGAGAGTTCACACCCCTTCCGAGTTCTCAGATTTTTCAATTTCGCGTAACGTCCAGTTCCTGCGCTGAGTCCAGTCCGAGCTTCTTGCAAAGTGTCTTTCTGATAAGATAAGTTCTCCGTGCTTCCTCTCAGCCATCCCGAAGCTTGGCATAAGTTTTCCTTATATATGATCGTACCCGGGAAATGCGGTGATTCTATCGGTACTTTATAGAGCCGATCTATACTTACTTACCTATATATTTATTTCTCTATATACCATATATCTATATATATTATGTGGGGGTGGATTTCGAGCTATTTTTTTGTTCATTTCGAAATATACTAAGCTACTATTTTACCGATTTTTGAAAGGTACTTAGCGCCGTTTTACGCGGATTTAGCCAAGTCTCATGATATCGAATGAAAATTTTTATATTTCATACGTATAATGGATAGAGAGATGAGTATCGTTGAATTTGTAGCTACTATAGGTTCTAAATCTATAATGTAGTTTAACGGTATTCATACGATGTATATAGATAAACCCCGTTGAGACAATAGAACCGGAAACAATGAGACAATTCGGACGCTGAGAGAGGGAGAGCTAGTGAGACTCTTGACTCTAGGGACCGGAAGTCAACAATACCGGACAATACGGGACAATACCGGCAACGTCTAGCAGCCGATCCTAATTGGTCAAGTTTTGCCAACTCAGGAACTAGCGCCTAGTATTTCAACCCTTACTCACAAACAGTTGTGTCAGATACTCTACTCTACTCTACTCTACTCTTTCTCTCTCTCTCTCTCTCTAAGAGACTCGACAATTTAGTTCGCTTTTATATAATATAAATCAAATATATAAAATTTATGAAAAATCTTTTGAAATTTAGGAAACTTTTTTTTTTATTAATTCGAATCGCTACGCTGATTTGCCTCAGGTTTTAATATAACAGGATCCTTTTTTTTTCTTTAGTTCCTTACGATTTACCGGTCAAATTTCGAAAATCTTCAGATCACTTACGGTTTTCGAGATTACGACATTAAAAATTGAAAAAACACCAAAAAAGATTTCCAACTTTTGTATTTTACGTAGTAGAAATCAATTTTTCAGAATACTTTAATTTCAATGAAACATACAAAAAAATTCAAGACGTTAATAAATATTTTGAAAATTTTTAGCTTTCTTTTCAAAATCAACGAAAAGTATTGGAAAAAAATATAAAACCGAACGAGAGAAAATATAATTGATTCTATTCTATTTTTTGTTTCCTATTTTTTTTTTTTTCTCTCTTTTTTTTTTTTACCGTAAAATAAAAATTCTGAAAATATTGATAATGCTTTGATAATTTTCATTTTATTTTTATTCTATTTTCTTCTGTCGGGATGAATCCTCGCATGTTATCGCGTCCCTCGCACTCTTTATGATCATTATTATTCGTATAATCGGATCTGGGACGGTGATTTCGGTTTGTCTATGGTAACGCAGTTGTCTCCCCACAATGCCAGGCTGAATGCCTCATTGTCTGGACCCGACACCAGCTCAAAACTTTCGCTCGTGCGCCACGGACATCCCCTATTTTCACTCATACCCTTCCCCTTTACTCCTCCCTCGTTTATCCCCACCTAAAGAAAAAAAGAAAGAAAAAAAAAAACAAAAAAACTCCATAGATCTATTCTCTGTAGGAGGAAAAACGCCCTTCAAAAAACCCCATTTCGTTCGTCTCACCCTGATAATTCATTCATTCATTCACTCATTCATTCACTCATTCAATTGATTTCACGCAATCAAACGATTGTTGCATCTAAATATATTATATAAAGCTAACAGCGAAGAAAAAAAAAAAAAAATACAAAAAATCAGCAACTCTTTTCTTTTTTATAAATTATTTAATTTCTCTTTCTCTTTCTCTCTCTCTCTCTCTACATATTTTTCTTTTTCTATTTTCATATATATTTTCTGGTCACAGGTATAAGTTATAAGGGATGAAAATACGCGATGAAACGTCGGGGATGGTATATAAGGTATATGAAACGTGTGTTTTTATGATCACGTCTTTGGCGATGTTGGTGGTGGTGGTATAATAGAGCTTCGTCGAAGTAGTAGTAGTAGTAGTAGTAGATAGGGGTATGAGAGAATATAGGTATGGGGATGGGTTCTGGTTGTCGTCTTTTATTTCTGATAGCGTTGCCAACGGGGTGGGTGGGGGGCGGGGTAGCTACTCTGGGACTGAGACATTATCGTCCTGGCAAAAGCCCTTTTCTTCCCCCATAAAGGCAATCGCGCTTTCTTCGTTCTCGAGATAACAGCTCCGCGCACTAACCTCGGGACAGAATGGAAAATGGAAAATGGCGAGACGCCCGAGACCGCACGGAAAAGCGGTTCTTAAGTGGCCGAAACGAAAACCCGTACCTTTCGTTATTAATCTACTTACTAAATTCCTGTTTTTTTTTCTCTTCTTCTTCTTACTTTCACCCCAATTCTAATTTTGGTTTTTATTTTCATTTCTCCCCCTCCCCACCACCCCCTTAACAAGTGCAGTAGAAATACCAAAATTACGAAATCAGTTTTTCTCATTTTCTCACTTTTTTTTTTTTCTTCCTTCTCCTCGTTTCTTGTAGAAAATTTTTCTATATAGGTATATATATGTGAAATACGAGGATCGGAAATCCTTTGACAAAGAAGGTATAAATTCATGTTATTTCAGTCAGAGTTTAGAGGGTGTAGGTTGTGTGGAAAGAGGGAAAGAGGGATTCGTACGAGTAGCCAAGACACACTGTGCGCTTCCCGTCAATGAGGGTATTCTTTGGTTACAATACCCGGCACAATCGTATCGAGTACTTCCTCGAATACTAATGGCGAATTTTCTCCTTTGCCTTCTCTCGCTTTTCTCTTCGTTCACTTGCTTATATTCTAGGTATACGATATCATAGTTGAAGGAATACTCTCTCTCTCTATCGAGGTGTGAACCATATCCTTTTTTTTTCATACGAAATTAGATAGGATGAAAGAATGAAGAAAATAAATAAGTAAATTAAAGAAAAACTAAAAAGACAGGATACATTTTTTGAGTATTGCATATTTTTTCATTTATTTTCAATTTATTTACAAGCCATAATAGTGTTTTTTTTTTTTTTTTTCAATTTTTTTTCAATTGTTTTCGAATTTTTAGTATTTTTTAATCGTATATAATATATTTATATTACAGTGGAAATTTAATTCTTTTTTCATTAGATTTTTATATAGTAACAATTTTTTATTTTTATTTTTATTTCTTTTTATTTCAATGAAATTCGGTGGTGGGTTGGATTTTTTTTTTTTTTTTTTTTGCGAACGTGTTATAATATATAGTCAATTTAATTATACAAACGTTATTTTTTTCGAAATTTTGATATATAGAAACGTTTTATAATAATATACATAATCTTTCAATTTTCAAAAATTAAGTCAACACCTTACGTATATCGTTAGTTAATTATTATTATTTATTATTTATTATTATTATTTATTATTATTTTCTTTTCTTTTTTTTTTAACCGTATAGGTATAATTGTTTTTTTTTTTTTTTAATTTAATTTAATTTTATTCATTAGAAAGAAATAATGCCTCTGTAATTAAATTCTTATTATTCATATAATATTCAATTATATTTCTATATACAATTTCTATATCTAATATATATATTAGGGTGGTAATATTTTATCCATTTTTTGTTTGTTTGTTTGTATTTTTTCAAAATCCACATCGAAATTTTTTAGTTCTATGCATTTCAAGGGCTCTCTCTCTCTCTCTCTGCGAATTTTAGCTCAAATCAATTTTCAATTTTTTCATTCAACTGAAATTTAGTGAGGGTTTATTAAAATGCATAAATCTAATAAATTTTCATGTTATAGCTTTGAAAGAAAGAGAAACAAAGAAAAAAAAGAAAAAGATTCAAAAAAATATTACCACCCTAATTTATTTATAATAATATTGATGATCACATATTTTACGATATTCTTTCAACCTCATCTATAACGTATACAATATTTATATATTTGTATATAATTCACGTAATATTATTAAATTAAACAATTAATACGATTGCACAAACGTCACGGGCTTGTTTTTGAAAAAAAGAAAAGAAAAGAAAAGAAAAAAAAAAATTAAGAAATTTACACATTCATTAAATCCTCACTTGATCGATCAATCATTTTATTACATCGCACTTATCACTATGGGGGGCTATAGATACACGTTTTGAACAAACTTAACAAAATTTACACCCGCGTTTTACAAGAAAATAAAAAACAAAAAAAAAAATATGTATATATATATATATATCTAATACAAATTCATATACCATAATATATAATCGTCAAATTTAATTTAATTATACATAGGTAGGATTTTCTATATTTTAAAACCGCCTTTTCTCAAATCCCAAGTGTCTCCTCTCGTTTGCCAATATGTATTTTAGCCAAAAAATTTGCATCGGAGAAAAGATAGTAAAAAAATTGCAAATTTCATATGTTATTAAAAATTCTTGGATTTCTTCCTTTCTTTCATAATAAACGAATCTTTTTTTACTTCTCTTTAACAATAATCTTTCGAAATCGAATACGAAATTTGAAAAAAAAAAATTCTGTCCAATGAGTAAGTGCGAATAATCTAGACTGATTCGTTCCGTAACAGTGCGATACTTTATATTTCTATATTGCGATAGAAATTATGTACAAAAGGAAGTCCGTATACCTTATAGGATACTATTATACGTGTATAATTTAATTTCGTGGAGAATTGAGACATGCGGACACTGATCCCCCCTCGCGTCCACATATATGTATTAAAATATATGTAGAGAGAAAACACCGAGGCGTACAGTCGATTGGGGGATGGGATATACATTCATACATGTATGTACAGACATGAGAGGGTGGTTTGGGTTTAGCTTAGTTCAGCTGGTTGATCACGAAAGAGGAGATTTGCTTCCGTTCGAAATCGTTTTTTTTCCTTTATTTTTTTCTTTCTTTCTTTCCTTTCTTTCTCTATCATCTTTCTCCTCCTCTTCTACTACTTCTTCTTCTTCTTCTTTTTTTTTTGCACTTTATCTTTCGCCTTTGGGAAAAAATTCACCATTCACCATTCACGATCAGTACATGTGACACGTACGTCCGCACGCGAGAATTTAGATACGATAATATGTGTATGTGCGACGTTCTGAAATGCTGCAGGGGTTCTCGGGGTGGGTTACTCCTCCCTTGGAATCGTGGAAATTGGGGACCATCGCGTATTACCTATACCCACATATCTACCACTCTCGGCCTTTGTGGGATTTCATTTCGTACACTAGACTTACGACGAGAAGAGAAAATTCGCATATACTATACATACACACACCCCCGATCGGCTTACAGAATCTGCAGTCCGTCTGTCATATCGGTTACCCCGAAACGAAAGCTTGGCTTTGAAGAGCCAGTACAGTTTCAAAGATCTTTCTTTTTTGCTTTACTTTACTCTACTTTACGTTATTCTAGACTTGAATCTAAATTTCGCTGATTCTACCTTCGGCCGATTTTATTTTCCCGAAGATTCGATTTTTCTTTTTTCTTCCTTTTTTTTTATACTTTTTTTCATATCGGGAATTACGCGTTTGAGTAAGATTTCCGAAGCTAGAAACGTATTACGTAATAATTATATATTTATACCTATTTACAGAAATTATAATAATAATAATAATAATAATTGAATTTAGAAAAACAAAAATAGAAAAAAAATTATAGAGTGAAACTTTTGACATGGAATCAATCGAGGATAGTGTCGTACGATAACATCGTCGCAGCTAATTATATTAATTGACTAAAAAAAAAAAAAAAAACGATCGCGGTTTTCTCTTCTTTTTTTTTTTCTTTCTATTTCATTGCTAATTTCTAATATCTGATTAATCAACGTTGATTAACGCCTCTTAGCACTGTTTACGTGAAATTCGAAAATTTGAATTCTCTAAACTGTTGAAAAAATCCCATATTTCTGTAGCTAGAAAATTCGAACAATTTCAGGGATTCTGTTAAAGATGATTTGAATTCTTTGAAAAAATACCCTCAACTATTTAATTTCTATAAAATCTCAGTTTCTAGTTACCGCGATATTTTCCTCTTATTAGTTTACTTCGATACCCTTACAATTAAACTTTTGTGCATTTGAAAAAAAAAAAAAAAAAGAAAATGAAAATTGGCATTAATATAATTATTATTACCGTCTAATTTATCAATAATATTAAATATTATACTATATAATAGGAATTATAATATGTAGTATATAAAGTAAAACTAAGCACCGTTTATTTTCGACGGTGATCTAGACGACGTTTCAACGACGCCAATACGATCCACACCGTTACGTTCATTAACATCAGGTGAATTACTGCCGTTAATAATAGTCGTAGAATTAATATTAGTGATCGTAGCTTGCGCAGGTATAGGTGAAAGCATCGGTGGTATTCTCCACCAATCAGGAGCACCAACATTAGCCCAATTACCAGGTACATGGTTCCCGCGGAAATTAATATCCGGAAGAACCGGAAGTGGTCTTCATATGACGTGATGAGAGTTTGAAGTTTCCGAC
Source organism: Tenthredo notha (assembly GCA_914767705.2). NCBI lineage: Eukaryota > Metazoa > Arthropoda > Insecta > Hymenoptera > Tenthredinidae > Tenthredo > Tenthredo notha. The sequence continues at coordinate 4,447,888 of OU611921.1, read as the reverse complement.
GTCGAACTAGACGCTGTTAAACTTGTTACTGAAAAAGAACCACCATCTCCTTGTTGTTGTTGTTGTTGTTGGCTTGATTTAGAGCTCGAAGGACTTCTCATCGAACTATTAGAAGCCTCGAAACGATCCCTGGAAAATTTCTCATCCTCTAATTGCTGTTCATCTAAAATCTTCGAATACCTTCCCTCATCTTTTACATCCTCAATTTTATTAGGGGTTGAAAAACGATCCTCAGGTTTAACAAGAAGATACAATGGTCTCTTAGACTCATTCGTTGGACTAGGACATCCACAATTTGGAGCACAGGGTTGTGTCCCAAGTCCTGGCCAAGCATTGGCAGCTGCTTGTGAATAAAATGTGCTTCCGTATATAGCTTGGAATGCTAAATCAGCGGCTAATTTACCCCCGTTAAAATCATCGCCTAATTTATGATGAAGAGGATAAAGATGGTATGGAAAAGGTGGAAAAAATCTCGGTATCTTAAGGTCCTCGTGAGATAAAAGTGGATGAGTTGGTGGGGCAAGTGGTGGTAAAAGACTCCTTGGTATTCCAGCTAATGTATCACCAGGTGACATTAACGGTGATAATGAAAAACCGAATTTGTTTTCTTTTTTTACTAATGATTTCGGCTTTCTACGTGGACGATATTTGTAATCCGGATGCTCCTTCATGTGTAGTGCCCTGGAACAAAGGACCAAGAAAACTTTGTTAGGGTCTAAAACATCGAGAATTGTTCAGGGTTCAGGTTCAGGTTCAGGTTCTGGACATTATCTGGATCGTATAATATACTCTATATATATATATATATATATATATATATATATAACACATTTATTATGGATTTACTTCCTCCTATTTTATTACTTTGGCTAACTCAGGGTGGTTAGGCTTTGATTAACTCACGATTTTAGCTAGACTCAAAAGGGTTCAGAGGTTTCACAATAGATCTCTGAACTACCATCTACTATCAACGTGGGTACGAGAAAGGGTTACTTTGCTGACGATGCTAGATGATATTGTTACGAAAATTGTAGAGCAACGTCGGGCACCCTTTCGTGAATTATGCCGAATTGTTACGTCAATTTATATACACACACACACATATCTATATCTATATATATTAGGGTGGTTCTTAAATACCAAATTGACGAGTGAAATATGGCAACCTTCGGAGAAAAAATAAAAAAAAATTGTCCCCAAATATTAGATTTTTTTTATAATTCTAACAGGTGCCTAAAGAGTCCTGAAGTTTTCCCATTTCTTCTTTGTTTTTTCAATTTCCCTGCCTTCCTCGTGAAATTTTACTTCGGAAACGACCTTCAGAATATAAAAAAAAAATCCCATCGTAAGGGTGCTAATCGAAAATTCTAATATTTTCGCGTAAAATTGTGCAAAAAAATCAGGCTTAGGGGCTAACATCATAGACAGATTGACCGAAAATATTTCCTTGATTTTTTTCTATATAGTGGAATTTTTTGGAGCAAAATTGACCCAAAATCGAATGGGAAGAAAAAAAAAATCATAAGATCCAATATTATTTAAACGAGAAACTTCGAACCTCTTTGGGCACCTATTGGAATTTTTTTTTAAATCTAATATTTAAGGACTATTTTTTTTGATTTTTTGTCTGAAGGTTGCCATGCTTCACTTCTCCAGTTGGTATTTAAGGACTACCCTAATATACATATATATTAGGGTGGTCTTAATTTCGGCCTCGAACGAATTTTTTAGCAGCTGAATTCCATAATTTTTCTTTCTTCACATTTTTGATCTCAACTTTAACCCTCTTCACAAAAAGGGTGAATTTCCTAAATTTAAAAGCCGATTTGGGGGGTGCTTGCTGAAAAATTCGTTCAAGCCCTAAGTAAGGACTACCTTAATATAATATAAATTTGTCCTGTTTAATTGCTAATTCACTGTATATTGTCATAAGGGGATTTTATATCGTTACCATCCCACCATCCTCTTTACCTCGCTGCAGGTTATCACAATTATTCTTTTTTTTTTCTTTTTTTTTCATTCCCACTTTTTCTTTTTCTCTCGTTCGTTCAGTTTCTTATCTTTTCGTATGGTCCGACTGTCTCAAAAGACTCGACAAATAGCTAAGGAGACACGTTCAAGTTTTGTCAGTGATAAGATATCCTTATAGTCAGCCCGACGCCTTGGAAGTTATAGTCTATCCAGCCGTCAGTTAGTTATATTTTATACTACTCTCATTTTTCATCAATTTTTTCACCAAGTCTAGATACCTAATCCATTCAAAAATCTCATTTCGATAAAATTACGATTATAGAAAATCGTTTGGCTGGAAAATTCGACCTAATTTTCAATTCTTTATATCGTTTGAGATTCAAAAATTGTTCAATGCGCTGAATTTTCGATAACATATCGTGCTAATTCCTTCTCTCTCTCTCTCTCTTTCTGTCTCTATCTCTCTTCCACCGATGATAATATATTATCTTCTAGTTTAGCTATATATATATATATATATATATATTTTTTTTTTATTAAATTTGATTATGCGAGAGAGAAAATTCCTCCGCACACACCTATGCGACTAAACACGATGTATAACTGATTACATACATACATTTATATTATATATATATATATATGAGTGAGAATTCTTCAAGCAAACAAAACTATCAGTATAAAACCCTCTTTACGTTTATCTGTTTGTTTTTTCCTGTCTGTCAATACGATTCGATAACGTTAATCATATTACCTATTATTTGCCCATGATTGTAGGTACACATATACAGAGACCAACGCACTTTTTTTCTTTCTTTCTTAAACGCGTTTATAAAGATCTTCGAGGTCAAAAAACTAAAAAACTAGAAAAAACTAAAAAAAAAAAAAACAACTTCTTCAGCTCCGTTTTTTTTTTTTTTTCTATTTCAATTTCATTATCATTTTCTCGCCTTTTCAAGCGATAATCGACGACACACGCATATATGTGTATATATATATATATATATATGTACGGCGATAAAATAACGAACCACTGATATTTGCACTGTGCATAGCGTTTTCTAAAACGTCTCTTTTTTTTTTTTTTTTTCATAGTAGGTAACCCACCTATAAGATATAATGTGTGTGTACATATTATGTACAAAGGACTCTTTATTTCTTACCGTCCTGAGGGGTGCGCGATAGGAACGTATCATATATATACCGCATGGCAGAAAATTTTCTGCCAAATATACCTATCTATATATATATATACGTGTTAGGTGAAAGATACGCGCGAACAAAGAACGTGCTAAGTTATTCTTATATATTTTCACCTATGATCCTATACACGCGTGTGGTCAGAATTTATTTTCATTTCATTTTTCATATTTTTCTTTTTACGACTAAAAATTTGACCACACATATAATTGACGATGTTCGTAAATTAAAATTGTGCGAATTTTTAATATAAAAAAAAGAATTTTTTTTTTTTTTTTTATGAAACAGTCTCTTTTCATTATAACACCGGATCAGAGTTCACGAGTATTATTTTATCACGCGAAATCCACGAATGGTCGAGAATAATAATTTTGGCGACAATGTGTCCGTGCCCAGATAGGAGTTGGTGTGTATAGCACAAAGCGTAAATCAGCATAAACACTCGTAAAGCCTGCAGAACAATAATTCAGCATAAATGCGTAAACACTGTATTTCTACATCGGTATAACCGCGTAGCGTCGCTTCGCGGTTGTGCCATTTTTTTTATCCGCGAAAAAAATTCAACATTTATAAAAAATCTGGACATTTTTTTTTTTTTTTTTTTTTATAGGTATAAACTACGATATCGCTGATTATACGGACGGCATATTTTATCCGACGTACTTCAATGTGGTGAAAAATATTTTTGCATATTCTAATATACATATTATGCATCCCCTCGAAATAATTAAAGTCTGAAAATCTCTTCCTTTTCTTATTTCTTCTATACCAAATTTTAACAAAAAATAGTTTCAACTCATGGGTCAAATTTGTTATAATAACGGTGAAAATCTGTTCTGAATTTGAAAAAATAAAAATCGTTTAGTTCATTCAAAGCTCGTAACATGGAATGAACAATTGGAAAACGGGCGTTAATCGTTTTATCTCTTCCTCTCAGCTCGGAACTATATCTACTATATATATGCGAACCATTATGAGTTCTCGCACACACATGATCCTTCCTAATTTTCTCTCTTTTTTTTTTTTTTTGTACAATGCTTTCCTGTAAATTTCTGAAAAAACATCTGAGACGTATTTTTCGATACTTTCCAAAATTCGAAATTCTAAATTTCACGTTCTGTTATGTAATACATGTGTGGCTCTCTCGGGTGTCAGAACGTCGCGTCGGGGATGCGTCCGTACCGGGTAGCCGGTAGCACCTATATATACACGAGCCTCATAGCCACGAAGGGTGAAACGTAGGTGGGGAAAGAGGAGGTGAAATCCTTTTAAATCCACACAATTGCGACAATGGAGCTTTATTTGTTATCTAGAGGGCCACATTGTGAGCCGCTGTGAACCCATCCTGAGATTATACCGGCGGCCAATCGTACCACAGATACAGCGGAACTGGCGCCTGGACCAGCGCACCATCTCCCCCTTTTTATCCTCGCCATATCCTTTACCTCCTTTTCTTTTTTTTTTCTCCATTTTTTTATTATACTTTTTATTATCGGTTTTCTTTTTGTTTTTTTGTTTTTTGTTACGAATCTCAGAAAAATCACTTTCGTATCCGATCGTAGAAAACTATAGTTAATTCTCTAGCCGTTAATTTCTCGTTAAATATCTTCATGTGAAAGTTGTTGCTGTTAAAAAGACGCGTTTTTTTTATAAGTAAGGAATTTTCTCTTTGGATGAATCGTTCTCGAGATAAATCGTATCTTTTAATTAACTATAAAATGATGTTCGGACTTTATATTCGATCTTCAAAGTTCAGGGGTTGATATCTCGGCTTTTGGTTAACCGAATTGTCTTTTCATGTGAGAATATTAAAGCCTGATTTTCCCTCTTTGAAACTATCCTATCCCGATTGCTTTAGCTAAAGTAAAAAAAAAGTTATCGGTATTTGAAGAAAAAAGAAAAAAAAAACGTGGAAATTTTTAATAGGTATAAAAAATAAGTGATAGTTTCCATTGAGTTGTCAGACAGAATGTATTAGACCCCGCTGATCCCAATTCCAAGCTTTTCATTCTTTCGATGATTCGCTGTGTTCACTGATCTAAATAAACTCGTAACAGCGATTAGATATTCAGGGTCGGTAATAAAGGGCTCTCGAATAAATACAGGGGCGGATTGTTGAGTATAAGGGTGAACGGGGTGAAGAATTGAAGGGTTGAAGGGAACAGGGAACAGGGAACACGGGTTTCCCCTAGGCAACGTTGATCACTGAATCAGAACGAGCGTAACGCCCCATGCTTTAGCAACAATTTAACTACTGCATGATATTGTACCTCTATACCTTGCTGTATATAACTAAACGTTACTAGTTTTTTTTCATTCTTTTTTTCTACCCCCCCTGCCCTTAGCTCAGTAGCGACCCTTATATTTTCCTCGTTAATTTTCAATCTTAGGATTATAATTAAATCGCAGTTCAAGTGTTCTTAGAAAATTTCATTACTATTATTATTATTATTCATCTTCATATTTACTAAGGAAACATATTTTTCTTCTACCCTTATAATTAACTTTCAGATAAATTAAAATTCGTTATTTAATATTATGCTCAACGGTTTTATATTAATATATGGGGGTGTATATTTAATAACCGATATCAACTCACCTTAGTCTCTTAGCCTCGTCGATGAACGGACGTTTTTCACCTTCGCTCAAAAGTTTCCATTCTGCTCCTAGTCTTTTTGATATTTCCGAATTATGCATCTTAGGATTTTCTTGAGCCATTTTTCGACGTTGACCTCTTGACCAAACCATGAATGCATTCATAGGTCGTTTGATATGCTCGTTGTGCATCGTTTTTGATGACATTTCAAAACTTTTCTTTTCTCTTCTATTCTCTTCAATATTCTATTTTTATTTTAACGTTAACTCAACAAACAAACGAAACAAAAAATATATTTTTTTTTTTATTTTTATCTCGGCTAATAATATTATATAGAGCAAATATTTAATTATATTCGCAAATTATTCGCTAAACATATTGCTCAATTCAAATTGTCTCAATTTATTTATTTATTTATTTATTTATTTATTAAGTTTATGATTACAATTTTGCTGATCACTTTGATAATTAATTTTCAATTATAACCATACGATAATAATATCGCGTTTCGATATTCCGCACATGGTGTTTTTTCTTTTCTCGATTTTCCTCCCTTTATTCGCGATAACTTTCTTAATTTTATTTATACATATATATGTATGTATATATTTATTTTTTAAACTTTACTATTTTCAATAATCATTAACACCACAATTTTATTTAGTTTATTGGTTTTTTCTATCTTCTTTATTTATCCGCGCTTTTTTTCTTTGGATTATCCTTGACGTTTTAAAAAACGTATAAGTATTCTTCTTCTTTATCTTCTTCTTCTTCTTCTTCGTGTCTTATGTGTCACGTTTTGAATTTGTAAAAAGAGAGAACTCAAAAATCACCCTTTACAAAAAAATGAGAGACAAGAAAAAAAAAGAAGAAAAAAAAAAAAAAAAATGAATCAAAATTAACGGTGAAAAAAAATTATCCGCGCGCTCTTCTCTTCCTTCCTTCTATTGAGTTTGAGTTTATTATTCTTGTGTTAATTATAATCGCGATGATTATTATCGTATTTAATAAAACTTGTAAAATAACGGTAGCTAAAAGCCAGAAGTAAAACAGCTATTTTATTATTTGTTTAAATTACGCCTCTTGCACCCGCGGCTCGCATCATCGCCAAGAGTAAAATGAGTCCTGGGAATGAAAGTCCTCGGAACGTTTCTAACGTCCGTCGCCCGCGGGAATACCCTTGTAGTCGTTCCCGCTCCCGTAGGATAACCGACGTAGCCAACCCACGCAGATTTTATACTCCCACTACAACCGTAACAAAATACTATATCCTGATTGGACAAAATACCAAGATGGCGTCTAAAGCTACGGATGCGCGGAGGCAACAGGTGGACGAGACACCCGGTGGATAGTGGATAAGATTTTAGCTTTCCACCACCGATACGACCATTAGTTCCCGTTATTATCCCATTTTTTTATACGGTTACGAAAAAACAAAAAAAAAAAAAAATTATCATCATTTATTTAATTATCTAACGATTTTTCAAATAATTAAACCAATTCAAAATATTTTTTATTTTAGATCAATTAGATGGAAAATAATTTTACAGAATTTTCATCTTTCGATTTTTTTTTTTCAGGAATTTTCCCAAATATTTTCATTCATTTTCATTTAATTTGATCGACGAATCGCGTTTAGAATATGAAAAACCAAAATCGATTGATTCCTGAAAAAAAAAACGATTTTTTTTTGGTTTTTCGTCATATTTGGCTTTTTTCGATGCGAATTCTGTGACCCGTTAGCGAGTAGCTTGAAGATCGCGTACGCCTAGCTAGCTATAGCCTATAATATCTCTCGTCTCGAGTCTTGACTTGACTTTTGTAATGTAATCGTTATCTCAGGCAAGACGAGGCGCGGCAAAGTGAGGTATAAGGTAAGGTAAGGAAAGGAAAGGAAAGGAAAGTAAAGTAAAGTAAAGGAAAGAAAAAGAAAGAAAAAGACGAGACGAGACGAAGCTAGGGGGTGTATAAGGGTACCAAAGTACTATAGGTGTTCGTTGGTCGCGGAAGAGAACCGCAGCCGACGATAAGACATGAGAAAAGGAGAAATCCTAGGGGCGAAGAAGAATTCTTCTTCAACGTTTTCAAAGGGAGGATAAGAAATACGGAATGGGAATGAATATATATATATACGTATAACGAGATAGAAAGATATAAAAAGAAAGATATTTATCGAACTAAACAGCTATTTGAATATTATAAATTATCAATCAATCAATCAATCAATCGATCAAAAAAATAATATAATATAAATTCATAAATCGATTTTTGTTTTCTATACTTTTGAACAATTCACCAATCAACTGAATGAGATAAACTGTACCTATGTAAAATTGTCGGTAGTACAAACGTGTGCATCGAAAAGTGGTGAAGTGAAAGGGTAGGATATGTATGTAGATAGGGGTTGGAGTTTTTAGTTTTTAATTTTTGTTTGAAAATCGGCAAATATACAAAGGTTCATCATTCATATATACGTGTATTTATGTATGAGTACTATACAGTATATATACTAATGACTGTAGAACGACGTTGTACAAAACATTTGCGGCGACAGATAATTTCTCACCCCCCTGTTCAGCTAGTGGTTGGTTATAGGCAGTGGTGCGATTCTTTATATTCTTTTTATGGTATAATGGTAATAATTTTTCTATTCATTGTAATACTTGAAACGTTTTTTATTTTTTATTTTTTTATTCTTCTTCTTCTTCTGCAATTTTATTTTTCTTCAACAGTTTCGTTTTATTAGTAATATTATTATTATTATTCACGTAATTCAGTTCAATCCTAGATAATTAATCGGAATTAAAAAATCGGAGTATAACAGCTAATCAATGATCGTGCGATGCGTGCAAAAAAAAAAAAAAAAACAACGATTAGAAAAAGATAAGAAATCCGAATTTAAGAACAAGTACCGAATTTCAATTTCAACGACTCGCAGTTTTTAAAATTTTAATTTTAATATTTCTCATTTTTTTTTTTGATTTTCTTTCATTGCGATCGAACATATACTAGAAAATTGATCTATCATAGATATAATAATTTTAGAAAATAAAAAAATAATTCATTTATCGTACGTATCTTCTAGGTAGCGTATAGAGTAGCTTTTAGATTGATTTTCGGGTGTGTATCTATACATTGATACTATGTAGTTATGATCGTGAATATCTACGCGGGGGGTTGTCCTTAATAGAGGCGAAGTATATCTCCTCGATTCTCTACTGTACTGAGAGCTCTGTACTCGAGTATAATGTCTCTTTTATGTTGGCAGGGAGTCGTCTCATAAAATGCTATCGCAGCGTTGCAGCAACTGCGCGAGAAGGCAAATATACGCATTTCAATATTTGTAGTTCCACGATATCTTTTCTCTCTTTTTCTTTTTCTTCCTCTTTTTTTTCTCTTCCCGTTTTCCCTTTTTCACTTTTTATTTTATTTTTTTATTTTTCGCTCGTCAAAGCACGTAGCATAGGTATATAAGTACCTTATACTACCTTACGGTATATATAATTATATCGTTACTCGCGGTTACTCTGAATGAACGTGTATCTATTTCTTTTTGAATTTTATTTTTTCGTCTTTTTTCCCCCAATATTTCTCAGTACATAAGCGTAAAAAATAACAAATAAATTACATATGATTCGATATTTTTTTAAGTTTTTTTTCCTATATTTTGCCAAACGTATTACTATATTATACATACTAAGAACGAGGGAATTATATAGGGATCAATGCGTGACACCTGCAACGTCCTCGGATTAGCTAGAGTTGTACGCTTTCGTATACGCAATTACCATAACGAACTAATTAGTCAAATTATTCGAGCGTTCTTAAACCTATCTACCTATCTATCGTATGTGTATACGTAAATACGTTATACCATATATTATATAGAAAATCACACGTTACAGATTATTCTACGAATAGATATAATTTATTAACAAAAGTAAATGGATTTATTAATTTTCAGACTAAAAATCGTATTACTTATATACCGTATATATATATCGTAAGATTGATATGATACTTCGAACAATCCCATTTTTATGCAAAAAAAAATTTAACAAACTGCTTGAGTCCATTTTTCGAGAGCGCAGTGAAATTTGAGAAAGTAAAGGTTTAGGATACAAACTGAGTTTTACCTTCTTTCTTTTATTTCATCCCTTTTTTTCTTTTCCCTTTTTTCAGCCCCTCTCTCTAATTTTTTTCCTCTCCTCTTCTAAAATTTCCACCCCGCTTTACTCTTTCTGCAGTGAGAGACCGCGATGAATGGTATAATCAGCGGTCGCGTGTCTCACCCATATTTTCACCCCCTCTTCATATATAGTATATAGCCTACAGCATCCCTCGTCGCTGGACCTAAACGCCTCCCTTCCCCTCGATAGTTGCGTAGTAGCGTAGGTGTATAGCTTGTACATATCATATGTACGCTTTCACGCGAAAAGTCACTTACACACTAGGCTAGTCTATAGAATAGATTGAGTCCAGGACTTTCACCGATCTCTTATCTCTTTTTTCACACCATAGTAAAAGTATCGTGTTTTCCACTGTATCCTTCCCCCCCACACACACACACACCCTCGAGGATATAGAGTTTTTTTTTTTTCCTGTTTTTATCTTACACGTGCGAATAATTGAATGGCTAATTTCGCTATTTGGAAATACATTTTCATGTCTCAAGCTCGACTGATTGATCCGACAAAAAATTCGTAAGGATATAAAATACGCGTTTCTTTGAGTACTTCAACTTTTGTTTAGATCATTTTTTCGAATTATTAATATAAGACGGAGAAATTTTCTATACGAAAGAAAAATTTTCTTTTGCTAATTTTTTTCCGCAACTGTAAAAAACTTCGTTCGTTCGTTCGTTCGAACGAATTAATTAATTAATTAATTGACTATAAAGTTTATAAAATAGCTTTTATATGAAATGGTATGTAGTATAGGTACGAACAGGAATACGGGGTGGGGGGGTTAGACAATAACCCCCAAACAATGATACATTGTTGAAACACACACAGAGAGCGTAACTGGGGAGGAAAGCTCGCTGATTACAGCATTGTGTCAAGTCTTGACTGCAGTTGTTTTACCTCGGTTAATCACTGAAAAAAATTGCTATGGTTGGAGAGCAATATATTTCTGGTTGCGATTTCTTGCTGAAGTAAAAAAACAATATATTTAAAAGGACTGATCGTATGGTATAGGTATCGAACAGTATGGGCATTGCAATGCAATACATCTTTGAAACGGCAATCGTATAGGTATGTCAGCTATCTTTCTGGCTGTCACTATACTAGCCAGACATTCTTGCTAATATGACCAGAATTATTGTTGAGTTCCATGTAAATTTCTTTGAGTGATCGGGACCAGGGTTAAAATCGAGTTTCGAATACAATATATTGTTATTTGACGGAAAATTTCGTTTTCAAAAGAGAGAGAGAGAGAGAGTGAGTGAGAGAGAGAGATGGAGAAAAAAAAAACTTGAAAGAACAAATTTTTTTGACCGAAGAAAAAGAAAAAAAATTACGGAATAATTGAATTTTGATAGAAAGAAAAACCGCCGATTGTCGATAATTAAATTGGGATAAGGGAATTCACGGTTTCACGTAAATCGGTGTTTCCGTTTACCTCGAGACTTGACAATGTCAAAATATATAACTGCAGTCTGAAATATAAGTTATTGGCCGAATAAAAAAAAAAAAAAATTGGGCAGTATTTTATAGCTCTGCAGGCACTGTTGGTTACACACGTTGAATACATCAATAGTTCAGAGAGTGTGACTTGAATATTTCGCAGTTTCAAATTACCACCCCCTCCCCCCCTGCCACCATCCCTGGGTACCGATTCTTCAACGTCCGGGAATAGAAAATTTTCACAAAGCCGTTCACGCGAATTTGAAAAAATAATATCCCCCATCCCCCTATATCTTATTATATGTATCGATTTTTATTATCATATATTATTATTATTATTGTTTTATTTTGTTTGTTGTTGTTGTTGTTTAAAATCGAAAATCTGCAGATTCTATACGATAAATATATTAATCAGGATTGGTAGCTAATTAAATACCGTTTGGTAGAGTGAAAGTGTAAGGGTATATATATATACATATAAATAACATATATATACACATATACAAGTAGCACGTGTGTAGGTATAAAATCTGTCTAAAGGCCTAGTCTGATCGGCTATAGCCTGTAGCTGTGAATCAGGTCTAATTGCGAGGAATGGTATATATGGGGTCGAGCAGACGGGTGTTTCAATTGAATAATCGAGCTCCGATCAGCGTAGGTACCACACCAGACCTCAAGATCATCGTAATTGATTCCTCGTTGCATGACGAATCAGCCACTACGAATTTATTCACCTGGAATTAGAGCCTTCTGCGTAACTTGTACCTGTGTTTGTGTGTTTGTGTTTGTGTTTGTGTGTATTTGTATTTATAGTTACGTACTTTCTTTTTAAATATCTTATTATTATATCGTATAAGTTATAATGCATCCCCCATACGTCTATATATAAATCTATATTATATATATATATTCATAGAAGAAAGAGAAAAAAAGAAAATGAGGAGAAAAAAAAAGGAATAAGAATAAGAATAAGAATAAGAAAGAGAAAGAAAATAAATAAATAAAATGATTCGAGGGAAAGAAAGCCACAAAAGCGAACTGTCACTATTATCGAAGGTATTGTCAGTTCTCAATATAAGTCTCGTAGCCCCGGGTGTACAAGACGCAATATCGAAGTATCGCTAGGTCTTTTGCCGCGTTGGTTTTTCCCGAGGGATTCGTGATCGCGGTAGACAATTGTTTTGACAGTAAACAAAAAGTACGAATTCCCCATCAATTTCATCAAGAGATAAATTTCACCTCATAGACGATATACTCCTCTTGTTCACGATCTAATATAACTTTTATATACCTAAACTATATATATATATATATATAATAAGAATAATAATAATAATAATTAATACGTAAGCATTAGGGATGGTCTTTATTTAAGGATCGGATGAATTTTACTGATTTTCTTTTTTCTCTTGAAAATTATTAATCTTACAATAAAATATATACCGCGAGAATATAGCCGAGACACGTGTGTATTTTAAATGATGAAAATCTACCCTCTTTGTGGGAGGGGTTGGATTTGAGATCAAAAATCTGAAGAAAAGAAAAAATTAAAAAAATTAGGGAACTGTTTTTTGTGAATTATTTAAAACCTTATAATAATCAATCAGGATTATTTTCCTGTTTCAGATCGTTTGACGATTAATTAGATTATCCGCAGAGTCGATATATGGTGAGTGAAAAATTTTCTTTTTCTTTTTATATTTTTTATTGCATGATTTGTAGTTTGGAAATTTGATTATCGATAGGTGTGTATACCTACTACAGTGTTAACGTGTATCATTATATAACTTGAATATGTATTGTGTTCGATCTGGTAATACTTGTTTTTTTTTTCTTTTTTTTTCTTTTTTTTTAATAAGAAATTCAACTTTTATTGATGATGAAGTGCTAGTTAGGAGTTTTACCGGACTATAGATTCGTCGATCGAAGATCGATGATCAACGGTTTTATTGTGACGACTAATCGTCGGTAATTCGATCGAGCTATAACGACTCCGCAACGTGTTATACATATATCGGGTTGTAGTAAAAAAAAAAAAAAAAAAGTGCCGTTTTGATCAGATGATCGAGAATATGCCGACATTAAAATATATAGACGATCAAATATATATATACATCGTCTCATAATACGGCAGTCAATTAACGATACGTCAAAAATCGAATGTGAAATGTTCTGTTTTTCAAAAAAGAGGATTTTTATTATTATTTTTTTGACTTTCTTCAGATCATTCCCTGATATCATTTTCGTTTTCTTTTTTTTTCTCTTCTCTTTTTCCCCCATCTTCTTTGATGCAGATGAATAGATATTATAAACGGGCAGTTTTTCACCCCCTCCTCCTCGATTCTTTCATTAGATTAATCCACCTTTATTCTCGTCATTCTCTAGAATAGCAGAAGCAGCGCGGTCGAGTCGTTCGCATTTCTTTTCATACATTTCCTAGAATTGTTTGAGATAATAGAAAAAATAAGAATAAAAAAGAAAAAAGAAAAAAAAGAAAAATGATTTTTATCTCTGGCAGTCCCCAATTTTACTTTACTTTACTTTATACTTTATTTTACTTCGAATGAAATTCTTTTAAATTTATTATCCGAGATCAAGAAAACTGTAGAGAATTTCGTACTTTCTGAAACTATATATCAAGCGCCTATAGATTGATACGCGGTTTTTAATTTTTTTTTAAATTTTTATTACCTACTTTTAACGTATATTCGCATTATTCAAAGAAATACCGGATTGATTAACGTAATTATCTTTTCTTTGATAGTACGAAAAAATCAAATTTCCAATTAATTTTCTTCTTCTTCTTCTTTTCTTTCATCTTGAAAACAGTCGAATAATGAGGGAAAAAATTTTTCTGGTTATATAATATGAAATTTCTTGAAAAATATTTGAAAAATTCACTTTGGACCCCCGCGACTATATTCTATAGTTCAGCACCTTCTGCGACGAAAATCTGAAGTTACGGTTATAGCCTCTGCAGGGATTTAATAAAAGAATCACTCGCCCTTTATAATAACCTCATGGATTCTGTACATATATAACAAGCTTTTTAAGTCTCACCTTTCCTCAATTTTATTAGACTGGGAATAGAATAAAATAAAATAAAATTAAAAATGAAGAAAAATAAATTAAAAAAATAATAATTATTATAATAATCAGCTTAGAAATCGAATTTTCAGTTTATTATAGGTATAAGTCATGGAGTCTTGTTTTCAGTTTTTCCTTTTTTTTTTTTTATCGAAAAATTGATATTTGTGGAACGCTTTATATCTCGGGGAGACTCGATACGCTTTGTATTCAACAAATCGTAGAGGATCGTGTACATATACATAAGAGTGGAGATACAAATCCCATTTTAAGCCACTCAAAGCACACTCTCACTCTATCTCTTTCTCTCTATATACTCAGGAAGATAGGTAGCTGTACGGGGAGTGGTAAGGAAAAGCAGCTTTCCTTTGTGCCTTTGTGGCTAATGCGATCCAATTCAGATCCAACTACTCTGTGCCGGACAGGCGGTAGCGGCATCGTATCGGGATATCGGAATCCTTAAATCCCGTTTGTGTCTCCATTGTCCGGCGTTCTTTTTACTCTTTTCAAATAAGAGAAAATAAAATAAGAAATAAAAAAAAAAAGAGAAAAAATCTCCCACACACCCGCGCTTAGTTCGTCGATAATATATATTATCCATTTTACCGATTGTTTGTTTATCCAGGTAGTAATGTACGTCGGTAAAAAATTACCGACCGTCTTCTAAGCTCCAGAATCCATAATACCGATTGAATTTAGTGTAGTGTATTTACCTTACCGACTTTCAAATATAGCCTCCATCGTGTATATTTCATTAATGGAATTTTGCGATTAATTTCTCCGCGATTTTGTTTATTGCTCCAGTTTAGTTTTCGAGATGAAAAAAAAAAAAACGAGATGCGGATCTTCTATGTTGAAAAATGCCAGCCAAATTCAAATCTGTGGGAGATCTCCCAGAGTTCTTTGTTGTTAAAATCAGAACACATCATTCCTTTGTCACGGATTTTAATACTGATCGATCATATAATTTGTTAATAAATATTTATAACAATTAATTTAATATTTAATTGATTTTTTTCTTGACCAAAACTAACTCGACTAAGACTAAAAAGGCATATAGTTTTCTCAAAATTTATCTAACGCTCTCAAAATATGAAAATCGCATAGAAGGTGAAAAAAAAAAACAAAAAAAAAATACTATTCCAAAAACCAGAAGGGCCTATGACCAAAGAGATATGCTCTATTGGCATTAATTTTTTTCCTTTCATCTATGCTAATGCCAAAAAGGCATATAAGTAGAAGAAGTATATATGCCTTTTTGGCATTAGGGCAAAAAAACAAACTAATACCAAAACGGCATATATTTTTGGCCATTAGGCCTTTTTGGCTTCAGGGAAACTATTTTTTTTCTTTTACTCTATACGATTCTCATGTTTTCCAAGCGATAAGCAAAGTTTGAAAGAACTGTATGCCTTTTTAGCATTAGTATGCCATAAAGGCCTATAACGATGATATGCCTTTATGGCATTAGGGACGCGATATTGGAATACTCGGGCGACCAAGTCCTGCAGGATAAATGTAAACTAAATTATTTTTTCATATGGTAGTTTTGTTTTATTATACATTACATTTTCTTATGTATAATTCATGATATATTTATTCGTGTGGGTGCTATCATTCACGATATAGGAATCACGATGTTACATAATACGAGCAATTATTTATTCTTCAATACACTTAATAAAATAGGTCTAAGTATGATTATAAATGAAGGAACAAGGATCTTAATTTGAACTTATTTCAAATTTCAGTTCGATTATAATTAATCGCTAACAACAGAATAGTACGGGGTGATCCTTATTACACGCAACCCGCAGATCTTTCGTGCGACTTGAGTTCTATAGTTGCCTAGCAGAAGACCCCACCGGCGTAACTGACCTACGACAATGGCGTCCCCCAAAAATTCCCGTCCCACCCCGCGGCGCGAGTATTTAAGCCGTACGCGAGGCGGCAGACTTCATTGACCGGCGCGGCCTCATCCAGTGAACGTGGGTGCCACGAGTCGAGGAAATTTGCGGCTCGGGAAGGCTGACATCAACGGAGGCACATTGGACATGAGTGAGTTTGAAATATTACGATTAATACTATACGACGGCAATAAATAATCTATAATTTTAAAAGCTCGTTGAAAACAAGTGAAATTGTATTCAATACTTTTCCGCCAGATTTCACGCGTCTCGTGCTTTAATCGTCGAAGTAAGTAACCGTTGAATTGCTACCGGCAGACTTTGATTATAATTGCAGATATTGTTCATTTTCAAGTACATTCTATTCATACCAGCGAATAAATGTGCGAAAATTTAGACTTCTTACGAACATTACCTCTCGGACCTGTTTTGAATACAAATATAATGGGCGAGAGAGTTTCGTTTGATAACTTGACGATAATTATCATCCCATTATATTATTGGCATATAATTCCGAGTCCCTCGCCCTGTAGCGTCGTTTGTTTTACAGGCATATTTCGCGACGAGTTTGAGTTGTTCTTTTAATTGTTCGTTCGTTCGTACTTATCGCTATAGTTGTGATACCACCTCCCGCAGCAACTACTCCATTGTCACATAGAGTGCGCTGGTCGCGCATCAATAGTAGTGCTGCACAAATATGCGGATAAAAAAATTACTACGTTTTCTGAGAAGCGCTCGTCTATGAATGAAAAGATAGTGGTGCTGCACAAATATGTGGACAAAAAAACTACGAGCCTTTCTTTATATTCTTGGAGGCGTGGCGAATAGCTCATTGATGAAATTCTGAATAGCAGTAGAAAAACTACTAACTCTTTATTAGATTCATTGATACAATGAAAGATAGTGGCGCGTGGAAATGATAGTGGCGGCGAACCTGATCATTTTGCGCACATGCTTATCAGCCGCCTGACGATCCGAGACTTGCTTTACCGCGATGTACCTGGAATATCACCCTGTACATGCCTAATATATTTTCATAAATAACAAATAAATCATCATTTCCTAAACTACAAAAACATATTTCTCAACTTCCTCGAACAATTCCCGAACGATTGCATCGATAAAAAATTAAATTGAATTTATTTGCCTGCTAAGTATACGGAGCCGTACGCTATATATACTGAGCGATACCGACGTTTATTACCGGTACACGGTGTTATCGGCAGAAGATGGTTCGACAATGCGACCGTGAGATGTCGCTATCATTTGTCGCCCGCTGGTAGAACTTACCGACAAGGGACACTGACCTAGGACAATAGCACAAGAGTGGTAAGATAGTGGTGCTGCACAAATATGCGGATAAAAAATTTACTACGTTTTCTGAGAAGCGCTCGTTTAGGAATGAAAAGATAGTGGTGCTGCACAAATATGCGGACAAAAAAAACTACGACCTTTCTTTATATCCTTGGAGGCGTGGCAAATAGCTCATTGATAAAATTCTGAATAGCAGTAGAAAAACTACTAACTCTTTATTAGATTCATTGATACAATGAAAGATAGTGGCGCGTGGAAATGATGCGAAGAAGTTGAAAAGAATTACTGATATTTTATTGCATTTATGTTTGCATTATAGGTATATCCGAACGAATAGAAATAAAGCAGTTGAAATAAATTTACAACGTCTAGCCAAATCACTGAGATGTAAGCGAGGAATCTTCCGGTATGAACATTTTCAATATTCATTTTTTTATTCTTTGTTATTAAAAATGTAAAATTCTTATTTGATTTATCCTAGCAAGTAGATTGAAGCGATTAATTAAATTGGTGGGGCAATTATTATCGTCCCCACCCCGCGCCGCGCGACGGTATACCGAGAACGCCGGGCGCAGCGTTCAGTCATCTGCGCGGCATCCTCGAGTAAAGATCTCTGACACGTGTCGAGGAGATTTGCGGTTCGGAAAGGCTGACATCAACGGAGGAACGTTGTGGACATGGGTGAGTCTGCAATATTTCGAACAATATTTTACGACGGCAATAAATAATCGACAATTTTCAAAGCTTGTTAAAATCAAGTGAAATTGCATTCAATACTTTTCCGACAGATTTCACGCGTCTCTTATTTTAATCGTCGAAGTGAGTAACCGTTGTATTGCTACCGGCAGACTTTGATTATATTTGCAGATATTGTTCATTTTCAAGTACATTCTATTTATACCAGTGAATAAATGTGCTAAAATCTAGTTTTGAATACAAATATAATGCGCGAGAGAGTTTCGTTTGATAACTTGGCGATAATTATCATCCCGTTATATTATTGGCATATAGGGCATATAATTCCGAGCCCCTCGCCCTGTAGCGTCGTTTGTTTTACAGCATATTTCGTGACTCCGAAGGAGTAACTAATTTGTCGTGTTACTTCGAGTTGACAAGTATTTTTCGGTGTAATACTCGTTCCCCGATTTATGCTTTTATTCGATTCTTTGACAGCATTATCGGTCGACGGAGCTGAGAATGAACATCGCTGATACTTGAACTGCATAGATCCTGCGTGCCACTTGATCGGAGATGGACGCCAACCAACACTGCCCGGCTAGTCCTGGATTAACGGTCGACCAAGATAATGGTGAGCTTCCTATTATATTAGCCAAACACCCAATTTAACTATAAATGTATGTCTGCAAAACAATCATTGCTAAAACATACTTCGCGATCCGATACAGATCTTGGACAGATTACTTTTCCACGTGTATGTACCACAATACTCATCGGCCATAAGTAACCGTGACGCTCACCCTGTATCTTTGACTCGATACTGGGGCCTCCGGCTTGCTTCTGTCTCCCCGTATACGCCAGAAACTTTGACGACAACTCGGTTTCACTCAGCTGCAAAGGATACGATACCGACGCGAAATAATATACCTAGAGGTAAGATATTGTCCGTCTCGTTATAGGGTAAGCCTAGGAGAGAAAGTACACTCAATTCTTGGAAATAGCAATAAATTCTCTCTTTTTAATGACAAACCTGAAATATGATTGATAGATCTCGAGAGAATATGTTTGAAATACCTTATTGAAATATAGTAGACTCAACTCGTAGTAGAGAAATATTTGAATAACCAGGATCAAAGTTTCAAGGTTTGAAAATAAATAGAAGGGTAGATAGCTGTAGGCCTAATTAGGCATCACATTTATTTTCTAAACATGGAACATAATTCAATATTGGTGATAAATTACTCCAGAGTCTCAAGTACCAGTCATAACGATTGAAATATTGAAAAATCTATTCATGCATGCAATAGTAATACTAGCTTATTGACATTCTTGATTCTGTTGAAAATAGTTAAAAGTTTATATCAAATTTAAAAATGGTTCAGGCAGGCTTACAAAATCAATGATAAGAAATATATTATAATAAATTTCATACAGATGTATAATCACAATTAGAAATTCTTTGGTACTTAGTTGAGAATGTTTGCTTGAAAAACACATAAACTTAATCTATCCAATGTACCCTATGCTTATCTAGTTTTTATCTTCACAGGCGTTGTTCACCGAGGGAAACTAGCTCCTGCCTATCCTCAACAAAACCTCTTCAATATTCATCAGGACAGGGGATTCACACCAGGGAGTGAAGCAGTCCAAGCACCGGGGGAATGACCGCAAGACAACTCTGCACCGCGGAGTATTAATAAAGTAGCATCAGCGAATGGTTCGTAATTACAATTCCTTTTGAATCAGTTTTGATAAAATCTCGCATCTGGTCTGGTCTATAATTATTTTACATTACTTTACTTTATAATTACTTTTACTAATTAAATCGAGTTCAATTACACATTACCAAACTATTTTAATTGAATAAGTAATTTCATTAAAAATGTAATCAGTGACTCGTAACACTGCAAATATCCATGTAATAATAAGATCGTTTATGCAATAAACATGTATTATTATAGTAAATTAACGAATTCTTGAATAAATATCTCTTGAAATTGTAAATAATCGATCGTTGAATCATTTTCCCCTATCCTTTCCTTGCCTATAAGTCGAAAATCATGAAAATCGCATGATTTCATAAAGCCCCGAACAATATTAATATATATAAATATAATAATATTAATATATATAAATATAATAATATTAATATATATAAATATAATAATATTAATATATATAATATAAATAATAATGCGCCTTGTCATATGCAACCCGCATGCCATTCGTGTAAACGACAGGGCCCATGTTAATTTTTGTTGCCTATTTGGTGTTTTCCGAATGCCTATATTCAGGCGAATTGTAGTAACGTAGAAAAAAGGTCGAAAAAAAGGTTCTGGCAGTTGATACCTCGATTTTAGTCGCTTTACGATGAAATATCTACTGCCAGAAAATCGACCAATCAGGAGGCTGCTTGAGCCAATTTAGGCTCAATTTCTCGAAATGGAGCCTCCTGATTGGTCGATTTTGAAAATAAATCAAGTTACGGCGCTACAGAGGCTAGCCATCAGCAAAATTCTGGATTTCTGGCAGTGGCTGGATTTTCACGGCAGCAATTTACTGCCGCGGCGCTATTCGTTGTTAACCACGTGGTTTACCTACGCTATTCGTTGTTAATCACGTGTTGCTGCCGCAGTAAATTGCTGCCGTGAAAATCCAGCCACTGCCAGAAATCCAGAATTTTGCTGATGGCTAGCCTCTGTAGCGCCGTAACTTGATTTAATTTCAAAATCGACCAATCAGGAGGCTCCATTTCGAGAAATTGAGCCTAAATTGGCTCAAGCAGCCTCCTGATTGGTCGATTTTCTGGCAGTAGATATTTCATCGTAAAGCGACTAGAATCGAGGTATCAACTGCCGGAACCTTTTTTTCGACGTTTTTTCTAAGCTACTACAATACGCCTGAATATAGGCATTCGGAAAACACCAAATAGGCAACAAAAATTAACATGGGCCCTGTCGTTTACACGAATGGCATGCGGGTTGCATATGACAAGGCGCATTATTATTTATATTATATATATTAATATTATTATATTTATATATATTAATATTATTATATTTATATATATTAATATTATTATATTTATATATATTAATATTGTTCGGGGCTTTATGAAATCATGCGATTTTCATGATTTTCGACTTATAGGCAAGGAAAGGATAGGGGAAAATGATTCAACGATCGATTATTTACAATTTCAAGAGATATTTATTCAAGAATTCGTTAATTTACTATAATAATACATGTTTATTGCATAAACGATCTTATTATTACATGGATATTTGCAGTGTTACGAGTCACTGATTACATTTTTAATGAAATTACTTATTCAATTAAAATAGTTTGGTAATGTGTAATTGAACTCGATTTAATTAGTAAAAGTAATTATAAAGTAAAGTAATGTAAAATAATTATAGACCAGACCAGATGCGAGATTTTATCAAAACTGATTCAAAAGGAATTGTAATTACGAACCATTCGCTGATGCTACTTTATTAATACTCCGCGGTGCAGAGTTGTCTTGCGGTCATTCCCCCGGTGCTTGGACTGCTTCACTCCCTGGTGTGAATCCCCTGTCCTGATGAATATTGAAGAGGTTTTGTTGAGGATAGGCAGGAGCTAGTTTCCCTCGGTGAACAACGCCTGTGAAGATAAAAACTAGATAAGCATAGGGTACATTGGATAGATTAAGTTTATGTGTTTTTCAAGCAAACATTCTCAACTAAGTACCAAAGAATTTCTAATTGTGATTATACATCTGTATGAAATTTATTATAATATATTTCTTATCATTGATTTTGTAAGCCTGCCTGAACCATTTTTAAATTTGATATAAACTTTTAACTATTTTCAACAGAATCAAGAATGTCAATAAGCTAGTATTACTATTGCATGCATGAATAGATTTTTCAATATTTCAATCGTTATGACTGGTACTTGAGACTCTGGAGTAATTTATCACCAATATTGAATTATGTTCCATGTTTAGAAAATAAATGTGATGCCTAATTAGGCCTACAGCTATCTACCCTTCTATTTATTTTCAAACCTTGAAACTTTGATCCTGGTTATTCAAATATTTCTCTACTACGAGTTGAGTCTACTATATTTCAATAAGGTATTTCAAACATATTCTCTCGAGATCTATCAATCATATTTCAGGTTTGTCATTAAAAAGAGAGAATTTATTGCTATTTCCAAGAATTGAGTGTACTTTCTCTCCTAGGCTTACCCTATAACGAGACGGACAATATCTTACCTCTAGGTATATTATTTCGCGTCGGTATCGTATCCTTTGCAGCTGAGTGAAACCGAGTTGTCGTCAAAGTTTCTGGCGTATACGGGGAGACAGAAGCAAGCCGGAGGCCCCAGTATCGAGTCAAAGATACAGGGTGAGCGTCACGGTTACTTATGGCCGATGAGTATTGTGGTACATACACGTGGAAAAGTAATCTGTCCAAGATCTGTATCGGATCGCGAAGTATGTTTTAGCAATGATTGTTTTGCAGACATACATTTATAGTTAAATTGGGTGTTTGGCTAATATAATAGGAAGCTCACCATTATCTTGGTCGACCGTTAATCCAGGACTAGCCGGGCAGTGTTGGTTGGCGTCCATCTCCGATCAAGTGGCACGCAGGATCTATGCAGTTCAAGTATCAGCGATGTTCATTCTCAGCTCCGTCGACCGATAATGCTGTCAAAGAATCGAATAAAAGCATAAATCGGGGAACGAGTATTACACCGAAAAATACTTGTCAACTCGAAGTAACACGACAAATTAGTTACTCCTTCGGAGTCACGAAATATGCTGTAAAACAAACGACGCTACAGGGCGAGGGGCTCGGAATTATATGCCCTATATGCCAATAATATAACGGGATGATAATTATCGCCAAGTTATCAAACGAAACTCTCTCGCGCATTATATTTGTATTCAAAACTAGATTTTAGCACATTTATTCACTGGTATAAATAGAATGTACTTGAAAATGAACAATATCTGCAAATATAATCAAAGTCTGCCGGTAGCAATACAACGGTTACTCACTTCGACGATTAAAATAAGAGACGCGTGAAATCTGTCGGAAAAGTATTGAATGCAATTTCACTTGATTTTAACAAGCTTTGAAAATTGTCGATTATTTATTGCCGTCGTAAAATATTGTTCGAAATATTGCAGACTCACCCATGTCCACAACGTTCCTCCGTTGATGTCAGCCTTTCCGAACCGCAAATCTCCTCGACACGTGTCAGAGATCTTTACTCGAGGATGCCGCGCAGATGACTGAACGCTGCGCCCGGCGTTCTCGGTATACCGTCGCGCGGCGCGGGGTGGGGACGATAATAATTGCCCCACCAATTTAATTAATCGCTTCAATCTACTTGCTAGGATAAATCAAATAAGAATTTTACATTTTTAATAACAAAGAATAAAAAAATGAATATTGAAAATGTTCATACCGGAAGATTCCTCGCTTACATCTCAGTGATTTGGCTAGACGTTGTAAATTTATTTCAACTGCTTTATTTCTATTCGTTCGGATATACCTATAATGCAAACATAAATGCAATAAAATATCAGTAATTCTTTTCAACTTCTTCGCATCATTTCCACGCGCCACTATCTTTCATTGTATCAATGAATCTAATAAAGAGTTAGTAGTTTTTCTACTGCTATTCAGAATTTTATCAATGAGCTATTTGCCACGCCTCCAAGGATATAAAGAAAGGTCGTAGTTTTTTTTGTCCGCATATTTGTGCAGCACCACTATCTTTTCATTCCTAAACGAGCGCTTCTCAGAAAACGTAGTAAATTTTTTATCCGCATATTTGTGCAGCACCACTATCTTACCACTCTTGTGCTATTGTCCTAGGTCAGTGTCCCTTGTCGGTAAGTTCTACCAGCGGGCGACAAATGATAGCGACATCTCACGGTCGCATTGTCGAACCATCTTCTGCCGATAACACCGTGTACCGGTAATAAACGTCGGTATCGCTCAGTATATATAGCGTACGGCTCCGTATACTTAGCAGGCAAATAAATTCAATTTAATTTTTTATCGATGCAATCGTTCGGGAATTGTTCGAGGAAGTTGAGAAATATGTTTTTGTAGTTTAGGAAATGATGATTTATTTGTTATTTATGAAAATATATTAGGCATGTACAGGGTGATATTCCAGGTACATCGCGGTAAAGCAAGTCTCGGATCGTCAGGCGGCTGATAAGCATGTGCGCAAAATGATCAGGTTCGCCGCCACTATCATTTCCACGCGCCACTATCTTTCATTGTATCAATGAATCTAATAAAGAGTTAGTAGTTTTTCTACTGCTATTCAGAATTTCATCAATGAGCTATTCGCCACGCCTCCAAGAATATAAAGAAAGGCTCGTAGTTTTTTTGTCCACATATTTGTGCAGCACCACTATCTTTTCATTCATAGACGAGCGCTTCTCAGAAAACGTAGTAATTTTTTTATCCGCATATTTGTGCAGCACTACTATTGATGCGCGACCAGCGCACTCTATGTGACAATGGAGTAGTTGCTGCGGGAGGTGGTATCACAACTATAGCGATAAGTACGAACGAACGAACAATTAAAAGAACAACTCAAACTCGTCGCGAAATATGCCTGTAAAACAAACGACGCTACAGGGCGAGGGACTCGGAATTATATATGCCAATAATATAATGGGATGATAATTATCGTCAAGTTATCAAACGAAACTCTCTCGCCCATTATATTTGTATTCAAAACAGGTCCGAGAGGTAATGTTCGTAAGAAGTCTAAATTTTCGCACATTTATTCGCTGGTATGAATAGAATGTACTTGAAAATGAACAATATCTGCAATTATAATCAAAGTCTGCCGGTAGCAATTCAACGGTTACTTACTTCGACGATTAAAGCACGAGACGCGTGAAATCTGGCGGAAAAGTATTGAATACAATTTCACTTGTTTTCATCGAGCTTTTAAAATTATCGATTATTTATTGCCGTCGTATAATATTAATCCAATTATTTCAAACTCACTCATGTCCAATGTGCCTCCGTTGATGTCAGCCTTCCCGAGCCGCAAATTTCCTCGACTCGTGGCACCCACGTTCACTGAATGAGGCCGCGCCGGTCACTGAAGTCTGCCGCCTCGCGTACGGCTTAAATACTCGCGCCGCGGGGTGGGACGGGAATTTTTGGGGGACGCCATTGTCGTAGGTCAGTTACGCCGGTGGGGTCTTCTGCTAGGCTACTATAGAACTCAATTCGCACGAAAGATCTGCGGGTTGCGTGTAATAAGGCTCACCCCCTACTATTCTGTTGTTAGCGATTAATTTTAATCGAGGGTAAAGCAATCAACTGAAATTTGAAATAAGTTCAAATTAAGATTCTTGTTTCTTCATTTATAATCATACTTAGACCTATTTTATTAAGTGTATTGAAGAATAAAGAATTGCTCGTATTATGTACCATCGTGATTCCTATATCGTGAATGATAGGACCCACATGAATAAATATATCATGTATTGCACATAAAAAAATGTAATGTCTAATAAAACAAAACTACTATACGAAAAAATAATTTAGTTCACATTTATCCTGCAGGACTTGGTCGCCCGAGTATAGTCGAATATCTTGTCCCTAATGCACAAACGCAGAGATTCTCCCAGGGTCCTCTCTATCATGTATCTATATTTTCGCATGCGTTCTTACCGACTCTAGTTTACGTAGGATTTTATAGTATCGATATTTCGCTCGGTATTTCACCGCTCAAACGTATCTGTAATATATATCTCTCATATACCTACAGAAGATAATAGATTGATTAGTGCTAATGCCTGGCGGCAAAAAAAAAAAAAAAAAATTTTGTGTAGAATAATCAAACGGTGATTATTTATTTAATCAATTATTCCTTTATTCTTCGTTTTTTTGTTGTTGCAAATATAGATATATAAATATACGAATATATACGAATCGTTAAACCTTTTGAAATACACAACCGTGTATAGTACGTAGATATAATTGGTTCGTTATATTAATTGAATTTCAATATATACCGCTAAACAATCAAGGTTAATTAAACGTATAATAAGAATAATAATAATTTTTTTAATTCAATTTTTTTTTAATTTTCAATTTTCTTCTGTACGAGGTGGGGCAAAGCTTTATTGTTAAAAAATATTCCGCGATCATTCTATACATTAAATCGCGGTGGGAATTTTGTTGTCTCCGAATAACACGATAGAAGGTATAATAATCAATAATAAACAACAATACCTCGTTGTAAAACTCGTTGAAATGAATAAAAAGCAAAATCCACCGTTTGAGAGATGAATTTTTTTTTTGCTTTAAATCAAAAATTTATAAGTAAAATTCAAAAATCTGTTTTTCTTTATTCTTGTCCTACGTACAGATGCGTTCATAGAAAGAAAAAAAAAGTTATATAGGCAAGCGATATAGGGATAAGGGAGATCCCAACATCTGGACAAATTGATTTATGCCCATAGCAGCGGACCTATGTAACGTAACTATTGTGTCGCAAAGTTATCGCATTGTCCATTGAACAAATTGACCACTGGTATATCCGCGACGCTTTTGTCAAATACATTGTGCAATCGTTTGGCAAAAATATAAGTCCCTTGTCTCCCGCGATCCTTACCGTCCTTTCCTTACTTATTTCTATAATATAGCTTTAGCTCCGGAACCTACATCTGTCTATCTCCTATATCGAGTTATACGCACCTTCCTACCTTAGTCCATATAAAATTTAACAATTTTATATCAATAATCAATGTTTTTTTCATATATATATATATTATATATTATACCTATATGTTTTTTTTTCTTCTGATTATCGGGTATTAGGTATATAGGTACGTATGACGTTGAGGGAGGTCTGAAGAAACGTACCTACTTCTTCTTGTTCTTCTTCTTCTCTTCACCTTTTCAATTCTCTCGACTCTTGTAGTGTACTACCTTAGGTATACTATATACAGTAAAGACCCGAGCTAGTAGAGTCAGTTTCTTTGACGAATCTGATTGGCTCGCTAGTCTATAGAAAATAAATAAAAAATAAAATAAAAAAATAAAATAAAATAAAACCCGAAGACCGCCCAACGCGCCCATTGCATTGGTCAACCAAGGACAACCAACCTTATATACCTCGGAGTATATACACCTTCTTACGCTTTTCTCACCTGAATTCACATCGAACGTTTGATTATAACTACTATTGAAAAAAAAATAAAAAATAAAAATAATCGAAATAAATGAAGAAAAATCGAAAACGTGGCGGAAGCGAATTGAAACAGAATGAAAATTAGCTCTTTTCTAAATCTTCTTATTCTTATTCTTCCAGGTTCGAGGTTCGAGGTTCGGATAGTAGAAGGAGGAGTATAAGCATAAGAACGAGGATGAAGGAGGATGAAGAAGAATAAGAATAAGAAGAAGAAGAAGAAGAAGGAGAAGTGGTGGTTGTAATGGTGGTTGTAGTAGGAGTAGGGGTTGGAGTGGAGCAAGCAGGCAGCACTCCTTGCCCCATCTTTTTATTCTTGGTAGCTGCTTTATAAGACTTACAAAAGAACATCGCGGTGAAGTCAAGATGGCGGTGGTGCACCAGCATATATATATATATATATATATATACATTTATATATGTATATATACATATATATATATATAACCTGGCTTGCTGAGACGCGGAGCGACTGACTGTGGTATATCCATTGTTAACCCAGCCAGAGAGACAAAATGAACCTGATTGTTAGTCCAGGAGGGCACCATAATGAACGTTCATTCAACGACAGACACCAAATGAGGAGAGCGAGAAAAGAGATTCTTATACGCTACCGCGTCTTCGGCATTATTACTTATACACCTACACCTATACATACTTATTTACAAATATATATATACGAATAAAGGGTATTATCCACGATTTTGCAATACCTATACATACTTTTACTTATATTACACTTTTTTATTTTTGTAATATCATTTAGCCAAGCTTTTGTTGCATTTAGGTACCTCTTCTTCTTCTGCTTCTTCTTCTCCTTCTTCTAGTTTCACTTGTTCGCGAATTATACTTTCACCATTTATTTATTTATTATATATAATTAATATACCTACACAGGTATATATATATATTAATTAATTCATCCACATAAAATGCGTATAGATATTATAACTATACATGTGGGTATGTATACATACATTCCTATAATAATGCATCGAGAGAAGTTTCTTTTGTCCTCGTCAGACCATGCACTCCTGCTGCAGTCAACGGCTGAACAAACAATGATATACATAACATAAAGTCACTGGCTTATATTATACACTATTATTATATACATATATATATACGTAGGTATATATACCCGGTGTGGACTGCCTCCTTTTTGGTTTTACATTTTTATTAATTTTTTTTTGACTTTCCTCCTACACATCGAAATTACTGTATATTTAAATTATCTATTTTTTTTAAATTTTTATATTCTTAGTTTTAAACAATTTTCTTTTCTTTATATCTCACGCACGCACGCACGCACGCACGCACGCACGCACGCACGCACAGAGATCATTTATCGTTTATTTTTGGTCCATTGTATGCTACGTAGAATCGATTTATTAAAAATCCTGGGGACAAGTTCAATTTGTATTTCGTTTTATATATATATATATACTATATACAGAGAAATATACCTTCGATCGACGGTTGACAGGTTCTAAAACCCTGCCGCAGCCTGTTGCAGGTAAGATTTTCAATCCGGATCCCGAAGTACATAGTATAACTTGGTGGGAAGCGTATCGATCATTTTCAATTCGATTTCATCCGCAGCTATCGGATCAGATATATATATACCTACCCGCGCGTTACTGAAACACAATTTTAAATTCATCCCACCTTTTTTTTTTTTTTGTTATTATTGTTACTTTAATGTTTTTCGGTAACGTTTTAAGAAAAACAGGATCGTGGAGGGAGCGGGACTAAAGTTGGAGGGAAGAAAGAGAAGAAAAACGAAAAAAAAAACACAAAAACACAAAAAAGGACGGTGTGACAAAATTTCAGATTTTTTTTTTTGTTCCCACTTCTGTTCCGTTTTCTTTCTTTATTCTTTTTTATTTCCTTGCTTTTTACCCTCGTTTCAAGTTTATATAGTATTCATTGATCTCGCAAATTGTCACAATAATATATTATATACTATAACAAAATTTATTATACTCTCGTGTCTATATTTTTCACGATATACGTCAGCGATCGTGAATCATTATATCGATATCAAATTTCGTATAAAAAAACGATATTGCATAATAGTAACTTTATATTATATTATATTATATTATATTATATTATATAGAGTGAAAAAAGACTTTCGGTGAATAAAACTCCTTCTAGTTCTTTTAATAGAGGCGAAAATAGACTTTGATCAATCTTTGAGCAAGCGACGTCGTTTGTTCATCGTACTTTTATCAACGACAGCCGTGCAATTGCGGATAATCATTGGATAATATATTGAAAAAGAAAAGAAGAAAATAAAAAAAATAAATAAAAAATCAATCAATATAACTAGTTAGGCGATTTATCGCGATCGTACTCAGGTATAACGAAACTATAAACTTCACGTATATTAGCTAAAGAATTAACGATTTACGTATTGTTTAAATCAGTATACTGCATCGGTTCAACGAAATCTTAAATTATCTCTATAATTATATACGATGATAATACATATATGCATGTATATTGTTTAGCGCGTCTTTTACGCAATATCGTGAATAACAATATCGTATTTTAGGTCACGAACGAAATCCACTGATTTGTCCCGTTTTAATTAGTCGCGAAATCTTCGCGTATATACACGATCCTATTCTATATCATACCGAGTTACGTAATTATATTACTCGACTTAATTACACACGTTGTTAATTATATTTTGTATATGTATATATATATATATATAATATATATACTATATTTGAGTAGACCTATTAATATTTAGACAATGGTATAATGTAATTCGTGTACCTACATATAATATTGATGAAAATTTACGTAAGGATATCGTTTATCACCACGTATAAACAGTGAGTTATAATTAAGTTGTTAAAACGTTGATTATATCGACAAACAAAGTGTACAACATTATAATAGCCGTATGAATATAATTATAGATTGTTTTATAATCAATTTTCTATTATGTCGTATGTTTCCTTTATAGTATATTAGTTTCTTATTCGGTTTAACAACAACAACAACGAAAAAAATATGTTCATTCTTAAGCTTATACAATCCTTAAGGGATATTAATAAGAGGAATCGATATTCTCTCTATCCGATTATCTACGCATCGGTTTTGTTCATTTTTAAACAATAAAACAGCTGCGCTTTCATAGTAACCATACTACATCATTATAGAAAAAAACCTTACCCTGATAGCAAAACATGCGTTAAAATTGTGTGAAAACTTTTCATATAGTCACGCTGGTATCTAGGTATATTAGCCCCGGGTCTACACCACCACCCCTCCACTAAATTTAACGCGATGAAATTAATTAATATTTATTATGCATACAGCTTAAGGATTTTATTATACATGTGTGCCGATTTATTTCGAAAATTCAGTAAAGCGAAAAAAAATAAAATAAAAATAAATAGTTAGCTAGAAAAATCATCCGAAGATGATACGAATGAAGAAAGGGGTGAAAAAAAAATAAAATAAATTGACCGCAACGTATAGGAAATATTGTGTGTGAAAATGAATCGATTAGTAACAGTAAGTAAAGTTAATGAATGTACTACCGAGTCAAATATTAGCCCATGGGAATATTTGGGACTGAAAGCAGATGGGGTTTTTGAAACCCACCCCTAGTAGTTGTCTCTGGTTGTCATTAGCTAGACGCTTTGTGTTTGGGTAGTGAACCTCGGGCCAAGTATCGATACAAATCGATAGATCGATCCTTTGCGCAATTAGGGGATATATTCACCGTGCATCTGGTACCGGGGACTCTTCACTAAATTTTTGTCCTACAGAATTTAGGGTCTTTATATTCCCAACTCCTGTTGCACCCGAGTATACAAGCATATACCGTTCCAGGTATAAAAATTGACGACATATTGAAGTAAATATACGGCTAAAGTTTCGATAAAATTTTTGGGATTTGAGAAGAAAAAATAAAAATAAAATAAAAAATAATAATTTAAAGACGTCCAATTATAATTTCTTGGATTATACATAAATATTTTGATTTTATACACCGAATAATATGAGCTTTTCTCACCCCGGAAACGGCTAATACAAATGATATTCGTATCGGCATCCGGCGTGACTAAAAGCTGGCGTTTCAGTTTCCTCCCTCGTTTTCCCTACGGGTATGATGATATATTTTAGGTTGAATTTTGCGTATCCCTTCATCGCTGTTAGATATAGGCTGGTGCAGGGTTGTCCTTCTTCTTCTTCTTCTCCTTCTTGTCGTAACATGCTTTATTATGTTAACAAATAAGTGGTTCCCGCGTAATAAAAGGTTTGCCTAATGTATGCGCGATGTCTTGAACAATATTCCCTCTGGCTTGTCCCCATAATGGCGTCAAATAAATAACCTCTACTATGTATATCTATACAACCGTCTACCACTCCTGTCTTTTCGTACTATATTTTCCACCCGCCATGCCATACCATGCCATGACATGCCGTGGTGCAGGGTACTTGGAGTTAGGAAGGTATAAGGTACGCGTTATACCAGCTCCGCACCCTCAACCACCCTCGCGAATGGGCGAAATGGGAGGGGTTGAAATATGCAGAAACTTGCGGCTCCTTGTTATAAGTGGTGATAAATTATACCGCAACCATTCTGATCTATTACTTTAGCGTGTATAAAAGCTGGATTGTGTACACACAATACATCTACATAAATATAATACTTTATACTTTATGTGGTACGGGATCATCGGTCTAGTCTTTTGCCCTTAGGAACTGCTTAGTTCCTTTTTTTTTTCTTTTTTTTTTCATTCCCCGCCGCCTCCTCCTCCTCCTCCTTGTCGTCTAAATGAAATCTTATTTATTCATGACGGGGAATCCCCTATATTTAAATCAGGACAAAAAACAATTGAAAATCGTTGCGGCGAAGTATAACTTCCGCTTTTGATAAACATATAATAATAACGTTATTGATAAAACTTTACGTTTATCAATTGTTCATTTGTTCGAAATTCTAGGGATTTAAAAAGTTTCGTCGAAAATAGGTCTCCGGACCAAAGTTACAGAGCCTCGAAAATCCAAACGTTTTATTTCATAGACATTTTTTCCGATATCGTTACTTTTTTCATAACAGTCATCTTCTAAGCGTTATATCTCGCCAGGATTAAGTCCAGTCGAAAATTGTCTAAGAAAAAAGTTGTAGAGATTTAAAAAAATTACATTTTATGTCCCATAAATTTTTTCAATATCGTTAACACAATCGAAGTTATATATCAATTATTGTCACACTCCGTCGATGATAGTCGCATCGATGATCAGCTAGCGAACTTTTAGACATAATATCTCATCAGGTTTAAGTCTAGTCGAAAATCGTTTGAAATAAAAGTTGTAGGACCTGATAAGAGGGACATTTTATATTCTAGAAATTTTTTTCATATCCTCACTGAAAGTGGAGATATTTAGAGATTGGTGTGAGGGTTGTTGATGGGGATGCAATATTCCTCTTCATACGCGTATTCATGCATGGGAGGGGGGGTACATGGACGCGTTATTGATATTTAGGTATATAATACAGGGTCCTAATCCGTGCCAGATTGCCGAAGGGTAAATCGATGGTTGGTTGGTTGGCACTTCTTACCCTTGGCCAGTTTTAATTTTCTTTTCCTCGTGCACGCGGATCAGAGAGCCGTCAGAACTTGATACGGTCGGTTTTCTTCCTTCCTTTCCCCCCCCCCCCACCCCTCCCCAAGTTGAATTTTCTGGGGCGGATTTTCCAACCATCGGACTAACGTCACGATGCTCAACAATGCGCGCCCAGGGGATGACACTTTAAATTTAATTTAAATGCGCCATTGTCGTCGGCCGTCCCTTTCCACATCTATTTCTCCCCTTACCTCTTCTCTGTCTCGCTCTTCTCGACTCTGGAGCCCCGCGATCTTCTCAAAGGCTCTTTCGTCTTCCCTTTATTATTTTCATAATACGTGTTTTTTCTCATTCTTTTTTCATCCCACATTTCTTCTTAGCCTTGGGGAAAAAAGAAAAAAACAGGAAAAAGAAGTATTCCCTTTTTTTTTCACTCTTCTTTATGTCGAAAAATAAAAAAGAAACAAGAAAGAAACCTTAAAAACAGTATTAAAAGTAAAAACATTAATTTTTTGAAACAGAAGATCAAAAAAATTTCTATCTAATTCATATATTTATTTATTACCGATCTTCTTATACCTTTTGGACCCTTATACTACTCTCGTTCTTACTTCGCGTTCTCTGTCAGCTACCTAAATATGAATGGTATATTCTTCCGCGATAAAGATCTCATCCTGAAAATACGGAAGCAACATTTTTGGCCCTTAACCCACCATAAATCTTAGCTCACAATGGTATGTAGATCACTTCTCGAGACGTGTAAGGTACCCTGGTATACGTATAAGGCCCCGCGCGCCTAAGGCCCTTCTTTTTTTTTTTTTTCTTCTTCTTATTCTTCTTCTTATTCTCTTTATATATATGTGACATTCTACTGGCCCATTTTCACCCCGTTTAGTACAAGACTACAGACATCTTTATGACCAAAATTTATTACCGATATACGATTTATATCAAACCCATATATATATATATATATACAAAAACATATAGTACATACCTACCATATACCATAGGATTTTCAAAGACCTTATATACATTATACAGTCAAGTAGATCTGCGGGTATTTGAAACTTGTTTTTTTTTTTCCTCTTCTTTCTTTTCATCTATATCATAGAATTGAATCCATGAGAAAATTCGAGTTCAATAATTTTTGGATC
The DNA here is from genome assembly GCA_914767705.2 of Tenthredo notha. Lineage (NCBI taxonomy): Eukaryota > Metazoa > Arthropoda > Insecta > Hymenoptera > Tenthredinidae > Tenthredo > Tenthredo notha. Next base: position 4,413,516 of record OU611921.1, on the reverse strand, counting down.
TTCTTTTTCTTTCTTCTTCTTCTTCTTCTTCTTCTTCTCTCCGAAATATCTGTTGATTATTTAGCAATTTGACAAGAGAAATTATTTAAAAAAATTGTAAATCGGTAAAAATATACAATCATATATATGTATATAATATTTGAACGAATGTGAATATGAATTTTTGATTAAATATTCTAATTTTTAATCTTCCTAAGGGCTTTTAATAAACGAGAATAAAGGAGCTGGTTTTAAAGCTCTCGTATAGTTACTATGAGGGCAAAGGATTAATATAAAGTAAGTATTTGCAAAGAGATTGATTCATTTGAATAGTTTCGATCGAATGTATGTATGTATCTATGTATGTATATAGCCGTAGCTTTAGACCAGCCATGCATGTTTCAGGTATGCATATTGTTGCATCGGCATTATACGTACGTACATACATGCATATATTATACGTATAGTTACATAGGATGCCAGTTCGATAGATGAGCGCGTGCAAGGAACGCGTCCTCGTACCTATATCCAAATCTCTGGTTAAAATTCAAACAAGCATTATAATATAATATAATATAATATAATGTAAGTATAAGGTACGAGAGGTAAGGTACCGCAAAAAATTTAAATATTTTCACCACTTATACTTATTTAATAAAGTCTTCGATGAATGAGATTAGAATTTTATTCAAGCCACACTTCGGGTTCACCTGCATATGTTATTTTTTTTTTTTCAATTTGAAAAGAATCGATTATACAAGAAAAATTGTTATTATTATTATTATTTTTTGTTCTTTCTTTCTTCCTCTTTAAGGAAACTGTCTATATAATATTATGATGCATAACAAAAAAATGTGTGAATTAATTTCCTAAACAATTACGTTTAATACCGTAGTAGGTACATATATACAAGTGGCTTTTCAACGTCGTATGAACATCTGTAGTCGCGACGTTAAACAGGTTTTGTTATAAATTGATAATGAACGTTCATTTAATAAATCGATTTACACAAGTGTCGATGTATATGGTCTCCCTCGTTTGTACTTAATTATCGCGTATATATATAAGTATGAAAACATCTACGCATATTGCGTATAACTCGTATAACTCGTATATCATATATATATATATATATATATATATATATATATATATATATATATTATACCTGTAACTTATGCATCTATGTATTCAAACCACCTCGCATCTTCCATTGTCACTAATTCTCAGTATGTATATCCACCTCACTTATCGTTGAGGGCAACGACTCGCTGCAGTCTCTGAACTTGCTTGCTCTGCACAAGTGCAACAGTAGCTACAGTAACTACCACAGGGTTTCATATATGCACTTTGAATAATAATAATAATAATCATAATAATTAGTGTTATGAATATAGACAGTAATAATAATTACTGTACGTATGTAGTAAACATCGTGTGTAAATTAAAGTAATTTCTTCTTTTTTTTTTTTTTTTACTCAACGTTACAACGATTGTCCATTACTTATGTAATCGGAATGACAAATCCTCTATGGGGATATTACAAATCTCTTTTATACATATATACACATTCATATTATATACTTATGCACACATTCGTTTACTGCATACCAAGTACTCGTGTCTTGGACGGTTAGACCTGCGAGTGACACCTATAGAAATAAAAGAATGAGGTATATACATATATGTATGTACTATATGATGACGTTTACAGTTACGTATATATGTATGGGAACATAGGAACTCTGACACATGCATGTAAATATATGTATTATGTATTATACATACATAAATATATATATATATATATATATTTTTCTACACACTTTGAAAGAGCCAATACAATTTATATCTATATGTATATGGATATATATATATATATATATGCTATCCTATATACGTAGATATGTAGATGTTCGTATTGTTGGTCCTATTTGCGATCCAGGCCTGAGCAAACACTGCCCCTGCTAGATCCCACACTGCATCCGGTAGCTCCAGGCAGCTTCGTGCTTCTGCTTCAGCTTCAGCTTCAGCTTCAGCTTCAGCTACTGCTGCTGTTGCTGTTGCTGTTGGTGGTGCTGTTGCAAAATGCAAACATTTATTATACCCACGATTATAACTATGATCCTTTTCCTGGCCCCCGGTACCGATTCGTATTTTTTAAAACACAACATTTTCAGCTCTTATTTATATTTATGGAAAGAAAAAAAATTTATTTGCCAAAAATTTAGCTTATACGTATTGTGTCAAATAATTTTTTATTGTATTATTATTATTTTTCTCTCTTTTTGGAACTGTTTTTGCAGAGCCATTTGTTTGAGGGGGTTAAAGTTTGAGTAGCTATATTCGTTGCTCGTTATATACTGCGTTAGATGATCGGTTGTCAAACAATTTGCCAACATCTCAGTCTGCCGACACGCCCCCGAGAAACTCACCCTTCGAAACGATAGCGACACGGAACGTTAAACAACCGGGATTCTGACGATCGTAACCTCTCTCCCTTTATCAACCCTCTCATGTATTCTCTCTTTATCTATCTAGATTTCTCTCTATGTGTATTACGGAAACCGAAACTGTATACGTCAAAAGTCACTCTACGCCACGTGCCCTTTACTGCAGGGTATACCGAAACTCTTTCCACCACCCCCTATGTTCGAGAGCGGTTTTCTTTATTTTTCTTAGAAAAAAAAGTTTTCAAAAGGGGTTAATAAAACACGATACTAGATTTTAGAGGGGTTAAATACCGACCAAATAACGTAACCATTCCAGAGTGGAGAAGGGTCGGGTGGGGGTGGGGGGAGGGTTGAGATTTTGAATTCTCTATAATAAAAAATAAAGATATATTTATAAACTGTATAGACGAAAACTATGATATACCTATACAGAAATCGAGATTCTACACGGTTGTTAGATATGCTATAAGCGTCGGCGACGTCGCTCAGCTTCACCTTCAGCTTCAGAGATTCAGAGCTTCAGCTCAACTCAACTCAACTCAACTCAGCTCAGCTCAGCTCAGCTTCAACGGTGAGACATGCCCATTAAAATTGTTAGCTAGAAAGAAACTAGATTAGATCGGGAAGTCTTGGGTATATGATACTAGTGTACAAAAACTACCTGCTGTTCAATAGCCGCGGAGCGTTAAGAAACAAGATGAATAAGAAGAGGTGAAAATAGAAATAGAAAAAGAAAAAGAAAAAGAGAAAGAAGAAAAAAAAAAACCGCTAAAATTGACTACAAAAAAGGAAAAACGATTTCCAAACTCAAGATTTTTATATAGTCACATAGAAGAGAGAGGAAAAGAGAATAAAAAAAAACATTTAATATTATAACACAGAGGGAAGAAGGGAGACACTTGTGATCGGATTATTTTGAAGAAGGGATCTGACTATGTATATGTATAATGTATTATATATATATTATATTCTGGGTTTTGAGATCGTTGGCATATCTTAGGTAGGTGTGTGTGAGTGGATGCCTTTTGCGGGCAACTCGGTGGAAAGTGGAAACTGGAAGACCGGGGTTCTGGAGCCGGAGGCAAAGGTAAAAGCAAAAGGCTACCCTGAGACTCCCGCCTCCTGGGGGAGATGGGAATCCAAGATGGCATTGGCCCGCGAGTTCCTCTGCTCAACGTTTTGCTCTTTCTGTTGCTGCTGCTTTCGCCTCTGCTAGTTTCTACAGCTTTTACAGCTCATGGGGGGGACGACTTCAGCTGGGTTCCTCCTCGATTATACCACAGTGTAATAAACGCTCCATACTCCAAACCAGTCATCCAACACTTTAAACTTTTACTTGTGTACCAACACCGAACAGATATCATCACATTATACTCATACGAAGAACCAGACACGCTTTTCCTAAATCGGTATATCTATCGTTCAGATGATAATTAAACAGTCTCTCTCTCTCTTTATCTATTTATTTTTCTTTAATTAGACGCGAAAAATTACGCTAGTATATTTTATTCGAGTTGTAGTAAGTACCTATTGAAATAATTAGTCAAATGTTATGACTTTAGTCTCATCCCTATCTTAAGAGAGAGAGAGAGAGAGAGAAGAGGAGTTTCTCTTCAGCAGTTCGGTTCAGTTCAGTTCAGTTCAGTTTAGTACAGTTCAGTACAGGGTTGAAACTTTTCTGACTAAATTTTCTTGGCATTAGCTCGTCGCTACATATAGACGAGTATTTCGCGTTTTTGGTTGCATAAAAGGTTGCAAGGAGACGTTAGGGACGAGGGAGGGAGCAGCAGCCCCCCTGCACCAACGTTGCCTCTGGGGAATACGACTTCTCTTAATTTGTCTACCTTAAGTGCCAATTAAGCTGCCTTGTCGTGCATTATCGTTTACCTAGTAAAAAAAGAGAGAAAGAAAAAAAAAAAAGAAAGAAAAAAGAAACCACCACGTCAATTGGCCACTCAAAGTTTCATTTGCTCCGAAATACTCTTCACCGTAGCTATATGTGTATATACTTCCACATTTATATACACGCGATATTGTCCAAGAACCGTGAAACGACGTCTAGAACCTCGAAGTAGTAGAAGAAGAAGAAGAAGAAGAAGAAGAAGAAGAAAATCATTTATTCGAAAGACTAGAGTTTCAATTAATGTTCAGAAAATCATGAAAAATAAATAAATAAATAAATAAAAGATGTAAACGGACACGCATAGACATCGAGTGTTGCTGGTTTTTTGGCGACAGGGTCCATAGACACGATCATGATATAATGACAAATGTTCTCCCCATACTTCGGGTTAGCACAATAGAGTTATCGCTGTCGAATAAATAAAATAGCAAAGCTACATAGCCGAATCGTTGGAGCGTACTAAACGACACTAAATGGCACTAAATGGCATTAAACGGGGGAAACTGGGGTAAAACTTTCGCTTCCGTTTTCCCATAATACATCATACGAGCTTTCCCAGTTTCCTCTATTGTTCAACGATATAACGAATGGCCATTCGCCACTTCTCTGCCGCCTATTATCTATCGTACAAATACTGCAGTGATGCATATAGGTATATAAATAAATATATATATATATATATACATACTATGTAATCTATATTACATACCGACGATTTTAGTGAACAAAAAAACTGTTTTCATTTTTTGATTTTCATCCCTTAGAATTTTTTCTTTTTTCTTTTTTGTTCCTTTTTATTTCTATTTTCACCCCCTTAGATATACTTTTAGACGTCCAATCGTCTAAAAACATCGCGATTCTCTACTTATACTTGTCAATTAATTATTTATATCAAATTATCGAAGATTGGAGATAGAGAGACTGAAGAGGCGTTTATATCCTACGTTTTTCTTTTTTGACAGATATTAGTAAAATGCTTAGAGCTACCAAATTTCTAAATGTGTTTACGAAAGTTGTCGCGGCCATCTTATGAAAATAGAGAATGATAAATTGTTGGCGAAGCGTAGAAGGACCCATGCAAGGGGGTACGGGAGTAGTAAGGGGGGGGTGGGGTGAATTTGGTGGGTGGATTGTGTAAAAGGAATTGAACATCGGGCCAACAATACTTCCTCGTCAACAATAGCTGTTTACTGTCTTCGTTCAGCTGGCAACAATGCACGGTCTCCTTAGTCGTCAGTTTTTGTCAATTGTTGTCTCGCTCTTGAGTTCTTCTTTTGCTGCCACTTTCTGCTTCTTTCTGATCCTCTCCCACCTAGCAGACCCCTCATTCTTCACTCGCTAACTCACTAAAGGAAAAAAAAAAAAAACCAGGGAGAACGGGGAATTGGGAATGGGGAATAACACGAATATATACGAATATACGAATATATATATACAACAACAACGACTGACAGCTATCGAAACAAACTTTACTACATCACCTACTATACTATACTTTATCCATAATTTATCACGTTTGTTTAATTGATTAAATAAAAAAATGTTTGCTCAAACGTTGCTACTGATAATAAAATTACTATTTTTTTTCCATACCATAGCTTATGGGTATATATTGGAAATGTTAATATAAAAATAATAAGATATAAATTATCGTTCTTATTTTTATTCGAATTATTTATACAACGTATTCGATTCAAGTTTAGCAAGATTTTTAATTTTAGATTTTGCAATTGATTAATCTAGAATATAACTGAAAATTAATTCTCTTTAGTTTTCACATAGTTTTTGTTTCATTTTTGGATTTTTTTTAAATATTTTTTTTTAATTTTGCTGACGGTTAAACTGGTATTCCCGGCTACTAGAATAGAATAGCGATGTCGTCGTTGTAACGTCATTGTTCTCATCGTCGCCGAGACATTGTACCCTCCGACAAAATGTCGAGACAAAAGCACCTACTGCTACCTCTTTTACAGTGTTATGCACCCGTTTCTTCTCACTCCTTACTCCCGCACTCCTTACTTCTATATTCTATACTTTATTATAATCTATTATCAATTTTCTTTAGAACAATATCTTTGAAACTTGTTCACGTGTTCATCGTTCATATATGTATATGGTGTATAGATTATAGTTAATGAATTTCATTAATTATTATCCGACCTATTCAATTATCGACAAATCTCTCGATATAAAAGTTACAGATCGCTCAATCTTCCGCGACTTTTATATTAACAATATTTTTTCATATGGTTAATCGTTTTCCAGGATTATACTCAATTTCATTTGATCCGATAATTTATTTCTCAATTATTTTCTTTTCAACCCCAATATCATAGGTTTAGTATATATATAGGTATATATCCAAATTTTCCTGCAAAGGGACGTAAAACTCAGAGAGAGAATCTCCGAATAGTATACACGTGTATATCTATACATCCACATCTACGAGGAAGAGAATAGGCCGCTCGTTATCAGGCCGATAACGCGTTTAGTGTTCCGAGTACAGTGACTTCAATGTGCCTCACCAATGTAGCTAACATTCAGGCATTCAGTGGTAGACAAAGCCTCGAGCATAATGTCATAATGGAGCCGTAGGGCCGTCTGTCGCGTACACCCGTAGCCGAGGTGCGGGGGTTGATGAATCGAATAAAGGAGAGAAGCTATAGTTTCAGAAAATCTAATTTTTTTTGTTTTTTTTTTTAATTTCATTCACACTACGTGTAATTCTTTAAAAAGAATTTTTCTACCAAACTTTGGGATTTTAATAACAAGAAGGATAAATAAATTTTTTGGTTTTTTTTTTTTATAAAATTTTATAACGGTGTACGAGCGTCGGGACGCAGGACGACGACAATCTTTCAATTTTTCTCTCTCTTATTCTCAGCGTCGGTTGCCAATTTCGGGGGATTACAAACGAAACGAGTGGCTCTTGTTAAATTACCTAGTTATAACTTTTGCTGATTCTTAAGGAGAGAGTAATTGCCGTCAATTGTCATGTTTTTGCTTCTTGTAATTATGGGTTCTGGGTTCTTTTTATTTTGCGCTTTATATCAGAGAGTTTCTTGCCACGTGTCAGTACGGTTTTTCTTAAACAAGAAGAAAAAAATAAAAAACAAAAAAAAAAAAGGACTGAATAAATGTAAGCAAGAAGAGCTGTAAAATAATATAAATTTTTCGTTTTATTAAAATGAAAGAAACAAAAAAAAAGAAAGAAAGAAAGAAAGAAATAAGGTAATGCGAAAGATGAAGAGTACTGCCTTGACTTAAAATCAGGAATCGTATTATTATGTGATTCTGCAGACTATGGGAAAAGAGAGACGCGACGCGACTCGACGCGACTCGACGCCCATTTCGGTTCGAAATAATTTAAAAGCTGAATTGAATTTTTTTCTCTTTTCTCCGGACTCTTTCTCGTCCGGGAGATCGAGTCCTGGACAATGGTTGAATAGCGATGTATCAAGGTGAGTCGCTATATAGTATATACTCGCCTCGAAGAGGGACCATTGTGTATCGTCCTGTTCCTCCTACTTCTTCTCGATTCCAGTGGCAGAGTTCTGCGGCCCGGCGTTGGCGGCAGCCTGAAGGAATCGAATAAGTATAGAGAGGGGACGGGTTACGTACGAACTAACCAAACGAAGAAGGAAGAAGGAAGAAGGAATAAGAAATAAGGAAGAAGCAGTAAGGGGTTGGGGGGGTTCATGGGGGATATTATATGGGGTATGGGAGAAAGTATTACCATATACCACGTTTCCTATTGTTGCCATTCCCGGATTTACATTTGCATCGGATTCGCATTCTGAATGGAAGTGGACCACGTTATACTTTGTTCTATCAAAGACGAATGGCGATGTTATCCGACTTCCAAACATTTTCCCTTTTATTATTCGATCTAGACAGAAAATATCGTCTAACCTTACCCGTCTTATTCCCCCCCCCCATACCACATATCACCAAACCATTCTTTAACCAATCTTGACACATTGTCCCGTATTATTCCTACCCCAAAATTCACTGAGAATATTTATACATCTTCATCCTACCCTTAGAACTACCCGATAGAGTCTTCAAGCATAATCAGCCAAAACTCAGAATTCGCTATTCCTAATTATTCAGAAAAACAAACCCTAAATTACTTAAAAAAAAAATAGAAAAATTAAAAAATCGCGATTAATCACATATTGTGATGAAAATCATTGTGTGTCAGTTTGTTCATTTAATTTTCATTCTTTCTCTCCCTGTCTTATCCGTTTATCGAGCTTTTTGTTTACAAACTTTACCGCGAGTATAACAGGAGTACAGGAATAAGCGAGATGCGTTCTCCTCGCCTTCGAGGATCCGGATGGGGCTGATTATTACCAACTTGGTGAGAGGGAAAAGCTATGTGTGGGTGCAGGTCTGCCTGAGCGAAGGAGGAGACAGAACAAGCGCCGCCTACGAAAACCCTAGAACAATGGGCGAGCTAGAGGCAAACTGAATTTCAAAGAATAATATTGAAACTCTTTAAGGAAAGGGGTTGAAGAAAACGCGAAATTTTATACACGTAAAGAATTGTACAGAAATAATATAAAAAAAAATAAAAATTATATTACTTTCCATTTATGAATCGTTCCGAACTTTTGCCCTGATGAAAAACGACTATTTTCTTTTGCTCGAAGCTTCTCAGTCCTAATAACGTGAAATATATCGTTATTTGAGTACAGCTATTGAAATTATCTGTACAAATCGTTTCTTGATTAATTATTGTGGTTTACGTAACTAACGTAACCATGGGATGAGATTTTTCAGATAGGTGTTCACTCGTGCGTGTCTTATACTCAGAAAATTCAATGGTCACTGCGCCTTATACCGGCATTTCTTTTCTTATATATTGTATAAAACCGTGACGAAAACGTTCATCGTTGTTATATTCCGATCAATCAACTATAAACCCGATAAGATTCCTAATTTTAAACAAAAGAAACCGCGTTCATAGACAACGAGGATTAAACAATTGATAGAATGACCGCAATTCAATCATTCTCTATGCCCAACAGCACGAGAATTAGATTTTTATTCTCTTATCCTTTTTTTTTATCGTCAAAAAGCCATTCAGCTATAGTTTTTATTCATCGAGAAAATAAAACGGGCTCTAAGAATTCCTCAAACTTTAATTCACATCGTTAATAATCAATTCCCCAAGCTTCGTCTGATCTATTTTCCTATTTTACTCTACGTTAAACAGTACGAAATTCTGTCTGACCTATGAGGCGCTAATTCACTGCCTATATGCAGCATGATAGTAGCTGGTTCCGTGCGGATCAGACAATTCCTGGCTACGCGTACAGTGTGATAGTAGCGAATACCATAGCTGGTCGGACAAGCAGAGTAGCTCCGTAAAGTCTGACAGTAGATATATTCCCGTACTGGTCAGACAATCACTGGCTCCGTACAGTGCGATAGTAGTCAGCCCCGTACTAGTCAGACAACCAGTTGCCTCCGTGCAGTGTGATAGTAGCTAATACCGTACTGGTCAGACAATCACTGGCTGCGTATAGTGTGCCTAAAATAGGCTTAATAACATGATTAAAATTAAAAACTGGCTAATTTATTCAAAATCGGGGATAATAGAATATAAAACTAAACGACTAAAGGTATAAGGTACCTATAAGAAATGTTTTTGCAGTTTTAAGTAGTAAATAAATGTTTCTAAAATAACTTTGCGATATTATTATCAATATATCCGTATACTTTTATCTTTGGCAAAGTATGTGGATATATGTTTGAGGTAGAGTAGATGTAAATGGTAAGGTGAATAATATCGGAGAGATTATTTGTAAGGTTCAGTTGATACAACATTAACAACAAGTCGTTAGAGAGATGAGGTACCTACACAGTGCAGGGCACGGTGAGGAGATATGAAGGGACGTAAGCCAAGGGAAAAGAGGAACGGAGGGCGAGAGGAAATAGAGAGAGAGAAAAAGTGAGAGAGAGAGAGAGAGAGAGTGAGAAGATGAAGAAGAGGTGGAAAAAAGGGGGAAAACCGGAGTGTGGGAGTGTCACAATAGTTGCCATGGTTACGCCGCGCCGCTCTGCTCTGCCTGGGGTACCTTCTACTATACAGAAAGAGAGAGAGAGAGAGAGAGAGAGAGAGAGAAGGAGAGAGTTTCAGCCCTGGGACTGTATTTCCATAATCTGCCGCTTTGTCGATTCTGAATTATGCGACTATACTATATGTATATACTGTGTACTCCTCCCTCGAATCTCTCAAACCCTCTCTTCACTTCTCTTCTCTTCTCTTTTCTACCCCCATTTATACTCTTCTTATTCCTCTTCTGGTACAGTCCTGTATCTCTCTCCGAGTCTCGTCGCGTACATCCGATTATTTGCTCAAAATCGAATTCACGTGTTTGAGACTCTTCCGCAAACTATACGTGTATAAGGTAGATTTTCGATAGCTTTGTACACACCTACCCATTTTTGCTGAATATTTTACATCATTGTCGAAGATGTCGTGAAATTTCTTCTTTTTTTTTTTTTGTTGTTTTTTTCTTTTTTTTTTTTCAACAATGAATCCCCCGGGAATCTAGATGAAATCAGTAAAAATTCTTTACTCAATTATCGAGTCAGTATAATTAAATTTCAAATTTTTTTTATTCTCGAAAAAAATAAAATAAAAAAAAAATACCGAGTAACATTTAATTTTTTTTTTCTTCCATTTCTCTTCTCGTCTTCTAAACGGTGTGACAAGCGATTCGGAAGTGTTCTACCTAAAAGCGTTCTATTAGATTGTTTTTTTTTTTTTTGTTTTTTTTTTTTTTTTTTTTTTACCGTTTGTTTTTTTCACATTTTCTTTTTGTCACATAACACTATTCGTACAGTATAACCCTTATTGCTTTACTCAAATTCTTGGAACTCTTTGCGTTTCACGCGTGACTAAACTGGCCACATAATTGAGCATAGAAAGGTTCCTATAGCCATGCATAATTCGGTATTATCGGTAAGAAGCTGCGTTACACCGCGCTGCAGTATATATAGTTCGTAGATGTTTTATTCGATGAAAGAAAGGAAGAGAGAGAGAGAGAGAGAGAGAGAGAGAACTAAAGGATAATAAAAAAATTTAAAAAAAATTAAATTATTATTCAATAATACAGAATGATCTTTAGTATATAAGGTATATACTATGGATTAAATAGTCTAGTTATATTCTATATATATATTATATATATATATACATATTGAATATAATATATGTTTATATATTTATAATATAAAATATACAGAAACAAAAAGACAATAAATTTCTTGAAATTATCTTATTAGCTAATAAGAATTGGGATTTTTTTTTATTCAATATGGTATAATATACGTATAAAAGTATAATCGAATATCTTGTGCAAATCCCGCTGCACCCACTCGATCAAAGGATCTGAAACTCAAAGACCTCTGCACGTCTCTGAATTCAAAGAGGTCCAATTCTCTACCAACAACTGTATCAATTCCCATTCAATCTATTCAACGATTCTCATGGCTATTATATTTTGCACATATATATATATATATATATATATACATAGATGGAGATATATACACAAATTGGGTTTACGGTATTGCATTTAGATTCTATCGTGAAACTAACGAGTTCTGTATTTATAATTATTTGGCAATTTTCATACAGTGAATAATTATTACTGTATCGGAAAAAAAGAAAAAAAGAAACAGACGATGAAATAAGTCGTCAAATTCAAGAATCGTGGATTTTATGTACATATATATATTTATTGTGTGTGTGTATGTGAAATGCGATTTACTTATGGGGATATATACAGGATCGGCATGCCTTACATATGCCACGTGATCAAAGGACACGCGGTCCGTTTGATTGATCGTTGGTACATGATGCGTACCGAAGGTTGAAGGATTGCCTTATACCCGAACTGCCGTTTCAAGGCAGTCACTCCAACCAACCAACCAACCAACCAACCAACCAACCCAGTGTAAATGATCTGGAAAATCTCTGCAACGCGTGTGCGTTCGTGCGTGTGCGTTTTTTTTTTTTTTCCTTTTTTTATTTTTTTTCTTCCCATTTGCAGCTTCTTCCGTAGCTTCCTCGTTTTATCTCTTCTCACATGTATATACGTTATGCGCGTGTACGATAAAAAACCGCGATAATTGTCTCATTATATATAGATTTTCTATAAGGGTAAGAGCAAAAAAAATAAATAAATAAGCAAAAAATAAAACACCCTACTTTCTGTATACGTCTTGGAATCTGAATTTCAAATTTGCGTCAAGAAAATGCAAATCTCTCGTTTAAAAAGCAATTTGTCATATGGTAATAATATTTATAATACACTTTGATAGGTATATATGTATATATGTATATATATATATAAATGTAAATATATAAGATATAAATATATGAGGTTAAAGCGTGAAGATGACTGCTTGAGTTTTACGTTTCAAAAACCCCATACATTAAACTAAAAGTATAGAGTACCTATATACTTACTAGAAATGAAGTAGAAGTAGAAATAAAATAGAATAGAATAGAATAGAATAGAATAGAACGGGGTTTTTGGCATGCCGGACATAGGACGACGGGGTGGAAGAAAAATAAATAAAAAAAAAACACCGAAAAGAAAAAGAAAAACCCTTGTATCGAGTCCGGTAGCCGCGGTGAGTCGAGGCCAAAAGGTTCGTAAGGGTAGAGAATCTGCATGCCAAACCCATTTCCTGTGCCTACTACCAAGGGGTAGAAAACATCCCTCCTTCTATTCTCCGGCTTAGACTGTTGGGACGTTATTGATGAGGTGTTTAGCGGAGTTTCATGCTTCTCGAACCTATCTGTATTATCGTTTGTTCATTTATGTTACCTTTTTTTCTCATACATTTTTATTTTTATTTTCTATTTTTATTTTTTTGTTACTCTAGTTGTTAGTGGTAATATTCTAGTTTATTATATCCGTTGAATAAAGGATCGGATCCAGTTTCTGTAACAGCGGTAAAATTAGCTTTAAGAACGCTCGGGTGTATACCTAAGGAAGTATAAGTAGCTGATATATATATATTATATATATATATATATATATATGTGTATAAACGGAGATGAGAATATTTGACAAAAGGAGTTTCTCAATGATCTCAGTTTTATTAAGTAACGCTTGAATGGCTCTTCTTTCAATTCTCTCTAACTTTTGCACGAATAGAATTTCTCCATTAACGAGATATACATTTCGAGGAGAATATGAACGAGTAGTATACCTACTCTGATCCTCTCACGTTTACGTTTACGTTTATCCTCATGATGCAGATGAATGCCGTTGTTTCATTTCATCCCTCGCGGTCCATAGGACACAGAGTCTTATTATTTAAGCATATCTTTATTGCCAACGAATGGCAATTCATAAGTCTCGGAATAAAGGGATGTTGCAGTCCATGAATAGAAAAAAAAAGAAAAAATTCATAAGAGTTGAAGATGAACTGAATCATTTCTTTCTTTCTTTCTTTCTTATGCTCTTCTTTTCGCTACCGTTTAATTTACTTAAATTTCGTTTTCTTCATTCTCGTTTTATATATACATATAATATGAGGTATATATAAGTATACCATATATATATATATATATATAAGATAGATTAGTCGAGACTTATTCTTATGGTTTAGATATATATTATTTTGTTATACAATTTTTGTCTGGTATGAGACCGGGATACTAACCGGTATCCGTTTGACTAGAGGCGATATTTTTTTTGATGGTGTTAGTCGGTTTAATTTAGTATCGTCGTCGAGTCGCATGGAAACCTCTCGACTCGACGACGATATAAATATTTTTATTTATCCAAAGGCTGTCTCACGGAATAAGCTGGTAATTTACACCCTCGTCCCCTGATCGTGTCGCCGTCCCTCTATATAATATTCCCCATCGGACGACTGCTGCATGCATATATATATATATATATATATACAGGCACATATATAGATATATATATATACATACATGTATGCAGTTAACTTAACTCTACGGAATTTTTAGCGATTTATTAGATTTTATAAACTCGATGTAGGAATTAAAGACTATTGTCAAGGCATCATAGTCGGATATTTTTGCCTCTTTCCCTGCTCCTGGTATCTCCTATTTATCCTAACTCTAAGTTAATAAAATTACGGATTAGAGGTTGGTATATTTCTTCATTTGGATACACAGAAGTTCTTTTTTCTTTTTCTTACTTTTCTAGGTTTTTTTTTTTTTTTTATTTATTTTTTATTTTTCTCCCCATGACTACTTGTCATAGAAAAACATATTATTCTAAATGTTTTTTTTCTTCTTCTTCTTCATTACTCTCTTTCTCGAACATTTGGAGAAAATAATTGTTACCTTCTTTATATATCTTTTTAGTATAATCGAAAGAAAAGAAAAAATAATAAATGATATACTTACACATAAAAATTCATCGATCGACAAATTTTTATCGATATTATTATGCCTATATATATACATGTAATATGAAAGGGTTGAAACCTGGGCCGGGAAAAAAAAGGTTGGTAAATCGATGCTGCACGCATAACCAATATCTTTGTACCTTTATCAAACTTTTGCAGGGTAAGTAAAAAAGGTGGAAAAAAAAAAAAGAAAAGAGATGATGAAGAAAAAGAGAGAGAGAGAGAGAGAGAGAGAGAGAGTGTACCTATATACAATCAATAGTTTCGGTACCTGGACGAACCGATGTCATTGATCAAAATCGAGCCATTGTCAAACGATTTCAACTACAAAAAGGTTCTAGGTGAATGAAAAAAAAAAAATAATAAAAAGATATACGTATATATATATATCTACAATAGATAAAAGTACAGGTCGTATTTTAGGCACCCAGGATCCGACCTCTAAAGGACGGACGGGGTGTCGTCGTGGTGTCGGGTACCTGGATGAACTTCTTTAGGGGTAGGGAGAAAATAATAATAAAAAAAAAAAAAATAAAAAAACGAATCATGAAACTTTCTCCGAGTCGCAAACAATTGGGTCAGACCTGTATATCCTGGATTTGGCACGCACGGGCCCCGTTTGCATATTCATTGCTCGTATCGAGGTGTATCTATACTTTTTTTTTTCTCTCCTCCTTTCTTTCTTTCTTTCTTTCTTTATTTCTTTTATGTAGGGGAGGGCTGTTACGGGGGATAAATTTTTCGGGTAAAATTTTTTCGGGTAACATACCTACCTACCTCACCCCATTTCACGCAAGTTATGATCAAATTATATTTAGGTCGATAACTGTGACACATCATCCCCCTTACAGTACCACCAATGCAGCCCATACCAAAACTGTTATGAATTTTCTATTAGCCCTCCTTATGTATCCTTATATATATATATATATGTATATACACACCATATTCGCAGGGTCAAAGAATCGAACAATCGGCTATTAAAAATTATTTCTAACAACCCATGCCCGCAGCTTATAATCCAAAATTTCAGCTTTATCCTTTAAGGGCGTGTAGCCGTTCATCCAGGTGGCGTTTTTTTTCTTCACCCCCTTAGAAAAAAAATATGAATTATCAATGGGATTTGAATACCTGAAGAAGAAATGAACCGATATTATTTATTAAAAATTTTCATACCATTTACAACAGTCAGATAATTAATTAGATAAATAATTACACATTGCGGAATGGATCTTTTCATTTCTCAAGCCAACTTTCACACAAACCTAGGTATAATTGATTTCATATATTATTATTTATCTTATACGTAGTACAGCTACGTTACATAATATATGTGATGATTATTCAATTGATTTTAGGTAATCGTTGATGGTAAATACAGGGGGGAAGTGAAAATTTTCATTTTCTTTTCTTTCCTATATGGAAAGAAGACAAGAAAATAAGAAACGAAACAAAACAAAAAAAGTTAGGAAAAAATTAGACCGAAGTTTTGAAAAGACGGATCTGCAGCAACCCGCAGAGAATATTGTCGGCGATTCGATACAATGGCGATCGCCATAAGGTCCGAACCAAACACCAGTGGCCTGTGGTAGACACCCACTGAGACTTATTAAACAATCGACAATGCATGTTGCTACGTCATTCACGAATCCATCTACTGCACCGATATCCTCAAACCACTCTTAAAAGTCTTCAGTCTTCAGTCTTCACTAGCTTAGCTACGTTCTCCATTCTTCGCCTCTTCGCCTCTTCGCCTCTTCACTATCTTACTACTTCTTGCTACCTATAACTACCAAAACACCGCACCTTCAGAAGCTCTAATCAAATCCAACCGATACAATAGTCGTAAAATATCAAAGGAAAATACCTACTTCTATAACTATTATTACAAACACGCTTCTAATTATTAATTGTTTCGATTATAATATTGGTAGAAAAACAATCATTCAAGATATAATATCTTTGATGATGTTTTCTTTCTTTTTTTCTTCATCTCATTATAATATGTGAAATTGCCATATATTTGTTAATTTTTCTTCGTTTCAGATGCAGTAGCCTACTTCTTTCTGTTTTTTTGTTGTTTTTTTTTTCAAGTCATTAAGAACGAAAGGTGAGAGAATCCTGTCCGAGTATGTATATATCATATATAGTATATATATATATTATATGTGGTAGGTTATTTAGAGGTATAAGTATCGTTTGTCGGCTACCACCTGGGCGTATAACAATTGAAGATCGAACAATTATTACGCATCGTCATGATTGGCTGTGAAAGACTCCGCGCATTGTTACGCTTCGCTTTTACTACCGCAACAACTAACAATAACCAAGCCAAGCCAAGCCAAGCCAAGCCAAGGCAAAAGCAAGCCAAGGCAAAGCAAACCAAAGCAAGGCAAGGCAAAGCACCTCGATATTATAGGATATAAGTATATATATATATTCTTATGCCGATCAACTAACAATAAATAGAAAAATAATAGCCCATTAAAAACTAATGTGAACGTAAAAAAAAACCAATTTAGTAGATAAAAATTTAAACCGTTTAAATTATATTGCTTAAAAATTTGAAAAAAATTATCTTTGATTTTGAATTTAGAAAGATATATAACGATATGTAGTAATGAGATAAGGAGGAATATGATAGAAAAAGTAAAATAGAAAAAGTTGATACAGTATTCGATAATCGATAGATTATAGATAGAGACTAGACGTCGTTTATCATTTTCTACTATTTATATATATATATGTATAAAATATGTAGATAGCTATATAGTTAACGATAATAAAAACAGCGAAGCTTTGTAGCCTGAACGACAAAGGTAGCTACGCGAGTATCTACAAAGGGAAATGTGTGAATCAGCAATAACGCGATTACAATGAAAAAGTTTTTTTTCGGAGGCGATGTACCTATCATCAAGACCGAAGGTGAAGGTCTGCCGATTCATTGCTAGCTTAGCGGGTTACAGTTTTCATCAATTTTTGTCAATTTGATAAAAATTAGCGTATCATGCGAGAGGCGATTATCACCGCGGTACATATTTTATCATTTTGGACTTTTCCTTCCTTTTTCCCGCTCTCTCTCTCTCTCTCTCTCTCTCTTTCTCTTCATTTCTTTTTTTCTTTCTCTTGCCCGTCGCGATTACGATTTCATACACTTCCATCACTGGACACAGGAGCTGGGCTCTTTAACGTTATTGTTCAAAGGACAAAGGTCACGAGGAATCTCTGTGTGTTTGCTGATGCCTGAGGGGTCTCGCGGGCTTCAGACAAAAGATATTTCAAAAGGATTCCTGCATTGTAGCGCCTCTGCAAGCAACGTTTCAACGCTCGAAGGGCTGTTTTATTGCGAATATTGAATAAAATAATGACTTGACACCCTGCGGCCTCCACACCCACCCATTCCTACTTCTTCATGCTTCGACGATTTCGTAGGTTTTTGCGGATTATAGGAACAAGAAACCCAACGTACAGAATTTTTATTTACTTTATTCATTGATTGATTCATCATTCATTTATTAAACCACCTTTATATACATATATATCTTATTTCTCGTTTTCTAAATTAGATATAAAAACTACGGCTATGTACACCCCGATCGTTTATGTGTCTAGGCGTTAAACGATACTATCAACTTTCAAACCGTGTGACTCAGCTCTGCAGCTATGTGATTGAACAGATCAGTAATCCATTTACATGGACCGATACCATTGTGGAGAGACCCTTTGTAGAGAAGATGTATTTCCGACAGCATCATCAGACTCCTCTTTTACCAAGTGACGTACGTTATATCTGATCCACGTACCTGCACGGTATGGTGGAACACAACGAATCGTATACAATAGTTCGTGTAAATTATAAGCTATATCTCTGCACGTCAAATCCCATTCCTAGATACACGTACATTATTTTTTTGTTTTTTGTTTTTTCCATACTCCTGTTTTACACGTGTCATGAAAATTACCAAAGAGTTGCAGCTTATGAAGAAAAAAATATATATAAATAAAAGGTGAAAAGTCTGCATCAACGCGTCTTACTGCAAACGTTCGAGGATCCTTCGGTCTCGGGTATACCGAAGATGTAGGGTCTCCTGGTCCAGGAATGCAGCCTCACAATGCAGCAGGTCCTCCACCAACACTGCACCGCATATATTAATGTAACACACGTGGAAAAAAAAATTAAAAAAATAAAAAAACGGGCACATATCATAATAGCGAGGGACCAAAACCCGCCTAAGACACGAACAAACGAATATAAAAATCTCACCCTAAATTATCTGATTATTCGTTATAAATTTTGCTTCGATATTATCAGTTCTTTATTCTAACTTAAAGACCTGAAATTTAGAAAAAAATAAAAAAACATTTTTTTCTAATCCATATCGGCAGATCTAAACCCTTAAAAATTTGTCTCGTTTCGAGACTGGCTCGAAGCCTCTACTTCGGGGGTGGGGTTGCGGGTTTGTACGAGCATGCATGCAGCGGGTGGCCATAACCAGCTGCACAGGTGTGAAGGGAGTATAGGACTGACTGATTTACATACCAAATACGCTGCAACCTTCAGAGTTTAACCGCTAGAAACTTGAAACTTGCTCTATTCTAAGGTTTTTCTTTTTAGATTTTAGAAGAAACGAATTAAAAATAAGTTAAAACAAAAAAGAACAAAAAAAAAGAAAAAGGATATCTGTTCTGGATTTGTGTATACGAATTCGTTGATTGAATTTTTTTTTATATTATTTTATATATATTTTATTTTATTTTTTTCAATAATATCTTAAAATAATTGGAATTCGCTCGTTAAGTTAACGATTTATTAATCGTCGATGTAAAGAGCAGGCATTGTTATTGTAATTAAGAAATTTATTGAACGATTAAATGCCCACTGCGTTTGACGTGAAGGTCCTTTGTGAAAGCGATCACTCGCGTCGTCGGTTGCCGAGGAGCGTGTTCATTTAACCCCCCTTTTAATCCCTCCCTCTACCCCCGGTACCATCGATATAAATTTAAGGTCGTTGTTTCTACCTGTACAGCCTGTATTATCCAATTGTTATTAAATTATTTGAATTATACTCATCGTTATATTATTATCATTGTACAGGAGTGGGTTGCACAGGACTCTCTCCATAGTCTCATCTGCACGTGTCCGTTTCTAAGAGTTCCACGCTCGGTTTAATTCCGTTCAAATATATAGATCCAACGAGTCCCCAATACACGACCTGAGTTATACCCTTTCAAAGAAGAACTCTGGGGGAAGGGGGTTCGAAACCTGGCGACTCATTCTACGTAATTGAACGCGGATGAATGCTTTTCGAAATTCAGAATTTCTGATACAAATACCTCCTATTTATCTCACCAAATGAAATATACGAATTACCCTAGCTAGAATGCTGAAAAAAAAAAAATTAGTACTTAAAAGAGAAACGACGCATTTATTATTATTTTTCTTCTTATTCTTCTTCATCTTTCACTTCGCATCTTCAATTATATGATTAACAAATGATTGTATCGATGTGCTTATGATAATCACCGATAATATTATATCGAGAATATATTTTACTATATATGCATCGCTTACATTACGTACATACATATATATATATATATATAAATACCCAAGTTTGCCATGTTATATTTACCCAACGGCATATGTGTGCCTGTGTACTTGGAAAGGATTGACTTGAACAAACAGTGGGCATCGATAGGCATAGCCTGGCACCTGCTACTCAAAATAATTATTGTACAAACAATCTAAACGCGGGTTCGGGGGCTTTGCTTTCTGTCAAATCATTATACCATCAAGATAACAAGATATTTACAAGGGATTATTTGCCACCTCTATTATAACGAATTTAATTCTTATATTATCGATTCGTAATAAATAATATTGAAATATTTAAGAAAACAAGAAAATAAAAAAAAATTTATCAATTATTCATTAACATTATATTATATTATACAAGTTCCTGTTTCTCCTTGTCACTCGGTTGTGTATATATAATATATATATATATACCTAAAGAAAAAGTAAACAGACAGGCCCGGTGCAGAATCAGAAATAATGGGTTTGGATTGATTCGTATCTGATTCAACACAATCCGAAGAGGGTCTATACGTGATTATATGTAATCATCTAATCAACCAAGGTGTCAGGACGAAAGCCTGCTGAGCTAACTGTCTCGTTGTTTGATGATCGTTAAAATTATTCTCACCTGGGGTTATATACTGCATGGATTTTGAATAATCAGTAATTAAAACCACAAATTTATAAGAATTAACTATATATATATATATATATATATATATATACTCGTCATCCTTAATTCGTCCTTTTATTATCATCATGTACTACCATAAGGACGATACGATGTATATATTATACGAATTTCGGTTTGTTCGAACCGTTACAAACCGATTATGCCACACCGCGCGCAGGATATATATAATATAAATAATTCACGAATTAAGTAAACGACATATATACACTGCACATAGCAAACCGCGTGTGAATTTGCCACGGTTACAAATTATGATGAATTGGCTATTGTAGTTTCGTCAACAAATCGCGTGACAATACTGTATCACCGTAAAACATATGCTATATATATACGAATCCAATACCTTACGTTTCGGTTATTTAATATCAAACTCCTAACGCACCTGCATAGATATTTTCAGTTTAATTTAATGATTCTTTTCTTCTTTCTTGGGATAATATGAAACAAAAAAAAATAAAGAAAAAAAAGAAAAAAAAAACATACTACTAGGTTTTAAACGATTTAAATTCCAGTTAAACAATCAGTTTAGGTGATGGGCGCTTCATGACTGTTCATCACACTTAATAGATTTAATAGGTCCTTCTGGGATCGGGGAACTCGCGACGGTTGCCGTTTTGATGCCTCAGGGCGTTAGCAGCTCTTTATATTTTCTCTTTTTTCTCCTCTTCATCTCATCCTGCTTCAGGATATATAATATGGGGGGAGATCGCTCGAACGCACATATGCACATAGCCCATGGGCTGTTCCTATATATCTATATAATAGGCGTTGTGTTTTGTCGCTCCTCGTTTTTTCAACTTATACTATATATAGTAATGGCCCTTGAGAGATCAGAAACAATGCTCTACTCGAGAGGATAATGATGGGGAAAATTGTTAGTTTGTTACGCCTCGGAATTATTGGGGTGCCCCCCTTTCCACCCCTTCCTCCCACCCTCCTGTAGTAGTAAGTTGGTAATCACTGCTTCCCACTCGAGGACCTATTGTTGTTGTAAGCAAGGGCTTTCGAGCTACCGAGTCCGATGCTCATCTCATTTTTGGTGCCTTTTTTTTTCTTTTTTTTTTTTTTCCTCTTTTTTTTTTCATCCCACGCAGAGTTAATAGCGTCTCTGTACCGCGAAATCTCCTAATTGAATTGAATTAATTATCTTTTTTCTGCGTTTTTATATAGAAATTTACAATTTTTCATAAATATACCTATATCGCTATATTTTTTTTTTTTTTTTTTTTTGTCAACCGAAGAATACCTGTGTGTGTCTGTAAAATCGCGGGGGTGTGAATAAAGTCCGAGTGAGAGAAAAGGAAAGAAAAAAAAAAAAAAAAATAGAAAATAGGTTGCGTAAGATATACGCAAGTAAGTTTAAGGCTTTAAAGATATATATATAGGGTGAGTAGTAAGGTGAGACTACTATAGGAGGAGTCGAATATTTTAGGGTATTCAGTTTAGTGTTTGAAAAGGTGTGAGGGTGTCTATAAGCAATGTCGCCCTAACTGTTTGCTCTGAGAATATCTCGAATTCCATACAATGCGAAAAAAAAAAGGTTACAGCTGTTCCCCCGTTCCATAAAAGAGATGAATAGAATTTAGAATTTTCTATTATACTTTATAACCATGCCATGGGCGAGAAAGAGGAGCATTAGGTTTTTATTTCAAAACGAAAATCCTTACTGGATTTACAGTGTAGTAGAGTATAATAGATAAATATATATATAATATATAACTATATACATATATATATATTATTTTTTTTTTTTTCCTTCTTCTGTGGGAATAACATCTATAAGGTTGAATTTCGTTCTTCTGTGTTGTACGAAGGTAGAGAAAAAGAAAAGAAACAAAAAAAAAAAAAAAATTATAATCATCTTATACGTGCTTGTGAGGGGGTGGAGTGGGGGGATGATAAAATACAACGAAGAAGACAATGTTTTAAGGGTATAATACGTTGGTTTTTTTTTTTTTCTTTTTTTTTTTTTTATTTCTTTTTATTCTTATTCTTCACTTACAGTTTAATATTTATAGGTAAATTTTTTTTTTTTTTTTTTTTCGTTTTTTGTTTAATTAATCATGAATTAATCGAATAATCGTTAATAGTTAATAATTAATATAACAATACAAATATAAAGGTTATTACACTGTACATGGCACCTTTCGACTATAAATCAATTATATACGGTCAATTATTAGTCGAAGGTTATTTTTCGAATGACATACATACATATGTATATATATATATGTATGGATTTATATATATATATATATATAAATGTTTAATTAATCCGCGGTAATGCCTCGCGCGAATCGTGGTTGAAATTTCGTCTTTTTTTTTTTTTTTTTTCGCGTAAAAGACAGAGATTTCATATTTAGTTCATTTTTTTTTCTTTCCACTTCTCTTCTCTTCTTTCTTTCATTATTTCGCGAATCACTTGCGTGGCAAAACCGTACTGTAATTTTTCTGTTGTTT
The DNA here is from genome assembly GCA_914767705.2 of Tenthredo notha. Lineage (NCBI taxonomy): Eukaryota > Metazoa > Arthropoda > Insecta > Hymenoptera > Tenthredinidae > Tenthredo > Tenthredo notha. Next base: position 4,390,030 of record OU611921.1, on the reverse strand, counting down.
TTTTTTTTTTTCTTTTCTTCTAATGAAATTTGAAACCGATTACAAAGCGAGAGATGAAACACGACCCTCAACGTTCCTCAATATTTTGAAATCAATTCAATTGAATTTCTTTAATTTATTTTTATTATTCTCCCATTTATTTATTTATTTATTTATTTATTTATTTATTTATTTATTCATCTCTCTCGTATACTATACAATACCTAATATACTGTGTCGCGGATTATATTATATCGCTTTGCAACTTCTAACTTAACTACTCAACATCTATTTACAAAGGACCTTTCATCATAGGATTAAATATCTATTCGTAAATAATGATAATAATAATAATAATAATAATAATAATAATAATAATAATGATAATTGTAATAATTAAATTACGCGTAATTCAAATTTATTAAAACTCCAATCTCTGCACGACGAGGTGGAAAAACGTATAAGAAAAAAAACAGAAAAAAGAAAAAATAGAAAAGAACAGTGACACGAAATCTTCTAATAACGATCATATAGGTGTATATATATATATAGATTTCCGCAGCTATTATATGTTATTTACAAGCAAAAATCAAAAGTAAAATGAAAAAAAAAAAAAAAAAACTATATGAAATTAAAGCTGTATGTACAATTTTTGTAAATTTTCTGTAATATTTATTTATTTTTCTCATCGTTTTCTTTTCTTTTCATTTTTTGTTTTTCAAATTTATATTATAGACTCCTGATATAAATAGATCTGTGAAATATATGTATACGTAATAATAATAGCTATTGAAACAGATTTCGGAGTATTAAATTATTGACCCGTTAAATTAATTATTAAATTACTTATTGATCCTCGCTCACCAAAACACGGGCTAGACTCTGTCGGGTCAGAAGATCACAGTCAATGGTCGCCTGAATTCGTTTCCTGGTCCTGCAGGAGACGCTGGATAACCAGGATACTGTCCCATCTGTGGTGGAAGTAATCCTGGTTGTCCTGTACCAGGATAATAACTATTTAATCCACCAGGACTAGCGGCTGAAGATGTAGACGTCGAGCTTGCGCTTGATGATCCTTGCTCTGTTCTTTCGGTCTGTTTACTCATATCAGGTGATTCGGCAGGTGATCTACCTGGTCCACCAGGGCTAGATTCTTCATAAAGTTTGTTTGGCTCGTAGCTTGATCTATTGCTGTATTCACCTCCAGTTACTGAATTTTTTTGGTCCATATACATCTTGGACGATTCAAAATACGCTTTTGTCATTGCTGAGTCAAGGTAGCCTCGGTCTAGGTACGACTTTGGACCAGAGTCTAAATACTTTGGGTCAGAGTACATGCTCATTGCCAATGTACTAGGTGGCATATAGGCTGCTCTATATTTATCAGCTTCCATCGAGTACTTCATTGCGTCCATCGAACTTACAACCTGAATTAATAAAATAGAGTACGAATTTTTTAATAAGGGTAAACGCTTTTTTTTCTTTTTCTCTCTCTCTCTCTCTTCGTATTTTATTAATTATTGCGAATTATTAATCGCCGCGATAAATCGAAAATAATTTAGTATAAAAAAGACGCATATATAAGTCCGGAAGGTCTCGTCGTGTAATCCGTAGCCTTTCACATTGATAATTGAACCGTCCCATGCTGAGATTGAACGATGAATTTATAAAGACTAGTTTGGTCATGGTGTTTAATTATATAATCGGTTTTTAAAGCACCGTAATTTTTTTTCCTTTAAAAAGTTTCTAGTGCTAAACTGCACGGTGTTAAAATATTCGACAACGTTTTTTTGTCCTCGCTATATTACGAGATGACGAAAAGTATAAGACGACAACCTTTACAGGATATAGACAAAAATCAAAAGCGAATATATTATAAGCTTCTTAATTTTATAATTCGCTCGAGTCTTCCGAGCCGGACTTTGTCGGTTTGTTAAACGGCTTTTGTCCTTTTTGATTTATAACAAACGTTATTATCTATGGGGGTATTAAAAAACCTGCGACGGTTATATTCTACACCATGGAATCGATTATACGACTTGGGTCCCGGTACCTACACCCCCGAATACTCGTATTCGTATTAGTATTTATTTTCTATATAAGAGGTATACATATATGTACATATATAAATATACATATAAATGGCGAAGGCAGGTAAGTATATATGTATGTGATATTATGCCAAATTCACAGCTCACTGCTGCAGAAGGATCGCGGTAAAGGTTTACGACGGTATCACTCTTTTTCTTTTTTTTTTTTGTCTTTCCTTTTTCTTCTTTTTCTCTTCAAAGATGCTAAATTTACTCATACCATATACCGCGTAGCATACGTGAGAAAAAAATAATATAGGTAGTGGTTTTACCACACCTGCATGCCCGCTGTCATCGCCTTCATTAAGACGTGAAGTTTTTCGATCTTCTAATACATCTCTCGACACAAAACTAGCTACGAAATACTTTTTATTTACTTTATTTTTTTTTTCTTTTATCAACGTTCGATACTTTACCTATTCTGTTATAATTTTCGATTTAACTTTAGATGACGAATTACAATTATTCTACAACGATTCGATACGAGATACACGTCGTGATCGTTCAATATATGGATGACATTGAAAGATATTCGACTAGTCAGACAAAAAAAAAAAAAAAAAAAAGGATCACACGATTCATTTTGTCACGGATCGAATATTTTCAGACTATTTCTTTCATTAATTTAAAATAGATTCAATTTTATAAAAAAACAATTATTAGAAAATAAAAAAATTAAAAAATATCCTCGAAAGGATTCAATCTACAGGCGCAGACTATTTTCTATCAAGATTTTATAGATTGTATTTTTTTTTTTTTTTTGGGGGAAAACTCACCTGTCCAGGTGCACTTAAACCGGCCGACATTGCGGCAGCAGATTGTTGGGCCGCAGCGGCTGCCGCGGCGGCCATACTAGCGGCAGATAATGTACCATAAGCTGCTGCAGGACCATAATAGGATCCCATACTGGCCTGTCCCATACCTCCAGCCATTCCTGAAAATATATAAAGAATAGAAAATCATTTTAGACATTTTCTTTTATATTTCTCCCTGTTTGTTTTTCGGTCAATCGAGGGAATAATCAGGGAAGGGAAGGAAGGAGATGAGATGGTCTCTGTTAACAAGGAGTATCGAACCTCGATCGAATAATCATTCGACGAAAAATTCATCTCCTTTTAAAAAAAAAAAAAGTAATAAATCTTCTCATATGTCCGAGTCCGCATCGTCAATGCCAATCATTCTTTAATTCCGTTCCTGTGTTATATACCATAACTTCTGCAACGTAGACGGTTTTGTACCTACATGGAGCTAAACGAGCCTTGAGTGACGTCTACACAGCTTCACGCGTTAGCCCGTAGAAAATCATCGGGCAAAGATCGCGGTGTATTAAGAATAATGAAAAAAAAAAAAAGAAAAAATGAAATAAAAATGATAAAAAAAAAAAAGAAGAGACTTGATGTATTCTATTCAATGTATGTATATACAGGTATAAAGTTAGGCAGTTGGATATATCGCCGATAAATTCGGCGAAAAATTCCTAAGGCTAATTCTCTCTCGTCTTTGGCTATAACAGCTATATATAACAGATATTTCTACTCATTAATTCATCGATACATTCCGCAAATACTATACGTATTTCAACGACTCACGGTTATTTTTAACGAGGTATTAATACGATGTTGAATAAAGGAAATAAAATTAAATTAAAGAAAAAGAAAAAAAAAAATTACAAGTAATAATCATTTGATTATCATTTTTATTTAACGATCACAGTTATAAAATCGCTTTCTATAATATAATATGAGAATATTATATTCTTGTTCTTCGATCTGTTATATAATTAATTTCAAATTTCATTATCGAGTTAGTTTCTAATTAATTGAACGATCAATCTGACGAGCGTAGGTAGATTCGATTGCTGTTTTTGGTGTATATATATAATATTATGGCTTCTATACTTCAATATTTCAATCAACCGTATTTATCATTCATCGGTTATTCCATTTCTGAATAATAATAATAATAATAATAATAATAATAATAATAATAATTAGGTAAGCGCGATTACTACCATTTAAGGAATTTTTAATTGAATTTTATAAACCACCACCGATCGCGGTTGCATGAAACAATTTCGTCGAATGAAAAAAATTATTCAAGTTTTTTTTCTTTAAGTTTTGTCAACAACATTTTCTTTTCTTTTCTCTAATCAATTATTTCAAATTCATGAATAATATTGAAACTGTAATGTGATGACTATAACGATTAACCCAATTCTTTCGTACATTATACCTATGAGGTAAAAAAAAAAAAAAGAAGAAAAACTTTAAAAAAAAAGAAGAAAAAATTTGTTTAAGAATCCGAGTGTAAATTTTCGAACGAATATCGTCGTGAACGTCAAAGGCAAACCGGAAGACAGATAAGTTTATTGCGACCAAGAGCCGAAGTAGGGAGCGACCTTAATCCTCCTTATTTCCAAGGAGGAGTTAGCCCTACCGGGATGGGCAAGCAGCATGGCCAGAGGCTCATTGCCGTCCAACATGCGAGCATAAATTTGTCAGGGCATTATTATTTATTAGATTGTTTTACCACGCACAAATTATCGACCAACTTGACTGTTAAACCCTGCGTTGTGAAATCTAGGTAGAAAAATCTATGCCCATATTATACATACATACTTGGACAACATGTTTCGATAACGACGTAAAGAAAAATTTTCAAATTTCTTTTTTTTTTTTTATGAAATAATGAAGATAATGATAACACGGAATAAGTCAATCAATCAATAAATAAATAAATAATCACCGAAGTGTTTGATTAACATTTTTTTCAGACGCGAAATGCCAAACCGCAAACTTTTACTACTTCTTCTTCTTCTTTTTCTTCTTCTTTTTTCATTATTATATAGTAGAATTTTAAAAAAGACATGTGAAAATGAACGTGTGTACATATTTTATAGTATGCATGGGGGTAAGGATGATAATATCATACCTTCCCTCGCACGTTATCTGCCAATTTATTCAAAGTCCTACGCAAAAGTTTTTTGTGGCACTTGTCACAGTCGGCTACCCACAAGTTCAGTGCAAAAGCGCTAGTAGTCGCGTGTCGTAAACATTTAAGTCAACCGTAGGTATGCCTGCCTCTGCTTGAGGCTAGCCTGGTTCTGCCCTGGCCAGTTCTTTCAATAAATTTCGGATTACTAAAAAATATGGCGTTTATATAGGTATGTGTGTGTGTGTGTGTGCTGTTAGATGTGGTTCTTTCAAGTTTGTAGAAACTTTATAATGTATAAGGATACAGCACGCGTTCTATTACGCGCCTATATTAAGCTCTACCTCTGTACTTTTTTTTTTACTTTTTTCCTGCACCCGTGAGAATCGTAATTAACGACGTTACAGAAACTCGGTAGTATTATCAAAAATTTCATTGCATATTATGAATTTAAAGAAATTTCTCACCACATTTTATTCATCCATATATGAAGATATAATGTGTGAGAAAAAAGATACTTTACACAAGACTTTGTGCTAAATGATCATTTTCAATAGAATACGATTATTAACGAACCAACAATCCGATATACTTGCTAATAATTTATCGGCCAATATGTGCAAATCTCAAAATCATTATACCTTTTCTTAAACTTTAATCCGCACAATATATATATAGGTATACCTATATCTACCGACTTTTTGCACGCTACAAAATGATCCCGTCTCTTCTTATATTGGTCGTAATAAAAAAAAAAAAAAAGAAAACAAAAAAGAAGAGAAATCAGAAACTACGAAAACTGTATACGAAATACGTTTTTTCTTTTTTTTTTTCATTCACTTCGGTAATTAAACCTCATTTTACAAAAGGAATTTTTAATCCTACTAGTTTTATCCCCCCCCCCCCCCCGTTCAGTGTCCTCCGTTTCCATCACAATGTATTGTACACAGGTTGTACGTGACAAATAATTAGTTTTTGTATGAAATTAAAAGACTTGACAGGTTGTAGAACTCGAGACACTGTTTTTTTTTAGTTATTTTATTTTATTTTATTTTATTTATTTTTATTCTATTTGACTATAATTATAAAACTCGTTCACGTTTCACTGACGAGTGATTGACCCCCCCCCCCATCAAATATCGCCGGTATTTTAGATGTATATATTCCGTTAAGTGGTATAGAATACCGTTTGTCGTTTCTTAAGCAAAAAACAAAAAAACAAAAAAACAAAAACAAAAAACCGTATAACGATCTGAAGAAAATATAAGCGAAAAATTGTTTAACCGCAAGTTAAAAAAAATATGGAAAAGAAAAAAAAAAAAGAAAATCCGTGTTATTTCAATGAAATAAGTAAAACACTCACCAGCTCTGAGCGCGTCCATTGGCACACTTGGGTAAGGGATGCTGTAAGGGTAACCCTCCTTTCTAAGAGTCTTAGGTTTTCTTCGTGGGCGATATTTGTAGTCAGGATGTTCCTTCATGTGCATTGCTCGTAGCCTTTTAGCCTCGTCTATGAACGGTCGTTTTTCATTTTCAGCAAGATTTTTCCATTGAATGCCTGAAATGATAATAATTATTATGATGATTTATAAATGAGAAAACGGTATATTAACCGTGTTAATAATTAAATTCTAGTATTATATTATTATAATAATATATTGTAGATTGAGGGTAGAGCTTGGTGGTTATTATTATTATTTATTTTTTTGTTTTTTATTTTTTTATTTTCGTAATCCCGCGTTATAATTTTCAGTACCGCACACAGTTGTGTACCACCGTTGAGCGAATATGTTCAACCAAGTCATTGTTAACGTCAAGAATTAATTACCAGTTGTTATGGAATAGGGAACAAAGCGCCAGAGAGTTGGCATCTAGGAGTAGGTACCGCTTTGGTGCACAGGTACTGTGTACTGTACTGTACTGTACTGTATACTGAATACTGTAGAACAACCAACTCCTAGCTTCGTAGTTGCGCCATTTACAAAGCGACAATACATCAGGGTGCGCCAACTCCTACAGTACTTCTAGGGGTGCCAGTAGACGTGTTTCTGTCTTGTTTTACCCCGTATACAGTATATATATATATATATATATATATATATATATGTATAAGATGCTTGGGATTAGTGAAGAGAGAAAACGGGTACCAAAAGATTTTCTATTCTAGGTATAATAATAAGGGTGGAAAAAAAAAAAAAGAAAATGATAATAATTTGACTATTCATTTCCGTTGATAGATTTTTTGTTCAATCTTAAGATGGCGATGGGTAATCTTAATCTGCAGTAGTAGTACTAACTTCAATTTTCTACATACCCTATTTGAAAGGCATCTATTTATACATATTTTAGCTTATCCAATCAATACGCGTTTTCTCGTCTGAATAGAACGCGTAGGTATTTGTTTAGAACAAAAGCACCACCCTGGCTTCCCTTAGCGGTGTACTTTGATAGTGTAGGTATTGTACGAACACACAAGTCCATGAAGAATATAAGGGGGTAGACGTGTGGGTGGTTAGTGGTGTACGTTGTACATACATATATATATATATATATAACGTGTACGAAAACTCACTTTGGTATTTTCGCGGTGGTTTCGTCTACAGGAGAGCTTGAAAGCACAATGGCGTCCGCCTTTCAGTGCTTTAGCAAAATGACAATGCCGTTTATTTAACATCGTTTAAAAGTAAAAAGCCTGTTAATTAATGGAGCAGACGACGAGGCCCAAAATCGAAAGACCCCGTTAGCTACTAGCTAGCCAAATTTTGTAAAAAAATATATCTAAACAACACCCCCTATAGGTATGACTATAAAAACGCTGTGAGATAAGTATAGATTTTCATCCCTTACGACTTACGTATAAGGTACGAGCTACCAGGACTTCGTCCTCCCTTTACCAGGTGACAATGGGTATTCGTGGGGTAGTTTGCAGGAGCGCAAGAAAAAAAGAAAAAAAGGAGAAAGGAGGAAGGAAAAAGAGAAAAAAAGAGAAGAGAAGTAATATGACTAGAGGGGACCACAGTGGAGAAGAGAATTAGGATCGATGTTACGAACGGGGATGATCGGGCATTCATTGGCTTTAGTCGTTTAGTTCCGGAAGGTGAGTTTCACCGATTAGGTATTAGGCATTAGGTATTGGGGTAGTAACTGAACGACGACAAAGTTTAGCGATGGGAATTGGTGAACCGGAGAACGAACCGAGGTTCTCTCTTACGGTGGATTAAACCCGATTCTATTATTGAAGGATTTTAGGTCCCAGTACCACGTTGCTATTCCTCATACTGTGTATTATTTCGGTGAACAGATTTTCATTCGATTTCTAATTATACATGAATCGAGTTAGGTGATATCGTATTCTTCAAATAATTATACGTATAAATATTTTACATTAACTACGTCAAATTTCTAAGACAATTATTTCGCTGATGATTTTAGCCCGCGCGGTAAGGGATGGGGGGTTGGGGTTGTTTTTTTTTTTTCTAGCGTAGCCGTTAAGTCCCAAGAATATGGTATGAATAATAAATAAACTGTTTAAAAAAGGATCTCGTAAAATAGACATTATGGAAAGTGGTACAAGAGAATGTGTGCCCTGTCTCTTTACCCTAAGGGTTGAAAAGCATTATTTGCCGATCCGCTGACGCGTGCGCATAATTTTTTCTCTTCTAGGTCTATCATTTCCATACATTTGCTTAAGGGTAAGTAAAAAATAAATGCCGGCGTTGTACATATAGGATCGAGATATTAAATATAAATTAACTATATAATAAGGAATATAAGATGAACGTGTTGTTGTTAATTTCTTAGACATCGTTAAGAAGTAGTATTAAGGGATGAATAAATGAATGAATGAATGAATGGAGGGGGTTGAACGATGTGGGGAAATATATTTAATTTACTTACCGAGTTTTTTCGATATCTCACTGTTGTGCATCTTAGGATTTTGCTGAGCAATCTCTCTTCGTTGTAAACGTGACCAAACCATGAAAGCGTTCATGGGTCTCTTTATGTGTTCTTCTTGGATCTTTTTACTAGCTGTATTCATAGGGCTTCCCATTGCCATCACCATAGGTCCGCCGCCGGCACCACCGGGTGGTGATGCTCCGGACATTCCCTGCATACCACGAAGAGTTTCGGAAAATGCACCGTCGCACATCGCGCCGCCGCCTCTGTAAATTTTCAAATATAAAAATGGTCAGATCTTTTTCTTCCTCCTCCTTCTCCTTCTTCTCCACAATTTTTATCACTCATTTTTCAACCCCCAAGTCCCCTAACCGAGTCCCAGCGAGAAAAGATCAATTACAAATCTCTGAATCACGATATATCAACCCTTAGATATATTTAGTAATTTCCTCTTGAAAACTATAACACAATTATATACCGACGGAGGGAGTTCGTTAAAAAAAACTCTCTAGTGGCTGCGGTACGCCATCGGTACCGTCACCCCTTGCGGCTCCCTTTGCAAAGCTATAGGGGGGTTTGTCGCGTATTTTCTACCTACGTCTCGCGTTTTTTTCTTTCTTTCTTTCTTTCTTTCCATCTCTCTTTTCGCCCCTTCATTTTTTTTTTTCTTTTTCATACTCTCTTTTAGCCCTCGGTTATTTTTAACCCTGCCAGTTTAACCCTCGAGTGTCATTCAACGAGGACTAATAGATACGCGAGTTTTTGGGGTGTATAAGGCGGTGGCGTAGCCCCCGCTACGATATCCTAAAGACCGTCGGAGGCTCGGGATCGGTACGGGGTCCTTTTTATCACGATATCTACGATCATCTACTAATTGTGAAAAATTGTCTAAAACCAGTAAAAATAAAAAATAAAAAATAAAAAAAAAACAACCCCCTGCGTATTTCTGTTTTTTTTTCTTTTTCCTTACAAATAAAAAAAGAAAAGAAAAGAAAATTCGACTTACCTCAAGAAGTGGCCGGCGGCCCGTTGATGCAAATCGAGCTCAATTTTGGAGCCGTTTTAGAAACACGTTTCCTCGATTTTATTTATTCAACGAATATTTATTAAACGCGCGACGAAAATTTTAAAAAAAAAAACAAACTCGACTGAATCTTTCAATCGATTATGATTAAAAAATAAATATCTATTATAAGAGGGATGGAAAAAAATCCAATCGTTGTCACATTAATCGGGGTAACAAAAAAAAAAAAAAACAACTTCACTCAAACTTAAAACCACTGTGTCCATTCGCACACTCTTTTCATTCACACTTACTTAATATGCGTTCACTGAGAATGATCGTTATATATATTATATCGATAATTATATCGTCGAGTAAATTGAATTAGAATAAAATAAAATAAAATAGAATAGAACAAAAGGAAAAGGGAAGAAGAAGTCCCTTGATATTAGAAGCCGTATTAATCGTAGTGTGTGTGTGTGTGTGTAAATAATATCTTTGTATTAAATATTCTGTTCTTTTTTTTTAAATATGATTATTATTATTATTATTACTATTATTATTATTATTATTATTATTATTATAATAATTATTTATTTTATTTTAGTATATATATATATTTTTTTTTTTTCAAATTTTTTTTTTTTTCAAATTTATTTCAATCTAAAACAGAATTGATTACGCACAACGAAGCGACGGTAGTTCTCCACAGACGGTGTGTTCGTAAATGCAGTAAACCGTCGGCGAAGAGTTGATCCTTCGAGCAACTATCGGTTTTTACCCCCACTACGTATTCCGGTACAGAAATCCCTCCACCAATCCTGGTTCAGTGGGTTTGGCCTTTTCCAAGAGGGTTCGAAAATCCCCTCATATTATTGGTTGAAATAATTAATTCGAACCTCCTAGCCTCTCAGAAGAGGTACCGAGGCTACAAGGTTCTAAGGAAACAAGGTACAGGATTCAAAACGATAGAGAGAAAGAGAGAGATAGATATATATATGTATATATATATATGGTAACAAATGTGGCGCACGTTACCTTTCTGCCGTAAGAATCTATTGTCGTTTCGTGTTGCTGTGGGCGCGCACAACGATGGTTATATAGAGAGGTTTACTATAAAAGAACTGAGGAGAGGCTAAAACGGAGAAATTCTAATGGAAGATAGAGAGGGAGTGGTTACTGGCAGATGGTAACTGCAGCTAAATGGTAACTGGTAACTCGTAACACGCTTAATCCATGCAAATAATATACACATAAGGTGTTCATGGCGAATGAAAGTCTCTGTGTTGTGTTGCAGTCCTAACGCGATAAGAAGTAACTGAACCCCGATAGAATAAAGATGAGACTAAGACCGTAAGAAATTATTACTTCAACATCCAAACGGTCTGATTACGCTACTCTTATATAACATAATGTTACACGTTTTACTGATATTATCAACAGCTTCAAGTTTACTATACCAATTTGCTGCTGGACTGATATATCATCCCCACGCTCTACGTCTACAATTTTCGACAAATCGAATCATCGGTCAGAGCCATCAATAATTTGTTCATGATGTCTAATTACTACCCTTAATTAAACGGAATAATATCTGATCTTGCAAGATTTGTAAATTAAGAAATTCGTATCCTCACATCACTTCTATTCTGTTCTATTCATAGTATAATGTATGTATGAGAAAATTTGATCTAAACTGCACTTAGATTTGTGTGTGTGTGTGTGTGTGTGTGTGTGTTTCGGAAAATCCACCCCTTTGGTCAGTAAGAATGAATTTATTTCATGATTTGGTAGCTGCAGTCTTATTAATCGTTGGGATTTTGTGAGTGGTATCATCCGCCGTCGGACGGAGTACATATATTTGAATCGTATTTCAAATTATTGAGTAATTATTGTTTATACAAGAATTAAGTCCGATGAGACATTTGCAATACGTGAATATCATATGTGTGCTACTCTCCCTTTCGTTGAGATATAAATTTAGACAATATGTTTTGTCTCCTCGGTTCCACCCTCGTTGAAATCACGTATTTCTATAGGGGTCACATTCTACTTCTTTTTCTTCTTCGTCGTCGACGACGACAACCCCTAAAACTTTCAAACCATACAACTATAGCTCTGTCCTACATCCCCTCGCCCTCAATCTTCTTTTTTTTTTTTTATATTTATATTTATTTCAAAATCGCGTCATGTATAGTGTTGATATTTCTAATTGAAATAAACACTTGAAGGGTAGAGTGGGACTAACATCCCTTAGTTATAACGACAATGGTTCAATTTTGTTAAAATAATCATAAGGAAAAGTGAAATATTATAGCTGCAGCGTACGTTATTGATTCCTATATAAATTATATCAACTGACGTGTAAACACGTGTAAACATATTAATATAGATTGACATATGTATTTCATATATATGTATGTATATATATATATATATATATATGTACTATGAACTGACACGTGCCATGGTTTAAATATAACCCTGCAGGGCTACGCAGGAGCAGGAGCAGGAGCAGGAACAGGAGCATCGGCAATAGTACCAGCCAGTCCGGCTGTTCGTCCTAATTACCCACGGCGGCTACTTCACTCAGAGGTTGATGTTGATCCCTGGGTATAGTGTTCATTATGCGCACGATTGAGCTAAGGCCCGCTTAACCTGATTCTAATACCTGAATCGCATATAGCTGCTGCTGCTGGGTCTACCTAGCTGTATTATATAGTTATACACGTACATCTCTACCTTATGCAGCTATTGTACTTTCGATATATCTATAGGCTCGTGTATTCTATTTAAGAATGTATTAAACGCTAACACTGTATAACGTCCGAGCAACAAACCAAGCGGTAGATTTAAAAAGGAAAAAACTATGTATCTAAATTTTGATGTAGGATTCAGCTATTGCTATTAAGCAATTATTATATACCATTGCAGTAAAGATTATAATAAAAAACGCGGCATTTCTGAAGGGTGGAAAATTATTACCTTTATTATCATCAAGTCACTGCAGTTTTTTTTTTTTTTTTGATATACGTTATTTTTTTTACCCAGTTTCTCGTTTCGTTAATATCTATACTAGTATACTTTTAAACGGTATATCGACAAAGGGCGTTTTGAGATATACCTTATACTTATTCAGGAAATGAATAATCCTTGCAAATCTGTCTGTAAATTAAGGATCATCCAGTATTAGGAAACCAGCCGGACATTTCTAACTGATCTTTTCAATATATTGTAGGCGAATTAACTGGTGGCCAGATTACCCTTAGGACGTAAAGGAAGGGGGGGGTTGGTTTGTCACCAGGGTTGTAGTAGGTAGCCCGATGCAGTGTGGCAGGTGTTCGTTAATTATAAGAATAAAATATGTGAAATTTAATGTATTTAGATTTTTATTTAAAAATAAAATAAAACGATCCCCTATATCGTATATCGAAAGAAAATTTTTGTTCCTTCAAACGTTTGAACGGTTAGAAATTCTCCTTAAGGATTTGCCGCTTTTTCAAAAATTCTATATATACAAGAAATTATAATAGGGTGGATGGTATATATATATATATATATACGGTGATATATTGTATTCATTTAACAAGAAATGCGCAGGTGTCTCTAAAATCGTACAATAGGACACAATAGTTTGCCACCAGTAATCCTCAGCACCAAAAGTTCTCGCTTTTCCCACCTTCGATCAGGTCATTTTCTTAATCAACTTAATTTCTAAGTAGCCTCCTCATACCGCTATACCCGGTTCACCATTGTCACACGGTACAAAGTTTCAAAAGACTATTGTCCGTCCATTAGCCAATTCCTAGAAGGTTTATATACTACAAAAAGCTGTATACTGAATAAACCAATACCTGTATAATATAATATTATGTACATAAAATAATGATAAATGTTCACCGTTATACGATTTTTTAAATTTTTTAAAAAACAATTATTCTATATACCTACTTATGTGAAACATAAAATAATTAGATAACTTTATTATACCAAGCTTTAAAGTTTTTCCTGTATCAATTTAAACGCCCAAAATCATCCCACAGTCTCTCTCTTCCTTTTTGTATTTTTCTTCTTCTTTTTTTTTTTTTTATTTCATTTTCTCTTAAGCCTTGAGGGATCAGACGCTCGTCTCGCTTTAACGCACCTTATTTAGGTGGCAGACCCGTCCGATTTTATTCACAATAGATAGAAGCGACGGGGTACCAGCCACTGCATCCAACGGTATAATGCCCCTCTGAATACGTATCGTAGATCCCTGACCGGGGGGCACAGGTGTGCGAACTTTGGCATGCTTATTGGTACTTTTTTTTTTTTTTCTTTTTTCTCCATCGTCAGGTAATTAAAACTGAACGGAGTTTTGCAATGAAATTTCGTTTTCACGGCTATAACGTGTGTGTGTGTGTGTGTATGTCAGCGTTAATTTTTTTATGGGGGTTTAGAAGTGTCGAATGATTTTTAGACCCATTATTATTCTATCTTTCACACTTCCATTCATTTTGTATATTTATGCAGTTGGGAAGTTGAAGTATTATTCAAAAGAACTTTTGGTCAGATACTAAATTCCCCTGGGGTATTGCATTTGGGGCATGGTGTCGATAGGGGATGAATAGGGTCGGCGTAGAATGAATGGACCAAATCCCTACAGGCATGAATTTCGCGTCATTCATTCATCCGGTAAAATTATTATCAAAAGAAATTGAGAGAGAAGACACGATGAGTTTCAAGGCTTCGATGGTGATAATATGTGGTTTTTTTTTATGGGGTCAGTGGAACAGATCTTTCGATCGGGTTTCTTCGGCTGAATTTTTTTTTTTTGTTTTTTTTTAAAATCTCCTCATTTCTAAGTGAATGAGAATCGAGAAAGTGGTTGAGGATATAAGAAGAAGAAGAAAAAAATTGAATTGCAGGGAGAATGAAACAGTTGCAGGGTAGAATTACAATTCGGAAATAGTAGCTCGGTGTATAAAGGAGCTATAGGGAAGTTAGGTATATATAACCCATCCCTGTCGTATCCCTATATACTATTTTTTTTTCTTTTTTTTCCTTCTTTTCGAACAATCTTCTTAATCTTAAAGATGGACGAGATAACGTCAGTCAATTGGCGATCGACTTGCCTTGACTCCCCTTCTGTACTAAAATAGGATCCTAAACCTTTGTGAAAAAAAAAAAAAAAAAATCTTAGCAAACAATCAGATATACCGAAGAGTACGATAACCATTGTGTAAAGTTAAACGACAAA
Organism: Tenthredo notha; assembly: GCA_914767705.2. NCBI lineage: Eukaryota > Metazoa > Arthropoda > Insecta > Hymenoptera > Tenthredinidae > Tenthredo > Tenthredo notha. Next base: position 4,374,891 of record OU611921.1, on the reverse strand, counting down.
GTATCCCCCCGCTTGAGTCCTCCTCTTATACGCGAATCAAGTTTACCCGATAAAGTAGATTATTTTTAAATAAATCACAAGTTTTAGAAAAGTCAGGTAGAATAAGAATAAGAATAAGAATAAGAATAAGAAGAGGAAGAATAATAATAAAAAAGAAGAAGAAGAAAAAAAAAAAGTACAGAGAAATAGGAAAATCCACTTGAAGAAACCACCCTCGCAGTAGTCCTTGACACAGAAGGGACGGTGTGCCACCGATGCAGAGGCCTTTAAGCTAAGGAAATATAATGCGATAAGAAAAGTAGAATAGGAATGCGAATGATGTGAATGAGAATGGAAATAAGTTTGATCTTCAGACAGAACCGCATTTATATTTGTCTGCGGAGTCGAGGCCTACTCCTCAAGTTCTTTTTTTTCTTCTTCTTCTTTGGTTTTGCAATCGCGTGGTGCGGTACGGTACGGTACGGTACAGTACAGTACGGATTCACTGGGTACTTTTGGGTCACCGCAGAGGGCCCGGCGATTTCAAAAGAAACGAATGGGGAAATCCTTTAAACGAAATAAAAAGGAAAAAAGGAAAGAAGGAAAAAAAAAAAAAAAAGAAAGAAAGAAATGAAATAGGAAAGAGGAAAAGGAAAAAGGAATTGTAAGTTCGATTCAATAATGCCGTAAGAGGATCTCGACGGAGATAAATCCTAATTTCGTTGGAAGTTCTCAGCTGTCAATGGACACTGACGTAGCCTCTCGCCTGTCCTCTTTATACAACACTATATATATATATATATATATATATATATATACGTACATAAGCCACGGATAAAAAAAAAATAAAAAATAAAACGGACTCTGGTCAATGGTTTTCGGACCTGTTTACGGATTGCCAAATACATAATATATGCACAAAGATATAATATATATCTTTTTATATATTTATTATGAACATTGAAGATGCAATTCACTTTTTTTTTTTTTTTTTTTTTTTTTCAGTCATGCAATTATAGTTTTGCAGATTAAATTTACATCGGATTTTTTCAATATTATATCCGTCTATCTGCGTATGTGAATGAATAAAATAAAAGAAAAAATAAAAAATTATATATTCTAGCCGTTAACAAATCAATTGATTGTACCTACATATCTATTGCTTGTACGTACGTTTCACATGGTGTGCTTGCAGCATGGTGGTAGCCTTTCATACAGAAGGTCTAAAAGCCGACCACGCCCAGCAATAAATAATTATTTATTGCTCACGCCATACGTACGTGTAGGTAGGTAAAATGTATATTACATACAGTAGATTTGAGTGCAGTGTATATGGTGACCCTAAATATATTAACGGTTTGGTATGCTAGCGTGAATGTAAATCTACAAACACATGTATAAATGTATCCATATAGTTATAATATAGAGGTATGAAAAGAAAAAGAAAATGAAAAAAAATTTGTCCAATGTTAAGAATGAAAGAGGATCATCTGGGTAACATGCGGATCGTCCAAGGAAGAAATTGGGTGCTGGAGTTATGGTATAATTTTGATTTTTTTTTTCTGCGTGACAAATGATTATCGAGAAAAACACGCCCTTGGTAGCATTGAAATTGAAATTGAGATTGAAAAGCATTGACTGGTATAATATATTTATTAATAATTTAAGTGTAGTATATACCCTGCACACTTATATATATATATCTTACTTATACTTTCATGATATTTGCATTGATTCTCGTATATTAGAATCGGCGTATTGGTTAGTATAGTATAGGGTTTAAAAAACCTGACCGATAAAATCAATTCGTATACGCATAGTTTATAACGACTAATGCTAAATTCTATTATATCATACTGTGAAAGAGAGAAAGAGATGGAGGAAGGAAAGAAAGAAAAAAAAAAAAGGGCTGTCACGATTGTACTTATTTATGTATTTCAATCCCACTTTATGTCGGCTCCAGATAATGAACATTGCGAAAAATTCGTTACGCTATTTATTACGCCTGGTGTTAGACATATGACGTCTATAGACGACAGCCAATATATATACGAATAATTTGGCACGACCTTAGATATGCTAAATGTACCATGGTTTACTACATATGTCGACTCTGCGAGTTTACATCTTGCCTAATAATAGTTATTATTCACATTTATACACAGGATCGTACATATATATATATATAGGTACAAGAAATTTCAGTTTGAATAAATTTACATCAAATACGTTTTCGCATCTTACTGACATGCAGACATATAATATATAAGTTTTTGCCAAATCGCCACAGTAACTATAATAAGTCTTCGAATTAGTTCATTGATTTCCTTTTTTGTTGCAAAAAAAAAAAAAAAAAAAAAAAAAAAAAAAATCTGATCATTCGATGTTTCTCTTAGTTTGTAAAAAAAGAAAAATGATTGATTCCGCTCTTTTTTTTGCCACGTCAATAATTTATTATTCTCCACCTTTAGATTTCTCAATGAAATTTCCGCACGTACCATCCACGATTCTAAAAATGCACTTTTTACTTCACGTTAAAGTTGTGGGCGGTTTCTTTTTCGCCATTTGTTGTCGAAGTCGGCTTAACCATTTCGCATTGTCGAATACATTGCTATACTTTGCTGGCTCCTGCTACCGGAATTCTACTACTAGAGTAGAATAAAGTAGAAAAACCCCAACCGGTCTATACCCCGCTGCACAGTAGTACCTATACAGGAAAATAATAGTTATACCCTCGATCGAATCTGCAGAATTATACGCGATTTCTTAACTCCATACGACGAATACCTATACAGCCTTTTAAAAACTAAAACTTTTTCTCATTCGTTTCGCGTTTGTCGAATAGCATATTATTTTCTTCTATACACTTTATCCTATTGCTGTAGCTAGTAGTAGTAGTAGTCTTCCTCCTCTTCGTCTTCTTCTTCTTCTTATTCTTCTTCTTCTTATATTTCAGCGCCATGTTTTAAACCTGCCTTAGTCACAGTCGTATTTAATTTTTTTTTTTATTATACAAGGTTCTGATTTTTTTCCTCCTTCTTCTCCTCCTCCTCCTTCTGCTTCTTCTACTTTTTTGCTTTCATTTCCTCGTCTTTTTCTGTTTCTTGTGTTCTTTTATTCACGTTACAGTATATAAAATAGAATTTAAACTCAAGATTCGTAGCGATTCGATTCGGCGACTGTTTCTATCCGTTGTCCATTATCTCGACACGTATTTGTCTACCATTTCATTCGGAGGATAAAAAGGTTTGACAATACCAATGGTAGGGTGGAAATAGGGGGATGGAGGGAGGGAGGGGGACAGGGGAGGGGGGGGGAACTCAAGAGATACAATAAAGACAAGATAGAGTAGAGTGACAGCTAGAAACAAGAGAGACAACTAAAACAAGAGGAACAATTGATACAAAAGAGTGAAGAGATATACAGTGAAGGACAAAGAAAGACGATAATAGAACGATGAGAACAAGGGGGGGAAAGGAACAGAGAAGGAATAGAGAATAATAAAATAAAGAAAAAGAGACTGATGGCCTTATGAGACGCGCGATAACAACTTATCTTATATATTTCTACCGCCAAACTTTTAAGAAGAAGAATTTATTTCAACAATTATGGAATTAATTGAACTGAACTGAATTGAAATGAAATGAAATGAACTGGACTGAACTCGAATCGGTCATAGTGATGACCAGAGTATCAATGAAACGAGGATTTCCACACGGACTAAGAAAAGGCAGGTAAAGGATAGGAATCAACGACGTAGCACAATGCCTGTGCTGGTAAGGAACGCAAGAAATTCTTAACTTGTGACATTTACCAAAAGGCAAGTGTTAGTCACCCTCGTCACGCGGTAAAAGTAGAAACGATTCTCTCAGATTCTTCCAACAGGTCTAAGACCATTTTTTTTTCTTCTTTTTTTTTTTTCTTTTCCCCCCATTTTCTTCGCTATCCCCATAAATTTCTTATTCTCATTCTCATTCCTGAATCTATTTCATTATTTTTCATCATCATCGTCGTCGTCGTAGTTGTTTTTTTGTTTTTTTGTTCTTGCTACGAAGAACGGGAATTGAAGATCGGTGAAAGAAACCTGAAATTGAGAAATAGAACTTGAATGGGAAAACTGCTGAAGTACCATCCTAGGCGATCTTTGAGATCGGAAGTGCGGTACTTTTAAAGTGATCCCTTGCAACAGAACGGAGCCCACAAAGTACCTACCTATGTGCGGGGAAAAATAATGAGAGTACAAAGCTTATGGACGAACGACTTTTACGCTCTGTCGAATGGGATTTACCCCAGCTTCTCTGTAGACGAGGATCGTGAAGATTCATGGGAAACGGAATTGCCATCATAGATTTCCCAATCGCCATATGCCTCCGCGTTTACCCTACTTTTTATTCGCAAAAAAAAAAACAACAAAAACTACCATTCGCTTTTGTTTAAACTGACATTCAGCGGTTAGTGTAAAAAGCATCACATTCGCAGATCTTAAAACTAGATTTATAGCCGAACCAGTAGAGTTACGGAAAAATTTTATAGAATCTAAAGTGTCAGTCATATATAGTTCTACAACTTTAGTTTAAACTTTTTTTCAATCAGATTTACGATTGGGAAGATATAACGATAGTTGCGATATTGGTAACGTTATTAAATATAATAATGGTAATGAAATAAAGAGAGACTGTCAACGGCGTGAAATTATTATTAGGGTGTTTTCAAACTATTCATGGCTAGGTGGCTTCACGTTCGTTCATTCATTCATTCATCCATTCATTCATTCATTCGTTCATTCATTTATTCTCACATGGGTATATATATATATATATATATATATATATATATATATATATATATACAGCTATAAGTGTATATAGAACGAATGTTCGTGTGTCTCTGAATGAGACGGTGGTCCAGGAACGTAGGACCTGCAGTATTATGTGCGTGAGGTCCGTCAATGGCCTTGGCGTGTCGGTCGCACAACGCGCTTTCGGGGGACTTTTCTTTGGGTCTTTTTTTTCCATGAATGGCATCACACGACACTTGGTTCTTTGTGCAGTTTTTCCCTAACAAGCCGCGTTACAATGCGACTAAATATCTCCTCTCCCACGCACAATGAAACATAGTAATGGTATGGCTGCTGCATCGTGCCATCGTACCATCGTACCATCGTGCCATCGTGCCTTCCAACTAACCAACCAGCTAGCTATAGCTAGCCAAAACCCCGGACCTTTCACAATGTGTCGAAAATGTCCTTTCAAACTATTCCTCCTACTTTTAACCATTTATACTATACCTGAACCACTCGTTTACGGTAGTCTTTCTCAGTTATACCAAGAAAAAGGTTTGCAACTTTTGGCCATTCCTTGAAAGGCTCCTCATTGTTACAACGATTGACAAAGTGAAAGATGCGATCACACCACGAGTGAATATATATATATATACCCTATCGTTTTCTCTAAATATACAATTTCCATGCCCTTTTTTTAAAAAACCAAACAGGCCATCGCTAAATTAATCTTAGATCCTATTCTCCTTGAAGTAATATCAGGATGTTTGTCAAGCATTATGACGAAGCAGTTTTTTTTCCGTATTGAAAAACAAAAAAAAAAAAAAGAAGAAAAACTTTTAATTTCGAAGACAGTTCATTTCCGTCGCTATTTTTTTTTTTTTTTTCTCTCGCCCGAGAAAATTTAACGGCTCGTAAATCTAAGGACACTGACCGTTTCCTAAAATGTTTTCCAGATCACGTTTGCCTGCCATTTCTGTCGTTCGATAGAAAAGAATAATGGTTTTATACTACCGTGGGGAATAGAAAAAAAAAATAGAAAAATAAGATTTTGGGTGGGAAAAAAAAAAAAGTATTATTATAGATATTTAGACATTCGTTTTATGCGTAATAATTTCTTCCTTTTCTTTTTCTTTCATCTTCTTCTTCTTCTTCTTCTTCTTCTTCTTCTTTTTCCCAATTGCAAAAAAAAAAAAATATATACTAGAACACGTTTACTGTTCGTTGATCACTGCGTTGTAACTGGCGTCTGGTGGTGTCCAGTTTCCGGTTAGTGGGCTAGGCAAGCTATCAGGTAACAACGATCAATATTAGCAAACCAGATAATTACACAATCGGTATAATGTTTGCCTTGTCTTGATTGTGATGCGTTAACAACTGGTGACAATAATTGATGCGAATCAATTTTATCGATCATTAAAAACCGAACCGCGCAAAAATTATCACCGTCACAATATTTATAATTTCAATAGACTAACGCGGGTTAAATATTTTTCTTTTCTTTTTTTCTTTCTTTCCATTTTTTCGTTTCTGATTATAGTAGAAAAATATATAAATAGAAATTTTCATTAAATTTGATTGAATAAAAAAATTAGAAAGAAAAACAAAAAAAAAACAAAAAAAATAGGAAGAAGAAGAAAATTATTTGTATTTGATTAGATTTGAAGAAAACCAATATATATATATATAAAATAAGTATCGTGGTAAACATCGTTTTAATTTACTTCTCCGGAGTTTTAGACGTCGCGGTTAAGTAGACAAACATCCTGAGCAGGTTGATACGGATAATTAAAGATTTTCAATCGTTTATTTGTCTGCCACTCGCCGGTACAGACATTAACTTATTTTTATTCAATTTCCGATCTGTTTACTCTCGCAGATCGAATCCGATCGAATTTTTCGTCTTTTTATAAAGTAGGTATAAAAAAGTCTCGTTGTCTTTACAGCGAAATTTTTGTATCAATTGAAATTCTGATTTCTAATTAAAAAGAGAGAAGAAAAACAATAACAAAAATTCCGTTTCTATAAATTTATTCAGGTCGATTAATTTCATCACCATCATCATCATCATCATCATCATCATCATATTATTATATCCCATTCAATAATAATTGATAATAAAATTGAGTTTATTACTATTATTGCTTTATATTTATTAGGTAGCTGCGTAAACAGTCGTTAAACAGTATATTATATGGGTACTCGTATCTACAATTACGAGTACGTTTTTAATGACGTATAATATTATGAAACTTCGGGCTAATATACTATAAGATATGATATAAAAATATTTCAATAATTTTTTTTTTTCTTTTTTTTTTTCTTTAACAAACTGCGTAATATTTCTCAAAATTATGCCAACCATGTGTAGTAGTACACAGTAAGCCTTCTTTGAAATCACATAATAATAATTTCATTACTTAATTGCGTAATTATTACACGAATCACATATTTATAAATATTAACAGACACGCGGTGAAAATTCATATTAAATATAAATATAGAAATAGAAATAGAAAAAATTAGATATGGATATATTTATTATGGATACGCAATTATAATAATAATAAACGTTCGTTCGAAGGGTTTTCAGACACGAACTTTTCGTTTAGTTTCTTTTATTCTCTTCAATTCTCGTTTGATATCCGATTTATATACGAGGTGTCAGATACGTCAGGATAGGCTCGCGGACGTATCGATAAAATCTATTAGCTTTGATAAACTCAAGCTAATGTACGTGTATTATCCAGCTTCGTATTTCGTATGAATGAATTGATCTCGTTACTTACCACCCAACGTGTTTTCTCACTCTTTATAATATAAAAAATTAGTCGATATAATTGATCCGATTTTCCGTCTGTCTAATTACTTCTATATTTTTTTTTTTATCATTTCTCGTTTAATCTGTTTTTAAAATCTGTTTGATACGAAGATAATGATTCTTTGTGCTGCAGTGGTGAAGTTTTCATTGATGCAGAGTGAGAATTTCTGACTTTATATGGTAAATCTTTTTTGTACGAATTTGTTTTTCTAATTTCTATATAGGTACGTTCGCGGGATGGATTGGGGCAGGATAAGAAAAAAGAAAGAAAAAAAAAACTGTCGTATTTTTATAACTCCCTGAAATAATATATAGGGGAATCGTCTATCGTATACGAAATGCATTAAGGAAGGTATATATATTATATAGGAATCGATAGGTTTCGAATCGTTGTAAGAAAAACGATTCAATATCGATGTAACAAAGCCAATCAAAAAGGGTAAAGGGTTATTTTTCAGTCAGTGAGCCCGAAAGAAAAAAAAAAAAAAAAAAAGAAAAATTTGTAACAAACCTTAAGGCCACAATGAAAACGTTTAACAACACAATGGTACTGAATTCGTAATAAGTTCTCGGTTATATCCTTGCCTTTTACTTGCCTTTTTCCTTGCCTTTCGAATAAAGCTTCAATTTCTTTCTATTAAATTTCAAGGGTTACAATGCGACATCCTTCGATGCTATTTTGATCCAAATTTGTAACGGATCACGCTTTGGTACTCGGGGCCCCCCTAGGTACCTACGACCTACGAGGAAGGGATCAGATCGATAATTATTGGAAAATATTATTTTTATACATCGAATAGAATGATAATGATTTTTTTTTTTCTTTTTTTTTCTTTATTCTTCAATCTCTCACAACTATCGGATCGGTCTTCTCCTCTGATTGACAGCTGAATATATATATATATATATATATATATATTTCATTTTACTATTCTAAAACCGCGTAGGTATGACTAGATTTATTCGCGGTGAAATAAATACCTATATCACAAATTTACATATTGCCAAGAAAATATCGAATTACAATACTAGAAACTCTCTCGCCCTGAAGATATCGACTGCAATTTAACAATCAATACCCTGCATTTCTATAACTAGGACCATTCCTCAGATTTGACAATCGTATAAAAAACGTTACTCAAATATGTAAATCGCGTTACATCAATATCGTGAGAATTCTTATCCCCCATAGATTTAAAATTTCTATTTAATGATGGAATAAAAAATGGAAAAGAACTTTTTTGTCTCGAAAAACTTGCGTAGAGATCTGCAGTTCGAGAAATTTTTCTATTTTTTATTTTATTTTTTTTATTAGAAAACTGAGTAAATCAATAACGACAATTTTTTTTAATAAATAAAATGCGAATAATGTTTTACCCGGATGTTAAAGATTGTATATATATTCGTATATATATAACTACGTGTGTATAGTTACGGAGATAAAGCTCCGGGTGGTGGCAAAGGGCACCCTACACCCCGTCCGTTATAGTTGGAATTCGTAGAGCACCTGTACCAATCACTTCCATCACCTGGTGAATGAGAATACCTGAGTAACAAATCAAACGGTTGTTAAGTTTTATTTTTCTTTAATTTTTTCATACCGCAATACCGGTTATAAGGAAGTTGTTAAAATGTTATTTACGACTATTTGTTCATTATTATGTTCAGTATTATATTCTAACGATACATTTGCTCGCAATTAACAACGCGCAAAGATTCATATTATTATTAGAAGAAGCTGCTTAAGGGGTGGTGGTGGTGGCTGTTTGAATAAAATTCATTCACGTTTCAAAATTTTTTCGCATTTCCATCGAAAAAAAGAAAAGAAAAGAAAATAACAACAAAAATTATAATCAGCGTTTGCAAAATTATTCACGGTTTTAGTTTTTTTTTTTTATTTGTAAAAAATCGTATAAGAAAGCTGCAATGAGATTTTTTAAAAAGGTATTAAATTATGAATTATAAAATGGCAAACGTTATATTATACTATATTCTATAATAATATGAATGAATATTTTTCTATATCCATTTGAATCATATATTTATTTATTTATTTATTTATATTCGTTATTCTCATTTCGTATAAATACATATATACTGTATAGCGATAGCTAGATACATGCATACATATATCGCAGTAGTAACATAGTAGTTTTTATATTATAAAGAAAATGAGGAACAAGAGGGTTGCGGCAGCAGTGCGCCAAATACCGTTATACAAATATGAAATATTCCATAGGCATAAGGTATAAGGTTGATATTATTTTTAAATATATATATATATATTCTCTGTATCGAAAAAACTATATGATACGATGCTATGCAGGTCGTCCGTATTAACTCGTAGACTTAGGGGTTGGAATGACGCGGAGAGGGAAAAGGTTTTTAATTTTTTTTTTTTCCACATGAGTGAATGAATGAGGGAATGAGTGAGTGAGTGAGTGAGTAAGTCAGTGAGTGGGTGGAACTGAAAAATATTTCAGTTATTTTTTCTTTTCTGTTTTCTGTTATTTTTTTTTTTTTTTTTGTTTTTTTGTTTTTTGTTTTTTTCAAACGGAATTTAAAAGAATTCAAACCGAGACCACAGTATATTCAGGGAAGTGTGAACAAATCTACCATTTCTATTCGTTCGCGTTCTTCACTCGTTAGCGACGACTGCCTTTTCGCCATTATAGGCGAGCACCCTTTTGTTTCATCGGGAATATATAAATGCGTACAGGGTGACTTATGTGGTTTAATTAACTTTTTTCGGAAAAATATTTTTATTCAATCGTATAAAAAAATGATATAGGAAAAAAAAAAAAAAAATAACGAAAATACAACAAAAAAAGAAAAAAAAAACGGCTGTATATCGTTCTTTATTTTTATTTTTTTTTATTTTAGAACCCTCGAATGAAAATACGCACGTGTAAAAATTTGTTGGCAATAATTTTTCTATCATCGATTTATACGATGTGAAGAAAAGTCTGTCTTTTTTTTTTTTTTCTCTATCCCCCCTTGAATACCATAATTTTTATCCATTGGGATTTTGGCCACCCCTTAGATATGTGCGGAAAAGTCATTCATTAGAATTCATTTTTCATAATCCCTGCAGCCTCAGCTACAGCTTGCTACAGCATCACCTCTTCGCTCTCTTCCAGATTCTCTTGAAAGGGGTTGAGTTTATAGTAGCGCGTGGAATGCGTATAATTACGATATGTATACGTATATAGGCGTACTGCTGCTTCCAGTGAAAAGCTATAAGGAAAATAACATTTAGATACCGTATTTTGTTCTCTCGCCTATATATATATCACGAGGAACTGGAATTCGCGTGGATATTTTTTTTTTTTTACATTATTATTTATTTATTTATTTTTTTATCCATTTTTCAATAAAACTCTAACGAGAAATACACATTGTATAAGATTCTCGTATAATACGCGAGGATTTAGATAAAACCATATAGATAAACAAAACTCTCATACGTTTACAACACGAGATATAATATAAACTTTGCATAAATTTTCTTTTTTTCAAAAAGTTTACTTTATTTCACTAAAATTCATGATATTGATGTTTTTAAAATAAAAATTTCTTTCCATTTTCTACTCTCTTCGCAATGGTAATCGAAAGAGAGAGAGAAAAAAAGGTTTGTGCAGGGGGTTGAATTGAATGCAGGAATGACTATTAATTTTTTTTTTTTTTTCTTTCTTTCTTCTATCCTTCGTGTACCTATCTATACCTACTTTGGTCAGCGATAGGTAAATGCATTAACCCAAAAGTTCTTCCCTGGTCTTGTACATATACCTATACGTATATATATATACATATACACATACATGTTAAATGTCCGAAGTGAAAACCTACGCGCGGTATAAAAATCCTCTTGCATTTCTCAAAGATTGATAGAACTTCGACGGTAATGGATCGCCTCTGTCCGAATACGGAGACTGGCCGATATACTGCTTCCACATGTTACTGACTACACATACATATCTATATATATATATATATATATATATATATATGTATATTGTACCTATGGCGTAGCTACCATCTAATGGAATACTCAATTGTACTTTTTATCAATAGTCCCATTTGGATACCTCGCTTCTCCATACTTTTCTATCTCTCTCTTTCTCTCTCTCTATACTTTTCCATCCCTATTTCACCCCTATAATGCACGTGACTATACTGAATTCGATATAGCCATGCAGATCGTTACAGAAGGTGGTATTATTAGACAGAAATTTCTGGGATATCAAATTATTCCTATGTAATGATCAGGTTATTATTAGAAAAGAGATTAGCAACTGACGAAGAGTTCATCAGCTCTTAGGATTTAGGATTTTCAATATTATTATTAACAATTCGAACGGATATTAGAAGAATTTCAAAAAATTTTAGTTCATTTTTTTAAGAATTCAGTTCATTAATGAACGAACTATATTTATATATTATTTTAGTTTTTTCGACACCCCTTTTGTAAAGCTGCTCTTTTGTCGGTGGGTATCTTTCTTTTATATTATACCCTTAAACGTATTTCGCCTGAGTGAACTGAACTGTTTCAATTTTGGTCTTTATAGCTCGGAAGGGGGTTTATAGAATGGAAGAAAGATTTTTCTTACGTTAGCTGAGAATAAATACGGTCCTCCTGTTCACCGCTGAGAAATCCTGCGTGTCCTATAGGTCAGGGGAACCAGCCCATGTCATAACCATATCCTACGTATGGGGATGCTGAGAATATTTAGTCAAGTGTAAAAAAGACAATGAAATGAAACTGATACGCTTTAACGATTATTTTACCCATGAATATTTAAGATTAAGAAAGAAGAAGAAGAAGGAAAAAAAAAGGAACGAAACAATGTTCTTTTAGGTATATGGGATTTAGATACGAGATCCATAGGAAAGAAAAAAAAAAATTCCCCGCAATCGTAACAATAATAATTATATCAACGGTCGAAAATTATTCGGTAAAAATTTGAAGATACTAGGTATTCAATTTTTCTTTCAGCTTTTCTAGAATTTGAGAAATCGTTTCGAATTCGAAAAGTTGCTAAAAATTAGGGTCTAACTTTTATTTACCCCGTTTGAAATTTGGGACCCCCCCTTTTTAACCCGACCACGGAAACGAGGTACTTTATTATTATTGGGTAGTTTCTTTGAAATTTGTCGATGAGAAAGGGAAAAAAATGTAAAGAAAAGAAGAGAAACAGGAAATAACAAAAAAAGGAAAGTAGGTATCGGGTAAAATATAAATTTACAATCCTTTCTCGATATATAGCCGTGTGAAAAACCCTTCTACACTTCGAACAATCAAGGTTACATTATACTTTTCACTTATTCGTATATATATATATTTTTACCCTAAAAAAATGAAAAATAAAATATAAAAATCCCACGATTCAAAACCCTCGTCATAAGTATTTTGTTTCTTTTTTACGTATCTTAGGATAAAAAAAAAAAGAAACCCCTTTTTCGTTTCATACCTCTAAAACTATTCATTGCATGAAAAATATCATCTAACAAAAGTTGTAGTTCTGTAAATCACGGATCTTTTATATCCCAAAAAAATTTTTCAATAGAACCACTAATACGACTAGGAAAATTTAACTAAAATTATATTTTTCCAAGATTAACGTTAGCTTAACTTTTAATACACACATGTGACAGGTGTGATGACGATAATTTTTTTTTTCTTCTAAATATCTCTTATCTAAACTGACGCGAAACGTAACGATTAATCGCGTATCAAGGTAGGTTGGTAGGTACGTCAATGTCTGACAAGTAGTTTTTGGTGTTGCCCAACTTTGTCGCGGCTTTGTTAACTCTCTGGCATATTTCCAACCGAGTAACTTCGATCAATGCACACAAAGCGGCTGCAAGCCATAGGCTAAGTCAGGCAAACAGGCAGGACCCAAACCAAGCCAAGCTATCCACTCTCGAATCTTAATCCGAAAATGTATAGCAAGTATATAATATAAAACCGGACTTTGGCATTCGTGCGTGTGTTTCTGGGGAAGCGCTACACACACTTTATATCAACAATTTTTATTCATCTTACAAGAAAAAAAAATAAAATAAAAGCTCTTCAATTCCCATAGATTATCATGTTAATTTCACATAACTGAAAGGGTCATAAGGGATATCTGTTACACATGTAAACTGAACGAAAATTAAACTAAGAAAAGGTCTTTGATTAGAATTTATTTTTATAAGAATTTTTTTGGGGTAGGTACATCATCGATTCTAATGATACTTTAAAACTAAGAATATCGGAGTTTCAAAAAAGATCCGATATATATTTTTTCGGTCTTCATATTCTGAGAAATAGACCGACCCTTTTTGTATCTATGGACTTTTTTTTCACCCCCTAAGAATTTTGATTCATTAAACCTGAACGTTTCTGAAAATTCGAACGTTAAGAAATTGGGTGTAAGTACTACAAACGTACGTTAAGACGATGAATGGTCGAATAGTCGAATGAATGAATGAATGGTATAAAAAATAAAATAAATAATGTAAAAATTTTAGTGAATAAAGGGTTTTTTTCTCGTCGGCATTGACAAAAGGGTGACTTGCAAACAAATAATTTAACAGAGAACAAATTACTTTTATCAGGGACCAGGGCATAAAGCGTAATTCACTCTGGTATTATATGAAAACACGTTAATGTGTTCGCGTCGCGTTTGTACGGCACCTTTGGCCATCCAGCTAGCCTCCAGCCAGCCAGGCTAAATGGAATTTATTACTTTCCGAGTCTCGACGTCGACGTCGTGGTTCCTCTTCATACATGTGATCCGCACACCATATCATATACGACACACAACAGGCAACACAACAATCAAAGAATCCACACTCTAAAGCGTTTTATACTTTTATATGATTTGTTAGAACTTACGACTGACCGTAAAATTGAATGAATCTTTTTTAAAAGGTCCTCCTTCTCTTTTTAGTGGAGTTGTGTGAAAATTATGAATTAGGTTGCCTGGACTTCCTCGCATACCTTTAACACTCTTAAAAAAACGGACAGATATCGGATGAGGGAAAATTCTTCTATTATTATTGTTGTTATTTACAGAAGGTATAATAATTATAGGCATATATAACATATATCTATAGAATTTTCATAAATTTTAATACACGGATATTTTTTCATTTCTATTTTTTTTATTTTCTCCGAGAGCTTTTCTCTACCTCGAGGGAAGAAAAAAAAAAATAACAAAAAAATTCAATACTTTAGTGAAAAGCATTTTTAATGGGTGAAATTTAACAACCCCCTTCCCCCTTACCACCCCCTCCCCCATGGAACAGGTAGTTACGTGAATATATACCTGCGGTCTGATGCACCCGCGCACTTTGGCACGTAAAAAATAAAGAAAAAAAAAGGAGAAAAATCAAATAAAACTAGGAGTACCGGAAATGGCTAATTTAAAACACAAACCTGCGAGATACCCTAAAACGTCAAACAGAAAACGTTTTTAAAAGGTAAAAAACAAGTAAAAAAAAATAATAATAATAGCCAGCTAGCTACTAGATCTAATACTTACCTTTCGTATCTTTTCTTTTGCCAAAGAGCTGAACGATGCACCACCCCCACCCCCCCCTATTCCATTAGCACTCTTCGTTCTCGAAGAAGCCGCACGCAATATTTTACCCCTTGAATTTTTATTTTATTGACCATTTTGATTCTTTTTTTTTGTTGTTTTTGTTTTTTTGTTTGAAAGTCCGAAATATTTTTTTCACTCTCGTCACAGTCTCCACCTATGACGTCAGCCGTAGGTGTTTTTTTTTTTTTTCTTATCATAAAAATTTAAACCAAAGAAATTTATATTTCGGTTTCGATGGGGGGTTCGGTAAGGATGCTGTGGTTCGGACGCAGCGGGTGGCTGCGGGCCATCCTAAGGCACCAAGCTGTCTGCCAAGATATCCTCTAGGTATTCTTGAGGTTACATTAAGCCCACAGAATTCTTTGGTTGAGGTGGTGGTCCTCCTATCGAAATATTACTACTAGGAAAAAAATAGAGAAATTTTAAAGTAGCTGAAAGAACCTGTTAGGTTCTTACGCACGATACCCATTGTCCAAGTCATCATAGGAATTTCTATAATTTCAAATCATTCTATGACATCATGCAGTATGGATGGAAAATATTCACTGTGAAACGAGCCACAAGGAAAATGACAAAAAAATAATAATAATAAAGAATCAAAAATCGCATACCTATTTCCGGCTCTAATTAACGAAAAAATTGCAGAACCGTGTGAAACTGTAATCAAGAAATTGCCATTCAGATTTGCAAAGTGGGTTTCAACGCTGTGCATCTCTTCGCGTTATGATCTTTGATCATGGGTACAGAATAACGTAAATATATCTGTAGCATAAAGTGGAATTTCATGTTTACGCCAAACCGGAAACAGTTCGGTTCTCTCACCCCGTAGAATAGCGAGATACGGTTAGTTCGCGTATTGTACTATACACGTCTGTTAAATTACTTGACTTTTCATCAAAAAATTGTATATAATATATAATTGTAACAGATTTCGTGAGGTTCTTAGCTCCGACGAAACGTCATCGTCCTGTCTAAACAGCCGGTGGCTCCTTGCTACATATATACCTATATACATATATATATGTAATCTGTACCTAGGTTGTATAGAGTCCTTATAGTCTATACTCCGAACGTCGCAATGGACTGGAGAATTCGGGACAATAGACGTTGCTCGGAGATGGTATCTACAAGAGTAACCCTTCCTCTGTAGTATCTTCTTAGTCTCGAGTCTCGAGCTCTCATGGTACACCAATCTCTTTCAGAGTATATACTAGAACCGGAGATATAGATATATATATATATATACTTTTCTCTTCTCTCCTCTCTTCTCTCCTCTCTGATCACGGTCCACTGACCCTCGAGAACCGATCTTTTGGCTCCTTGGCTACGGGGTCTTCCCCGCATGCATTAAACCCTACCCACTGCACCTAGATCTGAGCAAAGTATCATGTATCGGCAAAAAATCATTCATATAGTTACTCTTGCATATTCAGTTTCGAGTACAATGAACGGGGTCCTGGTAGAACGATACCGGTAAAGTAAAAATATCGTTACAGTTTATACTGGTCTCTTATATAGCGTCTTAGTGGTTGCAGATTTCTTAAATTCGATCATAAATTTATATAATTAGTGTGAAATTGTTCTTTGAATAGAAGAAAGGAAAAAATTGAGAATCGATGACGCTATAGTCTTACTATATTCCTTTCTTTATTTTTTATTTTTATAGGTATATATTTTTACACCGAACGGAGGATCAAGTTTTTGGGTATATAGATCCATATCCTCACGGCGAAGAAGTGGCGGTGGTAGAGTGACGTAATCTTTTGAAATTCTAACACAATGCCATTCTGATCCTGCAGGGCACCAACTATTCTGACAGCTTGGTATTCAGCGCATTGTTCTCGGGACGGCAAAGGTGTCCGATCGCAAAGAAAATAATCTACTAAACAAAGGATACAATAGAAGTGTCAAGATTGTCGGTCAGGACCGAAACAATCCGGGATCAGAGCTTTGACAATTCTTAAATGTATATACCTACGATGCTTGATGCCCATGCCTATTGGCCGGGAACCTTTTTACAAATAGATTTTATAATTAAATAAATTTTAAAAAGAAAAAATATATCATCTTCTCTTCATCAACCCTTTATGAGCCCTAGCGTGGAAAAAGTATCGTGAAAAATACCGTTTTTTCGATCTCGTTTTTTGGTTTTTTTGAATATGTTCATAATGAGGATAAGGAAAGAAATAAAAGAAGAAAATGATTAAAAAAATGAATAAATAAATAAAAATAAAGGGTGTGAGGTGAGAGTATGATGCTGATCCTTTCCCGTAGGGCGTAGGGGACGTCCTGCTGTGAGGTTCGAGCTCTGGACGAGAGGATGTACGGTTCTGCTATATAAGTTCTAGAGCTAGAGGTGTCTGACGATGCTTGCTTACGTTTCTTCGTAGAGATCTATATATATGTATATACGTAGTACATTATATATATATATATATATGCATATGCATATGTAAATGTATACGTATTTATGTGTACTTGTATTCGCAGCAGCATTAGCTAGCCGGGAGGTCACGCTGCGGTTGGGGTTTAAAATGTCCTGCCCATACACCATGAATTGTTTATTGCCAATTGCACCGAAAGATCTTGACCCATGTTATAAATCGAGAAGTGGTCTTCTACCGTTCCTGTTCAACCAGACTCACAGATGGACAATTCCCCGCTGCCTTGCTGCGAGGGCAAGAAGAGAATGAGAGGAAAAAAAAAAAAAATAGAGAAAATAAAAGGAAAAATCAAATTCAGCTTCTCTTTAATTTATTTATTTTATTTATTTTATTTTATTTGTATCTATTTAGAATTGAAGGAATTTTTACAGTTCGAACGGAAAATCGGGTATTATTCTAGAAGTTTATTTCCGTTAATCAATTTTCTGATGAACAAAAACCCAAAGTTTTTCTTTTTTTCTTTCTTTCTCTTTACTCAGAACTGAGGTTAATAATCTAGCATAAAATCGTAGACAGTTGTGTCTTTTTTGCTTCTGTTAAATGTAACGAAGCTGATAGGGTATACTGTAGGTATGGTATGTATGGACTTCGGTGGTCCTAGTGCATCGAAGGATCCTTTATTCGAAGAGTAAGATGGTAGTCTAATCCTGGATCAGCTTTCCTACGGTTCTATTTAGTCCGTTTTATTCTTTCCTAGAATCTTTTCATACGTTTTATTCATTTTTGATTCTTTGATAGCGTTTTACAAAAGCTACCTCTGTCCTCCCTGTATATGTGACAGGTGTCTTGATTCTCCTACTCTATAGTAAAAAAAAATAAAAATTAAAAAATAAAAAATGAAGAACTGAAGATTCTCTGATCATTTCACTGCGCTGCAACTTAAATGCATTAGTTGCTTTTTTTTTATTATTCCAGAAATTTTCTTTTTTCCCTAAATCTTGCGCGATGCTCGTTCTATGGTAAAAGGGTGCCAGTTTTTGGTATAAAGAGACCTATATGGATAGAGGGTATATTATTTAAATCGAATGATATACTCTCAAGTCCAAGAGGCAAAACCAAGAGCCACCGACCCTAAGGACTGGCACTAAACCAACACAGATGAACCAACACCAATATCTTCTTCTGGTATCCTATGTTCATTGATGGGATAACGTCCGTCCGGTTGACTGCGGAGACCCAGGATGGGTGGAGCGCTCCATAGGGTGCCAGGAATTTTGAGACTCTCTTAGTTACGATCCTTTGCGCTAGACTGGAAGGACCTTCAGAATAGTGGTGGGTGGTGTTTCAGGTGAGAATTCTAGCCAGACAGTCTGGCACCAGCAATGGCGTCGAGTTAAGGGAGTTCTATAGGAAAATATTTTTTTACAAAAAATTTTCATAAACAGAAGTCCTGAATTTTTTTTTTTTTTTTTTCGAAAAATCGAAAACAGTTCTTTACCGATAATCTCTGAAGAAAAAAAATTAAAAAATAAAAAAAAAAAGGAAGAAGAAGAAGAAGAAGAAATTCATTACATATATATATATATTCCGCGCAAACGTGATACCAAGCAAGCAAGGTAAAAGAAATAAGGCTTGATCGAAACCGGCAAGGTCAGACGTCCTTTCAAACATTCATTTATTTCGATCATTCTTCAGAGACGTATACCTAGTAGATGTTATACCTTTAAAGAAACTAAAGATATTAGCATAAAACCAATATGCATATCAATTCGACAGCTACCGTTGTGTTCATAGAATGATACTATACGTGTCTTAGTTATTCTTAGTTATTTTATACATATATATCCACATGCATACAGGACTCTGTTGTAATTCGTATCTATATATAATATGAGGTATTACGTAGGTACGCAATACCGATTCCTGTATCAAATATATTATAGAGACATAATCATACGCTACACGATCGATGATGAGAATCATTTTTGATCATTACTTTTCGAGTAGACAGAATAATAGCCAGCAACGTCGTCTTTATATTATATGGATGATGCATACCTCCCGAAACAAAAAAAAAATAATAAAAAATAATAAAAAACAAAAAAAAAAAACGCCCATATTGTAGCGTATGAAAACCGGGTTTTTCAACCCCTATAGCACACTATTCCACCCCAGTACTTACATCGATATAGGGTATTGTACGTATGTGCGATGTGTAACGTAGAAAATAATACCTACTATGCAGAGCTTTATCGTCTGTCCACTAACGTTTATTGGTCATTCAGAGGTTGTAGGGATGGTAGTAGTATTTCCCCTCGATTATTCGTCGGACAATCAAGTATTTTTTTTTTTTTTTTTTTGTTTTGTTTTGTTTTTTTCGACCTGATGCCACAAAGTAGTACCTCTATATATACGCGATGATGCCACTTGTCCCCAGTAGCTTACCATCGTAATCCCATTGTGCTAGTAATGAATAAATAATGCGATAACATACGTACTGGGGGAGAGGGGTGATCTGTTAATATTTCAATTCTAAAATTAGAGACTTGACGATATTTTTGAAGAAAATTATCATTTTTTTTTTTGTGACGTTTCCAAAATTTCAAATCATTGAAAAAAATAAAAATAACAACAACAAAATGCTAGTCTATCCGATTTTATTTTGTACATCCGATGAAGGAGGGTAGTGGTCAACCCTATTTAAACGTATTACTATATCCCTGGTTGAATTATGGGTAAGAGAGACAAGTAGAACGTGTTGCCCCGACTAGTTACCAGTGTGAATAATTGTGGGGCATTGCTTTTGCGGCCTTTACTTTATCGTCCTAGTGTTGATGATCTATGCCTTCAATGATTTGTAACTACCAAGGCATATGTGTCCGCCGGCTTAACTGGTACCTCGTAAGTTTTTTCCCTTCTGTTTTTTTTTTTTCTCTTTCTTTCTTATTTCTCTTACGTTACGTTAAAAAAAAAAAAATCTTCAATTTTTATCCACATACGTGTGTATAAAAATACTATTTTATACCTAATAGTACCATTAATTCTCTAATAATACCAAACTCTCGCACTCAAGTTATTCATGACTGTAGGGAATCATTGTTCTATGTATTACGGACAAAAACCTTCATTTACAAAATCAAAAACGTCTAATTTCTGGTCTGGACCGTTAACGTGTAGTGAATGCGATTTAGTTAGGTACATATATCGCGAGACCCCTCGATCCTTATGAATTGAGATTATTATCAATAGTTCGTTGTGCCGATCCTCGGAGTAATGGGGCATATACAATAGACGGCGTATTGTGATGGGAAAAAATAAAATAAAAAATTAACAAATAAGAGTATAAGAAAAAAAGAAAACATAGCGAAAGAATTTTCATATCGTTTTTAATGCCAGTATTGTCCAGTAGTTGAAAGTTAATGAGCCCTGTAAGAGATTTGGTCAACTTGAAATGTGTGCTGTTATACATATTATATATGATTATTATAACCATTGTTCTCCCTTGTGTTCCCTCAATATATATATATATTATATTATATTATATTATATAGGTTTTGTATACGGCACAACACGCCTGTTTTTATTCGGTTTTGATCGTATCGAAAATTATAATTAACCCTTGTGAATTCACGAGTTAAATTTATAAAGCGAATTTCTCTATCGTATTCATTGTCCAATACGATTATTTGTTTGCGATCAGATAACGATCGGTTTTATTATTAAACTTAACACACCCTAAATCCTTTCTCACTTTTGCGGGTAAATCTAATTAAAGAATGTTAATTATCAGACGGATTTGAATTATTTTTAGCCAATTTTTTCATTAACAAGAATTTCAACCCCTCGCAATGTATTCGTAGAAAATTTAAACGCCCGATTTTAAACAGCGTTCGAATTCACTTGCTCCTTATTATTTTCTTTTTTTTCTTCTTTCTCTTCTTCTACCCCTGGATCTACACCCCCCCTTA
The DNA here is from genome assembly GCA_914767705.2 of Tenthredo notha. Classification (NCBI taxonomy): domain Eukaryota; kingdom Metazoa; phylum Arthropoda; class Insecta; order Hymenoptera; family Tenthredinidae; genus Tenthredo; species Tenthredo notha. The sequence continues at coordinate 4,353,367 of OU611921.1, read as the reverse complement.
AGTTAGTCGGGATACCGCTGGGACCAAAAACCAGGGGTCCAAGAACCACCACCCACAATCGTTGAATTGCATTATGGGCATAAACTCCTGCAGCTACACAGGGCGAAAGGGAATAACCCAAAAACTCCCCAAGGGCTAAGGCACGCCGTGAAACTCTATGGGGGCCCATTGTTAAATGGTGCCAAGCAGTCTGGTACTAGCAGACGTTTCTGAACACCCTGTGCACGCGGCGAGTTAAACCGTCTCGAGTTTTCCCTTAGAGAAAATCTTCTTCTTCTTCTTCTTCTTCTTCTTCTTATTACCACAAATTTCTTTCTTTCTTTTTTTTTTCTTCAACAATTTAAGATATTTCATCTACAACCCCAAACTCAGCTGTCTAGTCTTACCATCAATTTAAAACTAGCCACAGCTCTGATAATATTTGCGATTTTTTTAAACCACTAAAATTTCTGACCAATTCAACTTTGGCTCCAATGGAAAGTATTTTCGAATTTTAAAACCCTTGGTGTAGGGGCTCGGCCGACTATAGGGCAGGACTCTAAAGGATCGTGAATTTTGAAAAGGATAGAAGAAAAAAGAAAAAGAAAAAGAAAGGAAAAGGCGGATACCTGTTTCCAAGAATCATAATTTGGTATAAATACTCCCTCATCTTTCCTCCCTTGAATAAAAGAATTCAGTTTGAGTTTCGATCGCAATATTTCGAAGCTAGAAAAGCTCTAATTATTATTATTTTTTGTTTAAATATATATTTTTGTTTTCAGGAGGGTGTAGGGTGGGTAGATTTTTATTTCGAGTTTTTCTATTTGTATAATCACCCGCTGTAACCAACCCCTTTTGAAAAAACTCTTGGTCAAAGATAGATGGATCAGGTTTACGATGTAACAATATTATTGTGCACCTTTACCCCGACTATTTCAATAGCTGGTGGTACTTTATTCGGTGATTTACGCGTTGTAAGGCGTTCCTTTGCATCCTTTGCAGAGAAGCTATACAAAAGCCTGTACCTATAATACCCGACAAACGAAGTCCTTTGACCACCTGTGAATCTATATTTTCAAAATTTAGTTTAAATTCTAAAAAAAAAAAAAGTTAACTATAATTTGACAAATTTATCGCGAATTTCATCAACCCTTGAGAATTAATTTTATACCTGTATTTTTAACAGATGAACAAATCTCTCAAGTATATAGAATTAATAAAAAGTTAGATCGCCTTTGTGTCTTGGATAATATACCAACATGGCATCTATTTCTTTAACACCCACATCTCGGCCTACGCCTTTTCATTCTCTTCACCATTCTCTTTCGTTCGGTGTTATTAATGAGAAGCTATTCATTCCCACAGAGGTTTGGTTATATCCCCATGCCGGCAGCTAAGGCACACGGTAAAGCTGTTCAACTTTGTGTGGTACCGCAGAGACCCGTTTCTTATATATATATATATATATTATATTATATATACGTGTAAAAGAATTGACCTATACGTCCTTAACTCCCTACAACTCTTCACGTATTTGCATTTATAAATCCATCTTACTAAACGCCTTTAGATTTTCATCTTAACATTAGAGAAGCGAGCGAAGTCGTACCACCTACCGGTAATTGGCCCTTTATTAGATCCTGGTTTTTTTTATAGTTTGTTCTGAGGACTTAATTACCTTGTGACTTCGTTTATTAGGACAGGTTTTTAGGCTTCTATATTTCAAGACATGTGTATACCACGTAGGTTTATTCAATCAACGATAAAAAAAAAAAAATACAAAAACAAAAAAAAAAAACCTACCAAGAAGAAGAAGAAGAAGAAGAAGAAGATCAATTATTCCTTTCTTATTTCTTGTTTCATTTTCTCTCTGACAGTCAGTACCGTCCTCTACCATCCACAGGATGTGTAGTTTGAAAGAAAACAGGACCGTTTGATTTTCATATTGTGAAAGGCACGCTTGAGCACTTTTAAGAAAGAGAGAAGGATCTTCCTTCCCACGGGTTAGCCTCCGCATGATGAGTTGGCAGAAATAACAAAAACACATCCTCAGGTGCTACAGCACTGGCAGGAGCGTTTGGTTTCGTGAACCAGCTTAATTCCGCTTTGAGTCATTCGCGCAAGGTGTAAAAGCCAAACTTTTTTTTTTCTTATTCATTATTTTTTTTATTTTTTATTTTTTTCCACGTTCACGTTCACGCAATAGCCTATACTACCTCTATAGGTATAATACAAGCCACTAGTGTATTGTCAGTTTAAAAGACGTGAAAAATCTTAATTACTCTCTTTTCATTACCACTGCAGCAGCAGCAGCAGCAGCAGCAGCAGCAGCAGACCAAGAGAGAATCATTTTAATTATACTTCGTAATTCCTTCGTAGCTAATCAAATATTTTTTATTGTTTAAACAAGATTTTCATTTTACATTTTTTCTTTTTTTCTATCACAAATATCTTTTATATTAAATATTTCGCAAAATATAATAAAAAATAAAATGAAAACAGACAGTCCCAAATTCTCGGCGAAGCAAAACTAGCTGCTGCAGCATCTCTACAATCCTGACACAAAGCGTCGGCTGTCAGAAGGCATTAACTTGTCCGATTCAGAGACCGTCTTGCTGAGTGATGCTCTCTGTTTTTTGCCGTCGTCTCACCTCCTTCGCGCGTCTTTATTCAATCTTTTACCATCTCGTTCTTTTTTATTTTTATTTTTTCTAATTGTTTTTTGTTTTTTTGTTTTTGTTTTTAAATACCGAAAGACGCGGAAGACCCAGATTGACGTTCACTTATCGTTACGGCTTTGATGAATCAGAGAAGCAAATTTAACCATACGATATTAATTATAAAGATACGCCTATATATATATAAATATAAATATATAATTACGAAGAGGAGGGAAATTTTTTAACTTTTTTTTTTTTTAAATTACATTGGAGTAATTTGTTACACCTGTAATTAAATTCCACTTATATGAATAATCCTGATAATTAAATAAGTAAGAGATTTTTTCTTTCGTCTACTTATATATATTATATATATACAATTTTGTATACCTCTATGTATGTATTTGGGAAAAAGTGTCGAAATCATTAGTCACTTTCAGTTTTCTATATGTTGAATTTTAGGCTTGACGTTGAAACGTTGCATGCTAGTCACCACGTGTAATGATACCTGTCAATAGTTCGGGCCAACTTCCATCATGGTTTCTTTATTTTTCGAAGCTTATTAGCTGGGGCAAAGGGTTATATCAATCAAACACGTCAGCTAATTTCTGTTCAGACATTTCGTGTCGTTTCTTAATACGTATATACATATAGTATAGATACATCATACAAGTTATTATTATTATTATTATTATTATTATACTGGGTCGTAATAATCATAATAATCATTCTCATAAGTTTACTATAAGAATGAAAAAAAGAAGTGATCATTTTTAAACAGCAACAATATCCAAAGGATATATCATCATTTTCTATTTAGTACATTCCAAGTTTTAATCAGTTCATTTTTTATTTTCACCGATCCCAGGTGAAGGATAGCCGCAGATGATGAACACGTATACAGTATATTATAGTCTGATCGTTGATCCTTAAGAAGGAGGATTAGGATCCAGTGATATTAAAATGTAAATATCCGATAGTACCTATAGAATATAAAAGCTTCAGTTATGGTTTTACATTATTTTTCTTATCTACGTATATACCCCATCGAGTATCTAAAAAACATTCTTATTCGAATTCTCAACTCTCTAATGAAGACCCAGTCTACGAATGTCTGCTGCAAGATGACTTTTTTTCAATTCGAACAAGTTTAAAGGATTCAATAGAATATCGGAAATAATTTTAGATTTAGATTCTTTTCAATGCTACTGTTTTACAAAAATAACATTACTATTTCTTACTCTCTTCTTCTTCTTCTTCTTCTTCTTCTTCTTCTTCTTCTTCTTCTTATTTTCGTTCTTAGTTCGAAAAAACGAAACGAAACTTTTGAGGCCCACTCGTGCCATGGTTAAAACTCACTCCTTGACTTAACCATTCAATCTTAAACTCACAATAACATACCGTCCCTTTAGCTTTACGAAGTAAGGCACGCCTGTGCCTGTGATATGCTGCTGCCTGTGTCGTGCATTAGCATGAGATCAAAATATGTAATCTCAAACATCGCTTGCTGCTGGCAACCATCAGATATGTCAATTATGCTCTCTCTCTCATCCGCGTACGTAGTACATACATACGTACGTACGTACCTGATTTTATTTTATTTTTATTTTTTTAACTCTTCGTCTTCTTTTTTTCTTATACCCAACCATTTATACGAATACACATATGCATACGGGGTGTACTCTGAAGTTCGAAGAAAATCTCTAACCATTCAGTTATAATAATAATAATAATTGATTAAATAGAAAATCATGACAGATGTGATCATTCCGTATTAATAAAGAACAAAACTAGATCCATGATCATTTCCGGTAACCCGGTTACCAATCGGTTACCAAAAAAAAAATTGTCTAAAATTTATTATAAAAAACAAGTCACCCTGTGTGTGATTTACAGATAAAGTAATAGAGCAGGATCTTCGGTATGGGTTACAGTGACGTCAGGTATGACTAAACTCAGAAATGGTTATTGGAATGTAAATTGATCCATTCTACGATTCGATAAGGATATTATCAACCGTCTATAGGATTTCGGTTAACTAAGACGTACCCAGTTCTATACGGTTACCTTGTATAGTTTCTCTATCGCCTCGGGATCGATTTATGAATTACTGATAATCATGGATGAAATTAATCTAATGGTTATAATTAAATATATATTTTTAGTGCCGAATTAACGCAGGATTAAACTACGGTCAGGTATTCTATGTATATATGAATATAATCATTAAATCTTGTATAGAAAAAAATTCATTTCCTAAACACAATCTAAACTATTTTTTATATTTAATAGTGAATGAGATGCTTCCGTAACGGTAGGCATCAAAAATAACCAATCTGATACCACATAAGAAACATGGTTCTGTTGGGCTATAGAGCAACCAACCCCACGCCGCTATCATGACTCTGCGGACATCACAATGGGCCTTGCGCTGTTGGACGTCGAGTCCAAACACTTGCTGTACCATTTCGGTAGTCAGAAATCTTGCCTATCTATTGATGTGATTGCTTTTTGACGTTGAAAATTTAAGGAACGCACATTTTTTTTTCTTTCTTTTTTTAAAGGCAAATGATAGTTTCTGATGATGATTTTTCTATTTTTTTTTGTTGCTGAAACAATCGGATATGATAATCGCTATTTTTTTTAGCTGTGTTTTTTTTTTTGTTGTTGGTAGAATTACTTCGGGTTTCTTTAGTTATTGTACCTATACATAGCCGAAAGCGATATGATCTAGTCGCTATATGGTACCTTATGGACCAAAACCTTCTAAACCATACCACCGTAAAAACGGACGGTGAAATGTTCACCTCCCGTTGCGTCGATCTCCCAAACAGTTGCCAAGGTGTCGCCAGACAAAGTGGCATCCTGGTGCCGGAACGAGCCAAAGCCTTATAACCACTATACCATGAACCAAAAGGACCGCCGTAAGGTATCCCCATCAGGGTTTCTCTATCAACCCGCTATCTCTCATCTTATGGTGCTCGGAATTCCTCGTTCCTTTGCTCGCTCACCTTATTCTCTCATCCTACTTTTACTCATCTTTGGATCATGAAGAGCCAAAATGTATTCTTCCATCTCTCTCTCTCTCTCTCTCTTCTTCTTCTACTGAAGAAGAATAAAAAGAATAATAATAAGAAGAAGAGGTGGAAGATGAAATGAATAAAATTTAAAAGCAAAAAAGTGTAATGGTTAGGCGTGACGTGTCGCCGGGTCTTTTGGCGATTGAATTATGGGCCATTATTGTGATTTTTTTGTTCAACAAAGGGTAATTATTCCCTTATAACAAGTAGGAAACACATGTACCCCGCTTACCGAACTTTACCACTCGGTTCTCGTCCTTTGCTTAGTCGTTTCTGGGTCTGAGGCTAAAGGCAGATATACCTCTCCGGTTCAGGGGCATAAATTCAGACCCTAGTTGTAACGCAATTTGGATCTATTGTCCCTGCCCGGTTATGAAACTCAATTCTCATTGTGCGATTCCGTTGCTCCGCACCATTCGTGGAGTGAAACGAAGGGGCCGACGCGATGCGTTGCGATGCGATGCGACGCGACGCGACGCGACTCGACGCTTGAGGTACGTACGGAACCAGTTTCCAATGTTTCTTCTCGGAGAAGGTTCTTATACCCACTATAAGGTTCTCCCTCTTATTTTTTTATTTTTTTTTATTTTTTATTTAGTTCTTCTACTTCCATCTCGTTCTTTCTCAGGGATTCAAATATACACTGCAAGATCAGAGTACAAAAAAGATCACCGACTCTCACAGACCAGCTGAAAAATTAAACATTAGGGTTTATATTCGTATTACATAAAACCACGTACTTTATATATAACGCAAATCAAATTGCAACACGGTTTAAACACATATGTTAAATAAATATATATATATATACCTAATCGTAAAGGGTACTTTTCTCCAAGCCGCAAAACACGCCCAGACGATTTTCACACCATTAGAAAATCACCCCTAAACAACGATTGTTATATACTGTAAGAATTACAAGAAACTTTGAAGACATTCAATATCCACATCGACGGGGGGGGGGCTTGCTTAGAACCGTTTTATTCCTCTGCTTGCAATAAGTGCGTCAGACGTCTTCGATTGAAATTAACCGTGAAATAGTTGGATTGAATTTAGAAGAGGCGTACTTCTACCCGATATTAGAAGACAGAATAGAAGATGAAGAGCAAAAAGGAAAAAATGATGAATGAAATTTCACCGAAGCATATAAAAAACGTACAGAAAATCTAGTCCTGTATGAAAGTTTGCTAAGGCTCGGCAAACAATTACAGGGACAATTCGTCGGGATCAAAAAACGATCGCATTAGGGTTAAACGCAACCGGGTTTGGAGTGATTAGTAAGACCGTATGAATGCGGTAGTATACGAGGACAACAATTGCACTTGTGGTACATCTGCGGAAGCTGAAGAGCACAGTGACATGATTTAATTTCACGAAAGATTGGATAACCACTAAGGGACCTTTTTTTTAGGGGTGGAGGGGGGGTGGGGTTGTAAAATATTTACCCCGTCACTTTCAACCGTTGCTAGAAAGTATTTTGGTAAATATGAAATTCGTCGTTTTGGAGATGAAAAAGAAAAAAGACCGAAGAAATGAGACGAGTGAATGTTCTACTTGGTAATAAATTATAAACAAATATATTCGTCATAAAATTATTATACCCCAAAACGTATACGAAATTGTTGGTAATTTTTGTATTAAAGTCCAGTGGTTCAGCAAAAGTATGTATATATGTATCATAAAACAAACCTCTAAGCCTCCCCATCTCCCATCAAAATTAGAACGTCCTTCGACAGTATGAAGGGCTGCTCGTTCACCCCTGTGAAACTAGAAACAAGATATTAACATGACAATAGGCGGATTAAAAAAGGTCTGCGGACGTGAAAGATAGGAATACGTGTTTTTTTTTTTCTTTTTTTCTTCTTCTTTTCTTTATTTTTTTCTTTTTTTTCGGGGACAGCACACGCAGTGTCATATAGTAGCTGGTACAGAGGTAAAAATTGTCCTGCTATATAGGGAGAGAAAGAAAGAAAGAAAGAGGGAGAGAGCAGGAATTAAAAATTCATGAAAAGAAATCCGTAAAAAGTAGCTATGTGAAGTAAAAAATACATATTTGGGAAACTTAGGAATTATTTTGATAAATTCAGAAATTAAAATTACGAATTAGTTTATGGGGATGTAAATAGGCTTTCTTCTGGACATGTGACTTAATACTTTTTTTTTCGGTTTGCGAGGCATATTACAAGCGCGTTAAGATGTTACAGGCATAATCATAATACCCCGTTATCCAAAAGATCGGAATAAATTTCAAGCTATTAAAAAAAAAAAGGAATTTCGAAAGTCATTCCCCTACGAAATTTAACGCCGATTTATTAACATATAGTAGGTATGTGTATCTGCATAGCTATAGTGTAACCGAGTTAGGTACGTCTACTACCTGCTTGAAATAAGAATGAATGAATGAATGAATGAATGAAGGAATGAAAAAAAGAAAATTAGCATTCGATTTGATCTTTTTTGATTTTTCAACAGTAATACCTGTTAGAAAATTTAGCAATGAAAACTATTGATGGTGAAAAGGTTCGTTGGTTACAAGGCAGACTTTGGCGTGTGCGCAAACCTTCCACCTCATGCAAATTTTCGATCTTTACATTGCGCTAAAGAATAACTTAAAACTAAGTCAGAAAAATTAATTACAATTTTTTGCCCCTACTAGATATGTTTGCACATTTCTTTTTTTTTTAATATGGTTGACAAATTTCAAACCCTCAAGTAAAATCCAGGTGTTCTATCTTAATAAATCTAAGATAATTTCAGATAAGATTCACATACACCTATATATATGAGAACGTTAAATTCCCCATATTCTATCCGTGCCACCAGTCTAATTTTATCTCAAATTCAAATCTCCCCCATTTGCGATTCATACTTTATTTTATACTCTCTTATTATTACCCCTATTATTATCTGTTCATCGGATAATCACTTCGTAAAAAAATCTCTGTAATAAAAAATAGTCGATCTCTTACCTCGCGAATTTTCAGCTTGATTAAATTTCTAGCGATCTAATAATAAGAAGAATAAGAAGAAAAAATGTGTAAAATTGTAAAATAAAATCTTCCTTTCGACTGGGGGATGTTTTCTTTTCTTTTTTTCTTTTCTTTTTTTTATTGTTTACGGAAGGGGATGATCAGGTGCTTCGGAGGATTTCATAAGTAAAAATATACATTTTTGAATCGGTCAACGTATGGTGCGGTGCGGTGCGGTGCGGTGCGGTTCGGTTCGGTGCGATTTATTCATTGAATAAGCATCCGGTTATTTGTGTACGACTATGCAACATGTAGGCACTTATATCGTAGCATTGTCCAGTATTGTAGAGGCGAAAACGTATTTCCTAAAATATCTATTGTCGGTAGAGTGAGATAGGTGCAGAGGCGAGGTTACGGGCGATTTTCCACGCACGCCCATTGTGAGCACCGCTTCAATGCCTCGAGTTTGCTTTTTAACGCAGGATTTTCGATTGTACCAGTGCTTAGCAAGGATTACAGACATTCCCAGCTTTCAACCTTTGTAAAAGGACCATGCGAACTGTCCTCCAAGATTTATTTCACCATATATATTAGTATACTACCCCTGTTTTATTTCATTTTATAAATTATAATAATTTATACGATTTAATATCTAAACGATTTTTCGAAAATAATAAGAAAATAAGAAAATGGAAATGGATGAAATTTTTCGAAAAATCAGGGGTGCCTTCTAAGATCGTCTATCGTCAAATATGGCCGCAACGTCAAATTTTACAACACGTCAATATCAGTTTTGGTATTTATTACCTTTGGTGACCGGTATATATGCTGGCTAAAGCAGTATAAGAATTACGGGTAACGTCCTTGCGTCCCGGAGGTTTACGAACCTTTTCTCAAATCGAACAATGCCTCTTTTCTCGATTTACACCATGTTTTGGAAACATTTGACCCCACGAAGTCGGCTGTAACGAGTAAACATTGCGTAGTATGCTACTACCCCGACTTTCCCAGGCTGAAGAGAGTAGTAAAATCGTCCCCCAAAATCCCGTAAATGAATTATTTTACGATACGCTTTTAAACTGAAGCTGTAAAATTTCGTCTGGTCATTTTCTACAAACTGGAGAAAAATTCAAAAATTTGACTTCTTCCTCGACAAAACTGTGTATACCTTATATGTATATTATATCCAAAGAAAATTTCAATCCCTATATCGTCCTTCTCATCTCACGAGTCCTTTTCATCTCACATAAATTAATACGCGAATTTTTATTCTCGAATCGATTCCGCGAATCGTCAGATTGCATCCCTGCAGCTTGGTAATCATTTGTTGTTAATTTCTATAACGATCGGTTCTATTATAACACCGATATCATTACCTCGCCTGGCTTCCCTACGGGAGAATAAAACCTGTAGTTATATTTATCTGATAAACCGATTCAGGATAAAACCCCCGAGTCGTGCGGTGTTGAAAAAAAGTTTAATTTCATTGCAAGGTATAGAGAGTATCTAACGATCTCATCGGGTATCACCTAATTAATATTATGGATTTAATCCAGCACCTGATGTATTTCACAAAATTTTTTCCGTATATCTTTTTATTTTCTTTCTTATCATTATCAGTTAAAATATTATCTTTTATGTACTGCAGTTACAGTTACAGATATACAGGTACAGGTACAGGTACCTAGTTTGAAATGAAAAATTTATCTCTCCTTTAAGTTACTCGCTGAATTTAATTGAGCTTTTGCTTTCAGTACATACACCTAACTAGGTGGTTAATTAATTTACCCCTGGAGTCGTATTTTAACGTCTGTATGGGTGTCGGAATTACCCGTCACCCTGCAGGGGTTGAAGGCTTTTTTTTTTATCACAAACACCTCGGTCTTTGACTAGCCGCGTGCGCTTTGGGAAATCGGTAGAATTACTCGTGCGATTTTTTTTTTTTTTTTCACCTTTAGTTTATTTTTTCAGCGGGGGTGAAATTTTTATTACGCGAATTTATGTGTGTGTATACCATATATATATATATATATTTATATATTTATATACGTGTTTGTATATGTAGAGCTAGAAGCGTATATGACGTAGGTACTTGGTAATCGTCAGCACCTTTTTTCAATGCCAATTAGCAAACGGGAGGCTGGCATACCTGGTGCGCGCGTGTCGTAGAGTTCGTTATTATTCAACGGGTGGTGCACCAGCATTTTCTCCACTTCTCTGTTACCCTTTGTACAAACCCCGGCATGCCTGGTGCGCTGCAAAATGACGAATTACCACACGAGTTAACTTTCGCGAAACCCAAATGAATACTAATAAACATTAAACGCGCGGTAGTGCAAACGTTTGCTTTACCGCATCGCCAACGTGTACCACGGTACCCCGGTACCCCGTACCCCGTACTCGTAACCCCCTGTTTTCACCACCACCACCACCCCCAGCTACTAACACCTCAACATACTATAGAAGGTAAACGCGTAGGTACGCCGCATATATATATATATATATATATATACCAGGTTTATATATGCGGTTTACAAACCCCGCGTAGATTCACAGCTCTACATTAAACCCGTACACCACCATCACCACCATCACCATCACCTATACACGTACATATACATATTTTTACACAGATATCAAACCAGGAAGAGTACGTATAAACCAGGGGTAGGAGGAGGAGAAGGAGGAGGAGGGTGCCAACTATAATTGGCGTGTGGGGCTTTGAAGTCTGCGTTTTCCAACGAACCGCTTTGTGAACGGGCGTCAAATGCTTACCGCGATTAAATTACCATTTTCAATTTAACGTAATTACATTAAATGTAAATATGTACATAGGTATACGCGAACACCGTCAAACCTCTTTTTTAGTTTTTTTTTTTTTTTTATCGTACCTCTGCTGCACCGTTATTTCGACTACGAAACGTTTTTTTTTTTAAACTTTTTTCTTCATTTTTCTTTATCCTTTTTGGTTTTTCTTATTTTTATTTATTTATTCTTCTCTACAATACCCAGCTGTGTTTTACATATATCTATTATATGATAAATTTTCAAAACCTGTATCTTTGAGAAATATAGAGGTGTACATTATATAGTAAGCTCAGATTTTTTTTTTTTCCCACAGAACAGGAAAAAGAAAAAATAAAATTCATCGACTGTTATACGTGATTTCGTAAATCTAGAGCGGATTAGTTACTCTTTTTTAAGAATCGATTCTTTTTTTCATCCCCTTCTCATGATATATTGCATCCGGTTTTTGAACGATTTCCCATCCCGGTGTTTAGATTTACTTTTCGATCTTACTCATTCGATACCATGGAAAATAATCCAAGGATCAAACATCTTTCTTTCTTTCTTTAGGATATAGTATCTGATATAATTAATTATCATAATGAATTTTGTCAGTAATTCTATTCTCGTACCATAGGCACTAGTTTAAGTAAGAGAGACAGAGAAAAAGAGAGAGAGACAGAGAGAGGGAGATAGAAAATTCTCTGATCTCTGTGGTGACATTAAACCGTTTCTAGACCGACACCTCGTAATTCTCAGAGCCTTTTATACTCCCGTAATATAATATATCTCAACGCCTCGCACGTTTTCTCGCCTCTAAAAAGCCTCATGAAACTTTTCTCTACCGTAGCAGTAGGTATGGTACGTATGCATACGTACCATACGTACCTTGGGTGAGGAGAAAAAAAAAAAAAAATACGTTTAATTAAATCGTCGCACGAGCCTGCATCACAGGCGTTCCCGGCGACACCTCCGTTAACGTACGTACCATACATTTTCACAATTTTTTTTCGCGCTTCGCACATTTTTGCACCCTGCTGCACTAACGGATGAATTATCTACACTGTCGTCGTCGTTTATATATATATATCATATATATATATAATATATATGCATGTCTCTTCTATGTCTTGTTTTTATTATGGGGGTTACTAACATCTATTTAAGTACATACATACGTGTTATACCTATATGTTATGTGAACGCGGGGGAATCCAAGGGTCTACAAACGTACATCTATGTACCTAACTGCACATTGTTGCAATGGCATTTACTCAATTAGTGCGCAAGGGCGGTGCAGAAGTAGCGGAAAGAGTCGTCGACACGTGCGGGATTTTTCAAGTCAAATATATACCTACATATGTAATATATACATGTCTTTTTTTCCCCTCACTCTGTTGTTGTTCCAAAATAATTAATTACCAAAAGTATTTCGGTTTTCTCAACACTTGATTTTGTATTTATGTTTCGTTTTTTTTTTTTTTTTTTTTTTATTTGTTGCTTTTTGTTAAATTAGCGAATACAATTATTCGTAGGGCGTCGCGGTGGGCGACGCGACGCGACGCGACGGCCGCAGTCGCAGCCACAGCCACAGCTACAGCCACACCGACGGTGATGCTGGTGCAGCTGTGGCGGATATATACCGTTGAGAATTAGCATGAGAATCGTTGACGTAATTTCACGTGCATTGTACCTCGTAATACTCGGATGCCATGGCTAGTTGAAACTCCTGGTCACTCTGGGGCTTTGTCTACCTTAGTTTACGTCCCGTACACCCATTGTCCAAGTCATGCACGTCTCTCCCCGAAGGATGACCAGCGCGAGCTAGCTACGTTTCTGCAATTTCCTGCATTTTCATATTTCAAGATTTTCTGCCTCTGGTTTAGTCTATTTTATACATTTTCTGTTTTCTGTTTTTCTTTTTGTTTTTTTGATTGCTTACTGAATGCAGATCATTTCGGATGATTTACATTTTTGCACATACGAAGTTTTCCAACTTTTAATATTCGAGAACCTTTTTTACGGATTACATATTTTATTATACTTCAATCATTAGAACTTCATGATGTCACAATAGTACTTTTCGATACTAGTGCAAAAATGTTGATTCTCGGACGAGTGTGAAGTTTTTCGCACATGTATCGAACTTCATTTTTTAACACAGCGCGCGTTAAGTTGAATTTTATGCACGCGAAGTGAACTTTGCGCACGCCGTGTGGAAAATGATTTTTTTTTTGTTTTTTTTTTTCCGGGCTATGATATTATCGGTTTTTGTTTTACCTATTTCATATCTATCCATAAGATATGTAAGTTTTTCTCAAAGGACATTCTATCCATAGATTTATCAAAGTGTGTATTCTTATTCGGGGGATGAACGCACCTGGTCTAAAATCGCCACTACACACAGTATGGTATTATTCTATGACAATGGCGAAAACATGCCTTCACAGTTTAAGGCTTTCTTTGCCGAGGATAAATATCCTTTATACAAAATTCGCAAGGCCTCAAAAGACCCATTGTTGAACCAGCTTTTGAATCATTGTATACCGACACTTTGCCCCGTCTAAGAATTCTCTGTTCCAGTTGACCGTTGATACAATCCTCGGTACTCGTATAACACCCCGTACAAAATTTACAATATCATCGCTTTTCAATCCAAAATACTATATTATAATATACAAGGATATACTGGCCCTAGCTACAGATATAAAATCTACGTTTATTTTTTTGTTCTTCTTCTTGTCAAAAATTGTAAATCAACGTTCTTTTCCATTTTCTACATTTTTTTTCTTTTCTTTTTTCTTTTTCTTTCTTTCTACTTGTTTTTATAGAATTTATTTATCACACAGAAAGGGATAAAGAAAATTCGTTGAATATCCAAACGTTTTATTACTTTGCGAGTATCGTCTATTCCCAACCCTTTTGGGGTGTACTATAGGGGCAATGAAATAATATATATATATATATATGTACTAAAAGTGAGAAAGTTGTGGGTTCAGGTACCCATAGGTCATTGCCTGTACACGGTATGTTACTTCTTCGAATTATTCAACCCCCGTACCTATATATATATATATATTTTCTCTCGAAAGGTTGATAATGGGCCGAGTTTAGGTATATAATTTAGCCATTCATTGTGAGAAAATTGGATTAGCGAAATATTATTTATGATTTGTTAATCGTTTTCCTGGACAACTAACCCCTCGCCTCGCCTCCCTCCCCCCCATCAATAAACATAAACCATTGTGTACTCTGTAATTAAATTAAAACTACAATACCAAAGTCAAACGGCCCCGAAAAAGGACAACTAAACCCAACTGTACCTGCACACTTATAACTATTGGCAGAGAATACACTATGCGAAAATTACTACCTACTTAAATTAGTCTCTATAGGCAATAACTGTTATAAACTTGAATTGTTTTATTTCTTTACTGCAATATCGAGGCATATTCTCTTCATATAATTATAAAGAAATATTTGTCCCTCTTTATAAGGTATATATATAGGTACTACGTTCCTCCGATATATTCTTTTTTTTTTTTTTCTTTACAAGATTTACCCAACCCCGCAAATAGGTGTACCGTTATTAACAGATTTTACAAATATTCTACGAAGTTATAAAAATTAATTACAGACAAATTTTTTTACTTATTTTATTTCATTTTTCAAAAGGTCAATTTATTTTACACTACTCATATATGCAACTATACCGTGAATTACCCACGAACTGTTCATCGGGCTGATATAGAGCGATATAATAGAAAAAGAAAAAGAAAAAAAAAACGAAGGAGAAGAATATAATAAGCTGACATGAGAATGTGATTTTTTTTTTCTTCTTTACGTTTTTGTCTTCAAATTTTCTTCTTATTTTTATTTTATTTTTTTCTCCTCACTGGGTTATGGATATTGATGGACTTTAGTCTCCTAACACGGCGTAGCCTTTATGGTTTGAATATATATATATATATTCCTGTTTTTTTTTTTTTTTTGTATTGAGATATTTCGACACGCACATAATCGCTAACAGGCTAACGCGATCCTATCAAACCGTGGCATAGGCTAGAAAATTTATCTAATTAATTTCCGATTTTTAACGTCTTAATAATAAACCGACCTCTTCTCAAAAAATTAGAAAAAAAAAAAAAAAACCTGAAGATGAGAAATGAAATAAGTAAGAAAAAAAAACTTCACTGAACCCAAAATCTTCGTATAATAGGCATTCCTGTATCGGAACAGAAAAAAAAAGAAAAAGTTTTTTTCGACTTTGGCCTGGAATTTCGTATTTCGTATTTCGTATTTTGTATTTTGTATTTTTTGTTGTTGTTGTTAATTCATTTTTTTCACTATCTACATATCTACATACAGTATAGTATAATAAAACGAGAGACGTAGAGACGTAGGCGGGGTGGGAATACTGCAGGGTCTCTGAAAGTGATCCATTGTTTGGTATTATCGGCACCCGACCGTCTGGTTGTTTCATTGCTGCAGCTAGGTGTTCTTTTCTACAGGAATTTGTATTCATTCTACGCGTGTCTGCCTTGCATAATAAAAAAAAATTCTGTTCAATAAATTCCATTCAGCCTATAGAGAACGACGACTATATAGCCACGTCGTCAGCTACCGCACCACCTATACTGGTGTAGGTTAGTAGCTATGGTAAAAAGATGCAATATATTGTGCGGGTATCGCACGACGAATATCGTTCGACAAACCGAAACCCAAGAAGAAGAAGAAGAAAAAAACGAAAAAAAAAAAAACGAAAAAATTTCAAATCAATCGAAGTATAATAAGCGAATTAATTTATGCAAATTTTATGTTTAGAATATCGTGGATAAAATTAGTTCTCGGTTTATCGGTCAATACAATATATATATTTGCATAACTTCAACGAGTTACGAGATTCTCTTGCGGTGGTCCTGGTCCTGGCGCGTAGATAACTGCGAAAAGCGAACAGTGAAACCGGATAAATACGTAATTAGTTTGCTACAACGTTTCGTAATGTAAGAAACGATCATTATTTCAGTCTTGATTTAGACAAAATAACGATATCGTTCAATGTAAGGATTCAAATTATATATATATATATATACATATGTACAACCCTTTGATCGTGCTGAATTTAGAAGGGAATTCTCCCCCCCATGTATTTCTCTTATGGGTATGTTTTACGAAAGGATATTCGATACTGAAGCGATGCATACGACGACTGGCACCCCTCACCCCTTTATTTGTACTCGATTGTTTTTTGGACCTTTTCCAAAAATACTGTTTAGAGGTCTAGCTATAAAGCGAGGAATTTTATATTTATTTTTGTTCGAAGCATCGAAAAAGTCTAAGGGCGCTGAGAGAGAGAGAGAGTAAGAGAGAGAGAATGAGAAGAGAGTCCAGATTCGAGAGGGAGACTCACAAAGCGCGAGGCAACTGATCGACCAGTCATCTGGGCAACAATGAAACGGACAATGGGCAGTGGGCCAGCCGGCAGTGTTTCATTAAAACATGCATTGAATTCGAGACCCAACGAATTGGCTGAAACCTAGAGACAGGGGGTTCGGGGAATAGAGAGAAGAGATGAGAGAGATGAGAGATGAGAGATGAGAGAGGTTTTCGTTGGTAGCCCAGTCGCCATGTCTGATTGAAACGTCGAAAAGTCAGCCTCTGTTCGGTTTTACAGAACCTCGAGGAAGAGGAGAGTAGATGAGGGATGGGGGGGTTGGTGGGTGGTGATGGGGTTGGGGGATAAATTGGAATTGTCATGTGAGGGACCGGAGCGAATCAAAAGAAAAACAACTTGTATGGGATTGAGTTTAATTGTGTTTCTCTACGTCGAGAGTCGCTCCCTCGACGATTCGCCAAAGTCGACTTTCAACCCCATCCCTAAAGAATATAACCGACCAGATGAGGCGGAGGACCATCGGGAAAAACCCTCGCCCGATAAACCGGTAATTAGAAAATGGTAGTTGGAACGGTTTTCGGTTTTTTTCAACAAACTAAATCGACCCTTTATTTCCACAATGTTATTTGAAACCTCCGAAGTACAGATCAGACTTTGACGTACCCCTAATACAGTGGAAAATAAATGAACTAGTTTGCGAAAAATAATAAAAATATCATATTTTCCTTTCAATTATTTTCCCAGACTCGTCTCTTCCCTTTTTTTTTTGCTCTACCCCAGAGATTTTGGGGTATCAGCTAGTTAAGATATGATCTGAAAATGAGCCGAGTGTAATTTCCCTCGGAAGTTAAAATGGAAAAATGGGGTATCGACGTAGTCCTTTCTATGTATATATATTTCCATTTATATATCAACACAACAGTTCTTCCCCACAGCATCATGTATCCTCTTGGTTCGGAACATAGAAGTCGATGAAATCGTTTCGATCAGAGTAAAAAAAATCGGAGACACAAAAATGACACATAGGAAATTAAAAGATAGGATTTTTAAATTGAAAATAAAAAACGTTGGCTACTGCAACGTTCTATTGCCGATTACGATAGAAGACTGTACTGAAGGGGGAAAATTTTCAGGGTATGGGTTGTGGTAATTAACTCTTTAAATTGGACTCATCCAATCTTCAAGCCATCTTCCCCTTATATCATACGACAAAGATCTAGGATCCTGGAAAACGAGGCTAGGAACAAAATTACTCTTCGAATCAAGGGGCTATTATACTTCCGACAATCGGCACTAGAGATAAACTGCAAGGTTGAAAATAAAAAAGAAAAAAAGGAAAAATAAATCGGGAAGACAGTTTCCCCTGATTTAGATCGGCTAATAATCTGACAAATCTGATCCATCTGCGAGTACAACTCGGATGTATATCACCTGAAAATTTTTTTCCCCCTGTAGTACGAGGTCGGATATAAAAAAAAAAAAAAACGGGATATCATCTATTCATCGACGGTTCATCCTGAAAACCTGCTCAACCTATAACGTTCAGATTAATAAGGGCTTTGGATCTTTTTAATTCGAGATGACGTTGGGCCGAGTACCAGGTCCTACGTGTAAACGCGGACTACAGGACTTAGCAGGACTCGCATCTGCCCGTAATCCGCGAACACACACCATTCTCCACAGATTTGATGTCTATACAAATACCACAGTGTGGAGGACCATGCAGGGACTGTATAACATCGTTGTGTTTCGTTGATCCCGCTTTGTGGCGTTATTGTACCGACATTGTGATACCATTGTTCGAACACACGATCTATTGTCAACAGATTGTGCGCACCTATCCGTTTATGCGTGTGCTCGATACGAGGCTAATACCTTACATCATGTTTTTCATTATTTCTATGCGTCTATCATTTCGAGGATTAACATTTATTCCAGACGATATCACAGACAGGACCCTTTCGAAAATAAAATCAAAGAGAAAATAAAGAAAAAAAAACAATGAGTGTCGATAACGCGCTGCTTTCAAGTTAGTTATTCGATTTCTACGGGTCTTCGTGACTCCCGGAGGCTCCTCTCTCTTGGTCCCCTGGAAGGTTAGAGATGCGTTTTAAACATAGATGATCATCGGTGTTGGTATTGGTGATGGAGCTGGTGGAGTCGAAAGGCAACCTTGGCCCGTGCGTGCATAAACAAAATGGGCCATAAAACCTCAGGGCGCTAATCCGCGGAGAATGCCGCGAGAGGATATTGTCAAACCCTCCTCTTCCCAGACCCTCCCGTGGACCAGCTGATTCATGCGATCATATATCACCGCTTTATGCATTCGCGAATATTTCAGCGCGTCCCGATCCTCGCCTTCGCCCTGTAGCTATGCACCTCAGTATTCCACCGCGTTTAGGGTATATATATATATCTATATATATATATCTATATATATATATCTATATACTTATACTCGAACTCGACGCACGACCATCTAACAAAAAAAAAAATAAAAAATATATATATATATATATTTCCCATCATTTTTATTAGGATTGAAATACCCCCGTTGAATATTGATATCGTTTTCTTTTCTCCGCAACTTTTACCCCTCAAGGGTTTGCATTAAATTCCGTCATCATTTTATCTACACGATTTAATGAGGAGGTAAGGAGGATATAGATATATATAGTATCTTAATTGCGTTTCTAGCTGCGTGGGTGACTCGTTTGCAAGTTTGTCCAAATAATTCAAGTCATTGCTTCCGACGGAATTAACACCTCTCTGCCAGGTTTGACACCTAATACACATACGTAATACTGGAAGCATTTTCTTTTATATCGGAAAGGCAAAGAAACTAGCTTCGCATGAATTTTTTTTTCATATATTTTCGATCAATTGCATAATTCGGCTATTTCCCATATTATACTTCATTTATACAATTATGTTTTTTTTTTTTTCTTCTCGTTTCACTTCGAAGATTATTTTCTTTCGTATTCAAGATCTTTGGATTCTCTGGTGATAACCAGGAAAAAGAAATTTTCATCTCAAACTCCGCAAAGAATTTTGAAACTAGTTTTCTTTTATTTTTTCCTTTCTTTCTTTCTTTTACACATTTTTTAAAACCCTGTGACGTTGGAGAGATGCTGGAAACTAGAGGGAAGGTGGATCATGGACCTCTCGCATTTGCTCCTACGTAAACATACGGTGGCTACCTATAGTTTCCTCGCTGTTCAGACCAGGGAAGCTTCGATGTTTGGAGATGATAATGACCATTAGAGGGTTCCATGTCTAGGCTGGGCGCTGCTTTCTGAGGATGACTCTTCCACTTAACAATTTGGTGTGAAGAGCTCCTGTCTTGTGTTTACTTGATCCTCTGGTGGGGGACAAATTTCCGCCTCTTCTCTCTTTCAAAAAAAAATAAAATAAAAAAATAAAAAAAAAAACGAATATAGAAATAAATAAATAAAAAAACATAAAAGAAACGAAACGAAATGAAATGAAAATTATGTATAAACCCTATAATTTAAGAAAGCTGTGAAAATCAATGAGTAAATAAGTAAATAAATAAGAAAAAAAAAAACGATTCAAACGATCTGAATTTCTTCATCGTATTATTTCAAGCCGTATCTTTTCTGATTTCTTTTTTTCGAAATCTTCATTTTTCGCTTCTCAATTGAGACGTTGTTAAAGTGCGGAGGCAACTTTTGAAAATACAATAGAAAAATAAACAGATAGATCTGTGGTCTCAGAAGTGTTTAACTGCTGCTTGGCCCTGTACGCGCGGTAGATAGTATTTTTGAAAAAAAAAATAAAAAAATGAAAAAAAAAATAGAAAAGTCTGAGTAAAGATGAGAAAGCTACTCAAGTAGCAAATATCAAGCTGACTATACGTGATGTTGTGTTAGAAAATTTTTCTTAGGGACGTACTACTCGTTGTCGTCGTTTAGGTTTCAGGTTTAGGTTTAGGTTTAGGTGTATACGATTTATATATATATATATATATATATATATATATATTTACTTCTATAACTTCCCAAAGAGTCTTAAAGTCTAGACAAAAAATTCTTTGAAAATATTTTTACCTGTATTACTTCCTCTTGGTAATGAGTATTATTTTTAAACCGCTTGTTAGAGGAGTCGAGAAAAATGTTTTAAGCCGTTAAAAAAAAAAAAAAAAAAAAAAAAAATCAATTAAGACATTGTTTGTTACTCGTCATCGATTGTTTGACAAGCGTGTGTATATATAATTATGTGTACGCGTATATATATATGATGATGATTTGAAAAAATATGTCAAACAAACGATTATTGTTTCGTTAAACATAGGTGTGTTATACATTTTTTCTTTTTTTCTTTTCTTTCTTTCTTTTTACGTTTTTTAAAATAGATATGAAATTTTCTATTTTCAAAACAGGTCACCCATCATTTTTACCTGATAATTGATAGAAAATAAAGAAACTTTTACCCTTAAATTATCGTCGTCGATAATCTCCTGTGTATTATGCGGATATTCAGTAATTAACGATAATTGGTCTCGCAATTATATAAGATTATACCCAAAATCTATTCACGAAACTTAAGTAAAGTGACAAATTTCGTAATTTTCATTCAACGCTAATGGCAAGCTAGAATTTTAGATTCTAGTTGTTGATATAGTCGAGGTAGGTAATACAAAGCCACGAGTAATGGAACGAAATTATGAGAAAAAAAAAGAAAGAAAAATAAAAATGAAGATGATTTTGCGGAAAGGGTTTTAGTTTTATGGGGGGAAGGGCGTCTCTATTCGAATTCTGACTTTCCGTTTGTTAAATAATAGAAAAAGATATGGTGACGGTGTTAATGGATTCAGTTTCTAGCGTAAACAAAATAAAGCAAACAAAATATACTCAGTATATGTCCAGTCCAGTAGCAACCTGATTATCACCCGGTTAGTAGGATCCAGTCCCTGTCACCAACGTGTAAAGCGACACTACAAACATAACACATCCTGCGATAGAGATAGATACGTATTATTTTTTGTACGGATCCCAAGTTCTGAAAAGGAACTTAAAAAATTAACTAAAATTACCAGGACGAAGTCAGATATACCCCAGCATCCTATTTACTTATTTATTTATATTATTTTCTAGTCCTTTATATATCTCTCGTATATATGGAGGAAAAGATTTTTCCCTTTTATTCTCTCTCTCTTCAGAATTTCGTTTTACAGACAGAAAACAAAAAAAAAAAAAGTTGCGAGTAAAGAACAAAGGCTAATTTTCTTTGTTTCTTTTTTCCTCTTTTTTTCGTATGTATTTATACCACAGGGATGTAAAAATCCTGCAATTATTAATTGCCCTCGATTAATCTACTCCTTTGGAATGTCTGCAGCAGCCTTGGTCCCTCTAATTTACATTCTGTTAGTCCTTTGTCTGCATGATGTCGTGAGGTAGGTAGACGTACGCCTACTGGACAGTTTAAAACGTGTAAAATAGGTGTTTTAACAAATCTCAGGTCCAAATCTCCGGGAAGGACAGAATAATTATTGTCGTATTGCCGGAGGTCCGGTTCTCCATCCAGGGAAGGATATACCTACCTGCACAGAAAACCTACGTACTTTTTTTTAACCACAAACCAAAAACTCAGACTTATAACCATTGTCCTCGCGGAAACTCTGACACATAATGCTTTTCGGTAATGATATTTCAAAGAGACACCCTCGACGAATAATAATACCATAACGACTAATTTTATTTTTACCTCTTTCTTTATTTTTTTTTCATTCTTTTTTTCTTTCTTTTATTCCTACCTAATCGCGAATTAAAAATCGCATCGTTTATAATTGAATCAGAATTCGTGATCAACGATTTTTGAATAAAACATAAAAAAAAAAACCTTTTTCTCCATATAGCTGCATATAGTATTTCTATATTTATAGTGTTTTTGGAATTACTTTTTGCATTTAGTTTTCTCGTCTTAATGGCCACTTAGCCACTTTGACAAATAAGGGTTCGAGGTCTGCAGTTTTCTTTTCCTTTTATTTTTTTTATTTTCGTCCTTTTCTCTCTTTTTCTTACCACCGGTGAAAAGAGTCGCCTCTTTTTCATAGAAATACCCTGTTTTCTGCATCTTTTATTTCTCAGACCCGTATATAACGCACATACCTATATATATATATATACATATAGCCATGGCGAATCGTTTGTAAGAAACCCTCATGGTGGTGCGGTAGATGCAGAATACATGAATATTCCACGTATTTGTAACCCTGAACGAGAAAACGCAAAAAAAAAAAAAAAAAAATGAAAAAGAAACGAAAGCTAAATAATTTTGAAGAAAATTATATTTCAAGGACTATCATGAGATTCTTCGATCAAACCTACCCGAGTAATAAGGCATAAATTTATCTAATTGTTACACAAAAGACAACAACAATTACGCGATTTGAAACGTAATGGGGCTCCTACTATGATGATGAAGGAAGGTTTTGATCACGTTTCGTATCAAGATTTTTGTGGGCGTTAGTGTATTATAATTAATTAATTCTACCTTATAGGGTTTGAATATGTGTGTATATATCAAAATCTAGATATATAAGCGTCACGGGTTAACCGCGTAACTTGTACAACGTGCTGATTGTTTTACTTCAAGGCTTTCGAAAATATAAAACAATGAATAATACACCACGCTTTAAATAGACGGGACATATTGCATTGTTATTTGAAAATTCTGTTAAATCTGTGATATTCATAGTTTGGATAAAATTATCGACGGGACCCCAACCCCCCCCCTAACCCCGGCCCCCGTATACCCAGTCTCCAGTTCTGTTCTGTTCTGTTCCGTAACGATTATGATTACAGCACTTATGAATTCTGGCTTATCCACAATCCCTTATAATATTTGTTTCTCTTTCTTTCTTTCTTTCTTTCTTTCTTTTAATGGTATTTCCGAAAAATCTTCACTTATGAACATTGATTTAGAATGGTAATCCCATGCTAAGTGATCACCCTAAGTGAGACCTTTGCAAAGGGCTGAAAATATATTAGAAAATTGCTAGAAAAATGGGCTTTTAGGTTCTGACCTAAAACGAACCCCCTATAGTTTAGACAAAACTACAGTCTCGTCATAGTGACTGCATCCATGACCATGTAACGGCAGGAGTTCCAACAGGACTTAATACCGGAAACAATAAAGACCGTCTGAAAGGTCCTTGAAACAATGAGATTAACAGAAAGACGGTCAGCTTATGTAAATAAATTAGAAAGTTTTTCAAACCCTGTAGGGTCACTTGCCATAGGTTTTCACATCTATGGTTATGGGTAAAAATACTTACGGCAGGGGGTAGCCAAAGATAGGAAGCGGTTTAGGAATAGGGCGTGAGTCTAGCTTAATGGCTTGTATTTTCATTGTTTCACAAATTTTTTCGTCAATATTTTCTACCTTCGTTTTCATCATTTTCCATTTACAATTCCTCAAAACTTATCTAGAATTCAATTTTCTCATTTCATTTCCCATTATCAGCCGTAAAATTTTATTCTTATTTATTTATTTACTTTTATAAACTTATTATTATAGGTAATACGGAATTATTGTAAGATGTGACTCAATGTGGCCAGACCAAAGTGGAGACTCGACACGGCCCCCCATAATGCAGAGTGATTGATGATCCGAGCTGCTGCTCATCCACGTCCTCACGTATGTACGTACCAAGATTGGCGTTTACTGCTTTCTCCTTTGGTGGCGAATAGCCATAGTCTTCTTTTAAGTATATACACATTCCGAATTCGTATTCTCAGCTGATATAACGTGCATAAAGTATAATATAGATAGACATTCCGAGAATGTCTGAAACTCTTATTAACGAAATTTTACTATCATCATTCCTTGTCGTAATTCTGATTTTCTTTCTGATCGTAAAATTGGCACGCTTATGACAACTTGTCGAATACATATTTATATTTCCCCGTTTTCTATAACTGAAGTGTAAACTCAATAATTATTAAATCTAAGAACGTATAATAGAACTTTGGAACTTGCAATATTGCAGTTTAAAACGAGACAACATTTTTCAAATGGTCATATACTCATTCTACTAAGTAAATAGAGAAGTATTTACTGTTGTACAATTATATGTCATATTTGTACAATGAATGGAATAATACGGGAATTATACCTGGGGGTTGTCTTTACTTCGAAATGTATATAATAATTCCTCCGCGTTACGTACGCAATTATTATTACCTAGGCTTTGGCTGACAAGGTAGAAACTAATTGTTCGAAAAAGGTTCGTGAGTTTATGTCTTCTTGAATAGCAATCAAAGTTTGCTTTTGTAAAAGCAATTTTAAAACGACTCGTAGGCCTCGAAATGGTCGATAATTCATTTCTGGTTTGACTATAGGGAAAAAGGAAGAAAATAGAAAAAAAAGGGACAAAACAACAAATTTGACAAATGTATAAAAACTAGAAAATTTGCGTGTTAAAACAGTCAATTAGCTTAAAAACTTGTATAATTTAACACATGTACGTAATAATATGTTGAAGAATATTTCATAATTTATTCTAACTTCTATGGCGAATGTTAAGGGGCTGCAATACTGCAATACTGAAGTCTGAGGTCCTGTGAGTACCTAAGACCCAAAGATATTGGCTAATAAACAGCGAGCTATGGTTCAGAGCTTACAATAAACCAAGAAGTCATAAACTATGAGATATTAAATGCCTCATTGTCGCTCACTATAACGTTAAATAAACCTTTATAACCATAGAGTTGACTTTTTTTGTCAAACTCGAAAGCTTAAGGATGAAATTATTTTCCCCCGTATACTTTACCTGCCTCCCATATTCGACTTTCAAACTTTCTGCTTTATGGATAGATTCTTTCGGTTGCTTATGTACCGCCATAGTTTCTTAATAGAAAAAAAAAACTAGTAGGTACTATTTTCGTATTGCAATTTTTCATAATTATTGAAATTTTCGAAAAGAATTTGCGCCTGTTGGGTTATTAT
Source organism: Tenthredo notha (assembly GCA_914767705.2). NCBI lineage: Eukaryota > Metazoa > Arthropoda > Insecta > Hymenoptera > Tenthredinidae > Tenthredo > Tenthredo notha. The sequence goes on along the minus strand of OU611921.1, from coordinate 4,327,524 downwards.
TCGGTTAATTTCGCAACTCCATGTGTCTTAATTAAGTCCGTATCATTGACCGTTTAATTCTAGGGTTCTCCACGGTGTCACGTAGCCATAAGTTGTAGTAAATACCATATCGTACTATATATAGTTGTATAAGGACCGGGTTACAGCATCGTGGACATTCTCGGAATTGTTTGCTTAGGATAGACTACTACTGGAAAGCAACCCTTAGAATCCGTAGTCCTAAATCCCTTGCATAGCGTTAATGATCTTGTTTGTTGTGGGCCACGTCTGTCTGTTTAGCCAAGACGTTTGACCGATTACCTTGACAAGCTAATGAAGAAAGACGTTCTCGTCCGTTTGCCCCATACCTGGGCTAGAGAGAAGTAAATTGTCAAAAATTCAGGCTAACTATCCGAAAAGAAGAGAAAAATAAAATAAGAAAAAATAAAAATAAAAACTGAGAAAATATTGACGCTTTTTGAATTAGCTTCAGCGATACTTTTCCAACCCCCTGATCGCGATTGAATCAGTCGATGATTTTTTTTTTTTAATTGTTTTCCTACAAATAACAAAGGCGCACTATATATATATACCCGATTGATGAAACAGAGGGTGTAATCTTAGTATACCTAGTCTGTTCTCTATTTAAACAAGCCGTTTTATTTGTTCTATTACAAAGGAGGACCCGTAGTGTGACTCATTTATTCGACTATATATTTAAGGGAGAAAACAATCAATATGAAAATGAATATGTCGAGATGTATTATATGGTTAATTATAATCGAAATAGTTTTGAAAATAAAATAAAATAAAATAAAATGAATGAATGAATGAATGAATGAATGAAAGAGAAAAAGTTCTACGTCTTCGTTAGACAATTTTTGTATATATATCTACATTTACGAACGCCCACGAGCCTAACCAAAGTCCCCTGGGATCTGGGGAACAAGGTATACTACCTATCTACCTTTGGGTGCGGCTCGTCGCTACTGTATGTCAGACACGCCACGTATTGTCCTGTTAAATACACAACTAAATACTGTAAGATACGTCGGGTGTATATATATGAGTTATTACCGCATCAGAAGAGACAGTGTCCATAATTATATATGTACATCAGTATAGGGTTTTAAAGAGAGGATTTTGTTGTTTTTTTTCTTCTTTCTTTATTCTAATTTAACGAATTTGATGTAGAAAATTATGAAAATTATTGAATAAAAAGAAAAATAAAAATAAAAATAAAAAAAAAATACTTAATCATTTGGCTAATTAACGTCTGGGTAATTGAGGATCGTATATTAGATAGATTAGCGGGTGTTTATGTATGCGGGAAATCTTTGGAAAATCTGTTCCTTCCACTTTGTGAACCGCAATTATTCGTGACCTGTCATATAATAATACATTAATCATTGCCACCCTCTGCTCTTGAACTAGTCCACCCCACCCCCCACCCTGACTACGATGGCTCACCCCATATAGTGAGCCCCGATCTGTTATTCTGTTCAGCTGTAGTAATAACACACAACATCGTTACGCTCGGGATAATATCATATGTTTTATTGCCAGCTAAATGACACGAGGCTCGATAGTCATAAATCATATTGAACGAATTCCGTAGTTGTCTTCGAGAGTAGAGATTTATTCTTCCCTAATATTAAAATTTCTTCTTTCTTTTACTTTTTATTATTATTTTTTTTTTTTTTATTCATTCTCAATTCTTCTCGATGAAAACATAAGAATGAAAATGAACGGAGAAAATATCTCTATATATATATATATATATACGTATAGTATATAATGAAAAGAAAGTAAAAAAGAGAGAAAAAAAAAAAATGAAAAGAAAAGAAATGAAAAGAAGAGAAAAAGAGAAAGAAAGAATGATTATCTTACTGAACAAATATTGTAATTTCCCACGTAAAATAGACACACACACACACACACATATATATATGTAGGAAAGGACTTCCGGTTAGTTGGGCAAGGAATAAATCCGTTCTTGAAAAGCCTGGTATAAGGCATCAGTTCGTGCGTACGTCGGCAAATAAGATCAATACCAATATAAGTATTGAAAATCAATTCAGTGTATTTCCTCGGGTTAATCTTCCGCATTTTTTTCTATTTTTTTTTTTTTTCTATTTTTTTTTTCAGGTAACCGATTGCCTTGTATAGTATTTAGATCTTACACGCGTTTAGTAGTACCTACGTATTAGAAATATTTCGGATGTAGTGAAAATAGCGGGGCAAAAAAAAAAAAAAAAAATTGTCAGTCTTCTTACCTTAGTATATGAAAATAAATTTTGACAATATTTTCTCACGCTGTATATGTATATATGTATGTATGTGTATTTTTTTTTATTTTTATTTTTTTAATTCACTTTACTTCTACCTACGTATTTATATACATACACATACAAGGGACTAACCAACGTATCCATCCACTACTTGAATCATACGCTAGGACTGTTTTCAAGAGAGTATTACCTCCTATAAGTCTATGGTGCAGCGGCCTACGGTACTTCACTCTCTTGTTGCCATATGTAACGCACTAAATCCACTTAACTGATTTTTCAACGATACCGCAGGACCAATAATGAAACCCTCGAGTACCACCAGCCTTATGCATCCACCCAAAGATCCTATGGGATCATCTCTCGTTGACTGCTGACAAAGATATAAATCTTCTAGGTATGGAAATACGAGGTAAAAAGCATCTATTTTTTTCTTTTTTTTTTTTTTTTGCTATTCATTTCTACTAACGCTTTTAGCCACCAAAGATCAATTTTTTTCTTTTGTCTTTTTTGTTTTTTTTTATCAACTGGCTAATAATTTACCAATTAAAATTTGACGGCTACATTTTGAACATAGAATTGAATTTTTTTCCTATTAGCGCACGTGCGTCGTTGTATATGTATATATATATATTTAATACAATGGTGCAGGTTTGGGGTTCGTGGAGCGTGCAAAGTCCTCGCTAAAGCGAGCAACGCTCTGTTTTAATCGCAATTAACGTTTTGGGTTGAGCAGCTCACGCGCCGGGCCCTCTTACACCTCCGCGTTGCTCGCTGGTGCGAATGACTGATTTATTTTCTACAAGTATTATATGTATCTGCACATGCGTACACAATACTATATCCCATAACACACTTGATCCTGTAAATTGCGAACTACGTAGATATATATACGGTTTGTTGGCAAATCTTATACACCTGTAATAATAATAATAATAATAAATTTATTGCAAGCTCGCAGTATGGATAAACCGATTGAAATATCCACAGCATCTATTTTTTTTTTCACCGAAATATATCAGGCGATTATTTATACCGGTATATATATATATATATATATATATATATATATATAAACGTGTGAGGCAGATATTTTGAGACCATCGACTCTTTGGGAGCCTAATCACGGTCCTGTGACAACCACCGGGTGTGTTCTAGCATTTGTTGGTGTGTGTTATGGTCTCCGAAGTGAGCGATCAGTATACAAAGTAACTTGGGGCCCCAGGACCGTGTTTGTTGGAACTGTCCTCAAACGATGCGTTAGATACCCGGATAGTTTGAGACCAGTCCCCAAAGTATACTGATGTCCCAAAACCATGCGTTGTATATATAAATTCTATAACCCCTGTCCCAGAATTAAACGATAGATATATTTATATATATATATATATATATATATATAATATAACGTACGAACGGTTGAACTAATTTCAATGAGTAAGACTGTTATTATTCATTTCTTCATTGTCAAAGACCATCAAGGTGTCTCTAATAAAATCCCATTAACCATGTCATCCATCTTCGCCGCCCTACAATCATACTCTGATCCTCAAACCAGAGACAAAACACTCAACCGAGAATAGCGGTGTGGGGTATATTCATATATATAAGGGGTACGTGGACCACGCTCCCTAAAATTATTATTATAGAGAAGGTAGTAGTACCTAGAACACTTCAGATAGTGTGCGAATATGTGTGGTCTAATTTTTTGCTCCATAAAATCTCCATATTATTACGGTTAATTTTCGGCCCTTTACATACTATATCTAGTATATGCCAGAAGGGTGATTATAGTGGTCTTATATTTATCCCTCTCTTTACATCAGCTATGAGTTGATTAATCGTTTGAAACGAAGATGTTCTTAAAAATCTAACGATTGAAATAAAAATAAACATTTTATGAAATTGGGAAATTTCATTTCATTTCATTTCTTTTCTCGGCATATAATTTATATCTAATAGCGATATAGAATCATTTTGTAAAATGAGAGGCTGTTGTTGTTGCAGTACTATTAAAATGATCCGGGTCCCACGCGAGGGGGAAAAAAAAACAGCAGTTCTGATTCTCACTCACTCATTCATCCCACACGGACCACTCGACTTCTGAAACCCTTTTTTCCATTGCTTGAAAAGTCATTGCATGGGGGTTAAGCGAATTAGAAGGTATAATAACGCTTGGTAAAAAGGATTCGAGTACTAGAGAACTGCTGTGCAGTCTGTTCATAGTATAAGGATTCACAATAAGTTCTATCGAGTTTAAATCTGCGGAATTTTAATTCTTGCGGAAATGGTTAATCTTACGAACTTTTATGTCTCAGTTGTGTTCGCAGGGATGAAAAAGGATCTTTATAATAGGGACTGGAATTTTTTTTTATTATTTACTATATTCAATGCATCTCTCTTCTTTGGATCATGATGATTGCAGACGTATTTGTGAAATGAGAAATACTACAGAGGTAAACAAGATGGTCGACGTTACCAGGTTTTAGGTAGTTAATTAATTTCATTCAACGGTTCAAAGAGCCGAGCTATATACCTAACCTACCTACCTACCTACCTACTCGTATGGTTTCAGGAATCATGCAACCCTTTCCGATATCCTTTGAAAGCTCCAAGTACTTGAAGCCTCATGAGATTCATTCGAGCCAGTCGTTCATTTAGTTTTCCACAAAATCTATCAACACCGCCATTTTGTTGTACAATTCCGATTCCAACGATCATGTATTTCTTATTATTGATTCCTGATTAATTAATTTACGCACTCTCCCACGTCACGCCATGTTATACGCCATATATTAATTTTTTTTGTTATTCATCTTTCTTTCGATTTTTGAATTTTCTTTTCCTCCCTCTTGTCAGCTGCAAGTATTAAGTATATCTACAGCCATTGGGTGAAAAGGAATTGGCTAAAGTTTATTCAATGGATTTTCTTTGGGTTTGTGAAGGGGTGGGTGGGGTAGGGTACCTAGTGAAATAAATTTTTGGAAGTATATACCCTACTAAGGTGGAGGGGGGGGATGAAAACTTACAAAGTAAAGAATTGCGAGCGAGCCGAGTGAACTAAATAATTGAGAAACTCACTTAAGCCAAGTCTCGACTCTCGTTACACAAAGATCACATTTATTATAAAAGCTCTTTATGCAGGGCATACCAGGGCGTAGTGCGGCGCTGCAAGGTCCTTTTGACGTTTATCAAATGGTCGTTGTTTAATTGTCTTCATTATCCAAAACGAGAAAGCCAATCTTGGGAACGGGTGGAAGGCTATAAGGAAGGAAAGGGTTAGGGTGCGAGAATACTTCGAAAAACAAGCCTTTTCAATTTACAACAAAGATCTGATTATTCTCTTAAACCTTTTTTTCTTTTTTTCTTTCTCTCTTTCTCTTTTTCTTTTTTATTTTTACTTATACTCTCAACTCTGACGCTCTTATTCTACTATATATTCAAAGTCGAAAACTTTGATTCAAAATCGAAATATAAGGTACTATACCTTATTCTTACTTCACGATTTATTATAACCCTTATATTCATCAAACAATTAACATATTGTTTCATTTTACACTTTCACTTCAGAAGGGGTTGATGCCTAATGGCAAAGGTACTTATCGTTATACGTTAGGAAATCGCCTATATATATATATATCACTTGTGATTTTCTATGAGAGATTTAGACCAGAAGGAATAGAAAAGGGGATGAAATTTTGAAGACTTATTTTTCAACGATTTTATCAAAAAAGATGCACTAGAAACAATACGAAAAGAAAGAAATTTGATAATAGATTTGATACAACGGGGTGCGGTAAGAGTATTATTATTTCTTTTTGACACCCCTTATGCTTCTTGGCACCTCGAGTTCTCAGACGGCAAACAATGATCTAATTTAAACGAGTCTCACTCTTTACCCTCAAGAAAGTTTGCTCCTTTTTTTTTGTTATTTTTTTTTATACATACTCTCTTTTTTTTTTTTTTTTTTTGTTGTTGTGTTGTTGTATTTCTTTTCCCCCTTTCTTTATTTTTTCCTTTTTATTTTATTCTTTCCTACACCAGCAACGATACGACTTTCAAATTAAATTCTATTCAACATCGGTTTAACCCTTTTGGCTTTTTTCTTTATAAATTTCTTCCCTTATTATTCTCATGCGATACAGAAGGGTTGCTGCTGCTCGCCCAGTTTCTTCAAGAGCTTCCAGCCTTGCCCTTAGGTTCAAGGCATATAGGTATATAATATATATATATTTATATACCTGATTCTTAATTCTTATATGCGAGTATAGTTTCTAGATTTCAAACTGAACTATCTTTTTATCTATACTTAGCTTATACAAGTCATAGTATATAGGTATACCTATGTATACATGACTGAATTTATTGCCTTGGATAAAAAAATAAAAAAATATATATAATCATTATTCATTATAGGTCTCAACGTTTTTCATTTGTTCATTCACGGTCAAGTGCACTCTCTTTTTCTCTCTACAACCCTTATTTTTTGTTTTTTTTTTTCTTTTTTGACCTTTCCACAACGTTTTTAAAGTGTTCTCTATTCACATATCGGAAACAATTGTATATTTCAGACGCGCACTTACGCGATAGCCCTGAAATAATGCCTTTGTTAAACAACAAACAATATAAAAAAAATTTGAAAAAAAAGTCAATTTTTTTTTTTAACCAACAATCGACGCCGACCCTTGACCGCATAGGTCTAAGGATTTCGGTTTTTATTTTTCATTCTTTCTTTCTTTCTATTTGTAAAACAAAAGTCAATATAGGTATGTAGTACCAGATGAGAGACATGTGTGTGCATATGTGTGATTTTTTTTTTTTTTTCTTCTCTCTTTATAATTTCAATACGAATTGGTATAGAGAATTTAGTTTCATTCTTTACAGTCTCGCTTTTCTATTTCTTTATTATTTTTCTTTTCATATATAGTAGTTGATATACTCTTGACTTTATTATATGGGAAATAAAATTTGCAAGGGTTGAAAAGAAGAAGAGGAAGAGGGGAAAAAAAAAAAAATACTCTCCTACCTTTTGTGATACTGTTTCAATCATCGCTTACCTATGTTACACTCGACACAATATCAACTACATGACATTTGGCTTAGGGGGCCCTATAGGCTGAAACAATCGTAGTTATGTACACTGTGCAAGAAAACTACCCCCGTCATCTCGTCGCACAATCAAATCACGTCAATTCATTTTGTGTTTCTGGGTTTCAGACTCAATAATTTTTTTAACCACATGTTAAATTTTTTAGCATACGTCAAATTCTTCCCCCCTATTTTTTTTCTTTCTTTTTCTTCTATTTTTTTTTATTGAAAACGAAAATTCCCATGTAAGAAAAGAAAGGATGAAGAAAAATGTTACGGTTTTACCACCCTTTTTTTTTTTTTTTTTCCTCCCTCTTCAAATGTCTTACAAACCACGTCACGAAATCAGTGATGATGAAATTTCTATCCTTCAAACCTCCTCTTCACCCCTTTTTGGTAATTTTTTTGAAATTCAAACCAATTCTGAATTCATTGTCTGAAATTGGTTGAATTGGAATATTTTTCTTTCCGTATACAACGAGAGTTGTAACACCCCTTACACCTTCCGTTGTTACAACCCTTTGTTAATATATATACTTATATAAAAAAAATAAAATAATAATAATAATAATAATAGGGGTTATTTTTTTAAGAAGTGACGAAAATAAGACAAAAAAAAAAACAAAATTTCGACTAAGGGTTGAAAAAGTAAACGAAATATTTTTAGTTTTTCTTTTTTTTTTCATTCATAAAATTTTGTAGTATTCAAGAAATTATTAGATTTGATATCTTTTTAGCGTAAGATTGAACGTATATGGATATATTCATATATATATATCTATATATATATATATATATATAAAATTGAATGCGATTACGTATAGACTCCGTGCTTCTGTCGATGGTTGGTGGTATACAAAGGGTTATAATCTGAAGCCTCCTCCGAATAGAATTCATATATAAATTCAAAGCTGTTCGCATATATATATATATATATAAATATATAGTATATAGAGTCCAGAGTTATATACACTCTGCATATATGCAATGGTAGTACACGGGGGCTGTCAAAACCGTCAACGTCAGATCCGCTGCACATATAAGGCACCCCTTTAGGCCCCGAATAGAAAACATTCAATTCTCTCACCCGTGGTAAGCGCGCCTTGCTACGCTTTTCACCGTAACGAAACCTAAGCGTCGCGTCGTCCAGAAAAGGTGACCGATCTCGAAACCCGAAAGGGTAAACTACCCTTTAAAAATAACCCTCAAGGTTTTTACCCGGAACGCGACCCTTGCTCACTTCCCACATTCTCTATCTCCCTTTCGGTATGAAAAAAAGGAAAAAAAAAAAATATCTTTTTGGATCAATTTTTTCTCATTTTTTCGTTTCTTCTTATTTAAAAAATAGTGAAAAATAACAAAACCAGAAATATTTTCCCTTCTTCTTTCTATTTCTCGATTTTTCACCGTTATGTCAAAATCACAACCCCCAACCCCCGCTGTTCTTGTTGCCTGGATTTAGTCGTTCCCTTCGCATTAGTCGGCCAAGGAGCGAAAAATGAGGAATTTTTCATGCCGCGCAGTAAGGATTTCCTTTTTTCTTTTCTTTCTTTCTCTTTATTCTTTTCCCCGCAGTTTTATTCCTTCCATTCATTCATACGTTTTACTCCTCGCCATCTCGTCGACCTTTACTTAGCGTTACGCGTACTCCGTCGTTTCTTCATTTCTTATTCTCTTCCCGGCAAAAGCAGAGCACCACTCTCCTTGCTTTTATTCGGGTTGCTCTGTTTGGGATAAACCTATACAACCGGGGGATCTTTTTTTTTTTTTCTTCTTTTTTTTTTTTTGTATGCCGATTAGCCCTATGAACAGAAATTTCTCACCTGGCAGCTAATGCAGTAAGATCGCTTTTCAGGAAGCTGATATTATACTTAAACCACCCCTTCATTCCTCCACCTAAATCTCATCCCCCCTCCCTCCCCCCATCTCTGCCCTATTATTTTCCCTTATTATTACCAGCTCTTCAAATAGCCTGCGAAATTTGATGCCATAATATTAGGTAGGCATAAGAACAGAACGGAACAGAACAGAACAGAACAAAACAGAACGTAATAGAACAGAATTCTGGTTTTCATGGGGAGGTAAAAATATGACGATTTTCTATACCAGAAAATATTTCAAAGGCTAATTATAATATTGTGATATTGATTAGGGGTAGATTAGCTTAGGGAAGAGCGGATAGGGATTGATAAATAATTTAGTCGTTAAATTGCGGTATGAACAAATATTAACAATTTATTAACAAACGTAATATACGAGGGCTGACTTATTAGGCTATTTTCATAAGAACGCCAGCTCAGCAGCGTCTTGAGCTCTCTCTTCGTTTACGCATATATACGAATTTATATATATATATATATAAACGTGTGAGGCAGATATTTTGAGACCATCGACTCTTTGGGAGCCTAATCACGGTCCTGTGACAACCACCGGGTGTGTTCTAGCATTTGTTGGTGTGTGTTATGGTCTCCGAAGTGAGCGATCAGTATACAAAGTAACTTGGGGCCCCAGGACCGTGTTTGTTGGAACTGTCCTCAAACGATGCGTTAGATACCCGGATAGTTTGAGACCAGTCCCCAAAGTATACTGATGTCCCAAAACCATGCGTTGTATATATAAATTCTATAACCCCTGTCCCAGAATTAAACGATAGATATATTTATAGATATATATATATATGTGTATGTACTATGACATTATACATATACATATTATGGTCTTAAAGACTTATTTATCGTGCGTATAAGTATATAGAAAATTATTATTTATACATAATCATATATATATATATATATATATATAGATATATAAGAAGAAGAAGAAGAAGAAGAAGAAGAAGAAGACGAAGACGAAGAATAATAAGAGGGTCGCGTTTAATATACATTTTTTTTTTTTTCCTTTCAATGCATATTTTGTAATTATTATTAATTATTAATATTATTATTATTATTGTTATTATTATTATTATTATTATTATTATTATTATACTATATTTATTTAAATATAAATTTCATCTATACGTTGTTTTTTTTTTTTTCTCCTCTCTTCTTCTGATGATTCAAATGAATTGATGAAAAATTGAAAAATTGAAAAAAAAAAGATGAAATTGATTGCAATGAAATGAAAAGTATATTTAATTTTCGTTTTTTTTTTTTTTTTTTTTTTATATAAATTTATTCAGACAGGTTCTATATATATATATATATAGATGCTCATAATTGTTACTGCCTATTCAATATATACGATATACAAGGTGGGATATTGAAATTTGTATGTATACTACCTAAATACATACACGTATGTGAAGAAACTAATATAATATAATATATAGTCTATATGTATAATTATTATTTACATCAAAAGAAAGAAACAAAAAATTCACTTATATATTATTATATACTATGGTTTATTTTATTTTATTTTTATTTTATTTTTTTGTATCTCCTCGATCAAATATATTATAATAATAATAATTATTATAATTATTATTATTATTATTATTATTATTATTATTATTATTATTATTATGTCTATATATATGCATACGTATCAAGTCAATAATATAAGTTGTTTTTTTTGTTCATCTTCTCTTTTTTCTTTTTTTTTGTTTTCTCAATATTTATTTATACAACAAAATTTCGGGCTTACGATTGATTCGAGAATCTCACGAGAGTTTGAATATATATATTCAAGTATAATTCACAAATTCAATTGAGAATAATTATTTTCTACAAAACAAGAAAGAAAGAAAAAACGAAAGAAACAAAAAATGATAATCAATCAATTGATTCATATCTGTGTGTGTGTTTATATATATATAGGTATATGAAATATATATATATATATTATATACCACTAATTAATTTACAAATCATTCCCTCGCTATTTATTCACTCACCGATTAATTTTTTTTCACGCAGCATAAAACACCCATTACTTGTTAATATTTTTTGTTTTTTTTCTTCTTGCTTATTGCTTTTTTTTTTTTTTCAATTTTTTTCAATTTTTATTTTATTTTTTTCCCCATTTTTTTTAATTTTATATTTTTTTATACACACGGACAGATGAATAGAGAGAGAGAGAGATATAGATAGAGAGAAAGAGAGAGTAAAAGAGTAATACAAACATATAGAATCAGGTGCAGATGCTGCTGCTGCTGCTGCTGCTTATCGGTATACATATACATATACGTATATAAATATTTATATATAACAGAATAATATCATATAGTATATAGCTGTACATGGTGTTAACAATAACAATTGTACCTGCAAAAGAATTGATATCTAAATTTAATCGAAATATTAATAACTAATAAACGATAAAAGTAATAGTAATAATAATAATAATAATAATAATAATAATAATAATAATAACGATAATAGTAATAATAATAATAATAATGATAATAATAATAATAATAAATAACAGTCTATCGCTGAGATAATGGCATGAAAAATGTCTGTTTGAAATAATTCTAAAATATAACGGATACGGGTCTTCGTAGTTGTTCGAGGTCTAAAGTTGCCGCTGATGATACTTGGGGATGTGATGACGATATTGGTGTTGTACCTGGGCTACTGCTAGGGCTTGATGTAGCTATGCTACCCCCGGAACCAGTAGATCCAAACATTAAAGGTGTTCCTTGATGATGTCCTGGGAATAGGGGACTCAGATGTGAGGGTGGTGTGTGATGATAGTGTTTACCCGTTGACGATGATGATGTTGGTGGATAAAAACTTGAATAAAAACTGCTAACCACAGCTGCTGCTGATGCTGCATTGTTGTTTACTGCGTCGGCGGATGATACACCACCGTTATTCTGACCATTTGCTACCAATTTACTTAAATGTACAGCGTCAAATGCTGAACCAAAGTAGGGTGATATCGGTGGATATTCAAGAGCATGATGTGATACAGGGGCTGTTGGTGCAGCGAAATAATGGGGTAATGAAAAGCTTGGAAAACCACCCGGACTCATAGACCCTGGCTTACCCTGAACCACGGAAACTGGAGCCTTAGGCTTTCGTCTTGGACGATATTTGTAGTCAGGATGTTCCTTCATGTGCAATGCTCTAAGACATTTAGCCTCGTCGATGAATGGCCGCTTTTCCATATCCGTTAAAAGCTTCCATTTTGCACCAAGGCGTTTTGAAATTTCTGAATTATGCATCTTTGGATTATCCAACGCGATCTTTCGTCGCTGACCCCTAGACCATACCATAAACGCGTTCATTGGTCTTTTTATGTGCTGCTCTTGGGGTAGCGAAGATTGTTGAGGACTCGGTATCTCCTGGGGTACGTGATGCACAGAGTGCAAATCCATTCCTGGCAAAAAACCGTAACTGTGATGCGCGTGTGAACTCATCATCGCGAAGCTACCGTCCCTTTCACTGTTCAGGACCCCCTGTCTACCCCCTGCGTAAAACCACGCAATTTTAACGGCTGGGGTTTTGACCTTTTTATTAATTTAAATACAAATTCACACTTTTTTTCCTTTTTCCTTCTTCTATATTTCGATTTTCACAATTCGATTCTGTCGTTTCTATCAGCTTAACGTTTTCTACTTTTTTTTTTTTTTTTCACAATTGTTTATTAATTAATCATCGGATTAAATAATGTTTATTAAACACGAACAATGATAACTAGAACTTGGTTTCTTCGGATTTGTATTTTTTTTTTGTTGTTGTTGCAGTTTTTCCTTTCAATTTTTTTTTTGTTTTTTCCTCTCTCTCTCTCTCTCTCTCTCGCACACCTCGATCTCCAGAACCTGGTGCACCGTCTCCTATGTAGGTACGAGGTGAATGTGCTCGGAGCTCAAACTGGTGCTGACTGAGGAGACCTTCGACGGTACCGTCAGCCCTCGGGGCATTTGAGGCGGTTCCTTTACTTGCCACACCCTCGTGCCACCCCTGGCTTACCATTGGTTTACCCTATAAGGGATTTTCTGATCCCCCTCCAATTTTAACCACCGTCAAACTGTAATTATTCTTATCGATTACCGCTCTGATCATCTATAGAGGATATTAACTGCCCGTATCCTACAAGTATTACCCTTACATAGTGGTCTGTGAAAGCACCAAATCCCTTAGATTTTTTTACTAAAAATTTCAATTTTTATTCACTTATATTTACTTATTTTTTTATCACTTCTATGACGACGACGACGACACAACGACGACGACAACGACAACTACGGATTTTCATCAATGGCAGGTGGCACAGTGCGCCGTTGGGGTGGACATTGTCCTGCCGTTAGAATTATTGCCTATCTACAATACACGAGGATAGTATAATGCCGAATATAGCTAGTGAGGATTCTCGTCCGTACGAATAGATCCTTTTCAGTCAAATGATCCTTAGAAATTTTATAGAGGGGGGGCTGCTTATGGCACCTGCGTTTCTTTGGTCAGTGTGATGTGGCGCGATCAGAACCTCGTACTTACTTTTAAGTCTCAATCATGAGAATTCTGAGTTCGATATTGTACTTTTTCGATCTTTCGAAACTCTTCGTTATCTTCTGTCGCTAAAATCGATCCTTGAATAAGGTTACCGATTTATTTTTCTGCAAAAAAAAAATATTTTCAACCCCGAGTGAATACATATACCTGAATGGAAAATTTCAGGTATAAGGGATGCGCCTTTTAAGGGGTTCGACGTTTTGCCACCAGGTCGTAGTACCGTCCATTCGTTGATCCATAAGATTTATTATAATATTTAATCCTTGAATATAATTGGGCTGAAATAATGGATAAACGAATTTCCTAAATCCTCTACTAATACGAATACGATTTCTCAATTTTTTTTTTCCTACTCAAGATAAACGTGAAGAAGAAAAAATAAAAAATAAAAAAATAAAAACATTCATATCGTCGTCGTCGCGTAATTACAGGCAGTACGACGTCGAGGTGGATGCAGGGGTTCCTTTTTTCTTAGTTAACGAAACAAAGGGGTTCGCGGTCCTTAGGGGGGATGATGGGGGGTTTGGTTTAAACAATGGTATAAATTCCGTAGCTTGGAGCCACTTGGATCCGTCGTTCGCGATAACAAGAACTCAGGCTTCGGCGTCGCGCACCTTGTCCCGGAGTCTTTCTTCGTCTCAATTAGTCATTAGATCTCCGTAGCCGTGGCAAGAGGCATAGTATAAATACCTCTCTAGTAAATAGCGTGTACTTCCATGGCGTTACGTACATATACACACCCCAACCATTCGTAATGTACACGTAGTTCTATACTACAAAGTGCCCAGGACTACCATAATTACCGTTCTGTATTAATTACTATTCTCCCTTTTCCACCCCGCGTTTTCTCCCGCAACACACACACACACATACATACAGGGGGTACACATATTATCCACAGGGTGTCAAAAGCACAAAAAAATATATCGCATTCCATTCCATTCACGTACGTTTACTTCTTTTCGTCCTGCATATATATATATTTATATATATATATAATCGGCAAAAAATTTCAGTAATTTAATTTTTACTTTCTAATCCTTATAGAAATAAATAAAATTAAAGGATTTTGTCAAGGTGTTCTGAAAAATGTTCTGAAATTTTTTTTCTCCCCACAAAACAAAAAAAAAAAAAGAAATACATTTTTTTTCTCGACACTTTCATCTTATAAGATGAAACGACGACTAGATTCATTGACAAACACCCTGTATATAACAGGGGTGGGTGGTGGTACATATAGGCAAGCAGGTTTTCAGCTCCGGTGTGGATTGCTGTCGGTTCTGTTCAGTACTCTCCCGCACCTCTGAAGCCAGGGAGCCAGTCGCTAATTACGTAAAGCGTTGAAGCGTGTCGTCGAGGAGGCGGTACACGTCGACCGTAGTTCTCCACGTCGTCGTTTCTACCCCCCAACCCCCCCAACCCCCCCAACCCCTAGGTTCCGTAACGTTTTAACTACCACCAATATCAGCCCCCAATCATCACCCACGTGCTTTGCACCGAGTAGAAATCACCCGATCGTAATCTGTACATATATATAGGTATATATATTATATATACTATAATTCACGTAATATTCTATCTGGACATTTCCAGGTAAAGTTTATATTATTATTTCGCGTAATATAATTTAAGGGGTTGAATATTATCGATAAAATATGAAAAAATTAAAATGATATGTAAAGAAAAAATTTTTTTTTCTTTTTCTTCTTCTTCATTTTCTTTTTCTCTCTCTCTCTCTCTCTCTCTCTCTCTCTCTCATTGTCTATATTCAAGTTATTTAAGGGTAGAGGGTTGAATCGAGGTGTGTAATGTGTAATGTGTAATGTGTAATGTGTGATATGTATAGGTGTGTTATATTGTTATAGAGGTGAGTGTTGTGACGTAGGGGGATTGTCTCATATGGTCTCACCACATCTCACACGGGGTTTGCTTTATTATAGGAAAGTGGGCCGAGTTCGTTTGTACATATATATATATATATAATATATATACGCGTTATGGGTGAATTGGTTAAGGGGGTTACCGAGGAGGGAGAAGAGAGAATAGAGAATAGAGAAGAGAGAGATAGCAGAGTTCCTTTATTAGGGTGATAAGCGCGTTGTGAATATATCCCATCCCATTCAACTATCTCATTTTACTCACTTCAATGCCTAATGGAATTGAGTTCTTGCCGCGGACTGAGGTTCGAGCGAACGGCTCCTATTCAGAACGAGAGATAATTGGTATTTTGTCTTTCGAAACTCTTTGTCATCCGGCTATAATTGACTCCCTACGATTTTTTCAATACTCTTCATTTTTATATATATATATACCATTGTTTAACATATACTCCTCGGTTTATTTTTCCTTCATATACCGATATATACCTACTTCATTTCATATTACCTATTATAATATTATCATATCATATACTAGTTACTTACGATGATATTTCGCATCGAAAATTTCATACGTAGTACCTATATATACCGTGACAATTTGAAGATGCGAAACGCCACGGATACCAACCCAAAACTCGTTAGCACCAGTTTAGTAACTTACTAGATTTTCCTATAGTAAGATCACTGAAAATCTAGTAATGTCCAGTAAAAATACAGTGATTTTACTAAAAAGATCTAGTGAGTTACTAAACTGCTGCGCACAAGTTTTGGATTGGTATCCGTGGCGTTCCGTATCCTCAAATTGTCACGGTATATACCTATGTAGAAGGTGTCACATAAAAGAATTCACTTTTTCTTCAAATACATGCAAATTGTATATTTCATTTGCTTATTATATTGGCATCCTAAGGACGTAACAAAATCCATTCGATCATCACTTGTCATTTAATAGAAAAGAAATTTTACTCTGAAAATATTAGTTCATTCAAGAATTATTGTCTTCAATTTTCTTATACATATCGGAATTATAATTTCATTCTCGAAACTTGGAGAGAGAAAAAAAACCGTTTTAATTGTACAAATTAGTTGTTGTTGTGGTATAAAAATGCTATTGAATTTTCTTTCATATATGTATATATCGAATATCATTAATATTTTTCTTTTCCAGTAAAATTCTGCACCTATAAAGCAATTCATTTTTTTTCCATAATACGGATATGCGGTGTACACTGCACTTTTCTGCTATAAGGCGTTTCTTCTTATTGTATGTTTTCTGTCTTCTTTACTATTATATTTCTTCTTCTTCATGACAATAAACGTTTTATATACTGTAGTATCTCATACCAAAACTCATTCATTCGTTACATAGTGGAATACTATACCTACGCGCGTTGCGAATAGAAGACAACGCGGATCCGTTATGTTGGAACTCTCTCTCTCTTAGCTTTCCTAGTGCCATCATGGGCACGAATTGTACTTTAGGTGTGTCGCTTTCGTCGCTCAATTCTAGGAGAAGCTACACACATTTATATATATACATACATGACCATCCGCCGTACCTATACATACCTTTACCACTTCCTTTGTGCACACATACATATACTTGGTATAAAACACGTGTGCGTGTCCTCCAACCATTACCTTGATGAGCTTTCGTTCTGACGACGACGACGACGACGGAACAAGTATTGCTTTGAAATTAACGGATTAAGTCGCTCTTAGGACTTCGACGACGTTTAATAGAACACGAAAGAATATTGAAAAATAATGAATTTCATCTACTAATAATTTTCATACTATTCTTATATTTTTTTGATGAATTTTTATTAATTTTTTTTTTGCACGGCTGATAATTTGAAGATCGTTTTACCCCCTTCACGCTCGCATACGTTCATCCCTACCTTTCGCATTTAGCATTCATTTATTCAAGAAGGCTTACCAGCATTAAGATAATTACTTCCCAGTGGGTCCTTCCTATAGGCGTTGTGTTGGCACCACTAGAATGGCATTATGTTTTGTCATGAAGAGACTGACTCCGTTCCTTCTCATCCTCCTTATCCTACTTCTACTCCTACTCCTTCTCTTCTCTTCATAGGGTTGGTATAGGGTAGGT
Source organism: Tenthredo notha (assembly GCA_914767705.2). Taxonomy (NCBI): domain Eukaryota; kingdom Metazoa; phylum Arthropoda; class Insecta; order Hymenoptera; family Tenthredinidae; genus Tenthredo; species Tenthredo notha. The sequence goes on along the minus strand of OU611921.1, from coordinate 4,309,715 downwards.
ACCGTAGCGTAGTGCTACTGCAGGAAGAAGAAGAAGAAGAAGCAGAAGCAGAAGGGGGTGTAACACCGAGTTGGAACTGAGGCTGAGGCTGAGCTCAGTTCTCGGTTCTGTTCCAAAGAGTAAAGCATTCTATTACAATAAACTCTCCGTCACTACTGTGTGTACTATAGGCGTCTAACATAATAGATTCTAGAATATACACTGTGTATACACATACCTATCCATCCCCATCCACATACAAACAAACAAACAAACAATATATACAACTATGTATATATTTTCACCCCTAACTAATGTAGAATATCAACGCGGGTTCCTTTTTGGAACGACAAGTCTTACGACGTTGGTACTAACGCTACATTGGTATTACATATACGTATAGAATACTAGGCTAGATGAGGGGGTGTTGTTCAGAGTATTCAATCCACTCGTCACACTTGGGGACTATCATTAATTTAATTATTTTACATCAAGTCGTTAACTCGGATTGAAATTAATTGATTTTCCCCATTTTCCTCGATGTGATTTTGTGAAGCTGGTTTCATACAATATATAGAGAAATATCTTTCTCTCGAGGGGGGTAGGTATGATAAGAAATGATCTTTAAATCGGGTAGTATAGGTGCATGTAGGGTGAAATGGGTAAATTTTCCTAACCATCGGTTTATCTCACTTCCGTATTTCTATCCAGAAATCAGCCATTGTGTTATAACGTCCACCCCCGCATTGTGCTGGGCGTGAGGTACCATTGTTCGCCATTTTGTTCTCACCCTGGATCCCCTCTCTGAAAACGTACGAGTCTGCGCCCGATGTTCCTGGATCCTGACTCGAGTCGAGACAAAGACCAATACAATGCTTCGGGGTGGGAGAAATGCCGGATATTTCTATACTACTAGAAGAGATTAGGGGTTGGTTGGTTGGTTATCTCATGATTGATGCGCTATCAGTTTACGCACGTATTCTATATGATATAGGGGTTGGTTGCAGATTTCTTCAATTATCAATTCCTTTTCCATTTCTTCATACTTCTTTCACCCTTGAGTGTTGTTTTTTTTTTTTTCTTTTTTTTTTTTTACTTTCGAATAATGACGCGTGTCGTAGAATTGCAGCCAGTATCTGTCCAAACACAGTATCGTTGTTTAACAATGGTGTGATGCGTTGCCAACAATGATGGTATAGTTCAACCGGACAATACGGGTAACAGGACAATGTCCAGCGTGTAGTGTAGCGTTAGCATCAAACCAACCCCATAATAGTAAACGTTGTCGCTTGTCCTCCTGCATTGGCAACACTATAAGGTATATATATTCAACGCTCAATGATCCCCAAGGGTGATTATCAGCTCTGAAATTCATCACCGTTAATTCATATCAATGGGAATATTCATACGTGCAGTGAATTATATTAACAAAATATAGTTGGAATAGTAAAATTCTAACACCTATTTTCTTGGAGCCGAGTTACAGTTCTAAATTCCAAATGGACTTCCGGCTGTCTGCATTCCGGTTTGAATATTCCGAAATTGTCTCAAACAAATTAGTAATTTCAACTTGACCCTAAATTTGTTAATTGGTTAAGAAAATTTCTTAAAATCTATGCTGATTGTGGTACAGATTTATCTGCATGGATTGTAAGCTTTCAACCCCCTCCTCCCCCTGTATCATCTATATATGCATCGGCCCTTCAATGTTCTACACTTCTTTCAACGCCCGACGCGTCGTTCATGCATTATGCTGTCACTCATGCTCGTTGCATTTCATTGTAAGCAACCACCCCCAAACCCTCTATTACGCGACCACTGAATGGGGTGGCGTGTCTAGGGAATTCATTTTAATTAGATCGAACCTCGGCTTTAGAATAGGGAGGGGAATAGATCTGTAAGCGATTTGTGATGTCTGGGGTGATATTAATGCCTTGTCAAGCGGTATTAACGTTTTTCTTAATTGATTTTACTAGAAATTTTAAATTGAAAATATTTTTTTTAAATGTATGTATAAAAAGAAACTTATCATATCCTACAAAACGTATTCGAACATTTGACAACGAAGTATAATTATAAATAAACATTTGCTGCAGTATATATAGCAAAGAGAAAAATATATACTATATACTATATATATATATCTACCTACGAAATTTTTCTGTGTCCTGTTTAGAACAGGGCGGAGAAAAAATTGTAGAGTAAGAGAAGTAATTCAAGGTATACGATGCACACAAAACGTTAGAAAGAGATAGAATAAGAATAAAACGTAAGCAATAGGACGCGGTGTATGGATGTTGACTGTGAGCCGGGGGGGTGTAGGTAGGTGGAATGAGAAAAGACAGTAGGAGAACAGCTTTTTTTTTTTTTTCATTTTGTCAATGAAAAGCGGTGGAAATTCGTGTTGCTGTCCATGTTTCGAAAGTATTATACTATGGGTACCAGAGCTATACTATACCTACCCCACGCTTTAGTTTGTTTCTAAATAGACAGATAGATAACGAAAGGAACGAACGAACGAACGAACGAACGAACGAACGAACGAACGAGCGTTGCGATGCGATGCTATGCGATGCAATGCGATGCGATGTGATGCGAGGCGAGGCGAGTCAGAAATCACAATATAACCATTGTCGAGTGACTATTTCTCAGCCAAGCCGTTTTCATTCGAACTGGTTTTGCGGAATGAAAATAATAAAAAAATAAAAATAAAATAAAAAACCCAAACCACCACCATCATCATAATCGCACCATATATAGCATATATATGACGACTGAACTTTGCCTCTTCTAATATATTAACTACATTAAACCCTGTCGCAGAAAGCTCATACTTTTTACTGTTATTTTTTTTTTTTCTCAATTTAACAATGTAGACGCTGAGTTAAACTGTCGAACTATATAAGAGTTATTAACTATTTAATCAATCAATGTGGTTAAAAGTAACCCTTAAAAATTACTTCACGTGTAGATTGTTTAATAGGGTGGTAAAAAAAAAAAAAAAAAAACAGAAACACGATTTCACCCTTAAATTATAGTATGTATGTATTAGGTGAATATATCTGGACCACACGTATGCCTATGAAAAAGTGTGTGATCCTTGGTGGTGTCGAATTCGAACGATGTACGAAAAGAAGAAGAAGAAGAAGAAGAAGAAAAAAAAAGGACAAACTTGTCTGGTTGAACGACTTGTAGGTCAGAATTGAGCCAATATCTTATTCAAACACTTGTAAAAAGTGTAAATTATGTTTGCGGTTAGGATTGAAATTTTGCCAAGCTATGCAATCTTGTACTATGGTATATGTATGCATATATACTATGACTACTAGGTACGTACTGGTAGTTGCCTTATAAACCGAACTGATCTAATTCAAACCTTGAGGTTTGCTTTTGGGTATCGAAGTAGAAAAGTAGAAAAGTAGAAAAAAGAAAATTTGTCTGCGTAAAGTTGATGCTGGTATAATATAGCGATCGAAGCCTGGGATCCTTATTCACATGATCCTAGTGCTTCTGGATTTCGCTTTTCGTAACAAGTAGGTATGTATATATACGCATATATAACAAACAGTTTTCACATAAGGTAGGTAAATGCAGTACGAGCCTAACCCAACGCCATTAGATTTGGACAATAAACTGCATTCAACTATCACATCGGTTGGCAAACAAAACTGCGAACAATAGATCTGGCAAACATGCCAATTCACACTATTCTTTCTCTTATATACTCCGCACTGTTCTATTATGGTGTACGGTGTACTATACCCTAGCCACAATGCCGAATGTGATTTTGACAGTTGCAATGTACCGACGTACGTACATACATACACACACTTGGCCGTATACCATCAATTGATATTTGCTTAACAATTGCAAATAATTGCACCTTGTCAATCCACACTAACGCGCGAAGGAGCGAAGGAGCGAAGGAGGGTAGTTCTCCAGGCTTCATATGAGGGCGTGTTTTCCTTTCATACCGTACGATATTTTATATATTATATACCTTAACGTGTCATTTTCTATTCCCTGTTACGATAGAAAAAGAAAGAAACAAAGAAAAAAATAATAAGGGAAAAAAGGAAAATTGTATCTCATTTGATACCAAAAATCGTTTTAATCGATTCTTCGCATTAGATCCTGTACTGATTAATAATCAGAAGAAATTCTCAGGCACTGAATAATTTCGTACATTATAAGAGATATGTATACCGTAATGTAACGCAATGTGATGTAATTATTGTTATCCGCGAAGTTGTAATTTAAGAAGTTGTAATTTTCATTTCTGCTTATACTACGACTTAAACCCCCTGAAAATTCTATTGTATAAATCAAATCGTGAGAAACTTCACAGGCTAAGTGTTTAAGCAAACTCTGGGTAGACTCGAAAGACCCTGGTCGCGTCGTTTCGGTGTGTACTTAGTGGTAATTGCGGGTACGATGGGCGTGAATTTTACTTCACCCTTGTCACGACACCCTTCAATGTCACTGAACACTGTACACTATAAGGAACATGTGTGCAAACCCTGGCCTTCTCAACCCCCTGAGATTTGATTTGATTTTAGTGAAACGATCTTCATGCGGTTCTGCATTATTTTTATTTTATTTTTTTTTATACATTTTCATGACTTCTTATTACATATATTTATATAATCTATATACTATATAGATTTCGTATAAAGACTCGTGAACACGCACCCACCTCTCTCTCTTCACTCTACAACATCGGTTAAAATTTGGTCGGATTATTTAACCCGAACACGATTGTACATCCATCCATCCATCCGTCTATCCGTCCATCCGACAGTCCGTAACCGTGAACACTAATGAGATAATATAAATGACGGCTTGTCACGCGCGGGACGAACCCCAGATCGATAAGCTTGTCCTGGGTGCGATTCAAAAAGGACACGTGAGGTTTCCCCCCTTAAACACACCTGTATACATGTATTCCAGGCTGATAGCAAGTCACTTTTCTCAGTTTTCCTGTTAGTTCGTTTTCTTCTCTATTTTTCTCCATTCTCAACGCAAAGTCATTCGTTTATTTTTATCATTTTATTTTATTTTTTTTCCTTTCGTAATTTTACCGGGCATCATCATTCAAGCTGAAAATTCAGATAGTTGAATAAAAAAATTTGTAAGATTTCATTAAATTTGACTAAAATTTGGTAAAAATCTTAGTGTCACGGTTTTGCGATCGCGCAGCTCTCTTTGACCGGGTTACTATATTTGATGAAAATTTCGTAATAATTCTCGTTACAGCAGGTGATCGTAGATACGATATTGCGTTTATAAAAAATGTAAAATCGTCTCTCTATTGATTTTGTATAGTAGTAGGTATAATAAAGGAGAGTTTTATAAAGGCAACGAGGGGCAGGGAGTATTGGGGGGGGGGGGGGGTTTGATGAGGTGGGGGAGAAACGGTTTGAAAATGTAAAATATAAAATGGTAAATTGAAAATGTAAAATGGGTAAAAAAAAAATGTTTTTCAATAATATTCGGTGAGCTAGGAGCTTTGCGCGACTGGTTGGAGATGGAAGTGGAAGTGGAAGTGGAAGTGGAAGTGGAGGTGGTGGAGGCGGTGGAGGCAGGAGCTCCGCACCCTCTTTAAAATTGTAACCGTTCTACAGCTAACCCTCCATCCCCTATATTCCCCTTGAATCCCTCCCAGCTCTACGGCCAACTTCCTTTTCACCCACGACAATACGACACAACATAGCACACACAATATGCTTTCATAGGCTTTTAACTGTGTTGCGTTGTGTGTGCCAACGAGGCAAAGCTAGCAGAGGGTGGCACGTCGTCAATATAACCCATAACGTCCCAGCAACAGCAACAGCAATAGCAACAGCACCACTACTACCACTGCCAGTGCCACCCCCACCCCCCCATACGCCACAAGAATGTCATTATACGGCACCCTCTCATATACACACCGTCTCATTAAAATGCCTTCTTATTTTCATAGCATATTATAACCCCAGTGGGTGCCATACCGGGACTTTCGACGTCTCAGAGATATACTCAAAAAATAAATACCAATTGTAAAATAGATATATAGGAGTTCGCGAGGTATTCGACAAAATATACATACTTATTTATACTGTACATATATATTATATATATATAAGAGGGTCTCGATTCGTATGAACTTATTTTTTTTGTTTTCTCATCTTGGGCTTATTTTCGATCTGGACTTTCGGATTTTTTAGTTATCTGGATTCTGACATTACGAAATTTTAATAAGTTTAATAAAAAATTCAAAATCGTTTCAAGAAAATTTGTCAATTTTAATAATTTTAATTCGTCACCACTACATGTATACTAGTTTTCATCGTAGAAGGATATACCTAGATGAAAAACAAAAAAAATGAAAAGAAAAGAAAAGAAAAAAGGAATCTTGGGCTGTTTAAATTAGTTTAAAGTCATTAGCGGTTCAATCGATCTCCCAACAGTCTAATTTCGATACTGTGAACGTACTTTTGTCGTACCAACAATCGAAGCCGTTGAACCGTTACGTTGAAAAAAAAAGCGTAGATTGAAAAGTTTTTCCTCTTATAAACGAGCCATAGAGAGGATGAATAAGAGAGATAGAGTGATAGAGAGAGAGATAGAGAGATGAACGTTTATGGTTCCAGAGTTGGGTATAACCAGTTTCCACTTTTTCAGTTTTCATTAAACAGGTAACAGGCCAGCAGTAGCTGAATGGTGAGAAGCAGATGTTCGTATATAATAAGAACTATCAATTAAACATAAACTAAAGAAGAACGACGAGGGACGTAAGGGAAGAAAAAGAAAATATATAAAAAACAAAAAAACAACAACAACAAGAACAAAGCAAAAAAAAATACAAAAAAAACAGATTGAAGAAATGAAGGGCAAAATAAAAAAAAAATAGAAAAAGAAAAAAAAAAAATTAAAAAACGAGGTAAAAAGAACCGAATGAAATACTGATGGTGAACTATGAAAAAAAAATAAAAATAAAAAAATAAAAAGGTCGAACTAGAGACATTGTACACGCGGCTCTATACTATATATAACACGGCATCATGGCGGACGATTTGTAACGGGGTGAAGGGGGGGAGTGAAAGGGGGATGGGGGGGGCAGGGGGGGGGGGAGAACATACACAATGATCCGATAAGTATGTACGGTCCACGATAAATGTACGATCTTTCCTTTTCCCTTTTTTTTCTTTCCTTCTTCTTATTTTTTCTTCTTCTTTTTCTGTTTTTTTTCTTTTTTTTTTTTTCCTCTTTTTCGTGGGCGGAGACTCAGTGCGCGTTCATTGGGCAAAAGCACCTGCATGACACCTTCGTAACCGACGGTATATCTATTGACCCCCTGATGAAGAGGAGAAGAGGAAAAAAAAAAAAAAAAAACAGAAAAAAAAAACCAAAAAAAGGCAAAAAAAATAAATTAAAAGAAACGAGATCTGAAGATCTGAAGATCGTGACTTCGTAAATAAAAGATTAGCCGGGGGTTGGAGGGGTAGAACACAAAAAATCGAAAAACCAAAAAAGTAGGAAAGATAAAGAGAAACAGCAATTTCCGGGTGAAAGAAATTTTTGTTCGTCATGGGGGGAAAAAATTGGAAATTTTTTTTTTTTCAATCATTTTTATCAAAAAAACAAAAACACCCTTCCGCGACATCATTCAGTAAGAATAAACTTTCTTAATTTTATGATTTCTTTCTTCTGTTTTCTCGTCTTAAGGGAAAGGAAAGAAATGACAAAATAATAATTGTTTTATATAGGTTTATGGGGGTATAGTATTTATATTATAAGTTTATAGAAAATATCTGGACGAAATTTTTACAGTCTGTATATAAGAATGGTGGCGCATTCTTTTGACTATGGAATCTAGGTATAAGAAGAACTGCTGCTGTTACTGCTTCACTGACGCAGCGTTAGACGAATAGCCGAAATGAGTAACTTGGTTGGTACCAGTCTTTTGAAAGACTATAACGCGTCCATCCAGATCGACTTCGAGTGTAGCGAATCCGACGTTATGGCCTCGTGGAAATTGTTTCACTCTGTGATCCCATGCACCAACTTTTCGTTATACGATTAGAGTCGCTCTTTTTGAATCGTTATTAAAAGAGGTCGGTCATTATACGCTGCAGTCTGAGTGTGCCATACTTAATTACTATTTTTTTTATTATTTTTTATTAACCACGTGCAGTTTTAGCCGTTATATATATTAGAAGAGTAAAGAAGAAGAAGAAGAAGAAGAGAGGAAAGTAAAGAAAGAGAAAAAAAGAATGTAAAATTCGTTTTTGGTTCTCTTCTGCGAATGAAAAAAAATCATTCAGCTAAAAAGACCTGCGTCGAAAAGTCGTTCATTTCCAGTCCCAAAGATATAAACAAAACCAGCATGCCGCACTTGCGAAGTGAGGCCCAAACATATAAATAAAAAATTTTCAACCCTCGTTTCCATAGGTATAATTGTACAGATCGATGAACATAGTAGAGCTTGCTTAGCGATCAAACAATGAACCAACATCGTCCACTTGGTTTATAACCGGGCCTTTTCGAGATTTCAAGGCCCGTGAGACCCCCGACCGTGGGATCAGTGATTGGTAAAATTTGCAGGTCGTGGGGTTTTTTTTTTTTTACACTTAGCTTATACACTCATTTCTTTCTTTCTTTCTTTTTCATTTTTTATTATCAAATACCGCCATGGCTTATAACCGACCATAGTGCGTTTCAAGTACTCATTGTTAATCGTATGGAATCAAGATACGAATTCTCACATCGTATATATGAATAATAAAAGCCAAAAATTATAAACCATTTGTTTGACAAAAATCTATTATAAACGCATACGAATGATCTGGCGATTTGAAATGCAGCGGATAAATTTCAACCGCTTAATTAATCTTTAGGGTTTAAGATATCATATAATATAATATAACATTACGTTGATTGATCAAATTCATTTAGAGAATACACTTTCGCCTTTACCTTTATTAGTATTTATATAATAAAAAGTAACGTATGTGTGTTGCGTCTATAAGTTGAATAAGCTGGTATCAAAAGTAACAAGTTGGGTATAGAAATAAATAAAAAAATCAAAGAATAAAAAAAAAAATTAAAGGAGTCTAATGTAGTTCTATCAATCAATTTCATCTATAACATTAACTATAACGTATTTTTATATACACTACGTGGCTGACTGAGAAAATAAAAAAAAAATAAAAAAACACTTGTCAATGAGCTCCTCTTGTGTAGCAAGAAATCAAAATGATATTAATAATGATAATAATAACCGGTATGATATATATATATATGTAGGTGTAGGTATCGGTATCCTTACAGTAATTACGTCCATTGTAATCAAAATACAAATACCCGATATCCATTTGACTAGTAAAGGAAGGAAGCTGAAGGATTCAGAAGCCCCAACAATATACTTTATTAGTATTAAACTAAAATATAATTAACAAAATTACTTAATATATATATAGACTATATAAATTTTTTGTCAATAGTCGTCTAATGGTACATACAAATGAAAATACTATACTACCTAATTCATTTGTTAGATATAATTATTTCACTGTTGATAAATAAAAATATATTTCGAATAGGTACTCCGATTTCACATGTGGAGTGAAATCATTTTCAAAAAAAAAAAAACGCGTATATACTCCTATCAATATGAATATATTGGAGTTGATATAGAGATTTGGAAAAGCGCGGAGAGAAAAGAGATTAAGAATTTGCGATAAATAAGAAAACAATAAATATAAGAAAAGAACAATTTATAAACTAGGCGATATACGTGCGTGGGAAAAAAGAGAGTCGGTTTTTTGTTGTAGTTTATCGATCAGTTTTTCGTTGTTGGTTTATTGTCAGTATCGTTTTTTCTTTTTGTTTTGCAAAGTAAAAAAGTCTCGCATGTGAATATCTACGGGTTATAATCTACCACGTGTCATACTATCCGGAAAAGCAATACAAGTATAGCCATTTCATGAGTCATTAGACAATCCATTCATTTTGTTTTATTTTTTGTTATTTTATTTTATTTTATTTTTCATAGAAACTTGGATACGAAGAAGAAAGAAAGAAAGAAAAAAAAAAAAAAAACAAACCCGTCATAATCCATAAATTACAGTTTTGTTATATCATTCTTATACCGCGAACTTAAGACCCTGTGAAATTAAGAAAGACGATTAATCATTCGCCTATATTTCTGAGTATAGAAAAACTTATAGCGAAAAATTCACGATCATATCGATGTGAAAACAATTTTTTCTTGCAAATCATTACCGCCAATTTTATCTATTATTACTAATTACTAGACCCGATTGAGGGTAGGAAAAAAGTAAATGGAAATCGAATAGCTGTTAATGTATTATAAATTCGAGATTTTCCTCATTTTCTAAAGAGTTTGAAATTCTAATCTCGTAAACATTAAACGAGTATATTAATTCAAGCTATACGATCTCTTATTGCATGTCCCATGTTGTTCACGTAGAGGAATAAATGCAAATTATTACCAGTAGAACGATCGCATTGTTACGTTTCGAACTAATAAATCAAACCCACCCTGTTCGCCCCAGCCATTCGAGAATAGATGTCTATTATTTACGGGTATGAAATCAGCGAAAGATTTTTAGTACGAAATTACGATTATTTCAACTATTTATTTATTCACCTTAAAAATAAGTCTCGAATCTTTTATAATTTGTTTAATTAACGGGGGGGGGGGGGGGGGGGGGTTTGCGTTGCGTCATACGATATACCGCGAACTAATTATTCATTTCGTTATTCAATAGCGAGACGGTTTCCCCAGGATTTTATTCGATCGGTAGAGAATGGAGGATCTTTTGTACTGGTTCATATATCCGGGATGAAATAATTACTCGGCGAAATTATTAACCAGCAATTTTATATCACAGAGTGAAAAAAATAAGGGTGTTATATGATGCGAAAAAAAAAAAAAACGACGCGGAATTCTGTTCTTTATTTTTATTTTTTTATTTTTTCAAGAACTATGGTGCATCGTATCAGATTAACGATTTGAGGATGATCGTGATTGTAGGAAACATTGTCGTCTGATCATCAGGACACTTCCCACGTTCTATGCAATACGTTCTATAAGTTATACGGTGTATCGACGACGGTGGTTCGGGCATTGTGACGAACCAATATTAATGGGAACGTGCTGACAAGGAAATGACTGGACAAGTCCAGCCTCAAACTGTATTATTCTTGAACCTTCTGGCTAGCTTCATCCCAGAATAGGATAGCATGATCGATCATTCATAGTCAGACGGCTAATCAGCCGATAGTATATTCGTAAACGTGAGTTATCTTCGCTTCGTTGAATTCATTTATTCGATTTACTGTTTATTTAGATTTTATATTGTATATATACTTGAATTGACTAGTATAGAAACTTTCGTTTGTTGTGTTGAACGAAGTAAATACGAAAATCGTAAATTAAAAAGGTAGAAAATATCGCCGAAGCTATTTAAGGTACAAATAGGGTATTCCAAGCAACTTACTGCTCCAGGGGAGAAAATATAAGAGTCGAGACCGCGAAAGATTTCTTTCTTATAGCTAAAGAAGAAGAAGAAGAAGAAGAAGAAGAAGTTATCCACCGTGAACACTTGGCAAACCCCACTTTAAGAAGAGGAAGGAAGAGAAAAGAAGAGAAGAGAAGCTAAGGGCAAGGCAAGGCAAGGCAAGGCAGGGCAGTATTTGGCCACTTTTGTACTTCCGTGAGGCATTAGAGGGTCTCTCACACAAGATCCGAGCCGCCTTTAAGAAAGACTTTTCGAAAGCTCGTTCGCGCGTAATAACCGAAATTTATCCAGGGAAAAGCGGAAAGAAGAAGAAGAAAAAGAAAAAAAAGGTAAAAATAATCCCACCGTAAAAGTGGCTCTTATATAAGAGCAAAAAAATAAGAATAAAAATCGTTCCTTAATGTCTATAATCAATCGTTGATATAAATATATATATATTAGGGTGGTCCTTAAATACCAACTCGAGGAGTGAAGCATGGCAACCTTCGGACAAAAAATCAAAAAAAATTGTCCCTAAATATTAGATTTTTAAAAAAATTCCAATAGGTGCCTAAAGAGGTTCGAAGTTTCTCGTTTAAATAACATTGGATCTTATGATTTTTTTTTTCTTCCCATTCGATTTTGGGTCAATTTTGCTCCAAAAAATTCCACTATATAGAAAAAAATCAAGGAAATTTTTTCGGTCAATCTGTCTATGATGTTAGCCCCTGAGCCTGATTTTTTTGCACAATTTTACGCGAAAATATTAGAATTTTCGATTAGCACCCTTACGATGGGATTTTTTTTATATTCTGAAGGTCGTTTCCGAAGTAAAATTTCACGAGGAAGGCAGGAATATTGAAAAAACAAAGAAGAAACGGGAAAACTTCAGGACTCTTTAGGCACCTGTTAGAATTAAAAAAAAAATCTAATATTTGGGGACAACTTTTTTTTTATTTTTTGTCTGAAGGTTGCCATACTTCACTCGTCAATTTGGTATTTAAGAACCACCCTAATATATATATATATATATATGTAATCGATTGGTTATATCGATTGCATAGATATAGATGATTTTCGTATAATATATTGGCTTAGCAATATATTAGAATGAGACCCGCGATGATGGTACTGTAAGTTGTTTTCGGGTGAGAGATTGTGGTTTTGGGTTTTGTGGGTAGAGTCTTATGGTCGTGTGCAGGGGTCGTCGACGAGATTTTCCTATATAAAGGCGCCGTTATCGGTGTGTCCCGTTCTCTTTTAATATCTGTCAGATGCACACGAAATTTAAACAGGCGGCCATTCAATATGGCGGTATTGTTGTCGACGGGAGTGACGTCGCCGTCACCGTTGTCGAAAGAAGGCTTCTAGCGTCGAGAAAATAATACAAAAAAAGAAAGAAAAAGAAAAAAAAAGAAGAAAAATAGAATAAATAAAAAATACAAAAAAAATATATATATGAGAAAAAGAGAAAAAGCTAAAGAAGAAGATGAAGAAGAAGGAGAAGAAGAGAAAAGAAAAGAAAAAAGTCATAGCTACAGGGGAGGAGCGAGTGGCGTGGTGTTTGCCAAGAAAAGCTCAGGACAGAAAGGCAGATGTCGATATCTGTAATGGAATTTTTCCAACTTTATTAAGTAATTGAAAGTTTAAAGTCAACAAGATAGGGTACAGCGCTATGTGTTGGTTGTCGTTAGAGAGGGAATATCTTTCATCACTAAAAACTCTTCTTCATCCCCCTCATCGCATCGTCAGAGATTGTTGTTGTTTTATTTTTCATTTTATTTTAAACACACACTTGAAGAATTATAATAATCCATCCCTTGCATCGGCAGATCTCTCTGTTCATATATGCAGATCGTGGATGTTGAACAATCGGATCCCTAGTTTTTTTTTCTTCTTCTTCTTCTTGTTCGAAATTTTTCAACATTCGTGCCTTTTGCTAAATTATTCGTAAGTCCGCGTGATGGAATAATTTTTGTTGTTATTTGTTTTTTTCATCGATAGGTATCGCAGGATTTTTGAAAATCAACTTACAAAATATTCAAATTATGTATTGCAAAAAAAATCGTAAGAAAAATTAGCAAAAAAAATTAATAAATAAAGTGATAGCAGGTATATAATAATCCCACAAAACTATAAGCTATAACACTTATGTACATAACATATATACGAGAAAAGTCACCCCTGCACGTCAAATTAGCACACAGGGCGTTGTGAGGGGGTCTCTGCTGACCCCTGGCCAACCACTTCAGGTCAAGCATCATTGATTCGCCACGATGTGCACTGCCTTGTTGAGGGTTATTTATCTTTACACTAGCAGAATAGCTTCTAAAGAGGATTTCTACCCCCCTTATAATACCTTAACCACTTAGTTACTATAACTTTACTCTGCACGCAATATGAGTTTTAAATAAATTTATACAATATATTAAGTGTATGTATATATATAGTATCATTTATTATTTCATATTACATACGATACATGCATGTACACAGAATCTACATACATATAGCTCTATATATATATATATGATCGTTATAGAATATATTTCTTTCTTATACATATTATGGTGGTTAGAATTTTCATATTTATTAACATTTTTCTTCTTCTATATTCTGACAATAGTCTACTATATATATATATATATATATATATATACATATATGTGTACTATGTACCTACACACAAAATAATGAAAGCTAAAGAAGAAAAAGAAGAAAAAAAAAAAATGTTTTATTCAATATAGAAAGCATTGTGATGATATACCGGGGCATAATAATTCTCAATTCATCGTAACGCGTAGGTAGGTGTACGAGTATACGAAAAATGTTTCTTTATTGTAAACGCGAGTTCCATTTCCTTTTGACAGCTGTTTATATGATACGGTTTATTTCTTTTTCTAAGACACCGTATCGCGCGTATAAATTCCCTACTAAATATATATATATATATAGGTATATAGATGCGTGGGTAATAATATGTACATCGACTGATAGAATGTCATTCATCATACGAACGACAGAAAGTAAAACCCCGAAAGAAATAGTGAGAAAATATTTATACGGTATCAGAGAGAAAAAGAAGAAGAGAAAAAAAAAAGAGCCCTTATCTTGCACACCACCGCATGATGTACTTATTGAAAACTAATTCACCTGATTTCCTATGAAAGAAAAAAAAAAACTTCATTGAAATATATAGATATATATATATATATGTATCCATTGAGGATTAATTCATCCATCATACCTTAACATTATCGTTGTCGATAAAGACCCCCAAGTTTCTATTTTGGATCTGCGAGGGAATGAAGGAGATTTTAGTAAAGGAAATAAGGGATGGAAAAGCAGAGTTTGGTTGGTACATTACCAGCACGCCCCCTCATTTGTTAAATCCAATCCCTGTCATAATTCCATTCCCTGAGTTATCAATCTCTGCACTGGGTCTGAGTTCCTTGGTCCTGATTGTCAGAGAGGAATCCTTGCTTCATATCTCTACTAGAATATCATCGTGCTTTTCGAGTATTTGTATTCATTGAATTTTACCAGAATCCATTTTGCTAATGGACACTTGCTCCCTTACCATATACACCCACACCCACACCCACCCACACACACATACACATATACATACACAGATAGTGAAGTATAACGGAAAAGTATATAAGTAACGTTATCGAAGGAAACGATTCTTCATATAAATAGACTAAATCTTCCTCAGGATCCAATGCTGTAGATTTTTCAGAGCAGATATTTTTGTATTATGAAAATTGAATTGATCGAAATAATTCATGAAGATATTATCGAGTCCATTCGTTAGACGACTGTCTGGCTCTTGGCATCTTATGAAAAGGTAATGAAAAAGAAGAAAAAGAAAAACGTAAAAAATAAAAACGTAAAAAACAGAATTGAGGAAAGAAGTGGATGCAGAAGATTTAAGTCAAGTGTTGTATGTATCGTTCAAGTAATTCCCATACTAACACTTGGTGTATAAAATGGTCGTAAAAAGTTTCATGTGATTGGACTTTATATACGACTCTGTTATATATAATCTATTTTATTACCTTTTATTATATAGATGAGAGTTGTATTTATTTTGTGGATTATATTACTTTGGTCATTGGCTAATAGGATCAAATAAATTCAATGTCATATTGTCAATAGTAAATGAAAGCTCTTTAACTAATGATATTTAACAATAATGATAATAATGACGATGAGTAAAGCTTGGAAAGAAATAACAACGAGAAATTCTTGTTTTTGTTGTTGTTGTTTTTTTTTTTTTTCATTCTTTCTTTTATAAAATCGCAAGGAATACCGTCTGTCTTTCATGGTGTAGTAGGAACTCCGTAGTTCTCTGTTCACTCCTGAGTGATCTGGGATAGAGTCTCTCCCTTGATCCATAGATGCGGGGTCAATCGAGCATTGTGGGACAACAATAGCTGGCTTAATCACGCGCTCCGATATGTGGAATTAAACGTCAAACAAAATGCTACGAGGGGGGAAAGTGACGTCTTTGTTCGACAAACACCGTATCGTGCAGGAGGATATAGAAATATAGAGTCCTATGCAGACTAATACACAATCCTCCTACTTCACCGTTATATGCGTTAGAAAATAAAGGCAAAAAGAAAGCCACGTCTCTACCGATCAGAAGGGAAAGAAATTTTGAAAATATCATAGAATTTATTATTATTCACCATGGGAATTCTATTTTACGAAAATCATACTCGAACATGTCTGTCTGATATAATTTTATTTTTTGTACAAATTTTAATGAACGTTCTGCAATTATATACGATCGCTGGGAAAGAAAAAAAGAAAAAAAAAGAAAAACCGTGTGTGTAGACTGTAGATATAACAAAGTATTTTCACCAGAAGCTTCGAGTAAGTAAAATACGTGTATGTAACGTTATAGGATTTAAAACCTGGAGAGTGGACGGTTAAACTTTACAACTCGTTTGTACTGATGTAGCAGTGGATTTATACAGCATTGGGAATACGAATCGGGAAACTAGTACCGGTACATAGAAGCCGAGTACTGTACACGCTAGTTGTTACTTTGCAAGAGTTTAACAGACGGACAGACTGCAGAAGATGAGAATAGAAACAGATAAACTGGAAGCTTTTCATCATCCTCTGCGGTTTAACCGCTCGTTTAGCCGAATCAATCGAGCTTTTTTATTTTTCTTTGTTCCGTTAGCGATGATTATTGAACACATCTCATCATCTTTCATTCGATTGTAATCATCTAATCAATTAATTGCGATTAATTATTGTTTGTTGTAAAATAAAAAAAATAAAAAAATTGCAATTCGGAAAGGGATTAAGTCGATAAACTTGAAGCTGATAGCCGTAATGCGACACTTTGAGTCGTAGTTCTCCCTCTGAGAGTCGCAAGCTCGCCGGTGCTTTGTGAATACGTGACTGGGCGCCGTTTCCTTGTCGCCGTTGTGTCGTGCGCGACTGTGAATATTGTGCGTTCTTGTATGCAGAATAACTGCTTCAATCCAAGTAATGGAACCTCTCCGTGTAAACCTGCCCCACTGCTTCTTAGTCGACGGTAAAAAGATGGGGGGACAAAAAAAGAGAGAAAGAGAGAGAGAAAAGAAAAAGGGAAAAATTCTTTCAGACTTTATCCACGAAGGATCAAATTTCCTCATGGAATTTATGGAAAGAAAATTTGTCTTTTTTTTTTTTTTTTTATTCTATCTCCTCAATTATTAGCGACTTAATTTTTTTTTTCTGAACAAAATTTCTCGACAATATTTCGAACCCTAGAAAGTTTATTGTCTTCAATGATGGACCAAAGAATATCAAAGGGTTGTGTCTTTTTTGTGGAAATTTTATTTCACGATATTTACTTACTTACACCACTTTTATTCTGAGGGAAAACTCGCATATAAATCGGAGGGAAACAAGATGGCTGACGTAGAATCGCACTCTGTTACATTGAGGGAGAAAAAGAGGGAGAGACACTCGGAACCCTCGGAGTTTATGAGGTACAATTATGTGAAAGCTTTCTCGGTTTGTGCACCCGTTCGACCAAGGGGAGTTGTTTGTCACTCCTCTCGCTTCCAGAGGATGATGATGGTTCCCATGGGCAGTCGAGTGCGAATTCATTAGAGGTATTAGCCCTAGATACTTCGATAAGGGTTTTATCGACGCCATTAAAATACACCTACCATAAGCTAATCCACATTTTCAAGACCCCCTATATCGTGATCACTCTTCATACCGGACTGGCCACTATTGCTATAATGATTCATGTACCAAATGGTGAATCAAAAAATGTCCACATTTCATTCCAAAAACTTTTAATTTTTATTAAATAAATAATCTACACAGATTGTGCTTTGTGAATTTGAAATTCATGAACCGAGTCTACGATATCATACTGTTATAGTTCTTTTATATTTTATATATTTTTATATATATATATACATGTATATGAAAAAAATATAATTGCATTCTCTCGAAGTGACGAGAACAATGGTCATTGTGAATATCCCCGACAGTAACTGCAGTGCGTTGGGCTGAGAAGCAAAGAACCATTTCAGTCTAGTATAAATGAAAAATTTTCCCTTTCGGAAGGGGATCATGATGATGTGTCGTGCGGTGTAGGAGGATGGTAACTGTGACTATGGACGTTGGATGCGAATAAGAGATTCGCGTTTTTGTCTCTTGGGAGTGCGAGATGAGAGGCGATGAGGGGATGAAGAGATATAAAAAAAAGAAGAAGAAGAAGAAGAAGAAGAAGAAAAAAAAAAGAGGAGTTATGAGGGTACACGTAGAGTTTGCGTCGTCGTCGTTGTTCTTCTTCTTCTTATTCTGGTTCTTCCTTGTTTCTTTTTTTCTTTTTTTTTTTTTTACTTTCTTTCTTTACTTCTTGTTATTATTTATTTTCAACTCATTCCCACAGCGTTTACGTATTATTCCAATACACGTCATTATTCGTAATACACATTCTGCACGTGGCACATGTACTCAGCTATCGTACATACACGTACATCATCATACTTATTTTCATCCCTATACACACACTCACATACTCACTCTCTCTCTCTCTCTCTTTCTCTCTCACACAAACTCTAACCCACCGACCCGGCCAACCGTCTCTTGGTTGCCTTTTCTCCTGGGATATTTTAAGAATCACATTTTATACCAGAATGAAATACTGCAGTGGCGTCGAACCACACTACACTACACTACACTACGAACCACATCACATCACATCACAACCCACCCTCAACACATTATTCTACAGAAATTTCGAAAGGCGGTTTTCACTGCAGGTGCGCAAATGAGCAGAGAGACACCTTTCAATTCAAATAATACAACCAAACTTAAGGTATTCTGTTTTTTTTTTTTCTTCTTTTTTCTCTTCCTTTTTCCAAACGATGCCTCCTTTCCAGAACCTGAGACTCTCTAAAATCGGTTCCAACGAATACCCTGCAGTCCTTTTTTATTATTTATTATTATTTTGTAAGCCATGTCATTCTTATTTTCATACGATGTATTCGAGTCTTTTATCTACTGATACTGTGCAACGAAATGCGAAATATTCGGTGTTATAAATCGGGAAACGTGTTCTCTATGGGTTGAAATTTTTGGTATACCTCGCCACTGTGTAAAATCTTTTGTGATAAGATGCCGCGTTTGAAAGACGCCCTCTTGGATAGAATTTTCTCAAATGTTATATGGAAAAGGAAGTCTGGTACGGTGGTAAGGTGGTATACGTCACATGGCACACGATGGTTTCTCTCTCCTGGTTCTACGGCTTCCAGAGAGAAACGAGGTTTCGCGTTTTCCGCGGATGGATGGATGGCTGGATGGACGAACGTACGAACGAACGAACGAACGAACGAACGAAAGGAAGAAAAATGGTAGGGGTAGATTTCCATTGTCGTCAGAGTACCGCGCAGAAACTGAATAAATGCAGCAAACATACCACCACCACCACAAATACGAAAAAAAAAAAGAAAAAAAAAAAAAAAAAAACTCTGTGTCTGCCTTCGGTTGCTTGCAGCTTCAATACGTTATATTCGTTGCAGTGTGTATATTTCCACGATTATATATATATATATATTATATACTATCATCTGTACTTTAGCCAGTATCTCTCGCGGTTCGAAATCGCTCAATACTTTTCCACTCAATTCCATATCAGATAACATTTATCGATATTCAGCCTGGACTTAATTCTAATCGTCTTTTCTCATGGGGTTCAATTTTTTGAAACACACAATAGCTTTTGCTACTTAATTCGTGCAGTCGATACATAAAAATTTCATATCTCTAACAAGGGGGTAACATTCTTTATTTTTATATAAAAGTATGTATGGAATTAGAAATTTCAATTACGATATATCAACTACGATTCGTTATAGGCATTTCAAAACTCGAGAGAATAGTTTTGCTAAGGGAGGAAATGTAGTATAATTTGATAAGTAACCATCGTTAGACTCGACTACCCCTTTTTCTTTATTTTTTTTTTTTTATTTTTATTTTTTAACTCGAGTGAAAATGGCGACAAAGAAAGGTGGTGGAAGGACTCTCGGGTCTAGGTGCACATCAGAGTGGTTGCGTAATCCTCCACCTTATTCTTGGAGGATAATGAAAACTGGCTTTCAGGAGGGTTGGAGGGCTGGGGCTTTCTGTCGCTCAGATATTAACCTATACTCCAAGCGCTCGTCGCGTACGAAACAAAGGTTGTTCATTTGGGATGGTTTCGTTCGTTCGTACGTTTCACTCGTTCCTCTACCTTCTCTCGTTTTCTCGTTTACTACCTCTCCAGGGGGCTACTGCAGCACGAAATAAAACGAACGAACGAACGAACGAACGAACGAACGGCTGCTGCAGGATAGGGTCTTCCACTATACTCTTATATATATATATCCTATATATCTATACCTATACTAACGTACGGGGGAATCGCTCAGGGATCATGATAGTTTCCTGATTCTTCGACAACCCCGCGTACCTCCCGTGTCCCACAGGACCTCGCCGCCAACTGAAAAGGACTTTTGTCCTCGAAATAGAACAAGACTCTTCTCCAGAGAAAAGAGAGAAACAGATATATGTATACATAGAGAACGAAATGAAGAGAATTTGACGGTATATCAATCACAGGATAGAAATTTGTCGATTTTTCTTGACTTCAATATTGAAACTTTTACCATGGAATATCTTGCTAGGTATGCATAAAATTCCGTAAGGTGTTGCAGCTGTAACTGTCGCTTGTCGCTCGTCACTCTTTACCTTACGAATAAGTTACACTTATCTAGAAAGTCAGTTTTAACAAGCTGTCACATAGTCGAACCTTATTTAATCCTGCTACTTGGCCGACTTCAAAACTCACCGAAAAATACCTACCGAGGTAGTTGATCGTCGTCGAAGGTGAATCAGGATATCGCGAATGTATGAGAATTAATAATAATGAAATCCGTGAAAAAGCTCGGTATTTTTTTTCATATCAAAACGAAAGGAAATGCAACCCCGATGATATAAAAGACTCATTTGAAAGGAGAGGCCTGTCTCTGAAGGTGTCAGGAATTGTAAACCGCAAATGTGCAGGACTAGAGAGTAGAGAGTAGAGAGAGGACTGGGGATTTTGCGGAGGGTTATATTAGCGTTTCCTCAAACGTTAGACGTTTTCTGAAAGCAGCAATATCCATGACACTTGAAGCAAGTTGAGTGATATCTCGAAACCATCCACCATATCCAGAGAGAAGATCCTTTGCATATATATATATATATATCTTACAACCTGGTGTATACCCATATCTCAAGAAAATGTCGGGAACATTTCAACGGTGAGAAATCTTACATTAGATGTGAGAAATCCTTGAAAGCTAAATGCAATACGTTTTGTTACACGTGTATTGTAACCCTTTCAAAATGATTTATGATTCATGAGTATAGAGTGTGCTGAAGACTGGTGTGTCTAGTTTCTATATAATAATATAATACCCTCTTGTCTAGATATGTTTCTATATATAAACATGATAATAATTTCTTGCTCAAACAAATCCTGCAATATGATTTTCGCGACATACCTAATCTACTAGAGAATTAACGAGGCCTAGGGTTTACTAATCGTATAATAACCCCTCGTCGTAATCGATTCGCTGATGCGTTAACAAGGGGTGCAGTTTGAAAAGTGCACGGTGGTTAAACGCGATAAAGAAAGAGACAATAAACGAGACACAACACAACAAAAATTGATGATTAATAACATTGAAATCAGATTTTTTTTTTTTTGGAAACAGTCTAAGGGATGATTTAGAGGCAAAAAAAACGAAAAGAAGAAATTCGAGGCGTAGGTAGCTAAATGAAAAAAAAATCGTTGAAATTTATACGAGGGAATTAAGTGAGTCTGTTTGGTTAAAGTATCGATTTGGTTTCCCGGCTGCAAGGACTTGTGTAAATAATACAAATTGCTTGGAATTGTCCTTACCGATGAGGAGTAGTACGCCCGCCGTTCGATTTCCTGCATCAGGTCTGTATATTTTATAATTCTCGATCATCCGTTTGATTGTACTTTGCTAAGGATCAGGATGAGGACTAGGAGAGGGGGGGAAAAGGGAAGGGGAATGGTAACGGGAAGGAAATATCTCGTCTTTGAATATTTCACTAAGGTGTAGAGATATTTCGAATGAAAATCTTTCACGGTTGTGAAGTCACTCGAAATTTCACTACATAGATTTTACTATACACCTATATATACGCAAAATTTTACCCTCAGAAACTCAAGCTCGAGGTAATTCTACCGCTTATAATATACCAAGTCATATTCCACGGACATATTTGAAGCATTCACTGCACCAGTCAAGCCGACGATCACGTATTCCAACTCCTCGATTCCTCAATTCCTCAATTCCTCACATAATTACCAAGCTCAGTGACGTAAATCCGCGCCCCCTCTCTCTCTCTCTCTCTCCACCTAGATGAGTTCTCATAAATATTTGAGGTACTCAACCCGGTCTGGGAGTTGAATATCAAAAAAAAAAATCTCGACTACCTTCCTTGTCCGAAGCTTTTATTCATTTTTAATAAATATGAATTTTCTTTTCTTCATTTTACGTCGTTATAGTTTTTTTTTTCACTTTCTTCATCTTCAAGCTCTGGATCAAGCTGTATGATCAATGGGCTTTACGAATCATTTTTATTCTGCTGTAAATTTTCTACGTGAAATGAAGAAAAAGAGAAAAGAAAAAAGAAAGGAAAATTTCCGGTCAAATTCTCATCCCTGAGAATCACTGTAGACCGAGGCGATGATGTGATCGGCTAAGTAATCTTCGCTCACAATTCGGTTGCTTACTTAGCAGTAATCAACGACTTGAAGCCTTCAGCCCATGAAGTCAACGTCCCATGAATACACCTACCCTGCCTTACTCTCTACTCCCTTACGAAATATTATTCCTAAGGGGTTTAGGGCTTGAGGTTTAAGGTGGGCATATTACCAAGATCTTCGACGCTTTCGATGATCTATACCTTATTATACTTTACCATTCCCCAAACCCTCTTCACAAACCAATTATACTTCACGCTATATACTATACTATGAACGTCTAGATTTCCTCTTACCTTCTTCTCATCTTTCGATTTCCGATTAAGCTCATAAATTTCTTATCTATAATAAATAAGGAAATAATATTATTTTTTTTTTCGTCATTTTCTATCCGCGTTCTCTCTCTCTCTCTCTATATATATATCTTTGTAATTATCAATTAGCTGCTAGTCTGTTTATATACACCGTTAGTTACAGTACTCGATATTATCGATTATTATTATTAACAGTCCAAGGACATATTACAGTGAAATAATTTATATATAGGTACCCTATACATACCTATACTAATAATATAATTGAAACATTATTTGAGCTTAAACTTCTCGGGACATATCCGGTGCATTGTTAAACGCGTGGGTTGGTCATTGTCCTGTCGACAATTCGCGGCGTTATTACATTTTATTCATACCCTAACAATTCCTGTTTTGTCACCTATTGTTAAACGCGTTACACACCTTTTTTTTATTTTTATTTTTTTCTTTTTATTTATTTACATAACACAACATTTTCAGACAGTTTATACATATACATACATACATACATGCATACATACATACATACACCCTCGCCTATGTTTACCTATTCTGTTCAGTTTGCACAAACGGTTAAACGGTTCAATTTCACCTCTTCCTATTTATTATTACCAAATCGTTTTATACAATTTTGTTTCTTATTTTTTTTTTTGTTTTTTTTGCACTATCATACTTTCGCAGTTTTATTTTCCTTTTCCACCATCTGCTTCCCCTTTTTCTACGTATATGCAAAATTCGCTTATCTCTTATTTCCGACGAGTTTTCAAACAAATAAACTAATTCTTACATAACAAGCCGTAAATAATTATCGAAGTTGAAGTTTTTTTTTTTTTTTTTTTTCTTTTTTTTTTCTCTTCATTTTACTGTGGGAAATATTTGAGAACAATAAATAATCACAGTCATCAAAAGCGTATTAACACTGTTATATTTTGTTTAACACATATCAAGTTATGTTTTTCCATACGATATCTGTACATATATATGTGTATATATAAATACGAGATTAGATCGGTTATGAGCACCGAGCAATACGAGCGTGCAGCGATAATGCAGGAAACGAATTACGCGATGGTTGAGAATTTGTTGCATGTGTTAATCCTTGTTGTCAATAATTATCGCCAAATTCCTTCCTCTCCGATTGTATACATATGTATATATATATATTTATTTATCTATTCATTTTATCAACCTTTCACTCATACGTAGGTATAAATTTTTAATCGGATTTTTCTATTCAATTTACTAACACCGTCGTTTCAAAAGGCTTTTCGCATCATTCTCTCATCGATTCGATGCAGAGAATAATCGGTATTTAAATTTTCGTATCTAATAATACCCGGGAAATATTGGAAAATTAATTCCGTACGTAGATTACGAATAGGTAGTTTTTTTTTTTTTTTTAAATTAGAATCGGGTATGATGCTAATACATTAAATAATCAAATCAATACCGTCTATCCCTAATTAATTAATCATAAAAATACGTTGGATTTTGCTGACGGAAGTCCGTCACTGATGTGTTTAAATCGGTACATGCAGAAGCGTAAACTCCAGCCGCACGGATAAGCTGTTGTTGTTGTTGTTGATATCCTAATCCTCCAGTCCCACTAGTCGACAAAGTAGAATAACTTGGCAGTGGAGATTCCTGGTGAAATGTGCTGGTTGTGTATTTTGGAAATTCGAAAGAAGCTGGCTGATAATACCTGCAACAGAAATAGAAGAGACTTCTAAAGTGAGTAGATATCTAATTAGTATCTAATTAGCGTAAACTAATATTAAGGGTGTTTTATATAAGTACCTTCTAAACTCGATCGGATCCGAAAACGGAAAGTTGGTGTAGCTCGGTTTTGAAACGGTCTTAATCGACGTCTTCTGCTTTCTTCTTGGTCTGTATTTGTAGTCAGGATGATCCCGCATGTGTTGTATCCTGAGCCTTTTGGCCTCGTCAATGAAAGGCCTTTTTTCCAAGTCATTGAGGACCTTCCATTCCGCTCCAAGCCGCTTTGAAATTTCTGAATTGTGCATCTTTGGATGTTTTTGGGCGATCTTTCGACGCTGCATTCTTGACCATACCATAAACGCGTTCATTGGTCTTTTCACGTGTTCTTTAGATTCGAGAAAAACTGCGCTACTACTGCTGCTAACATTTCCTTCCATCAATTTTTCAACCTTAGATTCTGTAGGGAATTGCATTTTTTTTTTTTTCATTTACGTGAAATTTTCACCAACACATTTACTGCCACTTATCCTTATACGCCCGAGAATCACTTTTGCCCATTTCATGGGACGACGGGTTTTGTACTAAACCGAAACTCGACTGACACCGGAATTGCTTGCATCGCGGATAGAATCGCTCGACAATTACGTTATGTGATCCTTTCGGTTACCAGATTCTCTTTGTATTCTATTTTCCGGTAATTTAAATCAAACAAACTCGAGCCATTATTACATACCGATTAGGTAATTGATTGACATTTATACTATAGGTGTTGCCTTGGCAATTTTGCCATAATCAAAATTTCGGATTTTGAATATCTATTATGTGAAAAAAAAAAAAAAAAAAAAATACAATTTGCAATAAAAATAGAAGCTCAGAACGAGAAAACCCTCGGCTACTAAATCAGATGCAATCTGTGTTTAATTGAAATTAAAGCAAATCCGTTGAGCAGGGTGAGTTTGTTCAGTCACCCCAATCTCAATCTAATCCCCCTACCAATGCGTTTGACATCCCGTCTCACTCTCGGCACCTTTGTGTGTATCTAAGTGCATCGTGAGATATAATAAAGCTATATAGAAGTGGAATGATAAGATGATTTCGATTGAATGAATAGAAATATGTTTTAATGACTGCGGCAAGAAAATTTTTGAAGAGAATATTCAGAAATGGCAAATTAATTGTTTTTTTTTTTTTTTTTCTTGTTGCCAAAAATTGATCATCCCTTGCGTGATATCAGTACATTGCAACACACCAGCTCGTCTCATCCTTATCGTGTTGTCACAGCACCGCGCCTTACACCGTTGACAATGGGTACCCCTATGTTATTATTGCATTTGAGAATATCTCTCTATTGCCGAGTGAAAAATTTTTTAAACCGTTAGATTTTTCTGCATATAGAAAATATATATATATATATATAATATATTATATTCTATCATCCTATTATATCGATATTTTTCTTGTCAAGATTCGATTTTTCTAATTTGAAAATAATAAAATAATAGTAAAAATAATAGTAAAAATAAAAATTTAACATACATATATATAGTTATTATTATATAGGTACACGTGGTGTTCGAGCTGCTGTTTGTGAATAAAAAAAAAAAAAAAAACATATATATATTTATTATACATGCACGGTTATTATATAGTCACCCTCGACAACTCGTGCACCTGCAACGCGAAATCTCAAGAATCTAATTACTAATTAGTTATACCTACCTACCTGCAGTTATGCCTCAGTGTGCTTATTACCGTATCAAACGTAACGTTAATATTATTTTTTCTTTTTTTTTCTTTTTTACACTGCTTTGATTTTTAATACTTTGATTTTAAAACGGGGGTAGGTGTGAATTTACACCTACAGGGTGATGCGAAATAAATTTATCATTTCGATATCTAGAGTTTTGAAATTAAAGAGATTTGATTTCTTGAACTTTTCTATGAACAAATTTTGTGAAATAGAAAATTTTTCGACCTTTTGAAAATATTGTTAAACTTAAAATTTTTCTTTGAATATCTTTGCTTAGGTGGTAGAAAAGTTGATGATAATCGTAAAACTCACGATGGGATTGTCGTAAATATGTAAAAAAAAAAATCTCCACCTACCGCGTTGAACAATAATTATTTTTAATAAACCCCCTTCTCTACAGTCCTAACCGGTGAAGTACAAGGTGACGGGGCTGGTAAACTCGGGAGGTCTCGCCTTTGATTCGAATTACTCGTTTTCCACATCCTGAAACGCGCTCAAAGTGGAATAATAAGGTAATCCGTGGATAATTGCCATAAACACATAACAAGCCACGCCCGAGTTGGTACAACGCGTTGCGGGGGGGTAAGCCTTCTACCCCTATATACATATACATATACATATACAACTTTATATAAACCCCTACACACCGAAAAGCTCTATGTATATCATATACCAGGGGTTTCGCCCTGCGCACTTCGCGCGCTCACCAACCCCTAATTAATTAACTTATTCAAGATTCTTTAAAACAAATAAATTCTCATAGGTATATACAATCAGTTTTTATTTCATTTCATATATATATATATATATACATAGGATGATATATCATAATATGTAGAGGTAATTCATACACTAATTAAAGAATCAACAAAAATTATACAAAAATACAAATTTTCTTATTTTTTCTTCTCATTCAGTGAAGAATTTCAGAAATTAATTTTATCACCATTTCCAGCCAATCGTTATATACATTTTTTTTACGGCTAATTCCTCTGTCTTTATCAATCGTGGTTGTATATTCTTCGATAAAATTATCCCCGATTATCGTCTCGGTATTAATTTTCAAATACGGTCCGTTCCTAGTCGTCATTTTTGGCCAGTCGGCGGAAGGGATTCTGCGATAGATATTATTTTTGTTAAAAAAAAAAATTAAACTTAATACATAAATAATGAATGGATAGATTTTCATTTTCTCACCCATTTATTGCAAAGCTGGTCCATAGTTTGACCATTTTTTTAGCCACGATGGTATCTTTCGTTGTCAATTTGTCCGGGAATGGAAATAGGTAGATGTAATCGTCCGAATGTGCAACACCACCATCGAAAGGATATTCCTTATTAGATTCATAGCCAAATCTTGTTTGACTACCACGGTAATCAAAACTGTATAAATAAGTTGGTTGGAAACGGCTGTTTTCGTATAACATTCGATATATTCCTGCCTTGAATATCAGCACGCTGCCAATCTGAAAATCATTTTATCAGAAGATGAGGGAGAAAAAAAAAAAAAAAAAACAGTGAGAAGTGATATCGTATCATAAAATAAACGAGAAGGATCTCAGTTTAAACTTACGTCTGTAAGGCCAGAAGTCATTTTTAAAAAATCACAACATTCATCATTTGGAAAATACTTTTCTATCAATATCTGTGACACTGCACCAGTTTCGTCTACGATACCTGAAAGTATAATCAGAATTTTTCGAATTTACTTCGAAATTGAATGATTTTTAAAATTCAATTAGATAAGGATTAATTACCGATCAATTTAAGAACTAATGGAATCAATTCATGCTTCAAAAAATCCGGGTCTTCGAATAATTCGGTTTTCGACAATGTGTCGTATAGATCTAGGAGAAAATTTCAAATGGTTTGTATTTAATTTTGATATTTAGAAAAACGATTTTTATTATTTGCTCAAATATTATAATATACAAACCGGATACAAGGAGACTACCATCTTGGCTAGTTACACCACCCATCATTGGGAGTTTTAGATATTGTCCTTTCTCAATTAAAACACTTGGTTCTTCAGTAAGAAATTTGACAGAACCAGATCGTTGTATGACAAGCCGATTTCCTCCCCAACTATCGCTTCCATTAGCTGAATTATCTGCCTAATTTTTCATTAAGGGATTTGAATTTTTTATTTTTTTTTTTCAGAAATATAACAAGCAAGTGTAATTTTCTCCATGAAAACGTTTTGAACAATGTCAAAAAAAAAAAAAGTCTTTATCGTATTTTTAACCGATTTAGTAGCAAATCTGAGTGTAAATTTGTTTCTCAATTGATGTTAGAAAAGTAAATTAGAATAAATACAAAGTGAATTACTGTATATTTATCAAATCCTTCGAGCATAGATTTGACCGGAAGTGTTTTCACACATTTAGTGATACTTTCCACCGTATGGACTTCACATCCTAAAGCTCTCGCTATTTCGGTGGTAGTTTTAACTGGATTTCTGTCCATCATTCCAGTCGTGTATATAGAGTTACTTTGAATAATCGTCTGATGAAAAAGTCCTTAAAATAGATATAAATGTATTCCTGTAGGATTTTGGTCTGTTCATTATTTGTATAGATCTTTGTGTAGAATGATCCCTAATGAAAACAAAACAAATTGAATAAACCTCTTGACAATGGACTCAGAAGATGTAAATTAACGCTGAAAGCACCGGAGCTTTGCCCAAATAACGTGACCCTATTTCTATCACCACCAAAACATTCGATATTGTCTTTAACCCATTCCATAGCCATCACTTGATCCAGAAATTGCACGTTGCCTGGTATCTCTTCGGTGTTAAGACACAGAAGACCTGTAGGTTTCAATATTATTATTTTTTTTCAAATTTCAATCAATAACAATAAAATATATATCTCATTATCACCTAAAAGCCCAAGACGAAATTGTGGAACCACTAAAATAATGTCTGACTCCATGAGATAATGGGGTTGAAATCTTCGCGCATGACCACCCATGAAATAACCACCATGAATCCAAATCATAACTGGCAAAGGGTGTCTTGCACCTGTCTAAATTTATTCACAATATCATATACCAGTTTTTTTTTTTTTTTTGTTTGTTATTCAAATAAAAATTTCTTCAATTGGCAATTTCACTTACTGGGACGTATACGTTCAGGTGAAGACAGTCCTCGTCGTAGCCTTCAACGTCGTAACCGGGTTGTTTAATTTGGGGACAAATGTTTTTAAAATTAGTAGCATCTAGGTAGTAATCTTTCCATGAATCCATTTTCACCGGGGGCTGATTCAATTTTTTAACAAAAAAATGATTATTGTTTTTTGTTAGTTAATTAGTTTTATTATTACTTTGAATTATATTCGCACATACCGCGTATCGGAGATTAGCGATCGGTGGTTCTGCGAATGGAATACCTCGGAACGAGTAAAATTCTCGTCCACTCCATTTAGTTTCTTCTAATTTTCCAACAGCTATTCCGAGCGTATTTACAGTAACGTTAGTGCTTATAGCTTTAGCGAGATTCAAAATAACGAAGAAAACACAAGCTTTTAATAGCTGCATCGTGGTTTTTCGTAGCGTTTATAATTTTATATCTTTATAACGAATATAATAATGGAGTTATCTGCAAAATATTGTTTCTTGTAATAATGAAGAACATCGATTATACAACTGAAATATAGAAATTTTCACTAAATTGATAACAAGTTTTGATATTATTATAACAATGAAACAATTTGTCAATTGCATTTCACCATGCAGCGTAGCGTGGATCGAGAATTGTATCACAATTTGAAAATGACAAAACATTAAACGACACAACACCCCTACGTGGCCCCACCTGTATGTACAACACGTTGAACAGAATCGCGTTTAATTTATTCCTAAAAACTATTTGAATTTAAATATTTGATTGAGAAAAACTGTCTTAAGAAAAGAAAAAAATGATTGGAAAATGTGAATAATTAGTTCAAGGCTGACCACTATTGCTCTTTATAATAACTCCGCGATATTAATGATGGAAATGTCAACTTACCCGAGTATCACCACGTGTGAACTTTAGATAAGATAATGAAACGTGCTTTTCGACGATTAGATATAAAAAGAAGTCGTATTGGGGAACCGAGTTTTACTTTTTTTTAATTTTTTTTCTTTTCTTTTTTGACGTGAAGTATTCCGTTATGTCATTTCAAGCGAAACGAACATCGATTTAGATGACTATACACATTTGACTTTGGACATTTGTACAAGATATTAAAACGCTTAGTTATTCTTATGTTATCGGTTAGAAAACAAACGACAATGATTCAAAGTTGCCAGTCTATTGATTACCAATGCGGTTATTATCATCGACTAAATTCAATTGCTGATAACAAACTCGACCAGAAAATTTCTTCTGAAAAAAAAAAAAAGTCCTACTGTCGATTATAAGATATGGACCTACTACAGGCGTTTCAAATACCGGTCACGTAACATCATCTGCCGTTGGTACTTTGGTAATCAATAAAATAAGAACCTTTAGGTAATCCAAACATGGAGTATCGACAGTTTTAGGTCATTAAGGTAAAACACCAACTTCAGATATAGTCAATCTTGCTGAATCCTTATTGTTGGTTTTGGAAAAATTTTTTCTGCCAACTTTATTGACGAATGTGTGAAATATTAGAAAATTGCACAAATTTATTACATCATAATGTATTTATTAATCATTTTGTTATTTTTTTCAACTGCGGGTCACCCATACCCCAGAATTCGAAGATTGATTTGTAGTTCAATTCCGTATTATCTACAGCACCGCACTTATACCTCTGAGATCACAAACTGTTACTTCAGTACCAATCGCCAAGTCGAACTAACTGCTTTAAACTATTTGCCATAAAATATACAAGTGACAACGTCACGTTTTTTTTTTCTTTTTTTTTCTTCATGACAAGTCTAATAACGACACGAGTAACCAGATTAGATAAACTATGGGTCAGAATAGAATGACCATTCGTCAGAAATGCAAAAAATATTGAAGTTCATTGCTGAACTATCCTACTTAATAGTTCTTGGGATCGAAATACATTCAATTATCAAAATCAGAATCATTCTGATAATGATTTGAAGGTACTGTGGGGGATGACAAAATTATTACATTTCATCCGAATCAATATTATTAATTTTTCCTTTCTTTTTTTGCCACAATTTTGGCACACCTCCTCGAATCGGATGCCGAGCTGGCAGTCGTGCCTTTTATGTCGAGAAGAAACGATTGCCAGAAATTTTCATTTTCTGAGAAAAAACGCTCTGATGCCATTATTAATAGCATCGCTTAGTTAACTCCCAGGATTCAGCGACTTCATATCGTTTGTCGTTCATCATTGTATATTCAGTCAGTCAGTCAGTCAGTCAGTTAAAGTTCAAGATAATTTCCGAACTTGGGAAATATGTAGTTTACTAGTGATAAACGTAATCGATTATAATATGTACTTATGACGATCACATCAACAATTGTTTTAATTAAATAATCATGTATTGAGATTATTTATCCAATCAACATGTATTATTATAGTAAATTGACGAATTCTCCAAAAAAACATCCCTTGAGATCGTGAAGAATCAATTGTTGAATCCTTTTCCCCTGTTCTTTACTTGCCTATAAGTCAAAAATCATAAAAACTGCATGCTTTCATAAGTTTAAAATCATAGAGTTGGCGCACAGGGTGACAAATGGTATCATTGCGGAACTAATTTGGCCGCAAACACAGGTACGCCTCACGATATGCAATCTCTAGTTAACGCACATATGAGCATTACCTACGTTATCAGCCGACAACATTATCCGCACACGACATTATCGGCACAAAATTGTTTGACTGCAACTTACCGATAAAGAGTACGGACTTAGGTCGATAGCACCTGTCACGGGGTAAGTGACATCAGTGGCCCTCGTGGCGTCAATAAGTACGCATTGGATGTGTTAACGCGACTCTATATAAATATTCCGAACGCAGTGTTAGTATAACACTCGTCCTTCTTTGTAAAATTGATTATATTAAAGTAAAATCTTATTGTAATACGGACGTAGATTATTTGATGATAACTCCTATACCAGGAAGGAAATGGAGATACTAAAACAATTAATATTTGATATTTATTTTTAAGAATCTTTGATGGCGTATACGCCAGGAACTTTATTGATTATAAACAGTTATTATAAATGATTATTACTTAATTAATCGCTAACAACAGAATAGTAGGGGGTGATCCTTATTACACGCAACCCGCAGATCTTTCGTGCGGCTTGAGTTCTATAGTTGCCTAGCAGAAGACCCCACCGGCGTAACTGACCTACGACAATGGCGTCCCCCAAAAATTCCCGTCCCACCCCGTGGCGCGAGTATTTAAGCCGTACGCGAGGCGGCAGACTTCAGTGACCGGCGCGGCCTCATCCAGTGAACATGGGTGCCACGAGTCGAGGAAATTTGCGGCTCGGGAAGGCTGACATCAACGGAGGCACATTGGACATGAGTGAGTTTGAAATATTACGATTGATACTATACGACGGCAATAAATAATCGATAATTTTAAAAGCTCGTTGAAAACAAGTGAAATTGTATTCAATACTTTTCCGCCAGATTTCACGCGTCTCGTGCTTTAATCGTCGAAGTAAGTAACCGTTGAATTGCTACCGCCTACCGGCAGAATTTGATTATAATTGCAGATATTGTTCATTTTCAAGTACATTCTATTCATACCAGCGAATAAATGTGCGAAAATTTAGACTTCTTACGAACATTACCTCTCGGACCTGTTTTGAATACAAATATAATGGGCGAGAGAGTTTCGTTTGATAACTTGACGATAATTATCATCCCATTATATTATTGGCATATAATTCCGAGTCCCTCGCCCTGTAGCGTCGTTTGTTTTACAGGCATATTTCGCGACTCCGAAGGGGAAACTAATTTGTCGTGTTATTTCGGGTTGACAAGTAGTTTTCGGGAGAATACCCGTTCCCCGATTAATTATTTTATTCGATTCTTTGACAGCATTATCGGTCGACGGAGATGAGAATGAACATCGCTGATACTTGAAATGCATAGATCCTGCGAGCCACTTGGTCGGAGATGGACGCCAACCAACACTGCCGGGCTAGTCCTGGATTGAGGGTCGACCAAGATAATGGTGAGCTTCGTATTATATTAGCCAAAGGCCCAATTGAACTATAAATGTATGTCCGTAAAACAATCATTGCTGAAACATACTTCGCGATCCGATACAGATCTCGGACAGATTACTTTTCCAAGTCTATGTACCACAACACTCATCGGCCACGTAACCGTGACGCTCACCCTGGATCTATTACTCGATACCGGGGCCTCCGGCTTGCCTCTGTCTTGCCGTATACGCCAGAAACTTTCAGGACAACTCGGTTTCACTCAGCTGCAAGGGATACGATACAGACGCTCAATAATATACCCAGAGGTAACATATTGTCCATCTCGTTATAGGGTAAGCCTAGGAGATAAAGCACACTTGATTCTTGGAAATAGCAATAAATTCTCTCTTTTTAATGACAAGCTTGGAATATGATTCATAGATCTCGAGAGAATATGTTTACCTTGGTTGAATATAGTAGACTCACCTCGTAGTAGAGATATATTTGAATAACGAGGATCAAAATTTAAAGGTTTCAAAATAAATACAAGGGTAGATTGCTGTAGGCCTAATTAGGCATCACATTTATTTTTTAAACATGGAACATAATTCAATATTGGTGATGAATTACTCCAGAGTCTCAAGTACCAGTCATAACGATTGAAATATTGAAAAATCTATTCATGCATGCAATAGTAATACTAGCTTATTGACATTCTTGATTCTGTTGAAAATAGTTAAAAGTTTATATCAAATTTAAAAATGGTTCAGGCAGGCTTACAAAATCAATCATAAGAAATATATTATAATAAATTTCATACAGATGTATAATCACAATTAGAAATTCTTCGGTACTTAGTTGAGAATGTTTGCTTGAAAAACACATAAACTTAATCTATCCAATGTACCCTATGCTTATCTAGTTTTTATCTTCACAGGCGTTGCTCATCAAGGGTTGCTCAACTAGTTCCTGCCTATCTTCAACAAAACCTCTTCAAAATTCATCAGGACAGGGGATTCACACCAGGGAGTGAAGCAGTCCAAGCACCGGGGGAATGACCGCAAGACAACTCTGCACCGCGGAGTATTAATAAAGTAGCATCAGCGAATGGTTCGTAATTACAATTCCTTTTGAATCAGTTTTGATAAAATCTCGCATCTGGTCTGGTCTATAATTATTTTACATTACTTTACTTTATAATTACTTTTACTAATTAAATCGAGTTCAATTACACATTACCAAACTATTTTAATTGAATAAGTAATTTCATTGAAAATGTAATCAGTGACTCGTAACACTGCAAATATCCATGTAATAATAAGATCGTTTATGCAATAAACATGTATTATTATAGTAAATTAACGAATTCTTGAATAAATACCTCTTGAAATTGTAAATAATCGATCGTTGAATCATTTTCCCCTATCCTTTCCTTGCCTATAAGTCGAAAATCATGAAAATCGCATGATTTCATAAAGCCCCGAACAATATTAATATATATAAATATAACAATATTAATATATATAATATAAATAATAATGCGCCTTGTCATATGCAACCCGCATGCCATTCGTGTAAACGACAGGGCCCATGTTAATTTTTGTTGCCTATTTGGTGTTTTCCGAATGCCTATATTCAGGCGAATTGTAGTAACGTAGAAAAAAGGTCGAAAAAAAGGTTCTGGCAGTTGATACCTCGATTCTAGTCGCTTTACGATGAAATATCTACTGCCAGAAAATCGACCAATCAGGAGGCTGCTTGAGCCAATTTAGGCTCAATTTCTCGAAATGGAGCCTCCTGATTGGTCGATTTTGAAATTAAATCAAGTTACGGCGCTACAGAGGCTAGCCATCAGCAAAATTCTGGATTTCTGGCAGTGGCTGGATTTTCACGGCAGCAATTTACTGCCGCGGCGCTATTCGTTGTTAACCACGTGGTTTACCTACGCTATTCGTTGTTAATCACGTGTTGCTGCCGCAGTAAATTGCTGCCGTGAAAATCCAGCCACTGCCAGAAATCCAGAATTTTGCTGATGGCTAGCCTCTGTAGCGCCGTAACTTGATTTAATTTCAAAATCGACCAATCAGGAGGCTCCATTTCGAGAAATTGAGCCTAAATTGGCTCAAGCAGCCTCCTGATTGGTCGATTTTCTGGCAGTAGATATTTCATCGTAAAGCGACTAGAATCGAGGTATCAACTGCCGGAACCTTTTTTTCGACGTTTTTTCTAAGCTACTACAATACGCCTGAATATAGGCATTCGGAAAACACCAAATAGGCAACAAAAATTAACATGGGCCCTTCCGTTTACACGAATGGCATGCGGGTTGCATATGGTAAGGCGGACTAATATTTATAATATAAATAAATAGTACTAATAGTAGTAAATAAAATTTATAAATATTTCGGGGCTTTATGAAATCATGCGATTTTCATGATTTTCGACTTATAGGCAAGGAAAGGATAGGGGAAAATGATTCAACGATCGATTATTTACAATTTCAAGAGGTATTTATTCAAGAATTCGTTAATTTACTATAATAATACATGTTTATTGCATAAACGATCTTATTATTACATGGATATTTGCAGTGTTACGAGTCACTGATTACATTTTCAATGAAATTACTTATTCAATTAAAATAGTTTGGTAATGTGTAATTGAACTCGATTTAATTAGTAAAAGTAATTATAAAGTAAAGTAATGTAAAATAATTATAGACCAGACCAGATGCGAGATTTTATCAAAACTGATTCAAAAGGAATTGTAATTACGAACCATTCGCTGATGCTACTTTATTAATACTCCGCGGTGCAGAGTTGTCTTGCGGTCATTCCCCCGGTGCTTGGACTGCTTCACTCCCTGGTGTGAATCCCCTGTCCTGATGAATATTGAAGAGGTTTTGTTGAGGATAGGCAGGAGCTAGTTTCCCTCGGTGAACAACGCCTGTGAAGATAAAAACTAGATAAGCATAGGGTACATTGGATAGATTAAGTTTATGTGTTTTTCAAGCAAACATTCTCAACTAAGTACCAAAGAATTTCTAATTGTCATTATACATCTGTATGAAGTTTATTATAATATATATTTCTTATGATTGATTTTGTAAGCCTGCCTGAACCATTTTTAAATTTGATATAAACTTTTAACTATTTTCAACAGAATCAAGAATGTCAATAAGCTAGTATTACTATTGCATGCATGAATAGATTTTTCAATATTTCAATCGTTATGACTGGTACTTGAGACTCTGGAGTAATTTATCACCAATATTGAATTATGTTCCATGTTTAGAAAATAAATGTGATGCCTAATTAGGCCTACAGCTATCTACCCTTCTATTTATTTTCAAACCTTGAAACTTTGATCCTGGTTATTCAAATATTTCTCTACTACGAGTTGAGTCTACTATATTTCAATAAGGTATTTCAAACATATTCTCTCGAGATCTATCAATCATATTTCAGGTTTGTCATTAAAAAGAGAGAATTTATTGCTATTTCCAAGAATTGAGTGTACTTTCTCTCCTAGGCTTACCCTATAACGAGACGGACAATATCTTACCTCTAGGTATATTATTTCGCGTCGGTATCGTATCCTTTGCAGCTGAGTGAAACCGAGTTGTCGTCAAAGTTTCTGGCGTATACGGGGAGACAGAAGCAAGCCGGAGGCCCCAGTATCGAGTCGAAGATACAGGGTGAGCTTCACGGTTACTTGGCCGATGAGTATTGTGGTACATACACGTGGAAAAGTAATCTGTCCAAGATCTGTATCGGATCGCGAAGTATGTTTTAGCAATGATTGTTTTGCAGACATACATTTATAGTTAAATTGGGTGTTTGGCTAATATAATAGGAAGCTCACCATTATCTTGGTCGACCGTTAATCCAGGACTAGCCGGGCAGTGTTGGTTGGCGTCCATCTCCGATCAAGTGGCACGCAGGATCTATGCAGTTCAAGTATCAGCGATGTTCATTCTCAGCTCCGTCGACCGATGATGCTGTCAAAGAATCGAATAAAAGCATAAATCGGGGAACGAGTATTATCCCGAAAAATACTTGTCAACTCGAAGTAACACGACAAATTAGTTACTCCTTCGGAGTCACGAAATATGCTGTAAAACAAACGACGCTACAGGGCGAGGGGCTCGGAATTATATGCCCTATATGCCAATAATATAACGGGATGATAATTATCGCCAAGTTATCAAACGAAACTCTCTCGCGCATTATATTTGTATTCAAAACTAGATTTTAGCACATTTATTCACTGGTATAAATAGAATGTACTTGAAAATGAACAATATCTGCAAATATAATCAAAGTCTGCCGGTAGCAATACAACGGTTACTCACTTCGACGATTAAAATAAGAGACGCGTGAAATCTGTCG
This sequence comes from Tenthredo notha, assembly GCA_914767705.2. Classification (NCBI taxonomy): domain Eukaryota; kingdom Metazoa; phylum Arthropoda; class Insecta; order Hymenoptera; family Tenthredinidae; genus Tenthredo; species Tenthredo notha. The sequence goes on along the minus strand of OU611921.1, from coordinate 4,271,645 downwards.
GAAAAGTATTGAATGCAATTTCACTTGATTTTAACAAGCTTTGAAAATTGTCGATTATTTATTGCCGTCGTAAAATATTGTTCGAAATATTGCAGACTCACCCATGTCCACAACGTTCCTCCGTTGATGTCAGCCTTTCCGAACCGCAAATCTCCTCGACACGTGTCAGAGATCTTTACTCGAGGATGCCGCGCAGATGACTGAACGCTGCGCCCGGCGTTCTCGGTATACCGTCGCGCGGCGCGGGGTGGGGACGATAATAATTGCCCCACCAATTTAATTAATCGCTTCAATCTACTTGCTAGGATAAATCAAATAAGAATTTTACATTTTTAATAACAAAGAATAAAAAAATGAATATTGAAAATGTTCATACCGGAAGATTCCTCGCTTACATCTCAGTGATTTGGCTAGACGTTGTAAATTTATTTCAACTGCTTTATTTCTATTCGTTCGGATATACCTATAATGCAAACATAAATGCAATAAAATATCAGTAATTCTTTTCAACTTCTTCGCATCATTTCCACGCGCCACTATCTTTCATTGTATCAATGAATCTAATAAAGAGTTAGTAGTTTTTCTACTGCTATTCAGAATTTTATCAATGAGCTATTTGCCACGCCTCCAAGGATATAAAGAAAGGTCGTAGTTTTTTTTGTCCGCATATTTGTGCAGCACCACTATCTTTTCATTCCTAAACGAGCGCTTCTCAGAAAACGTAGTAAATTTTTTATCCGCATATTTGTGCAGCACCACTATCTTACCACTCTTGTGCTATTGTCCTAGGTCAGTGTCCCTTGTCGGTAAGTTCTACCAGCGGGCGACAAATGATAGCGACATCTCACGGTCGCATTGTCGAACCATCTTCTGCCGATAACACCGTGTACCGGTAATAAACGTCGGTATCGCTCAGTATATATAGCGTACGGCTCCGTATACTTAGCAGGCAAATAAATTCAATTTAATTTTTTATCGATGCAATCGTTCGGGAATTGTTCGAGGAAGTTGAGAAATATGTTTTTGTAGTTTAGGAAATGATGATTTATTTGTTATTTATGAAAATATATTAGGCACGTACAGGGTGATATTCCAGGTACATCGCGGTAAAGCAAGTCTCGGATCGTCAGGCGGCTGATAAGCATGTGCGCAAAATGATCAGGTTCGCCGCCACTATCATTTCCACGCGCCACTATCTTTCATTGTATCAATGAATCTAATAAAGAGTTAGTAGTTTTTCTACTGCTATTCAGAATTTCATCAATGAGCTATTCGCCACGCCTCCAAGAATATAAAGAAAGGCTCGTAGTTTTTTTGTCCACATATTTGTGCAGCACCACTATCTTTTCATTCATAGACGAGCGCTTCTCAGAAAACGTAGTAATTTTTTTATCCGCATATTTGTGCAGCACTACTATTTATGCGCGACCAGCGCACTCTATGTGACAATGGAGTAGTTGCTGCGGGAGGTGGTATCACAACTAGCGATGTGTACGAACGAACGAACATTTGAAAGAACAACTCAAACTCGTCGCGAAATATGCCTGTAAAACAAACGACGCTACTTTCTATCGATATAATCTTCATTACTAAGAAATTTATTTTACCTATACGTACTCTAACAAAATGCAAGGATGTCGAATTGCGTGATTTAAGAACAGACAAGGTATCATGATACGTAAATATACTATCTAAAATAACTGATTTACTATCTAATATAATACATTTTAATGAACCGGGTATTTCCTCGCTTACATCACAGTGATTTGGGTAACGGGTCGTCAGAGTACAGAGTTGTATATCTATATTAGGGAGATTTGGAGTAACTGACTAAATTGGTATTGGATTAATTTTTTCGTTCATTCAGTGACTTCCACTGATTGCATAATTCGTCATACCGACTACTATACAAACGAGAATGATTCAAAGTTGCTTGCTCTTGATCAGCGGTGTATTTATCATATTAGATGACGTTGACTGGCTTGTTGAAAATTCGTCCAAAAAGTTCTCCCTCAGAGAAGTAATGTTGTCGATTACAAGGTATGGACCTACCGCTGTTGACATTTTAGGCCACGTTACTCCGTCTGCCGTTGGTATTCTGCAATCGACAAAATAAAAACTTACCTATATGTTGTGTTCACCCATATAGTTTAAACAGTTTCAATAAATAATGGAAAAGTAACTCCAGATCGAGTCAGGATACTGAGATATTATTTTCCATGAAATTTCACAGACAATTTATGAATGAATGCGTGAAATAATGAAAAAAAAAATTGCCATAAATGTACATCGATTTTTCTTACCCATCGATAACGAAGCTAGTCCAAAGTTTGATCAGTAATTTAGCCATATCGACATCATTCTCTTTCTGGTAGTCCTTTCGAGGAAAGAACAATATTGTATCGTCACCATGGGTCACGTTAGTATCAAAGGGATAAAGTGGACTTTCTGAATTCGGATCATAAAGGGCATAATCAAAAGTGTATAAGTACGTGTCCTGAAAGTTTTTGTTGGCGTAAAGAGTCTCGTAGCTGCCAGATTTGTAGGAAATTAAACTGCAGATCTGAAAAATATTGTCAGATGATAAAAACGTGTTGGTCATTTAACGCATCTTCAATATTCCATCTGTTTCATTGATGCCATTACATTAATTATTGTTTCTCGACTATAATCTCGAGTTATATACGTACGTCTATTAAACCTGGAGCCATTAAGACTAGATCCCCAAGTTGGTCGTTCGTAAAATATGTCTTTATCATCGTATGCATAACGCCATTCGAGATATCAGAGACGCCTGATTAATGGATATATACGATAATTATTGATAACATGGATTATGATATGATGTCGAAAGATTAGATTAGTCCTTCAATTTGATACTGCGAAATTTTTTGTTGAGTTTAATTAAATGATAAAAAATTTGCTTCGAGAAAATAAACTTCATTAATGTCGAATAATAGAAAAAAAAAAAAAAAAAATCGATCGTTTATCTCCAAAGTCTGTATACCTATTATACAAATAGTTGTTTTCATTTTCGCACACTCACCAAGGTACTTGAGAGTAAATGCTGTTAAATTATATCGCGCGTATTCTGCGTCATCGACGAGCCCATTAGGATAAAGCACGTTGTATATTTCTGAAATGTTAACGTAAAGTTTAAAACAAGAATTCCAACACTTATATATATATATATATATATATATATATATTATCCGTTGATATTCACCCTTTAAGTATATGCTACCATCGCGTTTAGTTACACCGCCCATCATCGGTAGTTTAAGAAATTCTCCATTTGCTACTAATTCTTTGGGATCCGCTGTTAGAAATCTTTGATCACCAGTAGTTTGAATAACTGCCATATGTCCCTTGGCCCTCGTTAGACCATCATATTGTGTTTCACTCTGAAATGATCGATGCACTAATGTTATTAGTCGTAGTAAATTGCCTGGAAACCATACAGATCAGTTATCGAATGATAGATTTTACTTACCAGGTAATTAGTGGTGCAGTTAATTATCTCCTCTACCGATATAGCCCTCATACAACTGGCAATTTCATCCACATCCGTCATCTTTTGACATCCGCAATAATTTGATAGTATTAGTGCTGATTCTATCGGATTACTGTCAATTCCATAAGTCCTGAGGGCAGAACCACTTTGTAGAATCGTACGGTGAAAAAGACCTGCGTGAAACAGAATTTTTTTATTTTTTATAATTCGGACGATTATTATGCGTAAAGGTATTTCAGAAAGCACGAAATCCTGTTACTCAAAATATGCTGGAAATAAATTTTGGTATCGAATTTGGCTCGAAGATTGTCACCTTCAGTCAGTGGGCTTAGAAGATGTAAATGTACAGATGCAGCTCCTGAACTATGCCCCCAAAGTGTGACTCTGCTTTTATCACCACCAAAGTATTTGATATTGTCTTGAACCCATTGCATTGCCAGAATTTGATCCAAGAATTGAACATTCCCTGGTACATCGTTGGTTTGTAGGGAAAATAGACCTAATCCATAGTGAAATGCTATGTTAGTTATTAAGAAATGATTCTATTATACGATATGCGTTGCATAGAATAGTTAAGATCAATTCGTAAGTAGTATAAAATATAAAGAACCTAAGAATCCTAGTCGATATTGTGGGACAACAATGATAAGGTCATCTTCATAGATCAAGCGAATTGGTTCGTATGCAACTGCCGCACCGTATCTAAATGTCCCACCATGGATGAAAATCAAAACTGGTAATAGTGTACCATTGTCAGAATTTTCGTTCTGTAAAAACAAAGGCCAATATGAAATGAAATGAAATAAGAATAAATGTTGACTAAACTAAAAGCGCATTTAATCTTCTGCACTGTTCAAGAACATCGCACGGCATTTTATACGATGTGTGAGAAATTGTTTCTTGAATTATTATTTTTTCGTCATTATAGTTTTTAGACTTGTTGCAATGTATGTACCTTGGGGACGAAGACGTTCAGAGTCAAGCAATCTTCGCTATAGTCGCCTGAGGTCGATTGTGGACATACTGGTCCATACGATGTAGCATTCAGAGTTCCGTTCCATGAAGTGATCTGAACAGGGGGCTAGAAGACATGGGACAATTCCATGAACACTTTTATTTGCTCACATCATAATCAAGTGTCATAATCGAAAGGCTTAATTATTCAGGTTTTTCAATCGGCAATGAATCCCTCGTCAATATTTTTACGTAGTTATAAATTAGTGAATAAAACTTACTCTGAATCGTAGATCACCGACTGGTGGTTCGGCGTATGGGATTCCCCGGAATGCTAATATCGACCTATTGCTCCATGGCGTGTTTTCTACAGAACCATTGATATCTCCAAGATCACCAACGGTCAATTTTTCACTGATTCCAAAAACTAAATCGAAAATGCCTAGCATCAGCAATACGTAGGCTATCATTCTTCTATGCATTTGATTATGATTTGATTTATCAAAAATTAAAACAGGTTTTAAATATGACATAGAAAATGCTCATATCACATCTGCTTTGTATGAAATCACTGCTGCTTATGGCAAAGTGGCTGCTAGTCTTGTATCAAAGGTCTTCGAATTCCTATCAGTTGCGAAACGAACTTGTTGTAATAATTCGGTATAATGAATTTATTGGTAAAACGATGCTCGAAAAAAAATCACAAGAATTTAGAATTCGTTGTGAATGATTATCCGGTTCTATCGGCTTCAGAATTAGCGGTAATATCCGCTTTACATTATTTGATACGAAATAGTTAGTTTTAACAGATTTTTAAAACTTGTGCAAAAAATATTTTCTTCAATACCAATATGTGGAACCTTAGCCTTATCTCCGTCACTTGTCGTATTCATAATATCAGATAATCCTGCTTGTCAAGACAAGAGATGTTGAATACTTGAAAGACGTCATTTTAATTGATAAGCTGTTTACTTGACAGCTACATTTAATATCGAAACTGCATATGTGAATAGCTTTTACACCGAGCATTTCATTCTGTTGTTTAATTTCAGAGAAAAACTATATAGAGAGTGATGATTGATGATTGATGACTTTTGACTTTTGGAAAATTTTCCATCGTCAACTTTACTATCACAATAATATTCTTGTTTACTTCGACTGGTTATTGGCAAATATCAATAGGTTGAATGGTCAGCGATTCATTGAATCAATTACGATTAGATAATGTAATAAGAATGATTAAATACGTTGATACTTACATGAATGAAAAATCTATTTATTGAAAATCAAACGAGTTTTTATTGGGATCACAAATTGTTAGACGATTTGTATACGAAAAACGAATGAAATTATTAATTTATTTACTTGTAGCCTGATAACAAAATTTTTGAATAAATTAATACTCTTTGTAATCGGGATGATTTTCATTAATAAAAATATACCACATATATATCAAAATCTTTAATGAATGATCTCACTTTGGACCTTAAAATGCGACTATATTGCCTCAAGGAAGTCCGGAGAATAGTGTGTTGAAAACAACTACTGGCTTAAGGAACAATAGTGTTTGTTAGATGTTTGTCAACAGATGTAAAACCCTCTCGTGCAGCAATCGTATACTCATTTAAAAAATTAGTCCCGTCAATTAGTTCATCGTCAATAATTAAGTAAGGTCCAAATGGGGTGCTCATTGGTTTCCAAGTCTTTCCGTCAGCCACTGGTTTCCTGTGAATGATGAAAAAAAATAATTCCTTATTAGCGTCGCGAATGCTTTTACAATTTTCAAGTAAAAAAAGAAATCAAATCATTGCTGTCTTACCCGGTAGCTGCAAAACTTGTCCATAATTTGACAAATCGTTTTGCTACGATTATATCTTTCTCTGATAGATCGTTGAATATTGGAAATAGATAGGGAAGATCATCGCCATGTGGTACACCTTTTCCAAAATTCCAATCTACGTCGATATACCAGGTTGATTTCGTACCCATATATCCAAATCTGTATATATATGACGTATTGACACGACTGTTTGCCTGTAGCATTCGAAAAACTCCAGATTTTATTGGAAGAAGCCCGCAGATCTGATTTAAGAAAGCGTGAAAATTTCAATCTTATTAGAAGTCTGGATTGAACATTTATAACTGACATTTTTATTTTTACTAACGTCTATAAGTCCAGGAGCCATTCTGGTGAAATTTCCAAAATCTTCTTCTTTGAAATGGGTTTTCATCAGTGTTTGTAAAAGGCTACCTGTCTTGTCTTTTTCCCCTGTAAATTTCTCAAATTATCTAATTAGTAGTACCGAGATAATGTTTTTTTAGAAGATTTCATTGCTTAAGGTAATTGTGAAGTCATTTATATCGTGAGTTTCCTTGAAAGTAAAAAATGAGATGCATATCGAGTGAATAATACAGAACTTACCGAAATAAGATGTGATGAAAGAAGTCAATTCATACTTCAGGAAGTCCGTGTCAAAATCAAATTCAGAACGTCGTAGGTGATTGAGATAAATTACTTAAAAAGCATAAATAAGAAAATCGCATGAATATGTATTCGCTGCATCGAAATGAATGACACAAAATATGGCTATCAAATCCAGATAAAAAATCTTCAAGTTACGTGAACTTCATGATTCATGATATAATCTACCTGCCAGTATTTGACTGCCTTCGTGTTTAGTCACACCTCCGATCATCGGCATTTGGCTGTATTCTCCCCTGGCAAGTAAAGCCGCAGGATCTTCCTCGAGAAATCTTTGAGTACCAGCCGTTTGAATAACAGCTTTATTTCCCCAGGAGGCTGTCTCACCTTTGGTAGAATATGTATACTGGAATAAGAAGATTGGAGAATAATTTTCACACTTTTGATAGTTTTTTATAGTAAAAATCGTTACCAAAAATACTCTGTGGCTTAATTCAAGGGAATAATCCGTCAAACTTACAAAATAGCCGTAGAAACTTTCGAGAAGAGTTCGAACATCAACCCTTTTGAAACAAGCAGCTAACTCGTCTGTATTTGTCTGGTTGCAATCAATAAGTGATCCAATTTTCATCGCATTCGAAACAGGATCATAGTCTATCGCCCATTCTGCAAAGGGGGATCCACTCTGCATAATGGCTTGATGAAAAAGTCCTGTACAAAACACAGAGAGTCAGGGAATGAATTTGAATGATTAGAATTTTGAACTGTTACCTTTCGAGAGAGGGCTAAATTGATGAAGATTTACTGATGCTGCGCCAGAACTTTGACCAAATAATGTCACTTTACCAGGATCACCACCAAAGTGTCGTATGTTGTCCTGTACCCATTGCATAGCCATGATTTGATCCAGAAATTGAACATTGCCAGGAATCTCGTCAGTTTGTAAACACAAAAGACCTGAAACGAGACTTTTGCAGTTTTTATCCACAACGAATCGTCAAAATAGAATGAAAAAAAAAAAAATGATTGCTTGTTACAGTGACTTCAGATCAGGTATTCTACCGTATGAAAGTTCAAACGCTTACCCAATGGACCCAACCGAAATTGAGGCACTACAAGGATTACATCTTCTTCTAATAGGTGATGTGGTTCGGATAGTTGTGCGAAACCAACCATGAAAGATCCTCCGTGAAGGAATATCATGACTGGCAAAGCTGCGTGCTCAATATCAATCTAAATTTTACGGAAATCGATTGAACTTCATTATACTTTGCGAAGAATAATTCTATGCAATGATTAGTGAAATTTAAGGTGTAGCTGATTTCTTTTTTCAATTTTAATAAACAATTTCATCAATTTTCGTGGAGAATATTTCTCAATTTTACCTCTGGGACGTAAACGTTCAACGTTAAACAGTCTTCGTCAGTACCAGACAATCCGATCACCGTAGTTTTACTAGGACTTTGCGGGCATACATTTCCAAATTGAGTCGCATTTAAATCACCATTCCATCCGGTTATTTTAACCGGTGGCTATAAAAGAATAAATAGATAATTAATTAACAAATTTGTCAAGTTACTTTCTTTCTGTAATTCCTCGTGAAAAATTGGTCGTTCCATGGATCAGTAAAGCAGAAGCTATCAAAATTTTCTGAGCTACTATATTCGTGTGAATTAAAAATTGGAGGATATTAAATGTACAATTGGCCAGGGATTAAATCGTTTATTAATACTGTCGTAACTTACTCTGAATCTTAGATCACCAACCGGTGGTTCAGCGTAGGGAATTCCCCTGAAGGTGTAGATTGTTCTGTTAGACCATTGAGTAGTTTCTTGCAAACCAATTACATTTCCTAAACCATCAATGGTTACGTTTGTACTTATTCCGCAAACACCAGCAACGAGGTAAACCAATATAATGTATTTGATGAACATGATTCCACTCAAGTATTCTATGATCAAAATTTCGCCAATTATTTCAAAAGTGCTATTCTCCTTTCGAGCACGTTACTGTTGTACACTTCGCGGAAAATTCAACCGTGAAATTGTTTCACGAGAACTGTTAGCTTTTCTGACCTTCGCATACGTCACAGCCGTTTTAGAAACGTGTCTAAATTAAGACGCCCCCGGATCGCTAGTTTGTATTCGCTTTACTTACAATCGCCAGCCACCCACTAGCAGTAGTTCATTTCGCGTCAGAAAATAAGAAACTTTAATTAGACTCGTTCTCGAGTTGAATGAGATGTGTTGGACAGCTGACACATTCTTTTGTGGCGTGAAAGAAATGTTTCCTATGCAGAAAACTGCAGATTTTAAGATTGTAGCGCTTCAAGGTGGACCAAAGCCCTTCGAGTCTATCACAAGGATTGAAATTTCTGATGTTTTGTAAATCAACTCATTTTTCAGGAAAATCGTATTCTTCCTTGTGTGCAGCTCCTTGATAACTTGAATGTTTGTGAGTGTTTATAATTATGGTTTGGGTTTGGTCGAATGAGTTGTTTTATTTCATCATGAGTAATATTTTTCGATAATTACATGTAAAAAATGGGGTAAAATTTTCATCGTGACCGAAACAAAGTCCGTATCAATTGATTATCAAAGAAAAATCAACCACATCATTGCAGTGAAGAATATAATCGACTGCGGAGCGAATGTGAATCCTAAAGATCTGTCAACAGGTGCGAAACCCTCTCGTGCAGCAATCGTATACTCATTTAAAAAATTAGTCCCGTCAATTAGTTCTTCGTCAATAATTAAGTAAGGTCCGAATGGGGTGCTCATTGGTTCCCAAGTCTTTCCGTCAACCTCAGGTTTTCTGTGAATGATGAAAAAAATAATTCCTTATTAGCGTCGCGAATGCTTTTACAATTTTCAAGTAAAAAAAAGAAATCAAATCATTGCTGTCTTACCCGGTAGCTGCAAAACTTGTCCATAATTTGACAAATCGTTTAGCTACAGTTATGTCTTTCTCAGATAGATTTGTGAATATTGGAAATAGATAAGGAAGATCATCGCCGTGCGGAACACCTTTTTCAAACGGATAATTATCACCAAGATACCAGGTCGATTTTGTACCATAATATCCAAATCTATATAGGTATGACGTATTGACACGACTGTTAGACTGCATCATTCGAAAAACTCCAGCCTTAATCGTTAGAAGGCCGCATATCTAATTAGAGTCAAATATTCTAAAGCTTAGTAAAGTCTGAGGATTTTCAGCTACGTTTTTCATTTATATACTTACGTCTACAAGTCCAGGAACCATTTTTGAAAAATTACCGATATCGTCTTCTACAAAATGGGTTTTTGTCAATGTTTGTACGAGACAACCTGTTTTGTCTATCTGCCCTGTGGGATTTTTCAAAATGATTTATGAGTGACTCAAACGATGTGTACTAGTAGATTTGATTGCTTAGGGTCAATGTGAAATCATTAAAGAATTTATGATTGTCGTATACGCCGTTGGTCACGATATAAGAATAATGTAAAACTCACCTGACTGAGTCAACATGTAAGATATCAAATCGTATTTCAGGAACTCCGTGTCAAATTCAAGTCCAGAACGTTGTAAATTATTGTGGTGAATTACTGTGTAAGCATAAATACGAAAATTGCATTAACATGTATTCGCTGCATCGAAATCAATGACACAAAACTTGGCTATTAAATCTATGACATAATCTACCTGCCAGTATTTGACTGCCTTCGTGTTTAGTCACACCTCCAATCATCGGCATTTGGCTATAATCTCCCCTGGCAAGTAAAGTCGCAGGATCTTCCTCGAGAAATCTTTGAGTACCAGCTGTTTGGATAACAGCTTTATTTCCCCATGAAGATGTGTCACCTTTTAGAGCATGCATTGACTGGAATCAGAAATCGAAAAAAATGGATAGATCACTCTGATAATATTACGAATCAAAATTCGTACTTAAATATTCTATGGTTTATATCAGGACGCAACATCTCATCGATATACCAACCAAATATCTATAAAAGCTGTAAAGTATAGTTGGAACATCTAAACGCTTGAAACAAACGGCTAGACTATCTATATTTGTCTGGTTACAGCCAACAAGTGATCCAAGATTTTTAGCATTCTGAATAGGATCGTAGTCGATGGCCCATGCTGCAAAGGGGGATCCACTCTGCATAATGACTTGATGAAAAAGTCCTGTACAAAACACAGAGAGTCAGGGAATGAATTTGAATGATTAGAATTTTGATCTGTTACCTTTCGAGAGAGGGCTAAATTGATGAAGATTTACTGATGCTGCGCCAGAACTTTGACCAAATAATGTCACTTTACCAGGATCACCACCAAAGTGTCGGATGTTGTCCTGTACCCATTGCATAGCCATGATTTGATCCAGAAATTGAACATTGCCAGGAATCTCGTCAGTTTGTAAACACAAAAGGCCTGAAACGAGACTTTTGCAGTTTTTATCCACAACGAATCGTCAAAAGAGAATGAAAAAAAAAAATGATTGCTTGTTACAGTGACTTCAGATCAGGTATTCTACCGTATGAAAGTTCAAACGCTTACCCAATGGACCCAACCGAAATTGAGGCACTACAAGGATTACATCTTCTTCTAATAGGTGATGCGGTTCGGATAGTTGTGCGAAACCAACCATGAAAGATCCTCCGTGAAGGAATATCATGACTGGCAAAGCTGCGTGCTCAATATCAATCTAAATTTCATGGAAATCGATTGAACTTTATTATACTTTGCGAAGAATAATTCTATGTAATGATTAGTCAAATTCAACGTGTAGCTGATTTCTTTTTATTAAATTTTATTAAACAATTTCATCAATTTTCGTGAAGATCATTTCTCAATTTTACCTCTGGGACGTAAACGTTCAATGTTAAACAGTCTTCATCAATACCCCATAATTCTAGTATTGTAGCACTATTGGGACTTTGTGGGCATACGTTTCCAAATTGAGTAGCATTCAAATCACCATTCCAAGTGGTAATTTTAATCGGTGGCTGTTAAAGAATTACAAATACATAATTACCCAAATAATTAATCAAGCTACTGCTTTTTATGATTCGTTTTTAAAAACTCGTGGCATTCAACGGATCGATAGAGCAGTAGGTGAATGATTACTGACCCACTATATCCGGGTACAAAATAAAAAAATAAAAAATTAGGATGACATCAAATTCACATTTCTTCATAGATTGAACCAATTATTGATACTGTCATCACTTACTCTAAATCTTAGGTCACCAACCGGTGGTTCAGCGTAGGGAATACCTCTAAATGTGTAGATTGTTCTGTTAGACCATGCGGTAGTTTCTTTTAAACCAATTGCATTACCTAATCCATTAACTGTCACATTTTCACTTATTCCGAAAACTCCACTAACGAGGTAAACAAATATTATGTATTTAGTCCACATTATCTCACTCGATTTTATACCCATATCGATTAAATCAACTAATTATTACACAGGGTCTTATACTAATTCAAAGTTTTTCACTAACTCACAGTTCGCGGTAAATTCTAGACCGAAATTACTCTAAGAGCACTGTTCATCTTTGGCTCTACTTAGGCTGATGGTAATAGCCGACTTTACAGTCGTGTCTAATTTAAGATGTCCCTGAATCTAGAGTCTGTAGAGTTGCTCTAGTTTAAATTGCCAACTGGCTATAGGAGTGGTCTATTTCACATTAGTCACACAAAAGCTTTAATTTATTTTATTCTCGAGTTTAATAAAAAGATGGAAATTTTCTGACCACTCATTCGCACAATCTTAGTTAGTGACCGCGACGTCGTGTGTTCAAAATGAACTGAAAATACTTACTGCGAGATGCAGTAAGAATAAGGACACTTAGAAGTATGGAAAGTTTTTGAAAGATCGAAGTAGAGTCACTTGGAAAGACGAGGTTTTCCAGCCACATCTGGCAGCCAGATTCCACATGTGCAGGAAGAAACAGAATTAAGCGAAGGATTCACAGGGTGAAAAAAAAAAGTTAACAAGTAGAGGATAGTGAAAAGTAAAAGTGTATAAATACAAGGGCATACTCGGGTCTATGTAGATTTGGTAAATAAATTTTGGATCTATAAGAATTCGTCTTTTTACTCATCACGTCTGGATTTCATCTGAAATTGGCGATTCAAATTTCCATGGTTACAATAATATCCTAAATATGTTATCCTGTGTTGAATTTCTATCAATAAATAGTTCAACAGTTGTTGAATTCATACTTGAGTTGTATAAGAAGTTCTGCATACTTGAGGCGTTTTTTCTGCTTTTTCGTAGAATGAAATCAGGAAATTTTTTTCTATCCCTGTTGCAAAAACTGTGGTTTTTGGTAACTGAAGCTTGTTCTTTTTTAGAGAACAGTGCAAATGTAAATTATATATTGTTGAAAATAAATTGTTTTTTATTTACAGGCTGATATCTTGATAATTATTTCTTGTGACGTAACAATAAATTGAAATTACGAAACTATTTTCAAAAAATTTCCTCGTACAATTTATGAGCTTTTGTAATTGCGGTTTGAATCGCCGGTTAGTTACTTTTATACTTATTTCTGGAGTTTTAATTGAAATCGTCTTAAAGTTAGATCAAAGGTTTTGGAAGGGTGAGGTATTGTTTAATTGCGGGGAAAGTATTTCTTTAGTATTAAACTCCAGGGTCTGTTTCAAAGCATTTTACTGCAGGGTGAAATCGTGGGAATCTGGAATATCGAATAGTTTACATGATTTTGATCCAGAGTTAATTTGTTTATTTTTTTTCCACAATATCTGTGGGTACTTTAGGATTTATTACTGCAATAAAAAATTATTATAGTCTGATAATTGATGATAGTATTTTATAAAAGACAATCCCTCATTTGGGTACAATATTTAATGAAAGCGATCTGTTGACGGTTGTCATACCCTCTCGCAAAGCGATCGTATGCTCAGTCAAGTAATTAGTACCGTGATAAAATTCTTCGTCGATAATTAGGTAAGGACCGAAGGTGGAGCTCATTAGTTCCCAAATTTTGCCTTCAGCAGTCGATTGCCTGTAGGAGATGAAAGAATATCTGGTTTACAGAAACGAAGAAAATTTTCGTGTTTATTTAACCGTGGAAATAATGAAAACTTCGAGGTCTTTACCCAGTTATAGCAAAACTTGTCCACAATGAGACCATTCGTTTAGCTATCACCGTGTCATCGTCAGATAAATCCTCGGTAATTGGAAACAGGTAATACAGGTCATCAGAATGTCCAACACCTGTTTCGAAAGGTAAAATTGACGACAAGCCACTGAGTGCTTTGTTTTCGCCAAAATATCCGAATCTGTATAGGTACGATGAATTCACACGACTATTAGCCTGTAGCATTTGAAAAATTCTAGCTTTGAAGGAAAGGACGCCACAGATCTGAAAAGTGAAAATGAGATGCTGACGTTTTGTTTGTTCATAAAATATTAGTAGTGATGTGATCTGCATTATGTATTTCTAATTCATTAATACTTACGTCTTTAAGTCCAGGAAAAGGGATTGTCTATGAGTCACTAAATGACAGATCATTTTTCGAATAATATTCTCCTACCTTATAGAGTCCTATTGTTAACTTTGATGTTTGTCCCACCATTACGCAACTCATGAAAATAGTATAATTGGAAGGTCAACAAAGTCGGTGATTATGGTTCAGTTTTAATCCTATAATCTGCTTTTTATTTCGTTCTACTTCAAATTTGGCATCTTTTGAATTAATTTCATATAAAAATAGGGACAAGTTGCATTTGGAACGGAATTAGTGCTATATATTAATTAACTATCAAAGTAAAATGTACCACAGCATCGCAGTTAAGATTATCATTGATTGAGGAGCGAACGTGAATCCCAGAGATCTGTGAACAGGTGCGAGACCCTCTCGTGCAGCAATCGTATACTCATTTAAAAAATTAGTCCCGTCAATTAGTTCATCGTCAATAATCAAGTAAGGTCCGAATGGGGTGCTCATTGGTTCCCAAGTCTTTCCGTCAGCCACTGGTTTTCTGTGAATGATGAAAAAAATAATTCCTTATTTGCGTCGCGAATGCCTTTACAATTTTCAAGTAAAAAAAAGAAATCAAATCATTGCTGTCTTACCCGGTAGCTGCAAAACTTGTCCATAATTTAACAAATCGTTTCGCTACGATTATGTCTTTCTCAGATAGATCTTTGAATATTGGAAATAGATAGGGAAGATCATCGCCGTGCGGAACACCTTTTTCGGAATAAAAGTAGTCACCAAAATACCAGGTCGATTTTGTGCCATAATATCCAAATCTATAGAGGTATGACGTATTGACACGACTGTTAAACTGCATCATTCGAAAAACTCCAGCTTTCATATCGAGAACCCCACAGATCTATTATAAGAAGAAGTAAGAATTCTGTTCTATCAGTAGTATAGTTTGAAGATTTTCAACTGACTGTTTTAGTTGTACTAACGTCTATGAGTCCAGGAAGCATTGTGGTAAAATTGTTAAAATCTTCTTTTTTGAAATGGGTTTTCATCAGTGTTTGTGAAAGGCTGCCTGTCTTGTCTTTTTCCCCTGTGAAATATTTGAATTAATTACGTGTTAACGATATCAGTTTCTCTTGAGGTAAGTGTAAAGTCATATGTTTTGTATGTTTCGTAGATTGTAGTCTTCTTCAAGGCCCGAAGAGGGGTTTAAATCGATTGAATAATACAGAACTTACCTAAATAAGCGGTGACGAAAGGTGTCAATTCGTATTTCAGGAACTCCGAGTCAAGGTAGAGATCGGAAGAATGCAGATAATTGAAGTAAATTACTTGAAAAGTATAAATACCAAAATTTCATGAACATGTATTTGCTGCATCGAAATCAATGACACAAAACGTGGCTATCAGATCCAGATAAAAAATCTTCACGTTACGCTTACATCATAATTCATGATATAATCTACCTGCCAGTATTTGACTGCCTTCGTGTTTAGTCACACCTCCGATCATCGGCATTTGGCTGTATTCTCCCCTGGCAAGTAAAGTCGCAGGATCTTCCTCAAGAAATCTTTGAGTCCCAGCTGTCTGAATAACAGCTTTGTTTCCCCAGGAGCCTGTCGGATCTTCGTCAGAGTCGAGACTCTGAAATGATGGTTCTGATTTTAAAGGATAATTTCAAACATCTGATAATTTATAAAATCGAAATGGGAATTTCATATAATAATCTGCGGTTTAGTTCGGAGATTAATACCATCACGTCAAACTTACGAAATAGGTAAAGAAACTGTTGAGAATAGTTTGAACATCCAAACCCTTGAAACAAGTAGCTAGATCGTCGGTATTTGTCTGATTACAACCAACAAGTGATCCGATTTTCATTGCACTCGAAACAGGATCATAGTCAATCGCCCATGCTGCAAATGGGGACCCACTCTGCATAATGGCTTGATGAAAAAGTCCTGTTCAAAACACAGAGAGTTAGGGAATGAATTTGAATGATTAGAATTTTGATCTGTTACCTTTCGAGAGAGGGCTGAATTGATGAAGATTTACTGATGCTGCGCCAGAACTTTGACCAAATAATGTCACTTTACCAGGATCACCACCAAAGTGTCGGATGTTGTCCTGTACCCATTGCATAGCCATGATTTGATCCAGAAATTGAACATTGCCAGGAATCTCGTCAGTTTGTAAACACAAAAGGCCTGAAACGAGACTTTTGCAGTTTTTATCCACAACGAATCGTCAAAAGAGAATGAAAAAAAAAATGATTGCTTGTTACAGTGACTTTGGATCAGGTATTCTTCCGTATGAAAGTTCAAACGCTTACCCAATGGACCCAACCGAAATTCAGGCACTACGAGGATCACATCTTCTTCTAAAAGATGATGTGGTTCGGAAAGTTGTGCGAATCCTTCCATGAATGATCCTCCATGAAGGAATATCATGACTGGCAAAGCTTCGTGTTGACTGTCGACCTACAGATCGTAAAAATCACTTAAATTTCATCATAGCACCTGACGAAGAATAATACCTCATGGTATGGTATCTTAAAAAATTCATATCCTGTATCGTCAAAGCTTAATTAATCGTTAGCTCTTTTCATTACTTTTTTTTGCCATTCGATTATTTCGCCACCTTACCTCTGGGACGTAAACGTTTAACGTTAAACAGTCTTCGTCAAGACCAGATAATTCCAATACTGTAGCAGCGCTAGGACTTTGTGGACATACGTTTCCAAATCTAGTTGCATTCAAGTCACCATTCCAACTGGTGATACTAATAGGTGGCTGTAAAATAATTAAAATATATAGTCATGCAATTAATTTGTCGGATAAAAAATGTCTCCGTCTGATTCCTGTTTGAAAACTTGTTGCTTTCCACGAATCAATGATGTGGTAAATATTTCCATGTATGAAAACTGAATGGATAACATCAAATGTACCTACAACTATCGATAGATTGAATCAATTATTAATACTGCTAACATCTTACTCGAAATCTTAGATCACCAACTGGTGGTTCAGCGTATGGAATTCCTCTGAATGTGTAAATGATTCTGTTGGACCATGCAGTAGTTTCTTTCAAGCCAATTGCATTACCTAATCCATTAACTGTCACATTTTCACTTATTCCGAAGACTCCACCAACGAGGTAAACAAATATTACGTATTCAGTCCACATTACCTCACTCAAGTGTTTCCCCATATATAAATTTCACTAAACAATTATTACGAAGTATCTGAATATACTTTTAGAGTTTATCTATACGTCACAGTTCGCCGGCAATCTTACCATAAAATTACGTCAATAGCAATGTTCATCTTTCGCTGTACTTAGTCAAATGTAATAGCCGTTTAAGTGTCGCGTCTAATTCAAGATCTCTGCGAATCTAGAGTCTGTGGAATTGGTCTAGTGCCTATTTTCAATTCGATAGCTGTGGTCCATCCAACGTCAGTGACGTAAAAGCTTAAATTTAACTCATTTTCGTTCCGGATAAAAAGATGGTATAGCTGCGACGTCGTGTGATCAGAACGAGCCGAAAAAACGTACTGTTAACTATTGTAAGAATAGGAATAGCCAGAAATCTAAAAAATTGGTAAAAGATCAAGGCAGTGATAGTTTCGGTAAGTGAGTGGCGAGAAAAAGTCACTTAGGTAGATGAGGTTCGCCAGCATCATCGTCTGACTTTTACATATTTGATAGTATTGCTTCAAGGGCATCCAGAGAATAGTGGCGAAGTAAATTAGTGACCATGGGATTTATATATCTTAGTTTCGTGTATTAGTGGTGATAATTGAAACGATTAAACTGTTTTTAAGAACTTTACTGTATAGTTTGAAATTTTTCCTGTGTTTGTAATCCCAGTTTCAATCCCCAGCCAGCTAGCCAGCCACTTTTACTCACTTAGGAGTTTTAATTGGAATCGTCTCAAAGTTAGATCAACGATTTTGAAAGGATGAGGAATTGTTTTATGGCGGGAAAAGGGTATTTCTTTAGTATCAAACTCTGAACTCTTTTACAAAGAATTTCACTGCCATGAGATAAAATTGTAGGAATTTTAAATATAAAATGATTTGTGATTTTGATCCAGAGTTTCGTTTACTTCAATTTTTTTTTTTTTTTTTGCAAACATATCTTAGTTCTATCAATAATTAAATACACATAATAAATTATATCATGGCCTAAATACTTCCGTCTTAAATAATACTGTAAGAATTTTTTATACCCAAATGTGGCATAATATGACTTCGTCGTCGAATAATATACGTACGAAAATACCTATGTGTTGTTAAGTAAGTAATAAAAAATAAATTAAATCTGTATAAATTATATAATAAAAATAAAAATAACGATAAGTTATATTGTTGTACTTGTTTCAATTGGCCGTATCTTAATTATTTAATTATAGTTTAAAAATTGACGACAGTGTTGTAACAACGAGAATTATTAACTTAGGCCTGATATTTAACGCTAGTGACCTTTCAACGGCTGTCATACCCTCTTGCAAAGCGATCGTATGCTCAGTCAAGTAATTAGTACCGTCGTAAAATTCTTCGTCGATAATTAGGTAAGGACCAAAGGCGGTGCTCATTGGTTCCCAAGTTTTGCCTTCAGCAGTCGGTTGCCTGTAGGAGATGAAAGAATATCTGGTTTACAGAAACGAAGAAAATTTTCGTGTTTATTTAACCGTGGAAATAATGAAAACTTCGAGGTCTTTACCCAGTTATAGCAAAACTTGTCCACAATGAGACCATTCGTTTAGCTATCACCGTGTCATCGTCAGATAAATCCTCGGTAAGTGGAAACAGGTAATACAGGTCATCAGAATGTCCGACACCTGTTTCGAAAGGTAAAATTGACGACAAGCCACTGAGTGCTTTGTTTTCGCCAAAGTATCCAAATCTGTATAGGTACGATGTATTTACACGATTGTTAGCTTGCAGCATTTGAAAAACTCCAGCTTTGAAGGAAAGGACGCTGCATATCTGAAAAGTGAAAATGAAATGCTGAAGTTTTATTTGTTCATAAAATATTAGTAGTGATGTGATCTGTTTCATGTATTTATAATCCATTTATATTTACGTCTATAAGTCCAGGGACCATTTTATAAAAATCACCTATATCACCATCGGCATAATGCGAGTTAATAAATGTCTGTGAAATTCCACCTGACTGATCTGTTATTCCTGAAAAAAAAATGATCCGGTATTATTTACAGCATTAGATTTTGTGTGAAATGAATCGTTACTTGAAATTTTTTGAAACTTACCGAAAGATGCGGTCACAAATGACGTCAAATTATACTGAAGGTAATCCTCGTTCGTATTGAGTCCAAGCGGAAGAAAATAGCTCAGATAATATGCTTGAAAACAAGAATAAAAATGTGTAAAAAATCTTGTCACTCTATGTTGGATTATTAATCATAATTTAAGTCAATGAATTACATACTTGCGAGTGGAAAACTTCCGTCATGTTTAGTCGCACCTCCGATCATTGGCATTTTTTGATATTCAGATCTTGCAAGTAGAGTCAAAGGATCTTCTTCGAGAAATCTCTGAGTTCCAGCTGTTTGAATAACAGCTCTATGTCCTCCCATCGCTGCTAATCCTTGTAAAGTGTACATTCCCTGAAATCGTAATTATTGAAAATGATTTTCTTTGGACATGTAAAATAATTGACTCAATTCCAACCTACTATATAAATATCAAAGCCATCGATTAGAGTTTCAACATCTAAGTTTTTGAAACAAGCTGCTAGTTTCGTCGTATCAGTATCAGTACAATTAACAACAGCTCCAAAATTTGCTGCAGTTCGAAGTGGATTATAGTCCATGACCCATCCCGCAAATGCACTTCCACTCTGAATAATTGCACGATGAAATAGTCCTGATGAAAAATGATGGATGAGTGCGTAAAAAAGAAAAATCTCACCGTCAATCATGAACGGAATTTTTATTTCTATTCTTACCATTTGAAAGTGGGCTAAATTGATGAAGGTTCACTGATGCTGCGCCAGAACTTTGACCAAATAATGTAACTTCGTTAGGATTACCACCAAAATATACAATATTGTCTTGAACCCATTGCATAGCCATGATCTGATCCAAGAATTGAACGTTTCCTGGTATTTCGTCAGTTTGCAAACACAAAAGACCTAAAATTCACGCGGTAATAGTATAATAAGACAACGGATCTTAATTGCAATTGCAAAAACGACCTATTCAATAATATTGCATTGTCTGATCGTGTGCATAATTGATTAACATAGCTTCTAGTTAATTTTGCATCGATTTGTATAGTTGCTGTAATTATTATCAGAACTGTGAATCATCATTGTCATTGATAATTACCGATCTACAATATTTTGGAGAAAAATATTGAATCTCGTAATAACGTGTGCAATATGCATTACTAACAAATGTGATCAATTAGTGATTATTAAATGATAATATCTGCACGTGAAATGTATATTTTTTTTCTTCGCATCAGTTAAATCGTCGAAGGTTATAGATTTGGCGGTTTAACTTAACACCAAAATCGATAAACCATATTAGGCTGATATAAACGATAAACAGATGATAAAATCAAGCCGCTTTGATAGTGGCTTTAAATTTGATTTATGAACGATGATAACAATAAGCCTAAAGATATGAAGAGCCGAATTCGCTAATATATTATAGTTATACGTAAATCGAGAGCATCGAATAATGACGAAGATTCAAAATGACTTTGCAAAAATTCTACCCCCTCCCCCCCAAAGATTCGAATTATTTGGATATTATTTTTTGATCAGAATTTTAGGCACTTACCCAAAGGTCCTAATCTGAATTGAGGAACAACAAGGATCACGTTTTCTTCAAGAAGAAAATAAGGCTGAAAGGACGAAGCATATCCGGTCATAAAAGTCCCTCCATGAATCCATATCATTACTGGTAAAGTGGTGTTTTCATCCTCGATCTAAAGATTCAAATATTAACTAATCGTAATATTACTTAATCGTTGTATGTATTCATATAGTGCAAATAGTTTATATATTAAATGTTACCTCAGGTACGTAAACATTCAATGTTAAACAATCCTCGTTATCGTTTGGTGAAATGGTAGAAGTTTGGGGACAAATATTACCGAATTCTCTACCATCTAATGTACCGTTCCAAGACGTGATCTTCACCGGTGGCTGTAAAAAATTGATAATATTATAATAATTAGTCAGTCATGCGATTTTGAATTATGAAAATTAAATAAATGAATAAAAATTACTAGATTTAAAACTCACCCGAAATCTTAGATCTCCTATCGGTGGTTCAGCGAAAGGAATATTTCTGAAAGAGTAAACCGTCCTGTTTGTCCATTTCGTATATTCTTTTAATCCTAACACATTTCCTAATCCGTCAACGGTTACATTTGTACTCAGTCCGTAAACTCCGGCAATAATAAACTGAGCTAGTATCATTAATGTTTTCGTAAGCATAATCGCGGCTTTTATGATCAGAAGTACCTATCTTAGCGAAATCGGATATATCGCTGTTACATCCGGGTTCTTTTTAATTTTTATTTATATTTTATTTTTTTTTTTAATCGGTTATTCCGGAAGAATTTTCTATTTCATTCAACCATCACGTAATAACCATATATATACGTAATTTATACCATCAATGAAGGAAAAAAAAAAAACAACTATATCATAATTATATAAGATTATAGTATATTAATATTAATAGTCAACTTTTCGCTACGCAAGTCTCTCGCGAACTAAATGATTACGAATTGTTCCTATTTATAAACCGTAAACGTATCGATAACAAGTCGTTTTTCATTTTCGCGATAGGTTTGTTAACTCTATAAACTTTGAATTCAACACACCTTTCTATCTACGGACACAGAAAAATTAGTTAGATAACATTTTTCATCACATATGTGCGTGTAACGGCTTTACGTTACTCTTAACATTGGCAATGAATCATTCTTATTTATTTTTTATTTAATTTTTTTTGTTTTTTATATACTCAGTTTTTTTCCTCCTTCCCTCTTTCCCTGGATAATAAGTTACGTTATATAATCACGAAATTAAATACCACGGGTTTGAGTTGATGATAGAACTCCTCGTATTCGCGATAAGAGATTTGATCGAGTGGGAGATAAGTCGGTAAAAAATTCTCTGAATTAAGTTAGTTGACATATCATAAATACAAGACCGTGTGGCCTAATGGATAAGGCGTCGGACTTCGGATCCGAAGATTGCAGGTTCGAGTCCTGTCACGGTCGAAATATCAATTATTTTTTTTTTTCCTTCTTCTTTTGGCTTAGAATTTTCGCACATAATATTTTCTTTTGCATTAGCTAGTTTGAAGCGGATGGTGAAAATATTATCGTCAATTATTATACGAAATGAAAGAAATGATTACGAAACACAAAAACAAAAACAAAAAAAAAAACTCTGGACTCGCGAATATAATTCGTATAATATTTATCTTCTGCGGTATTAAAGTGGTATTAAAGCTTCGTCATTAAGACGATAAGCTTCGAACCTTTTTTTTTTTTACTTTTCTTATCTTTATAAATAATCAGCAGCTGCCAAAATATTGGGATAAGAGAAAGGCTTCAGATTGATAGACAATCGTAATGACAAGAGACGTGTAAGAAAAATAAATAAATGAAAATTGAATACCATTTTTTTTTTTGTTCGCGAATTCGGTGTTTTGAATTTTTTTTTATTTTTTGTTGTTGCGATAATCGCGAATATATTCTTTATGCGAATTTTTGTTTTTTTCTATTTCCTTCCTCCTATCTTCGTACATTATCTCCCAGCGGTAACCATTTAGTTTACTGTATGGGGTACGTCGATCGATGGTAAGCAATATCAACCGACGATGTGCAACAGTTTTACGATTTTAGACTAAAAGAAATATTTGCAGTTTATTTCAACGGAAGATAACATATTACATACATAGTTCGCGATATTAAATCAAAGAAGATAAAGGAGAAGTCGCGAAGGACTAATAATATTTCTTGATACAATTTAATTTTCTTTTTTTTTCTCTTTTTAGCCATGTGACACACGCGTGTATATGTATGCATGTTAAACTCCGTATGGTCGACTGATTAGACACCGAATTACAGAGATTGTAATTATATCATATCACATGTTAGTTGGATATTGTCAGTGTTGAGAATGACTGGTTTAGTCAGTGGTCAAACCGCTGAGAGATCAGAGAATATATACAATGGGATATAGTTGGCACGGAGACAAACTGTGCCTGGAAGGCAAACCGTAGATTAATTATAATAAACGGGTGGCCAGATAGCGCGGGAAACTGGACAGTGACGTATTACTCCATCACGTTGTTGTTGATTTACTCATCTTCCTCAACCCGGTGGTACCTACAGGCACTATTCTACATATATATATATACCTCATGCCTTGCCATACCGTACCTTTATACGTATCTGTAAATCGCGTGAGGTAGTAGTACTTGTTGTTAATTTTCAAAACATTTTCTCAACTCTGATATATAAAACAAGCCCTTGTACATCTCTCTGTGTTTTATTACGCTATTTACCCGCACCAACAGAGTGAAGAATATCTTTTTATTTTTTTTTATACATCTCTGTTCAAGTGAGAAAAAAATTTCACCGTGATTAATATTTTTTCTCACCTTTTTTTTTTCTTCTTCTTCTTCTAGTTAGCAAAAGTGCGAAGAGAAGGACGAAGAAGAAGAAGAAAAAAAAAAATACGCTATACTCTAAAGCTGATCTGTTCGTCCTTAGGTTTCTGAGGACATAAAATGCGATACATAAACATAAGTACCTAGATGTGTATAAAAATTGTGAAAAAAAAAATTCGATAATTAGAGACAGCTAATGAACAATGAATATTTGCAATCCAAAAATCGCACGAATTCGTATCTAGTCATAGAACTCAGGACTACATAGTCCTGGGAGATCGCCTCTGCACAGCTCCTCTCTATCTCTCAAACCTCGGGAAATTCTCCAGGCAATTTGCATGATTGGCCCTTGACGGGCCCTCATTAAGGGACCCTTAATATTAACCCATATCTTGCCCTGTAGCTATACCCATGGTCATCTCAATGCATGAAGGGTGTTCAAATATGATAAAGAAATCGTCACGGTTTACGATTCTCAAATAATATAAAATATGTTTAATTTCAAACGCATATTTCATTTTTGTTCTTGTTTTTTTTTTTTTCCCTCCTCTTTTAAAACCCATAGAATTTTTATTGATTTATAAAATTCCGATTAATAATAATAATAATAATAATAATAATAATAATAATCGCGTGTCGTTATAAAATTCATTTCAATAAATTAAACTCAATTTACTTTTCGTTTTATCAATATAGTAATAAATTTTTAAACGTGTTTGATAATGCCTCAAGCAATTTGCTTATGTCTACGCTACGGTTATGACAGAGAGATATATTAATTGAATTACTGATGCGTTGTCTACCTGTCTAGGGAAATACATCCCCCATCATCGACCCCCACCCATATTTAACCCTCTAGCGTTTCTCTAAAATCTGTTCCATTGTATGTTCGAAATGTATGAAATCGTAATAATTTTTTTGGTGACATTGAATAGGCGTACAGTATTGTCATAATTGTAAAAAAATGATAATTTCTAAATCCCATGAGAAATTGATATATTTTTATGATATTAGACAAAAGTCGTGAAAGTAATCAGAAATTGAAATGATTAAACCAGAGCGTCTGGTAGGCACATAACACTATCCCTTTGAACAAGTATAGTAGGTACGACTTTGGTTTATGGACCGCAAGATCTTCACAAGCTCACAGTCAGAACCTTTGCTATATCTAAGGCACGTTCACCACCGCGTGTCCTTTACACTCTCGTAACATTCCACTACTACTACTACTATTCACCAACACCATCTTTCACTATACGAGAGACATTCAATTGTTCTCTAAGCATATAATATATATACTCTATGTACGTATGTTCCTGTTATATACTAATGCATATACAGTGTGAAGCTGGTGTCAAGTGAGAAATGACTTCCTGCGCGGGGGTACCAACTGTTCGCAGTTCTCATTCTGCAATCTGCTCATTGCACGTCGTTATTTAAATATGCGAACTCGAATCGGCATTAAACCAACTAAGTAGATTATTTCATAGGGGGTATTGAAGGGGTGGTTTAAATAATTGGAATTATTCCTTTGGGGAAAGGGGGATGAGAAAATTATTTATTTCTCTTACTTTATTCATCATCTTCATCTTCTTTTATAGTACATAATATTATGAAGTAAAATATATTTGAAATTTCATCAGAATTTTAACTTTATTATTATACACACAGAAAATACCAGTACAAGGGTTGTCTGAACGTACTAAGCAATACCTTAGACTGACGTAGTGACGTAGGGTATGCTAAATGACTGGCAGAGACCAGACCTTTGTAGCAAGAAGAACCCCTGCAGGGTGTAAGGTTGAAGCCCTTGCCAACTGTGAGATGACGGTTATTAATGAGAAAGGTTGTTTTATGGTATAACCATATAGCTTGAAGCCCATCTAGTTCATCGTAGAACAGAATCTCGACTTTGTGTTCTGATGTGGTAATACTGATTCGATAGACTAATTAGACTAATCGTTTATAATTTTAATAAATTTATTCGTCGAAAACCAAAAAAAAGTAACTAAATGATTAAATCATTCGAAGTTAGAAATAAAAATGGTCATTTTATTCTCATATATACGATTGCCGAGTGACAACTTGGCGAAAACCACTTGGTATCACGTTTTCAGTTAGAATCAAACTCGCTTTAGCATGACGAGAAATGGTGTAAAAGTTTTCGAAAGAAAGAAATCTGTATTAAAATGGTAAAGTTTCTAGTTTCTCCAAGTTCTAAGGGTAGGATGTATACCTATACATACATATATACATGTATATATATATATATATACGACAAAGCGGTTGTCCCAGGCGAGAAACAACGGGGAAAGACTTATATTCGGAAATATGTAGAGAAATATAACGTGCAAAGGGGGATAGAAAATAGCTATAACAAAATGCTTGCACCTCGGGATGTTTATCCTTTAGATACCAGATGTAACTCTTCCGTTAATATTTACGTTAAATAAATAAATTCAGTGTTAATCTAAAAGTTAAACAATATAAACCTATATAGAGAATCTATGAAATTACACAGAAACAACCCCTCCGCCTCCACCCTAAGCGTATTAGCTATTAATGATTATTGGCTATGCTAGTTATACAGCTGAATGTAATCAATTTATCGCTTATTACACAACGACGATTTGCTATTCGATTAAACGCGAGATTTTCTATAATCAATAATCGGTTGAAAATCTGCAGTGTATTTTTTTCATTTTTTTTAATAAAAATCCAATATATTTGATTTATGCTTTATGATATTTTTTTTTTCTTCTTTTTCTTTTTTTTTTAGTGACTTTTACACGAACAAATGGCAATATCTTTCAGTGGTCGACACTGACCCATAATGCATTGCGGTTCACATATTGGATTAGGTATGTGTAGGGTAAGGGGTGCTCGGTGAGCAGGAAACGGTTACATATGCACGACATCGATGTAATCAATCACAGTAAATGCCTTTGGGCATGTAGACCTGACCAGGATAATATCGTTGATCCTTCTAGGTGGTAGTAGAGTGAAGGATGAAGTGAATATCCAGTATATATATCCATAATACATAATATATATATTAGGGTGGTTCTTAAATACCAAATTGACGAGTGAAGTATGGCAACCTTCGGACAAAAAATAAAAAAAAATTGTCCCCAAATATTAGATTTTTTTTTAAATTCTAACAGGTGCCTAAAGAGTCCTGAAGTTTTCCCGTTTCTTCTTTGTTTTTTTCAATTTCCCTGCCTTCCTCGTGAAATTTTACTTCGGAAACGACCTTCAGAATACAAAAAAAATCCCATCGTAAGGGTGCTAATCGAAAATTCTAATATTAAAATTGTGCAAAAAAATCAGGCTCAGGGGCTAACATCATAGACAGATTGACCGAAAAAATTTCCTTGATTTTTTTCTATATAGTGGAATTTCTTGGAGCAAAATTGACCAAAAATCGAATGGGAAGTAAAAAAAATCATAAGATCCAATGTTATTTAAACGAGAAACTTCGAACCTCTTTAGGCACCTATTGGAATTTTTTTTAAAATCTAATATTTAGGGACAATTTTTTTTTGATTTTTTGTCTGAAGGTTGCCATGCGTCACTCGTCGAGTTGGTATTTAAGGACCACCCTAATATATATATAGAAAATGATATGTTATTTCTAAGAATTAGTATATCGCTTCGTTACGTCATGCAGATTATGTCTGATTAATATACGTGTAGAACAAGGAAACGGATATATAAACCGTTTATTATCAAGACCGATGTGATCTCGCTCCTTGAATCCCAGGACTAATCCAATCAAACTCTGATCGACAAAGCAAGATGTCATTGGTTGATCCCCGGTTCACCCGTTCACCCGTGTTCACCCTATATCTGTACCAATTAGCCTTTGGCTAAGTAACTATTGGACTATTGTAGGTGAAAACTTGGGGAGGATAAACCCAAGTCGAAAGCTCAAAATGGACAAGATATTACCTGTTATAGCATTATAATATTAGGGAACTAGTCTGTTAAGACTCTACTCCTAATGCTGTACGAGGCCAACTTGTATTAAGTTTCCTTCAACAAGAGTGGCTAATACCAAGGCGAGAATTTCCAAACCATATATTATATACGCTTCTGTATCTTAATATCCTCTAATTCTATTATCGATTAAAATTTCGATAGAAAAAGATTAGAACGAATGTTTCACATCGGATGTATGTATTTTGACAAAATGATAAAGTACATATTATAGTACTGCTACAGAACTAGAGAGTAATCAACGTTTCACTAAAGTCAGAGTACAGAGAAGCGTAAGGAGTTCTGTATTCCATCTTCGTTATATCCTACGGGTAATTACGAGTGTCGTTCATCCGTAAAGTTTCAAAACCCAAGTAACATCTGCAAACACTAACTGGATATATAGTTGTACATATAAGACAAAACCTAGCTCATGTTAAATGCAATCTTGTTAACTTACTGTGATCAAAATTTTTCAGTATCACGATATGAAAGGGGTAAGAATTTTGTTGAAAATATTCTTCAGTAATGGATTGTAATAGATTCGCAAAAAGAATTGCATGGTTTCTATAAGTGAAACTAAAATTAGATACCCCATCAGTCATTAGTTTCGAAATAAGGTACTTTATCTAATGAGATTGTCGTTTGAATTCTGGTTATTTATTCATAGTCTTTTTATTTCAACCCCCGTTCTGGTTTAGTTCGGAATATTATTTGCCCGAAATTAGCTAGTTTACAAATGATCTTGTTGATTTAGGTGGATGGCAAAAACTAAGGGTATAAGTTAAAGCGCCCGCGCCGGGTTGGTCGAATCGTTAATGAAAAAAAAAAACCTGAATACTCTATACTCTATATACGGGGTTGGGGCAAAACCCTTCTTAACTAATACCGAAACTAAACAAAAGTCTGAGACCTAAACTTTGTACTAAAACTATGGGAAATTGATGCTTGTTAGAAATAGATTCGTTACAAGGGGTTGTTCCTATATAGAGTCCAGAATCTACAGATATTCAAGAGCGAGGCTGTGTAGCTGCAGATATGCAGAAGTGGAGCACATCTACCACTATAGGTTTATTTGCTAACTATGTTTGGCGGTAATACGTTTTCGCCCAAGTTATACTAGTGCTAATCGCTTTCTAAAACCTTCTGACCTACTATCGCGTATAAGTGATTCTTAATTCTTTCATTTTCGACTTATAGAGGTCCGGTTTGGTACCTTTGAAAACTATTATATATACATTTGTTTACAGAGTTTCTAAAAACTCCCCCGTAAGATTAACGAAGATTAAAAAAACGTATGGAAAAAAAGAAAATTTGGAATGAAAATTTTACTCGTAGTTTTACAGAGTTAGGTATGTGCATTTCTTTCTATCTTACTTTTCTTTTCTTTTTTTTTTCTTCTTTTTTAGCAATTAAACAACCTGTACGTTGCTACCTGACAGCCAGCTACGATATATCGCGAGATTTTCCCTGAGTCGTAAAGGAGGTATGGGTGGGGGGGGGGGGGGGGGGCAAGAGCCATTTTTCACGACACGCACGTGACTAGAAACAGTTTCTCACTAGTGGAACGAGGGGGTCAAGGGGGTTGGAAGGTAGGGTTTTCGCGGTTCACCCGCGAAATATTTTTCCCGCGAAAAGACTCGCTCGCTAGTTCGCTAGTTCGCTAGTTCGCTCGGGACTATTATACTGACCGAGATACTGTGGAAATAATGGACTTTTCTTCATGACGAAACGTGACGCCCTTTTTATTGTTTCAATTCGAATAAATATATTCCCTACTTTGAAATATATATAAAATTCTGAATATTTTCTTCGGATCGTTCACCTGCGAACCAAATTATTTAAACTTCATTCCATCGTTTATCATAGAGAATTGTGTATTCTCGGTTTTAGGTAAAATAAAATGGGCAAAAAATAACAAAAAAAAAACGCTGATTCTTTCTTGACTACATATATATATTGTGCTCTTCATATTTTGCACGGTCACAGATGTGGTATATTTCCGCTTCTATATAACCACCCTGTACATCAGCTAGTAGTTCGTTTCTACTCTCCTTCTCTATATCTTTTCTTTCTCTTTCTCTTTCTTGTAAAGTAATTCTTTTTTATTTCCGGTTATACGAGAACCACATATATAGCTACGTAAAACTGATGTATACCATATCTACTTTTGAGTGAAATAAAATATGATTGTTCGAGGTGAAAGTGTTCCTAAATATTTCTAGACATCTTTCTCTCTCTCTCTCACACACTTTTTCCCAGTCTTTCGCAAATAGCCTGCCGTATATATTTCCGTTTTTATGGTAGCTATTGCTTATTTTTTTTTTACGTAAAAACGAAAAAATATCTATCGTATTTCGCAGTATCAAAATCTACAATGTTTTCTCATTTTTTTTTTTTTTCTTACTCTGCGACGGTATATTCGTTATTCATTCATTCATTCATTCATTCATTCATTCATTAATTCAACATATATATATTATAAAATTTCCATATCATATAGTCAAGTTTTGCTGTGCTATCTTTTTTTGTTTCTTACCTCATTCGTATAAAAGTTCGATTTTTAATAAATGATAATGAAAGAAAAAAACGAGGTAAGAAAATAAGAAGAAGAAGAAGATGAAGATGAAGAAAAAGAAAACTTTTGGCGCAGCAGCTGATCACGTATTTCGTCAACGAGTGAGGATATATATTTCGTGACATAGTTTTTCCTTGGCCATATCATACCGGCGTAAAAAGAAAACCTAGTCTTCTCTTATACTTATTTTTCTTCTTCTTATTATTCTTATTCTTTTTATCAAAAACTTGTGGTAGGTACTTACGTCAGTCGAGTCTGGTTAGCTAAAACTCCTGCTGTTTCTTTCATCCGTTTTATTTCCTCTTCATACGCAGCAATAGCAACAGCAACAGCAGCAAAAGCAGCAGACCCAAGACTCACTACTTTATTATTGCTAGAGTTTTACTTTCACACGATACCTGACAAGAAAACCGGTAAAAAGAAAAGGGGTAAGAAATGAAAAAAAGAAAGAACAAAAAAAAAAATAAAAAACACAGAACAGAATTCGGACCGCATAGTTCAGTAAATAGAGAGAAATCCGTCAAAGAAGAAAAGCGTATCGTTCTAGATATACGAGAATATATACATACTGCATAACAAAATTGTAATATGTGATCTGCTAGGCTAGTATAAACCTACCCATAGAGACGTTTCATAAATAAGAAATAAAAATATGTCAACATACATCGATGTATCGAGCGATTTAATAATTGAACAGTTCACTAGGGAACGAACGTTGCAGAGGACCCTCCACGAATTATTAATGAGGTAGATATTTCTTCGATCGGTTTTTCTTTTATTCAGAATATTGCAAAAATCAAAGCAAATATTCTATCTGACAAAAGCATGGATATACATATGAATATACACATATGTATGTATATAATACATGAATATTTGATAAATAAATATTTCTAGATTATTTTTTTCATTATTATTTGAATAGAGATATATAAGTTCTCTAATTTTCCCCAAGAAGAAAGAAATTAAAAATAGAAAAAATGCACACGTGTGCATACATCCCTACGTTTCGGAATTTCTCTTTTTTTTTTTTTTGCATAAGGTTTCTCAACGAGTTATTTTACAAACCGAAATACGAAACTCAAGGATTCCGTTACTTGCTTACCTGACGCGTTCCAGCGCAGTAGCAGAGCCTAGGCTAATTGCAAGTTCGACTGTACCGATATAACGCGGGTATCGTGTCACGGTGTCGATTTACTTTAGGGGTGAAATTGATACAGCTATTCGGCGAGGGTCTCAAGGATGCCTTAGCACAGCTCCCTTTTTTTTCATGAATTGAACCGTTCGTTCTTTTACTTTTTCCTAGTTTTTTCCTAGTTTTTTTTTTTTATTTTTCCTTCTTTCTGTATCTCGAATCATTGATAAGCGTAAATGTTTTTTTTCTTTCAGAAGTTGTTCTCACCTATAAATCATCGATTCAATGCTCTATTTCCTAAGCTTTCATCTATTATATGACCAAAGTTCTCGTTTTTTTTTTGTTTTTTTGTTTTTTTTTTCTTTCTCTCTTATACCGCAGTAAGAAGATTTATTTCTCTATTTAGCTGAACTTCTAACGGCTATATATATATATATATATATAAATACTGAAGAGGATAGTCTATAAAAATCAAAATAAAAAAAAATTTAGTATAAAAAATGCGGTGATATATTGATTTACTGATTTTCTCCATATTAAATTAACGAAAGAATTGAATTTCAATTTAAGTTCAATTTTGCAGACGTTAAATTCACGATGTTAATAGCCGTTGGGTTCTTACGAGGTAGAGGGGCAGGGGGGGGGGGGGGGGAGGGGTGGGGGTGGTGGGGTAAAAGATGACGTTTAAATCTATTCGAAAATCAGCAATTAATCTTTCCTCGAACCAATAAAGTCTCGGGTTTATAGATAACACCTGATTAATAACCAAAGTTTTCATCCGCACTTCTGCAGCAAGCTTTTATCGATGCTCATAGCTTTAGGCCCAAGAGTCGATATCAGATCGGTCGTGATAGTCCCTTAGCTAACGAGCTTAAACTAGAAAAGGCCTTAGCATGATTTCGGCTTCTAAATAACCCCAGACAAAGTTTAATTACCTACCATCCTTAATTAAACCCACTAATCATCTCTGTATCTCATGAAATTATGTAGGTTCTAAGAATTCCAAGATCCTAGTCCTATATGCTCATTCATCTAACGTAAGTAGTTTTATCTCCGTAATGATTCTTAATTTTTTCAAATGACTATAAGAAACAAAATTATTTGATTGAGAAATATATGCCGTTATTGAAAAATTTGAGTGAAAATGGTGTGATAAAGCATATTATCCTTGGTAAGATATTTTTTTTTTTTTTCTTTTCAGCTGCTCCTTATTATCCGGTTAAGATTTAAGTATAGGTCAAGGAGTCAAGGCTCAAGGAGTTTTCCTGATAAAATAAAAGAACGTTAAAAAAGAAAATTTCCTCGATGTTACGGTTACTTTGCGCCGCGTCTCGAGGGTGAAATAAAAATATTTCTACAGCTACCGCATAAAGAATTAGAACCAATTGAAATTTGAAAAAAAAATAAGAAAAAAATAACACACTTCTCTTATTGGCTTAATTCTTTACGATCAAGACTCGAGCACAGTTCTACTACCACGACTACCTGAAAGAATTATTATCAGTCGTAAAATATCAGAGAACTTTACCGCTGAATATAGGCAACCGAAAACACAGCTACAGTATCGCTGCTTTACCGCTAGGCTGCGCACGACACTATGAAAAATCTTTCTCACAAGAGAAGCGTAATTTCTTGAAATATTGCGAAATAGCGTAAGATAATCGTCCGCAAAATTACGAAGGAGGGGTTTGTTGCACTATTGAGACATCGAGTGATCAAAAACCATTGAAATGTTACTATTTTTTGAAAAATTTTGCGTTTGAAAAACGCTGAAATTCGTTAGGATAAACGTCTATTCATTTGCTTCGATTCTTTGGTGTTGATATGAAATAGGTATAGAATCTTAGCAATAAGATTTAGTTAATGTAATTCAACAGAGCTGAATCAAGCTTTTGGAAAGCTGAGTAAAAGGGGAAAATGGCGGAGACCTTTGAGGTCATATGATGGAAGTAAGGAAGGAAGGAAGGAAGGTGTATGTATGGTGGTATACCTAGAGTATATGATATAGCGTGGGCTCACCATTCCTTGCATCTTTCCAGCTACCATGCATGATGCATACGCTGCATTCTGCGAGGTATGTAGATTCTCCTGGAGGTGAGGTGCTCCCACGAGGACGACGTTGTATAGAGCCTCCAGCGAAACGTGCAAGGAGAGAGAGAGACTTCACTGAATCTATAGTGCAAAATGAGAGCCTTAGGGAGTCTGCTTTCCGCCAAAGATCCTTGTGGAGTACGTAAAATCGAGCTTCGCTTGTCAAACCCCATTTCTAAATCACGTATACTATAGAAATTCTAATCTATTCATTTTTTGCCCAAATCTCAATTTAATTATTGGTCTCGGTTGAAAAAAATCACACCTCCTCCTCCTCAATCGGACGAATCTCTACCTTTTTTTTCTTCTAAATTCACAAATTTATCGAAAATAATTCGATTTTAGGGATCAAAAAATTAGATCATTGATATTTTGCTGCGAAGCTCATTCTCCATACATTCTTTACATACATATGGGCCCTAATTTTCCCTAAATGAGAAAAAAAATGTTCAAAAATGTAAAAATCAAAGTCTTTCGTTCCGTTTTTTTCTTTTTTTTTTGTAGTTATTTTCTTGAAAAAGTTTAGCGGAGCACCGAGTCAGTAAATTGAATTTCGTAGCTGTGGGTAACGGCGAGATATGTGGATGGGCTCTAACTTCCTTTCTCTCTCTATTTTTTGGCGGAAACCCATCTTACGAGTGTTCTCGATAAATAAAGATACCTGTCAACGCAACAACGCGAAGGCTTATTTAAAGAGGGTAGGTATATACGTAGTAGGTACGAGGCATTTTCCACCCTCGTATCCTAGAGAATAAAAGCGACATATAAAAAAAAAGAAAAAAAAAATGGAGAGATTCTCACTTTTTACCTATTTTTCTCTATATACCTTCGGCTATAATATACTTATCATATTTTTTTCATCATTTTTATTATATCTTTGTCTCTCCCGACGTAAAACTCAGGGCTCTTCTCTATATTTCCCATATTTATTTATTTATTTATTTATTCAATTTTGTGTTTTTCTCTTTTTTTTTTTCTTTCTTTCATTCTTTTTTCTATTTTCTATTTTCTATTTTATTCCATATCTCACCTCATTTTCAAGGACTCAAAATTTATATCATAGACTGCAACTGCAACCTACCTATACTACTGGTTTACGACAAATAGAAGCTGCACCATTTCCGCCATGGCGTTATAACGACCGGAAGTTTGCGGATCTTAAATCCTTGGGCACAGAAAGCCGAGGGGGATTTACTGCAGCTAGCGTTAGAAAGTAATCTTTATATACCTAGACGACCTAGCGACTATTCGGTAAGAATTTACAACGAACCTCGTATATTTGTTGATAAATTAAAAACTAGGCGAGTCGTTAGATTTCGTTAATATATATACGTATATATAAAGAAAAGGGATAAATGAAAAAAATATTCAATGAAATAAGGAAAAAAACAAATATCTACTCTAGGGGCTAAAATGCGGTGCTTCTATTTTTTTCGTTTTTTTTTTTTTTACCTCTCATTTCACCGTCGTTATCCGTTACGTCTCTACTAGCGAGGTTTAGAGGTTTTCAGGAACCCGTATCCCGGGTGCAACCCGTAGTATCGTGAGCCTCCAGCAATAAAACAAAGCCTCTTCTCCCTTTACCAACAACCCTGCAACGTTTCTGGACCGTAAATTTCGGTCCGGACACCCGTTCGCGCCCTCAACGCCACGAGTATAATAGCTGCACCCGCGAATCTTCTGAAGTGAAGAAAAGAAGGAAAAGAAAAATAAAATGAATGTAGATATTCCAAGTTTATCAGCTGTTAAATTTTAAATAAAAAAAATATTAAGATAAAATATTTTTAATTACCGATGATAATTTATTTATTATAAAGATATTTGTCTAGTCTGCGGGTTTGTAGGCAGTAGCTAGTTCATAGCTTTGGCTCGAGTTCGTTGGGGTAGCTGTTTGGAGTTGCGACAAGAACTGAGGAAAAAAGAATAAGAAAAATAAGAAGAAGAAGAAGAAGTTTCATCGTAACAAGCGTTTGCTATAATCAGGGTTGGCGATCTGACGGGAAGATAATTACTTACAAGCCTTGAAGACCCCCGTAGACCCTGGTAGACCTGGCGCAAGATGGTTACGCTGATTTTTGTTCGCCTTAAGTTGTTATCGTGTCACCAAAAGTTTTAACTTTTAAACGACAGTCAAATAGCCTTTCTCGAGCCCCTAGCTTTCTCTCTCTCTCTCTCTATTTCTCTCAGAGTTTACTCAAAACTTTAGAATCTATCTGACAGCTGCTGGTGCTGCAACGTCTCACGTGACTTTATAATACAAGTTGAAACTATAAACGACTAGTACGTTTTACTCGTACCTAAGTAAAATTATAACTGTCTATCTCTATGACTAGAATTTCATAAAATTATATATATTCCAAAAGCAGTAATTTGAAAATCGAATAAATATCAAAATTATAGGAATATCATAGTCGTCTTTGTTTTTTGTCCTAGAAATTATTAACAGAATGATAATAATTTAAAAAAAAAAAATCATACTAGATTCATCTATGTACTTTTTCTTATTGCATTCAAATCAGAGTCTTCTACTAGAAGTCTCTTCAAGTGCAATAGGAATTTCCCCGTACGCCTAGTATACGTATTTCAGATAGTAGTCGTTCGTTCGTTCGTTCGTTTCGCAAAAGTTCAACGAAGCTGATGCTAACGCTAGCGCGGAAAGCTTTTTATCAAACGGAAACTGAATTTCCAATCGAGAGAATCCTCGGCCTTATTTACCTGCTTGCGGATCGTCAAAGCTTTAGGGTATATGTACTATATACGATGTGAAAACTTCTTTCCTGTATCGATATAGGTATATACAATAATATATATGCGTGTACAGAAAATCGTTTTTATACCACTTATAGGTAAATATCTAAATACTTTTTTGTTTTTTAAGATTTCAGATCAAAGATTGATTCTTTTTTTTTTTTTCTCTCTATCATTTATCTATAACTATGACAACAAAAGTATTCTCCATTGTATAATTTGCTAGAAAATTAATTGATTGTCTACAGAGTTAGTATGGCACACGGGTTATCGGATTTGCTAATTAGTTAATTAATTAACGCCCAGAGCAGTGCAGCGATGGGTAAGAGAAAATTGAGTGAAATTGCTGATAACTTTGTATTACCATGATCATTATTATCATTCCCACCATTTACCTATACAGCTATACTTATACCCCTATTAAACGTAAAATCATTCGTCATTTAATTATAATTAATGATAGCATTGTGTAGCTAAGTAGTAGAAATACACACATTGATATATCAGCTTGTGTTAAAGGTGATTCGAAATCACAATTAAAAAGGAGTTCAAATTTTTTGCATCATACCTGACGTCGCGACGCAGTCGTGCTTTGATTCTGTAGAAGCTACGATGTGTTGTAAAAATCATTCAAACGCATGGAGATTATTGCGACGATATTTATCTCATTTTTTTTTTGTTTTTTTCTCCCTCATCATTCTTCTCGATTCTTTTTCTCATCTTCGTATATTTTTTTGGCCATCCAAAAGTCAGGAGAAAAGTAAGCCCGAAACCTAATTCACGTAGTATAACAAAAAAGCAATTCCAAACTTTGTTGATTATTTTTTTATTCCGTTTTTGTTGTTGTTGTTTTCCCTCCGTTTTCTATCTTTTTTTTTTTTTCTTCTTCTTATGCTCCACTTTTCTACTAACTAAGTAATAATATCGTCAAGTTCGGTATAGGTAGGTTCGACCAAAAAGCAATTATCTATATACGCAATGTACCCATTGTACACCCTACGTCTTCTCTTCTTATGAGATCGCTCATACTGCTAGAGATAAACCAAAGAGAAGAAAAAAAAAGTTAAAGAACAACTAAAAAACACAACAGTTTTATATCAGATTAACGTTATATATATATATATATATATATATATATATATATATATCATTCGTGTAGAAGAAATAACCCATCACTCTAATTACGCTGTAATTTGAAATCGATAACTGTTTCTTATCAATTCTTTCTACTCATTTATATCGTCATACTTTTTTACTCTTTCGTACTTATATATCGATGATAAAAAAAATTTCAAACTAAAAATAAACATAAACGAAAGTTTGTGATTGAAAGTTTTTGCCATAATTATTATTTTGTGGAAAATTTTAATTTCTCATATCGCCTTATTATTATATATAGCTAAGGAAATTCTCAAATCAAATATAAACACGAGGGTATAAATTCCTCTAGAATAATGCAAATCCTAAAATTCGTTGGTCCTCGTATATAGAGTGAGGTAGTAGGCGGTATGGGATAGCGACCTTTGCACCAAAAGGGTCAACCGAGAAAATTTGCATTCCGTTCGAGTTTCCCAAGGACGTTTTTGCCATCACCTGTTACCACCAGGCACTCGGTTGCCAAGGGCAAAGGTCCCGATGTTAAATCGTCGCAAATTTCATCCCTACCCCCTACCCCTACTATCCTACCCTTGCTTTCACCCCGTACCTAAGTAAGTACGATGTACACACAGGGTACCCCTGTTATTCACAGTATCCGCTTGACGTTTGTTGCCTAAGGGTTAGTAGGTAGATATATATATGTTCAGACTTTGATCCCCTTGAAAGTTTTGAGGAGATCACTATTTCCTTTTTTTTCTAATCAATATCTTATTCGCCCTCAATACTATATACGAAATTAGTAGTTTTATCGCACTTTTAGAAGCGCATAACCGCAGACAGGTATATCACAAAAGCCTGAGCTTAAAGAAGCGGAAGAATAAAAAGGTAAAGGAAAAAAGAGTTTCAAGTAGAGGGTTAGAGAAATACGAGCTCAAGACGTACGAAATAAGGGATGGTATGGCTCTGCAGCAATCGTACAGAAATAATGGGAGTTTTTAATTTAGGCGTAGTGCTGGTGCAGAAGAATTCTTCCTGTATATATATGTATACACATAGATATACTTTATATATAAGAAAAAGTATATACATTTTTTTTTTCATATATATATATATATATATATGTATATTATAAATATAGGTAGAACCAACCATGGGGACAACTGCGGCGGAAGGATGAAAAGGATGAGAAGGATGAGAAGGATGGCAGCGAGGACCGTTCGGGGATTCCCCTGAGGCCTCTGTATACACCCCGAGATATCACGCAAGAGTAACTTCTAACTTTTATTTATCGTAAAACTTCCTTCGCTGAAAGGTGCGACGACGATGTTTTGTTTTTACCGGAAATACTTGGTCTGCGCTTATATATATACATATATATACGAAAGACGGTACAAAACAGTCTGAGCATCACAACTACAAGGGTGTACTTATATATGATGATTCAAATATCAAGAAATCCCTTTCGAAAATTGAGGAAAAGAATAAAACTGAAGGCAGTTTGTCATTTTTCTCAAACCTACCCCCAAAAAAATATCCTGGCTAATTTTTAAGCCAGTGGTCATCTCACGGCGTTTTTATTATTTTTATTTTTTTCTTTGCCAAGGGTTGAAATTACGAACGTGAGCTAGGGGGGTGCAGGTTACTTGTCGAAATGGTATCTTGGCGATACGTTGGTAATTCTTGGGGTGACATCCACGGGCTGGTGGTGGCCCTTTGTAATCCTCTAAAGCTGGGTCAGGCAGAACGGGTCACACACTGAAACCACCCTAACTCACGGTCGCCAATCCTGTAGGAGTGAGTCGAAAATCTGATGCCTGTGTTTAAGCCTGTGCCATAATCTACGCGATTCACAAAACCGGAGTAGGACATTTTTTTTTTGTTGCCTTTTTTTGTTATGTTTTTTATTTTCACATACCTTTTACTCTTTTCATCATTTTTTTTCCACCCTTCTTCTTCTTCTTCTTCGTTTTTTCTTATCATGTTATAGCTGCTATGGATTCCTTATCGTTTATCGTTCGCAGCTGAGGGTTTCCCCGTAATTACACTCTGCAGGGTGGCGAACCGCGTTGCCCTCGACGATACTCGAGGGTACCATACGCGAATAAAGAAAGGTGGATGTGAAAGTGTATAGTAATCGGTTTACAGCGTTGTAAAAGGGTGAATGAGGGCCTCTGCAGCTTCTGGCGGAAAATAATACTAAAAAATATGAGCAGTTTTTTTTTTTCTTTTTTAAATTTTACTTATAAAATGATTAATTAATTAATTAGACAAGTTTCTAATCAGTTTACCGATAAGTCTCTTATCTAACTATACTGATTTTATTTTTATTTTTTTTGTTATTTATTTATTTTTCTAAATAAAAATGCAAGACACAGATATTTTCGAATTCTTTACTTCGAAATCGATTGATTGATTGATTTTTTAGAATTGACTGAAGTCGGGTGGTAGTAGGTATTCTAATTTCGGCGATTTAGTATCGCATGGTTTAAAACCAAGAACAAATTTGCGAACCCTGAACCGAGACCGCAAAGTCCTACGAACCGTAGAGATACCCTTCAAAAGATCCGGGCTTGGGACATCAGTTCAAGTCCTTCTCTAGGGACCAGCGGCGGTTAGGTGTCACTAGCT
The DNA here is from genome assembly GCA_914767705.2 of Tenthredo notha. Taxonomy (NCBI): domain Eukaryota; kingdom Metazoa; phylum Arthropoda; class Insecta; order Hymenoptera; family Tenthredinidae; genus Tenthredo; species Tenthredo notha. Next base: position 4,231,371 of record OU611921.1, on the reverse strand, counting down.
ATCTCACCGGGACGTTTGTCACGGCTCCCGTTTGCAAAACGACCAACCAAACTAGCCCCGGGCATCGTTTAAGCCCTTAGACACCATGGAGCTCAAGTAATTTGCTGAATTATTTAAACCGCACTTCTAATTCGAGATAGTCTCCTCCGGATCAGTTTACTCTTCTATTTTTTTTTTCTTCCCTTCCATCTGAAATTATCCCGATTTTTAATACCCCTAAGGTAAAATTTTCTAGATATAGCTTACCATTGCATCGTGACTTGAAATATAATTTTCTTATCCCCCTCTATATCTCCATCTCTCTCTCTCTCTCTATTTCTCATCCCTATTCTCTATTATATTTGTCTTATTATATATTCTTTTCCACACCGCCATTCCCAGGACTTAGACTTGGATTATTAGCAGGTAGGTAAATCTAGATGAATTTCTGTTACAAGCGAAACCTGCAGACAAATGAGAAGGGAAAATGGAACCCTGTCTTATCAGGATAGGGTGGTTTCTGCTTGAGAACTCAACCCAGCATCACCCATTTACAGACAATCTTTCTCACTCGTGTGTAGTGATTAGTTACCTGACATTTGTTACAGGACTAGGTATCCTACTTTCCTTCGATCTTTAACGCACAGTAAAATATAAAAATATTTAAAATGAATAATAATAAACCCCTGCCCATACTATAAGGGACAGTATTTAATTTAATAAATCATTTCCTCCGCAATTATATCGTATGCTAGAGGGTAGATATCACCCCTAAGAAACGGGAGCTCTTTGCGATGTCATTTCCTCCCTCATATGAAGTATATATGAGTAATATTGTGATTAGGATGATTGTAGGGTACTGCGATATTTGCCGAATTGATTTTAATTAAATTTCGCGTCCTTTTTTTTTGTTTTTTTGTTTTTTTGCTAATGAGAATTAAGCGAACTTGCGGTTTCATTAAGAGAGAAACCAATTTTGAGAGTCACACGTTCGCTGAGCTGTGCTTATAGCCATAACATCTACGGGGGTGGGGGTTGGGGGTAGGGGGGTTAGCGAAAATTGACAGTCGTTTTTGCAATTCGTTGAAAATCTCCATGTTATTAGCGTCGGCTTAAACTCGGGAAAATTGCTAAAGTTTTCCCGCAAAACCGTTGACTGGTGAAGGCGAAGCTGTGTGTCAAGGATATCTTGAAAACCTGGACGATCATCGTCGACTGACTTTAGAGAAACTCACCATCTCTTTCTCCTTTCTTTTTTTTTTTCTTTTTTTCGTTTTTTTTTTTCACCTTTTTCTCTCTCGCTAGCTGACTTTACCTTAAGCGCCAAAGAGTTTAGGTTGAATAATGAACCGCCCTTATATCTATACCACAAGTCACTAAAAAGAGGACCAGGTTACCTTAAGCCAGTCTTTCTTTTGGTACTAAAAACGTGTTTGTTTCTTTTTTCCCCTCATTATATTTCTTGAAAAAAAAAAAACAAAAATCGTTTTTACCGGTTGTTAATTAATTAATTAATTAATTAATTAATTAATTAAAACGATCAATTTGAAAACCATTTCTGATATCTCAGTTCATTTAGCATCTGACCTTTTGTAAATCGTAGTTATATATATGTATATATATATATCAGCTTTCCGCGGCTTAGAAATCCCGCGTTTAAGTTTATAATAGACAATTAATCAAAACAATAAAGCGTTTAATCAATCGTATCGTAAAGTCAGATCGCAGTTGGCCCCCCCAATCTACGAATCTATTTATCATAAATAACCGGGCAAACGCGTTTGTTTTATGAACTCAGAAACTGAAATATATGGACATCTGTTTAGAACAGTTGGTCCATTCGATGCGACGATTATATATTGACTAAGTTTAACCGCGGATTTTCTATCCGCAAAGGTTTATAACCGGGTTGAAAAAAAAAAAACCCAAAAAAATTCTCTTTACCCGAAAAATCGATTTATACGCTGTCTATATTCCCTTCGTTTCTATTCTCATAATCGTTACTCTCTCAATGCATATGCATACGTATATTGATATTACGATTTTTTTTTATTTTTTTTCACCCCTAAAAATACAAAATGAAAATTTTCTTATCCAACTCACAGACATAATACCGTCTGTATACGATTATAAAGACAATATATTATCCACTGTACAGGGTAAATACGGATCTACCCTATATACATATACATATATATACCAAAGAACCTGTACAGAGGAAGGACGATGTCTCCGGCAGAAACACGGCTAGCGAATTGTAGGGGGTTTGAAATTTCTCAGCGTCGAAAGCCGCAAAACGTCCTACGCAGTACCTACGCGCTTGTCTCTCTCTCTCTCTCTCTCTGTCTCTCTTTTTTCTTCTCTGTATCTCGTCGTTGTAAATTTGAATTAACTTAGTATATTCATGTATATATATATAAATAATATCAGCGTGGTTGTAAAATACCGCATATATAGCGTTTACATAAATTATTATATTTTTGTACAAATTTCATAAAGAAAGTAGAACAAAAAATTGTTACCTTTCGTTTTTTTTTCTATATATATATGTATATATTTTTTTCGGACAGGCTTTTTCGAGCCAGGGGTAAATCACCCCATTCCTCCCCATTCTCCTCCTCCTCCACCTCCTCGCCCCATCGTTCCGTTTTATACTGTACTAGAGATTTTTCCTCCACTAGTATACTCGGGGCTCTATTTACCTCTCCACAAAGCTTGGATTAAAGTAAAGCCTTGGCTAAATCCTAAACTTTGATCTAAGCGGCCAAGACTTTAGTGTGACGCTGATTAGGGCCAACCGGCAACGCTACTGAACGACGACTCAGCGCTCGTGAACTTTGCCCAAAATTATACCCAGGTCAGTGCGTATAAAGGAGGGTGGGGTGGGGGGGAGGGGGGTATCTCGTAATAAGTGGAAGAAAGAGAAAAAGAAAGAGAAGATGGAATGATATTAAATAAAAAGTGTTTCAAACAAGAAAATTATTTCTCTCGAATTATTTTCAAAAAATCTATTTCTCAACCCCTATATCCTATATATATATATACTAGGGTGGTCCTTAAATACCAACTCGAGGAGTGAAGCATGGCAACCTTCAGACAAAAAATCAAAAAAAATTGTCCCTAAATATTAAATTTAAAAAAAAATTCCAATAGGTGCCTAAAGAGGTTCGAAGTTTCTCGTTTAAATAACATTGGATCTCATGATTTTTCTTTCTTCCCATTCGATTTTGGATCAATTTTGCTCTAAAAAATTCCACTATATAGAAAAAAATCAAGGAAATTTTTTCGGTTAATCTGTCTATGATGTTAGCCCCTGAGCCTGATTTTTTTGCACAATTTTACACGAAAATATTAGAATTTTCGATTAGCACCCTTACGATGGGATTTTTTTTATATTCTGAAGGTCGTTTTCGAAGTAAAATTTCACGAGGAAGGCAGGGAAATTGAAAAAACAAAGAAGAAACGGGAAAACTTCAGGACTCTTTAGGCACCTGTTAGAATTTAAAAAAAAATCTAATATTTGGGGACAATTTTTTTTTATTTTTTGTCCGAAGGTTGCCATACTTCACTCGTCAATTTGGTATTTAAGAACCACCCTAATATATATACATACCCTCTCTCTAGGATGTGGAATTTGGGTTGCTGACCTCTGTCCGAAATCGTTATAGAATATATATGCATACATATGATATAGCATGTAACATATGTAGGGAAAATTGAATTTCCGTCGTACTCGTTCCGTAAAGTAGATATCATATACACCTAATGGCGATGGCCGAAGCTCGGGTCGCGAGTAGGTACTTTGCTAATCCCTTGGTTTCACCCGTTCGTTACGTTACGCCCGCGCCAGCGATGCGTAGAGTTCGCAGGTAACGATATTACTGTGAGCTTAATGCACGCGTCACACTCGAACTCACAACGACAAAGCTTTCTGGTATACGTAGTCCCACCCCACCCCCCCCTTTCCACCCTTAAATATACAGAGTGCTATTTCACGCGGCGAAATAACTAATTGAGAAAAAAAAAAAAAACAAACAGAGATCAACCAAAAACGAAAAAAGACAATATGAAGATAGGCATATCATAGATGATCACGATTTATAGTTTGTAATTAAAAGATATGATGCAAAATTGATATCCATGATACTAGATTGATGAGTAGGTAATTTTTATGGTATAATTATTATCGTAGCCGTTGATTGCGAGGCGCGATTGCGCATTGCAGGGTTGTGTTTTAGGTGCGGTAACACGATTGTGGTCTCCCGTTGATTGTACGTTAATTAACCTTGTCAAAGTTAATGGAGGGTTTGCGTGGACGCAAAGGATTCACCCAGCGTTACACAGCTTTGTTTGTTTCGAGAGCTTTAGGTAGGTAATGATAATACATGTAAAGGTATATAGAATCAAAAAGAAAAAAAAAAAAAATCACCAATATCTCGTTATTGGTATACGATTTTGATACACAATATATCTACATGGTTTATATTTTCTTAATAATAATGATTTGAATCACAAATTAATTTACAATATTTGAAGGGGAGAAAATTTCTTTCTCTTTATAAATAGTTAGCCAAAAAGCGTATATATATAATACATATATGGGTGGAATATGGGAGATTGTGTCTCTCACGTGAAAACTGTTATTGCCACTATCAGATTATACGAGAAATGTTTGAAAGCTCTTCTACTATGGGATCTGCGGGTATACAGATATTACATACGTACGTGTATATATATATATATATATATGTACCTAGACCCTCAAAACCTACCTGCTGATGTATACGACGCATTAGCTTTCGAGTTTGTGTCGAGGCAGTCTAGATGCATCGATGCGTACAAAATTTCCATATCAAAGCCGTCTACATTCTCGAATCAGTTTTACCTCGGAAACCTGAATAGAGATTTTCACGTACCAGACGATATATACGTGATGACAAAAGGGAGTTCATATGTAGAGACAATTTTCCCAAAAAGGAAAAGCGAGAGAGAGAGAAAAAAAGAAACCGAAAAGAAAAGAGAGACTCGCGGCGTTTAGTAATTAACGCTTTCACTATAGGGACGATCGATGGTTTTAATGGTTTGACAAAATACACACACATATAGGTAGTACAATTAGCAATGATTTGCGAGCAGAAATATAACCGCAAGTGAAATAGGTATATAGATATAGAGAAAGGTAGTTAGAGGTACGGGTATACCGAGCGTTGAACGAGACACGCGAACCCCCGACGTCCGCGTTGTCAGCAATTTGCTATCAAGAATTTTGCAGGCGACGCGAATGCGACAATCCTTCGCTACCTGCTATAAAAGCCATGAGGTAAAAGCTGAACGGTATCAGAATCGGCTTGAAAAGAATAAAAAAGAAAATAATGTTGAAAAGGAAAAAAAAAATAAAAAATGATAAGATTTGGAAAAATGAATTAGGTATGAAGGTCTTAGAAATTTTTCGGTCAGGGTTATACTATTGGTGGAAATTCGAAAAGATATTTAGACGAATTTTTATCGAACTTTCAACTTTGGGCGTGCTCGGCCTTACTCTGATTCTACGTTTAGCAGCGAGTCAAGGGACTATTTCCCTTTCGCTTATATTGTTCAGCTTTGAAAATAGCTGGGTGAGATTCGTTTTCAGAACGTCACGTGCTTTGGTAATAGTCGACTATATCGGTTCGGGGTTCGCGTAGGTGGGTGTACGGCCAACTTTATTCCAGACCGTCTACCAAAAATAATGTACAGAAGAAGAAAAGAAAAAAAAATGTGAGCAAAAAAAGAAAAATAAATGAAAAATTGGATACTAATTTTTTTTTTTTAATCTTTAACTGTTCATTTACCGCGAGATAGAGAATAGATTTATTTATTCCAAACCCCATTTTAAAGTGATGAAATTATTTCTTATTATTATTGAATTTAAAAAAGGAAAAAGAAAAAAAGTCTATATTATATTATAACAAGGGTAGGTGTATAATAATTTATTCTACAGTGATATTACCGTACCACGTACCTTCAAAAATTTTTATCACTCAATGTAAAACAGAGTTAATATCATTTTATCTATTTTTACGTGAATACCACAGAAAGTTTTTAATCATCTTCTGATTTCATTACCTTCACAGCGTGAGTTTTCCTCGTCCTTTATATATATCTATCTATCTACCTACCCTTGTACCCTTAAGTTTCAGCTTCCTTTACTTATATTCTTTGATATTCTCAACCCCAACCAACTGCACCACGCCTTCGAATGGATTAGTATTCTTTGTGCTTCTAGTTCGCTGTCTGACAGCTTTTCATAAATATCGCTTTTTTTTTAACTTAAAAAGCTTCACCGCCCATACAGTAATAACGAAATCATTGTCAGTCAAGATCTAGTCGATTTTTTTTTTTCTTTTTTGATATAGCAATGAAGAAATATCGCTGTTCAAATACCATTAGGTATGAAATTAAGGGTGGTTTAAAAGCTCCCAATTTAAACAATATTGCCGAGTCATTAATGCATCTGTCATTCTGACTGACCGTTTTTTTTTTTTTTTTTTTTTCTATCATATATAAATTTCTATAATAAATTCGATACACGTAACCTTCTGATGTATAATGCAGTCTTAATCTAACAGCTTCTTGGAACCTAGGGGTGGTGTATATAGCTCGATGAATGGAAACACTCTAAACTACCAAGCTGAGAGTTATGCTCATTGCATTTCCAAGCTTACAAGTTTCTCTGTGTATATAAATGTAACGGGTACATATATAGATATATACATATATACATATAGTTTCGGGTACGTGATCTGTGTATCTGTTTATCGGGCGAGCTTTGAGAATAGACCCTATTTACAGGTATCGACTATAAAGTTGTTTTTTTTTTTTTTGATTGCATAAAACCATATCGGTATATAATAATAATAATAATAATAATCCATGGATATTCGCAAGTTTTCTTTTTTGTTCTTTTCGATTACTTTTTTCTTCTTTTCTCGCAATTTTCGCAAATCCTGTTATCAAATCAATATGCACCCTGTACCCACAGACGTTGGGTGTATCTAGTGTGGATCAGTCCCAACGTCTGAAAGATTTTTATTTTTCGCTTCAAATGATTTTCGCGATTCGATGTGGTGAAAAGAAAACGGGGTGCATTCATTGTCGGATACTTGAATTGAAAACTGAGAAACGAGTGTAAGTATTTGCTAAGGTTATCGGAAAAAAGCTGCTGTTTCTAAAGGAGCTTTTGAGGGTTCATTGCCAAGGCTTTTATCATCTTGAATAAAAATCAAGAACTCGACTAGGTATTCCCGCTCTTTCACTCCTTCGATTTCTTTTTTTCTTTTTTTCCTTTTTTTTCTCCTCCTTCTCCTCCTCTTCAACTTCAGGATATTCTGCTATTTATTTATCAAACAGTATCGTAACGTTCTCGCAAAATTTTTCTAATTCTTCTATGTACTAATAATAATAATAATAATTCATTCATGAGCTTATTCAGGGTATAAGAAAACCGGAAACTGTATTACTGTAAGTCTGTAAGGTAAGAACTGAAGCGATTAAAATATATGATTTATAGAAAGAATTGCTTTTATAATATCCTGTCTTCCTCCTACCTTTGCAATTCAGGGCTGAATCGTTCGAGATACCTTAGTTTAGAGCCATAAAGGAAGTCGGTATAGGACAGGAAATTAAAAAGCAAAACGGATCTTACGATAATGAAGAATGATGGGGGGGGGGGGGGGGGGGAGTAATTTCTCGTTATGATTTATTAATACCACAATTTACTTATACTTCTTTAATTTACTCGATAAATTCCCAACCCCCTATAATAATAACCACATACGGTCGTATATGCCTTTATATCAATTCCTACCTACCCCCCTACTGTTCAGAGATTTGAGAATTTGGTATCATTTGATAAAAAAAAATATATTCAAAAAATTCCAAAACATTTTTAGAAATGATTATAATATATACTGATCCAAGCCATAGCTAACGTTATCAATTTACGTTTGATTTAGAGACGGAACCGAGCAATTGAGCTATGAACAATAAAGACAATGGGGATTTTTCGGTCTCTAGAATAGGGTGGAGGTAGGGGGGGAGGGAAGGGGGCATTTAATTGCTTTCTTCCATTTATCAAGGCGAGCCCCTAGAGCTACGTGGCGCCACAGGCTGACGTCACATCCGTCCGCCAACGCCCCTAATCCTGATGAACGATGACTAGGCCACAGAGATTAATTTATATAGGTATATACCAGTAACCCTGACAGTCGATCATTCAAGGCTTGCAGTTTAGATATATACGTGCTTTTATTATTTACGCAAAAAAATTTAAAAAAAAAGACAAAACGTTCAATCGAATTTCGAAATTAATTGCATTTCAATTAATCAATATATTAAATGTACGTAAGGATTTAGAAAAAAATATCAAATTATTTCTTAAAATATCAGTGATTAGATGTGATAGAATATTTATTGAAAAAGTATCAGTGGTTTGAAAAAGAAAAAAAGAAAAAATTATTCAACCTCGTGAAAAAAATTGACTATTATAGAAAAATCTCTGACATCTAAACTGTAAATTCTATTTCCTACTGCAGACAATGAAATATATAATACTATATATACTATATATATGTATATATAAAACAAGAAATAGAGAACCGAAAGGAAGTTAGGAAATAAGGGATCACGTGATGTAATCCATCACTTTGACGAGCGTGTTACACCCCTGGTCGTACCGGTGCAGAGGCGATAAGGAAAACGCAGGTGGCGTACGTATGTACGTACACCTATACCCTAGTGTAGGGGAGGAAGTGAAGAAAGAAAGAAAAAAAACGAAAAAAAAATAAAGAAAGAGAAAAACAGACGTAGAAAATTACGTAACTAAAACCGAATTTATAACGTTTAGTTTGAAAAAAAAAAGGACGATGTTTTACATTAGTACGTTTAGGTATGTGAAAATTCTCTTTCGATCACAATTTTGACAAGGTTTGAATTCTGAATCACCCTGAATATATATATATACCTATATATATATGCGTTTTCATATTTTTAGTGCTCGATATTATTATCGGCTTTTGTGCAAGGGATTCTAAGTTCCGGGTTGAGCAGGGGGTTGGATTCAATTCCCTTTGGAACTACCATAAGTGAAGTTATGGGGTAGGTAACCAACCAGACAGGACTTCAAAGCTCCATTACCATTACAAAGCATGGCTAATGGGCCTTAAGACAATTCTCCAGGATTTTTCATACCTATTCGAGAGTAGCTGCAACGGCTTTTCATTATCAGGAAAGAAGAATAAGAAGAAGAAGAAGAAGAAGGAGCGATTAGCTAAACAAAAAATTTGTATTTTGTATTTTATTCGAAATAAAGAAATTAAACGGGCTTTGATTAAAATTTATTAAACCCAAGAGAAGGATCAGAATTATATATAAATTTTTATCCAACACCATTTCATTTTCCCATCAGTAGTCAGTTTCCTATTTTTGGATAAAGACCATTCAGATATAGGATAAAGGACGATCCTTCAACTTTAGATACGAATTAATCGTGATTATAGAATAATTTATTCTGGTTTTCTCGTTCTCACGAATGAAATATCACTATAATCGTTATAAATTCTAATGATATTATATTTCAGAATAATAAATATGAATGATAATAATTAGCCAGATTTATATGCAACGAAATTATTGAAAAATTCATTAATTTATTCCTTACGTGATCTCGTATTCACCCCGGTTAAAAAAAAAAAAAAAAAAATTCACCCAACTATAAGATCAGTATATAAATTTACGAATATATTTTATTAACGCCTGCAGATAGCGGTTTGTATCTTTCACAGAAGAGGCATAAACTGTTTAGTAGCCTTAGCTTATAAATATGCAAATTCTTGAAGGAATATCACCAGACCAAACCCAGACTTATCGCAGACAGGTTATAATTTTTCTCATAAAAGGGTTTATACTGTACCCCATCAAATATACTGTGCGCAATTTCGTTATCGTCCTTGAGCTGTTTGTTCTGTATAAACTGTCGTTGATATATATACCATTATCTTTTTATTTTATTTTATTTTTTTTTCATTTTTCAACTCTTTAATTTATTTTTAAATTCACCCCCTCCTTCGAGGCTCTACTCTGCAATTTATCATACATTTAATAATATCTAAAAATCTATATCCACCTGCACATCCGCACGGATTTACATACATATATGTAGATTTTTGCAAATATATCTTTCAAACCAGACAAGATAGTGAACATTTTTTATTTTTTTTTATTTTTTGTTTGTTTTTCTCAATTTTTTTCAAACGAATCGCTAAATATTCAGAAAACTAGAAAGAAGAAAAAAAAAAACGATGGGGTCATTCCGTAGAATATCGCTTGCACAGTGTCATGACTAAAAATCGAATCGACAGGTGGGCTAATTTCCTAACGATATATCTAGCGGATTAGGTCCGAGACGTGTAGCGGACGAAGAAAATCGGTGGACGAAGAACTTTTGGGGTAACCAAAGAGCGAAGGGACAATGTAAGGTATATGTATACCCATGCCAGGAGATGTGCCACTCCCAAAGGACTCTTGTGTTTTAAACGGGATTCCAGAGTTTATAGGGGATTCCAGCTCTCTGCGTTGCGTTGTTACCATCCCATTGGAGAATACCGAAAGACCGGTAGTAACATTCAGTTACTGACCAAGAATTGTGACAGTACCTTCATAGAAACGAGCTTCCCTAAAATACCAGGTCTTAGTTAGGTCCTTGCCACTATACCAAATAACGAGAGAGAAAGAAAAAAAAAAAAAATAAGGTATTCTTAATTTGATGTAGAAAATTTTTTTTTTTTTTTACAAAGTTAGGGGGGTAATGAAATTTTCTAGATATAGATATCTATAGCCTAAGTTAAAATCTATACTGCAGTGTAGAATTTCGCTCGAATTCCTCCTAAATTTAATTAACCTCGTGGCCAGGATGGTCCCAGGCTAGTAGCCACGATACTGGCTAGAAACCTTCGCGTTGGAGTTTAGACCAGAGGGTTTAACCATTGGCCCAGTTGCCGATTGTTTCCCGCAATCGTCGCTGGAGGAAGATTTGTGGGTGATTGTCCGCTGGTCGGATGGTGGTGCTTCTAGTCACTGGACTGGGGGGGTCTATACTATGCTAGCTTGGTGCACTCGCGCTTCTCGAAACCTTGCTAACTGAACTAAATTCCACTTTATACTTCAGGCTGTAAACTATTTGCGAATTGTTTCGAAACCAGGTTTCAGATTTCTAATGAAAATTGAAAGGTGAAGAAAAAAGAAGAAAAAAAGAACGAAATAGGAAGTAGAAGGAGAGAAAACGAAGAAAGGAAAGGTAAGGAAAGAGAATGTCCCACGACCCTCGAGAAAATATGCAAATTTCAACCCTGCGAGCCACAATTCGTTGGCGCAAGGGTGTCTAATTCTCCTCTTATTCGACAGTTAAGTTCGCAAATTTTATCCCATAGTCCTTAGGGCAGGGAAAATGTGCCTGAGGCGTGTTTTTTCTTCGGGTAGATAAACTATTGACCAAAGTTCAGAGCAATGTTCACTCTTAAAATATCGACGATACTTTACTTATGCCATGGGACTCTGTGATGCAGTCTAATAGACTTTCCTGTATTTCAGTACATAATCGCATTTCATAGCCGATCAACCAGACTTTACTTTACTTTAACGTTGCCTGAGGCTTCGGGTGTGTCAGAGATTAGGAGATAATACCTTAACTAGAATGAAAATTAAGTTTACTTTATATATATATATATTAGGGTGGTCCTTAAATACCAACTCGATGAGTGAAGCATGGCAACCTTCAGACAAAAAATCAAAAAAAATTGTCCTTAAATATTAGATTTTTAAAAAAATTCCAATAGGTACCTAAAGAGGTTCGAAGTTTCTCGTTTAAATAACATTGGATCTTATGATTTTTTTTTCTTCCCATTCGATTTTGGGTCAATTTTGCTCCAAAAAATTTCACTATATAGAAAAAAATCAAGGAAATTTTTTCGGTCAATCTGTCTATGATGTTAGCCCCTGAGCCTGATTTTTTTGCACAATTTTACGCGTAAATATTAGAATTTTCGATTAGCACCCTTACGATGGGATTTTTTTTATATTCTAAAGGTCGTTTCCGAAGTAAAATTTCACGAGGAAGGCAGGGAAATTGAAAAAACAAAGAAGAAACGGGAAAACTTCAGGACTCTTTAGGCACCTGTTAGAATTTAAAAAAAAAATCTAATATTTGGAGACAATTTTTTTTTATTTTTTGTCTGAAGGTTGCCATACTTCACTCGTCAATTTGTTATTTAAGAACCACCCTAATATATATATGTATTTCTATTTAAACTCCGATTACTCCACCCTTATATTTTAGTTCTGTCTATCGAAATTTATTCCATTTCGTTTTTTTCATTTCTTAATTTTCGAAAATTGGACGGATTTTATAGGCTTGTGTATAAAGTAAATCCCTCGTTTAATTGCACTACTGAGTCATGTAGATATAATCTGATAATTATTGAGTTGCATAAATACAGGCTGGCTGTTGAATTGTTATTAACTGATTCGAGGGGGTAATATATATCATTGAAAATTAGAGCTGTTTGAAAGGCAGGGATTAAGACAACGCGTTTATCTCGTATATATGGGGGGGTGTGTGTAATTAACGTCTACCTATACGTCAGAAAATGAAATAAATTACAATGGTAGATAGATTATATAGTCGAAGAAATTCTGCTTTTAATTAATTCAATGAAATTTTCTATATCTAGTTCATTATTTATCCTATAATTCAAATTCATAATTATCTAGGTGTAGAATGTAGATATAGGGGATGGTAATTTACTTCATTTAACCAATGCAGAGCGCCGCTGTTCCATGTTTGAAGGTAATCGGTTGAAATAAATTTAGCGTAAATGTAGAACTAGCTTTCGGGGATATATGTATATACACATACACACAATATACATATATATATATATATATATACATAGCAAATAGAGCAGCGAAGAGAAGAGAAGAGAGAAATCTGCAGGGCTATTCAAATCGAACAGAGGCCAATGCATAGCGTGCATCGACAACCTGCAGTTTGCCATATGGTATTATTTATCGTGCCACGCGCATGTAATGACTGAATTAGTAATTAAAATTTATCTACCCTCTATCTATATTTATATGCATATATATACACACACACACACACATTTATGCGTATGGATTTTCCTGTAGAATTTATTGACTCGACAGGATTTTGACTAAAATGGAGAAATTCGCGAATTGAAATATTTTATTGATAAAATGAGTAAATAGCTATTTCAATAAACCGAAAAGGAAGAGAGAAATAGCGCGAGAGAGAGAGAGGGGGAGAGAGAAAACAGAAAGAAGAAAATTCAACAGATTATTGAAATGAAGTGAAAATTTCTTATAATTATATTATGTATATAATATTGTATATATACTGTTGAAATGCTATGTATATACCAAAGGGCGAGATGTTGAATGGGTAGTGAAGAGTAGATACAGCCAGGGGGGTAGGAAATTGACTCGGAAGTCATTTCGCTGAGGAGACTTGATTTCCCATTCGCTAATTACGTCACAATTACTCGGCATTTGTGTAAAGTTAAAAATGAAATTTCAGAGCTTTTATAGAAAGGGCGAATTAGGTGCTTGGCTCGAACTCGGCGTACCGTATTGGGGTTTAAGAAAGTCAAATTTCCGGCACGTTATTTTATTTCACGATCCTTTTCTTTTCACCCTATCCTTTAGAAAAAAAAAATGATAGAGAAAGTAAGAAAGAGTCCAGATTTTTGATTTCGAGTTCATTGATTAAAAATAAAACAAAAAATTATAGAAAAAAAAAAATACAAAAAGGAGAATAGAATGATAAACAAAATATTTGAAACGCGGAAAGGCGAATCGAGGGAAATGAAAGCAGTAGAGAAATAATCGGATTGTGAGGCGAACCGCGCACGGTTCGTTTGCTATGCGTCCATTAAAACGAGTCCCTCTGTACAGTATAGAGTGAATTAGATTTGGTTGGATCGTCCATTTTGTACGGGAGATAAAAGGTAACTTTACCGTTATGGTTAGCTTAGTGTTTTCAAACGAGCTTTTTACCTCGGAGGGATTCGTCGATAACAACCCACAAACAATATACCATATATATATATGTACATGTATATACCAAGCGTTTTACTATATCAAATTTCCCTTTCGCGTATTTATCCGTTAAAAACGAACGATATGATCTACTAATTCTCATTTCTCTTTTTTTGTGTTTTTCTCTTCCAAAATGGGAAAAACTGATGTTTTTTTTTTATTTTTTTCAAATTTTTTGATATGATTTAGCGTGATGTGTAAATTTTGTTTTTTTCACCCAAATTTTCAGCTAGGGTATTACATATATACCTATTACAGCTATATACCTGTATACTCTATACCTATAGAATAGATAGAGGATCGGGCGTTGCCCGCGAGTCGCAAACCAACGAGAAACTCAGCTCTGACTAATTTACAATGCAAATCGCTGCTTGAACAAACGTTTAAATTACCTTCGAAATTTATGTCGTTATCGCAGGAAATTATAACGAGTACCTTAGTGTTAACTAAATTTTCGTATATCTTTACCTTGCACATTCATTATAAACGTATATATATATATATATATACCTTAAAAGTCTCCTTAGCTTTGTACCTAATATACCTAAATATATACGCATATATGATAATCTACGACAAAAAAAAAAAAAAAAAGGTCTTTCAGTTCTTTAATTAATTATTCTCATTTTTTTTTTTTTTTTTTTTTGATCATCGAATTTATTACCCAGCAAGGTTGAATTTTTTTTATTTTTTATTTTTTGTTTTTTAATATGATTTTAAAAAACCTGCACCAGCGAAGAGGGGATCATTCCAAAAATCCCCGCGTTGTTTTTTCAGAGACGAGCGTAGAGCGGGTTTCAGTCGTTTTTGCTATCTATGCAAATGTCGCTGTGCTACTCCCACGCGCTGTTATTACCAACATTATCGTTTTACCAGCTGATCTGAGATACGGTAACTCGACGGCAGGAAAATTGAACCTTCCCCATACACCTACCCCTTGGGGTTTCCATGCAGTTCCTCTTTTACACTTTTTTTTTTGAAAGAATGAATAGAAGAAAAAAATTAAATTAATTTTAGAAAATAAAGAAAAAATTGATAATGTAACTCTGGTCGATTTTTTTTTTTTTTGTTATAAATATGAAAGAAAATTAAATTGCATAAATAAAATGTGGTAAGATGGGATGGAGAAATAAAGTCTTGGAATTAAAGTTTATATTTATTTCCTCAAGGATCGCGCGTCGACGTTCCTCGCCTACCCCTGCAAAGTCTCGGAAAGGCGAGGGCGTAGATGGATCGCAAATTTGCGTGTTGCTTCTCTTAATTACAATCTTCCGCTACCTCCCTGCCCTCCAGACTTCCCCAAACCACCCCCCTCCCCCGTAAACTGCAGACACGTGTGGCACCCCTCGACGCACACCTACCGCATCGGCGTTTTCCCCACATTATAAGCTTTTAATCACATCCGCGTTAGGGAGAGGGAGTAAAACTTTTCGCGGCGTTAAGGCTGACGGGAAAATTCAAGGTGTGTATGTATGTATGTATGTATCTAGTACATAGGTATTACACATCCATATATACATACCTACATAAGGGTTGTTTTATAAAAGAGAATGAAAATCGCGTAAAGAAAGAAAAGAAAAAAAATTAATTTAGGATCTTCATACAACATTTATTATTTTTTGTTCATTCAATTTTTTTGGGACAGTACCTAATAGTTATTCCCTCATGAATGTACGGGGTTGTAATAAATCGTGTTAGGAAGAACTACCTACAATTTTCTTTTCACATGTAGGTATAACCCATTCTCATATACTGGATTTTTATCTATCGTCTCAAGACACGCCATTTCTGAAATGATATCAATTACTTGAAACGTTTCACAGCGTGTTAGATCTTCTCTGTATCACATTTATATACATATATACCTATATACCGATCCCTGTTCTAGATGATAAATTATTATACCCTGTAGATGAAGTATTTTCATATAAAAAGGTACTTCAAATTCGTAATATAATAATAATAATAATTTTCAAAATTAATCCGACTAATTATAAACTGAAAATTTTCTTACCAATTAGTATTAATTGTTAAAACTTCATTTCATAAGCTCGATTTATTTTCAATTATTTGAAGCAATTTGAAGTTTGGAAGTTTTTGGAATCGTTTATATAAAATCGTTTCAAAAGAAAAGAAAAGAGAGAAAAAAAAAAAAGAAAAATTCTTGCAAAATTTCGGTTATCTTTAACGGCGGATTAACCGGAGCGTTAAAAATTGTGAATTCCATGAAAGCCTCGACTTAAATTGACTCGAGTAGACTCGGGTCTAAATTTTCCTAAAAGCTGTATATACTAACGCCGCGAGTTTAATGCTCAATTGGGAATTACTTATTCTTGATCGCAGTTAGAATAACTAAACAGCTTCTCACTTTGATTTTATCGACCATTAAGAGCAATACTGACCCTGTAATTGTTCAACCTACCCTTAGCTATATTGTTGAGATAGGATAGGGTGCGAAACTTTGAGGGGAAAATAATTACGTTTTAGCGAGAAATTTTTTACGACTCGTTTGTTCGTTTTACACTTTTCTGCACATTTGATCCGCGATTTTGATGCATAGGATGATTTTCGTTCCTGCTCAAACCCCAAAAACAAATTTTTTCATTTCCTAGATGGCAAAAGAAAAAATTGTTCGAAGAAAATATAAAATCAAAATATGAATAGAGGTTTTTTTTTTATTTGTATTTTTCTCTAAACATTTAGAGACAAATTGTTTCAACTCTCTTCTTTTATCCTTCACGTTTTAATAATCGTAATCATTATGCAAGGCATGGGGTATATATGGCCGGTGCAGCCACCTAGCAACTTTTTCCATCTCAATCAATTATGAAACTCATTTTAGCAAAAGTTTTCGCTTATAAGAGAGAAGAGCCTCCCTAAATTTCATAAATTTCATTTATAAGCATTTCCAAGCACTTTTTAATGTGCTTATCATTTTTCTAACTTTCACCGAAACTCGGAACGTTTAACATAAACGCCTACGCATGCTGAATCGTTTTCAATGATAATAATATTCATTGCACAGGTATATCCGTTATAATTATAGGTAACGCAGAGAAATACATATTACATTTAGATTTTATACACACAGAGACTTATGAAAAACAAAATTTTCAAAAAAAAAACAAAAATTTATTACAAACCCACCTGTAGCGATAAAATAATTTTCTAAAAATTGAATCACCACTTAAAAAAAAAAAGAAGAATCTTAATAAAACTTTTTTATCATTTAATTTCCTTCTGTATTAACTCGAGATTATCAAGTCGTTAAAATCACCCGCGCCTAAATTATGAGGGGGGGGGTTGAATGAAATCGTCTTAAATATTAATAATATTTTAATCAATTTCTTTTCCCCATTTGTAAAAAAAAAAAAAAATAATTTTATTTCAATGCTGTCGCATTAGTGCAGCGAGAGCAGTAAAATTTTCAATGTTGTTTTTTTTTTTTTTTTTTTCTTTCTTTCTTCTTCTTTTCTTTTTTTGATTGAAACTTGGAAAACAGTTGGCGGAAAGACTAGAGATAAAGAAACAAACGAGAAGAGAAATGAAAACGGTAAAAAAACAAAACAAGAAAAAAAAAAAAAAAACTTTGTAAAACTCTGTAAAACTCTGAGCAATAGAAAGTAATATAAATCTCTACGAAATTTTCTTGGCTCCGAAGTTAGTGTATCACTGTATATATGGATACCCGATTTCTAGTGTTACTACTGTTGCGTATTGTCTGGGCCTACTAGCCCATAGCCTGCTTATGTTCAAACGGAGTTCTTCTTCTCGTATCCGTTAAAATGCGAAAAGTAAGTTGCGCGAATTTCTTGCGTAATTTGTAAGTTCCACGTCTCAGCGATTCTCATTGTTTTTCGAAAAGTTTTGCGCTTCTTCAGCTAAGCGCGCGAAGTTTTGTTCTCTCTACCTATATGTATACCAAGTTAGCAGTTTTCCTAGTTCTCATATTTTGATTTTTATCAAGTTTCTATATATCACTTTTTGATTTTTGAAAAAAATTATTAATTTCACCTACGAATAACGAAGAATCTCGAAAAAAAAAACAAAAAAACCGGACCCTTTTGTGTCTTTCCTCGTCTTTCTCTACTTTATCTATCAAAAAGAAAAGATCAAAGCTTGATGGTCCCTGCTGGTTGCATTTACGTTGTCTATGGGTAAGGGTAGCTACCCTACCTACTCGTTGTTTAAAAAGCTCACGCAGACGGTCTTAATTAGCGAAGCACGTGCTATGCCGCTACATCTCAAGTCTGCAGTGCAGTTCCCTGTGTGAATAGAACCTTTATTTTAACGCTTGGAAGCTCGCTGGCTTTAAGAATAGCGAGACATTTTACCGTGTAAGCTTCATACCCCAACACCTATTATATAGCGACTTGATAAAGACGCTCACGTATTCCCCTTGATTAATAGCACCGTCGAACTTTCTCACCTAAAGTCTGTATATATACCTACGCGTCATTCATTGGATTTCTGCAACGTCTATAAACGTTTGAACGTCGAGAAGCTACCGTCATTAACGTTACCTCGTGATAATTACATTAAATAAACACCAATTTAACATTGCTGTAATTTTACTGCATAATATAAACCTTTGCCTTACATTAGTTTCTGCACTGCGTTTCCTTTAGGATAATCACAGGATCAGGATAAGATTCAACGATTCTATAATTTCACTCGAGAAATTCTGCTACTTGAGCTATTAATTCTATTCCATTATAACCGACACACATGACGTTTCGTAATTGCATAACGAGAAGAAGAAGAAGAAGAAGAAGAAGGATCTTCGTCAACTCATATTTTTCTTTCATATCTCTGTACCTTCTTCATACGCAATGAATCGTCGTTTATGCGTAAAGAAGAAGAAGAAGAAGAAGAAGTAAAATTCTGAATGCGAATTGCTTCTCTTTATGAAACTTAAAAAAATTGACAAAAAAAAAACCACTTCCAATCTCTTTACATAAGCGTAGTGATATATCATACTCTTTATACACCATCATCAATGCATGTCTTGTTTAATGCTTGTACCACCTCTACATACATATATGCATTTAGGTGTGCAAGCTTTGCAATTTGTATACAGAAACAAGGAGGGTTTAATTTACAGAAGAGAGATTCTGATTCAAAGACGAATACGAACGTTCATATACCATATAGTGAAGTATACAACATACCGTTAGATCCAGTACGTATATCAACCCCATGCACACAATGTTAAGCTCTGCATATCTCTGCATCCGCAACGATCAGTGGTAAATCCTCTGATCTCCTCACTCCTCACTCCTCACTCCTCATTCCTCATTCCTCTAGTTATAAGGTGAGTTTAAACTGAAACTGAGGGTTGCATTCATTCGTTACATCAGTAGTGTTGGTATTAACAACTCAGACAAGGGTAGCTATAGAATATACGAGTACCAGATCTACCTAGATGTGTCTACATTATACATATATACACGATGTATACACATGTGTATATAGTTTAATTCATACCACGGATGGGGGAGGAGGGGTGGTTGGGGTTGGTTTTGGGTAAGGTTTTCCCAATCGAGGTTTGGCCAGAGGGGGTAGTTGTACTAGGTACACCTATGTAGTACACCAGTTTCTAAACTAGGGTTTGTCGTATATGTATGTATGCCTCGCTGTTTCCCGTTTAATCTTGTTAATTGCAACAATGGGTATACACCGCTAATCTCTGGATCTACATTCGATATCATCTGCAGGGATAATATGGGGGAGGAGGTATTACCCTATGTACGTACATACAACGTCCAGCATCCAAGGGTAGTGGTACACGTTATGGAAATAATTGAATATCCCTTATACCTAAATCCAGAGACAAGAAAAAAACTTTTACAAATATCTCGAGATGTATAATCGAAGGGGTAAGTTTTCTAAATTTAGATTCAATAAATCAAAAAAAAAGAAAAACCAAAAAGCACCTCGACGAAAGAATAGACCGAGTTTACGGACTGTGTTCGGAGTTCTCTGCAGTCGCGTCAGGACGCTAATTAAATTGTCCACTGTCCTCGGGGGTCGAGGGTCGGGGGGAGGGGGGTTTCTGTGATATTACATACATGTACGTAGGTACCTAGTCGGTGTACATGTATAAGGGTTGACTATGGAGGAGTTGGTCACTCGGTAAGTTAGGATGGCGTAAAGGCAAGGCGAGAGTAGTTCCGCCACAAATGTGGCCACAGTCTCCGGACCCGTCGTAATTGTAGTGACAATGAAACGAACCAACGTAACGTAACGTAACGTAACGTAACGCAACGTAACGGGATGAGGAGCTTTTCAGTTATTCCCATAATGTATTATCGTTGGTCTCAGTTAACATTTGCCATTTTATTATATTTCCTAACTATTTTAAAACATAATTAACATAATTTCAAGTGTAAGAAATGCAGTTGTCTGCAGACGAGTTTAAGGATGTTAGAAGGATTTATTCAAAAGTAGGAGTAAGGAAAAGCTAAGAATTTAGTTACCGTAAACACAATTTAACTTTTCACCTTCTACACTCGAACTTTTCATCGTTTTTAGTTGCAGTAAAACAGCGAGAGACTAACACCAAGGGAGGGGGATGGAAGAGGAGGGGAAGAAGGATTCATGTTATGTTAGCGAAAGCATCTTTGTTCCAGATTTTCGCTTCCGTTTTCCTGAACCAAACGGATGTCGCTGCAGAGACCATCAACGCCTGCTAGCGGTACTAACCATACCCTCCCACCCCCCACCCCCCACCCCCCTGAGAAAGAAAGAGAGAGAGAGATAGATAGAATTGGTTAGAGAATGAGTGAGAAAGAAAAAGGAATAGTTTTCAGAGTAGGGAAAATCTCGGATGTATACAGGAATATTATATAGTGCTATATAGAAGGTGTAGAGCTACGGTGTTATAAGACAGGAAATATTTCACATAACATAACCGCGAGAGATCGTATATATATATATTATTATTTTCTCTCAAAGTTTATCCAAGGAAGTTGTTAAACGCTTTGTTATACTATATATATAGGATCCGAGATACGTGTGACGAATTGAAAATTGCATATGGATGTAAGAATTTAAAAATTGTCAATTAGTTTAAGACGATTTGGAATTTTTCATTAGAAACATTAGAATTCAGAAGATTAAAATTCATTTTTTGAAAACCCTGTATAGATGATATAACAATTCGGAACATTAAACCCGTGTTTCATATGAATGTGTGTGGGATTGAAACCATTTGTTATAGAACGCGGTTTTAATTTCCGTATCAGAATTTATGCACCTTGTTTTCCATCGTTAGAAATTTAGTGTGGTAGAGAGATGTGTGTGAAATTTGGTTGAACATGATTGCCATTTCGCGGTTCATAGTGATTGGCAGAAAATAGCTGTTCTCTCGATGGAAGTACGAAGCCCCTATCTACCTATATAGAGTTTCGAATCTCAAATGACCGTGGTATATTTACCATAAATAGAGGCGATGCGTTCACACGCAACCTCGTCAAATTGCCTAATTATTAGAGCAAAATGCTCGAGAGATTTGCTAATTCAAAACTGACACGATTGCTGTTGACGTCAATTCGACTATGTCGAATATTAATCAAATGCAAATGACCATCAACCCCCCCCCACCCCCCCCCCCAACCCCCGTTCTGATTACCTATCTACTCCAGAGCTATTGCATCAAATAATGCCCGAAAAAGGTTCGGAGACGTTATATCAGTGAAAAGATTTTCTCTTTCCTCGAATGGGTATTTTTTTTTTTTTTTTCCTCATTCTTCCCTCTTCTTCGTTTTCGTCTTCTTCTTCTTCTTCTTCTTCTTCTTATTCTTATTCTTCTTCTTACCCTTTTATAATAAAGCTTCTGAAAGAGAGTAGAGGTACGTCTCGAAGTACTTTGCATCCCTGTCAACGGTTATTCGTATTTCAAACTGCCGCGAAGATTCCAGTGTGCTCAGAGATCGTTGAGAAGCATTCAGATCGGTATAGTCGAGGACTGGAGTCGTCACCTGACACCGAGGCATTCATCCCCAAGATTGTCGTCGCCCGAAGAGATCCCGTTATTGAGAAGGCTGAGGGGAGCGTTGAGAGGCCGAGTCTAGAGCCACCAAAATTATAGATTTCAACAAAAATCTGCCCGAGTTCGAAAGCTCTGAATAATACTTTTCCCAAACTCGGGACTAACTCGTCTCAATCCTATGCGAAAAAAAATTTTCACATCGATATTATCGAGAAGAAAATTCAACAATTCTTTTTTTTTCTTCATATATTGCAAAGTAATTAAAAATAATTAATGAGCATGAGCTTTTTGATTTTTAATTCGGTTTTGTTAATATTCTTGGAATTTTTGCCACTCGAAAATAATTATACGGTATGAAAGTACGAAAAACCGCACCTACTCGAACATTAAAAAATATACAATTTTGAATATAATATCAGTCGTATTTATTCGTTTGGAAGATGCTGCGGAGGTGGAGCCTCATATCACGGACGACTGACAGAGATTTCGAGCTTTTCGGCTTCCGAGGATTCTGCTTTCGATTTCACAGAGCTCTGAAATGCCACTTATTTACACCCCTACCAGCTCCCCTTTCTGGGTTATAGTCTGACTGTGAAAAATCCACTTTCATAAGGATCGGAAGGGTATGTGATGGCACAAGTAAGTATTGGGGGGTAAAAAAAAAAAATGTAGTTGAGAATATATATATAATTTTTTTCGATTTTTCCTTTCTAATTAAACAAACATTTAATGGATATGAATTAAAAAACCATTATATCATTAAACGAACTATTCAAATCTAAACCAACGACCGTTTCATATAAACGAGGGATATATTTCACCACCGAAAACATTCCCTCTTCATCATACACCACCCTTTTTGTCCAAGGCTCATTATGACATGGACGAGTGCCAGGAGCACGATAACTACAACGTATTGTGTGCTTCGTAGGTTGGAGACCAACAAGAAATTTAGGAGCTGCCATGGTTTATTATCTACCCCCTTTACTTGGCGTGTATGAACTCTATATGTATATAAGAAATATGAAATAATAGTTGATGGAAAAAAAGGAAAATTGAAATAGGGATGAAAAAGGATCATTTCTTGATGAACAATACCCAGGCTCTTAGACATCAGAGAGCTACACTTCTAAATATATAATTCAGACACGTGATGCAGCGTCAAATGCCAAGGGGTAGTGAAGACGCGCTCTTAGGGCGAGGGCTTCAAACCACCCTAAGAGTATACAACGGAACTAGGGAGTCGGGACGAACAAAGAGACAAATTGGGTCCCCAGACGCGACCACACGGACAGAAATGTCGACTGACCCCTTGCAGTGACCCGTGACCCGTCAGATCCCGTCGTCGCCGGGGAAAAAGCCAGAGGTCTGTCCGGTTGTTGTATACGCTTCGATTGATACGCTCAGTTCAAGTTCCTGGGTTGTGCCCACTCCGCGTCTTCGGATATTTGGTAGTTCAACAATTTTTTCAAAGGGACCGGGACCGGGAACAGAAAAGGGCAAAGTGAATAATCAGTCGGGATGCAACCCCCGAAATTTTGTTCCCCGGATTATGGCCGGCACCCCGATTCGCAAGGCGCGGCTTGGCCACTTCAATTTGACCGAATTAAATCGAAGGGTTTGAATGGGTAGCCGAGGGATGATTCATTTGTTTGAACTTTAGGGAAAAAAAAATTAATCAACACCTGATATTACATCCCCTATTCAATCGTCCCTTGTTTGAAATACGCACAGAGTTATAGTAGAAAAATTGATAAATAGAATTTAATGACCTGCGGGGGTAGTAGGAATTTTAAACCATATATATATTAATACGTTCCGGCATTACATCTATAGAACGAACTTATCATCAAGCACTTAGTGCGCAATTATAAGACATTAACACCATCGAATAGGGGAGGGACAAAGTTCTATACGGATGAATAGTTCGCACCCGGTTTATTCACACATGAATATTTCGCCTCTTCTTCTTCTCACTTCCGTACTACTAATCCATAGAACTACCCCTACGTATTGAAAAAAAAAGTAGGTACATGTTTGAACACATGACTTAATTTTTGTCATTCTCACGCGTATGGGTGCTGAGCGATATACGAAATGAAGGATTTCTTTTTTCTTCTTTCTGTTCTGGACGTTATAACGGGGATTTAGATCGATGAAGAAGAGTGAGAAAAAGAGAAATCGAATAACAATGGGTAGGTAGGTACGGGTGGTGGTGGTAATAAGCGGCGGTCAGGGTATTGCGTTTAATCGATTCCAATTAAAAGATTGAAATTGCGTTTCCTAGGTAGAAAAGCCAATACGAACGAACGGCAGATCCATCGCTCTTTGAAATTAACCAATCCTATGGTCCATTCTAAGCGACCGTGATCCCCTATCGCGGCAACTAAATTGAATTTGGCGATAACTGATTGGCCAATAAATAACCCGAAATCGAGATAACACTAAAATAGCGCTCCCTTTCGATCCACAACATTTATCTAGGAATCGCATAATATCGTTAAAATAAAAAACAGAAAATAAAGAAATAAGCGAAACCAAAACCAGTCTAGGAATTCGTCAAGCGGAATAAGATCGTCTCTTAGATCCGTTTACCCCCTCACCCCCGATGTTACAGTACAAGATGACCATTCAAACGGAATTGGCTACTGCAGCCAAGGAATTTTTCAATTTAATTCTATTGAAATGAATCCTTAGTACCGAAACGTATATGAATGCGTTTCTGTTAGTATAAACATCCGAATTTCATCCCTTGATAAAAATAACCCGATTAAATAATTCATTCCGAGTTTAAATAATGATAAATAAAGGGTTGAAAAAAATTCTTAAAGGTATAAGTAGAAAAGAGAAGAAAAAAAATGTTGAATTCGGACCGTTTGGAATCAATACTAACATCGTTCGAGCTATTCAATTATTAAAACGTCGTGAAAGGATATGTGAAGGCGGTGAGGCAGATTGCAGGATTCGACTACTAGGGGTTTTATGGGACTCACCATCCTCCGCTATCTCAGTCCAATAAATATGGTAAGCGAAAGGCTTCTTCTCCGAGAACAGCTATCCAAGAGACGTAGGTGGGTGCAGGCGAGATATCACGTTGTATATTTGAATACGTCAGTCAGGGTTGCGAGCTAGGTGTCCCGGATAACGTGCGGGGTTAAGGCGACAGTGGTGGTTGGCAGTCGGGAGACGTTTAATATAACAGTTTCCTTGTATATACCTACTTTTTTTTTTTTTTTTTCTTTCCACTTTTTGATCACAGGGGTTGGCACATCCTTCAGAAATACTTCTTGCCAGTGGATCATACCCTTAAAAAAAAAATTGACAAAAATCTCGTTATACCACAAGTTGCATGTTTCTTTTTTTTTTTTTTTATCAAAGTAGATCAAGAATATAGATCAGCAATAAAAAAAAAAAAATTGGAAATGTGGAAAATCCTATCATCCGAATGTCATCGTCAGGTTCTACGACCTGTGTGTGTTTTTTTATTTTTTTTTGTTCCTTCTCGATATCAAAGGATCAGAAATCATCTTCGATGTTAAAAAGTTAAAAAAAAAGAAACAACGAAGAATAAAATAATTAATTAGTAATCCCACCTCACCCCCCCCCCCCCCCCCCCCCCCCCCCCCCAACCCAGGATTTTCGATTTGCAGAATTTAGTGGATATACTTATGCGTTATGCGTTACCATTACGAAGACGTAGTCACCATTCAACGAACCAACGCAACGGTATGGCATGGCTCTGAGTCAACCATGAATAATGAAGCCTCCCGGCAGTAAGACGCTATTATCACTTCCACCTGGAATTATTAAGCCAGTATGACAACTGGGGAGTAATATTAATTGAGATTGCATTATTTATGGTCGTTGGAGTCCCATGAATAACCAAACACCGTATGATCTTGATGCAGCAGGCTATATGGATGCGTTCAGTTTAATATTACATAATAATCCAAAATACATTTTCGGTATTTAACTTTTAAAAAAATTAAAGAATCAAAGTACTTTTCTGTCTAGGTATGAGCGTGTTTTATCATATATGTCTGTCCTAATATTAGCGAGAGTAATACAGCTAGGCATAGCCATATGTAGTAGGTGAATTAAAAAGCACATGAGTCCCCGCAAAGAACAAAAAACAAAAAGAAAAAAAAATTCATCCCCCTTCGGATATTTTATTGATTTACTTCGTATCGTACAAAATCGTTTCATCTTTTATTTCGTTTTTTTTTTTTTTTTTTTTAAGAGAAAGCTCAAAAAGTATTCAGCGAACTTATTTCATCCCTCTAAAGTTATACTTTGACGGATACTGTACGTATTTGACTTCAGGGGATTTCGAGTTTTGAATTTACAAAAATTCTGCACGAGATCAGGAATCATTTTTTGTTTCTTCTTTTTCTATCTTTACTTTCTGTACTTTTCTCTTTTTTTTTTTTGTTCTCGCGATAATAAAATCAGCGATAATCACTCAGATCAGACGCAAGTATCCGCATAATATAAACTCGTAGTCGATATTTTACCATTTATCGTCATGCGATATCCTATATCTACCCTATAACGTAGTGCATGTCTCGTGCTGTATCGTTTAAAGGCGTGCCAGAGTACGTTTTATAAGTGGAAAAGATTAAAATTATAAATAATTCATTAACCATATATAAAACGATACGTGACACTAAAATTTAAACCACTTGTCACGTCAGGTTGCGATATAATTATCCAGCTAACTATACGTGCATGGGTATAATATTTCAGATAACTATATGGGGTATACGTATATTCCCTTCAAAGCAAGTTCAAAAATCTCTCAGTTAACTTTCTAAGTCTTATACAGCTAGCTGGTATACCGAAAATTTTGCGAATTACCGGTTAAAGGCTTTCGTTAAATCTTGCGAATAATAATTTCGCAGTAATTTCCGTTCGTTGAAATGAATGAATGAAACATTCTTATTTAAGAAATGAAGAGGGATAAAAATAAAAGCAGCTAGATCTCTTCCTTTGAATTAAACTAAACTACGTATGTATTATACTTCTCGTCGGTTTTCAGAATCTTAGCAAGGCTAATTTTACTCCTAGTTAAATAAATAATAAGAGGATCGGTATCTTTAACCGAAATTTCGTGCTATGAAAATTATTATAGGTAAAATCGATATTACCTCGAATGAATGAATGAATAATGCATTTACAGCTCGTGAACTTGCAGTTTTCATAATCTTAGATCGTTCTAGGGTAAGTAAGGGTAACACGTCCGGAGGAAAATTTTTAACGACTCCCATGACGTGACATTCGTTTTATCGATAATTCCCTTAGGGTTTATCTCACTACCAGACTTTTGAATCATATGTATGAGAGCTGAATTTTGTCGCATGATATGCACGCTATAAGGCTGATGGCTACATACAAAACCCCTCACGTGATTTTAGAGAGTTAGTCCCACTGGGTTGCGATGCTAACTTTATGTACTTTGAAAGGGACACAAACGTTGTGTACATATATATATATTAGGGTGGTCCTTAAATACCAACTCGAGGAGTGAAGCATGGCAACCTTCAGACAAAAAATCAAAAAAAATTGTCCCTAAATATTAGATTTTTAAAAAAATTCCAATAGGTACCTAAAGAGGTTCGAAGTTTCTCGTTTAAATAACATTAGATCTTATGATTTTTCTTTCTTCCCATTCGATTTTGGGTCAATTTTGCTCCAAAAAATTCCACTATATAGAAAAAAATCAAGGAAATTTTGTCGGTCAATCTGTCTATGATGTTAGCCCCTGAGCTTGATTTTTTTGCACAATTTTACTCGAAAATATTAGAATTTTCGATTAGCACCCTGGTGATGGGATTTTTTTTATATTCTGAAGGTCGTTTCCGAAGTAAAATTTTACGAGGAAGGCAGGGAAATTGAAAAAAACAAAGAAGAAACGGGAAAACTTCAGGACTCTTTAGGCACCAGTTAGAATTTAAAAAAAAATCTAATATTTGGGGACAATTTTTTTTTATTTTTTGTCCGAAGGTTACCATACTTCACTCGTCAATTTGGTATCTAAGAACCACCCTAATATATATATACATAAAATATATATTATATTGATAAAAACTGATTCCCAAATGAAATGGACAAGTTTAGAAATTTGTCATACATGCGATAATTACTATCCACGTCCAATCCTAAATCCGGAGTTTAACGGATGGTACAAATGGTTGTTATGCAAACATATGGTAACCCAGGACCAACATATCACGCCAACACACACACACCAAGGTGGATAACATGTTTGCGTTCTCATCGAGGCATAATTGCGAGTAAAGGGACAAACAATGGTCTGGTGGTAGATAGAGGTTCATATGCTCAGAAGCGAAATCCGCGTTCTACCGTTTGAACATCAGTATGAAATAACGCTATGAACCGTTAATCACTATTAAACCTTGATAGAACAGTTAGACAAAATATTTTACATATATAAACCCTCAAACACTACCCTGGGTTACGATAACCGAGTCCTTTATTCAAACTTCAAAATTTGAAAACATTTTCTCCAAGTTTTATTCATATATCTTAAAAGCTATAAGAGCCATTGCTTTTTTCTAAAGACATTTTTTCTTCCTGATTGTTTGACACTTCGATTAAAAAAAAAAGCATCCAAATCGGTGTATTGGATGCCGAGATATTTGCAAGACAAAACGCTGGGTTATGCTAACCCAGTGTGGTAGTTACGGTTGGCTCCGGAAGTGTGGTGTTTAAGGGTTGAAAACGCATGATTAACGCATTCTTTAATAATCGAATTACTTCTACTACGAGAGAACGATGAGATCTGAACACGCGTGTCCATCTAGCGAATGAATGGACGATCTTTCGAGCTTTTTGTAAATATTTTGGGGGTTTTAGTCGTTTTTTTTTCTCGACTTTTGAGGATTATTTGATAGAAAATCAGCCAATTTAGATCTAGTTGTTAATTAGAAGGTAAGACATTAGAAGGTTCGTTGAAAAGGAATATTATTCAATAATAAAAACACACATTCGAAAGTGCATTTTGACTCTGAGCTGAGTACTACTCGATTTGTGCAGGTTATCGCGTTGCGGCTAGAAAAACGCTTCAAATTCTCGTATTATATATCCCGGAGCGTTATTGCGTCGAAACTTTGTCCTTCTATAGACTGTATATCGGACTCCCCGCAGTTGAAATGAGGGACGTGGGTAGACCTGGTGGACAAACGGATGTCTCTTTGATGTCTGCTCAGCGGGTGATCGAGGTGACACAGTCAGGCTTCACCCTACGGGCCTATTTCCTATCCTATCCCGTGCGTATATATACGACCATCATCGTATATTACCATTGTGTCTGATCCAGTGACGTAGAATGGACATAGAAACACGGGAACGAAGTTGAATTGAAATTTTTCCTTTCTTCCTTCCAATGTATATATTTTTTTCGTTTTTTTTTACATGTAATCCCCTTTTTCTCTTTCTCACATTAATGAATGAATGGACGAATGAACGGATGAATCGAAGGAATTATCTCAAGATTGATGAGCGAGGGTTGAAATTGTAATCAACGCTCGGTTCCGGAAATAACCCGCTTAAGAGTTATTAAAAGGCATAGCATGGGATCTTTTAATTACGCCACTGGCTGGTCACTTTAGTTAGGTTGCACCCTTCAACCCTTTACGGTCAGTGAGCCACCAAATTCAAATTATTATTTC
This sequence comes from Tenthredo notha, assembly GCA_914767705.2. NCBI lineage: Eukaryota > Metazoa > Arthropoda > Insecta > Hymenoptera > Tenthredinidae > Tenthredo > Tenthredo notha. The sequence continues at coordinate 4,201,557 of OU611921.1, read as the reverse complement.
AGAGGCGTTGGACCCTCAGTCATCAGCGAAACAATTTCCTTATTACCCTTTGTGGACTAAATTTCTAGTGTTCTGTATTTATTATTTTTTCGTTTTTTTTTTATTTTTTTTTAAACCCTATACGAACTAACGATAATCCTTGTAATGAATTTTTATTTTTAATTTTTGGTAAAACGCAAAAGTTTAATATTTAATAGAAAAAGCGTTAATAATCCTACCCTCTCGCCACACTATATGTGTGAACGTTTTCATTTCCTGATCACCAGTTCATATGCAACTAGAACGACATTCTATTTTCAATCGTACAATGAACGAGTATCAGATATAGTACCTAGATAGACTCTATTTATATTTTTGTATTTGTGGTATGAGTACAGATCGTTTTGTGGCTATGTTCAAAATCCATAAAGCTTTTAGAGAGTCGAGCCAAGTGTGAAATATAATCCAATTATTTTACAACCCCTATAGTACGTATATATGTATAAATCGAAAACGGTTTCAAAAAACGAGGAAAATTTCATGAACCCAATTCTATCTGCAAGAGGAAAAAAAAAAAAGACTTTTTTCGTATTTATATGAAAAGAAGCTAGTATATATCGTAGATAGTAAAGTTATTGTTTACTTAGGCAATCGTGTATAGTAAATTTTGACGAGTTTTCGAATTCTGATCATCAGGTTTACCTACTTTGGAATCACTTTACCTTCGCTGTTCCAAAGCTCGTGTCGTTCTGTATTCTACGCCTGGGGGTAATAATTACTTCTAAACTTCTCGACACCCTAAATTACTTTCAACCATAAGACAAACACAGTTATACTAGCTCACCTCAGACACGCACGTCGGGTTACCCACTAGTTTACTTCCGTGTGATAACAGCTTTACTTTAATGGATATAAATTCTCATCTCTCAGCGCTTATTCCATAAACGATCTTATATGTCTCATATCCTGATTAATAGAAAAAAACTGGAATTTTGATAAACATTTTTTTTTTTTTTTTCATATATTTGGAAAAGTTTTGGGCTCATAGAAGTATTAGAATTCGAATATCACCTAATCAAGGATTAGTCTGAAATACTTATACCAACAGTAGCACCGATTGTTAGACTTTTAGTTATAAGATGTTAGAGCAAAGTGCTCCTGAGAGAATGGCTCTCTCTAGAGTCTGCACAGTAGAAGTCGAAAGACAAACATTACGATAATCGTTCGTACTTTGAAAAGTCGTCTACACCCTAGTAGTACCTAGGACTGTCTTTATAACTACTAGACGTAAATTTTCATCTGAACAAACATAAACTCTGCATAATTGGTCGCTATTTGAATTTTCAACAAATATTAAGATCCTAGAATCTAGGCGATGTACTAGACTATGAAATATCTCCTTGAGTTTTCATATAGTTTAACACTTAATAAAATACTTCTTGAAACTACTTTTGCGGACACACACACACCAAAACTCGACTCTTTTATATAATTCAATTATATAATAATTTTATAAACTTTGATTAATGGGATAGTAAATTATCCTAATCAAATACTACGACTAGATATATACACAACCATAGATACCTACACACAAACGTCCACTCTGTAACTTGAGTTCAGACTCCTAATTATGGATTAGAGCTGACGATTCGCATGAGTCTCTGTCGAGTGGCATTACGTTACATTTCGAAGGACTTGAGAGCCTAGTCGATCCTGAAAATTTGTTGATTAAGACTCTGAACGTGTTGATAATTATAATCAATAGATTAGTAATATTTATGTCAAGTAGATAAACGTATTACTTATTATTTTTTTCTACTTATTTTATATAAAATCCTTAGAGCTTTGAGCTAATCATCAGGATATCTGCAAGCGATTAGAGATTTACCGAAGAAATCTCCTGTTTCCTTTACGGTTTCTGACTTGATATTTAAGAACTGAGATTTTTCTCTCACAGAATTAATTACTTTGAAAATATTTTGCCTTTTAAGAAAAGGCCTATAATATAATTTTCTTCACCGCGATCCTTTGATCTTTGATCACCTATATACAGGGGAAAAACCGTTATTCACCAGATGTTATGTTGCTATATATAGATAATAATAACATAAATTTAACCACTAAAATATTATGGATTTTTTTTACCTTATTTGTTAAAGAACTTAATAGAAACAATTTATTTAATCGTATAAATTCTGTTTAGAGAAAAAAACTTAAGAAGGTCTAATCACAGGCTATACTACGGTCCTTGCAGGCTAACCACTGTCTCGATTACAGGCTATTAGCTGTAGTGATTGGGTATTACAAGTGGGCAGGCTTGACCAGTGCCACTAACCACGTGATTATTGAACGGGATGATCAATCTTGAGCTAGTTTCCTTGATGAGATTCGATCTCAGAATAGATCGTATAGTATGTTGATCATGTTGATTATAATTTAACGATATGATAGGATTCTTTAATTATTATTAATTAAGATTCAGGATTTCTAAGAGCTAGGATTTTTCATTTAAATAATATATATTTAATACTGATTAATTACATTATTTTTAATGATATTTAATTATAAATTATTATATTAGTTAATGAAATTATATACTAAATCAGAAAAGACTCTGCACTGTTCCTTCCTTTACACCAGATTCACGATTACGTAGACTTTCACGTAATCTGTTACACTTTCGGCCTGAAACAATATAAAATCATTTAATTGTTACGAATTCGATTGACGAGATTTTCGAATTTGTTCATTTTTTGGTTCATTTCTCAGGATGTGAAGACAAAGAATAAGTTCATCCTAGCCGAGATCCTATTTACGGAAATTTATTTTTATCTAATTCGATCGCGATGTCATAAATAATAATTGATACAATTTTAGAATATTTAGAAATTCTGAATTTTGAAATCAACGTCGAGCTTGTATCAGCGATTCGATATTTTGCGAAAGTTTACTTGCACTATACCAGCTGGTACATACATACATATATACACACACACACCCATACACGCGATGAAAGTGACTGTAAGAGAACCGGAGCTTTTCGAGTAACTTGAGACGCTTGTGAAACTTGAAACAATAAAGTAATACGAGCTTTACTTTGAAACAGCCAATAGCCAAGGACTTCTAAAGGCTCAAGAAAATTGCTTCAGGCATTTGAATTAAACAGTTTATTCACTCGTTAGTTGTTAATCAAAATCTATTTTCATTAAAACAATCAACAAAATTATAAAAACAAAATTAATTTTCTTTTAATTCAAACGTAATTCTCTTTCTCTCTTTCTCTCTTTCTTTATTTGTCTCTGAAGATTATCTCTTATAAAATAAATCTGTACAGAAAGAATTGTAAATAATTTTAATGAAAGATATTTTCACGCGAACGATCATCGTCGTATAGTTTTGAAATAATAATAATAATAATAATAATGAATGAATGAATGAATAGTATTCCGCACGAAAGGAGTAGCGAGACAGCGTATACCTATTATAAATGATATTATTATGCAGCAGGTGTAAATAATAAAATAAAATTGTTTGAAGAAAATAGTACGACACTCAAAGAGTTTGAATATTCCTGAATCCTGTTTTCATCCCTGCAGTACGAGTTTGTTCACTATTTTAAACTTCATCCCCTCTATTGCATTCTATATACTGTTACAAGAACACAGCGTATAACAGTGTCCCTCCACACCACAAGGATATATATTTTCACGGTTGAATTACTCCTTGCTCTAGAGAGAGAAAGAGAGAGAGAGAGAGAGAGAGAGAGAAAGAGAGAGATGGGTAGAGGTACAAGCTTTTCGCGAAAATATCATTTCATTTTAGTCCCGGTGATAAACGAGCTCTGCTCAGTCGTGCCTAATAGTCTTGATAGGACCGGAAAATTGTCGTCCAGCCAGCCTTCCATTGTAGTTATAATTACAGGATGGGTAATTGCAGTCGAGTGAATTTTAAGTGCCAGATGACAGTGAACAATAAAAAAAAAAAAAAAAAAAAAAAAAAAAACGATATTTTTTGATCGGCTATGTATGCCGAAGCATATTTTGCATTAAATGATCATCTACACAACGTTTTAATTGTCTGTTTATCAAATTTTCCGAAATTCATTATCATATAGTAATAAAGAAAAATTAATTTCTCGTAAAACTTACTCTCTCGAATTTTGTCAGCTGGGCAACTCTGTAAAATTAATAGCAAAACGTTAATTAGACAAATTTGAAAAATGCTGGGAAAAAAAACTTCTTCTTCTTCTTCTCTGGACTCACCAATTGCATCTTTCGCCATAGACAATGGACGAATGCTATCCCATTCGAATTGCATTTAGCTACAACTGATCTTCCATTAGTAACGTCACCATTGTCGTCAGATACTTCGCCTGAAACGGTAATTAAGAAATGTTTAAATACCGAAAATAGTTACGGTTAAATGCGGGAGAAAATTGGTCATGACAATGCAGGGTGGGCTTATGGTAAAACCGTATCTGCACCTTTATATCATCATGAATCAGTTCGTCGATTCAGGCTATTCCTATGTGATTAAATTTATGTCTAGCAGTGAGTAAAGAGTTTCTCTCCAGTAAATCTACTATATAAATTTTCTTTTTTATTTTCTTTTTTTCAAATGCCCATTTTATTTGGACTTTGAGATAATTTAATCGTGACACTCATACCTTCGCTTGGCTTTTGGGTTTCTGTAAAACACTTTTCTAATACTGTATCCGCTATCTCGGCCTTCCAGGGTTCAGAAGAATACATATTTCTCATATACTCTCCCATCTTTTCCTTATTCACGTTACCCATACGATCAAGCTGACGATAAAATATAAACATAATTAGGATAAAGGATGTTAGAGATATTTTTTTTTCATCAACTCCCGAAACTTACCACTTCTTTTTTCTGTCCGATGCACTGGACGGCACACTGTATAGATAAAAAAATAAAATAAAAAAAGTCATTTTAGAGAAATGAATATGTCAGTGAATATGTGATGATGAATGATCGATACTTACCACGTATTCATCCTTAGTTCTATTACCGTGAATAAATCCTTCGTATTCCTCGATCATTCTTGCTGCAGGAAAAAAAATGTATTTAAGTGAATATATAAATGAAGAAGCGATGTATATGGTATATATATATATATCTCATCTCTTTAACCACCACTGAATCGTATAAATCTGGTAAATTTCTCAAGGAAATTCTTAACCTAAATAGAGATATCTTTATCCCCAAGGAATTCCGTTATTCTCAGAAGATATTCCCTCCAGCATATCGTTATATATCTATAAAGCTGGGAGATTTTCACTGCTATAAGAACAAAGCATAGCTTTTGTGCAGGACTTTTGTATACTATATATATATATATATAAAATGAAATAAAATAAAATAAAAATAAAATAAAAATGAAATAAAAATTCACTTTGGTAAAGAAAGTCCAGTTCAAAGAACAACAGCATCAGTAGCAAAGTTATAAAATGTATACTTTTCATACCACATACAAATCTCGGTACTTGCCTTGCTTGGTAATTTCTGAGGCTTTTCTTGCTGGATCAAAACATTCCTTTTTAAGATCACGAACACCTTCGCTCCATAAAAGTTTAAGATCATCATTTTCACCGCAGCAAGAACGACGTTGTTTCTTTTTCTTATTACCATCAATCTGAGATACATCAGATGTGGTATCGCGTCCTCTTTTTGATTTAATAGATCTTTGTACTCTTGGAGAATATTCTTGGTCTAATTCATCTCGAAAGAATTCATCTGGATTAATCATCATAGAAAGAAAAAGGGGAAATTTTCAACGTTTTTCTTTTCTTCGTTAATTCAAATAATTTGATTTATTATACTCACCAAATTCATCGCTATTAAAGGAACTGGCGATTGATATAACAGCTAAAAGTATCAATGTAGAAATGACAGCGACCCTCATAGCTGAACTTTTTGATTTTGTTTCACAATCTGCAGTTTTGTACTTTCAAAGTATATCAGAGTAAAGATAGGTATATCGAATAGGTTTTTGATAAAAGTCAGCTAATTTAACGAGCCAACTTTTCGGTCAGAAGACAGTTCGAAGACTGACTGAGAAGTAAGAAGTGGATAAGGAAACTGTTCAGAGAGAAGCTTGGGTATAGAATGAAACCAGGCTTACAGGGTCAGTGACAGACCAAGACCGTATGGCTATATAACTGTTAAACGACCCAGAGACCTCCCACTAAACCACGAAGTAATACCAGGACCGATACGATACACCACAGTCTCTTTTCATTCCATCCTTTCTTTTCAGAGATTTATAATAATAATAATAATAATAATAATAATAATAATAATAATGTCAGCAAGGCAGTCGATCTACAGTGTCAAGGCCAGGATCAGGCGATCAATTACCCAAAAGATATGAGAAAAAAAATAAAAAAAACGACAATTAAAGGAGAAAAAAAAAAAAAAAAAACCACTAGTCGCACCGTTGCTTTATGCCCCCGAGTCCTAAAATTCATTGTACCGTTATCAAAATAGTATATTTGGATCCGAGAGAATAATAAAGAAGAAAGAAGAAGCAAAAAAAGAAAAAAAAAAATTGTCCTACTCTCTTATAGCTTTTGTCTGATTGAACCGTTCTAGTTGACGTTTCTACAACTTATGCTTGTAGATGAGATTAGAATCGAATTTAGAATGGATTGAGGATTTCTCTTGAGTGTTTTTTTTAGAATTATTGTTGTTTTTTTTTTATTCATATTTATTTATCTAAGTTTTTTTGTTCAACGATTCCCACACGAGTGTATAGGTATAGTTATTATTTTTAGGAAATCGGTCAATTGGCATTACAGTATAAAATACTACCTATACCTACATATACTTTAACTTACTACCTATACACTTTATGAAATATTGAACAGACCAAAGCTGTGGAATAATTCAACAGACAACAATTACGGTACGGTGAACGCTTCGTTGAACTTTATACCATATTATACAGACCGGTATTTCCGGTGTTGAAGGAAAACAGAAAAAACAAAAAACCAAAAAACAAGAAGAAGAAGAAGAAGAAGAAAAAAAAATACACTGTATACATATATACCTCACCTATGATAATGATGATAATAATAATATGTATAGATAAAAAAATTTGTGAATAATTTTCATGAGGTTTAGGGATTTTTTTCTTCTTCTCTCTCTCTCTCTCTCTCATTGGTTTCAAATGTAGAAATAAAAAGAAAAAAGAAAAATAAAATGCAAATGAAAATGAAAATTTTTTTTTTTGTTGGAACAAACTGCTAGGGTGATTCTCTGCAGGCAAAGTATTAGCGCGATAATAAAATTGATTATTCTAAAGGATATCGAATAAAAAGAAATGACTTATACGCGAAAGGTGAATAGGAAAAGTAGGTATAGTATGCCATTGGCACGTTTTGAAAACTGCAGGTATAACCCTTGGATAAAATAATCAAGATCGCCAATTTACATTCCAATTTACAAACGGGTGTTAATAAAATTCTATAATCAACTATGTAGGATGGTACGTAGATAGGTAGGTAGGTATATAGCTGTAGGTGTAGGTGTAGGTATATAGTATATTTATATATCTATACTATATCCCACCATCCGCACCACCTGTGTCCAAGCAATTTTAATCGAGACCATCTTTTTCAACGATTTGTTTTCAAATTGCATTTTTAATTTAACCTACCCATGTATACCATACATTTATATGATAGTATATATATATACATACATACCTATATCAACCAATGAAAAATTCCATCAAGGTGTAAAAAAAAAAAAAAAAATTAAACGAAAAACAGAGAAATAAAAAGAGAAGAAAAAAAAACAGAAAAAAACTTGATTACTTCGCCGAGATTATTTCTATACATGTATATGTATACTATATAGAGAGAGAAAGAGAGAGAGAAAGAGAGAGAGAAAGAGAGAAATACATTGAAGCATTTCTACTACCCCTATAGTAATGTCCAGCTCTGCACTCTCACACAAAAGCAAACGCGTCAGTGAGCTCGGTATATAGACACACATGCGTGGGTTAAATGGATCATCTCTCTCCCTCACTCTTAAGGGTTGTATGTCCGTCGATCCGTTCATGCACCCTCGACAGATAATTGCGTGTTAATAGCTCACAGCCCCTAGGCTTGATACATATAAACGAAAAGCCCTAGGCGAGGTGTATGTGTGTAAATACTTCTGTAACTATATACTATATTCTATATATATATATATACATATATCGAATTTAACCTATGTGTAGATTTATCGATGACCATTCGCCGAAAGGAAAACAGTGGCTTTACTGACCAACAAGTGTTGCGAATTTGTTTGCGAAATGATGATAAGGGGATGGAGAGGGCTAAAACGACTTAAATTTTACATGATTTTTTCTTCTTCTTCTTCTTTCTTTCTTTTTTCTGCAACTTATTCGTTCTTCGACAAGTCAAAATTGTTTTTTTCATTTTTTCAGTTTTTCTCTGAATCAACGATAAATTAGAATCAAATTATGAATTAGAACCTCAAACGCTGAGATTCTAGTATTTTGTGAAATTTTTGCATTAATTCTTACTTTCGGTAAGACGATTTTTATTAGCCTTTTAATTATAGGCACACATTACGTGGTATATTATTTATAACGATGAATTTTTATATAACACAGAATTCGTTAAGAATTAAAATAATGGACGGAGTTTTTTTTTTCTCTCCGCTCTTCTTGGTATGAATTTTTTCATTTTCTGCCACTTAGAGCCACGGTTTTATACCTTTCAATTAAATTATCATTGACCAAAAATTTATAAATTCAACATATTCACGGTATTACCTTTACTCAAATCTCTTTGAATAACGTAACGTGAATTTAAACTTTCAGGATTCAATCCTAAAATATTTTGAAAATAATATAAAATTCTCGAGAAAATCAAAGTTTTTTTACATTCCCGTATCGATATTTCGCGTGATATTTGATCATTCGAAAAGCCTCTTCTTTCTCCGCAGACATATATTTTATTCCTCCCAAGGTATACGGCGTTGTAATCCGTTTATGCCCGGGCATGAGCAATTTGGTCGCGACTCTGACGTTCTAGGCGTTTTCTTATTTTTTTTTCTCTTCTCCCTTTACCTCGTTTTTTTTTCTTTTTTCTTCTTCTTCTTCTTCTTTCTTTTTTTCTTTTTTTTCTTCGGGTCACGATCGCCTGTCAGAGCCAGCCCGCGTCCGACTGATTAACCTTGTCGACCCACTGAACGAACCAGGAGCCTGGCGAAAGACCCACCTTTAGACTTTTGGCGTCTTTTAGCGTAGTCGTCGCCGACGTTCACCTTCCTTCCCTCATTCCACCCTCCTACATCCCTCACCTCTTCTATACGTCTCTCCAACTCCCGCTTAGAAACTCGAATAAAGTCTTGTGACAAATTACCCCCGATCTAACGGGGCTTCAAGAGTAGAAAAGAAGGGCGCAGGATCGACGATCGAGGATCGAGGATCGGGCCTCGATTTTGCAGACCTTATTTTGTATATACGTCGTGCCTTTTTTTCCTTTTTTTTCTTTTTTTCTTTTAGGCTCAACGATATATATTCCCACTCTTTTAGCCTTCCAATCCTCCACATCGAGCTATCAATCAAGATTGATCATTTTTACTTCTCTTAGCGATCAGATAAAATAGAGGTATAATATTTTTTTGTAAAAATCTGTCGAGGAATTTGTTCTTTTTTTCTTTCTTTCTTTCTCTCATATAGGGGAAAAAAATTTGAATTCTCTTACATTTTATAAAGAGAAAGATAAAAAAAAAAGATGAAATTTAATTACTTTCTAACGCTCCAGGGACAGTATGTGTTTCTCTCTACACAAACGATCGAGAGAATGGCAAGACGCTGGCATAATATACCCATACCTACACACACACACACATATGTATATATATATATAGTATGGTTTATTTATGAGAGTAAGTAATCGTGCGTTGTACGTACGTGACTGAAAGTAGGACAGTTTTGCGTCATTGTATTAATGTATGTGCATATGGTAGCTGTATAGAATTTCTCGTACGAAATGTATGTATATATAGTAAAAGTAGGTAAGGAAATAAGTATATGCCTACTTATATGCAAGTATAAATTATTTTACCTGGGAATATTGTGACACTAAAAATTTAAAGATACGTTATATTAAAATTGTCTAAGTAAGTAAAGCCACGTATTTATTTGAGAATGAAAATCAAAAATGAAAAATCAAGAAAGAACGAAATAAAGAAAAAAATGATTTCCTTTCTCAGAATTTCGAAAAAACGAAGCTGACATAATAGCGATATTCATCGCTCGATATCTCTACTCTCTTTGGATATGGGAAAACCTCTAACGTCTAGTTTTGAAGAGTTTTTATTATTCTTTAAAATGAGACCATGTATAATAGCCAAGGATATTTTCGTCGAAAGTTATTAAGGATAAACGAAAAGTGGCGCGATTATATACTACTCTTAATATTTTAGCACACACATATCGTATCACATTTCCTCTCACGAAGGATATACATTTTGCCATTGTAATCTGATCCTAGAGTGAATATACGTGCGGTCACTTCTCACCGATAATAAGAAATTAGGTTGACGTAAAATGTCCAGGAGGTGTGTGTGACAGACAGTATAAAACCACCTAGGGTCCAGAAATCGCTAACGATAAACATCAACCTGTTATCATAACGGATGATAATCTCAAAACAGTCGGAACAGACAATTTTTGATTATTTTATTTCGTCTAGAAATTTGATTCTTCTAAATTCTATACGTTATAAAAATCCATGTCTTTATCGTCGTTATTATTTAATTCATATTAATATCGCAACTCCGATTATTATCTCAGACATTTAGTATGATAATCCCAAGCCACGGGGGGTCGTTTGAGTATGTGTAAAACCGATTAACGGTTTTCAGATACGATCATTTTCAAGGGGTAGGTTATATGGATATAAATACTTTAACTAAGTATTAAGTACGTGTGTAACACCACCTAAGCGAATCTGTAATACAGTAATAATGTGAAGAACTTACTTTTTCATGTATAAAATTGACGAATTTCTGGTGACTCCTCTGGACCCTCATCTCGTCTTCCGTTCTCCGAGATCATTTTCACAAGAGTTATTGTTGAAAATAAGCTTTGGTACGAATGTTATAATGTAGGTAGGTGGCGGAATATACCTACTTTGCTTTTATTCAATTTTCAATTTGCTTATAATGATCAAACTTTGTTTATTTAAACCCCGTATATAAGGGGGTTGAAAACGTTTCAATAGCGGTTTGTTGGCGCAGAAGATAACTCAAAATTTGGGTCAGGGGTTTTAAGAGAAATTTTAATTAATTAGAAAATTTTGCGATGTTATAAATGTAACATTTAATACTTATAAAACTACCTGGGATTTTTGATGGTGTAATTTTACTTAATTAAATTAATTAGCAATTAGGAAAATAAATTTTTTGACTTTTTTTCTTTTCTCTCTAGTTTTTTTTTTTTTTTTTTATATCTCAGACACTTAAATTTCGCTTTGTCACACACCAATTCGAATTCAACTCTTTAACGGTCACGTTTCTTCAGCTATAGATCAGGCGCCGTGAGACACGACGCGACGCTCCGCGTCTAAATTCCTCAGCGTCGCGATACTCGACGTCGTCGCAACCCGCACCAGACTCACTACCCCTAGGTTAATCCTTAACCTTAGGAACTCGATGTACATACCGTACCAAACCATACCGTCCGTCCCTTCTACCCTAAGAACTTGCTTGATTAACACTCAGCCACTAATTCAAGGAATATGCCGTCCGACCCACAGAGAATTCAAATCGTTCTTGTACAGGTTGTCACCCCGTGAATTATTACACAAACCGAGCCAAGCATCTAGAGTTAAAATAAAAAAAAAAAAAACTATTTATTATATATTATATCGGTAAATTTTTTTACTATACCCGTGAAATTTGCGATAAGAAAATCATTGATTTCACTCGGAAAACGACTTTCGCTAATTACAACGAAACTCTGCCTCTTCAACCCTCTGGTATCAGAAAAAAACAAAAATTTCTTTAAGAAGCTGGGGAATAAAATAGGGGGTTGAAACTTACAGGATTTCACATTTAAACGATCGGTTTATATCTTTCTATAAAATCGAACGTTTTCTTCGACTTGTTGAAAATCGGAATTCTAAGGGTATGGAAAAAGTACCTTTTCCAATTCTCGTTATCTAACGGTTATATGTATATATTCGAATGATTGCGAGGTATTAGAGTCTGGAAATATCTATCTGGTTTATAGTTTAAATCAGTAAATTTGTAGCCATGGCAACATGTCCTTATCTCATACAGTTCTGAGCTGTGACCCAATTCATTAGAAGGCAATTTACTGTCCCCGTAGCTGAATCGAGTCTCAACCTCATTACAGAGTCGTTACTATTTTCCTGAAGACTTTGTGCGCACGGTATATTGAAGCCAATTATTAAACTGCAGTATAAGTACATTCTTCAAAGTGTATATATATATAGTATATACTGCAATTTTGTTCTCTTAGTTGAAAATTCAAAAGGTTATTATCATCGCGAAGATGAAGATGATGATGATGATGATGATGAGGGGTAAAATGGGGATGAAGAATGAGTTGCAACAAGGTACAAAACGTTTAGTTAGACAACAAACTAGGGTGTGGAGTGTTACACCAATTCCAGAGCTCTCTCAACTCTCTCGTTCTCTTCTCTTCTCTTCCTCTTTCTCTCTCTCTCTCTCTCTCTCTCTTGACTTTTGGCAATAATTCACGGTAATGTTCTCAGCGATAAAGGCGTTCCATGCTTCTCGTTGGTACATTTCGGGGTCTGCGGTTCTGAGCATTGTGCTTTGGTATACATGCGGTGGTCTTCGTATTTACGCCTTTCCACCACCAATTTCTTATCAGCTACTTTAGCGGTGAGGTGCTACTGCCCAATTTATCATTCTCCATTATGCAAAGTTCTCAAGTGTCCTTGGGTCACCCTCTTCTCTTTCTCTTTCTATCTTTCTCTTTCTATTTGCGAATAAGAGAGGAGGTGACTGCCTCAGCTCAGTCAGTCTGGTAAAACGGGGGGTAAAACCCTAATTCCCGCATTTCCTAGAGCCTCGTTTTCATTTAAGATAGGGTATATATACAATATATATATATACACCCGCACGTTAAACCTGTAGAAATGTAACTTTGCCTACCAACAAATTTCTTCACTTTTACTAACTATAAGATGTAAGGGTTGTTTAATGCGAGTTTAAACCGCAGGAATTGAATAAGGTGTTAAAATTGAAGAATTACATTTATTTTAACGAGACAAATTACGACTTTTAGATCAAAGCTTATCGCTTATAAGACCTCATAATATACCTACTATATAAAAGGGTCGAAAACCTTTGCCACATTTCTAATTAGATGAGAAAATTAAAGAGCTTGGTAGCACCACAGAAAGGGAAAAAGGCTATTCAGAGAATTGAGAATCATAAAACAAACAGCTGCGGAGCTGTTACACGCAAATTACTTCAAATTGAAAAATTTACTGGATTTTTAGCCAGTTATACCGTCAAACATCGCGAGGTAACATATAGATATACGAATATATAATATATGCCTATGTATCATGAATTCAAATTTCTTTCCCTTGTTTTTTTTTTTCTGTTTTTTTAAACAAATATGAGCTGACCTCTGACCAATGAAATGAAAATAAATATTCAGAATCGTGATACAACATATTTCTAAAAAAATAAAAAAAATAAACGAATGAAAGAACGAACGAGTTTCAATAAATTACACTTATTTGTATAAAGCATAATATATATTTTCAGTCTGGATAGTTTTTTTTTTTTTCTCGATATTGATAGAATACCTAGTCGATTGAAAAGGGAAGAAAAAAAAAAAACAGGTAATGCGATGGTTATATATAAGAAATGGTATGAAAAATATTACGTTAACAATATTTCATCGATATAATGTGTAAAAAAAAAAAAAAAAAAAGTTGTGTAGTCGTGTAGAATATTTTCTTTTCTTTTTCTTTCTTCACCAAAATCATATATCTATAATAGAAAATCTATGAAAATATGCAATAAATTATTGTTGGTGAAATTTTTTATCTGTTTTTTTTTTTTATTTTCCTCTTTTTCTATTCCAACATTTTCTCCAGACGTTTTTAAAATGTATATAATATATATATATATATACACTATATGTATATTATATTTATATTGCTTTACATTTTCGCGGCGTAGCGTCGCGTCGCGTCGTGTCGCGACGCCTCGCGATGATATAACGTAAGGAGTTTGGGGTTTTGGGCGCAAGGGCGTATATAGGGATGAGTTGGATTTTATTGTGATGGTTGACTCTTCGTTCGCAAACCCGATAATATACGAGCATCTTGTACCTATATACACATACCTGTAGGTAGGTGGATAAAAAGCTCGCTTACTTGCTATATTTTTCAGGAGAGAAAGATAGAGAGAGAGAAGAGAAGAGTGAAAAAGTAAAAAAAAAGGAAGAAGAAATAAAATAGAAAAAAAGAAAAAAAAAATGGAAAAACCGAGACCTTGGCAAATATCAGGTTATAGGTCCCACGATGGTTGCCGTGGATTCTGTACGCGACATCTCTCCCATATCTTTCATAGAAGATATTGCCCCTCTGACATACGTGATTTTTTTTTTTACCACCTACCTACCTACCTACCTACCTACCCCTTCGTCTCTCTACCCCCGTCCCTACCCCAAGATTCAGATACTTATCATTCAACATGCCAATACCGATTTATCGGCAAACCAACACCCCTGGTTTGACGTTTCGTACAGAATGGGTATAGGTACCAGATATACCTGGGTAATCTTTTTTTTTTTCTATTTGTGGTAATAGAGAAAAAAAAAATAATTAAACCAAAATCTACACATTTTATCAAATTGAATAAATGTAATTATTTTTTTCGCATAATTAGGTAAATAATAGGAAAAACAAGAAAGGGGATGAAATATTTTGTCTATTTATCTCTGTGTCACCAGTGTGTATAATGTATACATGTGTGCAGCTGGATTATAAAAGGATTTATTAGAGAAGTATAGAAATGGCAAAGGCTTTGATGATCTGGTGCTTCCCATCGTTGAGGGGTGCCACAAACCGATTGTGGTCCTGACCCGATTGGTTTTTGATTGCGATATTGTCAGGGAAATAGAGTTGAACTAAACTGAGTCGTATATATCCCGAAGGTTCTATTGATATTGATTGCTTACTGCCTCGAGTATTCGATTCAAATCCTCTGTATATATATATGTCTATACGTGTATTTCTATATATGTATATATATATATCTAGAGATAAAACCTCGTGACTATATCAGGGTACATATTCAACCCCCTAAGAATCCCCTAGTCCTGTATCATTATTTCTTTAGAAAAATATGTATATATTTTCTTTTATAATTTATATTTCTAATTTTATTTTTAATACCCAGATATGCATATATAATGTATATAGGTAATACCGATCGCATTAAAGGTTTCAAGGATCTAAGGACTTTACACCCCCCCGTACCCCCAATACCGCAAAACGGATTTTCGTTGGTTGATTGGGTTTTAAAGAATTTTCCTTCTCTTTCTAACCCCGCGTACCGTTTACCCTCTACAGATTTTTAAGGGGTTGTTTTTCACCCGGTGTACCTCTACCTACCTTATACCCGCACAGGGTTAGCTTGCGGGGGTTGATTCGGCTGATAAATCACCAATTATAAGAAGTTTCGATTTATTGTCAGAGTTTGGAAGAGTCGCGAGCTCCCTGGTGCGGCGAGGCACAATGCCAACGAAATTGAAAGTTTAACCCAAACTGAGGCCTATCTTAACATCTTTTATAGACGATTAAATTAAGTGCCAAATTCCCAGCTTCAATCGCGTCTATGTCAAAATTCAAACTTTTCACTTTACCTAACAATTCGGTTATTTCATTCCCACCAATTACCGGCATTATACCTTTACGTGAAAATTATAAAAAACCTTTCAATTTTTTTTTTCAACAATTTTTCATTGTTTTCTCATTTTCTATTTTTCTTCGCACATACGATTCGTTCAAATTTGTTTTTTTTTTCCCCTAACATTTTGAATAATTAATAATTTATTAATAAATGATTAATAATTGAGAAAATCCCACAGTAATTACATCGGAATTAAGTTATTAAACATCGTACTTTATAAGTACTTGTCGTCAAAGTTCTTCTGGGTTGGTAGTGGTACTTTAAAGAGCGGATAATTGCCCGCGTAAAGCGTTGAAACTTTTTGCATTTGGTAGGTAGTAAAGTATATATATATATATGTATATGTATGTATAGGTATATAAGTATAGGTAACCAGCTAAAGCTCAACTTTAGTTTCAACGGGTCAAACTTCTAAATACGCCTGAAGTGATGCGACTCGTTTTACAGAAATGCTGTATATATACTAGTCGATCAGTAAAATCTAAATATATGATCATTAGTTTATTTCAAAAATTTTATTTTATTCTAATTTATTTTATCCACATTTTTGTGAATTGAAATTAGAACTAAAATGAAAGAAAAGAAAATTACAAAAAAGAGAGAGAGAAGAAAAAGGAGCCAAACTTACGGTAGAATTGAATTTCGCGAATATATATATAGTATATCTATATCATATGTATAACGTATTAAAGGTATAGCAGCATACATACATACATATATGCCAGGACTTTTCTTTATCTCAAAGGAACTTTTGTCGAAGTAATATCGAGGAATTATTAGGTTTTGAGGGATATGAAGCGTAACTGGTATAGGTAAGACAAAGGGCCAAGAAGTGAAGAGAGTAGAGAAAGAAGAAGAAAAAGAAAATATGGGAAATAAAAAAAAAAAAAAAGTCTGAAAGTCGCTGGGAACCGAAGTTATTCAAATTTAGAGTAGAAGTTATTTGAATTGGCAACGACGTCTTGCCCGATATGGATTAACCCCCCACCCCCCACCCCCTCCCACCCATCGGGGTTTTGTGTTTTATGCCGCAGGTATTTTCTGTTTCTTAAAAAAAAAAAATTCACGAAACTTCTATATTGAAATCACGTACTTAAAATTATACCCAATTAATTACTCGAGATTTCTATACCCTATGTATTAGATGTAGGTGTATATATATATATATATGTACCTATACCTATATCTACTTGGTCGAACAAATCTTTACTCACTACTGTTTACCTTGGATCTCATTAATTAAACCCAACTAGACAAACAAAGCCTGCAATAATATGAATAATTAGATTTTCGAAAAACGAAAAACTACAGAAAAAGAAAGGAAAAGAAAAAAGAACAGTGCAGTGGAAATAGACTCACAGTTTTGTTCTTTGCTCCTAGTATAATATATAGTATAATATATATACATAATTATATTCGACAATTAAAATAATTTGCATTTTGAATAATAATAATAATAATAATAATGAAAATACGAGACACGAAGAATACAAATTACAGCTTAATTAATTTTTGTTGCTGCTGTTCGTTTTTCTATTTTTTGTTCGATTTTTGCATTTAATTGGCAACGAAGATTCGATATTTACTGTGTGAAAAGTAATCAATCATAATTACGCGACTGATACCTGTCTACGATATAAAGTGAAAATAATAGAAAAATAAATAGAAAAAAAAAAGTAAGAATTTTTTTATTTTTGTTCCATCTCCAATCGTTATACTCCAACTGTACGAATATTTGATCACGTTGCAACCTGCAATCGGAATTGTGCCCTGCAGAGTTTGGTCAATTATATAGAGGTTTGTCAGACTCTGGCCCACAGCGATATCTTCAATATTAATTCCTCTGTGACATTATTCCGATCACGATTTTTCCTCTTCCCGAGATATGCACTATTTTACTGTTTTCTTTTTATTTGTTTCTATTTCTTTTTCTTTCTCTCTTTATCTCTCTCGTTTTATTCTACTTTAATTTTTCAACCTATGAAACACTATATGGCAGAGGGTAAAAAAAGTATCTCATATACTTTTATAAAATAATTGAAGGATCATAGTATGTTTTTCTAATTTTTGTTATTACTTCAATTCGATACTCGTGAAAAAAAATAGAATAAAAAATAATTTCACTCCATCCTGAAGGCATATGTATTCTAATAGGAAATTTTCTACTTCCTTGAATTTTGGTGGGTTTGAAAATGGCCGTCCCATTCGTTTCGGGTAAGGGCGTAGTCCAGGGGATTTTATCTGGTAGTCGCGTTTGCGAAGGCCCGTACGCGCGGTTCGTGGTATTGGTGGTCCTGATAATCCAGACTTAACTTGTTTCATCCTCGCATCGATAAAGAAGATACAGAATCCCAGGACTACCAGTACCAACCCTCGATTTTCCCCCTGCTAGAGAAGGCTACTTTAGCAAAGAAGCGACGACAACGAACAATCCGCGATTCGTTATAGAGAAGAAAAAAAAATCATTGCCATTACCATTCGCAGGATATCGATTCCGCTTTAAAAAATCCTTCGAGGCTCTTATTTTTTTATTTTCTTGTTCATTTAGGAACCCCTCCTAATTTCACCCCTAAGTCAAAACTGGAAACTCTCTTAGTTTAAAAGCTGGTGAGCTTTTGAGGTTCGAGAGATTCTCAAAGCTTTCGCTAAACCACATTTCGCCCAAGGGCTCTCTCCTCCAACGTCGGTCTAGCTTCCCTCCCTCCCAACCCCCACCCCACCCCCCCAACTGATTGATTTACTCACGGATCTCCTTGTTAATGTGGAGGGATATACTGATCGAGAGAGATCGCCTCTGCCCCAAGGGTTGGCGAACACATCGCCGGACATTAATCCTTAGAATTTAAGTATACCTACCCCTAGTATTCGCTAAACTTTTGACGTTCGATGGAAAGGTTAGGGAGACTTCTTGGCTTAATTATTTCGATTTTTCATTCGAAGAGGTATAAAAAAAGAAATTCCAGAATTCTTCCGAGTCAAAAAATTTGAACGAGTAATGTAATATTCAGAATTTCCTTGCAGAATGATATGCTGGAAATAAAAAACAAAAATAAAATCAAAAATCCCCTTTTATTTTGTGCATAAATTTCTGTTAAATCCATGAATAAACTCTAATTGGTTACCAATTCGCATCAAGCACCGGTGGTAGGTATATCGGTTTATTTTTCCAAGTCCAATTAACACTGCTGCGGGAATCTAACACGGGTCCTGCCAAAGGCAATTAGCGAAAAGCGTAGCGGACTGGGGTGGATCCATATACCTTGAGAGAACGTGACCTATGGTAGATTGTAAGAGAATGTATAGATACGTCGAAAAAGCGATACTCATCCCGTTTAAATTCGTCCTTTTACTTCGTCTTTTTTTCTCTTTCGGTTTTATACGTTATACGTTATTCTTTTCTGTATACTGTATAATTATATGCCTTTATGGTTCTCAGGGTAGATTTATATACAGCGTATGTCTTTATGGCATTAGGGAAGCGATATATATACATCGTCAAAAAGCAATAATTTCTATATCTCGTCCGTAGTACGAAAATACGAGTCGAATAGGAAAAAGGAGGAAAAGATAAGTAGATATGGGAAAACGGTATAAGAAATCGGAAGTCGATGAGTGTTATGGAGCCAACTCACGCCTAACGGAACTGACTAACACGTGGCGTCTGATAAAAAATTGACCAACCACCCCTACATCAGGGATAGCTAGTTCGGCCCGAAAGTGAGATAAATATAAGGGACAGCAGCTACCAAACAGGAAATCGTCTATGATATGTAATCGGGGTAGGAAGGAACTATATTATATATATGTGGTAGATTTTTTTAACAATTTATCATACGATGTGTGTATATATATATGTGTGTGTGTGTGTGAAAATAAATCTGTTTCAAATATAATGTACAAAAGAGGGAAAAGGGTATGGGGATGAAAAAAAGAAAAAAAAAAAGAAATTTAGGAAACAGCATTGAAAGTGATGAAGAAATGTGAAATGGGAATGATAGTTGTTATAAGAATGGGGTATAGGTGGTATAAGGTATAAGGGTATAAGGAATATATAGAGGGAAGGACATAGCCGGAAAATAGGAAAACAGTGGGCGAAGCGAGTAGCATAATAAAACGATCTGTCTTGAGTAGAACAATATTATTCTCAGAGCAGACATTCGTCTCGTTCTATCTATGCGAGATTGCCTATTTCTCTTCATCTATTCCACTCTTGACGGTCTTTGGCTCTTGAAAGTTTTGGGGCCTCGATAAAGCCTGCAGAAAGAAAGAAAGATAAAAAAAAAAAAAAAAAATACACATTCATTCGTTCGTTCGCGGGGTGCCTAATTCCCCAATTTGTCCCTCGCCCTGTCACTTCCTGTCATCGAGATATCCGAGACGGGGTAAATAATCGGGGGAAAAAGGAAGAAGGAGAGAAGAAGCGAAAAAAATAAAATAACAGAAAAGAGGAAGAAAATAGGGGTGAAAAAAAATTTGCAAATAGAAAAAAAATTCGCAAAAAAAATGTATTTTGATAAAATAATACTCATTGAAGTGGTATGACTAGACTATAGGTGTGTCGTGATTAATCCTAAATCATTTTCCCAAGCTTCGGTTTAATCTTGTATAGAACGTTATATACGTTATAAGTTGCTGTAGATAAACGATAACGTTATAGTTATACCTTAAGCACATCGTGTCAAAATGTCGTTTCGTGAGTTTGAGGGTGTATGATAGGTAACGTAATTATGACGTAAGATGACCTGACAACGAGCCATAAAAATTTTTCACTCTGAAACTGATTGCTACTCAACACGCCAGAGTCAGGGGTGTATATACATTATACATGCTTACTTGTCCTTATCACCTTATTTATATGATTAAACTATCCCCCGTATATATTCGTTGATTGCACATAAGTAAATAAGGAAAATATGATTCACAACACACGGTTGTATTTGTATATATATGACATTTGATTTCTTGTATAAGAAAGTTGTTTAAAAAAGTTCTATTAAACTTCACATAGAATTATAAATATCACTCGAATTAACTTTGTGAACTTTAACAACTTCGTGGGGCGGGGAGGGGGTGGGGGATGGTAATATATTGGAGGTAAATTTCTGATGTATAGCGAGGTATCCACAACGAGAGAAACTGGGTAAATATAACCGCGGAGTTTCGATCAAAGGATTCAATTAATAATTAATACAAACTCTCCCCTAGCGTTTCACCGAAATCAACCCCCTTTCTATCTCTATCTCTATCCTTCTCTCTCTCTCTCTCTCTTTTGCTGTAATTCACTAGGTTCATCGGGAAGTACAGATATATTATATATAATATCTATCTATCTATCTATCTATCTATCTATCTATCTATTTATAAGATACATATAGATGTACATTATGGTACTATATATACTTTGGAGTCAAGACTCGACTCGAGTACTTACTATTACTATTACTATTATCAGGTACACCTACACCTACACGGTGACACAATTATTACTTGCTCTTAGGTGTCTCTGGCGTAAACATGTTACAATTAGCCATAGAGGAAGATTACGATAATACGAGGAAGTGGTGGCTCCTCTTCTCTTCTATCCTTTACTGGTACCTACACTGGTGTGCTGGGGTGTTATTATAGAGATGACGACACCTATACGGGTGTATAGATGTAGATGTAGATGTAGCTATATGGATATAACGCGGTGTATAAAGGAAAAGGATATATATATATACATGTGTGTATATGTTATATAGAGCAAGAAGCAACTCCTTCGAGGGAAGTCCTAATGGCGCGTAGCGTTTAATTTATGATAATTTCATTTTGTAATATCTTACCAAGAGCTAGACACCAGACAGGGTTTTGACACTATAGACTTAATAAATTTCCGATATTAATTATATATGTATAGGAAATTGTTCCATGGTTTGATATGGTATGTACAACTAGATAGTTATTATACATGTTATAACCGATGAGGAGGAAACAAGGATAAAAAAAAAAAAAACGAAAAGAAATATGCATCCAGTTTTTCTTTTTAGTTTTTCATTTTCAGATAAATCTTTCGGGGGATTTTTCTACTATTTCATACGGTAACGGGTAAGTTACTCTTGGTCAGATACACTAGCTACTTTCACTCTCTATGTACTTGATTGAAACGGAAAGTCCAGACTGACCGGAATGACCAAATACAAAAGAAAATGTTTTATTCAGCTTTTCGAAATGAAAGAATATTCGGTAAATGGGAAAGAAATTTTTCGTTTTTACCCAACAACTAGAGGAAACACGATATTTATATATATATATATATATATATATATATATATATATATACAGGGTGAATCTTATCATCGCAAACTTTTTATTCATAATTATTATCGTCGTTTCGAAAAACTTCACTTTTATTTTTAAGTATTAATAAAAAGTGTCTGCAATGATAAGCCCCTCCTCCCTCATGCGATATCGAGAAAGATTCACCCTGTATAGAAAAAAACTAGAATTTATTTTCTGCACATTATTTGAACAATTTTAGTGATACGTAAACGTAGCTTTGTTCACTGTTGGTTAAATAAAGAAAGAAAAAAGGAACACAAAAAAGAAAAAAACATATTAATTCGTGTATAAAAGTAAAGTGTAGATACATATTAGCTTATATGTTACCCCCTTACTGCGGTGTGAAAAATAACCGAAGATTAGAACTGACAACGAAATTGTTAGACCCAACTTTTTGGTATATAAATGCTCTTTGAAATATTAGAGCTTTTAAACTGATTTGCTTAATTTATTCATAGCTAATTATACAAAGTGCTTTTGTTTATAAGTCTATGTATATGCGTCTGTGTACATATACAAATATATATATACAGAAAATACCTAGCGTTTAAAAAAAAAAAAAGCTTTTTCGCCTGATGTGTTACGGTATTTTAGCTCATTTCGCGGACTCGTACGTTCATTAATCACCCATATACATATATTTATATATATATAGGTAAATGAGTCAAAAAATTTCTTAAAATTAATTGAAATCGGTTTCTATGTCTCCAAGCCAGCCGTTATATCCGTTTGTCGTTACAGTTTTAGCCACCTGTTTTGAAAATAGTTGATTGCTTCGATTGTCGGAACTCGGGGGGATGGACATTGTTAAGCTACAATCAACACTTTTCCAATTTCATTGTCACTGTTGCAGTATATAGAAGCTAGAACTGCATAGCTGCACCAGTTCGGAACACGAAAGTACTCAATGGCTCGTCAATATAAAAAAAAAAACAAAAAAAAATAGAAGAAGAACAGAAAAGGGAAAAAAATCGTTTATTTAAACAATCGACGATATATTTTTTAAGGGTTAATGAAAATTTCGCTAGCTTTTGTCCAGCTTTTTGGGGTGATGATGATATATTTTTTTCTTTCAAAACAATACAAATCGATGATATATGTATACTATGGTATCGGTATATCGTTTGCATATCGTTATAGTATAGGGGGAGGGGGTGGAGGCGTTTATCTTAGATAATAAGGAAAGACAATGATTAAACGATCGTACGCGATAAGGGGTAAAAGCTCCTCTGCGCAGGGACCAGTCAGTCGGTAGGTTAAAGTACCATTCAAAATGCAAATATCCAAGATCTCTGAGCATCCAATCGAATTAGAATGCAGTCTATAGTCTAGATCCCGCGACTACCACAGAATTCTGCGACTCCCAAGGGTCGAATACTCCGACATTCATCGAGCAATATAATCCGCTCCAATTATTGCCGACATTCCAAGTGATTATGTTGTTATCCATATACCATATACCATATATATATACATATCGATAGTGGTAAATCGTTATAAATTATTATCGATAGATCTTTAAGCTAATTAAATTTCAATAAAAATCGGTTTTCGTAAATTGTAGAAAATCAAAATTGGATGAACTAAAATTTAAAAAAAAAATTGATTTTACGAAGGATTTTTATTCCTAATCAAAAATCGATCGGTAGAACCTTGATACCTTTATGGTGTTTACCGCAAGATTCGGGAGCTCAGGCTCGTATTTCCACATTTTTACGTTTTAAGTATTTATACAGTCGACTTTAGGAAATGTTGGTTGCGAGCTTGGAGCCCTGACAGTAAAAGGTTAAATGGTATCCCAAAGCCTGGGAAATATCGGGGTCATAATTTATATATTACATAGGTAAAAGTGGACGTGGGTATATTTCGATTTAAAATTAGAAAAAAAAAGACTCGATGTTTTTTATTCACCGTTTACTTTAGATTTTACGATCGTTTTATCATTGACTTTTCGCATTTTCTCATTCATGGAAAAAGCGATCTTGATAATAAAGAACCGATAGAAAGTGAAAAGGAAAATATGAAATTTTTTCGCCAATTTTATCCCACCAACAAGACAAAATAAAAAAATAAAATAAGGGACTAAATGAAATACCAAACAAACTAGGGTAGCTACCCTAGTTAGGTATATAAAAAAAAAAAAAATACATATTAATGAAAAAAAGAGGAAAAAAAACGATGCCATAAACGTTTACAGATTACGTCGTCAACGATCAGCTCGTGCTGCAGGGTTGTGAATAGAGTCGTTTAATTGCGGAAGTTCGATAAGGGTTTTAAATCGTATCGGTGCTCGGATCTGAACGAGAGCACGCGTTCGCTGAAGAGCTTTTTTAAAAGTAATAATAATAGTAATAATAATAATAATAATAATAATAATAGTGATAGAGGTAAAAGTTGTGGTGATATATAATAAATAAATACGTGTATATTTAATATTATGTACTTATATGCACATTAGGGTGGCCCTTAAATACCAACTCGAGGAGTGAAGCATGGCAACCTTCAGACAAAAAATAAAAAAAAATTGTCCCTAAATATTAGATTTAAAAAAAAATTCCAATAGGTGCCTAAAGAGGTTCGAAGTTTCTCGTTTAAATAACATTAGATCTTATGATTTTTTTTCTTCCCATTCGATTTTGGGTCAATTTTGCTCCAAAAAATTCCACTATATAGAAAAAAAATCAAGGAAATTTTTTCGGTCAATCTGTCTATGATGTTAGCCCCTGAGCCTGATTTTTTTGCACAATTTTACTCGAAAATATTGGAATTTTCGATTAGCACCCTTACGATGGGATTTTTTTTATATTCTGAAGGTCGTTTCCGAAGTAAAATTTCACGAGGAAGGCAGAAAAATTGAAAAAACAAAGAAGAAACGAGAAAACTTCAGGACTCTTTAGGCACCTGTTAGAATTTAAAAAAAAATCTAATATTTGGGGACAATTTTTTTTTATTTTTTGTCCGAAGTTTGCCATACTTCACTCGTCAATTTGGTATCTAAGAATCACCCTAATGCACATATCAGTAGAAATTATAAGGTTGTTACATACATATGCATATATACGTACTTTTAGACTACTATATGAATTCGTATGCCTTTTGAGCGACAATAATACACACATATATATAGATATATATATATATATATATACATAATAAGTATAAAGCAGAAAAGCAGAATATATTTAACTGTAAATTGTGGCATAAATATATAATAAGGAGAGCTTCGCGCGCGTAGAAACCGAGTAGCTACAGGCTTTCCAAGTTTATACATAAATTGTGGGAAGGGAGGAGTAAAAAGTTTTCTAAAGGGGTTTTCCCTACTACGTATATTTCTTTACTGCGGTTTTACTATAACCGGGAATGTTACGGAAACGGGAAAACATAAGACGCTTTGATAACAACTATTGTCATTTTATCATTCTCGATGTGGAATTATATACATATACTATATTCTTGTATTTTTTGAATGAAAGAAAAAATTTGGCAAAAATTTTTGTTCCTGAAGTTTAATATTTGGATTACATAGTTAAATAATAACGACGTTTATTAATATATTATGATAATCAATTATCGATAGATTCGAATAGAATTTTACCAATTTTCTTTATCGAATATGAAACAGATTCTGTCATATTTCCGGTCGAGGGATAGAGCTATTGGTTGACGGGACACGACGCGATGGTTCGCACCCCGACGGTAGACGTCAGTCTGGTTTTCACTGACGTTAAGTGCTCTAATGTGGCCTGGACTGGAATGGCGTCGTTCATTATCGTCGTGTTAATTGCTGAATTTCCAGGTTAACGGAATTCTAGCTTCTCATAGCGAATTTGAAACTCATTTTTTTGGATTATTGTGTTTTTTTTTTTTTCTATCCAAGGTAAAAGGTGTCCTCATTTATTTCTAAATTTAATTTACACCAATTGAAACACAAAAATCGTAACGGAAATAAAAATAAACCCCTAATTAAACAAAAAAACAAAAAAACAAAAAATGAAAATAAAAATGGTTGAACAAAACATATTCCTTGTGTTATTAATATAGGGACTCAAACAGGCTTCCGTTCCGATCATTCATTCATCAGATTTTCCCTTCCCTCGTTTTTTAGCTAAGCGGGTTGCAAAGTTCCGCGAAATTTTTAACGCCAACCCTTGAATAATCAATCACGAGTAATTGAACGGAGTAGCTTGAGTATAAGGGTGTAGGATATTATAGTATGGACTAAAGGCTGTCCGGGGTAAAAATTAAAAAAGAAAAAAAATAAATAAATAATAATAATGAGACAATATTGAAGAAAATTTTTTTTCCAAAAAATTATTACAGCCATATGCTAATAATGCCGGAATTAACGAGCGTCGTATTACACCTAAGGATCGTTCCAATTATAAGTAAATTCTTCTCGTAAGAAGATAGAATATGGAAAAGAAAAAAATGACGGTCATTTTTCTTTGTTTCTTTCTTTTTTTCTACAAAAAGGAAGAGAAGTAGATGAAACCTTTATTCATTTTTTTTTTCTATTCTTTTGAAAAACGTAAAATCCTACGGCTATACGTCTGACGTCATAGGAATCAAACTGTATACATGATATATATATACAGAGGGGGTATTTCACCGTTAAAAGTCAGGAGAAATAGTCTTCAGCTAGATACGAGACACGTAGAGGCGATCTATCCGGCTGTTATGCCGTCTCTTTATCTTTTTGGCCGAAGGGAAAACCCGGGTTTTCCACCTTCTTCCCAATGCTGGGGTAGTACCTACCTTACCCCGTTAAGGTGTTGCAGGCAACCCACGTACGTACCAGCTAGGATGCTACCAGCTCTATCAGCTATATACACATTTTACCAGGAACAGAACATCCCCTTTCTTTATTTTTATTTTATTTTTTTCTATTTCTTCTAACATCACCATCTTGTTTCACCCCCTTATATACAGAAGGCTACACTTTCCTCCTATTCACACCTCGTCCTTATTTACCCTCAACCCTTTAAAGGAGTGAGAAAAAAAAAAAAAAAAACGGAAGGAATAAATTTCTGATAATATTTTTGATCATTGCAGCACACGTGGTTTTTGAAAAATTATATTTTTTACCTACACAAATGCTTTACTCTTATAGATATGATATGCGAAAATTACATATACAAGGGTAACTATTTATCATGTACGAGAGTTTTCGTGGTATACCGCAAGCTTCTGGGGGTACGAAACTCCTCTAGGGTCGTTTGTTGCTCTTGGGCACAGTTAGTATAAATTTCCCTAGTGACTGCTAACCTGGGCACATAATATTGACATTCAATGCAACTCTAGTAAACCGAGTGCTGTTCCTCTCTGTCTATGTATATTATTCATTGTGCGTTGTGTGCACACACACACACACACACATAATATTCCCATACACCTACGTAGTTGAGGATTCCATACGTGACGTGATTTAAATAGGTTTCTATACGAGGTTATTAATTAAAACGCTAATGTATTATAATTATAACGATTTATAGATGCAGGGTAGTACTGGGGGTAGGTGTAGTACAGTCACATACTTGATTTTCTACATACGTGATCCGCAGAGTTAAATTTTCTAATAATTAATACATCACACTGATTATCACCGCATGTCTATATAGTGGATTTTGTTTCATATTTTTTTATTTCATATAACAAATTTTCAAACTCAAAACCGTTCCTAGAAACCACATATATATTATTATATAACTACAACGTTTGCAAATTAATTACATTATTTCAGGATCATTTGATCACTCTCTGCTGTTGCAGCTGTGTACACACCTCCAGGCAATCATCGCTTCATCATATTTCTGTGTCACGTTTACGTCGAACATATCGCGATATAAAAAAAAAATAGAAAATAAACATTCACACAATTTCCCAGCGCAATCTTAGATCTATGGTATATTACCTCCCCGATTTTGAGCTACGCAATAATAATAATAATTTCAAAAATACTGTATCATCGATTTCAAATTCATCTGCTATTCTAAACCGTCGAAGAAATTATTAAATGAATCCGAGTGAATTCAGGTAAGAATTTCAGTGGGTAGTAGAATGAAATTTTATAAGAAATATCCCGTACATTAAATTTTATAACGTAATGTATTCCTATCTAATTATTTCGGCGAATTTAAGTAGAAAAAACTGTTCGTATTCAGACGGTATCTTATGTCTGACTACAGCGCTACTGTTTCCACTTACGATTAGATTGATGCTCGAGCTAGAGTTTAAGTAGAGAAAACTGTTCGTATTCAGACGTTATACTGTGTCTGACAAACGCGCGACTGTTTCTACTTGGATCTTGGAACGAAAGGTTAAAATCTTGTTAATTAGAATTCGATATGTGTATATGTGTACATGTATGTATATATATATATATTTACGCGTGTTTGCTGGCTTTGTAAAGCTTGTTCATTCAGACAGTAACGTCTTGTTGTCTGGAATAATTTCCAAGTATATTACGCGAATAGTAGGAACTAATTTGCCAGAAAACCTCTGGTTTCGCTTTAATGTAAATCTATCGGCCTCGATTGTCAGCCCCTCTTACTAACGATCTGCATAATACAGCAGTTAAGGATTCGGAACGTAGGGAGAAAGTACATATATATATATATACACACAGGAAAGACGTATTACTACCCCTGTTTGCCTTTCCTCGATCAAAATAAATCCCATATACACCCCTCCTTCTCCTCCTCGACCACCCCGAATTATCAATCGACTAAATCTTCACCCTATTCTCAGATCTTTTTATCTATTAACGTAAAAGTAAATTGGTCTGATAAAAATTTGAAGAAAAAGTAAAAAAAAAAATAAAATAAAACATAAGTTTTATTGAAAAGAATAGTTTCTAGGATGGGGGATGGGGTGAAAAAATAATTTGGTCTAAATTTCTACCAGCTAACCTTTCAACTCTGACCCCTAATTCAACCCTTTTCCGAAATGGTTCTGGGCCGAGTTGGTTCGGGCCACGCCGCGCCGCACCGCACCACACCGCACCACGCCGGTTCATCCCTATTTTGAGGAAGCTCCAGAGGGAAAACTTCCAACTGACTAGGTACCATTACACTGTAGGAAACAACCAAGGGATGAGAGGTGTAACACCTCCGAAGCTCTTACATAGAGGTTTGTGTGTGTTCATATAGAAAAGGGTGTGCGAGAGATCGTTGCAGGTATGGTATAGCATATAGCTTCTTGGAGTTTATCCCTTACCTCGTGTTCTAGGTGGTATCCTACGTACCTATACCTATACCCATATACCTTTACCTACCCCATGCCCTCTGGGTATCTTTAAAGGTGTCTATATCTATCTAACTATATATATATATGTGGTGGTGTACATATATATATATATACATATACAAAGATACCTAATATCTACGCGTATATGTAGGTACGACGGACAGCGCCGACGCGCAAATTCGCGGGACGTCGCGACGCCGGATTCCGCAGTCGAGCACCGCTCACCACCCGCGACGCTCACCGTCGCGAATTACAACACGACGATATCATTAAACTAAAAACAGTTTTCTAACAAATTTTCACTACAAAATATATATATACATATATTTATATATTGTATATACATATATATGTATATGTGTATGTGTATGAATAGGTATATAAAACTATATAATACGATTGAAAAATTATATTACGTGCTAAAGAATATATAAATAAATATATATTGATGTTTGATGAATAATTATTAGTTTTTTTTTTTTTTTTTTCTGCAAATTTCATCTACACCAACGAAACGTTTTATTGTGTGTAAGTAGTTTTGTGTAATTATCAATCGAAAGAGGAAAAATAAAAATCCCCTACAAAAGAAGTAGAAGAAGAAAAAAGTAAAGGGAAACCACGTGTTTAAAATTGACGTATGGTTGATAAATAAAGTGATAATTATAAATTACCGGTACAGATCGACTTTTGAAAAGTGATTCAGGGATTTTTATTTCAATTTTTCAATCACGTAGTTTACTTGTTTCATTATTTTTTGATTTTTTCTATATTTTTTTGATTTTTTTTTTCTTTTCTTTCCGTTTTTTTTCAGTGAAAATATAAGAGAAGATTGATTTCTCAGTTTTTGACAACTAGTTAGAGGTAAAACGATCTGTTTAACAATAAGTGTATTGAGACCTCGATTATAAATATATAGACGAAAATTGTCGAGGATTACGTGATTTTAAAAATTAGTGTAATAATTGAATAATCAATTCAGCAACTAGATATTAACGTTAATATATTATATTAATATTCTCGTATTGTCGTATACGTAAAATTGTATAGATACATAACCCA
This sequence comes from Tenthredo notha, assembly GCA_914767705.2. NCBI lineage: Eukaryota > Metazoa > Arthropoda > Insecta > Hymenoptera > Tenthredinidae > Tenthredo > Tenthredo notha. Next base: position 4,170,975 of record OU611921.1, on the reverse strand, counting down.
GGTATAGAACAATATATAATCTGATAATATATTCATATATAGGTAATATCCGTATTCGACGATATATACATTTATGTATAGTATTGTGAATGGGTGATAATAAAAGATAACATATTATACGAAATTGTGAAGTTTCGATAAAACAATATATATATTATATACATATATACATACACCTATTTAAACCTGCAATATAATACGATATAACATATAGGTGTGAATAATTAAAAATCAAATAATAATATAAAGAATTTACAAAACAATAAAACATTGTGAATGTTGAACTATATAATTAATAAAATTCTTTAAAGATTCGCGTCCGATTAAATTAAATTCAATATCTATCGTTTATATTATAATAATAATAATAAATAAATAAATAATGATCAAGTTTTGGTATAAAGAATAATTGATATCGTATACGCGTATATATACCTATATAGATAATATAGACAATATATTAAGTGTACGGTGGTATTTGCGTACGGTGCAGAAATTCTGAAGTAAAAGTTTTTCGAGCTTTTTCCGGTCTGGATCGCCGAGAATTTTGCAATCTTGAACTCACTCACTCCTGCAGTATGAGAGACCGGTGGTGAGGAATGGAAATGAAAAATATTCAATCTTGAAACTTATACTTTAAGGACTTAGGCAGAAGTCTGGCTCAAAGAGAAGAGAGACCAAAAAAAGAAAAAGGGAAAAAAGGTAGATATAAAAAAGACAAAAAAATAAAATAAAAAATAACAACTGGTACTGGTACTGAGACTCTGCAATATCATCACCTGAATATTTAATACCGTATATTCAACGGGTGAAAAAATATATTATACATAAATACATATACAGGCAGATTACGTCTAATGGTTAATGATATCAGGTCAATCGCAAACCAAAATTCATTAATGATATATATAATATGTTAGGGTGGTCCTCAATTCGGTCATATATAAGAATTTTAATGCCTTTATATGGAAAGATATGAGATAAGATATATTGCGTTTTTATTTATGTTTTATTTTACTTATTTTTCAAATTTTTATGTATAACTTAAGGGATGGCGAAAATGAAATGGCATTTCGTGTATAATAATCGCTTGGGTTTTAAACCTGTGTAATAATATCGACTAAAGTTTAGTAGCAGCTGTGGTGCTGGTGCTGCTTTTGCTTTTGCTGCACCAGCTACCTACGAGGTAATAAAAAACGAGTTGAGATATTACTAACAAAATTACATCGCTTACATAGTTGAAACTTTATTGGAGAGATACCCAACCTAAATTCCCTGCTGCAACCTCTCTTCGCCCAGAGTTTAGAAAAGAGCGACACTTTATCACTACCTTGATCCTTTTCTTTTCTTACCTTTTTTTCTTTTTTTTTTTATCCATTTCCTACGAAGATTCGAAAAGAAAAAAAAAAAGAAATTGAAAGAAAAAGAAAAAGAAAAAAAAACACGAAATGGTTAAAAGGGATGCAAAAAATATTCAAGGATCCACCGAGGATATTAATTTCCAAGTAATATCGAGCAGATATTATACCACCCCAGCTCTTATCTCGAATGGATTAATAGGTCAAGGGTTCGGACCCCGTTACGGTTTTGCTTTGTTAATTTATTGATATTGGAATTGAAAATTTTTTTTTTCGAGCTACTGCAATTTTTCATTTCTATTTATCTTTTATGCATTTTTTTCTTATTTATTTCACTATCAAAGTATTTCGTTAACCGATTAGTATTTATTTATTTTTTTCATTTTTTTCGTTTTATTTTTTTAATAATTACATCAATTACTGAACCTATATACGATCAAATAATGAATTTCAATATCACGGATTTTCCACACGAAATTTCAATCTGATCGTTATTAAAGTGAACAACCTATAAACTCGAGTATCTATATATATATATATGTATAAATTGTATTTTTATTCAATTAACGATTTGCAAACAATGGTTACTGCTCCCTTCTGATAAGTCTGAATAATATATATTTATTTTCATACATATATGTATCACGTTAATATGTTATTTTTTTTTTTTTGAGATTTTTTGTTGTTTTTCTTTTATATACACTTCCATATACATATATATACATATACATATATATATATATATATATATATATATATATATATATGTGTACACGACTCTAAATCCAACAGTAGTCTCTGCTATCTGAGCGTATAAATAACGAAAAACTTTCCAAATTTATAACGTTGTATCACGCACCGTTGCCTGCTGCAGTGTATAAAATGTGTATGTACCTAGCTGGTACGTATACAACCGAAAAAACTACTTCCGGGATATTCAACCCCCGTTTTATTATACGGGGTTTTGAATATCAATAATCACGGTATTAATAACAAACGAAATGATAATCAATTATCGTTGTTATCGCATGTAGAAAAAATTTTCAAAAAACAAAAAAAAAATATAAATAAAACTGTTCGTTATAACGGCGAGTTTAGTATGAAAAAAAAAAGTATTCTTCAGGGTATTTGTCGAAGTTTATATATACTAGGGTGGTCCTTAAATACCAACTCGAGGAGTGAAGCATGGCAACCTTCAGACAAAAAATCAAAAAAATTGTCCCTAAATATTAGATTTTAAAAAAAATTCCAATAGGTGTCTAAAGAGGTTCGAAGTTTCTCGTTTAAATAACATTGGATCTCATGATTTTTCTTTCTTCCCATTCGATTTTGGGTCAATTTTGCTCCAAAAAATTCTACTATATAGAAAAAAATTAAGGAAATTTTTTCGGTCAATCTGTCTATGATGTTAGCCCCTGAGCCTGATTTTTTTGCACAATTTTACTCGAAAATATTAGAATTTCCGATTAGCACCCTTACGATGGGATTTTTTTTTATATTCTGAAGGTCGTTTCCGAAGTAAAATTTCACGAGGAAGGCAGGGAAATCGAAAAAACAAAGAAGAAACAGGAAAACTTCAGGACTCTTTAGGCACCTGTTAGAATTTAAAAAAAAAATCTAATATTTGGGGACAACTTTTTTTTATTTTTTGTCTGAAGGTTGCCATACTTCACTCGTCAATTTGGTATTTAAGAACCACCCTAATATATACACTCGACGGTATTTATTAATTTAGAAAAGAAGAATGAGAAGAAAAAAAAAAAACGAAGTTTGAAAAAAATTTTAGGCATGAAGGTCTGCAGGCTCATCATGTAAGAGTGGTGGTGGTCTCCTAGCAAGTCTTATACCCTTATACCCTATACTTTATACCTTATACCTACCCTGTGCCGTACCTAGCTAGTAACCACCCTTACCTACCCTCAGGTACTTCGTCTCAAACAAATTAGTTGAAGTGTGTGGCTTATTAAAGGCAAGCGCACGGCTTTAGAAACGAGGAGTTTCTTCAGCGCCTTATACAGTCAGATGACAGATAAGTCAGGTGTGACCTACAATGATTTATCACCAAGTAAATGTGGTGGAAATGAAAATTCTTTTTTAACAAACAAAAAACAAAAAATATATTCATATATGAAACTAGGTAAAATGATGAAATTAAAAAAGAAAAAAGGGGTTGAAAAATTTTGTCAGGTCAACGAAGTTTCACGATATAATACCTTATAGTCTTAGATTTCGAAACTGGATAATATAAATTGAACGATTCTTTTTTTTTTTTTGCTTTTAAACTTATTATACAAACTTTAAACTCCAACTTGAAATATCCGAGAAACGAGACGAAAGCTTTATACAATTTATAATAACAATTAAACAGCTTTTCTTTTTTCCTCGTATTAAATGATCTCAATATCAAACTATACCTATAGTATCTTGTTATACTAAGATATACAAGGTCGTGTATCGCGATACGAACTCTATAACGGAGAACATAATCGTAGAAGGGACCTCGTTGACGTGATCCTAAGCATTTAGTACAGCTGATTTCACGGGCTAAAGTAACCCTAGTTTGATCCCTTATGCTCTATATCTTCAAAATATTATACCCTTAAATGTTGTCTATAGAAAAGCATAGGAAGAGGAAACTAATCATACTAACAATATACTAAAACGAATACAGGGTGAAATTAGTGGCAAAAATTAAACGCAAAAAAAAGAATTAACTAATTAATTCAGACTCCTAATGTACCATCTTTTTATACCTAATTATAAGGACTCGATCTTTTCCTCTTCGAGTTTCTAAACGCAATTTTTCTCCACTCAATGATGTCGATTCATGTATACCTCCAAGGGGATGATCTTTCCTCGTCCCATAGAACTCCCTTACTTCTCCACGGCTCTTACTGTTTCTCTATTTTCCTGCCTTAGGCAAGGAGCGTCAAGATAAGGCTACTCATTAGCTCAACCCTTGCCGTCCTATCTGATTACCCCAGGGGTATATCCTTCCTGCTATATTCACTGTTCACTGTTCACTGTTCACTGTTCACTGTTGGCCCATAGGATATGGCTTAGAAGTTAGAAAAAGAGAATTTCTAAATCACGTTGGATCGTGTCTAATAGTACTTTACGTTAAACTAATAGAATGATTGATTCTGATAATTCAAATTCAAATTCAAATTCAAATTCAATTCAAATTCATAAAATATTTATACTTCAAATGACTACACGAAATGTACACCTCGTATATCTATGTATGTAATATATACATGAATACGGCATACGTAACAGGAAATAATTGTTCTATACTCTGATATATAGTATATTACCGAATCGACACTAAGCACCTTTACACATCGGTGCTCTAACTACACTGTGCGAGAACGATTTTGCAACTGGGTTAGTTAGGGATTAAGTCTCCGTGAATGACCATTCCCAATTTCACGTTTCTACGCTCTTTACCCATAACCATTCATATATACATATATATATATATAATACCCTTCGCTCTTGAGTTTAGTTATTTTCACACATATGTCACAGTACCTATTATATACATGTTATATATATATGGATTGTTTCAAGTGTTCAATAATTTGTTCAAATTCAACTTTAATGATCTATAAATTCGTTTCATATTTGTCATTTTTAACGATATATAGGTATAGATGTGCAGATATAGGAAAATTAAAATGAAAAAAAAATCGTAAAATTTATTACATAATCGTTAAGTCGTAAGTCCGCGGTAGCGATCGCAGTTTAGCAATTTCTAAAAGCGTTTGTAATTTAATTTTCCAGTACAGTTTATCGCTTGGTTGATTAACGGACGACCAAAAACCCCCTTGCAGCGACTTCATAATCTATTTAACGAGCTAAACAAAGGTGATCGAATTATCCTACACCGCTCTCGGTACTGCACCAATTATTCAGGTTCTACAGCAGCTGTAACATCGCGAGCCGACCGTTCATGGTGTATATACTTTAGTGCAATAGCTTAGGACGATTTCAAACAAGGTTTTCATTCCCTTCATCCCTTAATTCGTTCATTTGTTTGTTTGTTTGTTCTGTTGTTTTGTTGTTTTGTTTGTTTTGTTTGTTTTCAGCCGCAGTCTATTAACCGAATTAGCCAATCATTGTTGCGCCCTAATCCAAACACCGATATTTTATCAAACAACAATTCGCACCCGAATTTTCTGATGATTAAATTCAACGCCAATTTGCGCATTCAATCTACACACACACACACACACACACACACACACACATACATACTCTACACATAGGTACATATTATTCATTTTATATAAAGAAAAGTAATTTAATCAGAAGAAAACAAAAAGCTCATTTATATTCATTTGATTAGTTTGCTATAGATAACCGCAACAAATTTATCCTCGAAATTAAACCACATGTTAGGGTCAGTTGCATCCCTTATCGGAAAAATTGACTTTTCTGAAATTGCGGACATGACGATATATAAAAACTATCAAACCGAAAAGCTTTAAATTCAATACACTTGTTTGATTTTCTGATAAACGAGATAATATTAAAATTCGCGAAAAATGATTCTTTTCACAAATGTAAGAAAATTTCCTTAGTTCACACGATAGATATATACTAGTTTAAAATATTCATGTAAAATTTGATTGAGTTTGAATAATTGATGCCATAATAATCTTGTACGAATTGATTAATTACGAAAGCTCCCTCATGGAAAAGAAACCCTCAAATTCAAGGGGGTAAATTCGTACCCCTTAAGTTTTGGGGGTTTACTATGAGAACTCAGATTTCACCCTCAAATTTCACCCCCAAATAAAGGATAAAGCCTGAATTTTCATGGTTTTGAGGGTTTTTTTCCGTAAGGGCTGTAAAAGCTCAAGTATAAATGATATTTGATGTAAAAATGATGAACAAAAAAGATGATTAAAAGCGACTAAGATCTCTGGTTTAATATTCTTACATCCTGATCCTTTGGTTCAACGGTATAGGCTTTATGTTAGGCTAACATCAGAATTAGTTTAGTCAGTACGAAACTGGGAGTGATGTTTAGGAGAACAGTAGAGGTCAACGCAACGGTGGTTGTTCGAGAGATATGTACATTGTACATATATATATATATATATATACACATCTACGATGACTGGATTGTTAGGTGAGGGTGTAGGGTAGGTGGCTAGGTGCCGAGTTAGTAGGGTAACACGCACATGTATCACCAAGAAGTGTCTGAGCTGTCCGCACCAAGTGGCACACGACGCCCGGCTGTCCGAAATGTGCTTCCATATAGTATATGTGTATACGTTACAGACCCTTTCGTAGTAGTAGCTTTCTAGAGACCCGTTACCCGTTGTTCATGTTCCAACCGTTTTTCACGGTCACCATATAACACCGTCGTCTTTGCTCTCAGGGTTAGGGGATACTAGCCAACCGAACGCAGGGTTCCGAGTAACTTTATCAAGGGCTGATATTATGACATACGTCGAAAACTTCGTTTTTTTCTTTTCTTTTCTTTTTTTTTACAAGGAAATCGAGAATGAAATCTTTACGTATTTCTAAGGGTATTGGGGGGGTTTGGGTTCGTTTTACATGATATCGAATTTTCGAAAATCCTAAATCCGAAAAGTTTGCTTTATTTCTCAGGATATAAAGACAAAGAATAATTCATTCCAATCGAGGTCCTATTTACGAAACATGATGTCATAAATGATTGATACAATTTTGGAACTTCTCCCTTTGAAAGTTTTTTGAATTGACTATCAGGGAAATATGCTATCGAAAAAAAATTTTGATATCAGAAAATTTTGTTCTTCGAAAGTATCTGTTATCAAAGCGTGTAATAGGTATCCATTATTATAGTTTCAAGGACAGCACAGAGAGGCTTGGCTGCTGTTATCCGCCTTGCCAATTAATCAAATGTATCCGATCAATTAGCGTTCAATATATCCGCAGTTTCCTATGTTATACCTACCTTCATCGTTTCACCAAAATTGGGGATCGAGTGTAATATGTTGGTAGATGGCAAAACTTTTGACAAAGAGAGCTAGCGCAATGGGATGGGGGGCTAGCTAGCTAGCATAAGTGATATTTGCATAAACGATATAGTAGATGGGTTACATAGGTATAACAAAGCCAGCTGTAGCCGAAGCATCTGTTCTTTGAAAATTGGCAATATTTGAATTAAAGTTGTAGAAAAATTAGAAAATTAAAATAATTAAGTTAATATTTACCCACGTAGATTGATCTATTTATTAATTGGGCTAATTTACGGGGTTGTTAAGATAAGCCAGCTGCAGGTATAATAAACGACGATGCGGGTTTCCAAAGAACTTAATTCTTTTGAATTTCTTTTATTGCTTGGATAATCTTGGTTTATTTAAGTTACGATTTTAGCCAATAAAAATGTCTGACGTAGATTAATTAGCTGTTGATTTATACATTTTTTTTTTTTTTAATTAATTAATTGGTATATCGAGAATAAAAGAGTCTTATCAGGGTAAATATGTTTAGAAATATGAAAAAGAAGAATAGAAAAATAAAAGATAATTTATCTCGCTTTAGTTTATTTCTTCTTATTCTTCTAATTTTTTCCTTTTTTGTTTTTTTTGTTTTTTTTTATCACCCCTATTCCAACAATTCCTTAGAAGAGCGAGATACTCTTCGAGTCTCTGAGTGGATGGACGCGAAACAATGTACCTAACATAATCGTGATACTTAAGGAAATGCTTTTTTAACCCCAGCAAATGTTATATGACGATAAAATCTAACGCAGCTTTCCATTACACCCCCGTGGTAGCTGCGGGGTAACAAACAGCACCACCACCACCACCAACAGCCCAGTCTCTTGTTCCTAGGCAATGTGAGAAGATATGAAATAGCCACTCACGATTTTACTGACCTAATTATTATTAGCGAAATTAAAAAATAAATAAGAAACTCGATTTTTTTTTTATTTCTATTCCTCGTTTTTATGATTTCAATTGCATGCAACGTACTATTTTTGCTCACGTTTAGTTTTTTTTTTTTTTTTTCGTTCTCTTTTCGTTTGTCTTATTTTTCTCTCTAAGATTAAAATATTATATCATAAATATGTATTTTTTGGCAAAGAAATGCAAACTAGAATTACTCGCCTTGGTGTATACAGTGACGCTAATGTCTCAAGACAGAGATCCTCCGGTAACCAGGAACCTTATGAATAACTAATTCGTGAAATTATCATAGGCATTAGTATCTACCGGCTGGTGTTGGTATGCTAATATCACGAGAGAAATACATATATATCAAACCTGGAAAAGGTATTAGGTATCTCTATGCTGTAAGATTCATTCTCTGTAGTTATTCTCCTCTATATCTCACTTTATATTTCTCTTTATTCTCTTTTATTTTTTTCTGCTTTTCACACTATGATACGAGTCAGTATAAAAATAACCAAATGAAACCTGTGGCTGTAACCGAGCTTTTGTACAAGAAAATAAGAAGCGAAATGAAAAAAAAAAAAAATTGGCTAAAAATTTGAATAAATTCATTTTCTTCATCAAGTTATAAATTATTATTATCATTATTCGTGGTTTTTTTTCTTTCTTTCTTCATTCACATAAAAACCGATTTACGTTTCATTTGCATAGGATTCGGTTATGGCAGTTAGCGCAGCGCATTATCGCTACCGATTTTTTTTCTTTTTTTCTCTACTTTCTACTCAGTGATATTAATCCGTCGTATTTCTGGAACGCAGCTAACACCATGGTATATAGTATATAGTATATAGTATATAGTACCAATCAATAAATTGTCAGTGATGAATAGTTGATTTTGTTTTTACGTATCCATCACGAAGTTATATGTTATATAGATATAGAAATATAATACGTAGTTCTCCCTCACGGTTTAATTTCGATGTAAATTCGCGATTTTATTGCCATACGAAATCGGGGATTTGATATCACCGAGTAACACGCTTTATTGCAAAACTATTTCAACACATGCAGAGTTACAGTTAATTTGTTTTAATTGTCTTCATCATTTCGGAGGTATACATACGTACATCATATACCTAGATGTATAGGTAAATTTCATTATAAATCTACAGTTTTGAATATGTTAATAATATGAGATTAATGATTTCTTAATTTCATACAGCATAGACGAAACTATACTGCAGTATCTCATATTTTTAATCCCTGTACCAAATAAAAAAAACAGGGAATAAATTTATATTTCATACTATGACTTTCATACCCTAGCTACTGCCCCCGCATCAAACCAAAAAGTTATTGCTCTTCATCTCGTAAAGATGCGCTGAGGCTGGTAGTTACTTTATATTTAAAAGAGGGCTAAACTGCCTGGACTCGTATACCGGTTGTTTAGAGACAAAAGTTTACAGCTAACGGAGGTATAAGAGGTTCAGAAATCTACTTGAAGGAAAATAAGAAGTGACTGCTTTGTCTTTTTATTACTTTCATTTTCATTTTCAGTTTTTTTTTTTTTTTTGTTTCGACTTTTTTCTTCAAAGGCTAATAACTCTTTATCCAGTTAAGTTTAAGGGTTGATTTTGGGCCGATTTTTAAGACGAAGAATCGCTCTTTCGATTAACATAATAAAAATTATACTTAAACGGAACAGGAAGCGAGATATCTAGCGTTGAAGTAAAAACAAAAAAAATGTTTTTCCATTCTTATCAGACACTCTTTTCTACGTTGAAGTGTAAAGTGTTAAAATATGGGATAGAAGGCGGAAGAAGATGGAGGGTGGAAGATCGTAGCTAGTATTCAAAAGCCCAGGACACCTTAAGGACGAAAAGTTAGCCCGGTGATGCTCAAGCTCCTCGGTCCTTTTCTCCTTTGTTCGGTAGAGATGGGTAGGTAGGTAGGTGAGATACGTTTTCTCTGTGAGAGTTTGTGAAAGTTATTAAAAGTTTTCTCAATGGCGGTGCAGGTTTTAGATTTGATTAGACAATCGTTTAACCCCGGAAGAAAATCGTTAGAATCCACTTCCGCTACTGGAAAAAAAAAAAAACCATAATATTATACGTATATAGCAGATCGCAAGGTGTTTAATTATAATATAAGTGTATACAAAAAAAAAAAAAAAAGACAATAATAATAATAATTCAAAGATGAATAAGAGTCTAGTTGTCCTTTTTTCCCCGAAAAATTCCCCATTATTAAATCGGAGAGAGTTAATTATCGAAATTGTTATAACAACGAAACTCGAGGTGCAGAAATTCGCGAAAATTTAATACACCCACACATATGTACAAAGGGGGAATAATGAGATTGTGTAGATTAATAGCTACAAGTCAAGTAAAGGAAGGGAGAAAGATAAAAAAAGAAAAAAAAAGGGGTGTGGGGGAATATAACTCATTAAGGGTCGGTTGTTCGCGAGAAATTTTGCGAGTAAGGTAGCTGGTATGTATTTCGTCTAAAGTTGTTACAATTTCCATAACGCAATGGTAATGTACGTATAGTAGGTGAAATTACGTGGTCGGTACAACAACCGGTTTCTGGTATCGTGCCGTACTTTATGCAGGATGAAGAACAGACATTTCTCGACAATGTTGAAATTAAAAAATTTTTAACAAAAAAAAATCCGCGAAATGGGTTTTAGAGCCGGGCGGATCTACAGCTACGTAAAGGGTTGAATTTTTATTAAATAAATTCGACAGAAAAAAAAAAAAAAAAAAAAATCTCACACACAGAAAATTTATTTATAGAAAAAGAAAAGTTTAGGAAAATAAATGAGACCGAATTATCGACAAGAACAAATGTGACTCTCTCTCTCTCTCTCTCTTCAGGCGCTTTAATAAATTACAAGAGCAAATGGCTAATTGCTGTAATAATTATTAGGAGCCACTTAACGATATTTAAGTATAACGGGGTAGTAGGTACGCGGTCACTTTGAAAGAGGTAATATTCACTTCTTGGGGTCTAAAAATATAGTCTAACCCATTAGCAGAACCTTTTTTCTCTTCCTTGCTGGCTCCTGGCGCACCCCTAGCTCACAGCTATACTATACTGAAAAAGGAGTTTTACTTCAGGAGTCATCGCAGCTTGGGCTGTGGCGCAAAACGCGACCCAGTTTGCACCCCAGAGTCGAGGGTAGAGGCATGTATACTATATATATATATATCTTAAAAGGTGTAATTAACTATTGTTATAGGTATGTGTAATAAGCAAGATGAAATAGAGTTCCGAAATTAGATTCTAGAGCCAAATTTTAAACGGAACTTTCCGGTTTTCAAAGTTTCTACCGAAAACCTCATTAAAATCGATTTTTGTATTCGGTGGGAAAAACTCGTTTTCGTTAATTCCTAAAAAAATCTGAAATCCGCAGGATTCCACATCCTACCCAGAGTCCTGAAAAAATTCCCATGTCTCGTTAGACTCTAACATTCCTTTACACGATAAAAACAAAAAGAAAAAAGACAAAAAAAAATTGGACTTTACCAGAATTTTTGGGTAATTACACAGGTTTCTTAAAGGTTGATGAAAAACGCTGTAAAAAACGGCGTGTTTCCCCCGCATTGTGTATCTTTTTTTACATTTTTTTCTTCTTTTCTCTTTCTCTCTTTCTCAAAGTCATTATCATCCGAAACCAAAACTTAGGAACAAATCTTAGTGTTTCAAGTAACGGATAAACCATCATAAATCAGGGCAGTTAGAATAAACGAGTAGTTCAGTTACGAGGAAAACATACCCTAATGTGTTTTGTCTCTAGTCAAAGTATGGCGAGTAAACTATATGGTAAAAGGATGTGAAATTTTTCGGTCAGTTAGTTTTTCACAAAATTACCATCTGCCTTGACTGACTAGCGCACATCAGGATTACTAAAGGAATGAAGAAAAGGAAAGGAAAGGAAAGGAAAGGAAAGGAAAGGAAAGGACTTAATGGACCAGCTAAGTGCACCATAATCACAAAACGTAAACATAAATAGAATTTACAACTGCAGTAGTAGCATGCAGGAAAGCAAGGCAAACAGGCAGGCGTTATATCGTAACTTATGAACTTTGTCAAACTACAGAGCATTATTTAAAGTAGGTACTTCATCCATAGGGACCAAAAAGGTTGATGAATAAATTTTACCACTCATCTGTTGATAACCGATAAGAAGAAAAAAAATAGAAAAAATAGAAAAAATCGCGTAGATATGTAGCTTCTTATTTTATATTATTTTGGTCTATATTATTCTTTAAGCTCTTTCCACTGGTAGAAATCGTGGTACTGCTGCAGTAGTAGCAATCTAGGTAAATGCATTCCGCCAGTACGCGTTAGGTGGTACATTAATCTTGAACAGTGTTTATAGTTCCCACAGCGTTCCGAATCGTAGGGAAATCCTTTATCCGTTCTAGAATCTCTTTTCCTCCTTCCCATTCCGCTCTTCTTATTCTTCTTATTATTATTATTTGCACAGTTATGGAATCCGCCTTCCCGCAATCAGGAGAAAATTCCGCAAAATTCTTTAAGAATATTTGAGCTTGTGACATATAGCTATATTGGCTCTCATAACTATTCTGTTTTTTGTTAATTTTTATTAGAAGATATAGAGATGAGAGAAAAAAAGTAAATACAAAAAATGAAAATTGATTAATAAATCTTAGCCTGATTTAATATCGCGTGATTTCTAAGGATCCTATATAAGAGAGGAAAAGCCATACATTGCCGGATGTTGGTAAGTCATTTTTTATTCACTAGACTTAAGGATTTAGGACGCTTTGCGAATACAAGGTTTAGGGATCTGCCCTATATACAACGTCGTACCGATTTTTCTCTCTATCAGACCACTGAGTTACGTGTCTCGTTTAGGGAAGAACACCCCCAATCTGTCGCGTTGACGAATTTATTTAACTTGTTGAAAAAAATAGAGCGCAAGGGGTGGGATAAGAAGAATAAAGAAGAAGAAGAAAAAAGGGAAGAATAAGGAAAGAGGCTATACGTCTCAATGGTCTTCCCATATTCAGAACGACTATACTATATAATATAAGAGATTAAAATCAAACTGGGGTAAAAATCTACTCGTTATAATTGCGAATAATTAATGAAAATTTAATATAATTTGAAGGGAAACAATTTTACCTTATATCAAACATCAGCTTTAAATTTTCACTTGGTTCTTGTAGCTCTTTTCAAGGGCTGAAGTTTACCTCTTTAAATTTCACCTTAAACTTCAATTTTAATCTGACCCGTTTCGTCTTACTGACGGATAGACATTTCGCGATCAGTATTGATGATAGTAGCTAGGCGGCTTCGCATGTTTTCCTATAAATCATTTAATCTGTATAAGAGTAAATAATTTGACAGAAGATTTTAAACTTTTAAATCGTATAGACGGACTGATTTTTTCTCTTCACGACAATTTTTCGACGTTTACGTATATAAGGAGGAATAATACAAGTTCGATAAAAATTGCCATAGGATATTGCCCGCAGAGGAAAAGTTTAAAACTTAGTTTGCGAAGAACGTTTAACCGCGATCGGATTTCACCTCAAACATCTTACGTCGATATTTTCAAATAAATAGCAATCCGAATTTGATTTTGTAATACACTATGGTATATATATATATTAGGGTGGTTCTTAAATACCAAATTGACGAGTGAAGTATGGCAACCTTCAGACAAAAAATAAAAAAAAATTGTCTCCAAATATTAGATTTTTTTTTAAATTCTAACAGATGCCTAAAGAGTCCTGAAGTTTTCCGGTTTCTTCTTTGTTTTTTCAATTTCCCTGCCTTCCTTGAGAAATTTCACTTCGGAAACGACCTTCAGAATATAAAAAAAAATCCCATCGTAAGGGTGCTAATCGAAAATTCTAATATTTTCGCGTAAAATTGTGCAAAAAAATCAGGCTCAGGGGCTAACATCATAGACAGATTGACCGAAAAAATTTCCTTGATTTTTTTCTATATAGTAGAATTTTTGGTAGCAAAATTGACCCAAAATCGAATGGGAAGAAAGAAAAATCATGAGATCCAATGTTATTTAAACGAGAAACTTCGAACCTCTTTAGACACCTATTGGAATTTTTTTGAAAATCTAATATTTAGGGATAATTTTTTTTGATTTTTTGTCTGAAGGTTGCCATGCTTCACTCCTCGAGTTGGTATTTAAGGACCACCCTAATATATATGTATAGAAGTTTAGAAAATCGCTTGGTGTATTACCGCATTATAAAATACAGGTCAGGTCACATATATACTTATATGTATGTATGTAGTATGTACACCGGTGAAACATGCAGCACGAACAAATTATGGCTTAGAGTATAAGAGTATAGAGTTTGCGGCGTGATTTGATAAAATGGGGTAAAAAAAAATAGAGAAAGAAAGAAAAGAAAAGAAAAAAATTTCAACTTATGAATATACAAGTGGTGAGTTTAACCGAACCTCACCAAGTACCTCATGCGGTTGCAGGTTTTTGATCCAACGATCGCGTGTGACCTGTGCAGTTTATGGATTATGAAATTGTGAGTGTAAAGAGGCTTGCAGCATGCAGGCTCTCGAATAATCGTTCGAGTTTAGAAATTCATACGTTTCTAAGGAAAACTATAATTCTACTAGATTATGGGAAGTTAATATAGCTACAGCGCAAACCAGACCAGCGCAGCGCAGCAACAGCTTTAACGTGCTTTTTCCCTTTTTCAAAGCTCTTCGGCGTTTAATTTATTTATTTATTTTCACATTTCCAAGGATAAAGGAAAGGAAAGAAAAGAAAAGAAAAAAAAAAATCGTTTCTGACTTCTAGGCGCGAATTAAGCGCGCTTTACTCGCAGTTCGCGTGATTCAAGGTATAAACTCTATTTTGTTGCGATATAAATATGCTGAATATGAACGACAAATGAAATTAAAAGGGTATAATATACTAGCTGGTGTATATACACAAGAAAAAACGGTTGTAGAGTTTGTTCAAAGTAAACGACGAGCACTGCTCAGCTGGGGATTAAATTACCGTTTAAAAATGAATTTCTAATATACAAACTGAGCTTAATCACCTTTACAATATATTTTTATTAATTATTTACAAGGCTATTTGGCTTTAGCTGATTTCACGCAAATTTAAGGTATATAGAGGTATATATATATTTTTTTAAATTTTTTTCTTCTATACCTTAAAGGAAAAGCTCTTCAGTTTAAATGTAGGATATGATTGATACCCGAATTTGAAACTTGAATGAAGAAACATGATCGATTTAAAACATTGATACCTATACCTTTACCTACCCGAAGCACCGAACGCTTTCAAATCTCGCTATAATTCTGATTGATCGCTACGGCACCGAATATGCTGCTCTAAAACCTTTCCATTGTAGTTTCTTCGAGCCTTTCAATATATACGTTGACTGCAAGCTCAGCTGTGTTTGAAAATCACGCGAATCAAAAAAAAAAAGAAAAAGAAAAATGAAATGAAAAAATAAAGGGTTGAATAAAAAAAGTTAAAAAAAATCTTCTCCTTCTTTTTTACAGATTAATTATTGATCGAGCTTCAGGTCCTAGAAGAAAGACAGCGAGTTTTTTTGGTGAGTAATAATTTTTGTATTCATTTTTTATCGCTAGAAAATATATTTTTTTTTCTACCAAAATCGTAAAAATGAATGAAAGAAAGAAAAGAAAGTAAAAAAAAAAGAATACAAAATGAAACTACGCTCGTAAACACGTGAGAGTAAATTTGAAGCATATTATACGAGTCTTTTATTATGCAAACAATTCCGTATGTACACAGAAATAACCGTATAGGGTAGGTATAGCAGGGTAGAAATTTCTCTTCTTTTTTCTTTTTTTTTTTCTAAATATTTTTCAACACATTTCGTTCCATCAAATTTCTTTTATTTTTTTTTTCTTCTTGTTGGTTTGTTAGCAAAATTAAAAGTTACCCCTAATAATTCACCCTTCTCTCTTATCCAATGATCGAATGCCTTATTTTTAAATATAATTTATTTATCCACCGTTAACTTTCGTATCCGTTTTATCGGACGACAGGTTTACCTATATCTTTTCAATCTGACTCGAATTTCCATTTTTTTTTTTTTATATATACACCCTTCCCCTTTTTTTGCTAACGTATGTGGAGCCTACACGTGGGTGTATAGAACCAGGTGCTACCAAAAGCAACGGGTTTCGAACATCTGTCCTCATATCTGTAACAGTAGCAAAGTATAGTAGACACAATGCGTCACCTAAGTCAGAATAAATTTGGATCTATGAATCCTTTTTTTTTCTATTTTTTTATTTTTTTACCCTGAAAAAAAAATTAGAAAAAAATTAGAAAAAGAGTCATACTGATTCTTCATTTTTTCGAATATCATAAATGACTTTTGGGGTAAATTGGAATCTAAATTTGCTTCAGCTTGAGCAAGATATGGGATGAAGTTAAAGCCTGGTGGTTCCACGGGGGTCTTGGCATTTTGTAATTTGGTCCAGGACCCTGGACCGACTATGAAGAGACCCAAACGCGTACCTTTACGTATATAGGTATATATATATATATATACGTTAGTTCTCGCTGACGTATCGGCAATCTATAAATCACAGACCTTTCGAGCCATGGCTCCTGCAGGAGGGGTTGCCTCGGTTTTGCTTCAAAATTTCACATAGGGAAACTAGTAGCTGTACGGGACAGGTTAGGGTTTTCGGGTCGCTTCGGGATAGAGCTGAGACCTTTTGCTATGTGAATTAATAAGCTATTAAGTCCTCCGGAATTGAGAATTCAGGTTATAGTATCCAACCACCATCGCGTCGTGGTAGTTAGCTACGCCAACAATTAAGGGATGATAGAAATTATGAATTATTAATTATTTAAACAATTTTTTTTTTTTTTTTCTTACCCTCTTTCAATTATTATACACCATATATAATATAGGCATATATACCATTACATACACTTGACTAGAAAATTTAAAAGGAAAAACTCTTTTGTCAAGGTTTTTACATACATATATATGTATATATACATATATACCTCTTTCTGTGCGATTCTTTGATCCCTTTTTTCTTATATTTTCAATTTTTTTTTTTTTTCCTTTTTCCTTTTTTCTTCTCTTTCTTTCTTCTTTCATACGATTCTCATTTCTCATGAAAGGCAAACTTCTGGATAAAAACGACTACTAAGTGGGCTTTTTAATTGGTGGTGAAAGAAAAAAAAAAATTAAATAAAATAAGATAAAAAAGAAAGAAATAAAAAAGAAACGAAATATAAGAACTTCTCTCTCCCTCCCTCCCGCCCCCCGCGTCTCTTCGCGTTTCTTATTCAAAGTTTATCTTCGTCTCGTGAAAAAAAAAAGAAAAGAAAAAAAAGGAAAAAACGGAAAAAAAAAAAACTCTTTATATATAATATGTCTTCGACCGTCGGGTCATTGCTCTTCTGCATGGGTCAACGACCTGACTTTGATCTTTTTTTCTTTCTTTTTTTCTTTTTTTCTTTCTTTCTTTCTTTTTTTCTTTTTTTCTTTCTTCTCCCTTTTTTTTTAGTCATATTTCATTTTTAATTAAATGAAAATTCTTCGTTTTCGTATCTCGACTTTTCAGAAAATAAATATATAAAATATATATACGTGTAGGTATATATTATAATTATATCCTTTATATACGAAACCTTCTATATACGAAACAGTTTATGAAAATATATAAAATATAATTTTATGTAATATGACATAATCGTTTATTTACACGTATAAATACGTATATTTTATCTATGTATATATGTATGTATGTATGTATATAGATAAATGTACTTATATAGCTATAGGACACATAACTACTATAGAAATTTGCATCGTTACTGCATTACAACTGCAGTGTATAAGAGGGGTAGAGAGCTGGTAATAATTCGTAACATCCTTCCTGATATTATTCATGGATTCAATCCCCGGAGAATCTAACTCGCGGAAACAAACATTATCGTAGAAATTTCTATCTCCAAAACTTCGACTATAGCAGCAGCAGCAGCTAACTCTATAATATTAGTATATAGGTTGTAATCATATGCCATCATAACTAGACACACTGATTATACAAACTCTTATATAATATGGGAAATAGCTGATATGTTTTTATAAAGAAAAGTTCAAATCTTACGATTTTAGAAAAATAAAAAAAAATCTGTTTTTTTTTTTCTATTATGCAGGAATAGAAACAGAAAATAATTTGTACTTCGTGTATAAAAATCGACTGTAAATCTGTTGGAAAAAAAAAATTAAATTTGCATCGTCTATTTGCAGACAGACAGAGAGAGAGAGAGAAGAAAATCGTTGAAATATTGAACCGTGTTTATTCATTTTTTGTTTCTTTTTTGTTTCATTCATTTTTCAATTCAAATTTCTCCAGTAAATGAAAATAAATTATTAAACAATGTAGGTATATTATACAGTAGCGAATTGGAACAACAAAAAACATGTAAACGATTTTTTTTGTTTTTTTCATCAACTATTTTCAGTCGCGCCTAGATAATCGTAATTTTTTTTTTTAACTAATACGTATAATAAGGGTGAAATTGTGTAATGATTTAGTAGTCGCATGTTATAATCTGGCAAATGAATAAGGAATATAACTAGCGTTATACCTTAGGTAAAAGCTCTGCGAGAACATAGAGTGGATAGAACCACCACCCCTGAACCAGGAAGTTTCATTAATGTTTTAGAAGATCCAAGACTATGGTAGAATCCTTAGCCAACCAGTACGCCTCAAGGAATTGCTGATTGTAGTATCTACCTTATATACATGGATATACTTATATATTATATATATATATATACATATACAGCTATATAGGTACGTTGGGGATATTGCAGTCTGATAGCATTTAGTTCGAGCTGCAACGCGCATTGTGATAGGAAGTGGTAGTTATGTAAATTGGTTTAAAGCGTCGTAATTGGTCAATTTCTGTGGTAAACTGGCCCCTTGCACCCCTATGCCACCCTTAGTACTTCCGAGCTTCGCGCTATACACTTAGATAAAATCAACTCATACAATTTTATACTATTAGATATTATGTACCTAGTACATACCTATATCTATACCAGAGTAGGTATATATATATATATATATTGAGCTTGTTACATCGGGTCTAATTATATCAAGTATGGAATAATAAAAACCATATTATATATACTTGAACTATAAAACGGATAGAAATTTTCTCCCTCCTTTTACATTGGTATAATTAATTCTTGATTATTTCCTAAAGTTGGAAGAAACAAAAAAACAAAAAAATAAAAATAATTCATCGATTCATCGATTCGAAATAAAATATAATACTATTCGTTTCGTACTGGTCTTAGAGCACTTAGTGAACACCATGAGGTACTCACTGCAAGCTAATGGGAATCCTGGGGATGGAACGTAGAATTTCCGGCTTGTCGATGCTATCAGATTTGGGTCATTGAAGCTTGTAACGAACTGCAGTTTAATTTTGCTTCAATTTTTGCTTCTTTTTTTTGAATTTTTGAATTTTCTCGAAATTATTTGAACGATGAAAATTTCGAAAACTAAATTGATATGAAATTGCGATAAAGTGTTGGCGAAAGAAATAGTAAGGGATGGAAAGAAGAGAAGAAAGAAAAGAGAAAAAAAATAAGGAAAGAAAAATGGTAGCTGCAACGTACCGTTTCAAAATGGCGAGCAAAAATAGTGAACCACTTTTCATCCTTTCGCTATATGCGGCTGCACTTCTCTATAACAGGGAGCAGCGCGGTGCCGCGCGTGCTGCAGTTCGCTGTGCAAACTTTTTTCAAATTGCCACGAGAGTGCTTCTACCCTAGAAGACGGTTTCATCCCACCCGAGGAGGATATTACTACGCTCTGCGGCCGTTCTTTAACCGTAAAAGAAAAAACTATAGGAAAACAAAAGGGAAATAGAGAAATAGATAAAGAGAGAGAGAGAGAGGGAAAGAAAGGATCTGGTGAGCCGGTCAAAAAGCTCTGTATTAAGCTCCTTTTTTTTTTTTTTGTCGTCTTTCCTTTTCGCAAATTTATTTAAAAGAAAATAAAAAAAAAAAAACAAATAGTCATTTCAGAGAAATGCGAATACTTCGGGAGTCTAAATTCGCGATTTTTATATCAGGGGTAGTAGGGGTGTGTATAGAATCGTTCGTCGCTACCGTTAAACCATAAAACCAGATAACAGTTTCAATAAATAGCAGAATTATCGGGGTAATTAAAAAAGAGCAATGATTTATTATCAGAAGAAAAATCGTGTCGTGGCAGACGTCGAAATGAGTAAAAAAAAAAATGTGCAAAATTGATTAAATTTAAAAAATCATCCCCTTTTCGTAAAAATTTGTTATCCACGTATTTGTCTATCGAATCTAGGTGAAATCAGGTAAAAATGGAATGTCTAATTTTGTATAGAGTCTGTGTGGCAGTACCTAACGCTAAATCCGAGTTAGTAGGGCTTTACTATATCATATCATAATATAAGGCTGTCTCTTGGGGACTAGCGGCATATCTGTTTTCACCATATAGTAGAATCCCTGTATAGAATGTATGAGTGAAGTCTCGACATGTATAAAGGTTGGGGGCACATGGTGGTATAGTATAGGATAGGATAGGATAGGATAGGATAGTATAGGATAGGATAGGATAGGGGATGGTATAGAGGTGGGAAGGTAACAGCGGGAATATAGGACCGGGTTTTACCTCCCTTAAATCACAGTGGAGCGACATCGAGCGACGGAAAACCGCTAAAAACGTGCAAAACTCGACCCAGTTTCGCATGTTTATCGAAATATTGCGCTTCTACTATACCCGTACATACCGTTCCAGCAATAAACGTATACATTCGCTAATATTTGGACAGAGCTGTTCTCTCCACCCCTGCAGGAGAGCAGCATGCTTGCGCTTTTTATTTTTTTTATTTTTTTTATTTTTACACACTCTCAATATATCGTTGCAGTTTTTGACATTCGTAAAAACAAAAAAAAAAATAGAAAGAAAAAAAAAAAAGAACAACTGCGTCCAGTTTTTTTTTTTTTCTTCTTTTTCGTATTGCCAGGGGATGAAATCGCAGTAATAACCGGAAAAAGGTATATATATATAGTAACTGAACTAACCGAACACACGATCTCATCCAGCTCTTTAGATACCAACGTTTTATTCGTCGCTAATCACTCGCTTCGTTTCAAACTGCACGTACGAACTTGCAATTTCAAAGGAAACTATCTCACTATACCTGGGGGTGGTGTGGTAAGCCAGCAGGTAAAATGACCGAGTTTTAAACTGCTTTTGGCCAAAGCGAAGAACCCGTTGAATTGCACCACTGTACCAAATCAGAACCATTCACTGTATCGATTTATCGAATTTAACAGAGTAGAATCAAAAACCGGTTCAGGCAATTTTTTTTTTCTTCTTTTTGCTATCACACAAAATTTTCGCAAATTATTTTCTTACCGCGATTATTGAATTTTTAAAATTTTTTTAAATTTTCTTCTGTTTCACACGGTTTAAAATTTTAAGGATCATTCTGTGGGTGGGTGGGTGAGGGGTGGAGGGCTCGTTTCGCCGCTAGGTGGTTTACGGAATCTTTAGTGGCGCATAGCTTGACACCAGGACAACCGCGATTCTCGCGCAGAAACCCTGGCACGCCCGGGTCATTAAAGATGAAAGAGCTACGTCGAGAGAAGAGAAAAGGAAAAAGGAAGAGGAAGAGAAAGAGAAAGAGAAAGAGGAAGAGGAAGAGGAAGAGGAAGAAAAGTGATATAAAATAGCGC
This sequence comes from Tenthredo notha, assembly GCA_914767705.2. Taxonomy (NCBI): domain Eukaryota; kingdom Metazoa; phylum Arthropoda; class Insecta; order Hymenoptera; family Tenthredinidae; genus Tenthredo; species Tenthredo notha. The sequence goes on along the minus strand of OU611921.1, from coordinate 4,148,946 downwards.
TGTACAGAAAATCCTTTCGCCTGCTGAGATAACGATACGATGTGTTGAACACGAACACGCTCTCCACCTAACACACACACACACATACACACACACATATATATGTATATTTCTATACTTAAACACCCACACATATACACATAAGTATTTTGTTAGAGCCAATAAACTCTTCAGCTTTTCACCCGCAACACGTTTTCCCTTATAAGTATAAAATTCTCAAAAAATGATCATCTATAGAAAATTTGATGATAAACTCAAATTTAGAGTTTTCTTTGATCCTTAAGTGACAAATACTCGAGATTATAGCTTTATACATTAAAAGGAAATAAAATTGTCAAAATAATCAATCAATGATTATATTTGTATGCAAATGAGATCTCGTATAATATAGGTAATGGATCTATATATATATCAGTTTATTTATTATTATACAGGAATTGACACCTTGCTCATCAAATACTACGAGATGATGAATTAATATCGTTCTATCATCGATATTTAATAAATCAGCAAAACTAACCGATCTATTTCTATTTCGTTTTTTTTTCATCCTTTTTTTTTGTTCTTCAATATTTCTATGTCAGGATGATTCACATATATAGTATGAAAAATCATTGAGGTATATAATATAGTTAAATGATAATAGAAATAAAAATTCGTTAACGGTGCAGTGTGTAAATTGATAATTTAGTTTGATTCGATCCGCGAGCGTCTGATTCGGAAATAGGTATTGGATACGGTATATATAGGAAACCCGTTGGCGTATACGACTTGGTAATCCTAATCACTTATTAATCCGAATCTGTACTACTAGATTGCCGTTCTCGCCGATAACCGTTGAATAATTAATCGGTGAAATGTGCTGGTATAGATATAACCGGTGCTTGCACTGTGGGCGCTATCCTACAGGAATCCGGACAGTATCAATTTTCCCGTAATCAACACTCGGCTACAATCGTCTACATACACTAATAATACATAGCCCACTAAAGCCCGGGAAATTTCACTCAACATTCCTTATAAATTTATCAAAAGGAACCTCTGATACTGGAATCTGGGATGATTTATTACCTTTTCCCATCCCCCCAGCCTCCCCAAAAAAAAAACAAAAAAAGTTTCTGTTATGCAATTCCTGAAACAGAATTCATTCGGAATTACTGTATATAATTATTAGGGTGGTCCTTAAATACCAACTCGAGGAGTGAAGCATGGCAACCTTCAGACAAATAATCAAAAAAAATTGTCCCTAAATATTAGATTTTTAAAAAAATTCCAATAGGTGCCTAAAGAGGTTCGAAGTTTCTCGTTTAAATAACATTGGATCTTATGATTTTTTTTTCTTTCCATTCGATTTTGGGTCAATTTTGCTCCAAAAAATTCCACTATATAGAAAAAAATCAAGGAAATTTTTTCGGTCAATCTGTCTATGATGTTAGCCCCTGAGCCTGATTTTTTTGCACAGTTTTACACGAAAATATTAGAATTTTCGATTAGCACCCTTACGATCGGATTTTTTTAATATTCTGAAGGTCGTTTCCGAAGTAAAATTTCACGAGGAAGGCAGGGAAATTGAAAAAAACAAAGAAGAAACGGGAAAACTTCAGGACTCTTTAGGCACCTGTTAGAATTTTAGAAAAAATCTAATACTTGCGGACAATTTTTTTTAATTTTTTGTCTGAAGGTTGCCATACTTCACTCGTCAATTTGGTATTTAAGAACCACCCTAATAATTATATTCGTAATGAGGAGACGGAGGGATGAATGATCTTAGAAACTAAACTGATGACTGAATTTTTGTTCCTATATCGAAATTCGCGATTTTCAATATGGTGCAATTTTTTTTTTCTTTTTTTTTTTTACCGCATCCATTCATCTACGTAGTGTGTAGTAGAGCTGTGGTATAGCTACGATCGAGGTAAAACTTTTCGTTCGCGCTCGTTTTCGTGTGGTAAAGGAATCGAACCCAGCAGCGTGACAATGGTATTTACGTTACAGTTTCCTCCAAGTAGCCCGATAAGGGTAGAGTGGTTTGGAGTGCCCAGCGAACGACCGAAGTGCTAAGTTTTACAGGAGGAGTTACCAGCTTTTCTCCTATTTCGATCATCTGCTGATATATAAGGGTGCGCCGCCGAAAAAAAAAAAGGAGTCCGATATTTGATGTGGGGGAAGAAAAAAAAAATTTGTCACTTATTCAGATAAAAAACAGAAATTTTTTTTTTTTGTATTATTTAGACATGTAGACGTATATATGAGATTAGCGATGATTATAGAAATAAAAGAAATGTGAAGTACACAAGGCAAAGTTCAACGCGAAAAGGTAACCGTGGAAAACAGAAAGGGAGGGTAAGGAAACGCGGAGGAAAAACGAATCTGAATTAGTGAAATTAACTTTATACATAAATGGAAGCTCATTTGACTTCATTTGTACAGCAGGGAGCGACTCCGGGAGCCAGTGTCTCTCTTTTCTCTTCTTTTCTCTTCTCTTCTCTTCTCTTCTCTTCTCTTCATTTCTGACTGAGAGAGTGAGGGTAACAAAAATTATATTTCACAGATTCACTTTCCTCCAGTTTTCCTCAACGAACTCGAATTACGTTTCGTGTGCAGAAGCCCTCTTCCCGTTTTTACCCAGTCTTATTCCTCTTCCTCTCTTATTACCCTATATATATATATATATATATATATTATACTCTGAATTTTCTCACTCCTTTTACGCGTTTAATAATCTGTTCCCTCTTGTCGCCTGTGTTTTCCAACGTCACACTATATACCCAGACTAGACGCAGGTCTAGTTCTTGCTCTCAACATTTTACTACGATATGAAAATTTCGCTATCGAGAATAACGAATTTAAATGGAAATAATGGAATAAAAATGTCGGAACAATAATTATTGTCGAAAACCATATAAAATTAATTTGAATTTTATTATATATAATACACATGAAGGAAACGTTACTGAATAAAAACGATAAATTTCTAACAAAAAAAAAAAAAAAAAGACCATGCGAGATTTTCATCCCCTTTTCTACATCACGTATACCTACATACATACCTTATAGTCTAACCCAAACCAAACCCGACTCTGGCTGACGACGGTCCTCATTGTTTCAAGATAATAGGCTCCCTGTTCCTCCATTGTCTGAAAAACTTGCAAATTAAGTTGCCTTCTCTCGCATACTTATACGGACACACTCGGCTTCGCCGCCGCTTCGCACCGAGCCCCGTGCCTGGTCGTCCCACATCCTGTTTGGCACAATTTTTCCAGGACAAACGTCCACGAGCTAGATGGCTAGTCTGTGGAAAATGTAGCCAAAAGAGAAAGGAAAAAAAAAAAGAAAAGAAAAAAGAAAAAAAAAGATACAGGAACATTTTCGTGCTAATGATGTCGGAATAAAATTTTATGCACGCTAGTTGTCGTACGAAAGCAAATCTTTGTAGTGTAATGAGTTCATTTCATTTCTATTTCTATTTTTTCTTTTTCTTCTCATAATATATAATACACTTTAGTTTATATTTCTATTTCTTTCTTCTTTCTTCATTTTTTGATTGCAATTCTTTTTTAATCAGAAATGATGTTGGAAATAAAAAATTTTCTCAAATGAAAAATTAAACCGGTATATTGGTTCATATAAGATCTCATTAAAAATTCTGGTATAACTGGAGTGAATACTTGCTTCTTCATCTTGATCTAAGATTAATTCTTGTCTTAGATGAAACTGCAGCTGTATAAACGTTTACGATATAGTTATACAGCTGGGAGTACCGCTTTAGTCTTTGTACAGATTGAGCGAAGAGAACATAATGGAGCTTTACCAAGAGACTATTGTACATAGTAGATAGTATATATATACTATACGTGTTTTTAGTCCCTTAGCTTCTTCACTTGCATATTATATATATCATAGTACCTATATACAAGAAATCTGAATAAAATAAAACTAAGGGATAATAAATAAATGAAAATGTATATTTCTTCTTGAGATTTTTCACATAGATATGGGGTTAAAATAAAGTTTTATAAGAAGGTGTTTGAAAGCTTTAGCGTAGGTATGGTAAAAATGGTAGGGCAGGGTGTACGACCCCAGTTCGTATAGTAAGGTAAAAATTTTTCCCCTAACCGTTCTGCTGCCGCGTACGAGGATCGTAAAAACGGGTCTAAAGTTGAAAGAAAATAAGAAGAAGAAAATTGTGAGTAAAAAGCTGGGCCAACTACTAGTAGGTAGGTGATGCAGAAGCCTCCAGAGCTCGTCTTGGTGGCAATAAAGTTGGAAATACATGGGTCAGTAAATATCCAGTGTGTCGAGTCCCATAACTTGCGAATGCAATGCATACGTATAACACTAGGTCGGGGATAATTCTGTCCCGTTGGAAAAAGGTATCCCAGGCAAAAACGTTACCAGCTATCATACCAACGTAGCTTTTACTTCCCTATGGGTTCTCGACCGTCTTATACCTTACTACCCTTACCTAACTACGTGTGTTGCATTATTTGCTACCACAATATGGCCTCTCTCTTATGACCACCGTACCGATAACTTGTATATTTTATTGTCGACATGTGGCTGAAGCTAGGAAGGAAGAAAGAAAGAAAGAAAGGAAGAAAGAAAGAAAGAAAAGTAACACGAACTATGTACATCGCGTATTTTGATTTTTAGTCAATTTCGTGTTTCTTTTCAAACCGGAAACGAGCTTTAATTTTTTTCAAAGATTTTTAACGTAAAAAAAAATAAATAAAATAACGCACCCACTTGAGTGTAAGAATTTTTTTTCTCCTATACTTTCGGTTGCGTATTATATATATGGCTGAAGTTTTGACAGAAAATAGTTAACTTTGTGACGATGTGACAACCACCTTCTAAAAACTTAACCCCCTAGTTTGCAAGAATTTCCGGTTCTCGAAATAGAGAACGTAGGAAACTTTGTGAAAATTTTTCAACTTTACTATTTCTTATATAATAGCTAACGCTAGATAAATTTTGAATTATACACTTTACGTTGTCAAAACACAATTTCGTTTATAATCTATTGTTTTTTTGGAAAATTTTTATAATTTACAATCAAAGTAGAATATAATTGAAACGATTGTTGGTTATCATTTGTAAAAAAATTATCTCATCGTGTGATAAATCGAGAAAAATAAAATAAAATGCAAGAAAATTGCGAAAATCGTCCAAGGGCGGTTAAATTTTTTTTTTTTTTTTTATACCCCTACTCCGTTAAGAATATATACTGAGCAACTTTCATGTGGGATAAGAAAGGGGTGTGACAGGGATAGGGGAATTTTCCCATTATATATTCTGGTCGCGGAAATCATAAAACAGAATCGTGGCAAAGTTGTCCGATAAGCCGTAAGGGTTTGTTGTGTTGGTAACAAAGGTGGGTGTGAAGGGGTGTCAAGAGTTTAGAGTCTTTCCATAACTTTCATTTAATTGCACTAGTTTAGTACGGCACGGGGGTAGGTAGGTAGGTAGGTAGGTATATCTGCAGTAAAGATTTCCTCATCTCTCTTTCTCTCTCTCTTGCCGCCATTCGCTACCATGAAGAATTGATTATGAATTTATAAATTTACAACTGGGGCTTTAGCACGAGCTTGCATTAAAACAGCGCGCGGATTATATTCCGCGTGTTTTATCGTTTGGTATTGTTCGTCGCTCGCTTTTCCGCGGCTATAAAACATAGTATATATAGGTATCTATACGTCTATATATTTGATATTTGATATTTGATTTGATTTAACATCATACTTTTTTCTTCTCAGCACCCGCAGCACCCTTAGATCTATTTTTTTTCTTTTCTTTTCTTTTCTCTCCTTTCTCTTCTTCTATATCATTTTCTCTCCTAATCTCAGTGCGGGAGAAACGTTTGAAAATTTCATTGAGGAAAGCTAACAAGTGGAATCTGTCTCCTGTCCTCAAATATATATATATACACGAGTACATCAATCATCTTACCCCTAACTCGTACAAGGATCAACGATTCTCGCCAGTCTTTCACCCTTCAATATTAGAAGAAGAAGTAAAAAAATAAATAAACCTTCGATTAAATATCGACAGCGATACATTTTCGAAGATATCAAACGGAACGTTTATATATTTTAATTCCTTTTTACGATTTTGAATATCTTTTGTTAATAACAAATCGATTTTTTTGAATCTTTCCTAAATTCTTAAAGTCCTTTTCTCCTCTTCCATATCGCAAAACCGAACGCTAGTAGCGTTCGATTTCTCTAAAATACTAGCATTGTACGGTACATAGGTGAAAGAAAATTGTTGGATTCGGGGTGGGGGGAGGGGGTGCAGGGTACATATAACGGGTATTCGCGGAGAGGATGAAAACAATTTCGCTAAACCATAAATCACAACGTACATACCTACCTACGTATCACGCTTGCGGCAATACTATAAACGAAGCGAAAACAGACGGTTGTAGCTTTATTTGCGGTGGCAGATTTGTCCCACTCTCTCTTTCTCTCTCTCTCTTTCTCTATATATATATATATATAAATATATATATTTCTCTCCTTCGCCACATTGCGAAGGTATAAGGGTAGGTGTAGGTGTAGGTAGCTACTCGAGTTTCTCCACTTCTCTATACTAGTTCTATTCTCGAGGCTTTCAGTTCCACCCCTGTACTAGTACTATCGTAAGGGAGATGATTGGAAACGATAAATAGCAGCTGGTCTTCAAGTGCGTAAAAGACACGCCCAGCACTACCACGAGTTGCGAGAAAAACCCAAAGATACTAGTAACAGTCAAGGGGTTAAACATGTTCACGTCTTTGCCGATGACAGACGGATACTACAAACGGGCGAATAAGAGGGCCGAGGATATCACTGCACCTGCGAAAAATTGCCGAAAACTAAAACCCTCCAACACTCCCCAAAATCCCATGAAGAAAAAGAAGAAAAAGAAGCAGCAAAAAGAAAAAAAAAATTATATATAAAAAGTGGCTGCTAATTTATCTCGGTTAATTTGGTCGTGTTTAACGTCGATGGATATTTTCCAGTCACCCTAACGGCATCCCCTACGGGGGTTGTAACGCAAGCAAAACAGCCAACTAGCCTTCCCATGTATATATGTATACGTAGGTACGGTGGGGTAGTTTAGCCGTAACGCAATCATAGCTAGAATAATGGTTTCGAAACACGCAATCCAGGATCCGCGTTACCCCTGGAGAAGCGTCACGGTCGCCATTGGCCTATTATGATCCGTGAAAAAGGATGGATTATCTCAGTCATGGAAGAGGAGAGAAAATAGAAAAGAGGAAGAGAGTACCGTTTTCTCGGCGTTGATCGAGGACCGAGGATTTATTATATTAGCAAACCACTTCTGTTCAAGATTACCCGTGAAATTGTTAGGATTAGAAAGATGTATAGGATCCACGCGGGTTTTAGTGCGTTATGTAATAAATAATCGTATAAACATGAGGAAATTTTGATTTTTTTTTTTATTAATTATTATTTTAAAAAAATTAAAAAAATAATAATCTATCCCCTCTGGGACTTTGAGTTAGATAATATTGCGATTCGATTCAGACTTTGATTACCAATTGGTTTGGAATTTATATTCTACAGTATTCGAAGCTAATTATTAATCGGTAGGACATTCAGAATAAAACCATAAATATATATACAAATATACGTATTGAAGTTCTGTATTAGAGTATATGATAGAATATCTGTTATAGAGATTTTATAGAGTTGATTTGAAATTGACGAAACTCTTGACGCGACATGTAACATGATTAAATACAGGGATTTCGTCATATATGACCAAGCACTGAAATTCACATCACTAGAGTAACGAAACTGGCATTGATCGGTACTTCAAAAGCCAAAATATATTCCATTCGATTGATCAAATTATTGAATGAATAAAACATTTCGACTAAAAAACAACAAAAATGAATGAAAAGAAGAACTTTTTTGAGTTAGTTGCATCATAAAGTTTTCGCCTTTCATCCCCCTTCTCTCTCTCTCTCTCTCTTTCTCGCTTTTTACAAACAATACGTTAATAAGAAAGAAAATTTTTAGAGAAAGGGTTTCTTCTTCTTTTCTTTCTTTATTTTTTTTCAGGGCGTCGGGATTGGGGGGGGGGTTGATTGCAAAGTTCGACCAAAGGCGTCAAAAGCTCGAGTAGAGCTGCACAGGTTTACCTTTTAGATTTTTAATAAGACTTTGGAATGGGGTGAGAAAAGTTCAGCGACATTCTGGCCTCGATATCGGTACGGTAAGCCACCGTCTTACCTCTCTTTACCTAAAGCAACCCCTATCACTCTTTTACCCTTGTCACACCAACGCCTAACAACGGCTTAAAATAATTTCACTTTCGAAAAGCTTTTAACTTTTGCCTTTCAATTCGCAAATCATTGTTTGGTAGTTAGTTATAATTAATTAATTATTTAGTTAGATAGATATAGGTATACCATTAATTCTTCATCTTTTTTCTTTCTATACAACAAAACTTTTCTATCAATGAAATATCTACCCCATCTTTTCGCTTTACCTTCATCAGTTTTTTAATTTTTTTTATTTTTCACTCTTTTCTTACCCCCACCATCCCCTGGTCGCAATTTACTGCAGTGTACTCCATTATCATCTAGGTGCTTCATCTTGCGAGTTAAGTAAATATACCTACCTACGTCAGTTTACGTCAGGTCAGGTTCGGCTCGGTTTATATAGTCATACAGTGAAGATAAAAGAAGAGATAGAAAGAGAGAAAAAGAAAGAAAAGAAAGAAAAAAAGAAAGAAGGATAGAAAAGAAAAGGGAGGACACAAGAGGGAGAGCCGGGTTTTCTGTTAGCTCATGAATTTGCAAACTCCTTGACTATAAAAATGCAAATTACTCTGGGCAAGTCTCAATGAATTTTTCATCGCTCCTGCAGCAATGAACGAAGAAACCATGGAACTACCTACCTTTCATGTTATACCTAACGTTCAACATACTATATATACCTATATAGCCTTTGCCTTTTATTTATAATCCTCTGATCATTAGGACCATACTGCTGCTACCTCTATAACCCATGAATCAACGGATTCCGGAAGTCTGGTGATCAACGTTACCGTTTTACTAAAAGCTCAATCCTTTACCACTTCCGAAATGGACGACATCGGACGTTAACTAATGACTGATGACAGGGTGGTCCCCTTTTTTTTTTTCCCCCCTCTATCTCTCTTTCCGTTTTTCCCTTTTTTGATAAATTTTCAACATTTTATTCACATATTCGGATCCGTTATTATCATACGACTTGAAACAATGGATGATACTTAAGTGGTACCCCAAAACTTACAAGGTAGAAATGTTATGTGCTTTCCTGAAATCACAATAGATTCGATTCGTGAATTCATTACACACGATACTAGCTACCTACCTACCTACTCGTGTTTCTTGGCTGCCACCATTCATTAACTGAACCGTTGATTGTCTTAGGGAAATCAATAGAGAATTTCACTACCCTCGTTGTTAAACCTTGTAACTCTGTTCTGTTCTTCGAGTAGGTTGGTAGGTAGGTAGGTTTGGTATATTGTCTAAATTAGACACTAACTAACTTCGAGACTGGGTTATATAGAAGCCTACAGTCGATTGTTATATATATATATATATTAGGGTGGTGTTTAAATACCAACTCGACGAGTGAAGTATGGCAACCTTCAGACAAAAAATCAAAAAAAATTGTCCCTAAATATTAAATTTTTAAAAAAATTCCAATAGGTGCCTAAAGAGGTTCGAAGTTTCTCGTTTAAATAACATTGGATCTTATGATTTTTTTTTTCTTCCCATTCGATTTTGGGTCAATTTTGCTCCAAAAAATTCCACTATATAGAAAAAAATCAAGGAAATATTTTCGGTCAATCTGTCTATGATGTTAGCCCCTGAGCCTGATTTTTTTGCACAATTTTACGCGAAAATATTAGAATTTTCGATTAGCACCCTTACGATGGGATTTTTTTTTATATTCTGAAGGTCGTTTCCGAAGTAAAATTTCACGAGGAAGGCAGGGAAATTGAAAAAACAAAGAAGAAACCGGAAAACTTCAGGACTCTTTAGGCACCTGTTAGAATTTAAAAAAAAATCTAATATTTGGGGAAATTTTTATTTTATTTTTCGTCTGAAGGTTGCCATACTTCACTCGTCAATTTGGTATTTAAGAACCACCCTAATATATATATATATATATATATATATATGAATAATAAAAGTACACCATACAAAAACCAAATTCAGATCTATTTTTGGCTAATTATTAGCCCCCTCGAAGGATTAATTAATATAATAATAAACGAAATTAATTCCAGAGAGGAAAATAGTTAATCAATTTAGAATAATTATTGTCAACTACCAAGTCTGAAGTCTTCTCAAGATTTCCGGTCATTAGTACCTCTTCTCGCTATCCACACTCTATAGTCTGATAATAGATGAAGTATATCAGATCAGCAAGAGGGTCTCGAGTTAACGAATATAGAATATAAAAATGATCTTATAATACGTAATAAAATCTATTCAAAGAGCTTTAGAAATTATTATTACTGTCTCTGTTTATTTAATATTTTGCAAATTCTGCAGTAACTTGAATTCTAATTTAAGTTATTCCCAGGTCTGTCTATCCGTCATCCCGTCTCGGCATATAGCATGGTGGTAGTAGAGAGTGAGTAAGCGAGATAGAAATCTAGGCTAGAATCTAGACACTAGGTTTAGTCTGAAAGCGGGTGGTGGCGTATAAGTGACAGATTGGAATGTTAATTAAGGATTCCATCCCAGTCGTCATTATCTCATCTCTCGTCACTGGATCCCTTCTCTACCCCCTACACAAGATTTTTCCTATACGTTATCATTCCGCATGAAAATTTGACTAATGTAGAAAAAATAAAAAATAAAAAAACTCTGCAACTCTGCAACAATATGATACTTTTCATAAAATGTAAAAAAGCTTTGGCGAATTGATACACGTTTATGTATGTAGTGAAAAAAAAATAAAAAAAAAAATCGTTTAATACTTCTACTGATCGGTTCAAGCACCTGCAGTAGTTTGCCACCCCCTTGTCTGTGCATAAGAGTTTTAGAGAGAGCTGCAATATTCTATCATCTACTCTACTACTACTACTACTACTACTACTACTAGTAAATGTGAACTAGTTCTCAAGCACAGTTCTACTACTCTCGACTTCACCAACCCCCTTTGTTCCGGTAAAATCGTTAGCAATATCCACTGGTGCACTAGGTAGATATATGTAACATACTGGTATAGCTTAGGGGTAGGAAATGCTATACCCATCCGTCGAGCTATCAATGTTATACCAAGGTAGTCAAACGTAGTGGAGACTGGTTCTGTGGCTGATAACTATAGAGAAACTAAACGGATGTATATTTGTAAGGTAACACGTACATTACACCTTTGTAAGTAAAACTAGTGAAATGGAATATAATTTAGCAGCTTATATAATACCCGAAGCTTTTTCTTTTATATGTGAGATATACGAAAAAAAAAAGTGCATTTCGTTTGTTAAGGAGGGTAAAATATCGCTGAGATTGTATATAAGACAAAAAACTTCACCTTATTTATATTTTATTTCCATACGATTATCGAGGCTAACGCGTTTTTTTTGCGAGAACCGAAAAAAGATAAGAATAAAATAAAAAATAAAAAGGAAAGAAAGGGTTTCGCTCGGTTACGATTAGAGCGACAAAAAGGCGGGGTGTCGATTTGAAAAAATGGAAAACGCTGAGCTCGGAGACTATAGGGGCTTTCCCAATTCTCCAACCCCTGATCCTTGAATCACAAAAAACGAAGAAGATCATGCAGAAATATTCAAAGTTCGTCGTAAACTTATTTCCTCCTACCGAATGGGTTTTCGGATTGAGGTCGGTGAAAATTTTTCCCTTCGTATTTCTATATATATAGGTATACCACCTATTTACTATATAGCGCGGTTGAAAATTCTAGAGGAAATAACAAGCTTTACAAAACAAAACAGGATGAGAGTAAAGAAAATGAACAAAAGGAACAAAAATTGACTTATGTATATTCGGATGAAGTAAGAAAAGAAAGGAGAAAAAAAAAAGATGATAATTTTGGAAACGATTACTTTTTTTCCACTAATTTTCTTTTTCTTTTTTTTTTTAACCATTTTATAAAAGTCGATTCTGCACAGCGAAATTAAAATCTTGTTCTCACATTTTGTCTCCGAGTTTCTCTGTTTTATAAAAAACTGAATATTTTCCACGTTAAACCCCTGTACGTATGTCTGACTGACATCCACGACCCAGGTTTCGTACATAGCAGAAAGTAACCAAACAGTATAATGAACTAATTAACCGGAGTCTCTTTGACGATGGCAATTATAAAAACACCTTTGTCATAGAAAACGGGATTGAAATAACTCCTCGAAACTGTAGGGGTATTTTTTTTTCATTTTTTTTAATACAAAACATATGCTATATGGTATATGAAATAAATAGTAAAAAAAAAATGAAATGAAATGAGACAATAGAGGCGAGAAAAATTTTCAGTCAGATTTAATCAGCACTGTATAAGGAAGCTGATTTCGTTGTCCTGTATCAATGGTTTCGTAAATTGTGTTAAATAAGAGAAAAATTTTCAACCCTTGTGCAGTCGTAGTAAAATCCGTGTATACAGAGGGTAGAGGTGTACCGGGGTACCCACATAGCCGAGTATATTTCCTAAGGTTTTCCCGTCCCGAACGAGAGAGTTTTACAGCATCATCGAGACAATCCTGACCTAGGAGAAGAGCCACTTGAAGCCGCTGGCTATATTTTGTCCTTTTATAGATCTAAGAAGTCGTATATAAATGGTCAAAATTTATACGGCAATTGTACTGAGATTTAAGGAGCAGCTAGGAGTCTGTTGTAGATAGTGTTTAGGCGCTGGTGCACGAAGAAGAAGAAGAAGGTTAAAGGCTAAAGGTCGGTCTTGAAACTCCTGAACCAAGGATTTACCTCTTAATAACAAATCGAGCTTTAGGACTGCACCAGATCGTCCTCGTCCATTTATTTTAATTCTTAACCAAAAGTCCTTCACGATATTTTCCCAACTTTCTAAATCTCGTTTTTCTGTTTTCCGATTTGAAAGAAGAAAAAAAAAAAAAAAATGAAGGAATGAAAAGCTCACTAGATCTGCACATACAATAAAATGAAAATGATCAAATCGCATCTTATATAGCTTGGTATAAGGGATGAAAATTGGTATCGTTAGCCTAATCATTGTTATACTAATTAGAACAATTACTTTCAGCTGGTTATATAATATGTTGAAAATTACCGTTCCCCGTTATAGGTATATGGCTACTGGCACTATTGCAGTTTTCCTCTAGCTGTGGATTGCGACTGAAATATACCGATATAATTCATAACTAACTGGCTGACTACCTCCTAGCTATGAACCATTATATCATAAGTAAAAGCAGAAAATGTTTCAGAGCTGTTTACCGGGTTAACTCAACAGCGTTTATTCGGTTAGTGAAAATTCATAGTTTTTAGTCGAAAACTACGGGTATATAATAATAAGCGATTATCAGTTTTTAATTTCTTTTCTATTTTCTGATATGAAAACCCAAAGTTTGAAAAGAAAACTTTTACATTTACTATAGACATTGAAATGTGAAGGAAAATCAATGAGTATAGAAAAAATACATATAATATATATATGCATAGATTTTCTATGCTAGGATACACCTACCCTCTACCCTCATTTTATCATATCTAGAATTCTAGTTTTCCTGCTTAAACTTCGTCGTCCTTTTCGACCAGCCGTCCTCGTACTGGCCAAGCTTTTTGTCGCCATTCATAACGATTACATTCCCGACTAGACGTTCGTCCTTGTTGGGTTGACGCTTCTCTGGCTTGTAGAGGTATAAGGGTATATATATATATATATATGTGTGTGTGCCTCTCCGAAAACCCGAATAGTTACATACATAGAACTCTAAATTCGCATATATATGTATATATGTATGTATATCTGGAAATTTCTAGACCACCGCGAATCTGATGGGGGGCAAAACGATCCTTGGAACATTTCCATCTCCTGCCACCCGTATTAGGTATAAGAAATGGTTCGGGGAGTTTATCGCGGTTGAATTTTGGCGAAACCTTATTTTTTTCTTCGTCTTCTACTCCTTCTTCTACTTCTTCTTTTTCTTCTTTTTCTACTTCTTATATACTATTCTCATATACATATTATATTATAGAAATACGACTGAAGCTATTTGCCAAGTGAATAAGAAAACTGTATAACATATAAGCGATTTTTTTTTTATCAGTCTAGTCGCTATACTATATCTAAGAATAAAGAAAAATTTATCCAAACTTATATAGTATTTCTATATAATAGAATATCTATTCAACTTTTTTTCTTCATCTCAATATCCAATTCTGACGTTTGTCTAATATATTTATTAGACCATATTCTATTATTAGGAGAATTTTGGCTACTTTGAAGACACGAACCTAGTCGTTTGTAATGAACGGGTTGAGGTATAGATAAACGGACAAATATACTTATATATACATAGTATATACGAAGGAATTACTAGTCAATCTCTATGGAGTACGAATAGGAATATTATAGGTTGTTGAGCTACTATATAAATCCAGCAATTTGACCAGCTGTAATTCATCCCCTATATTTCATTGCTTATATTTTTACCTTTTGTTTTCTTTATTTTTCTTTTTTTCTTCTTTTATATACTACCTACTGTATCATAGATATTAGATATTACGCGAGGATTGCACAGTGTAGAATTTCGTACTTTTGTCCTATAATTCCTGTAATGTCGATTATGTCATATTATTCTCCTATTCTCCTATTTTCTTTTTGGTTTCTTTCATATTTTATATCATATTTCTTATATACACAGTGTTTAGTAATTACTGGAAAATTTGTCGAACGTGTACGAATGGAAACGATAGAGAAAATAAAGGATAATTAATATTAGAAAGACGTAGATAAATGAAATGAAATAAAATAAACAACAACAAAACTAACTTTTATAATATAAACTTCTCTGCCATCTATGTACCTACCTACCTACCTACCTACGTACATTTCTATGACGCAGATCTAAACGAGAGTGGAGAAAATAATGAAAAGTTGAAGTAAAATGAAAAAAAAACCGTGAAACGCAAAAAATGAAAAGACCAAAAAATTATTAGAGATTTTATTTTTTATTTTTTGCATTATTTATAGTATATAACGTTATTTATATATATATATAAACGGGTAGAGGGTTTATGTGGTATATTCGTCAAAGGAGAGGGTTTTTCTCTGGCTTTGAATCGGGCTATTTTTTTTTTATTTTTTTTTTTATATATATATTTTCATTTTATTCCATAAATAAACAAACGCGAACTCTTTGCGCTGCGGTGTGTATTGATTTGAACGTAAAAATAAAATAAGATAAAAAATAAATCTCCTGGATTTTTTGGTATTTCAGTAATTGATCAATTTTACGCATATGTATACCGCGTTGTTTTCACCCCTCAAGCTTCATTTGGAAGAAAAAAAATAAGAATAATAAAAATAAGAAGAAAAAAAAATAAAAGGAGTCACTACGATGTATCGTGAAGTTCGTATAAAAATTCTTTAGCTCTTCTTTTTCACAATTTTCATTCATTCTGTGTACATACACCCTGTCTGGTAGTAGCTACACGGTAGGGTGACCCCTGCGTAGGCACAAGAGCCTCCCTGAGGCACCCCTGAGCCTCCAGGAACCCCGACAAAGGTAATTATTACTCGCTCTCTCTACCTCTTCGTTTCGTCTGACTCGACGAGTTGAGTTGAGTTGAGTTGAGTTGAGTTGATTCGAGTTCAGTACAGTTCAGTTCATTTCAGTTCAGTTCAGTTCAGTTCAGTTTCTCAGGACGCATTCGGTATTTCTGAGTCCGCAGAGTCACGAGTCCTGGAGTCACGAATCCCAACGCCAAATGCCAAGTGTGTATTACTCTCTCCTGAGGGAACTTTGCGGAGCTGAGTGGGCAGGTATTGTTCTAGAAACCGAAGGAATGGAACAGACGGAACCAAAACTGTAAAGGACCTTGCAAGGCAAGGACTCTGAACAATTCTGCGGGTACCTCAAAGCTCGATTAATCCACATTCGATTCAACGTTTCGTTAATATCACTGTATCCATCATGTTTTTGGAATCCAAGGAGTTGAAGAGGCGAAGAAAGAATTTCTTACAATTTTTTTTTTAAATTTTTTATTTCAATTCCTATTTTTATTTTCTTTTTCATTTTGTTTTTTTTTTTTTTGTTTTTTAATAATTAGGTAAAGTGGAAAGTTTTACCGGCTCGCAGAGAGCCTGGCTTATCAAAACGACGTAGGGAACCATCAAGAAGTTATAAATAACCCTGTTATTTTTACGTGAATAATAAAAACCAGGGTTAAAAAATATCATTGCTATTTGATAGGGTGCTGCGGCCATTAAAGCGTACTGATTCTCCACAAGTAATCTAAGAACAGGAAAAAAGAAAGAAAAGAAAAGAAAAAAAAAATAATAATTTCAACCCTTAACGCGTTTATAGAAATTATGCAATATTCTTAGTTATCCAAAGAATAATACGTGGGTTGTAAAAATTTATTCGATTAATAATTTATAATGACAAATTTTGTTTTTTTTTTACCCTAAGAAAACCGTGCTTCCTCCAAGGAACAATTCGACGAATGGTATTTTCCAAAAACTACATTTTGACCTGAAGACATTCTGCAATATGAAAATATTGTATAGTCGAAATCGTTTATATTAGATAATTAGATTAGAAATTTTTAAACGATATTTAATTAATTATCTATTTAATAGAAAGTTTAATTACCTTGAAAAACCAATCTACCTCTTTGGCTATATTTACTAAAACCAGTTGAAAACGACCGCATAATGGAATTTCGTAATGAACATACAACGAACAAGTTAAACAAGGTATTGCATTCGCGCAAATTGTTTCCACGGTTTGATATATCAAGCTGATATTATCAGGAATCAAATATTTTTCAACTGGGAATAAAGGCTCCATGGGATAATCTGTTTTTTTTTTGTTTTTTTTTTTTTGTAGGAAAAAAACCAAAAATAAAAAGTAAAAATAAGTCCAACATATGGCATCGCTTTATCGGCGATAATTAATTAATTCGATTAATAAATTATTGTATTTATGGGATAGTTTACTTGATTTATATATCATCGTATTAATCGTATCTCCGATTATCATCAAAAAACCAACGGCTGCCATTCTGTTATTAAAATATTTCCAGTTATCATTTGAATTTTGATAAATAACATTAAGGCTGTGTATCGAAGCGAGAGTTAATACCGATCCGGAAATATTCAGTAATGAGATATTTTCACGACAGAATTCTACGAGTTTTAACATTTCGGATGTGAAGATGAAAAAAAGAAAATGAAATGAAACGTGGAAAAATAAGTTACAAATAAAATGAGAACAAGGAACCCGGCCAAAAACCGAGTAGAATATTTTGTGAAAATAAAAATCTCTTTCACCAATTTTAATTCCAGGTTAATTAATTAATCGTTTTATCATTAACAAATGCTTCGATTATAATATTTATCCATCGAACTGTTCAGGCCGAAGTATATTCCTTAATTTCTTCAATTTTTTTGTTTCAATCGCTCTCTCAGAGAAAAGGAAGCTAACGTTTTTTTCTTTTATGTCAATAAAAAGGAATATGCAACGAGGAAGAGAAAGTGATAAATAAAGAATAATTCGAGAGTCTTTGGGGTGGTGTTATTAATTTCTGAGCTTTTTTCTGTTTCTTTTATTACATTTATTTTTTGAGCCATTTCTTTCTCTCTTTCTTTCTTATTTATTTTTTTTTTTCAAGAAGGTAAACTCTTCGCGCCTCAGTACCTTTACATTTATTTACTAGTATAACATAAAAGTATAATTAAAAAATTAATTCCTTCTTTTTAATTTTTGCATCATATTTTTTTCATAAACGGTGACTAAGGGTGGGATAAAATTTCTGCTAATATTATCTACAAATTTTTATACTATATTATACGTATTAATTTATTCTTGCTATAAAAGTTCATCTTACTGAATGTGCGATTTCTTTCATACACTCATACGAATGTCTGCCAAAAAAAAAAACAAAAAAGAGACAAAAAAACACCATAAAAAGATAATAAATATAAAAAAAAGGAATCATTTCATACGCTCTAACGTCTGTATAGTTATATTATATTATATCATAATATCTGCTAGACATGATGTGATATACTTATTGAAGATGAAGTAATTTTCTATTTTCGCTGGTTTCGGACTAAAGAGAAACTGCAGAGAAAAATCCTTTTTTTGTTAGAAAAGAGTAAAAAAAAAAAACGAAACGAAACCGAGTTTTGTCAGAAAGATTAATTACCATCCGGCACGTAGTAAGAAACGATGCATTATCTTTGAGTTATTCGTTTCGTGTTTTGTTTCGCCTTTTTACCCTCGTTCTCATATATTCCGAGTTAAAGTATCATCAGAGATTGATATTTATTTATTTACTTATTTATTTATCTCATTATTTATTAGATCTATATAAATATCTGTGATAAAATCATAAAATCAATTCTGAATATTTTACATCACGCATTTATTATACTACTATATTGCGGTTTAAAATTCAATCCGAACATCATTTTACACCACCACTCCACCCCCTATGTCCTATATACCCATCTGCATCTCTCATACCTCGATGAGAAAACGATTTTCGCTTATCGTTCGTCGACTATTACATAACGCGGATGAAATCACCTCATACGTCAGACGTAAATTGTCAATCTGGATTTCCGCACCCCATTTGAATGAAGAAATATATAGTTTATCCTCATCTCTCTGGTGCAGGGATCGATGACAAGATCACATGCGAGTTAATTCCGATAACCGATTATCTCCCTGAAATTTAAAAACAAAAATAATATTAAAAATATTGTTTTTTTTTAGGGTAAATTAATAATAAATCGAAATTTCAAGACGAGCTTGTTAAGGGTGCGATGCAGGAAAGTTTCTTAGTTTGATCATCGTAGTCAGCATCTCACCTCCCAATGCCTCAGCAGGTTGTTCGTTCTAGTAATTAACCAGCATCAATATTCCGGTTAGGTATCCACCGAAAGGAAACAAACTCCGTCCGCAGGAAGATAGAATTTTATCCCATGTCGACTGTGTGGCCGTTCGTGCAGTCAGTCTTAGTTTATTTGATTCCCCTCAGCTCAAAGAACCCCGCTCTTTCTTTTCCCATTGTTAGTCTACCCTCACGATCAGACATCCCCAATCCGCAAGGGCTATATACCAAAGACTCTCGATTTTCATCTAAAACTTTATTGCGATCGATGCAGAAAATCAAACATATATATATTAGGGTGGTCCTTAAATACCAACTCGAGGAGTGAAGCATGGCAACCTTCAGACAAAAAATCAAAAAAAATTGTCCCTAAATATTAGATTTTTAAAAAAATTCCAATAGGTGCCTAAAGAGGTTCGAAGTTTCTCGTTTAAATAACATTGGATCTTATGATTTTTTTTTTCTTCCCATTCGATTTTGGGTCAATTTTGCTACCAAAAATTACACTATATAGAAAAAAATCAAGGAAATTTTGTCGGTCAATCTGTCTATGATGTTAGCCCCTGAGCCTGATTTTTTTTTGCACAATTTTACACGAAAATATTAGAATTTTCGATTAGCACCCTTACGATGGGATTTTTTTTATATTCTGAAGGTCGTTTCCGAAGTAAAATTTCACGAGGAAGGCAGGAAAATTGAAAAAACAAAGAAGAAACGAGAAAACTTCAGGAATCTTTAGGCACCTGTTAGAATTTAAAAAAAAATCTAATATTTGGGGACAATTTTTTTTTATTTTTTATCCGAAGGTTACCATACTTCACTCGTCAATTTGGTATTTAAGAACCACCCTAATATATAAATATATACCTATATATATAGGTGCATTTGTGCCAAATGAGAAGGGAAAGAAAAAAAAACCAACACTTATATACGTATTTCAACATTTATTCTATATATTTCATTCAAATTTCGATTACGTTTTCAGCTAACAAAATGATCATACATATATATATATACCTAGTCGACCATTTGGAGATTAATTGGAGGCTGTAAGGCGCGTTCATTTATGTTTATATACAAATATGTACATATTAAATAAACATGTATATTGAATGGGGAATAAACGTTTCTATCCCATAGTGTATCCATATATACATACATATATATATATATACATATATATTTGCAAACCAACGTGTATTGCGTTGTTTTACTCGGGCTTTGTCGAAACTTTAGCAAAGCTAGGGTATTAGTCAGATCACGACTTTGGTCTTGGCCGCGTCTTACTTGCTCTTCTCTCGCACACCCTTCCTCCCTTACAACTCCCCGTCCCATGTAGTATGTATCTAGACTTTAGTAGCTACCTACATAGGTATATAAATACCAAGGAAGATACATCTAGCCAGCTAGGGTAGCAACCTGGATAATTGTTTGAAGTGGCTCGCTTCTGAATCAAGTAGTAGAGAATCACGGGGTTGTAAAACAGTTACAGATATACCCCGCTGATACATATATATTATAAATTATCTCTATCTGACCCGGTACTGACCGTTTACCTCCGCAACACTCACACACTCATACACACACCTGAAACAAACCCCTAACCCTGTTTTATACGACCGTCGAGGGGATCAATAATGCAATTTTAATATTTAGAGAAAAAGAAATGTCTAGTCTTGCCATTTATCTTAGACTATTTTTTTTTCTTCAGCAAGGGTTGTTAAGGGGTGTGCGGGTCGCGCTAATTAAGATCCCCAAAAAGTAGTTTTAAGATGAACGCAAAGGGCGAAAGCTAGCCCCAAGCTAGTGGACCAACGTACGATAAAATCAGCCCCGAATTACACCACAATTTTCTCCTAGCTAGCTGATAGCCTCACTTAAGCCTAGTTTTATTAGTCCCAACCCCTATACCTTCTACCCCTGTATTTTTCTTGATTGGTTCCTACGTTTCAGCTAGAATTCTGCTGTCCTTTCAGTTCTCCTTTTCTACTTTTATTCTATCCTTATTTATTTAGCTTGTTTTTTATTTCGAAAATTAGAAATATATTAGACTGATATAAATTACAAATACCTTCAGGCTACGGGGGTTGGTTTAATCTATTATATCTAGATATGCCCATATTCTATCTACGGTAAGACTTTGATCACAGGTACGTGGTTCCGAGGTCCGTATTATACATGCATACATGTGTATTACAATCCCGATTTAATCGAGGGATGTATAATACCTACTCGCTTCCCTTATATGCAGAATCAACTGAGAGAGATAGAGATAAGGGCGCAGGACCTCCAATGGCTCAAATTATTAATTTTCAACAAAGCCCCGCGGGTTGACATTATTTGGACAGTCTCGTCTCGTAGCAAACTAGCCAGTGTCCTTCAATAAACGATATTTGCATAGGCTGACGTATGCCCGAATATATACCATTCGCACACAATGCATCCATATACTTACAGATCGGGAGTGACGATTTTTTTGTTGAAATTTTGTTATTCAGAAAAGATTTCTGTGTTTTTGATTATTTTATTTTTTTTTGATTTTGTTATGAATGAATGTAAGAGATTATAGGGGTTGGAGATTTGATGGTTAATTATTCTAACGTGTGGGGGTTAAGAGGCAATCTAAGAAAGGTGAGCAGGAAATCCACTAGTCAGACAAAACTAGGAAGCTTTCTCTGAGCTTCCCTTATTCGGTTCATCTGAGATATATACTCATTCAATATTCTGGTCCCGTCGTATCCCGGGGAACCAACCAACCAACCAACCTAGCCTAGCCTAGCTATACCACCCACCCTTCCTTCCTTCCTTCCTTCGTCTCGCCACCAACTTTTCACCTTCTAGCTTCCTCCTTCCGGGGAATGCAGAGAAACAGAAGCTCATGCTTGGGGAGAGATTCTCTCGGATGCAATTAAACAAACTCAGTTCTGTCGGGACGAGGTAGGTTAGAGAGAGAGAAGATAGAATAGGGAAGAGGGTAGTGGGGTAAAGAGGGACACACCCTCCAAGTAACACACTTCAACATCAACCACATCTACAGGACGATTCAAAATACATTAATTCGCTGGATGTTGTTGTTTCTCAAAATTTCAAAAAAAAAGAAAAAAAAATTAACGTGGAGCACTTTCGTATAATCAAAACTTTCGTTTTGTATTTCGAGGTATTAGAGGTATAGAAATTATTCAAGGTTCGTTTAGATGAGATAAAGATAAAGATAAAGAGAAAGAGCAAGAGCTATGGGATACTAGCCGCCTAGTATGCCGCAGGGGGGTTTGTGTTTCTCGTCAAGCAACGATATTAATTAAAATGACGTCAGAACTCGTTACCTTCAAAATTTACATTACGTTTCACTCGTCGGGAAATATACTGTGTGTACATTAGAAACCGGATATATAATATACCATATTAATCTACATACACACACATGTCTACAGATATATACAGCGATGTATCTGTAATACAAAAGGTACTTTCTCATTCTACAAAGCTCAAAATTTCTGGTGCGAAGTTGAGCTTAAATCGATTTCATAATCCCATCGAAGCGAAACGTATGTATAACCCCGTTACCCCGAGATCCTTATACCTCTTCAGCTATCATTTTATGGTGTGATTAGAAACAGAAGCTGGTTAAAGATGTCGAAGTAAAATAATGTATGAGAAAATCGAGATGAAAAAAATATGGTTTGGTAAATTTGCATATGGTAGAATTTTCTTCGAGTAGAATACCAAAGTGTTATACATATGGTCCCAGAGCGATCGTATATGGGTTTGAAGGTTGCTCTCTTGGGGAAATTTTTCGATTTTGACGATCAGATCCGTCGGACAGATGAAAAGAAGGAAAGAAGGGAAGGAAAGAAAGAAGGAAAGTAAAGGGAAGTATAGAAACAGGGCCGATTTACTGCGGCCTTTATTTCGCGTATAACTTATGATTTACAGTTGTTCAGCTCAGGAGTTTTCAGAATCGTTGTTTTATCGATGTAAATCCTATCGGTAGCAGACGTTCGGTATATATATATGTACACGTAGGTATAGGTAAGTAAGGTATACCATGCCGATGAAATACAATACGAAACTTTCCTGCAGGGTTGTAGAAATGGTAGAAATAAGGGATGAGAGAAAGAGAGAGAGAGAGAGAGGGAAAGGTTTTGAGGAGAGGCCCATTGCAAGAAAGTTTTCATTGTTTGACGAATGGTGAACCGATTCCATTGTGGCGTAGCGCGAAAAGAATAAGAATAAAAAGAATAAGAAGAGAAGGGGTGGACCTTTTAGTCACTACGGTACCATTTCTCATCCAGCATCCCTAGTTCTCTCATTAACTTCGTATAAGTTAGAATAAGTTCGCGGCTTACTCTCTCTCTCTCTCTCTTTCTCTTCCTTTCTCAGTTTGCAATGCACCAAGCTCACCAGTTTGCCAGTGTTTGTCGTATGATCGTGTGAATCTTACTTTCCTCATTGATTTCAACCCCCTGCACAACCTTACATAACGGTGGTCTTGATTAATCGGCAGACTTTCTTGGAAAATTTACTCGAAAATTTCTACGAACTAATATATATCAGATTCTATATACGAGGAGACCGGCTATTATTCCTTCTCTTAGTTTTCATACAGGTAAAACTATAGCTATAGCTATGGGTGTGGGGTTGCACCAAAATCCATTACCCATTATAGTATGAGATTTGACTTATGGCTTTATACCGTATTGCCGATATCCTAATATCACCTAGAGTTTATTATTTAGAAAATTGCACGAAATCGATGATTCGGACATCCTGCAGATGGTCAGACTTTTATTTTCTTTTTTTTTCTTTTTTCTTTTCTTTATATACGTATAAAGAAATTTGGCCGTATTCCAGTAACTACGATTTCTTCGGGTTACGAGTAACTATGTAAGCTCGTGGTCCTCCTAGGGAAGGAGTCGCGTGAAACTAGATAAAACTAGGTATAGACCCAGCCAGGACAAAGTCCTGCGGATGACCGGATTACTGGACCACACTAGGACTCCTCCACCCCCTACCCCTATACTGTAATCGGATGAGCCTGGCTAAGAAGGGATTCTTGGCGATCTTGACGCTTTGCGGATCTATATTGCCGCCTCCAAGACCCCAAAGCCAAAGGGAGAAAGGGGACGGCGGCGGGTCTTAAGGACGTAATTTTGGGATAAAGTATTTGTGGGTACCGACCGAGAACCGGGAGGGTGAAGAAAAAAAGGGCGAAAACAAAAGGGAGAAAAAAAGAAGTTTTAAAATCGTGTTGATGGAAAATTACGATTATTATCATTTTTAGGCACCTTTTTTATCATTTTTTTTTTTTTTTCGTTCTTCTTAGGTTTTTGACGTTGTGAAAGTAGTAAAGAAAAATAAAAAATAAAAAAACAAAGGGAGGAGGGAGGGGAGCATATCGAAGTTGGTGAAGTACTGAAAACTCTTCTCGATTTATACGTCCAGGTTAAGTTATTCTTTTCCTATTCGAACTCGCGCGATATATATATTTCCTTCTAAAATGAAGCGAAACGTGGAGGAAATAGGAAAATCTTTTCGCCCCCGGGGTGTATATAAGAAGGACGAAGAGCTAAGGGCGGATGGCTTTGTCTTGCATGGGATGTGTGGGGAGTGAGGAAAGGAATACAGGCAATGATGTATGGAAACAAGGGCACATCATCGTTGAGAATATATCGAAAAACTTAGAGGCGACGTTCCTTCTTCTTCTTCTTCTTCTTCTTCTTCTTTTTCTCGTGTGTCGTTCGAGGCAATCGATATTCCACACTTCCCTCGCTCATGTTGAATTTACGATCTAAACTTAAACAAGAGGATAATACCCGATCTGCGCGCCTTTGCCATCTACAGGACTCAAATATCGATGATCCTAAGCCCCCCGCCCCCTGCCCCCTCAAAACTCTCTATATACACTAAGTCAAATAGTTGGCAAGTTAATCGTTGCTATAAAGATACGAGAGAAGTTGGATAAGAGAACGGAGAACGATGTCAGCGATGAATAAGACACGGAATTCGCAGAATACTCAAAATTGGTTACCCACAATTTAAAAATACTTTAACTAGTATATCAATAGTAGAGAACTTAGAGAATCTAGCTAAATTCTCAGGGTATTCCAAGTATCTTTATCAAATACTCAAAATACTTCGATTATCTAGCTGGAATGCTAACATTTGAAGTATCTTTCGAAATATTCAATGTACACGATATATTTTGCTTAAATACTCAAAATACTTGAAATATCAGCTCGGATTCTTAAAATATTTGAAGTATATAACATCAAATATTTGTCAAATACTAAAATCTTACCGATATACTCGGGATACTTGAAGTATCAAGCTGAAATTTTCTAAATACTTGAAGTATCTTTGTCAAATACTCAAAATACTTCGATTATCTAGCTGGAATGCTCGAAACATTCAAAGTATCTTTCGAAATATTCAATGTACGCGATATATTTTGCTTAAATACTCAAAATACTTGAAATATCAGCTCGGATTCTTAAAATATTTGAAGTATATAACATCAAATATTTGTCAAATACTAAAATCTTACCGATATACTCGGGATACTTGAAGTATCAAGCTGAAATTTTCTAAATACTTGAAGTATCTTTGTCAAATACTCAAAATACTTCGATTATCTAGCTGGAATGCTCGAAACATTCAAAGTATCTTTCGAAATATTCAACGTACGCGATATATTTTGCTTAAATACTCAAAATACTTGAAATATCAGCTCGGATTCTTAAAATATTTGAAGTATATAACGTGAAATATTTGTCAAATACTAAAATCTTACCGATATACTCGGGATACTTGAAGTATCAAGCTGAAATTTTCTAAATACTTAAAATATACGATATATCTTACCGAGATACTCGGGATACTCGAAGTATCAAGCTAAAATTTTCGAAATACTTGAAGTATTTCGATCTGAAAAATTGAAAAAAAAAAATTGTAAAACTGTATCTGAAGATGGAAGAATGGAGAAAAGTGTCTGATATTAGAAGTGGCTCGTTTCCTTTCTCTTTAGCCAATGCAATTTTTATTGCCGACTAATTTCTCCCTTTTATTTTCTCAAGTGTCAAAGGGGGTATATATGAAACGTTGCTAAATTTGAAGTATCGGCAGTTTAAAAGCGGCTTTCAGACAAACTCTTTCCTGACACTTGGCTATGCGATATTACGCAGACACTGGCGGTTCTTTCTACCCTCCATTAAACCCAGACGCACACGCACGCGTTTACCTACTTTCAACCCTAATAACTTTAAAGCATCCATCACTCGCACACACAAGTTTCTTTTTTTTTTTTTTTCATTTTCACCATCGTGCAGCTTTCCCCCCATCTTAGGTACCTACCTACGTACAACCTTTACTCAATTTTCTTCACTCCTTTCAGTTTCAGTTTCAGTTTCAATTTCAGTATCAGTTTGAAACGTAACGAAAAAATTTACTTTTATTTTTATTTTTTTTCCATTTTTTATTCTCCATATATTACAGTAGTAGTATACCTCGGGGTTTTTACTCGCAAGAGTTCAGTGTCTAGTTGTAAAATAGAAAGTGTCGGTTTTGGCCATAAGTTCCATGTGTTATCGAAAGAAAGAAAGAAAGTAGATAGGGAAGGAAAGAATAAGACGAGGTACCAGACTCGCAATTTCGGAGTCATCTTTTATTACCAATACTGAAAAATTGCGGACCAAACTATCCACTCGACTTCAACCTACCATCACCAATCGCTGGGACTATACGATGTGAAATTGAAGTAGGTAGCTACGTTTGACTCACTTCGGACCGATTGAATTGTTATTGCCTTGTATCGGGGTAGTATTTTCGATTTCTTAGCTCGAAAAAAACGTTAGCTGTTTTCTTTTTAACCTTTTATCCTACTTCGATTTTCATCCCCCTCTTACCTCTTCCCTTTTACTTTTACTTTTACTTTTACCTCTCCACACCCCACCACCACCACCATCTCTTTATTGAGATTGAATATAAAATTCGCAACAGCTAGTCGAAGTCGCCGATAGCTCGACTCTAAAAATAAAAATAAATTACTCAATTTCACAATCGAGCTTATTTTCTAGAAAAAAAAATACAAACAAAAATACAAAATCTATAAAAAAAACCCTTACATGAAAATACTTTCTACCCCTATCCAAACGATTCCATACAATTTTCTCTCAACATGTCTATTCATCAAACGACTAGAAATTTGCTAAAAGTTTAACTATTCTATCAATACCAAAAATTTCTCATTCTATATTCTATTAATTAATTATTCAACATGTTTCACTAACAATAAGAGGAATGATTGGTTGTAAATAAATAGTAGCTGTACAACAAGATATCCAATTTTTTTTTTTCATTTTTTTTAAATTGTATTAATGTTTTTCTCAACTTTGAAAGTAATATTATTTATCTACTTTATTATATTCATTCTAAAACGTATTTCATAATCGATCGAACAGACACCCCCCCAACCCTATGAAAAATGGGTGGCTGGGTTGGGTAGGTATGGTTGGCTGGCAGTCATGAAGAAGAGAAGACTGATTTATGGAAATGGATTTCATGGGTATTTTCTTGCTTGCTAGATGTTTTTTGGTGAGAAAAATCGTAGCTTGAAGGTTTTTTTTTTGAATATCGATCAATGATCCCTCTCCTTTATATATCTTGCATTAAATTGCATCTAGAAAATTCGAGTTTCCTTTTTACCCCTCTCGGGTATAGGAATAGACAATCTGCAAGCTAGACTGTCGCGGATTTAATTGAACCTCAGTAGAGATACCCTCTTCTCTCCTTCTCTCTCTCTCTCTCTCTCTCTCTCTCTTTCTCTTTCGGTTAGTCCATCCGGCAGCTTGTTTGTCCACCTTAATTAAGAGGTTGTTTTGTTTACTTGCCCTGCTATATTTGATTTGTATGCTGATGCCGCATCTCCGTATTCCGTAGTCCGTTAGCTGCAGTCTGCAACCAGCTCCGGTTCCAGCTTCGTTAGCTATGCTCTACCCCCTTGCTAACATGGCTAACTCTACCCAGATTTGTTTCGTTTATACAGGGTTTTGTATTAAGACTACCTACTACTGCACTATATAAGGAATAGAGATGAAAACCGCTATAGAAACAGACACATGTACCTTAATTCTCGTTACCAATTAGTGAACGTACTTTATTCCCTGCTTTTTCGTTATATTTAATTAATTTATTAATTATTTCTTTCATCTTTCATCCCCCTGCCCGGCCTGTTTTTTTTTCTCATTTTTATTTTAATTCTTATTTTTTTTAACCACAGTCTGCAATCAGCTTTCTCCTCTCCTCTATATATATATATATATATATGTATTTCTATCTCATAATATATATGTATATGTGTATATATATATTTCTCATACACTTTGGCTTCAATTAAGTTAATAATAATTCTCTACGTACAGAGAGGCGATGAATTATTCATTTAATTAGTTGCGGGTTGGTTTCGGAGAGGACGCATGTATACGTTGGTATATCTACTTTGGATGTGCGTTGGCTCAGAGCTACCCAGCTGTCATACAATGCCCCAAATATATATAGTATATAAAACGATTTTCATTAAGTTTCTAAATCTGAATCTTAATATTATAATTTTTGATAAATTTATCACGGTATGCAGAGCAAAAAAAAAATTCTAATTTTATGACACCTGTATAAGTACGGTTGCCGCAGGGTTTTTTTATTTATTTTTTGTTTGTTTTTTTTAGCGAATGTAGGTATAAGAGCTGAAAAATGAACCCAAGCATAAAACAGAAGATAAAAAGTTTCTGTTTGACGGTGAAAAAAACGATTTGTAAAATGTTGGATTGGTGGAAGAGCTCGAGTTCCAGTTAGGCAGTTGGAAACGCGAGGGGAGAAAAAAAACAACAAAAAAAAAAAAAACAACAAAAAAATAAAAAAAAAATAAAAAAAATGGGCTTTCTGCGGATTATGAATGACAAGGTATTAGTTAACGAAGCAGCTTAGCCCACTGATTGTGAGTTCGGTGCGCAAACTCACTGGGCTACACTCTTAGCTTAATGAACTCTATATTTATGGTCCAACTCGCGTGTGTCCTCTTCCGTGCAGGTTCTGTGGACCTTAATTACCAAGCTTTTCTCTACGTCTGTCCATCCCTTTTCATCTTATGCGTATTTAAGTATTCGAAAACCGCATGCGAGCTTTTGAGTTGGAAAATGAAGAAAAAAAAAAAAGAATTGTTTGAGTAAATGATTAAAAAATCAGTTTTCTAATCGCATCGATATATTATATGTATTCTATAAATTTCACCACGAGTTTTATACCATAACGTGAATTTTGGCAATAAATTTCTGACTATTTTATTATATATTCTATTTTCATTACGCAAAACTATATTGCCGTCAATTTCATCTGCGGTAACTTCGTTCTCGGTGCCAAGTGAACATTGCAGAATGCGAATTCGTTCGGAAGGAAAACATCCTTTCCAGAAGAATAAGAAACAATTGATTATTGCGCTCCAGTTATTTCCCCTTTCCGTACATCCGTTCCCAACCCTTACCAAGACGTCGTCGTCATCTTCTTCCTCTTTTTCTTCTTCGTCTTCGTCTCTTCTTATTCACTTAGCTGCCCGTCGTGGAATAAAAAGAAAAACGGAAGACAAAATAAAAATAAAAATAACTAAATAAGTCCGAGGGAAAATAATCCTTGCGAAAAATTTGACAAATTTCATTTTTCGTTTCTTATTTATTTTTTTCTCCACCCCGTAAAGGGTGGAAAATATTTTTGTCTATGGCGATTAAATGATTGCTAGGAGGAAAATCATTCCGTAGTACGTATGTTAAGAATCAGGATTGCTTGAGGATTTCTTATTTTTTTTTTTTTTCTTTTTTTTTTTTATTCTTTATCGGCATTTACCGTTCGGTATACGTGACCTTTTGATCAGTGAGAAGCACAGATCCCCAGGCCATAATTCTATTTAGGATTTCCTAGGTCCACAGAGGCGAGTGAGTTCGTTCATTCCTTGAAGAGAGAAAAAAAAAAAAAAAATGGAAAAAGAAGAAGAAGAGGAAGGAGGAAGAGGAAGAAGAAAAAAAGACAGTGGCGGGATACCCGCGTTGGTACATAAAGTCAAGACGGAGGTTTTAGCGAGGCTGGTTTGGTATCTAAAAGGGAGAAGAGAGGCCAAGGAACTGAACTGAGACCGAACCTTGCGGCAGAATCAATTTTTCGTCCGTCTCCTTTCAATTACCGTTCACCCTTCGACCCAATTATCCTTCTCGTGGTCTCCGCCACTTTTTACTCCCCTCTTGCCTACCCTTCCTCAGCTATTTCTCCCTTTATTCTTGCTGCTACCTACTACAAGGAGGAAATAAAAATAAAAATGAAAAAAAAAAATGACAAGAAAAAAACAAAAAGAAAAAGAAATGTCTCTGAGAAAATATAATGAAAATTAGTTAGTCACTTCGTTTAAGAATTTTCATTGAATTCTATGAATCGAAGGAAGAAAAGGAACTACTTTAGTATCATTAAATTTTTACCTGTTTTTTGTTTTTTTTTTCTCTCTCTTGTTTTTGACCCTACGATTTTTAGGAAAATTCATTTCTCTCATGTAATATACACGAGTCGAGTGCAGGGAAAACTGATTTGAACTTTAATCACTGTGATGCATCTCTGGCTTTGAGCTCTAGGCGATATCCATAACCGTTGACAGAGGAAACGAACGAAACCACCCTGTACACACCCATACCACCCACTCACCCATCCACCCACCCTTCTCTAGCCGAGGTGAACGTCGCGTGGTGGTGCGGTGTCGCCCGTTTTTGCCGCAACTCAGCGTATTTGAAAAATACTGCCTCAAGCGAGCGAAACAATTTATCCTGCATTCTGTCGCCCTGGTCTCCACCCCCTAACTCCTCTTCTCTTCTCTTCTCTTCTCTTCTCATCGTTTCTCTTCGTTTCACTGTGCCTCTCGCGATTCTCTCACCTACTTCACCTCTCTCTGAGATATATTGCACCGTTCCACGGTTTAGCCCGGGTTTTCCCTCAGGGTGTGAAGGAATGCTAGAGATACGTATATCATATATATACGTGCATATATATATAGATACACATACATACGTCGCAATATCTAGCGCTTATTCGTCTAAGTTTGTAAGAAATAGAAAGAAAAAAAGAAGATCCAAATTTCGTATATATGGTAAGTGTGACTGAAAAACGAAAAAAAAATATATATCACTCGCTGTTTGTTATCTTGCCATTTTTTTTTTTTATTTTCTTCTTTTTTTTTTTCCACTCTCATCAAAGCAGGTGAAAATATTATTCGCGACACCCGCGAGGAGTAACCCACATTGATAGTCGTCGCACGCGCCTCCCCCAATATCGGCGTTCAAGTATCACGGGAAATCTCCGCGCGAGGCTTGTTCGAAGTGGAATATTCTTGATTCTTGGTAACTCAGTTTTACCTGAAATAAGAAAAAGAAGAAGAAGAAGAAGAAGGAAAAAAAATACTAATAAGAAAAGAAAATTCACTAATAAATATTCCTTATTTTATAAAGGATTTCTAAAATCTTTGACAATTTGATAGGAGGGAAATAGAAAAAAAAAAAAAAAAAACTAAACTTAGTATAAGTAACGTGTATACTGGTAGAATGCCAAATTTTTATATACCTATATAGCTATAGCTACGATATATACATATATATATATATTTTTTTTTCTTTCTCTTCTCATTTCCTTTATTTTATTTTATTTTACCTAGATGTAAGAAAAGCTGGCATCAATCTGTAAGACAGGGTAGCTTCGAACTCTGCAGGGTAGCCGTAGGTTGGTGGCTGCGTTGCAACCCCCGGCGGTAAAATTTAGGGAATTTTTCTTACTCCAAAACCTCTCAAACTCTAAGAGCCGACCGCTTTGAATTCCGAGTGCTTAACTTTGGCAACGGCACCCTGGTGGGCTCGAACGCCATCTTCTTCTTCCTCTTTCCTCTTCCTTTTCCTTTTCCTTTTCCTTCTCTCAATTTCCCACCCCTTCTTCAATCGTCTAACCCACTTTTTTTTTTCTTTTTTTTCTTCTTTATTTTTTCTTTTTTCATAATAGCTGAAGTAAACGGCACCTGAAAAATTCCTCACATACCCCAATTCTAAATAAGGGTAAAGAGATCAACGAGATAAAAAAAATTTCACAGTAGAAAAGTTTAATTTCATGATTTTTTCATGAAATAGAAATTTTTTTTTCCATATCACTCAATTCTCGGCGTATAAATTTGAAATTGGTTTATTTGACATCCACAATTATTGACGGTAGTTACAAACGTCTAAACGTTATTTGTCTTGGATTTGAAAATTTTCCCGAATTTTCAAATTTTCTATCTCTTTCTCGCTTTATATTATTTTCCCTTCTGTCTTTCTAACGAAGCAACAGCTTGGTAATTAAATTAGCAGAAGGCGCAGCCTAAGTAATTTATTATTTCTTATACCCCTCCCCCCACCCCTTCGCCCCTCTTATTTCTCACCCTCTGCAGTTTCACTTTATCTTATCTTATTTTTCGATCGAATTACTCCGTCGACGGAGCAAAAGTAATAAAAGAAAAGCAAAAGAAAAGAAAAGAAAAGAAAAGCAAAGAAAAGAAAACCACAATATCATATACTTATTGGTACTTTATTAATTACAGTTATTAGTATCGCTAAACGATCATTACTGATATTGATAGTACGTATTTACAACCGTATAGTATATCTATATATAGTAATTGTCGATACACAGCAGGTTAATCACTCGCAAAGTTCAACTTCAACTTCAACAATCAATTAATTCTAACGATTACTACCAATCAATGTATAACAGGGTTAAATACAAGCGCCAAACTCTCTGCCGTCTATCTAACGAAGTTACTACTCCTAGAGTAAAGTGGCTGAGTGGTAAGACACTAATTTACATTTAAAGGTAGTAAATCACGGTTTAATCGTATCTGCGAATTTTTTTACAATTTTATTTTTGCAAATCTTTCTTATTCCATATTGAATGTTAATGAAATAAGAAAAATATACTATATAAAGAGAGAGAGAGAAAAAGAGGGAGAAGTAAGAAAAAAAAAAATCAAATAAAAACAAGTAAGCCTGTTGGTACGGGGGTTGGTTGCAGTAGCGGGTAGAGAAGTTAATTTATATCGCAGCCCATATCTCGGCGAAGCTAGAGAGATCAGAGTCCTAGTTCCATTTATTTCAAATCTTTTAGCGGAATTGGTGGATATACGTCTTCCTCCGGTGACTTGGAACACCCGGAGCCAAGTCGATGTATCTTGGCGTCTTCTGGTTGGCAGTTTCTACCAAGAAAATCTAACCACCCTCTCAACCCCTATATCTCCCACTATACTCAGTCGTCGTTTCTCTTAAATGGATAACTTTTCGAAATCAAGATCGCGAGATCTTCGGAAATAGATTAAAATTAGGTTTTTTTTGTTTTTTTTTTCTGATCGACGAACGAGAACTACGACAAAATATAAATTTCCCATAATACCTCTACTCCGATATATATACAGTCAAGTTCGATGGATATGACTTTTTTCAAACCCTCTGTTAAATAAATTTTCAAACAAGACGTATAAAGAATCAGAAAAAGAAGAAAAGATAACTTTTACTAAAACGTATATCTTCTCTATTTTTTCTCGAGTGCCTTATCGTTTATCACGATATTTTTGATGTACATATTAAATAATCAGATACAGTTTCTAAAGGCTGAATCATATTTTGTTATTTTTTCTTTTCTTTTTGTTTATAATTTTTTTTATTTCTTTACCTCTTGTTTAAAACATTATTTTTCGAGTTTTCGGAAGCGTAAAGAGACTCTCGAAATTCTCCGGGCGTAAGGATGATCCGCTCAAGAAGAAGAAGACGAAGAAAAAGAAGAAGAATAAGCCGAAACAAAGATATTTTAGTATATAATATACGTACGTATATAATATATATATGGTTAAAGATATATTTTTTCGTCGCGTGATAAATACAAGTACCTATATCTATATAGAGGGAGAGGTTGAGAGTCGTCGCGAGGTAACGATGCCTCGAAGGGTGTTTCACCCTGAAAGGTTACGCGGGTGGCGTTAAGGGATGTAACCCCATATTACTGCAGTTAGGGGAACCCCTATTCCTCAATATATATGTATACCAGAAGCCGGTATTGCACCGCCGGGAACTGTATGGTAATAATCGCGAACTTCCATTCATGCATTCCAAACATCCAGAGGCTCCTTCTCTCCAACCCCTAAGAGTCAGCCCCTATTTCCACTTCTCCTATATATATCTAGCTTTCAGCCACACTCAACCATTTGTCGTATCCAGGGTGGTCGTTGTGGTATAAATAAAAATCATCATATATAAGCTTAACCCCACAGCAGCAGGTTCAAAAAATAAAAAAATAAAATAAAAATTACATTAACAAAACGCGATTATATACTTAATCAAATTTGATTAATTATTTTTTTTTTCCTTTTTCTCAATGATTTTTCGGAAATTAAAAAAATAACTTATTTTCTTCGGTAGCCAGAAAAGCGGGAGGATAAAAAAAAAATAGAACGAAACGAATTCCCTCTTGCTAAAATATTTTTAGCATTTAATCAAAAAAAACCGAAACATATTTCACGGGTACAGTGACGTGTTATAAAACGATTTAGACACCTCTCTCTCTCTCTCTTTTTCTCCCGTTCATCTCGTAGCTTTTCTGGATACTAGGTAGGTATACTGTTCTCGAACGGGAAAACTCTGGAGGCGAGTTTCCCTCCTGAATTATATATTCGAATTTTTTTTTTTCTTTTTTTTATCACTATAGCCCGTTGTACCACCTATACCTATACCTATACCTATACCGGCAGCTATACTACCGGAGGTGTTCATCGTATTACGATTCTCATATTTTATTTATCCCCTTATCCGCAAAGTAAATTCCGATTGTCTTTCGGTTTAACTTATATCCCCGAAGGATATAACGGGAAAATTTGTTCCTATCAAATTCCTAACCGAATCTATTATCACTGAAAATAATAAATATATATATATATACACATCTGTCTACTCAAACTTATAATATATTAGGGTGGATATATTTTTTAAGACGTTTTCTTATTTTTTTGCTAATCCTCGTATCATGAAAGTTTGTTCATTTTTATAACCGACTTAAGAATACAACTACAAATTTTTTTTTTATCCTCTAGTTTCGCTTACTAATTCAATATTTTCATGTAAGCTTTGAAAGGGGAAAAATGAAAGTCGAAAAAATATTCCCACCCTAATAGACGTAATATACATATATGTTTTTTTTTATTTTTTTTCTCATTTTTGAACTGCTAATTCAAAAATTCGAAGTTAGAAAATCCTTCAGCTTATATACATATATATATATATATATATATATATATTTATATATTATATATATACCTACGTCAGTCGTTTGATACAGAATATGTACATGTATATAAATGATAGCACGTGTCAAGCTGTCAGACTGTGTGTTTTAGGGGATGAAAATCGTGCACGGGTAAGGGAGGCGTTAGGGGTGTTTGGGGGGTAGGGGGAGAAATGAATCGGGGTAGGAATTATATGCGAAGGGATTTGATTCGCGGGCTAAAACCCTAGCGAATCGTGATAACTAAAGGGGTAAACAAGTGCAGTCATGGGGATGGCATACCATAGCATAACTAACCGTTGCAGCATTCTGGGATATGACCGAGGGGGTTGTATCACTGTTTGATATGATTAATTAAAGGGTTAAATTTCACAGGATTCATGCATCCCTCATTCTCAGTTATCTCCAACCTCTACCCCTAAGGAATCTCTCAGGGATTTACAAACCGGCAATAAAATGACCAGATTTTAAACGCAACACGATCTACAGATTGAGCCATTGCGCAGGCAGGGGTGAAAATAAATATATATACATATTTCGATTAAAATGAAAAACTAAAAACAATTTACGAACTAAATATACAGACAATAGTTTTCCAACTTAATTATAAACTATGGACTGCAGATTTGAGGTCATACTCCCTAGGTTCTACCCCACCTGTCCTACTATGCGAACAGGGGATGGTGCAGGGATGAGGGCGAGCAGTGTAATCAGTGCTTC
This sequence comes from Tenthredo notha, assembly GCA_914767705.2. Taxonomy (NCBI): domain Eukaryota; kingdom Metazoa; phylum Arthropoda; class Insecta; order Hymenoptera; family Tenthredinidae; genus Tenthredo; species Tenthredo notha. The sequence goes on along the minus strand of OU611921.1, from coordinate 4,112,783 downwards.
GAACCTCCAGGGATTTTAAAATAATTAATCATTCCGTCCAACGTCCAAATGCCCGGCTCACGATCGGTTTTGTTTGACTTTTAAATGATCAGCTAACTTAATCGTCCGTAACGCTCGCGCTGGGGTATTTCTATACCACCCTTAACACATGCGCATATTATTAGCTATACGTTTATATTAATATTGAAGCAAGGAAGAATTGGTCTGATTTCTGATCATCAATAAATTAATTTTAGTTACAGATTTTTATTCAAACTTTATTTCTTTCTGTAAAACTAAAAATAAGAGAAATCGAATTTACGTCGTATAGAGTTAATATTGCATGATTGTATTAGCGCGGGCGCGGACAATTCGCGACTCACATCAGGCTTTATTTTTCCATTTTTTTTTTTATCACTTTTTTTTTTCATTAATCGTAGAGCCGGGACGAGCGAATCCGTCTGTTAAAATGCAAACTGTGCATTGTCATATCGTGCCATAACGCATTCACCCGATTTACATAATTCAAAATATCTCATCCCCCGCTATTGTGATGCAAATCCGATTGTTATATTTGCAACCCTGATCGCAAGGCTGCGTCTCTCTTCCCCCGCATCATTCAACATTTAAATTTAAAACCTATGCTTCTGATGCTGCAGGTGCAGTTTCAAAAGTTTTATAATTTTCATTCTCATTTCTGAATAAAGAAAATGTTTTTTTATATCAATTTTTTTTTTTGTAATGACGTCGTATAAAATAGAAAAATCATTTGAAAAATAATGATTAACGTTTATATTTTACACTTCATCTCTACATTTAATACGCTTTCGTATTTACGCGCGTTGCTCTTGCAGGGTGGCTTTCGGTATAAAGCTTTAAGGGCAAAGTCCGCTGAGCCACCCTTATCCAAACCAAACAAAACTTTTCCGAGGGTGCATTTATACATTTAATATATTTTCACCATCCCCCGTTTTCGCCCCCGTACTGATCCCGCCCTTAGCTCTTACTGAGATATTTTCAAATTAACATCTTCGCACCGCAATTCAAGTTCTTATATGAACAGGCTTATGCCATACATATGCCCCCTGGTTTGCCAAATTTATGGCCTCATATATACACCACCCCCCTTTTCTTTCACCATATTGACAAAAAAAAAAAAAACTGCATCAGAAGGGGAAATATCAAAAAATGAAAAAAAAAAAAGGAGCTTTTTCTCATTTGAAATTTTTTATCAAAAAAAGACAATCGATCTTTAATTTTTTTTGATAGAATCCAAAAGATCGATTTAAAAAAAATGTACAAATTTGCGGATTGCATAGAATATACAAATTTCATTTATGTTTCACGTTTTGTTTGTCTTGTTCTTCTACCTTTTTTTTTTTTTTTTGTATATAACTTTTCGTTTTTTTTTTCTTCTTTCTTTCTTTTCCGTTCTTTTCCAGCTCAGAACAGGAAAGTAGAGAGAAAACAGAGACGGTTTCTTTCTTCCCGTTGTAATAAGACGGTGGCCTCATTTTCCTTTGGAAAAACGAAATGGAACGAAAACAAGCCCCGTCGTGTTTACAGTAGCTATTACTTAGGTTCTTGCGAGGTTCAATTCTTCACGTCACCTTGGCTCATCCAGCATCTGTCAACGATTCTTTTATTTTTCTCTCTCTCTCTCTCTATTTCTCTCTATTTCTCTCTTATAACAGCTTACAGCTAACAGGAATAAGACGAATCGCTAGGGATGATCGTCATCACGCGATCTTTTAATTCCGTTTAATTCCAGGATATAAAATTTATAAATTTTCATTTATTCCTGCGATCTTTGAATTCTAATTAATTCTAGGACTAAAGATTTGCAGTTTTTAATTTATTCCTGTATGATCGAATCGTCTAGAGGTCCTTATGTAAATTTGTAAATCCATTGATGTCATTTTTTTGGACAAGAATTTCTTCAATATTAAATCAGACTTGAAAACTTTTCAAGTATACTTGTATGTATACCTACGTACTATGCTATATAGCGAGTGAATTTTTTAAATAATTAATTTGTAAAACTCGGTGAAAATCGTTTCAGTTTCTCTTTTCGCGTTTACATCCAAAGACTCAAAGACTCAAAGACTCAAAGACTTGAAATACTCATTTCCCTTCAAGCTCTTAGATTTTCATTTAAAGCAGACTTTGATTTAAAAGAAAATCGATAATCCATTGATTCCGTGTTAATTTATTTTTTTCGCACGCTGTTAAATATTGTAAAATTTGTTTTTCGACTAAAGCGATAATATATTTTGGATCTATAAACTATTTTTCTTTTTTTTTTTTTCTATCTTTAGCTTCGTCTGACGTAGCATAAAAATCTTTTTCCTCGACTTAAGTTTGAAGAAAAATAGCTAGGTATATAAGTTGCGGTGATGGAAGGTTAGAAAATCGCACGAAATGATTCGGAAAATGAACCCAACGCAATTTCCCATTCTCTTCTTTTCCTCTCTCTCTCTCTCTCTTCTCCTTCTTTCGTTTTTCTGCTTATTTTTCTTATTCTTGTAGCTATCGGAGCGAAATATCAGAGAGTTAAGAAAATAAGGTAGCGTTAATACCAAGCGAGTTATAAAATATTGAAAAAATGAATTTCCGGCTTTTCCGTTTCGGCTTTCGAAAACCTAAAAAGAATTTAAAGAATAGTGAATTAAGTATACCCATATAAAACCGGACTGAAGAAAAAAAAAAAGAGAACCAAGAAAAAGCATTAGACGTAGAAATTTTTTGAAACTAGGTCAACATTTCGCAACATGGAATGATGGACAGCGTCGGGACGCTATTGATTGAAACAGGCGTCGCAAGAGGAGATATAACAAAAGGAAATACAAGGGGTTAACGACCCTTGAAAACACGGTAGTTACAAAGAGCGGTTTATCGGAAGTGTTTACAGTCAAAGTTTTACCGTTAAAAACGATTGAAAAAAAAAAAAATTTCCCTCTTTAACTTTTCGCTTTTTCTATATCTGCGATGTATCACGAATTTATATATATATATATACAGTGACGTATGTATATTCGTACATTGATAGAAAAATTGATTGAATTAAGAAAGAAAGAAAATGTACCTATATATTTCTAAAAAGAAAATTTTCTTGTCACGTTGAATTCTTATATTATACAATTTTTTTCTTTTTTTTTTTTATATAATCTAATACATTAATTTATTTTACGCTCAACCGCTTGCAAAACTTTTGATGAAAATTCATCCCTTTGAATAAATTTAACGCCCGATTATATTAGACACCAATTTTAAGCCGGTTGACCAACAGGACCAACAGGACCAACAGGCTTAGTCTCTGACACGATGAAATCCAGTTACAGTTACTTTATTTAATGCATATAAACGGTGAAATTAAAAGCCTTGGGTGCTAAAGCGACGCAGTGTTTCTCTCTTAACAAACCCCTAACTATATATTATTACTTAGCCCACTTTTTAAACCTATAATAAAATTGACAAGTGGCTTTTTCATTTAGCCTTTTTTTTTTTTTTTTTTTTACGTTTTTTCTCAATCATCGAGACGTCGAAAGTTTCAAACTCGAAATGCGATTGTTTCTTTTTTTTATTTCGTTTCGGTTTTCGATATTTTATTGTTTTTTTTTTTTTCTTTCTCTTTCTTCTTGTTGTCAACGAAAAACTTTAGGTCTCTGCTTTTCTGTACGCATCCAACCTCTTCCCGTCAGTAATGGTAATTTTTAGTGTTATTTTTTCAACGCAGCTTTGAGAAGGGAGAAATTTTTATTTTTATTTTTTATTCCGTTCTTTTTTTGTTTTCTTTTTCTCCAACATGTTAACGGTCGAACGTGAAGGCCCCCAACGCGTTTCGAAGTTGGAACAAAAAAAAAGAAAAAAAAAAAAACAAATTTGAATAGCGAATATTTGACTTTCGACGAGGATTCACCTATACCGGTCCTCCCTTCCGTTATATGCTTCCATTTTTTATACCGTACATATATCCTGTGATACTTACATGAAAGAAGTTCGAAAATTATCTAATAATAGTAATAATAATAATAATAATAGAAATATAAACCTAAAAAACTCATTTTCTTAATCGCTACTAGAATTTTTTTCCAAGTATTTTCCGGATAAATCAACGATTTCGTATATATTTGCGAAAAAACGATATTCAGATGTGTGGTAAAACGATGTCACATCCCCTTCTCACATATTCTCGTACACACTGTATATAAATATATATGAAAGGGTGAAGGTGTGGGAGGGTAGGAGGTATCGGGGAGAGCCGATTTCCACGTATACCAGCTACTTGAAAATTTGGGTGAACGGTTTGGGGAAAAATAGATGGTTGTCCCAGAAAAACGTATTCCGTTTGACGTTTTCACTGCGGCCCCGTATACCTCCCACCCCACCCCCACCCCCCTCGTCATCCTCAAACCCCTTTTACTCGTCGCCAATATTTTTCCAAACGATATTTTTCCCCCTTCTAGAATACGAGTTTGTGGTTTTCATCTGTCGAAGCTATATCGAAACTGGGTTAAAATAATCTTCGATATTCCAATTTCTCTTCTCCACGCTTTTACGCCCACGCCAAACCCCCTCCCTACCCCACCTACCCTTACGATCGTCTTGTCGTTATAAAAATAATTTACTTGTCGTTTGAATATCTTTATCATTATTTATTTATTTATTTATCAATCTATCTATATACTTGAATCAATTTAAAATTGATATTTCGATTAGAAAAAGAATAAAAAAAAAAAAGGAAATAATTAAAACCAAAAAAGCCTAAAATTATATAATTATATGTACTACATGTATTTTTTTTTCTTTTTTCTTCTTCACTTTTTATGATATTGTCATGTTTTCAAAGTGATAGACAAACCTTGTGCAAAATTATTTGCAAATTTTGTTGGTTTATATAAGAATATAACCGCATATATGTATATATGACTTTTTGAAATCGTAGAAAGGTTAAAAAAAAAATAAACATCACTTCTCCTCGAACGTCTTGAAGAAAAGAAATTTTTCGAAAATTTATTTCACCCTATTATATGCTCCCTCTACTCTGCATATACTATAACGTGGCGTAGGAAATGTTTTACCTATTCTAATCCCGAAATAATCCTAAATCCAAATCCTATTTTCTCTGTAAGTGCTTTGCCGTTGTTGGACACGTAAATCCAAGCTTTAAGGCGTTAAGATTTAGTAATCTTTTCCTGTCCAATAATCTAAGGAGCCTGTCTTGACGTCAGGCTAATCTAATACCCATATATATATATATTCTTGGTTACAGAATGGTTTTAATTATAAACTGAATACGACATCGGATCATCGGTGTTAAACTGCAGTAGGGGAAATAAAAGGGTGAGTTTTTTTATACAGTATAATAATGAAGAAAAATTAAAAAAAAATGATCTACATGATAATTTGAAGATTCGTCAAAAATTAGTCGAAACGTTTACCTACTCCCCATACTTGCCGATATTTTAATGTCTTTGTTCCTGTCATCCTGGACATACATACAGGACTTGAAATTCAAATCTTCGGGCACTTCCCGCCCTTTGTTTACCGATATCTGTACGTCAAACATTTGCAAACTCAAGAGGCAGACCAAGCCAAGAGCAAACATGACCGCAGACGGTCGCAAACAGGCTGAAAAAAAAAAAATAAAAAATCCGTTAAATATAGAATTTCGAATCTATGCGGATGATTTATTTTTTTTTCTTTTCACCCCCTGCGCATTCGATTAAAAAAAAAATAACGTTTCATAATGAAATTAATGTGACAAAGTCTAATTATTTATCATAATATAGAATTTGAATTAATTAATTAATTAATTAATTAATTAATTAATTAATTTCACTCGATCTTTCCAACGTAGAATTTATACACTCAGTCAGCCTAGAGTTAGTTTACTGGTCGTACTCAGGTGTAGAATGTATAGTTTGCTTTTACTGGACGTAGAACGGGCAACACGCTTGGTTGATAGGATTGTCAACAACAGGAAAGTACTTTCAGACTGTGGTCGACGAGAGTTTCAGAGAAGTGGATAACAAATCGTTCGTGAAAATTGTTTTATAATTATTTTTTAAACGGATTAATTATTTTCGAAAAATAATCACGGTTATTTAAAAATGACGAATATGATGAATTTTAACTATAGTAGCTGATAAAATTTGGGTAAAGTTTAATCAAATTTTGTCAATCATCGTTAGATTAATTCGAGCTTTGAAATTGGATGGTAGAAAAAAAAATGAAAATAGTTAGAAAAAAAAAACTCGTAAAAATTTGTTGTTTGATCAAATTCAGAAATTGACTCGCGAAAACTATATAATATAATAAAATATAGATGGTGGATGAATTTCTGGTCGAGAATTTCCGCGTGTGTATCTTTGAATCTGATATAACTGTTAGCTAATGGTTATTAAAAAAGTTTCTTCTTATTCATTAATAACGCAATTTAAATTTCTTGGAAAATATAAACTTCGAGTTTTCTTTGCCCTGGTGGATAGAGTTAATAGCAATCGTTAAATAGCGAATTTCTACCTATATGCAATGATCGGATTCGAAGTATGCGAAGGGATGAAAAAAATTGATGATATTTTAGAAATTATGTGTATGAAAAAAAACAAAAGAAAGAAAGAAAAGGAGAGAGAGAGAGAGAGAGAGAGAAAAAAAAACTATACAGGGGTAGTATTATAGTAGATACAAAACAGCTTCGGGACTATCGCGTGAAACAAATGTAGCTGTTTTCGCGAATCTTTCTCAGTCTATAAATCAGAACGTATAGGATATAGAAAGACGATTCCTCGTGTTATAACGGAGACAAAAATTGGCCATATAAATGGTAGATATAAAGTCCAGTATGGGGAAAAAGAAAAAAATTAGAGAACAAAAAGAAAGAAAGGGGTTGACGAATTATTGCGAAATGTGGAATATAGTATTCGGAAAATTAAATAATCGAACGAATGTGTGTGTTTTGAAAATAAAATAAAATATAATAAAATAGGTGATCCGTGTTTAAAACCAGCAGCATTTAATTATTATCTCACAATTACTTTTATTTTTCAGACTATTATTTCAACTTTTAAGTATCATCATCATCATCGGGGGGGATGTTTTCTCGGCAAGCTCGGCTGACATCGGTTGAGGGTTAATAAGGTTTTAAAAAATTATTTCACACCCCTGGCAGACGTTGACACCAATTTCCTCTTTCTCTGTCTCTCCCCTTCTTTCTCTCATCTTTAAATATTAATATTATTTTTATAACACACCGAGAGGTCTGAAAAATGTCCGTTATACCTTATTGGACGAATTATATTTATTCTCTGGAATTTTTCTCTTAGCGACAAAGATCGTATATGCCAGATTTTTTTCTCACTTTATTCCTTGTTATAACGATGAATTGGTGAAATAAAAATCAATTGAAAATTACAGATGAAGTAAGAAAAAGAGACGGAGATGGATGGGTAAAGGATAAATGAGAGAAAAAAAAGAAAAGAAAAGAAAAAAGGGGTAGTAATTTTTACGACCTAATTCTTGCGAGACACGGCGATCCCCGGTATGCCTTGTGTTCTCTTACAGTTCTCTTGTTCCTCGTAAAGATAAGTCGTAAAGTAAAAAGATATAGTATATATATATATAAAGAGCAAAAGAGAGAGAGAGAGAAAAAGAGAAAAAGAGGATCTATAGAGTGAGATGCGAGCTGCAGAAGCCAATGATCAGCTCTTCATCTTTTATTGCTATCAAGTTCGATTTCAGTCTTGAAACCAGGAGCTGAAAAGACGGTGAAAGGGATCGAGAGCGAACCGTTAACCAGATTGAGTGATTGCTCTGTATTTTATTGCATCAAGGTATTTGAAAGAAAGAAAGAAAGAAATAAGAAGAGCGTCATTCTCCTCTTCATTCTGCTATTCGGTTTTTCTGCTTGAAATTTTACTTTGTGAGAAAAACAAAAAAAAGAAAAGTGAACAAAAATTCGAAATAGAAGACCATGATCCTTAAAGCTCTATAAAAAATTAGCGAAATTTTAAGCTCTGGTTGTAAGATTAATAAATAGAATTTCTCTAAGTGTAAACAGGGCTTCACCACATCTGTTACTTACCACCCTCTCTTACCCTTACCGGAGACACAAACTAGGTATCTGCACGTAGGTGTACAAGCAAGGTATACAAAGCAGTCTCAACACCGTTTTGCCATGTGGTAATCTCACGTGTGACTTGAATAAAGATGCTTTTATACGTGCAGAGGGGTTCTGGTGCTCAACTGAAATCTGGTTTTGCATCCCGAATCCCGATAATAGAACGTTACGATAAAAAATGTTGTTTTCTTATTGCACTATAATATATGTATATGAGAGAAAAGTAGGAAAATTGTAAACAAATAAGAAATTCTATATTTTATTTTTATTAACAAAAATGAAAAGTAACCCCGTGGGAAGAAAATTTTTCTTATTTATAGAACGTCGTTCTCGTAAATTGATATAACAGTATAAGTATCCTTTCTGTTTATTCATAGTAAAGGGATTTCTAGTTCGGTGAAAGTACCTGCTGCAGCAGAGATACGGGAAAAGAGAAAATCGTCTATCTACGTACATAGAGCTGTGTATATACCTGTTCTCTTATACTGGATGATACCGTACCCACACACATACACACACACACACCATATATGTAGAAAACTGGGATAAGCCCAGGCCAATCCTCTGAGAAATTTTTCTTCACATTTTCTTAAAGGATATGAAAAAATAAGTGCATCTCACCTTAGTTTAAACAGACGGTCAAAATGCGAGAATAAAAGGCAAAGACGAAGAATGAGAAGTTTAATGGTTCTGAAACATGAAACATACCCTTTTTTTTTTTTTTTGTCACTCGCAAAATTAGCGTATGAGTATTAGGGTGCTTTTTGGAACGACTATTTTTTTTTTTTTCAACTCCCCATTGAAAATCTTGTAGCAGACGTCGAATAAGGAATCCTGTCCAATTTTTAGCTCTTAATTTCAATTCTAAGTACTCGCACTTTTCTTTTTAAGTTTTCCCATGCTAAATGCATGTAAACATTACTAGTTTTTCTTTAGCCACGCACAACTCAGCCGCATTTCAATGGATTGTTCTCATCTAAGACTCATTTGACAGAGAATTTAATGTTCTTCAAAAGTGCCCATGATAGTTTGATTGATTTGAAAATATTGAACTTGACATTTTGTTAGAATTTTATATTTCAAAAAATCAAAGTCCTTATATCTTTTGAAATACTGGTTTGAGAGACTTTATTCATAGGACTTTTTTGTAGAGAAATAAATTTTCTACAAAATTGTCAAAAAGTTTTTTTCTCCAAGTCCAACTGTTTATTCGCCCAGAGTGAGAAAGAAGAATTATGCATAAAATCGACTTTGAAGGCTCACACAGGTGCAGCGGTTGAAACCACAGCCAAACTACCTGAGGCACTTCTGAAGAACACTAAATTTTCTGTAAAATGAGTCTTGAATGAGAATAATCCATCGAAATGCGGCTGAGTTGTGCGCGGCGAAAGAAAAATTCGTAATGTTCACAAGCTTTTAGGATGGGAAAACTTAAAAAGAAAAGTGCAAGTATTTAGAATTGGAATTAAGAGTTAAAAATTGAACAGGATTCTTTTTTCGAGGTCTACTACAAGATTTTCAATGGGGAGTTGAAAAAACAAAAAAATAGTCATTTCAAAAAAATCAGCCTAATGAGTATCGTGAAAACCGAAATGAGATACAATGAATAATATTGTGTTGTATTAATAATTATGAACGGTAATTAATAAGTCGTAAGTCATTAATGACGCGACCCTTATGCTTGTACCCTGCATCGTTTTGGTAAGTATAAACCATAAGGTGGTAGCTGGTAGGCGCACCCGAGTACTTACCGTAATTAATATAATGAGAAAACGAGCCACTGTCACGACAGGCTACCGGAAGGACACCGCGTGATGTAGAGGCGTTAGCTTAATGCTTATACAGGCACCCCTAGCTTCATCCTATTTCAAGTATGATAAACCTTTTCTCATATCTTAGATGTTATTCAATGATTAAGATAATCATTTATCTATTTCTTAATCTATCCCTCATTATACAATCATTCCGAAATAATTATATGGCTAATTTTATTTTTTTATTTTAAAGTAAAGTAAAAATAAAAGAATTCTCTAAACACAACCCTTCGACATGTAGAATCTCCGCTGTTCAGTATTCCGCTTAATTAACCCTTTAATTAGACGTAACGCGTTAGTTGGTACCGGGTAGGTATGTAGTACTACGTCGGTCTATAATTATTCAATTCGTAACTAGCACTAATCTATTCCTGCATCAAACCCCTTGAGTCTCTAAGGCCTTACGAAATCCCCCCTAGTAAAACCCCTAGGAAATACCCCTGAACAGTGGTCGAAGGATCCAAGGTTGGGGGTGCAGCGTCAGCCCAATAATAATCGGTGAGATTGTAATTATCACGGTTAGAGTTTAAGGAGAATGCAGATGAGAGAGAAGAGAACATATTGGCTTTTGTCTCAAGTGCAATTCGGTACTATACTTGATTATGCAGCTTATCGTGTGTGTAAAAAATAATTCCAATAGTTTCTCCTTAATTTTCTTAATTTTCTATTCTTTTTTCTTTATCACGAATGATAAAAGTAACGAGGATAATAATTAATTGTACAGGGAGTAAAAATGGTAGAATAAAATAACAAAAATTAGGTAAAGAACAAAAAAAGGAAATAAAAATTAAATTTTTTTGTTCGTATAATTATTATCGAAGGCGACGAAGTGTGAATTGAAGAATAAGAGGTTTTTAGCTTGGAGACGAGACACGAGGAACGTTTCATTTGATTCTTTCGATCAATCGAATAAGGTAGTCAACCGGAAGCAATAAGGTTCGCAAATACTCTTCGCTTCGGGTCGCCGAGCTTTTATATAATAACAATCAATGTTAAAAATTGCTACCTAGAAACGTGGGAAAAAGGCTATACTCTTCGAGGATTTAACTCCTTGACAGAGTTTTATAGTCACTTTGAAGAAGTGAGGAAGTGAGGAAGAGGATGAGGAGGAGAAAAGAGAAAAGAGGAAAGAGGAAATAGAAATAGGAGGAGAAATAGACGAGAGAAAATTGTAAATGGCGAATGACGTGGCAAGCGAGAAAGGTGGATTCAATTATTGCATTAAGGTCCTTTTTTCCGTACCCCAAGCCACGAGCCACGAGCCATGAGCGACTCTCTCTCTCTCTCTTTCTCTCTTTTCCGAGGACGTTTTTCAATAGGTACCTAAATGAGAAATTTCAAGGCGTGAGATCGTTCGCGCGGCATAATTTCCTCTAGAATTTCTTCCTTTTTTTATTTTTATTTTTTTCTTTTCCTTCGTTTTCTTTGCTTTTTTTTTTGTAGGTACTCTAGGTACATAACGTTATTCAACGAGCTGCAAAAAAAAACCATGAAGGTTTCTATTCACATCATTTTTCAAAATCATATATTTAACAGGTAAATAAAATCCTATACCTTTCAACTGCAGTTTCAACGAAAAAAATTGTATTTCTTCTTTATTTCTATATTTCGTATAAAGACGCAGATATTTTGAAAGATAAAATTTTCCTTACGCGATCCTCGTTATTGTATGAATGATTTGTAAATAAGATCTTTTATATATTCTAACTTCCGGCCGGAGATGTGAATTAACAACGTAGCGGAGGATAAGAGATAGAAAAAAGAGTCAGAGCGAGGGTTGAATTATTTAAAACTTTTCGGCGTATATAAAATAATTATATATTCTTGAGAAGAAGAGAAGTGAAAAAATAAATAAACGAAATCATATTCGAAGGATTTCGACAAATTGTAGAAAATCTTTGGGTATTTATTAACAAAACAGTGAGATAAAAAAAGAAAAATTTACAAAAAACAACGAGAAACGAAAAGAAACAAAAAATAAAAATCGTTAAACAATAACGAACAATAAATTTCAGGTGAAATAGAAGAAACAAAGATCGGTTTTACCCATCTGCACCTGAAACGGGGTGCAAAGAAAAATCTTTGAAAAGTTTTACTGGTTTAGGAAGGGGGGTAGGGGGGTGGCGAGAGATAGCGAAATGTCGAGTAGAAATACAATTTCAAGAAATGAAAAGAAAATTGAATGAAAATCTTTCGAGTGTAGATTATAGGGGTAGGTGGTGGTTCTTCGTGCTGCGTAGGTGGTAGAAAATTACTCAAAAATTGTAACGAAAAGGGAAAAATTTTATCTCGAAGGACGAAAATATGATAAAACACAAATTTTAATCCATATATATTTATATTTTATTTATTTTCTTGGTTTACTATTTGCGATTTTCTTCAACCCTTAATAATACCGTTTTATACATAAAAGGCATAAAATATTGAACCGATGAAAATTTTTTTTTCTTTCCTCAATTTCTATCCCAAAAGAAGAAAACAAAGTGTCGAAATTAATTGATTAAAAAATCGTACATCCTGCGAAATTAACTGAACCCATGGGGTATTTTTGGTATTTTCTTTGACCCGCGAGTTTTCCTCCTTTTCATATAAAAAAAATCATTTCGTTATCTATCGGAGTATTAGAGCGGTTAATTGAGAATAATCCATGCAGCCTACGGCTCTCTGGTATAATGTATATAACGTATTGGTTGAATTAACAGCTTCCGGTTGATCGAACTATCGACGTATCGGAAAAGCTGGGCAGTTATTTTAATAAACAATTACGCCTGGTTTGTTGCGGTGAATATTCACCATCGTATTTGATAATAGAAAATAGAAAAAAAAAATGAAAATAAAAAAAAAATAAAAATAAAACAGGAAACCGGAAGGCCAGCTTTACCTGTAGATCGGGTTGCTCACTATACAGGCGTATCGAAGCGTTCTTAAAAAGCTTTTCCAAAGAATTCCACCTATTATACGCTTCATTTATTTTTTTATTTTTATACATAATATCATGATCAATTATTAACAAAAATTAAATGATGGCCCACAGTGGCGGAGTGAAATTTTCCCATTTGATCAATAAAACGATTAGTAGATTCAGTAGCTTTGATTCCAATGTAACACGTCTTTAAATTAAATATTCTTTGTACATAATTCGGAATTATTTATACAAGATAAAACTTTTCCGCTCCTTAAACCATAAAGTTTGGAACAATTTCTATACAAGCTGCACTAGTATTTGCGATGATGGTACTTTCGGTAGCTAGCTATATATATATATATATATATATATATAAAAGCGTCTGTAATCAAGGGGATTTTTCTTTCGCAAAAAAGGGCTCTTCGTAATTGCACAAAGAGTTTGCTTAATTATTTTGTTAATTATAAGCGGGCTGTGAAAAGGATATATCCCCTACCTTTGTTACTTTCATGTATCTCCACGGAAAGCTAAGGGGGGAAGAAAAAAAAAAATAAGGAATTCTTTAACCCGTATAAAGATACGTTTGAAATTAGTTAAAAATAAAATTCCTCATATAATTTTGATTATATAAATATTTTTATAAAACCGAATAAAATTAGGCTAATAAATTTAATTATTTATCATTTTTCTTTCAGGTTTTTATAAACCCGATTTATACAGCTTAGCAAAAAAAAAAATGTTTAATGCTGTAGTTTTAAAAGCTGTTAAATGGTAAAATGGGCAAAAAGCTAAAACGTTTTAGAGTCTTTCAAGGGACTGGATTTCCCAAGGATCGTCCCCACAGTCCTTAAGTATATATATATATACCTGTGTATACTTGTATATACATATCTATAGATATACACATCTAGGAGAAAGAGAGACTTAATTCCAGGGATTTAGGTATAGTCTCTAGCACTGCCGAATTTTTAATACACCCTGTTGTTTTTAATTAAGTCATTCATTAGCCCGCATGAAAAGTGAGTAAATTAATCCCACCCGAATATTATTACATGAAGAAAATGGGGAAAAATGACTTTTACAAAAAGGGATTTCGGCTTATTAGCCGCTATTTATATTCACAGTTTTGCCGGAAAAAAAATATTTCAAAATTAAAAAGATAATCGACACGCCTATCATAACACCCAACGTGTCAAATGTAAGGGTTGAAAAATAAAAATAATCTCGGAAAAGTAAAAAAAAAAAACAAACTGTTTTTCGTTATTTTTTCATCTCATTAACTATTATTATTCACGATGTTGGATAGAGCGGAATATATTACACCCTTAAAAAATAAAATATTTTTTTTCAACCCTGGTATAAAATAACGACAATTAAAACTTTACGAACAGCGAACGAACGCCAGCTAGGCTATATAATATATATATATACGCGAACGGAGTTTCCAGGATTGTTATAAATTTTAAATATTTTAATCAGTCAGTCAGGGGTAGTCTACGTGACATAATATATCGCGTAAGTGCATGAATAATTAATTAATTTTGTTAATTTGGCATTTTGTTTTTTTTCTTCCGTTTTTAGTATTTTTTATTTTTTTATTTTTTTTACTTTATTCAAACTAATTGTGAAAAAAATACATACCGTGCTTGAATGAACGTGTCTGAGAAGATACGTGTTCCCATGTTAGAGTATGGGGTAGTATACCTCTAATATTTGTAAGTATAGGTATATACTATATATATATATATGCGAAAGTGGAGTAAAGTTAAAAAAGATTGTGAAAATATGGGGGGTACTTCTGAAGTTTGAAACTCCTCTTTGCTTTCATATTTAACAGGAAAGTTTTCCAGGTGTGACAGCCTCCTGAGATATATGTGTCGTACATCGAATTAAGAAGACGTACCTATATATATATATATATATATATATATACATCGTAGCCTATATACACACACCTATATATGCCGTATCACAGTTTTAGATCATTTACGGTTAGAAGGAAAACACGTACGCACGCATCTATACATAAATAAATATATACACATACGTATGTAATATACCTATATAACAACCCTCGACGTCTAGTCCACCCTCCTCCACACATTCAACGTTTTAGACTTTAACGAAACTTTAGAAAGTGCATTGAAAAGATTGGAGCACCCAGAGAGATGGAGGAAGCTAGATGTATAAGGAAATTGAAAATTTATGCATCAGAAAGTTTGACGGTAAAATTGACGGTTTGAAAATAAGAAATTTTTCACATTTTCAGTTATTTATTTAAAGCTTTCGTCGGCGTTTCTTATATTTATTTTTACTTTCTATTTTTCACATCATCCAAAACGTATAATATCTGTATTAAAAATATATATATAATATATATCTCGTCAATTTTTTTATCTTCAACATAGTATACGATCGTTTTTCAAAGAACCGTCAATACATCGAGCAATTACTTAATTTATAAAAAAAAAAAAATCGAAAAAAAAAATTTACACGGCCTAGACCCTCGCCCTCGGTCTCCCCATCTCCCTTCAGGCTATGGAACTCCATCTACCCACTCTGACTAAATTAAAAACGATTTCCGTGTATAAAGGTTCGTTTTTTGTTGTTATTTTTTCGCATATTTGTTCTAATTATTCTTATCCTCGTCATATATTTTTTTTTTATTTTTCATTTGATTTTTATCCACACGGTTTACGCTCCTTTTTTTTTATTATTTTTTATTTATTTTTCTTCTAAAAGTTTATTCAGATAAAATGATAATGATTGTCTTCTTGTTAGATAGAATTTTCTGTTGGAAATAAGAACGAACCTTCCATCATCCATTTCTTTTCCTTATTCTTATAATTTGATGAAATAACATCAAATCCATTAATACAGCAGCTGAGAATGAAAATGAGATATGAAAGGGGGTGAGGGTATGAAAATAGATAAACGAAGAAGACGGTATAAAGAGCAGTGATGTTATCAATAAAATAAATGAGACGAGAAGAAAAGAGATGAGATGAGATGAGAAGAGAAGAGAAGAGAAGAGGAGTTTACCTAGACCATTAAGAAGAAGAGCGAATAACAGTGACATTAGATAAGCCCCAAGGATATTTCGACGTGGTTCCTGCAGCACCATTTCGTTTTGGTAATTACTTAGCGTTGCAGGTAATCAATCATTGCCAAATGTCCGAATAAGGGTATGGGGGTGAGTTTGGCAGTGAATTTGGCGATAAAAAGACAAAAAAAAAATAATATCAACGTATACCATTCAAAGTAAAAAGGGAGAATAAACTACATAAATATATAAAAAGAAGAGGAAAGAAAAAAGAATTGATACTTCTATGGAAAAATAAAAATTTTCGATTCAGATTGATAGGAGGAAAAAAAAAATATATATAAATAAATATGAAAAACAAAACAAAAAGAAAAAGGAAGAAAATTTTTACCCCGCATAACCGTTTCAAAACCACGCTGCGGGTTATAATCGTTGTGATTTTGACGTTAAGGAAATCCGCAGTTCAGGGGTAGGGGGGGTGGGGGAGGAGGAGGGTGGGACAATAAATCCATAAATTTATTTTTACATGATATAGGATATATTTGTGTGAGCGGTTGAAATATATATGCATATGTATATAGTACAGGACTTTGGGACGACCAATAGCATCCTTTCGTTCTCCAGCATCCGAGTGATGTATGGATATACGAGCTCAAAACTCTCATAAATCCTTCGGGAAGTTTGTCTCGCTTTTTTTTCTCCTATTGGGTTAACAACAAACTGTTAGATTTTCTCATCTATCATACTGCACCTCCTCTCATTCCTATTTCTCCACCTCACATCTCTCGCTACCATCTCTTTACGCGGAAATATACACATGAATTAAAATTTTTTTACACCGTTTTTATATTGTCTTATGGAATTTATATTCAGCGGCTCTCTTATCGTCCTGATATACAGGATTCAAAGACTAATGTGATTCATTCGTATTGATTGATTCCGAAAATCGATCGGCTATCAGGGAAAAAAAAAATTTTATTACACGACGAATTTTAGTTTACATCTAACGAAATCGAATATTAGTTTTTCTAAAGTGTGAAAATACATAAATAAATAAATATATTATATGTACCAAGGATCAGCGAATATGGGGGAAAAAAAAGGAGATATTTATTGAAATTATCATAGCGACTTAAATTCGAAAGAGATTTATATACCTATACATATATATATATATCGTTCGTATAGGGGTGAGTCAGGGATAAGATGCATCTAAAGATCGAAAATGTAATCGCGATTGGATGCTATAGTAGGGGAGAAGATCGTAAAACCGTTTCATCAAAGTTTATCAGAGTGCAGTAGTGTAGCAGCAGGTCCTTAAACGATCGTGGAGAATCGATCTGTGACAATTGTATATAAAGAAAGTTAAAGAAAGTAAGAAAGAAAGAAGGAAAGAAAAACTAAACTGAAGGGATGTGATCGATTTGAGTAAAAACTAAAATGAAGAAAACCTGAAGTTCAAAATTGGCAATCTTATTATTATCATTTTTCTAGTAAAACACTCTTCCTTATGATAGTGATACGGTTTTTAACTTCCAACTTTTTCAAATCGAGAAAAAAGATTGAAATTAAAAGTATTTAGCAAAGAAAGAGGGAGCGAGGAAGAGAAGGGCTCTCTAGGGGGATGGATTTCTGGCTCAGTTAGCCGAATGGTAAAAAGGCTGTAAACCTACCCCACAGTCAAAAATCTATGAGTTAAAAATTAATTTCGTTTAAAAAAAAGAATTGAAGACATTATTTGTATGTTGAAGAAATATCGATATAATATAGGGATGACATATCATCTACCATTCTTATACTCGAATGTTTCTTTCTGAAGCTAGTATCTTTTTTTTATTTTGTCGAGAGAAGAAAGAAAGAGAGAGAGAGAGAGAGAAAAGAAGAAGATATAAAAAAGAGAAAAAAAAAAAGTTATTCCCATAATTCATATGGTCCTCGGTCCTCGGTTCTCTTCATCTTGTCCATTACCCCAACGGTAAGAAATATTACTATAGGAAACGATGAAGGCTTATTTATTAGTCAGGCATTAAAAAGCTGGGGGATGAAACGCGTAGAAGACGAATTGCCCCTTGCAGGTAGGTAGGTAGGTAGGTAGGTAGGTAGTAATCGATACGATTATACATTATAACATGAAATAAGGTAAAATAAAAATAAAAAAACCATGAATATAAATTACTTAACTTCATTCTCACTTCATAAAAAAAAAAAAAAAAAAAAAATAAAAAAATTACTAAAAATCAATTACCGTTTTCAAAAGTGACTACAATTATGAAACAACTTGATTAATCGCGTTCTATGTACTATAATGCAGCTATTGCAGTAGTGCAACAAGTTGGCTAACTATAAGATCGAGAGATCAGTTAAGGACGAAGTTTGCGTGTCGAGAAATATTAAGGAGTTATAAAAATTTAACCCCAACAACCGACAGTACAGGTCAAATTCTACACGCGATACAGTTAATAATCTCAACCTTATATATCTAACAAGCTAGTATTGGTATTGTTAGAAAAAAAATAATTTTCATTAGATATATATATATATATATAGAGTATATTAGAAATTGACTATTTTATCAAATAAGTAACTAAAAACGACTATAAATAATTAAAGTAAATTTCTTATCGATTGGGGTTCTTAACGATTAAATTATATGAATCTAAAATTATTTCCAAGGAACCAAATTTCACTGAATTTATATCAGAATCCTTAAGTTAGATGGCTGTCGTTTCTTGCCGAACAAATCGCCCGATTACTTATGCATTGGTTCGTAATTCCGCGAGCCGGCTTGGAATTGATGAATTTGATCAGACCGATTCAGACATCAGAATTCGAAAGCGACTATAAGATTCTATCGAGACTTAAAAAGGCTAGAAGTCAGCTGTTAGACTCCATCGTCGATATTATGAAGAAATTTTTTTTTTCTAGTTTTAGTTTCTGTTTTTTTTTTTGTCGAATTAAATGAAATGTATGTCTTTAAAAATTTATTGAAAAATTCATTATCTAGATAGAAATAGCTATATATAATCTACGCACGTCATCCTTTATCGTATACGTATAGGAATTTCAAGAATCTCGAGAATGATGAAGTAATTAAAAGTCGGTTTCCAACTCGCGATCGTAATTAGAAGAGTTTTAGCCGTTCCACGAGTGAGCAATGAACAGAAAAAAAAAAAAAAAAGTTTACGCAGTTTTTATAAAACGCTTTATCTAACCAGCTGCAGCTTTATCAAAAAATCAAATTTCCTTTGTAAAGGAAAATAGAGAGAGAGAGAGAAAAAGAAAAAAAGAAAATGATTCATCTAATAAAATATAACCGATTATTCTAAGCGTGATCAACGAAACACGATGAATAATGTAAGACAAGATCTTTCGTTTGGTATAAGAAATAGGCTCCTGGTCCAGACGGCGTTGGTCGATGGACGGAAATTGAGGTCTAAGCGGATGGTTAATGACACCTTGGAATTCAATTTGATCCTTGCAGCTTATACTTGGGTCCTGGAAGAAGCGTTGGGTACGTTGAAGCTCTTAAATCCTGTGGTGGCAGGAAGGAAGGAAGTATAGAAGTAGAAGTAGAAACGTCGAGTATCGAGTCCTTCGCAAACAATTCTCTCTTCTCAGCAGCAACTTTCTTCTTCTTCTTCTTCCTCTTCGTCTTCTTATTCTTACCATCAATTTTCTTCTCACTTTAGTTATTTTCCTTTTATTTTTTTTTTTTTTTTGCTTCCCTAATTCCTTATACTCAATCTTAAACTACTACCACAGGCTATCTAGTACACAACTACTTTCGCTTCTTATCACTCCTTTCCACTCGTAGAAACAATCAAGAATTTATCATCGTGGAGGTAGAGAGTAAGGGTGAGTTCTTTTGGTGTAACTATGTACAGATTTCACCTTCGGCTTTCTGACCCATCCTCATCCTTCGCCTCCTCCTTCTCTTCTCTTCTCTTCTCCTTATACCCCATTCTTTTTTATTCTTTTTATTTTTCTACCTCGTCTCACAGTCCCTTACTTCTATACTATAGCTAGGATCTTGCGGCTCTACCTATCCTATATAAGGAAACAAGTGGCAACTAATGAGAGAACTTCTTCTTTGGTAGAAGTTCAACTCTGCCGAAGCAAGACTAGACTCTTAATCCTCCTAAATCCCCTCCAAACCTTTTCTCAGGGTTTCAATCCCAAAAGTCTCACACTTTGAACCCAGACTGTGTATAAAGCAAACAAACGTTTCTGTATCAAAGTACATTTTATTTTCTCTTTCTTTTTTTTTTTGACTTCTCATGCAAATACATCAAAAATTACTTCACGTTTCCTGTCCTTCAGGATTTGAAGAACACGTTCAGTCGTCGTCGAATGATCCAAGATTAATTATTGTTTTCTGGTTTATTTTTTGTACAGAATCGAGTTAGACATGATAAAAAAAAAAACAAAATGCAATTAATAATAACAATAATGTTAATTGCGTCGAGGATTAATCGGAAGGATCGTCGTCCTGAAAAGATCTGTGTATTATTCGAGACTCGATTATTATGATTCGGTTGATCCTGGAGTAGCTATCCAGGTTTCTTTTTATCATTTTCTGTTTTATTCATTCCTGATGCCCCCCATTCCTTATTCCTGCACCGGGCGGAATTCATCGGTTCGTGCTTTTCGAAGAGGTGAAATAAAAAAGAAAGAAAGAAAAAAAAAAAAAAATCAGGAGTGACTCCCACCGCCCGGGTGCCAGAGTCCCGGATGAGTCGCGGTTGGTACTTGAAGCACGTACGCGATATCGAACCTGCGACCCTTGCCTGCCCTCCTTTTTCCTTTTGCCTTTTTTTTTTTTCTTTTATTTCCTTTTTTCTCTTTCTTCCCCCCTTTGCTATACCTCCTTCTTTCTCACCCTTACCGTACCGTTCCGATTCCCTATCTCTTCGTTCTTTCTCTTTCTTACTTTCGTGTTCGTGTTCGTTCACCATCTCGCCGAAAAGCTCCTCCGGGACAAACGAGTGTTTGAGCTACACTTTTAACTAGAATCAATAGGTACGAAAAGTTTCTCTTCTCCATCCGCGAACTGCCTTCCTTCACTCCCACATTCTCCACCTCACCCCCACCCCCTACATACCCCAGATCGTGAACTCCGAATGGCGCCGGTCATAAAGGTACCCCGTACTTTTCTACCCCTTCACCATAGTATAACTTCGATCCTTGAACTCACCGATCTACCGAACATCCGGTTCAACGAGTAGGTAGCTACCCCCTATAGTTTCAATATACTAGATTATCGAATTACTGCACTGAAACGAATACACTTCTTTTTCCACCATATTTTTTCGATCAAAATTTAATTTTAATTTCTATCAAATTTATATGAAAAACGTTGATAAAAAATAACAAAATTAAAATCAAATAAGAGGAATTATAAAAACCCGAAATTAGTATAATTTTGGGACAAATATTTATACCGTAAATATCTAACTCTATACTGCATAAAAAAAAAAAAAAAAAAATTAAATTAATGAGAATTAAAATATATCAAGGTTTAAAATTTTATTCCAATAAATAAATAAATAAATAAATAAATAAATAAATAGAAGATAGCCGAACGGCGGATTACGCGATACGTTATATACATATAAAAGTGTGATTTATTGACGTAACTGAATAGTCCAGTCGTCCATCACCGTTATTGGATTTCGGCGATGCCTCAGTACAGATACAGCCTCACTGCGTACCGCATTGACATGCATGTATACATACATATACCTATATATTATATATAGAGATATATATGTACTCAGCTCGTTCAATCAGATAAACTAGACCATTTTCTGATAGCAGTTGGATTGATCAAAGAACGGTTTACATTACCCGATGATTAATCGTCAGTTTTTTCCATTTTTTTTTATATTTTCATTTTTATTTTTTATTTTATAGCTACCTGTACTAACCGCGTAAAAATTTTGATAAATTTATTTTATTTTTTTTCTCCGTTTTTCCTCACTCGGATGGGGAACAGAATTTTTCTATACTGAATGGTTGAGGAAATTTTTTTTTTTTTTTTTTTTTTCCGCGACGAGAAACGGTACGGGAATTCAAAGTATTTGAAAAAAATCACCGGTATTTCTTTTCAAATTTTCTCGTTCTCTTTTTTCAAAGCCTCTACACTTTTTATATATATATATATATATATATATATTTCGTCCAGAACTCTTATAGGAGATGAGTTTTGAGGCTGCGTTGCGGTTTTCTGGCTCTGAAAAACCTGAGCGAGAAACGACGCGCGTGGGGCTAGAATAGTCTGGTTCTTGAGACCTCCCCAACCCTTAGATATCCTAAGCGAGCATTTTTTTCCTTTCTTTCTCTCTCTCTATTTTTCTATTTTTTTATTCTTCTCTTTCTCTTTCCCTCTATCATTCTCTTATTCCCTCGTTCATTTTCTTACTATGAGATAGATCGACGGACGAGAAAACGGACGTTTCATTCAACATATTTTACGTTTTATTCACCAGCGGGATATAGCATTGTCCTCCGAACAATACACTTCATTGTTATCCACCTCCGTTTCTATTGACACAGCATCCCATCTTTGCTACTCTACTCTAGTCTGCTGGAGGCTACTATAGACTCTCTATACTCGCGGTACTCAAAAAAAAAAGGAAAAAAATATATATATATGATGAGGGAGGGAGGGAGGGAGGGAAGAAATTGAACTTTTCCTCAAAGTTCGGAGAGTATAAACTGGGCCAATTTGCTCTCTCGTATATTTATTGCCGATAACTAAAAGGAAAAAGGTGCATCGTGTGCTTTTCAAAGAGTTATAAATGAAAATATATATATATATATATAAAGTAAGGTAAAATAAAATGGAAAGAAAATTATTTCAAAAAAGAAGTGTTATAGCTTGTGAATGATGAAAAGAAAATATCATTCCTTGACTTCTGGTGAGAGATAGCGAAAAGACGAAAACGAAAACGAAAACGAAAACGAAAAGGAGAATGAGATAAAGATAGAAAAAAGAAAAAAAAAAAAAAAAAAAAAGAGATGAAAAATAAGAGTAGGGGTGAATATGTTTCGAGGGTGAAATATAAAAAACTATAGGAAACCACTCTCGTGAGGCGAACAGCGAGGATCCCTCCGGTCTGTTTTCGCAAGGACGCGATAGGAAACGAGAGAGTGACAGCCTATTAAAACACACGTGGGGAGGATGGGGATGGGTGTAGGGGTTGGGATTCAGGTCGGGGTTGGAGTTGGAGTTGGGGTTGCTGGTTCGGCCGCAAGTTGTGCGACGAAAATGGGGTGATTCGAGGCTGCTTGCTATGCTCGGAGTGTTTTTAAATGAGGAAGACGACGACGACGAAGTAGTAGTAGTAGTAGTAGTAGTAGGGTGACTCGGCTCTGGATCCTTTAAAATTCCATCCTTTCCTCAACACAACGGGAAGTGGGAGTCTTGATTCTTGGGTTTATATTTTTTAACCCAATATTTTCTGGCTATATACACACACACACGCATATATACGGTTTATTTGAAAAAGTGGTATTTCATGGAAAAAAAAAAAACGGAACTTTATTTATCCTGTTTATTAAAATGTTTGAAAAAAGTTTTAAAAAATGAAATAAAATAAATAAATGAAAAAAAAAAACACGTAGCTACCTATGTCTACATGCGTACATTTTATTTGTGAATTTTTATTTTTATTTTCATTTGTTTTTTTGTTTTTTTTCTACCCCCGTGGGAGCAACGGCACGTGGCTTTTGGGTTTCGTGACCCCCGGAATAAATTCGAGGGAATAAAAAAAAAATAAAAAAAAATAAAAGATTTGGGACAATATTATCGTAGGCGAATCATAATACGAGTTCGACTAGGCGCCACGACCCCCCGTACGTACGCGTCAAGTTGAAAAAGAAATAGAGTAAAAAAGAAGAAAAAACTCCTTCGGGTCAAAACGTGACCTTCATATATTTTTGCAAGGCCAAATTTTTCTCGCTGCTATGAATAACGCCACAGTTTTTTTTTTTTCCTTTCTTTTTTCTCTCTCTCTACTATTCTCACAGTTTTTTCCAATAATTCAATATATCTTTTTTCTTCGTAAATCAATCGAATTCGCAATTTTCGAATAAGTCGAATAATTCATATAGATTCTAAAAACTCGAAATTGACTGTACCGTTTTTCTCGATTTTTCAAATCTCGTTTCTCGACTGTTTTAAAATTGCCAAAAATTGGCTCGATTACATTTTGATGTAAATGGTGATCGGATATCGATCGAGGGTGCTGCACCGGTCAGAAAAAAAAAAAAAAAAAAAAAAAAACGGACGTCTGACAAGTAGCGGTCAAATATCATCAGGCGGTCAACACTAGTTCGACAGATGCGTTAAGCCGAGCATTTGGGGTAAAAAAAAAAAGTCCGAAAGAAAGAAGGAAAGAACGTGGAAAAAAGAAAAAAAAAAAATACCAAAAAAGTCTGCCGTCTGTGGCCGATGCGGGGGTGGGCCTCGGAAACTAGATGTCTAGACGATTCTGGCAGGGTTGACATTCATTCAAACATCTGACGTTATGGCAAAACGAAATACCGTGAATGAATGAAAAACGACTAGAAAAATTGTGAAAGAAAAATACACGATGGTGAAAATCGCAATGTGTGTTTTTTTTTTATTTATTTATTTTTTTTTCTAATGTGGAAAAATCGCCTCGTGGAGAAGAGCGTCGAAGGGATCGGCTATAAAAAAATTAATTTTTCCCTCCGTTACCGCGACGTATGGAATCTATTTCTTTTCTGCATATATCGTGACTCTCGTCTTCGCTGATCGAATAAATTGACCATAGGATATCGTGGATGAGTTAGAAGTGTTAAAAAAAAAATAAGAAACAAGTTGAGTAGATCCTGCGATCCCGCAGGATGGAATTCGAGATATGAAACACGAAAATGCACTCAAACCTTTCCTAAAGCTATATAACAACAGAAGGAAACACACCGTTTCCTTTACTTCTTTTAAGAATGACCGTTGTCCATCTTCTTGTATGTACATATACGCGAGGACAAAGGACCTCATCACCTGGCAAAGTACGGACCAGTAAAATTCCCAGACAAAACCGTTTTAAAAAGGGCTAAAACACACCTTATATATATAAATATACGACCAGCATGATGTATATTTTTTCGCAAACCGACTGCCGAAATTAACATCCCTTCCATTATTTCTTGAAACTCTTTATCCCTCGCTTTTTGCTTATTCCGTATTACAAAATGCAGAATTTTGGTTTTACGTATGTATCTAATGAAGCAAATTCGAGACAATATACAAACAAAAAAAAACGATAAAAAAATGAAATATACACGTGTGAAGATCTTTCCCCCATCGATGAATGGAAAAAAAAACAAAATAGAGTAGAGGATGAATAATGAAATGGGGATGAGAGAAAATTCGCAAGAGGGCACAGTGCCTGTGACAAGCCAGGTGCCACGCGAGCAGGTATAAAACTCATGGCTAAAGCGAGAGACCAGGTGTATTATATCACCGGATCATCGGTGTAAGCTGGCACTGAATTTTTGAGCACACTTTTGGTATGTCCTTGTGCAGTGCAGTGCAGTGCAGTGCAGTGTAATGCAGCGTACGATCCTCTGTACGTTCAGCATCTGCTATTTTTATTTTTTTTTTCCTCCTTCAATTATCTTCCTCGCTCTTGGTCCTTTGTCAAAATTCTTTACTGCAGGGTGTGCATAGAAATTCGTTCTCTTCGTTTCATTATTCCTTTAATTCCTATCACGTTGCTAATTTTTATTTAATTGAATCCGGGACTCGAGTGTGCGAAAAATAGCTCGAAAGGATTGTCAGATAATCTAATCGAATTATCTTAGAAACTTCGATCCTTTGAGGAAAAGAAAAAGGGTTTTTTTTTCACAAATAGTTAATAAATCATCCCTCGAAAGCGTTTTGTTAACGAGATGAGTATATGACAATAATACGTTAGGACCTTAGCGAAGTCTGTACCGTAAGCAGGGTAGGGGTTGTTCGTCCGCGGTTTCCTAAGTAATATTCATCCCTCTGTAAGTAATGCGCGAGGCGGTACTACCGGGCTGCCACCACTCAAAGATCTCTTAAAATAATTTTCCGAAAGAACGAATCTCAATCGTTCTTCTTGCACCAAGTCTTGCGTCGGTGAGTTAAGAAAAATAAGCTTCTGCAAAGGCTGTTCCACTCTTTTATATACTTATACCTATGTATGTAGTGTATGTACCTATAACGCACACGTATAGCAATCGCTTAGGGGCTTCAAATATCTTCTAGCTATACAAGAAAAAACAACAAAAAAATAAAAATAAAAAGAACAATCAACTCGGATTGAATTAAAAGATGAAAAATTGTTATATCCATATACCAGGTACTACTTATATTTGATATGTAGATATACATGTGTAAATGTACTATACATACTATAATAATATATATTATTCTTATTTCTTGATAAAAGAGGCGCCTATTGGTTCGTTGTATATGAAAATGGCACCTGATTGGCCCTCGGCGATATCACAAAGGCCTTTTCTCTACTCTATATCAATATGATCGTTTATTTCGAGGTTGAGCGAATCGTAATAATGCCATGCCCGTGCAGACGTTATTAAGATTTTCTCAGCCGGAACTCTAAACAGATCTTCCCACACTCCGATAGATGTTTTCTTCTCTTTTTGCACCCTCTTTGCTTTATCTACATATATATACCTATACCTTTATATATATATATGTATATAAAACCACGGTGTATACAGATCCTATACTCATAGCCAGGTAATTCTTCTCAGTTGAGTTATACAATACCATATACCATACCACGTACATACACATAAGGGTAGCTAAAATAGCTCCTTCGAACCTGCGCTTATTCATTCATTCATTGGCTTTATATAGTCGATCACTTCTGCTCAATTTTTCTTTCAGCATTAGCTCGTTTTTCTATTTCCTTTATTCTCTGTTTCTAATTCTCACTAAAAACAAAAAACAACAAAATTGTTTTACGAAGATACCAAAATCGTATAATTAAACTCTAATTTCTAGAATATATTCGATACATATACACATATAGCTAAAGATCTAGGAAATATATGACACACCATAATAGGTTCTTAACTCATATTTCTGAAGAAATTTATTATATAGTTAAAGTATACCGTATATATATATATATATATTTACTTTGAATTAGTTCCGACTTCCTTTGTCCTGGAATTAACCGGAACTGACGCTGCTTAGCGAAGAGATTAAGATTTATGAAATCAGGGCATTAACTCGTCCGTGACACGCCCGTATCCTCACCCTGCAGCGGTGTTAACGTAGAAGCAGAAAACGCGGGTTCAAAATGCGGGCGAGTGTAAATAGCCATAAATAGTCTCTAGATGGAAATATATATATATATATATATATATATATATATATATATATATATATATATATATATATGTATGTATGTATTATACTACGTAGGTGAAATACGGATTTAAATATACACATACATACATAACCGAGATGATGCTGCTACAGTACCTACGTTTCTAATTTTTACGGTTTATGCCTGCCTGTGCAGATGGCGAACTCATTTTACGCTTCCTTAACGCTCACTACGCACGCGGTTCTAAAAGCCGTGGGGTGCCTCCCCCCCCCCACCCTCTGCCTTATTATTATTAGGGGCGAGAGGTGAAGCAGGGTGAAAATTTTACAGAAGAATGTTTTTTTTTTTTCTTTTTTTACCCCATACCGAATCTTAAAGTTCGCCTGCAGTAATCATATAACAATTTTCCACCCTCCTTAACCCCGAACGCACAATTTAATCGACCACTCATTACGCAAGTATACGAAATAACGCGAAAGATACAATTCTCGAGATCGCGGTGTGCAGAAATATGCAAATTATTATTTTTTCTTTTTCTTCTTCTATTCTTTTAGCTCCTTTTTTTTTTTCTTTTTGTTCAAGAATACAAAAATTTCCCAAAAAATCAAACTTTCTATTCATCAAACTTTTACCAAGCTAAGTTTTTTTTTCTAACATTTAATGAAAATCGAAGTTTCGATAGAAGCTATATATAGGGATTTATAATTCACGAATATAATGATATTGGAATTGAGAAACGATCCGGACAAACCCCTTTTTTTCTTTTTCTCTATCTCATTTTTCTAAAACACAAACCGGATTCGAAGTTAGGAAAATTATTGTCAGTGAGAGAAACTTTTTACATTATTGCATTCGTTTAATGGCTCAGAGTCCCACAATGCGGTGGGATTTCAGGCTATAGTCTCATGGGGACCTTAGGAGTCCAATAATTCTTTCGATTCCACAAACGCCCCAAATTTAATCTCGGATGCACTTTTATTCAATCAAATAGTTTTCGCAGGATTCTGTACTTATAGCTAATATATTATAGTATAGTATGCTTTTCAAATCACTATAAGTACGGGGGATGTTAACAATCGTGAGAGAATATATTATTGTCAAGTTGAATAAGAATGTGTGGTTTTTTTTTTTTTTCTTTTTTTTTTTTCTTTAAACAATTAATCAAAAGCGTATCTCGTTACAGAATGCGTTCTGTTATTCACATCTGAGATTCTACAGAAGTGAAGCTTTCAGCTTTCAGGAGTTTCTCTGAATTGAACGTAACAATTATATCCACAGGAAGCGTCTCATCTACAGTAGAAAGCATACTGCCGCGCGGGTGTTCGTTCGTGTGCAACGAACCGGATGCTCGCTAATTTCTGCTTTGTGAAATCAAGCTTACGATTGCACTGCGCTCGCGCGCTTACAATTAGTTTTCGGAATAATTATTATTCAATTAACCAAACTGCACATATTGACTATTACATTAACTACCGAGATATCAACCATATAGGTATAACATATACCATAAAATCTATCGAATATCCTCAGAGGGGTAGTTTTTCTGTTTTTTTTTAAATAATACAAAACTTGAGAAATTCGACATTCAAATCTCACAAATTTATATTTATCATTAAATTTATAATTTTTTGATATTATTTACGGAAATAAACCTTATGCCAATAGTACATCAATATTTTAACGATCGTGTAGGGAAAGTTTTCATGCAAATATAGCCCATGGATCATTTTATGCAATTTCATTTCATTTTTTTTTTTTTTCTACTCTCTTTCCTTTACTTACTTTTAGCACTAAAGTATCGGAATAAATTCGATCGACAATAAGCGTCAGATTGCCGGAGTATCGTCTGACCGTTATATATATAGGGTCACCCTATCTTTAGCGGTATGTAATAGCGGCAATCAACCCCTGACCAAGTCGCCGAGGTGCAATTTTTTCGCTTATTATACCGCGGAAAAGTTTCCATGTAGAAGAAAAAAAAAAAATTGCTATTCGTCGTTTTGTTTTATTTTATTTTATTTTTTTTTTTGAGGGTGAGAGTAAAGAATTCTTTTCACACTTTACATACACTTACATATGTATTAGGAACTCCCTCAGTACATCGTAAATTTTTACTACTTTTAGACACAAATTTAACTCCGCAGGGTAGGGGGGTGAACCTTTTTTTTTTTTTTTTGCAAATACCACGTCGACGAAACAATACGAAGTGCCAAAGAGCAGAAGAGACTGGTATAGCCTCCGGCAAACTTAATGGGTTTGGACCAGGGTCTGACCACACCTCCGCAAGCATTTCCGTCTTCCGGAATTAAGAGGGTGCCTTTTTTTTCTTTTGTTTTTTTTTTTTAGCATTGATAGCCATTTCTAACTTCGCTCTTATTTCGCAAACTATGTAACTTGTATAATAATAATAGACACTGCATAGGGAGATCTGTTTTTTTGTTTTCTTTTTTTTTTTAATTACAGAATAAGAAAACCTTACGACAAATGAGGGAAAGATTTTAGAATTTTCACATTTCTCAAAATCGCGGAGCTTACAGTTATCTTGCTAATACGATTAAAAAAAAAATTGGGGTTTTTAATTTTCGAATGTCAATCTAAATATCCTTCACATACTTACCTACTTGATAATGATTCCGTTAATTAGACGTGAGGTGATTAAAAAAAAAAAAAACTACATCTTTTTCGTTCTTTAATCTTTTCGACGTGGGCGTTCATCAGACGTCGCGTAGTTCATTAATCTACAATCTATGTACGTATATACCTAGAGGCAAGAATCTCCATCGAAATATATAAGATAAAATCAAAGAAATCGAATGATTTCAATTACGATAAAGAAATTAAAATCTCAGACGTAGTTAGGGCGGTTTTTATTCTCTCTCTCTCTCTCTCTTATGGGTTTCTAATTAGAAAAATATTCTTTAGATTGTGTTAACTTATTATTCTTATCATTGTCGTAATGAGGAGATATAGTATAAAAAATAAAAACAGAAATAAATGCTTGATGTTGATTAACGTCCATGTGTCGTAGATGCATGTCGATTTACCTATTGAATCTAACTACAACAAGGCATATCCATACAATTAAGGAACACAATAGAAGGTACATATTTCATTCGAATGTCTTACGCAATGATGCCCATCAATATCTCTCTACCTATATCTCTCATTGTCTATGCGGTTGCAATGCCTCAGCATATCAGCCCTTCCCATTTCACATCCTCTATATGTATTTGGTTTAACTTACGCATGTCCTATGCACATATATATATACATATACATATATATATAAACTCCGAGGCCATGGCACTGTCGTCCATGCCTCATGGACAGAACATTACTCAAAGGGGAAGAGAGATCGCCGAAATTTGATGGGACAATGGATCTGAATGGAACGATATGTCATATATCGCTATTATCCAAAGACACGAGATGTTAAAACTAGGATAATTTAAATAATGTGAAATTATTGTGTAAATTATTGTTCACACGAATATATAAAAATTCATTTTTATAGAATAAAATTCTATACGTATATTTATTTTATTAAATGATTGATTTATCGGAGGAATGTTCACTTCCGTGATTACTAATCGAGAGAGGAATCAATCCTTTTTCAGTTTAATATCGTGCGAATTTTTGTTGTGAAATTTTTATTGAATTTTTACACAAATCTGGAACATATCGGATGAATTTTTGTAAAATATCTCCGTAATTCGATGTAATTTTCAATGAAATATGATAGACTTTCATGAAACGTGATTTCGATAAAATAATAACTGAATGAAATGATGCAGTGAATTCCGATGTGAACCGATAAAATGTAAAATTTGTCAATAATTGATAATAACAGTAGCCTATATTAAAATAGAAATGGATTTTCATTTTCTTCTATAGTAGTAAGAAACGTTTTTTTTTTTTTTTTTTATTCATGCGGAAATCTTTAATAAGCAATATGTATGCCTGCTCACACCTTCCATCTAAAACTATAATCTCTATCAGTTAGGTGGGGTAAACGGTAATAAAATCAATATATCGAATCCCATGCAAGTTGGAAGGGGTAGGAAAAAAAAAAAAAAGGTAAAAAGAATCAATTTCTATCTTCTGATTAATGAATCTCTTTCACTGTTTATTAACTCGTATTATAAACCATTTATGGGACATTCCGCGTCAAATAATTCCTTCATATATATATTAGGGTGGTTCCTAATTACCAAATTGACGAGTGAAGTATGGCAACCTTCAGACAAAAAATAAAAAAAAATTGTTCCCAAATATTAGATTTTTTTTAAAATTCTAACAGGTGCCTAAAGAGTCCTGAAGTTTTCCCGTTTCTTCTTTGTTTTTTCAATTTCCCTGCCTTCCTCGTGAAATTTTGCTTCGCAAACGACCTTCAGAATATAAAAAAAATCCCATCGTAAGGGTGCTAATCGAAAATTCTAATATTTTCGCGTAAAATTGTGCAAACAAATCAAGCTCAGGGGCTAACATCATAGACAGATTGACCGACAAAATTTCCTTGATTTTTTTCTATATAGTGGAATTTTTTGGAGCAAAATTGACCCAAAATCGAATGGGAAGTAAAAAAAATCATAAGATCCAATGTTATTTAAACGAGAAACTTCGAACCTCTTTAGGCACCTATGGGATTTTTAAAAAAATCTAATATTTAGGGACAATTTTTTGTGATTTTTTGGCTGAAGGTTGCCATGCTTCACTCCTCGAGTTGGTATTTAAGGACCACCCTAATATATATATGAATTATCACACTAATGTTAATATGAATAATTAAATACCTCTGAGCTATGTCATTGCGTTATAATATGAGTTCGAGATGTAATAATGGGGTAGGTTTATTATTATATCTATAGAAGCATCAATGCACAGTGGGGTAATAGGAGTATAGTAAGAGTAGGGTTAAAGCTTAGAAATTAACAGGGCTGGTTAAGACGGTGTAACTGGTATCCCCGCATGTATAGGGATTTAGTGATCCTGGATCAGCTAATCATGGAACACCTTGGCTCTGTATATTATGTCTATGACGTACAGCTCCGTACACCCCCTAGTTTCACGTATACATCCACCTACGACGATATTCAAGCTTTCCTCGGTACGCCGATAACAGCTACGACGATATAGCCAAGACCCTACCAAAGATTAGGGGTAGCTTAAGACCAACAAGGGTACGAAAAGCTTAGTCTTATCGCTCGGAATACTGAGTTTAGATTAATCAAAAATCGCCAATAAATTATTGCAATAAATGACATTTTAATAACCGCGAGCTTTTCAACCCCTAATTGTAAGTCTCATCGTTTCTTTTCATTTTTCTTTCATTTCCCATTTTCTATTCCGACTATTTTGTTTGCCGCAAAATTTCTCTCGTTTTTATTATTATTATTATTATTATTTTTGTTTTTATTTTATTTTATTTTTATTTTTTGTTCCCCCCTTCTTTTTCTTTTTCTCAACGTCGGTGCCGTCGGCGCGAAGGGTGGTATATAAAAAGGTTGAAGGATGGCTGACTGAGCGGCAAGAAGTCTGGTGACGACGTCAAGTGGACGTGGAAGACGGACCAAGAGACAATCATTTTTGTTTCCTTGGGCTTCTTCCATTCACCCTCTTTCCTTCCTTGCAACCCCCTACCACGCATTTTCTGACTGAGGAATTCAACCCACTGCGAGTGAAAATGAAACTTTTTTTCTTCTCTCCTCTTTTTTTTTCCTTCCTATTTTTATTATTCTTATTCTTATTCTCTCTCTCTTACCCCCTTATATGTTGTACACCCCACCTATATCGCTACGAGCTTAGCTTCTCTGTCACTGATGACGTCCTGGCTGACAAAATAAAAACAAAAACGAAAGGAAAAAAGAAAAAGGAAAAGAAAAAACGGAAAAGGAAAAGGATAATAAGAGAGACAGAGAGAGAGAGAAAGAAATAAGAGATAGAATAAAAGAAGATATTTCTCTATACAACAACAACCACGACACTCCCCTCCACCCCCAAACCACCCTCTTTTCAAACTTGAGAAAAGTAATACGATAAAACGCGCTATATGCGCGAGATGCGGGGAGAAAAGACTCCCTCACGCCCATGGCGGAAGGATTTAGCTAGATATATGTTTGCAAAAAGTGGATATGAAATTTTTCGTGCTTTTTAAATGGGATAAAATGTGAGACAAATTTTTTTTTTTTTTCTTCTTCTTCTTCTTCTTTCTTAAAGTAAAAGTAAAAGTGAGGTTTTCTTTTCTCCGGAATTTAATCCAAGGATTGGAATTTGACGATTCTGTTTTCTTCTTCTTCTTCTTCTTCTTTTTCTTAATTTTCCGAAAAGTATGAGAGAGAAAAAGAAAAAGAAAAAGAAAAACCACGATGCGTATTCCCCACGTAAACGCGCGTATTATAGAATAGAAAAGGAAAATGAAAAAATAGGAAAAACGAAAGAAATAAGAAGAAGAAAAAAAAAAAAAAAAGAACAGGAAAGAGATTAAATATTAAGCTATTGGTTGAAGCCACAAGAATTTTCGTATTCTATTAAATAAACTCAGCCGTTGTCTTATAGGAGTTTCTGTAGTAGCTGTGTGTACCCTTGTCAAGGCTCGTTGAGTAGAGCCGTCAATTCCAATTTGTTAATCGACAGTTTCTCCAGGCGTTTACACGAAGCGAGCTAAAGACAATCGGGACGGGGGGTAGGTAGGTAGGTAAGGGTGGGATGAGAATGAGGTCTGATTGATTGCTCGTTAAATTTTAACGTTCTTTGACGGAAACTTTTAGCCTCCTCCCCTCCCACCCCCCGAAAGTTATGAAAATCAGAAAGAATAAAAAAAATCATTGTCAATCTTGATAATTCCTAATATACACATCATTACTATGTATAATATTATATATCGATAAATTACCCCCCTTGGAAAAAAAAATCGTTCTCAAAAATTCTTCACCATAAAAGTGTGAGAAAATTTTCTTGAAAATTTTCTATACCCTAACAGCTAAGAGAACGGTTTTCTATATTGTCCTGCAGTTTTCTTGGTCATCGATGACCCCTTCCTCCCCTTTCCCCCCCGTTGATCCGGTCAATTCTACCGTGATTCTAGCATTCTTTCTGCCCGTTCGTCCGTAAGATTGTTTCATCCCTTCATCGTCTCGTCTAATGTCGACTGTAGCTATCAAGCCAGAGGGTCCTTTGTCAATGGTTTTTTGTCGGCGAATAGGTTTTTCTTATTTGATCTCAGGTCGGTGAAAACGAATTCCCTTGTATAGGGGGGGGGTTGATTTTTTTTTTCATTTTATTTATTTTTATTTTTTTCTATTTCCTTTACGTCTAAAAAGTAAAAGAAAAACGAATTTTTCACTTCGATCCAGTGTCTCTTATTTCTTTTCATTATCATTATCATCATAGTATCGGCTGTTAAAGAGAACCTTGAAATCTTGACGATGGTATAAAATATAGGTATATCTTCTAGATCAACGAGGCGGAGGTTTTTGGTATAACAATGTGTATCAATCAGTATAGAATTTCAGATATCCGTATTATATAGTATATATATATATTTAACCGAAGATATAATATTTCTCTTCGACACTTGTTTGGCTTATCTTATGATCGTTAGTTAACGAAACACTCGATCATTTCTGATGACGTTGTAGATACTTTAACTTGGCATTAAAATGACATAGAAATCGATAAAAAAAAAAACAAAAAAATTTCTAATCTTATTTATTTTTATTTTTTTTACCAAGTTAAATAGTTTTCGTAATAATTGTTAGGGCGATGTAAGGGTATATTATTAATTTAGTAAGCACAGGACCGAAAACTACATAAGGTAGGTTTATACTCTATATACGTGAGTCCTACTATGCGGTGTACAGTTCCTGAGGGAAATAAGGGTTCCCTTATAAGCTACACGACTCTGTAACCGCGTTTAGTTTAACGACGCATTGTAAAACCTCGCGATTATTAGACCAGGACATTTGGTCCACCGAGTTGGTTACAATTCGAGGAAAATTGGCTGATCCTTGCACCAGGTCCCAAGAGCTACCCACTTAACAACCTATATATATATAGATCTGCGTATAATACGTTCATGAGAAATATATAACAGCGAATATAGCCATAAGCTATGTAACATGACTGTATAAATTGAATAATAAAATCAAAAGCTGAATATAAAAAAATCTTTTAAATTCCATCAGACCTTAAACTTGATTTAAAAGAAAGAAAAGAAAAAAAATAAAAAAATAGCACAAAGCACATGGCTCGAAGCCAAACCGCATTTGAAAGGCCATTTTTACCTCGATCAAAGTATATTATAATACCGTGAAAACTGTAAGACAGCATAAAATTATAAATAGAAAAAAACAAAAAAAAAAAAAAAATTGTCCCATTTCTTCTTCGAATTTTGTCATTTCATACTAATTTTTGCACAAATGAAAAAAAAGACTTTTACAGAATTGAATCTGAAGTTCGGAGTCATATATTTTCGTTACATACATATGAGGTACGTAAAAGAGGATAGGTATAGGTAGATAGCAGCTGATAGAAGGTAACAGATTCGACCAAACACAGACGCTTGTTTGCAAACACGATTAGCATTCAACGCAGGGCTGTAGAGAAATCAGAGTTACCGTTGATTGGACCGCGATTGGCGGGCTGGTGGTACTCGCCCTCGCTCGACACACCTGAATCACATTTGCATTCGAACAACTGACTCGAATTGTTCGAATCACCAGACCGAGCGTTATACCAAAATTTCAACGAAATTTTAACTTTACTGAACACAGTCACTATAGATATGCCTTGTATACCTTACAGGTGGAGGAGATTTATTCTATCCTATGGTTTCACGGTTTTTTTTTTTTTTTTTAATACAACAAAAAGTCAAAGTGATCAGAAAATTTGTTCACTGAAGTGAGAAAGAGGAAAGAAAAGAAAAAAAAAAAAAAAATGAGGTGCCTTGTTCCTATAGTGCGGTATCATTGTTTCCGATTTCTTGTATATATCTTGATATA
This sequence comes from Tenthredo notha, assembly GCA_914767705.2. Taxonomy (NCBI): domain Eukaryota; kingdom Metazoa; phylum Arthropoda; class Insecta; order Hymenoptera; family Tenthredinidae; genus Tenthredo; species Tenthredo notha. The sequence continues at coordinate 4,076,564 of OU611921.1, read as the reverse complement.
GAAGAGGATAAAAAAAAAGAAGAAAAAAAAAGGTCCCACGGGTATCCCGGAAGAGTTTGAAATAGCGGATAAGAGAGAGGATAGAATCAAGAGTCAGGGTTTTTGGTAAGCATCGAAGCTGTAGGTATAACAGGTAAGTTTAAACGCGTCACCTCAAAGCCGCAGCATCATCTCGCTTCCCCATAAATTGAATTCCGGCTGGTCTTCACGGTACACTGATCACTTGCGCGCCTTCATACGCCGCAAGGAATGTTGGCTTGAAACCGCGTCTCCTAACCCAGAAGAAGAAGAATAAGAGGAAGAAGAGGAAGAAGATTGAAGAAAAAACGTTGTTTTTCTTTTTTTTTTTTCGTCTTTTTCCTCTGTTTCTTCTTATCGTTACAAAATCGGATAACAACGACTGCAGCAGACGTAAGAGAACTCGAATGTGAATGAGGGGACAGAAGCTGTGGCCACAAAAGTGACAATTATCGAAGTAGAAGATTTTTCCTTTTATGTACCTACCTAGCTACCTACCTACCAGCTGAAGGAGTAAACGGTGCGGGAAAATCGTTCTATTGTAGTAACGTTCGTATTGACACTAGGACATATATAATACACTAGTGGAAAAATCGTCTCTTGTACAGTAGGTTAGACTATATAGATACCTAGTAAACCTATTGTTCGACAAATCTCAAATATATTGGCTACGTATCGTCCCTTCATTTTTCTCTCATTTTATATACTACACACACACATACACACACATACACATACGCTAAGAGAACATTGGAAGAAGCTGGCCCTAGGGTACACCTCGGCCTTATGCCTCCCAGCTTTTCTTTCCTTTTCCCCATATTGTCCACTACGAGAAAAGAGAAGAAGAAGAAGAAAAAGAAACAACCTCGGAGTCATTTGAACCGCATTGTGCATTCGATACAGTAAAATATACCTCAAAAACTTCTTTCTTTCTTTTTTTCCTCCCTTCGAACACTTCAGCTGCTCCATCAAAGAATATTCAAGGTGTATTTTGATTTTTTTTCTTTTTTCTGTTCGAATTTCCTATTTCAAATTCTTCAAACACACCCGAAAAAAAAATTTGCCAACCTAGAAGGCGGGTTCGGTGGATACCCCATGGGATTTTACATGGTATAGTGAAAAATAAAATCAGACACGATTTTCGACGCCTCGTTTTTTTTCTCATCGAAACCGCGGAACTTGTAATAATTGTTTTTGGGTACTTATGGTGCGAAGAAAAAAAGAAAAAAGAAAAGAAAAAAGGGGCATTCTCTATCATGAGTAGGTATAAGACAGTCTGGAGACCGGCTCTTGAAACTTGGCCCTCAGGTATAATGGCCAGGCTACCTTATACCCGTGCAGTCTGGGCCGCTGTTATATCGCAGCAGGGCCATTCGTCACCGTGACGTTGTCTGGAACGTAGAAAAGGTACGCTGAATTGTTTTACGTACCCAGAGTTGGAACAAGCTAAACAAAAGAAAGGTGCTCGTGGTTTCGTTCGTAGTATGATCAACAACGGGCAAACCGCATAAAGGAAACCGCAAGTTGAATGGGCGAACGGCGTTTTAGTAATTCAAAACCCAGGCAGAAATAACGAAAAAAAAAAAAACGAAAAAAAAGAGAAAAAAAAAAATGAAGAAAATAAAAGCATAAATGTCAAATAAAATTCGGTTAAAAAAGTTTTTCACAGATTTAATTAATAATCGGGGCTCTTTGATATTCACAATTTTCTCAAGAAATTAGGGGCTAATTATTTGCGTTCAGAAAATACGCTGGAGAAATGTAGAAACGAATGAAATACCTACCCACTTGGTTAAAGCTTGAGAATCTCAAAAGCTAAGGGTTTTTTTTTTTTCAACATTTAGGCAAAAACTCAGACGAAATATGAAACGCCTGTTATATAGTTGGCAAAAAAATTTTGACAATTTAACACTAAGCTAAGGGTTAAATACTGGGTATAGTATCAAAGATATACGCGGTAATAATTCTACCCTATATTCTTGGGGATTAAAATCACTGAAACATATCTGAGGTATAATAACGAAATAATATCTCATTTCTAATGGCAAATATATATAATAAAAAAGGGGTGAAAAATAATGTTATCCAATTTTAATGCGATAAAAAAAATACAATCGGATCGAATTACCACTCTGATTGACTTTTTACTTTTTACTTTATTTTATTTTTTGCACTTTTATACCAAAACGACCAGGTGACGCTGTATTTTTCATGCAAATTAAATGTACCTTTCTACATCCTGTAATCCGCTGATAATTGGATCTCGAGTTCGCCAGTCCACGTAGCAAAAAGAAAGAAAAAAACATTCTTCAAATTATTATAAACGATAGTCAAAATCCTCGAAGCGGATGTAGTAGATAGGTATACCCATCGTTGATCTACAGTATGTAATTTAGGTAATTGAGCGAAGAGAAGAATAAAAAACGACCTCTACTCTTATTCCAATAATTAATCAGAATAATTACTAGGGTAGCTATTTTTTTTAATTTTTCATTTTTAATTATTTTTTTTTCTTCATTTTTTGAACAGACACAACGATTCGAAATTAAATTATCCTCAATTTAACGAATCTGTAACTCACCTAGCTACGAAATTTAACTCCCTTATAAACTTGAAATCTAGGAGCACAGGGCGTAAATCTAACTTAATTGAAATCCTCTGGGATGAAATGAATAGGGGTCGATGATATAGCATGGCCAACGGATATCTAGGCAGTGAAAATTTTCTGTAGCTTTATACATGCTTTATATATATATATATATATATAATAAACTCTTTTCTTTTCTCTTCTTCTTCTTATTATTATTATTAATTTTTGGCCGCACTTAAAAAAAAATTTTCCTACGTTTATACAGAACTATTTTCCATTAAGAAAAATTGGATTTTCTTTCAGCTTATAGCAACGTTAAAGAATAAACTACCTTTGTTCTATGTACGTGTATTTTTTTTATGTATGTGTATGTACGGGCCTTGAAAAAAAAAGTAGGGCAACGCGTTTTAAAGGCTCTAAGAAAATGCTGTTAAACCTACCCCACTTCCTCCTCCCGGGTTCTTTTCCACAAACTTAGATTTACCTGTTATATACACAACGCTGCAGTGTCGGAGGAAAAACCGCATTTCAACATTTTCTTACACACTAATTGCACACTCTCATTAGAAATTCTCAAGATTCGAAACCCCTTTCAAACCCCAGCCTGACCTGAGAGACTTTTTCTCTTTTTTTCGAATTCGTTATATTTGAGTGAAGAACAGAATTTTTAAAAAACAGATCTTGCTATACTCTCATTTTCGGTTCAAGGACGGGAAAAATAAAATCGTGAAACAGTGCAGGGTGTATATATATATAATAATAGTTTCGAGTAGCTAAATTGTTTCGTGAAGTAGGAAAAGGGAGGCTTTCAGGAAAATTGCAGGTTTCCAAGCCCATCTTCGGTCGTGGGGGTTGCGGGTTGCGGGTTGCGGATTTTCCGCAAGGGGGCAACGGAGAAAATATTAGCATCTGCCCGGGGGTTCTGCAGTAGATTTGTAAAGCTTAGAAATTTAGCAGCTCTAGAAATATACCGAAGTAAGTAAGGAAGGAAGGAAGGCAAGCAGGAAGGAAGGAAGGAAGGAAGGAAGGAAGGGTGGTGGAAAAGGAAGAAGGGAGTTTGAACTCGTCTTATATTGCCAAGATTATAGGGCTCTTAAACTTTCCCAAAGCAGCACCGACTGCTACTTTTCTGTCTCGTTGAACGCCGCAAAAACTTTTCCCACGTAGTATTTCGGTCCCGGGTAAACCCTGAGTCGGAGTTTCTTCCTTCTAGTTTGTTTTTTGATCGAATCCTTAGGACCCCCTCTTACCAAATCCTGTATACATTGTCCTATGATAGGTAGTACCGATTAGTCGATTAAAAAACGGATAAGAAAAATGAAAAATGAATTTTCCGTAAGATAATATATCGGTCTAAATAGATTTTCTATATAATTTTTCGAGTGCTTCATCCCCTTCTCGGTACAGTATTATATTATACGGTATAAGCTTTTTCGGTAAAATCTACGATTCCGAAATTTCTAAGCGTTACAACGCTTTGTGTATATGCCGAAAACCAACGACCCGAGGTAATCCTAGCAGGGGTGGATTTACCCAAATAGGAAAGAGGAAGCTAACATCATTTCTGTACACACTTATTGTCCAGAGAAACCGTAAGGAGCTAGAGATTAAGATGTTTGCAAACAAGTTTGAAAAGGAGTTAAGTACTATGGTGTGAGATATGTGTCTGTTTAGCACGATTTTTGAGCAACAAAAAAAGAAAAAAACCATGAGGAAATACGTGCAATTAGAAGTTTTTAGAATTCTTCATCCCCCAATTTTTTTTAATCACCTAATTTTTTTTTTTTGGAAGTGTATAATTAAAATATGAACAGCAACAAACTTGTATCACGTATTTTTTGAACATTTCTTTGACCTATTTTAATTCAAACCGAACCATAGAGACTAGAATCTACTTTTCTTGCATATGTATCCTTAAGAGTATTCTATTCGCGTTTCAAAACGATGGAGGTAAACATGTATAGCGTATTGTGTGTATTTGGAAAACACGTTTTAAAAGAGCTTCTAGTTTCCAGAGGATTAGTTCGCGTGCACAAATACGATTGTTAAAAATTTTTCTTGCGGTCTTGGTACCGAATCCCAGTGAAACCAACCGAACAAGAGATGAAGAAAAATAAAAAAAAAATAAAATAAAAAATAAGATAATGAAAAAAGGAAGGAAAAAAAAAAAGCAAAAAAATATTGAGGTTTGTCTCGAGGCGTGAAAAATTCTGGATTAAAATCCTTCGTCCGTAAAAGTTTTTCACACCGATTATCTTACGGTGATTAAGCAAGCTTTTTTCCCCACTCGCTCATTGTTCGGGGGATATGAATTTCCACATGACAAAAAAAAAAAGGAATACAAAAATACAAAAAGTAACTAAACTAAGAAAAGCAAACAGAAAAAGAAAGGAAAGGAAAGAAAAAAAAAAAATAGAAGAATAGAAATGGATGGAAAACTGTTACCTCAAACCATAGTCTCCGCTAACAGCAGGAGGCTTGAATTTCAGCCTCGAAGATTTCCAGGATCAGAGGATCAGAGTACAGCCTCTAAAAATCTCTAGACCCATAAAGGTTGCGGCTAGATCTTAAGTGAGATTTTTACCATCGACGATGACAACTTAACAATGGACACCATAGCTGACAGATGTATATATATATATATATATGAATATATTGACGTGGTATAGGATAAGAATTTAGAAAGTTCCATCAACAAAAAGAATCCTATATGATCAAAAGGACGACTACGAGTCTGACTGGGAAATTTTTTTTTTTTTTCTTTGGAGTTTCATTTTATTTTTAGTATATATTATGTACAATCGATGGTTAATTTTTCTATCGATCTTTGTCGATAATTTAATTTAAAAAAATATATATATAATATAATATATTATACGTAACAGGACACGATGCCTGTTAAAATTTCACGAGGCGTTCAAGCGAAGTAAAATTGTTCCTAAATCGAACTCTGCAGTATAGGATATTGCCAGGATATTGACCAATGAGGCGTGTCCTGATTCAAAGATCGTTGATGCATGTAACTCGGCGTCGCGACGCCGGTCTAAGGTGACGTTAACACTTGGTATGCACTGACCTAGCCGATCGTTAGAAGATATTAAACACATTGGGTACAGCTACTAACATGTAAGTAGTAAATGGATAGAAAATTTTTCGAAAATAATCTGCACTATATATACGTTGTCGAATTTGTTTATAAAGCGTAAAGCGTGATAAGAAAAAATCTAAGCTATAGAAAAAAAGAAAAAAATAATAAGAAATAAAACGGGATGGAAAATCCATTTACGGTTCCAAAAATCATTTTCATGATTAATTTTTCGTTTTTTTTTTCACTTATATACCATTCACGTATATATTCACACAGGAAATGAGACATCGGACTTATTTAAAACCACCTTGCGGTTCCCAATTCTGCATTTTCCTCCCCTATTTTCAGTTTTCCTTTTTTTCTTTTTTTTCAAACCGGCGCACCTTGCCTTAACGTGTTTTGCAGACAATTTTATGTAGGTACGTGGTACGACGTCACGATACCAACTAACCCCTGCGTATATATACATAGGTGTAGGTACGGGATTGAAAATAAAATGGGTTCTTTCTACTCTGTACCTTTAGGTACAGACCTCATATATAACGTACCTACGCGATATACTATATGCTGCACGCACTTCTGACGACGGGGTTTCCTTAATTTAATATTTTTCCTGGTTATTTATTATTTTATTTTTTTTTTTGTTCTCTTCTTTCTTTTTCCTCATTCCTCTAATGAACACACGCACGCACGCACACGCACGCACGCACAAGATCTGTGAAAATGAATTTTCACACCAGAGGGTAAGGACTTTCTAATGAAATGAAATGAAGAGGAAAATAGAAAAGGATGCGAGACCCTTTTTGTATTAAAAAATAGTGTGATTCATTATTCAACTCAATTTTGATGAAATAAATATATATTTATGTATATCTAATTTTCATTCAGGTATAATTCTATATATTTTTTTATTTAAAGTTGCACGCTTTTGATGTACGTGATTAATCATTGAATTAACTATATAGAACAGGAATTCTAACGAGTAGAGTAAAATAAATAAATAAATAAATAAATAGATAAATAAATATAAAATAAAATAAGCCGGTGAACGGAGGTGGAAACAAGTTTCTATATCCGGGTTATACCATAATACAGCTTTTACCATTTTTTCTTCTTTTTTTATTTTCTCTCTTCTCCCCAAGCTCGTTCTTTAAAACATGAAGATCCGTATAACGTAATGTCTTACCCTCAGTTATATACAGACGAGTAGAAAAAAAAAAAAAAAACTTGGGTCAACAGAAAGAGGTTCAAAAGGTAAAAAATAAAAAATAATCAGTCAACCATCCATTTTATTATTTCCTACATTTTTTTTTTTGTTTAATCAGAACTAAACCACCCTTCAAATATTTAATTTACCTATTAGTCAGTCACATACATACATATATATACATATATTTATATATTATGTATTATATAGGATTGACGTTTCGTGCGTTGTAAAGATTGATAAAACAAGGGTGCAGGTTGATGGTATAAGATAAACGGTGCGTAAAACAAGGGTGAATACTGATAATATAAATACATATATATATATATACCTAGTTTAGGAAACAAACTAGAGTACCAGTCAGTGTATATAATATATCGTATTATACCTTAGTTTCACGTATCCCTTAGCAACGCGATTCGTCCTTGCTAAATCGCTAGTCGCAAAGCTTTGCCCCCGATCAAAGAGTGACTCAGTTTATTGCATTTACAGCAGCATCTTGTCTTGTGTGATAGCGATAGTAGCACAGTCGCAATATCTACCAACCCCTCTTCTTTATACATATACATACACACACACACATACACATATATATATATAGAGGAGGGAATGTCGATCAGACTGTCAAGCCAAACGCTCTGCAGGGGTCTCAAGATGTCACCAAAGCTAATACTGCAATCTCAAACTCGAGGATTAACTACTCCCACAGTTATATATATATATATATATATGTACCCATACACCAACGTGTTGTAGTACATAGGATAGATGAAGTTACGAACAGAAATATCATATTCGACCCCCTACAGCTCTAAGCTATGATCAGAATTAATTTTTAATGACAGAGGTAAAAAAGAAAAAAAAGAAAAGAAAAATAACACATATATGATCGATTTTTTTTTTTTTTATTTTCTATTATTATTATTAAAACGATATTTTTTCACTCAATTTTTACATCGATTGTCATTTGGTATTCATTGGGGGTGGGGAAAATTTACGAATTCTCTTCATCGGCGAACGTCATCCCTTAAGAGATGACTCGGTTCTGTTTTCATTTTTCCAGCTTTTCCACAAATTTCATTCACGGACTTACGTTAGAGCGACTTTTCTACTCCGAGTAATCCGGCTTTTAATTAGACATGCGTTGTAGGTACTATTTTTTTTTTTTATCTTGTTCTTCTTCCTTTTTTTTTTGCTCCAAATAGAATTTGTCAAGAATCCGAGGAATGACAGAACTTTCCTGACAAAAAAGAACATTTTTTTTTTTTTTCTTCATAAAAACTGGAAGAAGAATGAGAAAATCGTTGACCCGGTTTAATATCGTCGGTTTTCTTTGCCCTTTCGAGTTTAAATAACCAACCTACCCACCTACCCACCTACCTTATACCTACCTACCTGCAGGTAATTCTGGGCGATGGAGCGTGGCTATTTCGCGGATGGCGACAACCTGCCCAGGATATACCAGCAGGATCGGGGGTTACGGACCGGCATGACTCTTCCATGAGCTTTATACCAACGCCCAATCCTGCTGGTATATACCTTACTCGTAAATTTCAACACTTCGATGCCCACAGAATCGCGAAGCCCGTACCTACTAGTCGAGGATCTGAGACTTTAATGTGCGCCCGGAAATCCAGAGATTGGTTTCACCCTATCCTTATTTTATTGTTGAACCGAAAATTTCCAACAAAATTATTCTAGAAAAAAACGAGCGGCGGAGGGAGAGGGGGGGAATTTTTTTTTTGTACCAATGTATGTATAAATATAATTACAACTTTTCGATTCTTTTTTATAAATCCAGTTTCTGTGTATTTCGTATTTTCTCATCACACTTACTAGCTTCGTCCCTCTCGTAATAATTAATAATAATAATAATAATAATAATAAGAAAAAATAATGAATATACCGAAATTACTCTAATTAATGAGAGGGTGGGCCCTGCGGCGCAGCTTGGGTTGAAATAAAGGATTCGAATTCCGCACCATTGCGTGCCGGGGTGCGTGTCTCGTCGTTGAATTTGTACAGGGTGTAGAGTGGGTATAACTTCTATACAGTAGAAAGTTAAAGAGAGAGAGAGAGAGAGAGTGAAAGAGAGAGGAAGCAATGAGGGTATAGCTGAAGCGTCGCGACGCCACGCGACACACCGAAGGGAACCCATCGCTCAAATAACTCCCTCCCTATAATTACACTTTTATTTTAGCTCTTTATCACTATATAGCGAGGAGGTAAACGTACCCTGTAGTAGTAGAAGAAAAAAAATAAAATAAAATAAAATAAAAAAATAATACAGCAAAAAAAAGGGATGAGGAAATTTCTACTCATTTTTTTCTTCTTTTTCTTTCTATTTTATTTATCGAATATATTATACATATATTAACATTTCTCACATTCCATACAACGTCATTTCTATTCTTTGAACTTTCTTCATTATCCATATCAAGTATAGTACCTATACCTTACTCAACCACTTTCATCGGTCATTATATATATATATATCCGAGTCTGACACGTGCTGCGAAGTAGGGTGTATAACTCGAAATGTCCGTCCGTTACTTATTTTAATTAATCATTATAACTGCTTCTACTATAGTTTTTCTTTTTTCGTTTTTTTTTCCCTCAATTTTTTTTTTTTCTTTCCACTTTCTTTCCTGCAAGCTGACAAGATGACTCGTCACAATTATCATATATATATATATCGGTATATCCCCCGCATCATTCACCCACCGAGACCGCATGATGAGACCATCATTATATTTCATTTTTTTTTTTTTTTGTTTTTTCTCTTTCTCCAACACGGAAACGCCAACGTAATAATTTCATTTTTCTTTTTCTCTTTCTTTGTCTTTGTCTTTTTCTTCTCTTCCCTCTTTCCATCCCTTTCGTTTTTTCTATTTTTCTTCAAGGTATGGATGTACAGTACTATTATACAGCTAGGAAGTAACTTCTTTCCTTTTGTTTTTTTTTTCTTTTCTCTCTTTTTTCTTAACACGCTAAGGGTTGGAATAACTTTTCGTTTTTTTTTTTCTATCTGTATTTCTTTCTCCTTTTTCTTTTTTTTTTTCTACATTCTTCGCTTTGTCTTGCAACGAGCTGCTGCACCAGTAGACCCGTAGTTCCGTATTATAACGGAGGGGCAGCTGCTCTACGCGTTGGTTAAACGATGCACACGCGCCGGTCCTGCACACTTCGATAAAAAAAAAACGAAAAAGAAAAAGAAAACCAAAAAAAAAAAATAAAACAACCAATAAAACCGAAAGGGAAAGAGTACGAAGAAGGAAAGAATAAAAAAAAAAAAAACTTGTCTGCCAACTGCCTCTTCATCGTCCTCCGACTGTCTTCCGTAACTCTCTCTCACTCTCCTCTCTCTCAGCTTTTTCCAATATTCATGAAAATTAGAAAAATAAGAATTACAAGTTTAAATAATAATTTTCGAATCATTAATTTTCCTTTATTTTATTTTATCCTGATTCGCGAATATCCGATACATTTATATCGATAAGTTTATATAAATATATATATATATAGGTATATATATAGTTATTCTTAATTTTCTTCAACCCCTTTGTCATGGTACGAACAGATACCGTAAATTAAATAGGGGGTTTAAAATGTAATAGTGTTATGGTTACGATCTCTGGTCTCGAGGGTGAATGATATCGATCTTTACTTTATCTGATAAATCGCGTATCTCTTCACCCCGATCTTTAAGATCGAAGAATATATACCGTTTTAGTATATAACATAACATAACACATAATATAGTAAATATATATATATTATTTTCTATTTCTGAATTTGATGTTAAGTTATGAAGACGTAGACGTATAACAGAGAATTACTTACGTCTGCATCCGCCCTGTTACGGTATATATATATATATATATATACGCGTCCATATCCGACGACGACGCTTAACAACCCCAATCCCTTAAACGATCTCAAACAACATCATACAATGACAGAGGTGTCATTTTTCGAACAAATAATTTTTAACGAACGATTCTTCTGTCTTATTTTCTTTTTTTCATCTCGTCCTTACTTCCTTTTCCGTTATTTCACATTTTCAAAGGATCTAATCAAAGCAAACGTCCGTCAATATGAATGAAAAGAATAAAGTATTTCAGAAAAGCGATAAAAAAAAACAAAAAAACTTTGCCATTCTTTAAATTCCTAACGAATTATGTTGTAAAAATTCATTATTATATGGTGAAAAGTATAACTAATTAATTAAAAAAGTGTCAAAAGTTTATCTATGTTCGAGGACAAAATTTTTGAATATCGGGAAAAACCTGAAACACCCATTTTTTTGTCTTTCTTTCTTTCTCTCGAAATTTCACGATTATAATTTATCCATTTAATTTTGAGTTCTATAAACTAAAAAATATCATTAGAATATAAATTGGTTGCTTTGTAACCCCACCATCCTCGTGGTCAGGTATAGTTGTACGTGTCCTGCAGACGGTACGGGCGTCGAATACTTCCTGAATAAACTCGTAAATATTTTAACCGGTCGTATCCTTCGAGTTACGATTCGGTTCACCGACTCGATTCTGGTCTAACTAAAGGCGAAGAGGTGTCTTCTCTCAGTGCACCAGACTGCAAGCACCAATATATGCACTATATATACACCATATGTATATATATAGACAGTATAGGTGCTATTAAGTATCTACAGGACTTCCCTAAAGCGCAGACGTCCCGCTCATATAAATATACTATATAAGGATACATGAATCCACTTCTACCCCAGGATTAACCGCTCGATATATGCACTCGGTGCTTTTTTTTTTCCAAAAAGCAAATCTCAAGACAATTAATCATTGGATCATTACTTTTGATAAAAAAAAAGGAACTGTGATTCGATGGTATTAAAATCTAGGATTCTTACCGTTCGGTAGGGTGAAAAATTTTAAACATCAGTCTAACACACCCTCGGTGCAACTGTCGTTAGATTATTTTCAACCGCACGTGGTTAAACCAGGACATTTGAGGCTTTAGAAGCGTTTTTTTTTTCTTTTACTTTTCATCCCCTTCACCAATTTACGACGTTTTTTTTCTTTCTTTCTTTCTTTCTTTAGCGTCAAAATTTTGTCTTTCATATCCCAAAGCGTTATATATATATATATATATATATATATGTATGTAAATTTGTTTTTTTAATTTCGCACACGACCACTTAAGAATTTCGTACTAGAACCTTAAGCATCCCTAGCTATAGGGGGGGTGGATATATGCAGGTCCTGCGTATCCTACGGTAGTATAAATATTAGAACGGTACAAGCTAGATGGTGTTAGAAGAGAAGGAGATTGCGGAGGTAGAAGTAGAGGTGAGGGTGGAACGGAGCAAAGTTTGATAATACAACCTTGTGTCTGGTACACCGGCTAAGTGCCTCTTCGTGTAAATGGCACCACGGAGACTAGAAACTGGGGCGTCCCGACGCAACGCAACGCCTCGCCTCGCCTCATACCCTACTATTCCTAACACCTGTCTCACCCGAAGAAGGCGAGTCGAGACGCGTACACCATACGATCCAAAAAGCCACCCTTGTGGTATCATTTTTGTTAATACTATATTTTTCGTAACTTTTTTTCTTATTCCTCTTTCTTTTTTTTTTTAGTATTCCGAGAGTAAAACGAGGCATAAATTATCGTATGAAAATTCATGTAATTCTTATACCACATAGATGTACCTACTACCCTTGGCTATAGGAGCTAATGAAATAGTACCATTAGCATCTTACCCCTTTGAACTTGACTTGACTCAAAAGACTAATTAAATGTAAGTTACCAGGTTCTTGGAAAGTAGAAAGGCGAGAAGTCAGACTCTCAAGGGATCGAATTCTACCAACCTTGAACCCTTAACTTACCCGAAATTTTCTTACGTCTCCCAAAGGCGTATGAAAATAATTACAAAAATCTATACCCTCTTCTTATTTTTTTTTACTTAATTTTTTTTTTTATCAACTTGATGCATATATTCTTATCTTGAAAAGCTTTATATATCGTTGAAATCGATCACTGTTAGAATAGAATTGAGCATGGTAAGGGAGGTAAGGGGGGTTAAGGGAAGGAAAGAAGTCTTAGTAAGTGGAGCGTGGCCAATAATTCCTTCCTAAACGTCCTCAATTTGGAAAAGCTTTGGTAGAAACGACTTTGATCTTTGCAGGGTAGCCGATTTCTAGATATCTCTTCCTCTTTATTTCTCTCTCTTTCTCTCTCTTGTTATCTCTGTCTACTTTTTCGCCCGGCGAATCTCGGGGACAACGGATCATTGGATTTCGCGGATTCTGAGGCGTCGAACCGTTTAATCTCCGTAAGCCATCGTCTGGCTTTCTCTGCTTTTGCTATATATATATAACAGAAGGACCAAAATAAACTGATGTCAGTAATTTTAAAACAGACGCGAAATTCGATCGTGAAAAATAAAAATAAAAAGAAAATTTATATTAGGCTAAAAAAATTTTCACACTTTTAAATTTAATTTTCTTACAAAACGAATTAGAACGGAAAGAAGAAGAAGAAGAAAAATAAATTTTTAGAAGAAAAGACAAAGTGCCCTACGCTTGGGGATCAACTGTCTTACGAACCTATAATACATAGGTATAGGTGTGTATATATATACATATACTTATATAAAACCGTGACATTATTTTTCGCGACTGAAAGCAAAAGGGTAGTTTTCATTTTTAATCATATATTTAATAAAAAGAAGTGAAAAAAAAATTAAAAAAAATAAAATACAAGATAAAAAATTACTACTTTAAAGTATATCACTGCACTGAAAGTTATACTTTTCGCGATACAGCTGTATATAATATATACCTTATATTATAGTAAAGCTCATGCCAACGTCGTGATATTCACTTTGTGATTTCACCAAGCGAAATTAACTTGGCAGAGATAAATTTTACTCAGTGTAAAATACAGATGGTTATATATATATATATATATATATATATATATATACCATTCGGGCGAATATTATTCATTAAAATTATTATACCTATATGGATATACATATACCTATGTACTACGTATATAGATGATAATAATGTATAATAATTCTAAAATTCAAAATTAATAAGCTTCGATTTGAATGAACGTCATGCGATATTATTATAAACAGATAAAATCATGCGAGTGAAATCCGAATAATGAAAAAAAAAAAGGGAAATTTTTCAAGGACTTTTATGAAACTGATGAAAAATTAAAATATATCGATTATGTATATTTTCTAATACCTTATGCATTGATATAACTATTTTGGTTTACAAAAACGTAGTAAAAAAATTGAAAATTGTTAAGAAATAAAAATAAAATAAAAAGAAAACTGATGCCAACACGCGGGGGCATGATTCATATATATATATATAGGTATATATATATTTCGTCCAACTTGATTCATCGAGATTTCGATTATAGATTATATATCCACCCTGACATAGCTGTGCAGAACCCATATGGCCCCCTGAGGTAAAGTTAATTAAACAGCCGACAAAATAAACGATAATAAACCTATCAGGCTCGTATATTATTCAACAAATCGCAATTTTATGTTATCCGTAATAAATATGATACATAGGGTATAATAAATTGATCATAATTAGATATCTAGGTAAATGAGTAAAATCTATGTAATAAATAAATTTCGTTCTTTATTTTAATCCATATATTTTTATAACATAACTATTTTTTTGTTTTTCTTTTCTTGTTCCCATCTTTTTTCTTATTATTCTTCCTTTTCTTCTTCTTCTTGTTCCTCGTCTGTCACGTTGTAAACCCCATTCTTGATTATTTAAAAATACGATACGAGCACACGGTGAACGGTGATCAAGACAAAAAAAAAAAAGACAAAATCTTCTCCTACAGGATGCCCGGACACTATAAGATACATGTATACATATATATATACATACATAGATATATAAAACGAGACTGCAGGCACGTGCCGACGTATTCTCTGACGTGTGCCGTTCCAGAACGACAGGTGCGAGACAGGTGGAAAACTTGATCGGCGTTCAAAGCGTACTGCGGCATAAAATTCTCCATCTATATATATATAATAATACATACATATATATATATACATAGAAAATTATTATCATTAATAATACCCTATAATATAATATATATCTTCTATTTCATAATCATTTTACTCATAATTCATTTAATTATTACACAGGTATTATGAAGAGGTGATTTCTTATCCTATTAAACCTGGCTCTCGAGATCCTCCATACATAAAATACCCTAATGATATACATAGGTAAGCTGGTAACCACCGAGAAAAGCGATATTTCGGTGACATAAGGTTCTTTGTGTCATTAATTCGTTATCGAAATTATGGAAACGCATAATAATTGACGCTTATGATCTTATGCTATCAAATTCGGTTACGTTTTTCATTATCCTGCAGGACCACTCACCCCCCTCTCTATGTTTATTCATTCACGCGTATTGTTTTACTCCGCGTTGAAATCTTATTATCATTTCTTTTAGCAAGTAGTACATAGGTATATACCTATATAAGGTATAAGGTACGCGAAAACAGCTACTTCCGCTTTTCTCTCTCTCTCTCTCTCTCTTTCTTTCTCTGTCTCTATACCTCAGTTTGGCAATATTTACCTTGGCTACAGAAATACGATTGTAGAAGTAAGAATAAGAATAAGAATGAGACTAAGACGAAGAAGAAGAAGAAGAAGAAGAAGAAGAAGAGGGAACAGATCCTCGGAGAGTAAACTAAGGAAGAAACTGGCTAGGTATAAGTTTGGTACAGAGTATAAAATCGTTGTTACTGCAGTATAGCAGAGCAAAGAAGAGGAGAGAAAAGCATAGAAGGGAAGGGAATAGCAGAGCAGAGCAGAGCAGAGCACAACACTCTGCAAAAGACCAGGACAAAGCGAGGTAAAGTCGGGTACTGATAAATAAGGCAAACACTAGAATCTGAATTATTCATCTCGCAGATACCCCGCAGACTTCTACCAAGCTAGCTACGTCCGCATCCTGCGCGCAGTACCTTCTAAGATCTGAACGAAAATGAGATAAAGAGGAATAAAAACAAAAAAAATAAAAAATAAAACTAACTAAACAGTAAAGAATTTTAAAGAAATAGAAAAACAGATAAACAAAAAATAGGAGACCTATTTTTTTATATTTCGATTTTGTTTAATTGCTCTTTTATACCTAGTCCTTGAATAAGGATCACGTTAGGTACTCCTGTAGAAAGAGTGCAGAGGGGGTTTGGTCGTTTAATATTCTTAGATCGTTGCTTCTCTCGCTGACCTTAAAAAAGAAAAATGTCTTTTTTTCTTCTTCATCCTGCATCTTACGCACTTTGAATAGATACGAGGATCCGATCATTTTTTTTTTTTTTTTTTTTGTTCTTCGGAGATGAAAACCCGTCTGGAAAGTTCGTCGATGGGGTATATCAATTAAATTTTTGATACAGCAAGGACGAGAGGTGGGAGCAGTTAAAAAGAAAAGAAAAATTAGAAGACAAAAAATGGATTATACGATAAAACTTTTGTCACATCTTACTTAGATTAAGTTCTCGATTCATAGTTTACGTAGTAAATGACATTTTCGAAAATTGTCAAAAATTTCAATGGCAGAGTGAGTCAGAATATCGACAATGAAATTAGAACGAAAAAATGAAGAATATAAATGTAGTTGCGATTTTCAATTATATAAGTTGTTTTTTATACTTTTATACTTTATGGTAATCCAATACGAATAAGAAATTTAAACTCCTATATATACCACGTGGAGTTAGGGATTTAAATACCAAATCCTCTGTAGACCTCGCAGCTCCGGACAATTTCAACACTGAGAAGAATCTGCAGATTCGCGATAAATATTCAAACTTTATTTTGATCGAGGCTCGTCGAGGTTTAATTTCCCATTTCCCATTTTTTTTTTTTTCTCTTACCTCGATCCTCGATGTACAATTTCTATGTGAGAATTGAACAGATTTGATACTACTACTAATAATAATAATAATAATAATAAAATAATAAAGAATTAGATTTTTTATTGCTAAACTGAATTCGACGAAAAATCTTTGACGAAATTTAAATGGTATAATTTCCAATTAGAAATTCATTTCCTTAACCTACTGCAGGCTTGAAGAGGGGGTTGATTTTAATTGATTAATATTTTGGGTCTGAACCTTTATCCCTTTTCCAAAATTAATTATATTTTAAGCTAGAATCTAGATTGGGTAGAGAGATGCTTGGCTCAGAGACTCGGCCCTTCGGAAACCTGGATCGTAATCATCGGGGGCAAAGGGTACTAAAATTCATTTATAAAATATAAGAAGCTAAACGGAGTCGATTTTCAAAACCCAATTTGTATCGCATTCTTGATACAAATTAGAAAAAAAAAAATTATAAAACGAAGGAGAAAGAAAAGAAAAAAAATTATGCAAAGCGATTCTTATAGCTATTAAATATCTTCTTAATTGACACGTCGCCGTTGTTCTGTTAATTATTATTCCGCAAAAATTCATTTGCCAGAGCAAGTGCTGTAAATTCTTTCGTACAAGAGTTTCTTTACAGGGAGAATCGCGAGGTATGAAAAAAAAAAAGAGAAAAAGAAAGAAAGGAAAGAAAAAAAAAAAGATAATTGCCAACGAGGCCAACTCACAGGAACGACAGGTGCGAATGAGAAACGCCGAGTATCTTGAGTCTCGAATTTTAATGTCGCCAATTTTTCCACTTGGAGAGAAACTCTCTTTGTATATCTGTACCTTTTTTTTTCTTTCTTTCTTCTTCTTCTTCTTCTTCTCCTCGTTTTTTCCTCTTTCTTGTAAAGAATTAAGATGAAATTTAATTAATAAAATTTTCATTTCTTTTTCTAATTATTAATCGCATGAAAAAAAAAAAAAAATGGCAGAGCTTTTGATTTTTTTTTTATTTCGCTCTGATTCATAAGGTAGAATTTCGAGGTAATTTGATTTACGCTTTTGCAAACTGTTACACGGCTTGATTAACAACAAAAGACGCTGCGGCGGACGGCGGACGGCGTATGGCGACTGTTGGCGATAGTTGACCATCGGCGCAAATCCCTTAACGAAGCTGGTATACCCCAGTCCGAGGAAATGTTTGTTTAGGATAATTGGCCCGCATGAATATTAAAGAGGTGGCCAATTTGTGGCCACTGTTCAGCACGACTCTCTGCGAAGCCAGTCGAATTCCATAGTCCTCAATATTTAATTGAACGTAATTTCTGCAGCTCGATGAAACGTTTATATATACATATATAGGTCGATAAATATTCATGTAATGAAAAAGAAGAAGAAAAAAAAAAAAAAACCAAAACTGAATCGAATAATTTCATTGCGAAAATTTATTAGCATAAGAAAAATTCGGATCGATTAATAAAATGAAGTTTTCTGTTTTTTTTTTTTTTTTTTTCATCCCCTTTCTTCGAAACTTTTCAATCTTTTCGGATTCACACAGGACGTTTATAAAATCGTCGAAATAAAGAAGAGAAAAAAAAATCGAGGGATCGTTTTCCATACGGTTTTTCATATATTCGGAAACTAATTTCGATTCTCGACCATTTCATCGATGCGTGGGCGGGTTTGCGATACTGTGGAGGATCAGGGGCTACTTGATGCGCGAAAATCTCGTGAAAATTTGTTTACTGCCAGGCAGAGTTCTCGTAAACCGATTTTAAACTGGAAATTTATTGGCACGGTTTACTATACCCAAGTCTCTTGATATTATGGTCAATAATTATACCATACGGTCAAGCCGTATTGGTCAGTCGATCATTACAGAACGGTGTACCAGCTTTTATTGCAGTCTGGACTGGAAACCGCTTATGTTTCGACCGACAACCCTGCAGCCGCTTCTATTTCATCCCCAATACTGTGTGTGCCAAGGCATAACGTCGCCTGAAAAATGAATATCAACAAAAAAAATCCGAGCGAGCTTTTTTCTCACTTTGATTTTTTTTTTTTTTCAACTTTTCGCTTTTACTTCTCATTCTAGATTCCATTCTGAAATCAGAATACTACGCGGAACACATATGCCTCGATAAATTCGCTTTGAGACTTTTAAAGTTTAAAAATGGTAAAAAAAATTACGAATTCGTTTGAGACGCTTCCAAATTTTCAGAAATGTTAAAGTTTAGAAGATTAAATATGCAGATAGCTAGAAACTCCTCGAGAGTTTAAAAATCCAAAAATTTCAATTCATCTCTCAGAATGTGAAAATAAAAAATAGTTTATGGTCTCTGATCGAGACCCTCTTTACGGAAACAAATTCAATCTACTTCAATCATGACAACTTTATTTTGAACCCCTTCGTTTCAAAGTTTTTTTTTTTTTTTTTTGAATCTGCTATGTAGACTTTCGGGGTTTTACCATTTCGAAAAACTGTAAATCGTTAATATTGAGATTGAGAATCGTGACCGTCTAGGAGTTTCGAAATTCAAAACTTCAACCTGACCCCGTATCCACGTTTATTACCACAAACCGTGAAGTCAGATTCATTGAACCCATAAACCAGATAGTGGTCAGTAATTCTGGCATTTGTACTTAGCACTTCTACGTCATTGTCCTGTTAATTGTGATGCCGTTAAACTAGATTTCTAATAAAACTGGGATTCGATTCTAGCTGAGATTTGTGACAATTGCAGCATTTCGCTTTACAGTTCACCAAAGGAAATATAATATAGAAAATCTGTCTATTGTTTCTCGGAAAACACACAGAAAATTGTTTCGGAATTTTCACATCTGTATATGTATGTATGTGTGTCCCTTGACATAGGGATTTAATTGATTATGAAATTGGCCGACTCACTCGGGACTGGGAATCGGTTTTATAAAACCCTGAATCGAGTCCCGGATTGCGTTTGTAATTAAAACAATTACGTACTTCAGTTGGTCAATGAGCCGATCGTATTTTGCGCCACGTTATTTCAAACGTTTGCTTAATTAGTCACTAATCAAGCGATACTTTACCACAAATCTACTTTAACCAATGCCCCATAAAGCTCTGTGACTTTTTATTTTCCTTTACCTTTATCTTGTTCATTACTTTCGAGTTGTAATTATCAGCTGCCCATATATATACGTACATACGTTACAAATTTCGTTACATTTTTCATTATATCTCGTGAAATTTTACAGTAATTAAAAAAACTTTCAAACAAAAGTTTTAAAGAAAATAAATACGCACGTTTTTTATTTTATAAATTTTTTTGTATCAATGTTTCTGCGCTAGTTAAATTAGCTGGAAGTTTCTCGGAGTAATACGCTTCGTCGATCTTTTGATTATTTTTTTATTTTTAAATAACTGGCTACCTAGTAGGAGAGACATCGTGTATTTTACTTCAACGTACATACATATACCTTAGTATTGACAATATCGGTATATAGGTATACCTTTTTATTTCTTCTATCGTATAGCCGGGCGCTAGGAAAATGTCACTTCGATACACACTCGGATATCACGAGTTTCAAGATATATCGATAATATTATCCAGACTATGTCTCGCGGAAAAGCTTCGTGCATAAACCTGCATTTGCAAAAGTGCTCAGATTTCGTACTCCATGGGTTACATAGATATACGAACTATCGCGCGACAGAGAGACAGAAGACGAAAATACAAAAGAAGATTATTTTTTACGGCACTTCACGTCACATCCAAAAATCCCACAGTATATATATACTATATATATTAGGGTGGTCCTTAAATACCAACTCGAGGAGTGAAGCATGGCAACCTTCAGACAAAAAATCAAAAAAAATTGTCCCTAAATATTAGATTTTAAAAAAAATTCCAATAGGTGCCTAAAGAGGTTCGAAGTTTCTCGTTTAAATAACATTGGATCTTATGATTTTTCTTTTCTTCCCATTCGATTTTGGGTCAATTTTGCTCCAAAAAATTCCACTATATAGAAAAAAATCAAGGAAATTTTTTCGGTCAATCTGTCTATGATGTTAGCCCCTGAGCCTGATTTTTTTTGCACAATTTTACGCAAAAATATTAGAATTTTCGATTAGCACCCTTACGATGGGATTTTTTTTATATTCTGAAGGTCGCTTCCGAAGTAAAATTTCACGAGGAAGGCAGGGAAATTGAAAAAACAAAGAAGAAACGGTAAAACTTCAGGACTCTTTAGGCACCTGTTAGAATTTAAAAAAAAAACTAATATTTGGGGACAATTTTTTTTTATTTTTTGTCTGAAGGTTGCCATACTTCACTCGTCAATTTGGTATTTAAGAACCACCCTAATATATATATATATTCTCAAGAATACGTTCGAAGTGATAGAGATTTGGAAATGGTTTTTTTTTTTTGCGTTTTTTTCTCTCAGGAAGAATCATTGCTTTTGCGAATTGGAGTAAAAAGAAATAAAGAAGACTAGGACAAGTTGAAATTTCATTGATAAGAATTTGTGTAAATTATTTGAATGACTTTTCACCAATATTATGTGAAAAATTTGTTTTTAATTGAAAATTTGAAAATGTTATGAATCTATGTAAAAATATCGTGACCAAAATCCGTCGTTTCTGAATAGCGAGACAAATAAATAGTATTTACTTATCTACCCGCGGGTAGGTAAAACTAGCTACTACTATATAGATAGTGTGTCTCGAAGGAAGAGCCTTAGGGCGAGTATAAGGTGGGTATCTATCTATATACTATATGTATAGATGTAGGTGCAGCGCTCAGGTGGCGGACATCCCGCAGGAGATAAATCCTGTTGTTTACAAAGTTCCGAGCTCGGTTGAGGTCGGAGGCTTCTGCCCCGGTAATATCGATAACAAGGACTTTCCTGGCGTAGACTTACGCTTCGCCGTGGCTTACGCCTACCTTTCCCCGGCTTTTCTCATCTAGATGCAAACTGTCAACTTAACAACACCTCAGACGTTCAATTTATACTAAGAAAATTTCAAACCCCGTTAAACATCATTATTCTCCCCAGCCCCAAAAAAATAAAAAAATAAAAAAATAAATAACGCAATGATTAATATAATAATGAAAATTTCAATTTCATTAAAAAAAAATTTGCAAATTTTATTTATTTACATTATTTTTCTCTCTCTCTCGTTTCAGGTCGCAGTCCCGGAGGCAGGATTCATCTCCGTTTTTTTCATCACCGAAAAGGACATGGTGAGTCGTTGTTTTTTAATTTTTTTTTCTTTTCATCCCCCACGTTGATTCTTCGATTTATTCTCACATCTGACACTGTGACAGAATATATTTCGATTCATTCACTATTGGGTTGGTTTTATTATATTTTCTTTCTTTCTTTCTTTCTTTTTTATTCCTTTTGAACCCTCGACGTTTTTTATTTATTTTTTTTCAATTCCAATCGTCGATCGACGGTAGAAATGCATTCAGTCATGACCGCATGCGGAGTTTTGAACACTCATCCAAGATGCGGAGGAAATGACTCATCCTTAGTCCTTAGAGTGACTAAAAATCAAAACCAGTTTCTCAAACGCATTTTTATCAAATGAATCTGCACAAAAGATTTTTCATTAGAGAATTACCAATGTCTTGGAATCTAGACACCAATTAGCATCGATTAATCATTCACTCAAATTTATCGTAGCTAATTCCATGAAATCTTATAAAAATCATTCGAAGTTACTTTGATATCCTAGAAACCATACGAAGTCCAGAATCCCTAAAAATCATCAAAAATCATGTGGAATTATACAAAAGCTTTCCAAATCTTATCGAATATCGATAATTAAAAATACTGCTAATGATCAGACGGTAGAAAATTGATACGTTATTATAAAAAAAAAAAAAAACGTCTCGATATCATTTCGAGCGATAGGTACTTCTTCGACGAGGTATAGACCGGCGGTATGATCGGTATTTCTATCGATATACTGTACTGCAACGGCCCTTGATCCACAGACTTTCACCTCCTATACCTGGTCTGCCTGCAGCATGCAGGTATGCATCATATGTTCTCTCTAAGGTCCGGGAGACGATGAGTCGACTGAGATACCATACTGTGACCGAGGGACAGGGGGAAGACAAGGGACGTAATGCCAAACGGTCGATTGGTCGGAAAGGAATTCCGCCAATTGAACATAACGCAAAAATGATTCATAATTTAGAAATAAAAAATGCCAAAAATGATTTAGTCGATTCGGTCGTTTGATCATAGAACGAAAATAAAAATCTAAATCCCTAGTTTTTACGATAAGAAAGAAAATTCAAAAAAACGTGGTAAAACGAACCGAAAAAATGATTAAAAATTTTAAAGTGCAAATTTATTCTACTGTTTGCATTTTTGTTTTTGTGTTTTTTGTACTTTTTCTAAAAATCTGTGAATAGATAGGACAGCAATTAGCTAATTAACAAGACTTTAATTACTATTCTATGGGCAGAGGTCGATCGGGAAATCTATTTTGACATGTGTCATTGAACGTAATTAGCTTCCAATCAATCCAATGCGTGATTAAGCTCGAACCTTACAAGCCGAACCACAGGCTGACCAGTGGTCAGTGTTCAAATTTTGGCTAATTTTCTTCATATACATATAGGTTTACATAGAATATAGATACATACTCTACATATATTTATGCTTTGAGTTATTTCTCGCAAAACATCGAGGCTGTATTTTTTAATTGCTTTAATTAAACAGATAATTATTATATGTTGATGTAGAACGCAGATCTAAGTTTTTTCGAACATATCTAAAAGAAAATTTCGTATAGGATATATTTTCTACTATATAGTTTGATTAAAATATTTATTTATTTTATCTAATATATATTTACGGACTATTTGTATATTTAGACGTTGGATAACTGTACTATACTATACAGTCAGCACGGATCAATCCATCTCCTGCCATTATCGACACACTGATCCGTAGAGTTGTATGTATATTTTTTTTTTTTTGTTTTCTTTTTTTACTGTTGTATCCCCCCCATTTGTTTTATTTATAAAAAAAGAAAAAAAAAAAACAGAAAAAGAAGGTAAAAAAAAAATAACGTCAGGCAAAATTCATTCCCTCTCGAAAAAGCTTTCAGAACTATATCTGTTACAATCGGTGCAGGTGTCGATGGCTCGATGCGAGATATCCGCTCTGTAGCTCTTTAGCGAGTATAAAAAGCACCATTTGTTAAATAATCCGGGAAAATGTTATTTGTTTTTTTTTTTCGTTTTTTGTTGTTGTTTTATTTCCGCATTAAAGAAATGGAAATGAAAATTAACGGGATATATGCGCTCGTGTTCGTATAGAATTAAAATTGCAAACAAATCAGCATAAAAAAAAAAGGAAAAATTGACATAAAACTTACCGCAAGGGTTAATCTGAAATCTGTGTTAAAATTAACAAAAAAAAAAGAATTACAGGTTTTACGAATCAGAGTCTGGGGTTTGACAAAAGTTTGAAAATTTTAACAATTGAGAAACTAATTTATCAAATTTTTATCTACTATTTTTAAACCGGAAGTGATAGGGGTGTGGAAATCGTATTGTCGCATTGTAACAGTGATCCCGATATTTCCGTCAAAAAATTTTATCGAAAATGTTCGAACTACGTTGGTAGTTTATAAAATAATTAATCGTACATTTGTTGAAAATTATTGAAAGCCAGGTAATATCAGGTATTACTTTTCGACGCAATATTTTTTCAAATAATCACATATCTCATATTCTTCGATATTAGCCTTCCGCTGTTTACCACCTTTTATTTTAACCCTCTCGACTGTGATTTCCTGTTCGTTTCCTGCCTTTTTACAGAAGCACGATTGGCTTGGCAGTTAATCGCGAATACGTCTAACTGTGCTAGAGGGTTGAAAAATTTCAAGATATATATATATATATATATATATATATACATATACACGAACGGTGCACAATCCCAGTTGTTATAGCTGTGTTTTCATGCATATAACAACCCCGGGATCTATCTCTCGCTTTGTCAGGACGTAGGTAGGTAGGTACTTCACTCTAGAGACAAATTGGCCCAGAGAGATCGATTGAATAGTCCAATTCTGTAGTATAGGAGCGGGTAAATTCTGAAACAGACTAAAACAGCCCTTAATCAATCTAAAACTCCTAAATTACCAGTGACGTATTAAAGCTCTACTGTTTCTCTATTTTCCATAATACTTTTTTTTTTTTTTTTGTTTTTCATCCCTTTTCTTTTCTTTTTATTTTATTTTTTTTGTTTCTTTCTTCTACAACCCTTACGATGCGTTGAATCCAACAATTTATACTAAAAATAAAATTTATTCAAATTATTCAGAGAGATGGAAACCGAATAAGATGGAGCATTAAAAAAAAAAAAAGATTCTTCAATCAGTTTTATTGAATTTGGGTTAATTCTTTCAGGGACAGCGTTGCATAGATAAACGTTCACCATTTTATCATATATATATATATACATACATATATTTGAAAACTGAGTGTCGAGCGACAAGCGGGAAGTTTTTATGATTATTCATATAAAAAATTTTATATAAAAACTGGAACCCGGTTAATTCATGCGCATAGGAAATCCGCGGACAACGAGAACGAGAACGAGAGATGACTGGATGGATGCTGCAGGGTGAATGGATGGATGGATGGATGGATGGTTGGTTGGTTGGTTCGGTGAGACGGGTTGGAGGGAATGTAATTTTACAAATTATTAAAAGCTATTCAAAAGTATTTGACATTCAAATTTTGTATGGGAATAGCAGTTCACCAAAGCCCGAACCCTTAGCAAGAAAGCAGTACCTACCTACCTACCTACCTACTTCGGTTCCTCCTGCGGTACTTTTGCCAAATTAAATTTCGTTTTTTTTTGGCAATACGTGCTGCTACTGCTCTCGCACGTCTGTGTATAAATGAAATACAAAATTTTTACCCTTATACATATATAAATAAATATATATATATATATTTTCACGATACGATGGTATAAATATGACCATGTTCTATATATAGGAGAATTCTGGTCGGTTCTTACCCCGTGCAGATATCGAAGAGTGCCACCACCTGCTGAGTGCAAAAAAAAAAAAAAAGAGATAGGGAAAAGGAAAAGGAAAAGTGAAAGGAAAAATAAAAATAAGACTAAAATGGAAAGGGAAAATGAAAAACGAGGAAAAGCGAGAAAAATCGCACGATTCAAGTCTCTTCTCAAAAGGTTTTTATTTATATGCATTATACTGAGTGTCGAGGTACGCGAACCCCTTTCTTCCTTCATTCGAAATCGGTGTATAGAAATCCTACGTTCCTTAAAATCTCGGTTAGGATCTATACGAACGAAATTCATTGGAAAATATTTTCTTTTTTTCACTTTTTGTCATCACTATCATTATAATGAAACGTTTCTTCGTTTTTTTTTCCCCCATCTTCTCTCTCTCTCTCTCTTCATTCGATATTAACGAATGAGTATATGAATAATCTAACGAATGATAAAATAGCTGAAATTATACACGTGCAAACAACTGAAGTCAATAAATAGTGCAGCAGGGTCGAATAAATTAATTACACAGAATAATTATGTATGATATAACATACGTAAAAGTTTCATTATACGCGTGGATACGAGCCTGCAGTTAGTATATTTGTTATTCATATGAATACACTATAATATTTGCAATTAAATATCAGCAAATATTATCTAACGATTTGTAGAGAGAAAAAAAAAGAAAAAATGAAAAAGAAAGAGAAAAAAACAATACGAAAAGTGGAAATAAAATTTAACGTAAAGGACGGAGATCCAAAGGACAATGCGATATTTACATCCGGATATAAAGAATGGGAGCAGGAGGGGTCTGGTCTGTTTCGTCGCATCAATTATTCAGGCATCAGATATGATGACGACTGCTGGTTAGGTGCCTTGTACCTCCACAACTCCAACTCCAACTCCAACTCGGGTTCTCTTCCCGATTCGAAAAAAAACTTTACATTAAATATATGTATATTATATGCGAAAAATTCGTGGGATTTATTCCTTCTTCTGAAAATGTGAGAAAATAAGAAGAAGAAAGAAAGGAAGAAAGAAAGGAAGAAAGAAAAAATATCGATGACCATATAGATGTGCACCAAGCAAAGATATATTATATACACACACGGTTTTTATTATCAAGCGATTTGTTCGTTCTGAGTCCTCGATATCTCCAATATACTTATATATGTATCGACTGATACAGGACAAGGGAGTTTCTTCTTATTCTATTTTTTTCTTTTCTTCTTTTTTTAACGATAAAGCGACAACAACCCGGTCTTTGTAAACCATCGATATGAAAGTAGAAGCATTATATAGGTATATAGACGTGTGAGAGAAATTTGTTTGTTATGGTATATATATATTATAGACATTTTTATAGCAAATAATCATTTTATTGCACACTGATAACAGATTTAAAAATCGTATATGAAAATCGTATACTTGTGAAACACATCACATAACGAAATCGTAGAGTGCAGCGATCTAGCCGTAAAAAAAATTTCTTTTTGTTTTCCTTTTCTTTTATTTTTTCACAGGAAAATAACCACGGCAAATATCCCCATCCCTTATAGAAATGAGACGAGTGTAAATTTGCATCAAGCTTAGCCAGTTATTTATGGAATATGGCAAATGCGGGGTTTGTGTATCGTAGTATATAGCCTCTTGTTAAATACTAGCTATGGGGAATGGGGGGATGGTGGATGTATTATTTGTCTAAAGTATTTAGTATCAGAATCGTTTTTCTCTTAGTGGTTTATATAACAAATTTCATATCTCAAAACTCCCCTTTAGCATAACAGCTGCTTATCAATTATATCATACTCTAGTGATTCAAAAATTAAAACAAATTTATAACATTTTTACCTCTTTTACGTTTTATATAGAAACAAAATAAAAATAAATAAAAAATACTATATGCCCGGAATATAATGACGTATGGAACAAAAAGAAAAAATATATATAAACCACGATATCAGAGATTCTTTTATTAGGCACTCAAAAATAGCCCGCGGAGTTATAAGAAGAAGAATAAGAAGAAAAAAATGAAAATAAAATAAATAAATAATTCCTAAAACTCTTCTATACATATTTCTGACTAACGTGTGATATATATCTCAAAGAACCAATAAAATTATACTAACAAATTGGTGCAATTATTTACCGTCGGGGTTATCTGTAAGAGCTCTAAAATTCTTTCCCAAAAACTTTGACGGCTTGCGGGGTTCGTTAGGTATAAAAATCGGGTTCGAGTTCAAGATTCGATCTTATCGGGAACTGGCCCTTTTTTTTTTTTTTTTCTTTTTTTTCTTCTCTTCTTTCAGTCTTGGATACTTTTTATTACTGTACCAGCGGTTTCTCTCTATTTGGGGTAGATAAGAGAAAAAATCCTTGACGAACGACACTGAGGATATCTTCGATGTCGTTTCGTATACATCTATGGTTTGTAGCTTTGCACAGCTTTACAAACAAACTTTGACTTCCATTTTGACGTGTAAAAAACAAACAAAAAAAATACAAAATACAAAATCGAATATAAATTTCAAAGAAAACAATAAAAATCATTTTTTAAGAGAAGAAAAGAGAAATTTACTTATTCTCTACAGTTCAAAACTGTTTAGTATTTATTTATTTATTTATTTATTTATTTATTTATTTATTTATTTATTTAGTTGTATTGATAAAAAGGTTCGTTATTTTAGAGATATTCAATCCGCTTTTGCTATACGTGACCAATCTGCCGAAATCCTCGGTTATTTAGTTTGGACAGAGAATGCAATTTGTAATCCGTACGTTACGAGGAAAATCACGTACCCTGGACCCACACCTAGTAGAGACTATATTTTAAATAATAGAAACTTGGAAAAATTTCACTCCGTGAGATTATTTGAAAAAAAAAAAACAAAAAAAAAAAAATGAGCAAAGCGTAAGTATAATTAATATCTTCTATGTCCGATAAAAACTAATCTGAACTAAACTAGAAGAAAAATGAAAAGAAAAAAAAAGGATTATAAAAATTGGAATGATGGAATTAAGAAACGAGTATAAACGGAGATATGTTCTAGTACATACTCACATCATGATAAAGTTTCACAATTCGTATTACTTTTCTTCTAATAAAGTCACGTACTGAAATCAGAGACGCAATTTCGTTTTTATGCGATATTCTTTCCCCCATTTTTTGTTTTTTTTTTTTCTTTTTTTGTATTTATTTTTTTAAAACACTCGCTAGTATACGTGCGTCTCATCATCGTTCTGGCATAACCGCACAATAAAACTGAAGAACTTTCAGAAAAGGTTTTTCTATATTGCAATAAAATCGTTCAATTTTTTATTTGTTTTTTTTCTCATTTTCTTTTTTGACGTGAGAATTTTCCTCTTATGACTTCGTGTCAGTTTGAAATAATTCAAAAGTGTCATTTTCTTCGCGTATTATTTTTCATTTTTTTTTTTTTTTTTACAAGATCGAGTTCTCGTTTTCCTCGACGCCCTTCAACCGCCTGAGGCTCGTTTATGCTAACGGAATTTCCTACGCGATTTTTTCCACGCATATTTTATGATAATTCTTGGCCAACTCGACTATCACCCAATCAGTCACGTTTCACTTTGACGGACAAAATTCTCGACGACTTTTTTCTCTCTCTATCTCTCTCTATCTTCCTCACACTTACCTGCCTAAAATTTAAGATCCAAGATAGTTTTTTTCTTCAAATTTTGTTACAGTCAAAGAAACGTTTCCGATATCAGTATGAAAAAAACCCCTAAAAGCAAACACTATTTTCATATATTTTTAACCATTCTTCATAGTTCCATTTTCTAAAGTATGAAAAAGAACAAAAAAAAAAAAGATAGACAAAATTAGACAAAAAAATTCAGACTACTTTAAATCTAGTTTGCTTCAATTTGAGGACATTAATATTTTCCCAGGAAGCGACAGGCACCTGATTACCTCTTTCCTTAGTTCATAATTCCACTTCTCAACGAAGAGCGAAAACTTTTCCTCTTTACTATAGCCGCCTTTAAATTTTCGTCCTGACCTTTAAACGAGCCTCATATAACGTTTACTTACGACCCTTGCGGATGGTTGCAGCTACGTCGATAAGAATTGTGATTCACCTTTTTTCCGTAGAAAAGGGGAAAAAAAAATTGAATAAACGAAATGATAAAAAAAAAATAGGAAGAAAAAAAGAAAAATCAGTCTCCCTACAGTTTTCATATTTTTTATATATTTTTTTTTTTTTTGTTTTTTCTTTTTACCTGAATATCATGCAGGCATAATAACTAATTCACATATTTTTTATCACGATGTCATACAAAAGCGCAGAAAATTATTATTATAAACCACGTATATATTAACGATGTGAAATTTTCAGAGGTATAAGGGAAACGAGACAAAAGTAACCAGGCAACCTCCTACAACAGTTAGTTTTCATGATAGAGAACAAACTCACAGGTTGGTTTCACCGAATAAAATGAAAATATATATATATAAGGTATACCTACTGCAAATGCACTATTACAAAATGTAAAATTTTTCCCCGCAACACCCTGTATATATATATATATATATGTACGTATGCATATATGTATAAAATAGTTAGGTGGTGTATATTCTTTTATTCCTGGATGAAAAATTTTACTACCTTATTTCATAGTGGAAAACTCTGCTTGGTCGACTTAGTATACGACGAGTATATAAGGTATACCTATGTACCTGTACTTTATACATAAAAACGTAATTTATATAATGAATTTCAAAATCACTGACGTCAGATTTGAAAACGAATAACAATATTTGAATAAATGATTTAAAAAAAAAAAATACCATACTTATCACTTTGTTGATAAGAAAAAAAATAATAATATCATAGCTATAAAGGTAATCGAGTCTTTAACGTTTATCTTAAGATATACGTTGTGGAATGAAACAGCTATCAAATTTCACTGCGTAAGAATATACTCCGTAATTTGATTAGGCAGATAAAAGGTTCCGTTTATTTTTCGTTTTTTTTTTTTATCGTATGTAATTTTCAAATTAGTCTGATAGATAGAACAGTTTTATTATCTATATTTATTCAAACTCTGGGGGTTAAATAACGGTATTTGTTTTTTTACCTAGAGGAGAAGTTATACTGATTTTGATCCTTGACCCTGAATAGGAAGTGAATCGATGACTGAAAAAAAAAAAAAACGTTGATTTTTGTAAAAAAAAAAAAAACACATGAACAAAGTTCGGAGAAGAAGAGTGAAAGAGGAGTCGAATTTTCTTTTTTTTCCTTTTTTGTTTTTTTTTTTATTCAAAGTGCATACGATACTCGAGGAATATGTATATGTGAGTGAGAATATCTAACAATACAGTTTGGTATGCATAAAAGATGAAGTTCGCAGCCCTAAAATTTGCTCTAGTAACGCCGGAGAAAGAAAGACTCATGAATATCTAAGGCACTGTACTATGTAGGTATAGACATGTGTATAGTGGACTCGTAACTCTGGAAAAGCAGTAGTAACAGCCCCAGAATTACCCTACCTACTTGCTGACTATAATAAAAGCTGCAGTGACTTTCGTGCACCACTTTCTCATGCTGATTGTAAAATAATCCAAGAGTTTGTATTTACAACAGGTAAAATTGTGTATATATATCTACCTACACCCGGAAAACCTGTAAGGGTTGGAGGGGGGGAGGAGAAATAGAAGAAGAAGAAATTGAAAAAAAAAAAAAATGAATGTGATGAAAAATTTCAGAGTTTATTATAACAAAGTTTATATTTTTTATTTTTTAATTAATTCTAATATCCGATCAAGTATTAACGACGTTTTTCTTTCTCTTTTTTTTTCCGAGAGGGGTACAGGGGGTTAAAATTAGCAGGGGGCTTTTCCAAGTATAATAATTTATTTAACGAAGCTTAAAAATCAAATTACAAGTTGGGGTCTCATCGGCTGTCAAGACTCGAGACGTAAAGCTCTAGAATTGAGGAAGTGGGTAACCTAATTTGTCTTGGTTCGATCGAGATTTTGATACGGCTCACCGGCACCCATCGGCTCTATATAATATGGTCGAAAGTATTTCTGACGTTACCAAAAGCTCAAAGACCAGATGAGAGGTCAAGCTCCATGAAATTTCGGGACTTTGAAAACTCATCGACGCGATATCAGATCTACTCAACCAGGTGATTACCGATCACTCTTTGTCAAACCAATTCTTTTTCTACCTTGTATTCACAGGCAATTTTTTGATTTTTTTTTTTGAATTTTTTTAACTTCTTTTATTTTCCATTATCAAATGTAACTTTCTCTACCATTGAATCTTTTCGGCGAACTTCCGACCTATAGCGACAACTTGCACCCTTACATCCTTATAGCCTCGAGGTGTGTGCTGCAGTCTTTTCGAATTGAACCAATTCAGGTAATTGCCGATCCAATCGATAGCGTTCTCTTTAACGTTTACTATTTCTGCTTTCCACCCAGCAAAATCCCTTCCTATATATATATATATATATAAAAGCTCTCTGTTATATACTCCGATATGTACCTATATGTATACGTATGTGCATACGTCTACACTTACCTTCGTGTTACTTGATCCTGAAGATATATACTTTGATCTGTAACCTCTACCTCCCTGTATAATAGTCAAGTCTAGAGATTCGATTGCTTAGAAAAAATACCTACGTATCTATTATCTTAAAAATATAATAAAAGTAAGGAATTTTTATTTTTTTTTTGTTCTTATTTTGTCAATCTTAAAGATCCTGTCTAGCAGAATTAAGAAGTTAGGAATAAAGGGGGGAGGTGAAAATGAGATTCTCACTTTCGCACGACACTTATATGTACAACTTGTGTAAATACACAGCCTCTTTACAAAAGCCGATCTTTATCTAAGTGTAAATTAGTTTAAACTACCATGGTAGTAGGTAATTGCCGAGCTCTTAATTAGCAATAAATTAATGATGCCGCTGGCTCTGCTGCCGCTGCAGTTCCTGAAGAGCGAATTTACTCGTTCGTTTATTATATGTCCGGCGTTTTATAATTGAAGATATCCAATGCAGAGGTAAAAAAATAATATAATATAAAAAAAAAAATTCCCCCAATCATGGATAAATTATTATCGTTATAAAAATTTTACGAAATATTCTTTGATAAATTTCACTCCGTTTGTCACCTGAATGCATTTTAATGTTCACCGCGTTATTCTTCTAGTTATTGAATTGACGTGGGAACGCTGTGCGGTAATAATTTATAGAATTTTTATTATTATTTATTTATTTATTTTTTACCATTTTTCTATTTTTCTTTTTATTTATCTATTTTCTATCTATATATATATATATATATATATAGTATAAGTATAATGGGGTGGAATTACGAGGTTTCACTATAAATTATTATATTGCCATAGAATATTATCCACTGGTCAGAAAAATAAACTATAAAAATTAATTAAATCCCACGGTCACGTATGTACCTACCTAACTACGTCTACCTATCCACCCGTTACAAAACCCTTTTTCTAATTTCTGCTCCTGCCAGCTTTGAAATAGCCGTAAAGAAATTTATGTAAATTACTTTATATGCAACGCCGCTGGCTCCTTGTTAACTACCAGGAGTTATACAATCCCTGATTCTCAGATATGCAGTTAGTTTCCACCTCGTAGGTCACGATTTACCTACATCGTTGAAGAAAATTTCTTATTTTATTTTATTTTTTCTTCCTCTTTACTATTAATATTATTATTATTATTATTTTATTTTATTTTTATTTTTATACTATTTTATTATTTTTTTATTTTTTTCCTATAAGGAAAACAGGGTGAAATCCCACCCTATAATACCAAATATTAAAAAGGTTCCGCGGGGCATCACAGCTCGCTAAAGGCTAGCAGAATCAACGGTGCAGAAGTAAAAGTTTCCGTACGACTGAGACCTTTTTTCAATAACTAGAAATAACCAGAGTAGAGGCAATGGCATGGGTATGGCGTGGCATGGGAATGGCAATGGGGTTACGTGGGTACAGAGTGTGGCTGACGTTTGTCAGAAAATCAACGAACTGTGTTAGCCTCTGTGTCACGTGCTGGCGACACTCCTCACCCTGACTCTAACTCTGACTCTGACTCTGACTCTGACTCTGACTCTGACTCTGGTCTCCAATATCAAAACTAACTGTATATCGTATAGATAGAGCTCTTGTCGAGACGGAATTCGCATATCACATCGCGACGTCGAGATGCTACAGATCGAATCCGAAGTACATATCAAATTACCAACAGATTACAATAAGCTGTCTTTTAAATAGACGAGCGAATACATTAGAGTATAAGAAATCGTTTAGAAATTAGGGGATGAAATTTTGTCAAAAAATATATCAGGATGGTCGTGATTTCAATAAATTTTTCAAATTATGTTACGAATTATGCACTCCGCATACTTTGCAAAATATTTCTGCAACATTTGAGCTCTTCATTTGAAGATTAAGACTTACCCCTAAAAATGAAAAATATTATATAGTTTTTAGAACCAATTACTTTTTCTTTCTTTCTTTCTTACTTTCTTTATTTTTATATATTATATATGCGAATGTAAATTAGTTGCGATTACGGTTAATATATAAAATATAAATTTTCTAAGTGGGGTTTGATCCCCTTAAAGGTTAAACGATGCCTTAACGTGAGTTTGTCGGGTTATTCGTATACACGTACCTGTAAATACGCGGTTCGTTTGAAGAGTTAATGAATTTGTGTCGTTCATTAGTCTAATTCACGCGGAATTTATCCACCTCGAATTCTGAAGTGACCCCAAGGTCCGTAAGGGTCAGGGATATTGCCTCGGGTCCTGTTCAACCCCCGGGAGGTTTACTGCTTCCCAATTTTACACCACCCTATGTTATTTTTGGATCCCCACAGTACCTGACGGTTTTCAGATCGTTGAGTGATGCTTGAGAATCCTGGTAATCGCGTACCTACCTCCCCAAAAAAAATGTTACGGTATAATAAAAAGGATAAGGAATTTTACTTTTTCATTTATTCAATTTCTACTTAATTTCACATTCTCATTCATCTCCGTATAGTCTATCAAACAATTAGACGATTTTATTATCTTAGGGATGAAAACATTTGATAATGAAAAAAAAGATAACAAAAAAAAAAGAGAAAAAAAGGCAAATATCCTTTCGGAACTTCGACTTTTCAGTCTGAGTGGTGGCTGGTACTATAGAAGAGAGAGAGAGAGAGAGAGAGAAAGAGGGCTTAGTACCTCTACCCTTCGAATCAGTAATCTTGTTACGTAGGTACGCGATGGCGCGAGTGGGGTAGCAGGATATCGATCGCTTGTAATGTCATTTTAAAAACTGTCACACCCCGCACTCGCAATTATTATCATCCGCTAATCCGATTTATTTACTCTTTTCTCATCTCTACCCTCTCTCTCTTTTATATTTTTACCCATTTTTTTTTATTTATTTTTTTGTATTTCATTCTATCGACACACCCCAGTGATAACTGCCGCGAAATATCATTATAGAAGAAGAAGAAGAAAGAAGAAGAAGAAAAAAAGGGGGTGAACGGGGAATACGAAGAAAGCATATTGTGTAAATGAAAAAAACAACAAGAACAAAAAATGTCGCTAATTTTGAAAGAAAGAAAGACGCAGATTATAAAGTTGTTTTAATTTTTTTGCTTTCTTTGATGTGAAAGTTTCGAAGAATATGATTTAATGTTGAATTGAAATTTCACAAAAACGTATATAAAAAAAAAAACGAAAAAAATAAAAAAAAATGGGCTAAAAGTCAGTCGAAAGGAGAAGAAAAAGAAAAGAAAACAAAGTATGAAAGAAGAGGAAAAAAAAAAGAAAAAAAAAGGTAGAGGAAGAGAACGAGTTTTCTTGGTCCGCTAATAAAAAGGGTTGGTAGCTGCTAGGTGGTTGAGTGAGGTTAGCTCCCCAGTTACCAGACTGAGGACAGTCGACAGGCAAGATCTTAAAAAGTTTTATCTACCCGGAGCGATAAAAAATAATTGGTATCGGGTCTTTTCACGATCTCAGCCTGCTCCCAGTTCAGTATAGCTCTTTCTTCGTTTCACCCTCAGGGTATATCAACCTGTTTCCCCCCGCTACCCCGTTATCCTTCTTCCTTCTTTTCCTTTACCTTTATATCCTCTTTCTCTTCCTATTCTACTCTTTCTATCTTCCTCTTTCTTTTAAAACAAACCCTTAAGCCGTGTATATAAATTGTTAGCTTTATTTACTCGCTCGCTAGTCGCTAGTCGCCTTCGCCTTCGCCTTCGTCTTTGCCTTCGCCTCGGCGCACCTCAACGTTAGCTTGCGGTTAAACAAGATCTTCAAAGCTTCGTGTGTTATATAGTCAGACTTCACACTCTTGCGACAAAATTCTGTGAGATTCTTGTCCTTTACCGAAGAGAAGATAAGAGAAAAGAAAAGAAAAGAAAAGAAAAGAAGAGAAGAGTAGAAGAGGCGAGTTACTGAGGCGTCTATATCCGCCTATATCTAGCTTTGTCTCCTTTTCCTTGCCATACTAGAAATTCGAAGCCTTCTCAAACTCCCGAGAGAATTTCAGGAAAAAGAAAGAAAAAGTTGAACGGAAATTGCGTTACCGCAGTAAGAACTGATATATATATATATATATATATATAACAGGATTGCGTGTGCCAATCGTCTGTCCGCGTTCTCAAAACGATGAGGGGAAAGAAGAAAAAAAAATAATAATATAAAACAAAAGACAATTTCGGAAATATAACACGTTGGTATAATAATATAAAAAAACAAAGACAGAAAAAAATGAACACATTTTTTATTTTATCAAAAATTAAATACAAGAACTTTAAAACATCAAATGCGCTCTTTATAGTCACCATCGTCACCGCTAGGTGGATACTACTGCGCTTTCTCACAGTAGAAGTAACTTGCCCAAGAGTTTATAAATTTATCAATTTATCTGTAATAAAAGAACAGAAAAAAAAAAATACGAGAATATTTGTAAAAACTTTTAAAATGATGAATTTTACTCGAAATGAAAAAAAAATATCGACTGTTTTAATTTTCATTTTAATTTACTTCTTCTTCTTCTTCCTTTTCACCGTTTATTTTCATCATATTTGCAGCATCCCTTGCGGTATTCTTATCTTAGCGTTTTTTTTTTACTTTTTTTTCTATTTTCTCTTCTAACTCGTTTCTGTTTCGTTTTTTTTTTTTTTTATTATTATTCATTTCTATCTTCTCTTCTCTATACTCTTCTTTTCGTTTGTTTCTATTCCTCTTCTCTTCTCTTCTCTCTTTCTCTCTTTATTCCCTCCGCCTTTGATCGCTGGGATTAAAAGCTGGGCCTGTTAATTGCTTTACGGGTAATTAAAAATACCACTTAAGTACCTATCAAACGATGTCGAACCCGACTAAAGACTCTTTGCATGTTCGACGACTGGGAACTCGCGGTGATAAACAACTACGACCACCGCTTTTTGATCGATCGAAGAAGATCCTCAACCGTGACAAAGACTTGATTAATCAATATCAACTTAACGAGAAGATGCTTTAGATTCTTTTTTCCTTTTTTTTCTCTTTTTTTACTTACTATTCATTCAACAACTTATCCAACACTCATCGATGGTTTATAAATTTCACCAGATATATAATGAGTATCTGATCGCTGATTAAAAATCTTCAAAAAATAAAAAAAATTGAATAAATGATTAGAAGAGAAGAAAAAAAAAACAGTGCAACACCCGTTTGATTAAAAACGTTTGAAAAATAACGAAAAACATAAAATTTTAACGTTTTCATTTCTCATTCTGCTCCCCCCCTTCGTCCACGAATTTTCTCTGTATGATAGGGATACGGTGTGAGAAGTAAAGGGGTAATTTTCTATAGCAGTGGTATAGCAATTAATTTAATTAATCGGTATAAATCTCGGGTAAGAAATGATAATTAATCCGTAGTAATCGTGGCAAGGATCAGCGGGCCAATGTTTCTCTAAGCCAACGTCTTACCTCGGAGGTATATACCCACCTATACCATTACGTAGCCTAAAGGGAGAATACGCAGTTTCGTAAAACCCCTTTCCTAGCGATGCTCCTTCAGCTAATGCCTATTGCAGAAATGTTTAAGTGAAATACTCCGAAAAACTTTAGCTTAAGGGTTTTTCATAGACATTCGAAGAAGCGAGTGAGATTGCATAATTCTTGTACTTTTTTATTCACCCCCCCTTTTTTTTTTGTCTTTGCTTTTCTTGTATTATTTTTGTACATCTTTGGATCGATCGATGCGATATCGTTGATCAATCCCGAGGTAGAAAGTCCGATCTAAATCAAGAATGACATAGGTAGTTCCCCGGATTTCCTCCACAAGTTTGCGGTTAACAGCTCCAGAGGGAGATTTCGGTCACCCGAGTTCGATTCGGTCTATAAAACATGCAGCCTCACCTCGCCTAACCCTGAACCCTATGGAATCAAACGGTACAGGTGCCCGTTGTTCGGATCGTTCTAATAATTTATCCTATAGCCAGGAAAATAGCCACGATCACAATCTAAACATACATTTTTTTTTCTTCTTTCTTTCTTTCTTTCTACTCTCTCTCTTTGTTATTTTTAAAAATTAATTACATGTCTAAGGGCTAATCAGACGAGATATAAAAAAAAAAACAAATATTGAATTTATAGAATTTCAGATTCAAATGACGAGCATTGAGAAATTTTCCACATCTCTTTTCATTATTTTTTTTTATACTCGATGGTATATTTCGATATATATTATATATACATGGATTTCTAGGGGTGATCAAAAGCACCCTCAAAAAATACTGTTTTTATTTCTTGTTTTTTATATATATATATATATATATATATAAAAGTAATTTAACGACTTCTGAAAGAAGCAGAATACCCGGCTATTCGTTGAAGAATTTAATCATTACCAAAGAAGAAATCCGAAGGATTCCTCCCGCGGATAAAATAGCGTATGAGAGAGAACGAGAGGATGAGAGAGGAGAGAGAAAGTGGGTCAGAAATAAGCAGCGATAGCTGAGGAATTGCTGAGAGCTGGCATTGTTCGCAGAATGACCGATGCCCGGGATAAATCCCTTTCCTGACCGTGCCAGGAACTCGGACCTGGAAGTGTGTTTGACTATCGGCTCGCCAGTTACCAACCTGGGCTATATCTCTTGGCCCATAAATTTACCTCGAATAGGTCAAAGGCGTTTTACGATTTTAACTACCAGCCTTTTCTCGCACCCATATCTCTCTCTCGCTTCCCATATATACATACATACATATTAGGGTGGTTCTTAAATACCAAATTGACGAGTGAAGTATGGCAACCGTCAGACAAAAAATAAAATAAAATTGTCCCCAAATATTAGATTTTTTTTTTAAATTCTAACAGGTGCCTAAAGAGTCCTGAAGTTTTCCCGTTTCTTCTTTGTATTTTCAATTTCCCTGACTTCCTCGTGAAATTTTACTTCGGAAACGACCTTCAGAATATAAAAAAAAATCCCATCGTAAGGGTGCTAATCGAAAATTCTAATATTTTCGCGTAAAATTGTGCAAAAAAAATCAGGCTCAGGGGCTAACATCATAGACAGATTGACCGAAAATATTTCCTTGATTTTTTTCTATATAGTGGAATTTTTTGGAGCAAAATTGACCCATAATCGAATGGGAAGAAAAAAATATCATAAGATCCAATGTTATTTAAAGGAGAAACTTCGAACCTCTTTAGGCACCTATTGGAATTTTTTTAAAAATCTAATATTTAGGGACAATTTTTTTTGATTTTTTGGCTGAAGGTTGCCATGCTTCACTCCTCGAGTTGGTATTTAAGGATCACCCTAATACATATATGTACCTATTATATGTAAAAAATACAAGACTCCTTATATATTTATTCATTATTTTATTTTTTATCAATATTTTCAATAAACTACGGTAATAGCATATCAAATCGAAAATCTGGATCAAAGGAATGGAATTACACTCGTAGAAAGCGAATTTCACAAAAAGGCTTCTCGCCAAAAACTTTCGCTGAGAAGGCATAAGTATCAAGTTACCCCTTCAAAAGAACGCACCTATATTCTATCAACTATAGAGAGCAAAAGAAAAAAAAAGAAAACATCAACTCATTTTTCATCTCTTATTTATTTTATCTAAGGGTGCAGATCTACCCTTCAGACAATATGAACGACTTTTTTTTTCCTTCTCATTCAGTGAAACCGGAGGCTCATTTTTTTTTTTTTCTTTTCTTCTTCTTCTTCTTCTTCTTCTTTTTTTCTGTTTTTTTCTCTAAGGGCATAAAATAGCCTAGGAGATTAACTAGGAGTTAATTACTCCACAGGTAGAGATCCTGGCTAGGCTAGTTTAGGTCCAGAGTCTAGGACCTGACTGCATGTAATTTCTAGGGATAAATGTACGGGATTTACAAAACCGGTTTTTATATAGGAGGAATTTGTCTGAGAACTTGTTTCATTCTGTAATTCGACAATGTGTATAACTTCTATCGTGTATGTGTCACGCGTGTTGTGTTACGTTCACTAGTCTCTCAGTGAAATCATGAGGTAAAAAAAAAAAATTTCAAGTAAATATACATAATTTTCAAACCATTTTTATGGGAAGACACAGAAAGAGGGAGAGGGAGAGACCAAGATATCCTGTAAGCCATGGGGCTTGCAGACACCGTGACTGAAATTCTATACTTTAATATATTTTAAAAGATCCGACGACTCTCTCAACTCTCTAGTTGATTATATTTTACACTTTTTATTCATAAAATCTTTTGCTTTCTCTGATCCGGTCTGAGAATGTCGTCGCGTATCGAAGAGCGTATCTTTTTTTTTTCACAACTGGGCAAGAGGTGTGAAAATACAAAAACCGATATTACTGGTACTTAGAGAAGAGATGGAAAAAAATTTTCGAAATATTAAAGGTTCGTCTTATTGCACTCTATAACTTTTGTTCGAAAATTTTTTCTCTATCACGTATGATTTGAGAATTGAAAGATTAAACAATACCTGAATAACAATCAGCAATAAAAATACAGAAAAACTGATATTACTATAACTTAGAGAATAGTTGGAAAAAATTTCATTCGATATAAAATGTGCGTCTTTTTTTTCTCTACAATTTTTGTCGAGGATATTTTTCCGTGCTACTAATACTTCGAAAGATATATGACTACAAAACTCGTGCGAGCCTTGAATAAATTGAATCGATATATATTTATCTAGTTAGATCAGTAAATACTATTGTTTAGGTAAATAGAATATATATATATATATATGTCCGAGCCAGTGGTGTTAAAAATCAATTTTCTCTCTCGCCATATATATACCCCTCGCTAAAAGATTCAGGGGATACGAATACCTAATTTGAAATTTCTACCGCTGATTTGTTATCGGGGGTAATTTATCTAAACGGTTTTGTTTGCATCCCCTATCGGATAATTGCCAGGTCTGGTACTAGGTACTTCTTTAATTCCTTACTTACACCCTCCCCCCCCCCCCCCCCTCCACCCCCCGTGCTGCTATACCTCCTCGCTACAAATTTACAGGGGAGAAATTGCACGGTGCAATCTTAAACCGCGATCTCTCTTTGGGATTAATCCAAGTACCTCTCTACCTCGCCTTCATTAACCGTTTTAATATTTAAATCTCATTTATTTTTTTCCTCTTTCTTTATCATTATTCTACCTATCTCTCTTCCTCATACTCTTTTCTCTTTCCTCTTTCTATTTCTATTTCTATTTCTATAATAAATTTAAAAAAAAATCAACAAATAAATAACTCAAAAATATTTTCACTAATGCTACGGCGTTGAATTGAAATTTTCTACCTACTTAGTCAGACTATCTTATGGGTGGGCCTACGTGCCACGTTTCCGTTAGCTAAGGGCTGAACTGGCAGGATAAAAGGCGTTCCTCAAAAAAAAAAAGTATGTAACACGGTCGATAATGAACCTCAGCCGTTGTCACCCGTGTTTAAACTTGAGCTTGAACCCTGCAGTGAAGAATAACTGGAAACTACCCTAAGGGGACATGATATGTGCATCATATGTGTGCACGTGCTACGGATGCTAAAAGTCATATGAAAATTAATCATGCGATGATTTAGATATGAATTATTTATTTACACACGTTTCAGCAAAAAAAAAAACCCCTTTCACCGACCTTGTCTAATTTTTCAAAAGCGATTTAAAAGTGAGGAACAAACAAATAAAAAAATAAATAAATAAAAGAAAAGGTGTCGAAGACAAAGAAAAAAGAAACGACTTTCAGCTTCTCATTTTCTGCAACGGTATATATGGATCAGTATGGAATAAAAACGAACGATTCTCGTCTACTGGGGTCTTTACTGTGAGGGATAAAATCCAAATGGATACCTAGAGATAGGAAAAGACAGGTTGTTGAGATGGTGAAATCTTAATAGGTACGTTCAAAGTTCGTACAAAGTCAAACGTATAAATCTTCTAATCATATTTTGGTGTTAAAAAAATGAAAAAAAAGTTTATAAAAAAAATATATATATATATATATAAGGGAAAAGTGGAATTGAGAACGGGTTCATCCCCTAATCCACGTTCCGTCTTTCCATTTTTCCTTCCTTCCTTCTTTCCTTCTTTCCTTCCTTCGCAGGATTCTATTTAGCTCACTCACCTATCGCCTTTTGCTGCATAGGTTGAACGGTGGATCTAGCAGCTAAGGTGCTCTTCTCCTATCGTGCAGCAACATTGGCTCAATAAACCTTATACCGATATTCTTGAGAGAGGCTAGACTTTTCCGAACGTTAGGATATATACTCCCAATTTTACCTCATATTATTTTTATTTTTATTCTAAAACGCGAATAAAAGAGTGAGAGAATTTTCTATCCAAAGTATATATATATATAGGTAAGGAAATAACCAAGAGGGTATTCCTCCCTTCTTCTCTTATACCCATAATGCATTCTGATACG
This sequence comes from Tenthredo notha, assembly GCA_914767705.2. Lineage (NCBI taxonomy): Eukaryota > Metazoa > Arthropoda > Insecta > Hymenoptera > Tenthredinidae > Tenthredo > Tenthredo notha. The sequence continues at coordinate 4,033,791 of OU611921.1, read as the reverse complement.
AAGCATCAACTTCTCCCTTCTTCTTCTTCTTCTTCTTCCTTATTCTTATTCCCTTTTACTCGTAATAATCCCTGAAGGCGATACCTCGGGCCAGAAGTTATGGGTCGTCAATTCTATATAGTCATCCATCCACTGTTATCTGCAATTCTACTTACGCCTGCAGATTTCTTCTTTTTTCTTTCTTTTTTTTTTCTCTTCTCTCTTATATTTATTTTTACACATATTATAGATAAAAATTGGAACTCGGCTAGAGGACATTTTCCGGATATTATATACTAACCAGGATAATTTATTTATAAAATAATACATCATCTATTGGTTTTATTATAGGAAAAAGGAAAATGTCAGTGTTCAACGATTTCTCGTTCGGTTGACATTATATTAAGAAAATATCGAGTCTGTGTATTGCAGGTTCATTGACATTATAAAGCTTTAGGATTAGCTGGCATTTTGAAGAGAGAGAGAGAGAGACGAAAAGATTGAAACGAAACCAGGTTTTTCGTTTTTTTTTTTTCGTTTTGTTTTTTTTTTCCAAATAAGGGATAAAAACCGTATTTTTCAATCGAGTTATACGTATACCTAATATATACGCAATGGCCTCCCCCGGATCATGAATACTTTCGAATTGGCTGATAACGGTTCAAATAAAATCGACAGCTCTACGAAAGTCGGAAATCCCTGATCCTGGCTGTAAACCAACGCCAGGTAAACCCCTCGATTGATGTCGCTTGTTTACCGAAACGAGATGAGGCGCGGTATCGATCCTTGATAAAAAGGCAAAGGAGATTCTCTCTCTCTCTCTCTCTCTCTTTGTCAATAATTCACTGGATTTTCTCCCCATCCCTTTATTTTCCATTTTTTTTTTTTTTTTTCTCTTCTTCGTTTCATTTTATGCCAGAGATTTCTGTTGGCATGTGTTTAGGTATATATATTTCAATTCTACGAATGAATGTAACGTAACGTAATGAGAAACACTGGCATACCCTTATACCTTATACCTCATACCTCATACCTCATACCTCATACCTTATACCTCTTATACCTTATACCCATACTGGACCCCGTGTGCAGTATTTGCGGATACGTTTTATGGATACGACTAAGCTTAAAACCGGGAAAGTACGGCTTGTATACAACCGAGTATGTCCCCACTTATGGATTTCTTCGGGGCGCCATATGGCTACAGAGTTCACCGGGTGTCCCCCCCATAGCTATATACCTATACCTATATTCGGTAAAAGTCTTGTAAGCGGGCACGTTACTGCCAAATAAAGTTTGCCGATTTTTCTAATACCGACTTTAACGATCCCCTTTACCTATACACACACACATATCTCTATATACACACATATATCTATATACGATTATATTTTATTCTTTCCCTAGAATTTTTTTTACGTTTTTTCACTTTTTTTTTCTTCCCTTCTCTCCTTTCTTTCTTCGGCTATATAAGTTGTTACGAACCGACATTAGTTTTCTTTCATCCCCTCCCCCCGCCCTATCTAGCTTACAGGACCAATTTTAAATTCGAAAAAAAAAAACTTCACATTTACCTCTTAACAAGAAACGTCACGCAGGTGCTGCAGTAGCGCGTGTCCATGTCGTTTTCTTTATTTTTTTTTTACTATTTTTCTTTTCATTTTTCTTCTTCTTTTTTTTTTTTTTTCTTTTCACATCGTCTCCTTTTTATACAGAGGAAACGTTTTCCTATATGTTACCGATGCTTAAATAGGCGTGAGTCGTGACTGATTGTGACCACATGTCGTTTTTTCAAAAAATTTAACTGTTGGATCGTTTTGGTTCTAATTTTCTTGAATAATGGTTATTTCGAATTTTGTATTAGGTGTCAGCTGCCTTTTTCTTTAAAAATCTACATACGTGTTTTCTAATCACTATTACATTTTAATACATAAGCGTGTTTTATAAAATAAATAAAATTTTTCATCCCTCTCTAATACCACAGTTTAGAAAAATTGCAGATTTTTGGTATCGCGTTTCTGAAGAAATTTTAATTTCTGATAAATTAAGTGGAAGAAATGATCGAAGCCATCTGTCTTCTTTTTATTAGAATATAATTATTATTATCTATCAAAATATAATATACAAATGATCGTTTATGTGTAATTATTAGATCAAAGCATCTGCGCTTTTCGATTCTCAGTTGCGTGTATAGATCTTTTTTCTTTCTTATTTTCATCTTATTAGCATTAAATTTCCTTCAACGTTTGGTTATATAATAATAGATCTTGTTTTTTATTTTATTTTTTTTCAAAATAATTTCAGATCCTGTAATCGACTCTACTCAAACTGATACAAAGACGACTACAAGATAAACTAATCTCGAAAATGTTTCGTCTACCTTGGGTAAGTCGATATTATTATTATTATTATTATAACTGATACAATATACCATTAATCGTCGCGATTGATGATTAATTAATTAGTACACATATATGTATATATATATATATATATTATAATACATATAAGAACTCGGTTCAGATTTTCAACCCCTCTATAATATAGCGAAATTATAATAATCAAAGGTGGTGTATAGGATGAATACCGGATTATATATTATATATATAAATTCAGTGGAATTCCATGTTACCTCGTAATAAACTTTCTTCAACTATAAGTGATGATTAGCTAAACTTTAATTACACTTCGAATATTATTACCTAACTCGCGGTTATTACTACCCCAAAAACTTTACAGTCGGTATATATACGTATATATCTGTATGTATATATATGCGATATACGTAATTTAGTTAATAAACAGAGAATTACTCATATATGCATATATACTAATCAATCAAATTCTCGATATTAAGACAGTCTGGCTAATTAATTCTACGCTCTACTGCATTTACTGGAAATGATTAATATACTCTAGCTGGTAATAGTGAAAGTGATAATAACGATTCGAAAAAATTTCCTCTAAAAGTTAGACAGACTAGAAATCTTAGCACCGAATATAAGACGAAAAAAAAAATTGTTTATTTGTTTTATTTTTATATTTTTATTTTTATCATCTTTCGTCTAAGGGTAGGATACGCTCGTATAGTGGTTAAAATCATTTTTTTTCGCAACCCACCCCCGTCGCTTTCATGTTATTGGTAGTTGTAATATTTCGAAAAATTTCTCGGTCAATTTAACCGCCCGTTGGCATCATCGTCAAAACTCTGAATATCTGGTGAAATGAATAGCAAACAGAAGGAGAATCTACAGGCACAATTTGCTTGCTGAACCTTGAAACCGTTCTCTCTGTTCAACGTTCGCCAAAACCTCCCTCAGTATTATGTATACAAGGGTAGCCGAAAATCTACTATATATACCTATAGGTAGTACATCATACACCGTAATACATGTATGAAGGGAATTGCGCGTAACTGACATTTATGCCTTTTGAAGTATGAAAATTATTCGAGTATTATTGGGTAAATACAGTTTAATCCTCCCCAGCAAAAAAAAAAAAAAGAAAAAAAAAAAACGATAAAAAGAAGAAAAAAAAATAATCGTTCATAATCAAAATAAATATCAGTCTAATATGGAATGTACATATATATTAGACTGATATACGTAGAAATATGAAAATAGGGGGTGAGTTAATTAAATGGCAAACAATTAGTTCAGGACCTGTCTTATTCGCCTATAACAACAGGAGCAGCAGTAGAAACCACCAGCAGTAGCAGCAGCAGCAGCAGCAGCAGCAAAAGCAGCAGCTTTGCTACTGCTGCAAAGGAAAATTCAAATATTGACGAATTGAAATGAAACGTTAGCTCTCTCGCTTGCTGATTACCTAATCAATTTTTAAACGCACCCTCAAGCATCCCCGTAACACTAATTGCCAGCCTCCCAGCGATCTTTTTGTTCAAACATACTCATGAATCGACAATACATCATTAACTCACGCATTGTAGTTTACTCGTTGGGGTAATAAAGAAAGGTCCTTAAAATACGCGTTTTTTTTTATTCTTTTTTTTCAAAAACTTTTTTCTTTACGCGTTTGTTTAAAAATGTTGTGATTTTTTTATTTTTTTCTTCTTCATTTTTTGCGAGTGACAAAGAAAAGGGTGGGGGGGGCTTACTTTTTTAAATCGAGTATTATATGGATATGAAAATATTGAAACGTGTCTCGGTTCGTTTTTGATACACAGTTAAAAAATTTACGTTAAATAGAAAGAAATGATATCGAAGTAAGGGAAGAAGAAAAAAGAAAAGAAAAAAAAAACAAATAGAAGATGAAGAAAATTTGATTTCATTTTCACGTCGTCGTGTAAAATGAAGGGGTGATTTTTGTAGTATACGAGGATGTCGACACTTGAGATCTGAAAGCGTGTTATATATATATATATATATATATATATATATATATATATATGTATACATATATACAGTGGTGCAGCTATATAGCCACCAGCTACTTAGCGACAGCTACTAAACTTCCCTCATACGACATCTGGGCGACATCAACACTCCTTTTTCCCACCACCCCATACACCCTAGCTTTCAGGCTTCTATTAACATCTCATATTCGTCATATCGTTCGAAAGCCACCCGCTTGAGGAAATGTATGGTATAAGAAATGGGAATGAAAGGGGTGAGGCAAAAGAAAAAAAAAATAGAAAAAAAATTATGGGTATAAACTCCTTCTCTCTCTCTCTCTCTTTCTCTCTCTATAACATATACTATACATGTATTATAAATGAGGAAAAGAGGACAACCCTACTGCAGTTATCATTCCTCTTCTTTTTATTTTTTTTTTCATTTTTTCAAAATCCGCTTTTCCGTGACAAGAAATAATTTGAATTCGTATTAAAACCTCGCAAAAGTTTTCATCTAGTATACTTGTTTACCCGCTTTTTCCAACGAACAAAATTCTCATCAAGTGGGTTTTTCTGCCTTTCATAATAATGCAGGTGAATTCTGTTGCAGTTTAAAAACAGTTTGAAAATCGTATTTGAAATTATTTTGTTTGACTTTTTCTTTTTTTTCTTTTTCTACTTCTTTAATTTCAATCTGAAATCAAACAGTCAAAATTCTACACGCGTACCTGTGAACCGAAAGTAGCTTTGGAATTGGGGGGTAGGAAGATATCTTCCGTGAAAACGCGGGGCATGATGATATACTGCTAACGCCATCTTGGATGAACCCCGATGGGAAAGTGTTGCTAGACTATTAGCCTGCCAGGGTTTAGATTTAGAGGCTATTTCGATGCTACTGGATTTGAAATACATTTGCAACCACGATAGAAGGTGGCAAGAGAGGGAGGGATGGGGTAAAGGAAGAAATTTCGTGGTGCAGAATACCCAGGTTTCGAAACGCGTTTCGAAATCCACATAAATTTCTATATATATAATATATATATATATAAAACGATCAAATCCCCGTATATGTCCATCCCCACCCCTTTCCCTGAACTTCTTAAAAACGAAGAAAACCAAAATAAAAAAAAATAAATAAAAAACTATCCTCCTCATTCCTTATCCGAAGAGCTTTCATCGAATTATTTGAATGGAATGGGGTAAGGTCCTTTTTTTTTTTTTTTTCTTCTTCACCATAGAAATGTGCAGATTTTTCTATATATGTATATATATATATATATATATATATAACGTTGCTAAAGGCTCATCTTGATCATCAGCCAGAGATGGATCACCGTGATATTGCATCTTCAACCCTATCATCACCATGCTTTTACTTTTTTTTCTATTTTTTTTCGAACTTATGAACACCGAGGGGTCAGATATTGATGGATTGCATTGCAGCTTGGTTAATCTACATAATATATATATACCCATCTATAGATATGATGAAATCAAGGGATAATGTTTTTTTCCACCACAAGGTGGTGTGAACATGTTTTAGTTTTCTCAAAATTATTACTACTGAAAAATTTGTAAGAATAAATTTGAATTAGAAATTTCGAGCTTCTATTTCACCATTGAAAACCAAACTTTTCACATCGTTCTATGAATACCTTAGGTGGGTATAGGTTTGGGGTATATTCTTTCACTATACGTAATATGAGACCTGAAAACGCGACATAAGTTCTCCTTTGCAGTCTGGAGAAGTTCGCGCTTTCATACCCTTTATATACCCTATACCCTACCCTTTAATTCTATATCAGAACTTAGTTCCAGCATCTATTTTCTCATCTTTGGCAGTCTAGTCTAGTCTAGTCTAGTCTAGTTTAGTCTATGTATTCCTATATTCCTAATAGGTTCAATATTTTTCCTACATGCATATATGCATATACTATGTATATATTATATATATATATATAGGTGCTTTAATTTCATGTCTAAAAACCCATTTCGTTTCTTTCCGCACACTTTCCTATGTACATAGTTACGTATATGTACGTATGTACCCATCTATATTATGTGTAAAAGAGAATTCGAGATCGAGATAAAATAGGGGTTGGAGTATGGGGAATCGTCGCGCGTACGCAAGGGGGCACGTCTGGTACATGCAATCGAACCTCGCGTGAATGCGGTATCAGCTATTCGTCTAGTCTCTTTGTCCCGAGGGCGGCGCACGTTACTCCCAAGGGAAGGTACGTAGGTATAAGGGGGAGAACCGAGTAACCGGGAACCGGGAACCAAGAAGTGGAATCAGGGAGAGAGGCCCAGCTCCTGAAGGCATTCAGAACCAGGGGCTACATCGTCAAGCGCGAATTCTCTCGGCCCTCGTGAATTTCAACGATATAGAAATTTTTTTATTCAAAAATGATGAATAAGAAAGAAAAAAAAAAGAGAAAAATAAATCAGAAGGAGAAGACCAAAAATTGATTTTTGAATTTAGATTTAAAAAATGACCAATCAATTCTCTTATCGATTTGTCTATATGGTAGATGATAGCTAAGCTCATAGTTACGAGTGTCGAAATAAGGGTGTGAAGGTATAGCTATCGATCGTTCGAAGAAGTCTACGTGGTGCAGAAACGTAGAGGAACGTTATGGGCGTAGTAGAGAGATGAAAAGGTTAGACGTATCGTCCGGAAGAGAGTTGAAAAGGAAAAGTACGTAAATTGAAATTTTATCCTGAAAGGTCTAGACCAGGACCTGCTGTAAAGTAAAGTAAAGTAAAGTAAAGTAAAGTAAAGCAGAGCAGAGCAGAGCAGATCAGAGCCTTGCCTACCTTTCGGCGATAGAAATAAGAGTTTAGGTACATAGCAGCGGGGTTGAAACGGACCGAAATTAAAGGATAGAGATGCTTTCAAATTAGGACATCGTAGAAAAAAAAAAAAAACGTAAAAATTTAGAATTTCTTTGAAAGGATATCAGAATCAATTAATTCGTATATCAATCGATGGACCATCGAGGATATATCAGTTTTTTTTCTATTCCTTCCTTCCTCTCTTCTCATCTTACTGATTCTTCTCCTTCTCTCTTTCTTCTTCTTCTTCTTCTTCTTTTCATCCTTAAGGATTTCCTTTGAGGAAACTTTCATACTTTGATGCCCACCGACAGAAATCGGGGGGTTCGTTCAGACCCGCCATAAAAACAGATGTTGGCGCGGCGGTCAATGGCGCGTTGCAAGGGATGAAATACGCCGTGTCAAGTCAATACGGACATATATGTATCTATGTGTGTGTGTGAAAAACTTAGGTAAATATAGATGTACATATATATGAGTATAAGTATGTTCTATATATCTATAGGAAACATCTTGATTCAGCAGATATGTTCCTTTTACCCCCAAACAAGACTACCCCACACACCCTAAATTCACCATCAACCCCAAAAACCGAGATCATGCGGAAAACATGGTGATGGCTTCGAAGATTTCCACACATCCGTTCATATCGGATGCATTTATTCGTAAGTCACGGGGGAAGGGGGATGAGAAAGACGTTTAAGATTTTCGTTGGTAGAAAATATATATAAAGATGGAAAAATTGATGCAAAAAAGAAAAAAAAAAAACAAACAAACAATCAAAAACCAGAAGAAGTCATGAGACATTTTCATTTCGTATTTATTTTTTCTTTTCATTTTCGGGTCATGAAAAAAAATTCGACGACTGTAAATTAAAGAATTTTGAAAGATAAGAAAATTACTTTGCCCCTAATGTCCGGTGGTCTGATTTAGTATATAGTTCGTAGTTATACTAGTTATATACAGATGTCGAAGGACTCTTGCATTAGCGAGGGAGGAAAAATAGGAGGGTGCAATGATCACGTTGCATTAGTCACCCCCGCTAGCTATATACTATAGGTATAGTTAAAGAATCTTGAATTCTTTTAGACCCCAAAAGCCCTTGCGGATGGTGTATTGCGCGTAGGGACACATCTTGGCCTTGGGGAAACTTGCGCAAGAGGAGGGGTTTACTCAAGTACCTTACTAAAGGGGATGAAAACCAGAGGAAGGCAAGCAGAGCAAGCAGAGCAAGCAGAGCAAGCAGGCAGGCAGGCAGGCAGGCAGACTGGCATGCATTTGTTAAAGTCTAAAATCGATCCAATATATTCACATGGGCATATCTACAGACGAAAATTCTATGTATATGTAATTTCTACATAAGAATTTCATGTATATTCTATACATATAGGTATGTATAATAAATAAATATACATATATATATAATATATATACACATAGGAGGGGTGCATGCGAGAATTCTTGGCGAATATATTTCTATTTTTTTTTTTTTTACTAAATTTTTTTTTTCTTCCTCTCTCTCTCTCTACGTTTCACCACAAAAAATAAAGTCGTAGATATTTCGAATATGAAAAGATTCTTCAGGATAACGTGCTAGCCGATTGCAAAAGGGGATGAAAATACGTCTTGATAATGTAATACACTTCCTTTATCGCAATCACGTTGTTATTTTTTTCGTTTTTTTTTTTTTCTTTCTTTCGAAATGCTTATACTATCTGATATGCCGATTTTTATTACCTCTCCGGAAAATTCTACAGATTTCACATATCTTTTTTTTTCTTCCTTCTTCTACGCACATAATACTATCGACACACGATTTTTCACGGGGATAAAATCATGTCAGATCTTTATACCCAGCTGTGGTCCAGCAATTTTTTTTTTTTTCTTCATTTTTTCTTTCTTTCTATTTCTTTTCTCATATCTATATATATATAGACATACGTAGGATACATACACCTATATATACTTTGCGCGAATATCCCGTGGGTTTAAAAAGGACCGTGTACCATGCCCAAAGTCCAGAGGGTTAGCTTACCCTGATAGGGTAGGTTGAATAAACCATAGACTAAAGGAACCCGACGTAAATTTAATTTCTTTCATTATTATTCTTTTTCTTCCCTATTTTTTTTAATTCAACACACACACACACACACACACACAGAGATCTGTAATGGTATGATAAAATTTTTCAAAATCGATACAAAAATGGTTAATTCTTAAAAAATGTTAGATAATAAAAAAAAAATAATATAAATCTAATCGTAAATAAGAATAATTTCTTGATTTAGAATAGATTTTTATATATATATATATATATATATATATTATATGGGGTGAGATCGAGTCGGTACTCCGCACCTCGGGGCCACTAAAAATCAACGGAATTTACACATAAATTGAATCCGCCGTTTCTGCTGCCATTTGCGGTTCCTTTGTAAAAACGTACCGAAACCCGAAGCGACCGCTTATTATTCATAGATTTTAAGCTCTGTCCCTGTATTATAGCTGCTTTGTCGGACGGCTTTTTTCTTTTTCATTTTTCTTTTTTTTTCATTTTTATCCACCTCGTATTATAGACGCTTCACTCGCCGTGGGGGTCGCTACGGGGTTTCCAAAACCCCGCGACTCGAAACCAGCTATATACCTCTACCTATAGAAATTATTATCCATGAAATATTATCCCCTCAAATTATAATTTGAATTGATGTATCGCTGATTAAGAGCTAACTTATATATATATATAATATCATACATAGGGTTATAAGGTTATATACCTATATACCCAATTAGGGGTTGTCGTTATTTGAAATTTGAACAAAATTTTCAACGATTTGTTTTCCAAAATCATTATCGATATTCACACAAATTCTCGAAAGAAAGTTAAAGATTTGTTGTTTTTTTTTTTTATTCTATCGTTTCATCTTCTTTCAACGAAGAATATGAAGAAGATGAAGAAAAAAAAAATCTAAACAAATTACATATATTACAGAGGGTTTTATTTTTCTTTTATTTTGATAACATAATTCTTAAAAAAAAAAAAAAAATTCGAAATAACGTATAATTCAATAACTTATAATAGTATTAAGGGATGAAATGATATGAAAAATTGTATTTCACACAGGTTTAGATGAAACTGGCCGGTGTTCCATTTTTTTTTTCTTTAGTTTTTTCAATTTTTTTTTTTTTTCGCTCTCTTTAATTCAAAATTCCCGAGAGTATAGTCGTTCGAGGGGTAAATGCCGAACACAATGCATAGACCCTCGCAATGACATTCATTCAAGCCAATCAGAAAACAATGACACAATATGGCGGAAGTTGTCTACAACGACGGACCCCCTGCCCCCCCACACACACACAACCCCCGCCAGTATATTGAATTACAAACGTTGAATAAAACGATTACATACACCCATAAATACACATACGTACATCATTACATACAATATATATTCATGTATATATGGTATACACCCTTATAATTCTTCGAACACATATATACATACCTATATGATCGTAATAATATCGCGAATATTTTCTAAATCGAGGATTTCATTTTCATTCACAAATTCTATATAATTCTATGTACATAGAATATTATGTATATATATATACATAATACGAAATTCGCAAATTATTCTTAAATTCTATATACCTACCCCAGAGAGAGAGAGAGAGAGAGAGAGACACAAATTTTACAAAATAAAATATCAAATTTTTGACCACATTCGTTTATTGTATTTTTTTTTTTTTTTTTTTTCACCCATTGCACGACTCCTGCGAGTTAACTTTATCATACAATTTAGTCATACAAGAGGGAAAATGAGAAGGGAAAAGAAAAAAAAAGAACAAGCTGCTCGATTATGGTTTAGCGTGATATATATATATATATATATGCGTGCAGTAGCAACAGCAACAGCAACAGCAACAGCAACAGCAGAAGCAGCAGCACCGAGGAGGTGGCCTAGGATCAATATTTTACTTCCGGTAGTATTAGGGGTCATGCCAGCTCGCGGGTCCTGAGAAAAATGTTATTATACCTGCGGCGAAGCCGAGGTTGAACCACCGCAATATACTTTTATTTCGGTCTCTGCAACTCGCGCTTTGTTCGGAGGCGTTACCTTCTGTTTTCTTCTTATTTTTATTTTATTTTATTTTTCTTCCTTTTTCTTTTTTTTTTATTTATTTTTTGTAATGAAAATCCGTACACCTACCTATATATATATATACTTTCTTTCTATTTCTTCTTTCTCTAAGTACCCGGTGCAGGTACGCATATACATATAGTTATTGCATATCATTATTTCACCGCGCTATCTACCCTTAAATTAAAACCAACTGCGATTTATTGTTATACCGGTGACAAGGGAAAAGAAAAAAAGAATAAAGAGGAAAATAAGAGAGAAAACGATATTAACAAAAAAAGAAAAAAAAAAATGAATAAAAAAACTACTTTGATTCATTATTCTGCGTTTTTGATTAATTAAAATTTTCATATTCATTCAAATATATATCTATGCGTATGTATAGTGTATAGGTATATAAAAATCTATGGTATATATATATCTATATAAACCATTGTCTATTTTACTATATGCTTTGTGTAATTTAATTTTTGGATTTTATTTTTTTATCTATGCAAGAAGAGTTTCTTTTCTTTTTTCTTTTTTTTTTCACACAAAATTACAATAAGCGTATAACATTTTATTTTGCGGTTTGAAAAAAATTACGATTACTTATATTTTGTTAATGTTTCTTCTTTTGTATTCATTTTTTTTTAAATTTTTTTTCTTTATTTTCTTTATTTTCCAGACCAACGCCTGAGAATTGTACTTAATTCAGTCGACTCACCCCCGCTGTAAAGCGTCCTCTGATAATTTCAAATTATACCCTTGGTAGCCTTTTCATTATTATTTCAAAAGCTCTCAGCGCAGCCCTGCGGTAGGTGGTTTACGTACCTAAACCGACGTCGTGTGTGCAGGCGAGAAATAGAAAAAAAATTACAAAAGTGAAATAATAACATCGAGGAAAGATAATAATAGAAAAAAAATTAGAAAAAGAAAAATGAATGATAAGAAACCAAAATATCACAAAAATTATAGAAAAAAAACAAAAACTAATCCTAATTTGATAGAAACGTAGTACTATAATGTTACGTACGTAACTTTTGCACCCTAAAATTTTCGGTAAGAAAATTGTAAAAAAAAAAAAAAATATAAAAAAAGAAATTTAACTTTTGGACTGTCGTCTTGAAAACGTCTCTTTAAAAAGAATTCTTTTAGCTCTCTTATCTTTCAGATTCGCAGCGGTAATTACCGAGGGGCGTTAAATGTAGAGACGCCATGTTTTTCTCCTTAATCGCGTGTCTTATCGTCGGCCTATTTTCATACATATAAGTATGTATACACAGGTTATATTATAGATGAGGTGTAGGTATATATAAACATAATATTAATTCTTAAAACTATGTAAAGTGTTATTATTTTTTTTTTTTTTCTTACAATTTTTTTCAATTATTATCATAATTATTATTTTAACAACACGTTTCTTTCGAAATGCATGTCCGAAAGAAAAATTCATTGCTAGTCATTTGATAAGAGCAAACGAAAAAAAAAAAACCCCCCAAAAAGAAATGAAAAGAAAAAAAAATAATCGACGCTATTTGAGGCGTAAGAGAGAGAGAGAAAAAAAAAACTATCACAAAAGCTTGTATATAGACGCCTAGAGCTTTGTTAGTAAGAAAGTCAAAGTATATAGCAAGGTTGAAGCCGAGGGGTGGGACGGGGGTAATTTCCAAGTCGCGGGTACGGGCGCGGCGTTGAAATCCTTGGAAATTAATTAAAGAAAGGATTCAGGCGTTATCGTTAGCAAGATAATTGGCCAGAACCCGTGGGAACTTGAAAGCAAGACCGATTGCTGGTTGCCAATGGAAAGCAGGGCCCTAATGAGTCTAATTTACTTAAATGTTTGCTAATTAATCGCTAAAAGACAGTCGCTTACGCAAGCACTATTCTTCCATTCCCACACCACCTGCACCACCCTCACAAAACTAATGTGAACGATCCTTTTCGTCTGGACAAAATTATTTTATAATCATTATTTTTTAATTTTATTTCATTATTATTATTATTATTATTATTATTAGAAATTTTTTTCTTTTTTTCTTGTCGAAGCTTCGAAACAAAATTTATTTTCTAATTAACAATTAGACGTTTCCTTCTGCAGGACCTTTGAATTCACTATTTATTAGAGATTTTGGAAATAATGAAAAGATAAGAAAGAAAAAAAGAGAAGAGGAATTTTGCAACCCTTCGAATCCCTTCTTTACTCTTCTTCTTCTTCTTCTTCTTTTCTCGCTGAATGAACGGCCTAGAAAACAGCGAACTCGTAAGGGCTGCCGCGAGCGAGAGCACAGCTCCTATCTCCTAATGTGTTGATATCCTGAAAGGCGAGGAGGGGAAGAGAACTTCTTGAAGACGATATCGCGGACATTAAACTCCCATCAGTGCGGGTTAGAGGGATGAAAAAAAAAAAAAAAAGAATAAAAAACGATATAAAAAAAAAAAAACAGGGGTATAAGCTTGGAGAACACCATGAGACGTATATAGATATTGCCAACTATTATATATCACATTAGGGTGTCCCTTAAAAAGGGGTGTTTTCGAATTTCATCTCTCTCCGTGGCTCGATTTGTTCCAAATTTCTTGATTCTTCAAATGATACAAAAGTTTTTATAGAATACGTTTAGTTATTAACTTTGGGGTTGGTGAATCCAAATTTGATAACAGAATTTCAAAATTTCAAATTGCGGACTTGATACGGCGGATATAAATTTTAGAATGGTTAGATCTTCGTAAAAATGGGTATTCTAGGTTTATTTTGATCTTTGAAATTCTATTATCAAATTTGGATAACGTAAAAATGACAATTCGATATTTTGAAATGAACGTATGTTTTTTTTATTAATTTTTTTTTTGTATCACGTAGCTTAGGATTATTTACTAAACGTATAAATATCTACATATATATATATATAACTTAAATATATCTCGGGTTGTCGGATGCGAAGATTATAGCCTCTGATGTTTATGAATACAAATGACGTGGTCCAATGATGCAGATAGCTAGCTTTGGAAGGCCAACAAAGGGAATCATTAATTCTAGTTGCATCAGTACGATCCAATGCTTCTCGCTCCTTTCTGCCAGGGGTCTCTTGATTGATTCATTTTCACCATATCCCCTGACCGTAACTCCCTTCAACCCTCACCCATAAAGCTAGTTTAATATTATTCAAGGTTAATTCCTTTTCTCTATCCTCTTTCACCAAAGTCTTCAAGCGATTCGATTTATAGGTAGCTCGTTTTTTAGTATAGGATAAGGTTGCCATTATTGGACCACCACCTAAATCGTACCAGTTTCAATTTGCTAATTTTTTGCAACAGTATCTCATCAATTTTGAAAATTGTAAAAATAGATACCATTAGTATTAAAAATTCTCTCAATATTCATATTTTTACAATTCTCAAAATCGAGAAGATACTGTTGCAAAAAAATTACCAAACTGAAACGGTACAATTTAGGTGGCGGTATAACAATAATGCCAACCTTACCCTACATAGTATATCTTTCGGCTCTGCACAATTAGCCGAAAAGGAAGAAAGAAAAGAAAACAAAAAATGAAAAAAACAAATCCAACAAAACCGATCGACTTTCAATCATCTGTCAATTTTTCATACCTTTTAATTGAGTTTCTTAGTTTTTGTGTTTTTCATTACCCCTGTTACTTCTGTTTTTATAATTCTACGAAAATTGTCTGAATGTTCGAAAGAAAGGAGCCAAAGGACTTCTTTTCAAAATTTCAGTCTTTAGAATATATTTTTATAAATTAATTTATTCCTATATAAGAATGAAAATTTCCTGGTAAAATCAGAAACAAGATAGTATAATATTATAAAAAGCGTAGAACGAAGCAAAACGAGCCACTGAATAGAAATATTGAAGTGTTTCTGCTTATTTGTTTATTTTTTTTTTATTTTTCTACAATTTTATGGCTGTGTCATTTCACCCCGTTGAATTACGATAACCCGGTGTATCGTTTTGCCCCGGTATCTCATATATATTTATAATTTGTAGTTAAAAATTTCAAAGAATACTTTTTTTTTCTTTCATCTAAATTTTGGGGATGATTTTTCTTTTAATTCGTTAAATTTCGGGATTTTCGGTGGTTTTCAAATTGTTAGATAGGTCAAGATCCTTGTTTTCCCCCATTTAATAATCAGATTATACAGTACAATCACCTTGCAACTTGGCTTTTATATATTAGCAAAGGATCTCGAGTATAAAGGGTTCTCGAATTCCTGTAGGTCCTTAATTAATCCCTCTTGTCTCTTGTCGAGAATCTTATTAGAATTAGGTTAGTCGTAAACACTCTAGTCTAATCTCGGAGTAGCACCCGCGGGTTTCACGTTTGGTCTCCGAGGTCCTTTTTCCCTCCATATTCTCTCTGGATCTTATAGCACATCCGTATTATATATATATATATATATATATATATTATATATACAAAGTTGACGATGAAATTTTCATTCGTTAAAGAAATTCGCATTCCCTGAAAATTTTTTTTTTACAAAACTAAATGAAAACCCGCGAAAATTTAGGGGTAGGTAGGTATAGGTATAAGAAAAAGTTAGGTAAATGGTTTCTAAATACCTGAAGGGTGTCAGCCGGTCTTTTGTGTAATTTTCCTTTGCTTCCCCCTCCCCCCCTTTGCCCTCTTCGACGCACCCCTAAACGCCTTCGAAAAACTGTCACGGATATCAAAAACAGAAACTAGTCAAGCGTGGTTAAAATTTTTAGCCACCGAAAGCAGCAGTTCGAAACGATTTAACGCAGACATCTGCCCCTCTATGGGATACGTTTAGTTTAATGGGAGGCGTATATATATATATATATTTTTTTTTTTTTTTCTTTCTCATTTCTATTTTTTTTTTTTCTTTTTTTTTCTTGGCAGAGGAAATATTCCGAGGGTTAAAAGCTGTGTGCAGCTCACCTCGCACAGTATTTCCCAACGCGAATTTACACCGTCTAGGTATATAATATGTATGTATATATACGTGTATAAAATATGATGGGTACCTATATATATGTAGTTATATGGTATAATTGAAAAAAGTTTAGTCTCAAATATACTTATACAGGGAAAAAAAAAAAAAAAAGAAACCTCACACAGGGTAAGATATAAACGCTTTTTTTATTACCCCGGAAAATGGTAAGAAGAAAAAAAAAAAAAAAAAGACATAAAAAGGAACTGCCTAAAAACTATTTTTTTTTTTTTTTTCTTGATTACGTTTGAGAGTTTTTTGCTGTCCGGGTAAAAAGAGGAAAGGGATTAAAAAAAAAAGAGTAGAAACTACGTGATTTTTTTTTTTTTTTTCTTCTTTTAACCGCGTAACGTTTTTTTTTTTCCTGCGGTTTATTTTAGAATTAAGCGTTTCTCTGTCTTCCGAGTAGGATACGACTATAGTATTTGATAAGAATCCATCAGGAAGTTATCAAAAACGAGAATCTTGTACCAAAGCGAGGTTCACGCGTCCTGCATTTAAATTAGACGGATAAGAGATGTACCTTCTACTATGTGATGCCGCAGGGCAGCGGAGAAATTCCGTGACAATCGTGAAAAAAAAAAAAAAACCAAAAATAAAAAAAAAAAGAATTAAAATAAGCGTAAAGAATAACGATGATAAATAAATAAATAAATAAATAAATGAATGAATGAATGAATGAATAAATTTTTATCTTTGTCAGAAAAGAAGAAGAAAAAAAAATACAAGGATTGGTCGACTAATTTTTTTTTTTTTTCTCTTCTCTCGACCGATTTTTATACCGTTTATTATATATAAACGGTAGTGTAGTATCGCGTATCTCGGATCAAAGGATAAAAGGGTAACATAAATAGGATATAATCTTACCACCCGTGAATGCACCGTATAGTATAAGGGTAGAAGGTATAACAAGTAGCGCCCAGTGGGGCAGCTCGCTATACGTTATATCTATAACTATATATGCCGTATGCGGGGGTTCAAAATGTTACCGTGATAAAGTGGGTATTTCTTTCAGAAATACAAATTTGAATAACGTCATTTCCCCCGACTGTGACGTATACGCTATAATATGTACTCACAGATTTTTATACACACGTGTTTATTAAAATATATAAAATTATTAACGATTCATCGATAAAAGAGGGTGAAAATAAAATGACAAAAAAATAAATTAGGATAACGATGTGTAATGTATGATACGAAATCGTTGAATTATATTTTTTAGGGGTGGGGAAATATGGAATATTATAATGCTATACATGTATTTCCTCTTTTTTTCCTCCCTTTGGATTTTCTCATTCCCTGTAGAAGTTATAAGACATCTTTTGGTCAGGTATAAATAAGGCAGGTCCAGGTGCATTTCGATTTTCACCTCACGCCCAGGGTGAATCTGACCTGGGTCCATCCTCTTTGTGGATTCTTAGTTTGCCCAAAATAACCAAAATTGTCGAGAATTGAGAAACTAAAATCCCTTATTCCTATGGATGGTTCCTTACTTCGTTCGGGCAGGTATACCTACACTGTCAATAGCTATTGTATTAAATTGTCTATGGGGGTCTATACACCCTACTTGCATATGTGTTAAATTTATATTTATATACATACATATAGGGGGTATTGTGTTTAAAAAGTTTTCAGATTGTAGCTAAGCCCAGAGAGGTTGACTTTTCGGTTTTTCTTTTCCCTTTTCCTTTTTTTCTTTTTTCCTTTTTCTTTCTCGTTTTACTTTTTCTTTACAAACGACTTTGATATCGTTTCTCTTATGTCTACCTACGCCGGTATAAGAAAAGGAGGGATAGATACGAGAGGCACCAGGCACCCCGGTACCAGGTGTCGCCATAGTTTCGATGGCGAAACGGTTTGACCGATGCCATAGAGGGAAAAATTCTTATTTGTATTGAATAAGAATCGGATTCGTATCAGCTGAACAAACTTAAATAAATTCCATTACATTTTCTTGTCTTTTCATTTTCTTTTCTTTACTTTTCTTTACTTTTTTCATTATTTTTGCCTAAAAAAATTGATATTTTTTTTCCTCCCACTTTCTTCTATCGAGAATAAAAGGATGAATCAATTTTTTTTATGCACCTTTTTTCGTTATTTTATAATTATCTTCATCGACATTTTTGAAAATCGACTATGTTACGGAAGTATGATATCTTTAGTGGATACCGTGCGGTAAGCCTCCGGTCTACAGGGACGTTTCATCCCCCCTGACTCGAAATCTTAGAAAAATATTTGCCCAAGAGTCCTGGCTTTTCGACGTTCCGAGTTACGCTCACAGTTCGGTAAACAAAAACAGTTAAACTTTAACACCCGGTTAACAAAGGTCTTATGGTATTTGAAGTCAAATATTCAATACTGCAGCTATAGTAGACAAAAAAAAAATAAAAATTCTAAGTATACGAATAAAGCCAAAACGTCAATTCTTTTATCCAAAATTCAAAGATACGAAATCCTATGAAAATAATATTTCAGAAAAACGGTCGATTTATGGCGAAATGTAAAGAAATATTTAAACGGTAAAGAAATTTCTCATTGCAATTATACAATTTATTTTACGATTTCAAAAATTTCTCATCAATTTTTTTCATTTTTTTTTTCTTCTTTTTCTACCGCAGAAGAATTTATACGACGCGTGTCTGTCCGTTGAGAACTGAAGCTGCAATTCTCTATCCCCAAGGAACACCTGCCCAACTTCTTCTCTTCTGGTTATTTTCTCTTTTTCGTTTTTTTTTTTTCTTTCTCTCTCTCTCTCTCTCTCTCTCTCTCTCTGTCTTGTCTTCTTCTTCCTATCCCTGTAGCTTTTTTTATACCTACCTGACTCCTTTTTGGCAATTAAGAAACTCTAATTTAACCGGAATTTATCTGAGTTAGATATCTCTGCAACGGTATACAGAAACTGGAAAGATTTCTTTCTGTATCAAACGCAGTTTTTTTAAAATTTTTTTCTTTTTCTTCTTTTTTCTCTATACTTTATGTATAAACGACGGTGGTCTTGATATCACGGTAATTCAAAAATGAATTTGACGAAAAAGAACATAAAAATAAACTGAAAAAAAAAAAACCAAAAATTAACAGAAATACAACTTTGATTGAAATCTTTTGAAATCGTCTTTTTAATTACTAGATGGTGTCTCTTGTTTGTTTTTTTTTTCTTCTCCTTATTCTTCTTCATTTATGAATTGATCATTCCAAAAATACGTTAATTAATAATATACGATAATAATTATTGGTTTTAATTATTTTCCAAATATTTTTAAACGAAACCATAAACCTTTTAAAGCTTTTGTTATAGACCACCTGCAAAAATTACCTTCACCCATAGCCGTAGAGTAATATATGACTTTACAACCCTGCAATAACTTGACCACTGCAGTCTTATAGGAGTTTTGAATAGATTTTGAAAATTCGAACTTACTTAGGACTGGTATTTCCAAATTCATTAGATGGCAAAGGCGTGACGATGAGTAACCCCAGGTACTATACCAAGTAACACGTCGTAAAATCTACCTGCAGGGAAACTGAAAAATCGAAAAGGATCTTTCCGCCAGTTGGATGAGAGAAAATTTGTCGGAAAAAAAAATCTTCACCTATTTTATTTTATTATTTTTCTTTGGTTTTTTTTTTCTCTTCTTCAAACGTTTTATTGCGGTTCAAATCTTTTCTCATATTTTCGTTAATATGAATGAATGAATGAATGAATGAACGAACGAAAGAATGAATGAACGGTCGAATTTCTACACAACGATTTCCGCAGAATATTTGTGAACACGACATATTTCACGCTGCAGCATCCGGTCCCTGTATATACCCTACATATACTATAACATGTATATAAAAACGACGAATGAAAAATCAAACCCGCGTTCTAACCGCAGTATAAAAAAAAAAAGAAAAAAAAAAATATATATATACATACATACAATCCATTCGAGTAGGTGGTATTATATAAGATTGTTCAAAAAAGGAAAAATACATTTGAACCACTGCCAAATTCCCATACATAAAAAAAAAAAAAAAAATCACCGATTTCTAAACGGTATAAATTTAAAAGAAAAAAAACGTCTCTACATATGTGTTACTATATTTTTAATATTAAGAAGAAAAAATGTACTTATTTTATATAAAGTTTTCGGTTATTTCTTAATTATCGTATAAATTTCATTATACTGGAATGAAAATGATTATAAAAATATATAATATTTATATTAAAAATAGTAGCTGCTACGAAGACCCCCTCGAACCAAGCCCTGCATCTTAGCTCTAGACTTTTTGGTATTCTTCTCTTTTTTACTCTCATAAGCTAACGTAAGCTATTAGCTACCTAGCTAGCTTCTAGCTTATCGTTTGACCATTATAAACGATAGTGTGTCAGTATTTGGGTATATCTATACCTACCCCTACATGTATGTATAAATATCAATATATGTACATATATGTGTATATATATACGACGCCGACGCTTCTAAAGAGAGAAGTTGATAACCGAAACCCTTTGATCCATTTACCCAACGATTTGCTCCTCCCACACTCCCCTATCTATTACGATTATGAGATCACTTTCTTCATAAGTAGCGTGTAAAAATATAAACGATAAATTAAGCTAAATACCGTAAATATATTTATATTATAAAAACGATAAAAATGTTCGTGGGTCAAAGTTTAATACCATCATTATCATAACCACATCGCAAATTTTCGTAACGTTTTTTTCTTTTTTTTTTATTCATGAATATAAATAATTCTATGTATAACGAACAAATACATAATAACAACATATATTAGAAATAAAATATATCTATTCATAATTCATATAAAAAAGCTATAAAACAATAATAATCATAATTTTTTGTATACCATTGTGCAGTCGCGTGGATGAGTTTCGTAAGATTAGACTTTTATCGTGGGAAAGAGTAAAAAATCTAGAAAATTTTTACCATGAAAAGATATCGTGAGATTTCATCTCGTTGACGATAGTGTGTATATATATATATATACACCTTCCTACATGTCGAAAAATCGAAAATAAAAAAGATATCTAGATACATAAGTGTAAATAGTTCATCAATTGCATTTTAATTATTACTTATCTTTATAAATAATAAATAAGAGAAGAGAAATAATTAGCTTAAAAAACAGAATGTTTCTGTAAGATAAAAGAAAAAACACCATACGATATTAATATTTAATATATATTCACGCAGGTATACATAGGTATAATATATATTAAATCTACGCGTATATGAACTATACATATTATACATATTCATTCGAATGAGTCTCTAAACTACCCCAAAAGTACGTCACGCAGAAAGAGAGAGAGAGAGAGAGAGTGAGAGAGAGATACAGAGATAGTGGTATCGAGTATAGTACTGAGTAGGGAGGGTGGTAGACGAAGTAGATTCTTCAGCGTTCTCTCTGCCCATACCGAGGGGTTACCAAATGCGAGAGCCACGCGAGGGTCGGGGGATGGCGACTGACTACTACGAGGCGGCTACGCGATGCGAGGCGGTGGTACTTTTCCTCGCTTTTGATGGGGTGGCTTGCTGCCTGGCTGCCGGCTGCCCTAACGGGTCGCGGCGACGCGACGAGGGAGCGATAGAGAGAGAGAGAGAGAAAGAGAGAGAGAGCAAGAAATAGAAAGAAAGAAAGAAAGAACGAACGAGTAGAGTGTAGTGTAGTGAAGTAAATAGTACCGATCGTTCACAGTAGCGGCGCCACTGTACCGCGACGACGCGAACCAGCCCATAAGAGCCAGGGAATATCCCCGCTACGCTACGAAGCGCCAGTTGGCATCGAGTCGTTGCAACGAGCGGTTGTCGTAACTAATTCGGTTATTTGGGATCAGTTTTGAATGTTAAGTAAAAAAAAAACAAAAAAACGTTACGTATTTAATAATAATATCAACAAACATTCAAACATTGTTTTCTATTATATTAAACCTAGTGAATACCTAGTGTTAAAATTTTTTCATAATAAAAGAATGGATGTATTATTCGTTGTATCTGTTCAAAGTGATTTTTTCTATCAAGTATAGTGTTTTAATTTTACTATCTTGTTTTTCGTCCCTATTTCTTGTTGTTGTAAATATATATATATATACAAATATATAATATATATATAATATATATAAAGACAGCAAAAATTGAAGTTAACAAAAACATATTAAAACAATACTACAATGAATATCTACGTTTGTTACAACACTGCGAATTATATCATAAGATAAAATATTATTACCAACCGATTAGTAAACTACTGTGAACTGGATATATATTTAAATATATAAATCAAAGATGCGGTGACTGTTAATAAACTTTACGGGCGACGTTCTATCGTCCCCCGTTTATAAATAATTATAAAATTATTGTGTTGGGGTTTTTTTTCTTTTCTTCTGTTTTTTTTTTTTTCGTTTTTGTTTTGTTTTGTTTCTACATATTACACAATATCTGTGTGTGTGTGTCAACCTGTGTGACGTGCTTATATAGTTATATAGTGCGCCATACATCCCAACGTTTTAAAAATGACTACGAACAAGAGTGATTCTTCGTATTATAATCAAATGGATATGTTAGCCTTGAATAAAATACAACGAGGAATATCAAGGGTGAGTTAAATACTTCTTTTTCTTCTTTATCATCATTTATATCGAAATTCCTTTCTTTCTTTCTTTTAGTATCATGTTTTGGTATGGGAAAAAAAAAAATTGATGAATTTTAGTTTAAAAAAAAAAAATTAAAACTTGTATAAAGTTGTTTACGATGACGTAATAAAACCGGTAATACTACGTGCTGTATTACTTTTCATTTATGTATAGTATATTAGTATAATATATCTATATATACAGTTTATTTTATTTTTTTTTTTTCCGTTGCTATACTGCTGCTACTGCTAATGCCACTACTGCTAATGCTACTTGTTCATAAGACGAAGTATATTATATTATAGTATGGTATAGTATGGTATAGTATACATCGGTCATCATAAGATGCCTTTACTCATTCTGATCACAAGGGATTATGTTGATCATACCGTATACGTGTGTCATTCTAGATATAATAAATTCGTGATGCAGCAGCGTCCGAACGCGTTTGTATGATAATATCTACTATATAATATATATAAATCTAGTACCTAGTTCATTTTAAGACAATTTTAGTATTATTCTCTTTAATATCAATATATAATACGCTATTCTGAATAATACGATTCATACATACGTTTCTACGAAATATTACTGATTCATTAATTCTTGATGAATTGTGTTTTTTTTTTCTTTCTAAATTCTATGTATTATACTAGAAAGTTATCTGTTTACAGATGTAAACAGGAATAAATTACAGATATTGAATATAATTGAATATAATTATGAATTATTTAAAAAACTTTATTAAATACGTAGTTGAACACACATGTGTGTGTGTGTGTGTGTGTGTGTGTGTGTTTAAAACGTTGCCAATTCAGATCTTAATATATTGCATAATATTTCCTTATTCGGTATCACGATCTATATAACGTATTTGATTATTATTATTATACATTTTATATTATGAATTTTGTTTATTATATATATTATATAGTTATTATTATATCATATATCATAATATCATATACCTGTGTAAATAAATAAAAAAATTCTTTTATTTACATGAATATATGTATATACCGTGAAGTTAAGGGGAAACCGAACGATGGCTGCACTATAGTTCGACCAACACACGCTCGCGTTGCGTACGTGAGCTTCTGCTCACTGCTAGTGACTGCCAACTCGATTCGCCCGGCGCCTCAAAGATACTAAACTATAGTTAAGCATCCTTGAGCCTCGGTGACAGGCGTCAGGCGAATCGAGTTGGCAGTCACTGGCAGCTAGTAGAAACTCAGGTACGCAACGCGAGCGTGTGTTGGTCGAACTATAGTGCAGCCATCGTTCGGTTTCCCCTTAACTTCACGGTATATATATATGTGTGTGTGTGTGTGTGTGTGTAAATAATTAATAAAATAAATAAATAAATAACGAAAACAACAAACAAATAATATTGAAAATCAATTTCCTTTTTTTTTCTTTTTTTTTTTTTCCAATCAATATTAAAACAAACAAACAGGGAGAAAAAAATTAAATAAAAAAATACACGATATGTATAGGGAGAAAGAGAAAAATGTTGGATATTATATGTATAAGCGCGGTTATTTTGATCAGATATAAAACATTTGCTTATGAATTCGTTATTAATATATATACGTATATTTAACTA
Source organism: Tenthredo notha (assembly GCA_914767705.2). Classification (NCBI taxonomy): domain Eukaryota; kingdom Metazoa; phylum Arthropoda; class Insecta; order Hymenoptera; family Tenthredinidae; genus Tenthredo; species Tenthredo notha. The sequence continues at coordinate 4,009,273 of OU611921.1, read as the reverse complement.
CACGTTTTACTTGTTATTATTTACTTTATTATATCATAGGTATATATATATACAAAAATGTATTTCAGGGAATCTTATACTCCTATAAAACACATAATATAATATAATATAATATAATATTTATTTTTATTCGTATTCGTATTCGTATTATGCTATAATACTGTAATGCAAAAAGTAGAGCCAATAATCGCGAACGATAACGTTGACGATTGTGGTTTTTTTTACGTATTATACTTTGCATGTGTGTATGCATGATATAGTAGGTAGATATAGTAGTAATTTTTAGGCAGAGAACAAAAAAAGAAAGTTTTACTTCCGATTTAGCAAATAAAAGTAAAAAAAAAGAAAGAAAGAAAAAGACAGAGAGAAAAAAAAAACTATGGAATACGCATAGTATACCGATATACATATATACGTATATATGTATTATATACACGTGTAGGATAGAGGGTAACCCCGTACTTTGATGGAAATAGAAGAGAGACAGAGAAAAAGAAAGAAAGAAAGAAAGAAAGAATGAAATAAGAAAGGAAAATCACTCTTTGCGAAGAATTTAGCTAACTTTTTTTTCTTTTTTTTTTTTATATTTATTTTTTTTGGTTCCTCTTTTTTTACTTCTTCTGCGAAATGTTTACGTCGATTTTTTTATTATCGTTTTCTGCTGAGTTTTCGGGTTAATGTTAATGTTGTTGTTTCCCAAGTTTATTATATAATATAACAATTATATATAGAATTTCACGAAGATTCGAATTTCTGCAACAGGGGAATAAGATGAAAGAAATCGAAGTCAAGTTCTTCTATAGAATTTTATGACTATTTCTTCATAAATTATTATTATCATCATTATTACGATTATTATTATTATTATTATCGTTGTGTTAACTTTGAAAAAAAAAAAAAAAAAGAAAAATATTCCCATTATTTATATTATTTTCTATTAATTTCATGCATCGATTATTAAATGAAAAATTGATGAGGAGAAAAAAAAAAAAAAAAAACAGTATTCAAAATCGTTAAGGATGGGCCTGCCTTAATTTATAATCAATTTATCAAAAAATCGTCTTTTATTTAAATTCCGAAATTTCAAAAACTTTGGGGCAGTACATAGAAATTGAGATAGGAACCTGGGATTTTGACGAATTTTTTTTTTTTTTTGTATTATATCCATGAGACGTTCTGGTCCATGAGAAGACTTGAATTCAAATATAATCAAATTAAGAAGAAACACTCTAATGTGCACAATACATACAATATATAAATGAAAAAAAAAAAAAAAAAATGAAGATAGTCACGTATATATTATAACGAATTTTCAAGTATATAGAAGGGTCATAGTATCATGCTTAAAGCTTACCACCACCGTAAAATGGTAACCAATAATTTATCATTCTGTGACCTAGTTACTTATACAGAGAGCGATATATAGACAGATAAATCGAGAGAGAAAGAGACATATATATAATGTATATTGTATAATATATATATATATATATACTCTAACACTCTACAAACTCTTCGAAGAGAGCAACAGCTTGATGCCCTGTGCCTGTTCCTGTACTCGAGCCAGTTACCTACCTACTGGTCAAACTAACTCCGATACACCACCATATACCATGCAACGTGTCCGTGCTGTAACAATTCTCTATATATCTTTATCCTATATCCCCGTGAACTGTTATAGAACTACACTGTTGTTATATGACCTGCAAATTTACTCGTGTTATCATCCCTCTCTCTTTTGATTTTCTCTCTCTCTCTCTCTCTCTCTCTTTCTCTCTCGCTCTCGCTTTTTCTCTCTTTTTATACACTTCTTTTTAATCCAATAACACGGTACTCAATCATCGATTTAACACGTTATTAGACTGCACCCTTGTATATCAAATTGCAACAAGTTTTTTATTTTTATCTGTAGAAGTGGTTTTTTTTTTTTCTTCTTTTTTCTTTTTCGTATACAAAATAATGTGATAATTAAATGTCAGCATATGAGACGATAGCATGAGATAATTCGATCATTTTGATCAGGGGACCAGTACAGGTATAGAATTTTCCAAAAGAATCGGTTTTTCGTTTTTTGCTTTTTGCAGCTGTTTATGTTGTCTAAAGGTTTTAGAGACTACGAATGAGTAAATCCCAATTTTTCTTTTTGCAAAAACTCCAGAATTTATGGTTGCTTAATAGAAAAAAATTCCAACGATTTCTTTCATTCATTCAAGTGGTACCTGGTACTCTTAAACAAAGCCAACTATGTATAGTAGTAGTAGTAGTAGTATGGTATAGTAAAAAAAAAAAAAAAAAATGATTCAAGAGTTACATATGTGTAATAATCAATCGTGAATTCCATGAATGCGGAAATTCTCTCTTCAATATTCCGTACATGGTATACATTTTATATACAATTTCAACATACAATAATAATTATGTGTTATAATGCATCGTGTACATATATATACACGTGTCGTACGCGTATATCCTGCTACGTGTATAGTCAGTACAGTCATGAGATTTTTTTAATTACGCAATATCATGATTCTTATACTCTTATATACCTATATATATATAATATACATGTGTGTATGTGTGTATACGATTACAGCCTACATCCGCATATATAGACTCCAATACAATTATATATATAAAAAAAAAAAAAAAAAACTTTATGCGAAAAGTAAAAAAACAAAATTGATATTCTATTCTCTCGGGCATCTGATATATTATTTATATTCTGATGCACCCATATGTGACGCGATTATATTATCCTCTCATTGCCCGCGTCTCTTTTATATCATACGAATATCAAAAGAGTCCAATAATAATAACGATATATCAATCAAATATCCCCCAAAAATAAAAAGTCAATTTTCTCAAATCTCGTAAAACTCCAGTTTTTTTATTTATTTTTTTTATTTTCAATTATTTCATTTTTGAAACTGTCTTTTTTCTAAATTATTATTATTATTATCATCATCATCATATATATATACCGAATCCTAATCGGATTATACGTATCTCAGTTATATTTGATGCAACATTGCCGCCTGCACGCGGCAGCTTTAGGACTTTAGGACTTTAGGGTAGGTAGGTAGGTAGGTATTAGGGCTTTAAAAACTCAGAGCTTTAAATTTATTCATCTCTTTTATTTATTTTTTTCTTTTTCTTCCATTATTATTATAATTTTGCTTTTTCTATTATTTTTCAATTTTTTTCTTTATTTCTCTTTTTTTTTTTCATTCATTCATTCATTCATTCTTTTCTTTTTGTAGCGTTCATTCAACTACGATGCTCAATTCGTACTATATACCTAGATCTGCTTATACCATACCACTACGTTCTATGTATGTACAATACCTACCAGCTACTTTATTACATATATATATATATATATATATATATATATATATATCTGTGTGTGTGTGTGTGTGTGTGTGTCTATATACATACATATATATACACACCTAAGGGAATGAGGCAGAGACGAACGAACGAACGAACGAACTAACGCGCGTTGTATTCAACGCTGAGAGATAATACCTTTACCCCCTTTACCCATTTCATAGGCTGTGTTTAATCCTTGGACGAAGTCAACCCTATAGCTAAAATAGCTCCTCTCTTCACTTCTGCTTACAACTGTATGGATCCTGTTACGTCAAAAATCATATCGTCCTTGCAGCTTTTTTTTTTTTTTTTTTTATACGTGACCTATTTGCATTATAATATATTATATTATAAATTTATTTACGCGATTAGTAATTTCTCTATAGCTCTGCTTTGTCACGTTCGTCACGTTTTAGATTCCTTTACATATATGTATATATAGCATATCTACCTATTAACGCTTTACTATTCCTTTTACCTCTTGTCTACTGCTACTGCTATTATAATGCTATTGATATTGCATCTACTGGTATTGACGATGATACGGATGCGTGGTCGTGTGTATGTTAACAGCTGACGATTTCGTAATCTATACACGTTTAAAACCGTTCATTATATCTTTCTTGCTCTCTCTATCTCTCTGTTCTCATGGATAGAGAATTTGTCGCACAAGGTCGTTCTTTACAGTTTTCCGTATATACATATATTTTTTTTTTTTTATTCCAACTCACGACACGGATATAATTATATATTTATACATATATATATATATATATATCCATGTGTTTTAATATTCAAAAATCTTTGAGAAAGAAAAATAAAAATAAAAAGAAATTATACTATATAAATATAGGTATATATATATATGATAATTAAATAAATGTTTTATAATGCTAATTTATTCGCTGCACCTCTCTATATAGTATAATACTACGTGATTATATAAACGTATGTATGATACGACGGTGTATATGTATTATACGATTTTCGACAGGTGCTAAGCTCGTTTATTTTATTTTATTTTTATTTTTATTTTTTTACTTGTATAATATTACGAAATGCTAAATTGGTATAATATTGAAAAACCTTGGAAATAATTTTTTTATCATATCGATTTTATATATCTACGCTGTTGAGAAATATTCTATCAACTCATTTCGTTTTTTTGCTTTATTTTTTTTTTTTGCTTTTATTTTCTTTGCTTTTTCCAAATGAATATGAGACCTGCGTTAATGGTATCCTACGACTGTATTAATTTTTCTTCGGTATATACGATCTGTAATTTTAAATATCTCGTATAATTGAAAATTCGCGTATAAACATACTGTATATACCGGATATATATATATATAACGTTGTCTGTTCGTGAAATTATTTATATACACTACATACATACATAACTAATTCGTATTGGTTATATTTATTTAATCCAATGATGCGATGCAAGTAATTAGTGTCAATCGAATTTTATTGTAAACTCAATGCAAGTGAAATATATCCTGTTCCGGTTGAACCGATCCCGATCACGATCACGATCACGTTTGCGTTACGTTACGTTACTTTACGTTACGTTTGATTTTCTATACCTACCGCGGTGCTCTATAATACATACATACATACATATATACAGTTATATAAAATACAAATGAAATAATGTCACGCATAAATGATCCGAAAAGTTGTAACAAATAAAGGAAAAATGCGTATATAATCGATGATACCTGCCCACTGCTACTGCTACTGCTACTGCTACTGCCTGTTGAAGGTATACAAAAAACCGGACAGGGGCTTCTAAATCTTCTGCATTTATACACTTTTGCCTTTTTTGCTTTTGCCTTTTGCTGCTCATTGGCTCCCTCTCTCTCTATGTATGTATGTATGTATATATATATGTATATATTTTATACTCTCTCTATTCTCGACCATTCTAACCGCGGGCATCCTCGATTTTCCCACACCAACCACCGTTCTCACGACTTGAATTTCAATTTGGTTTTTTTTTTTCTTTTTTTTTTTTCGTTTTCTTTTTCTCCTTCTTCTTCATCTTTTGCACCTGAAAACCGCCTCCTTCGACTACACAGGTACGATTCCTTGTCCTATTCCAGACAGGTATAGATAAAATCGCGATGCAGGTGGAATAAAGGTCTGAAATATCTTTACGATATTCGAACCTCATTTTTTTTTTTTTCGTTTTTTCGTTCTCATACCTGTAGAGGGGAACGTATATGAGGGGTACCATAACGAAAATAATCTAATTAATTTTTCAAATTGCATAATAATATCTCAAATCTATCATTTTAAAAATCTAAATTCTATAGAATTCTTATAGTTTGCAGGAAGTTTTTATTTTTATTTTATTTTTATTCTTTTTGCCATCATGTATAATTATATATTCTGATAAAACGATAGAGAAAAGATGATAATTTAATTACCGAGTCGATACGTGGTGAAGGTTTTTTTTTTCTTCTTCTTCTTCTTCTTCTTCTTTTTCTCTCTCCTCTCTTAACGGATGTGTTAATTTAATTAGAACAAGTTTCTCGGCTAATTAGTTGTATATATATATATATAGTATAGTCAGGTCTTGAAATACATCTATATACCGTACGTACATAATATACTGTACCATACATATATATATATATATATACATAAATATATATTTGTATGTAAATTTTATTAGCCTTTTCATTTCCTAAATAATTTCGTTGCTTATAAATATATTTTGTACAAGCGTTTAGGTATATCTAAATTTCAAATTTCAAATTTCAAATTTCAAATTTCAAATTTGTTTTCATCTTTTTTTACGAAATAAGAAGAAAATTATCTGTTTATACGTTAGAAATTTGTCGATTGTTAAACAAATATATTATGTACACCTATAAAGTACGTTTTATTATTTATTATATAAATATAATATCGTAGATAAATATCTTCGACATATTTACCAAACTAATAATAATAATAATAATATGAATATGAATAATATCCATCAATTTTTCTTTTTTTCTTTCTTTAATGATATTATATAGAGAAAAATTTATGTACAAGATTTTTTTTCATTACGATTTATTGAGGAAATTTGATAAAATCCAATGTGAAAAAGAGAGAGAGAGAGAAAGAAGAATAAGAAAAACCGGGAATACCATAAAATCCCATAAATTGTATCCTAGAATTTTTTTTTTTTTTTTTTCTTCTACTTTTCTCGAGTTTGTGAATTTTCGAGTAAATATGTACAGCAGTAGAGTTATAAAAGTTGACAGATGCGTGAATTGAGTAGGTGTATAGCAGCCAATGTCTCATCAATGAGCGTTGAGGCTGTATAGACCACCGATATCACCATGCACAAAGGGTAGGCTTTGCTGGTGGTATTGGGTAGCTAGATAGGTACGTACTACTACGTACATGTAATGGTACTATACATTCAAGCCAAGCCTCTCTATGATCCAGATCATCTGTACAACAGAGAAAAGGCAACACAGAGACAGAGAGAGAGAGAGAGAGTAAGGGGAATATTCAGGAGTTCGATTTGTTGCCCTAGTGAACAGCATTGTTACGGGTATTATTTGCCACTAATCAGAATAGCTAGGGTCGACCATACTATGTGATTTCAGAATGGCTAGTGCCACGCCCTGCTTCTGCTACTGCCACTGCTGTTACTGATTTTACTGCAAGCTTGCAGGAGATTTTCCAAGAGATTATTATCTATAGATTTGGGGGAAAAGAAAAAAGAAAAGAAAAAAAATAAAATAAACGGGGGGAAAAATCGTACCAAAGCCAGCTGATGTGTAAATCCTTATTTGTGCATTCGTTTCGCTTTCGATTTTTTACATCTGTTTTTTTTTTTTTTTTTTTGTCTTTTTTAATTCTATTCACGATTTTTTTTGTTAAGAATTTGAAATTTTTAAAATTGTTAATTTCTTTTTTATCTTTTTATTTTTATTTTTTTTTATGTGTACATGTATGTGTACATACATAACATACGTGAGGAGTAACTTATATACTTACCTATCTCCGTCTAGTCTGGAGAATTTATACTGCATGGCTTCGTTCGTCACAGGCGATAAAAGTGATTACTCAAATGTTGCTAATGTGATTTCATTCGATGGATACTAGTAGTAGTAGTAGTAGTAGTAGTGGGAGGGATAGGAGGGATAGGAACCCATTCTGAAGATTAACAATACGTCCATTCAACCGTTAGTAACTTTTCGTACATCGACGTATATTGTACAATGCGAAAGTCGCGTCCTCGACGTTTAGGGGTGGCTCTGCGAGTCTAATCTAATGCAAGAAGGATACAATTTATCCGCATATACACATACATAATATATCGTATCCCTATATCCATAGTGTATATAAATATATATATATATATATAGTACATTCGATTCTAGAGTCGATTAATTTCCAAAAAAATCCATACATTTTTTCACTTACGAGACTAAATCTAGTTCTTTGTTCTTTTTTTTTTTTTTTCCTCCTTTCTTTTACGAAAAATACTAATGAATTATATCGTTAGCGAATTTAAAGAATGAATAAGACGTAAACGTTGAAAACAAAGAAAAATTTCAGCAAAAATCGTTGACAATAGTAAAAAAATTATGGAGAAAATTAACAGAAAATCTGTAATTCTGATGCGAGATTTTATAGTAGACACTCAATCTGGCTTGTAAATAAAAAGTAGAAGAAAAAAAAAATGAAACTTTTAATCATCGTGAGTCACCGCGTAGGTACAGTGTATTATAGACACACGTGTCTCGATAATTAATTGTTGACCCGCGAGCCCGAGAATTTCTCGGTTAGTTTAAATATTGACATTTTCACACCGGCATGGGCATGAGAAAATATATATATATACTATATATACGATGCAGGGTACGATCCGTCGAGTCTAGTATAATATACACGTAGGTTACCTATATAGCTTGCGGTGTGATAACCTGCATGCGAGTAAGATTTATCCCTGGATCTCGTGATTCTTAGAAAATTTTGTTTCTTAGTACCAGTTTTTTTGATTCATTTCTTTTTTTTTTCTCGTTTTACTCCTTTTTTTCTTTTTATACTTTTGAGTAAACAACCATAGGGGGTAGGGGCTGCTGTTATATCTATATACGTATCTAGATATATATATAAGCTACACCTAACATATTTAACACTAAGTCACCGTCTGTGACCAGTACGATTACGTCATTTCCTGTAGGTCTGGCCTGGTACCCGACCATATTACCAGATACGTCACAGATTACGAAGAAGATCGTAAATTGTTTCGAATCGCGGTTTTTGTATATAAAAAAGAAAAAAAACTGAACCCTATTAACGTAGACGTACACGTTATGTACCTATACGCTTTGTTAGAATACCCTATATTTTCTATACCCCTAATACGAGTCGTTCTTCTTGAATGTCCTTTTTTTTTTTCTTTCTTATTTCCCTTTTGGTTTCGTTTTTTTTTTAAATGTGAATTTTTGTTTCGCGATTTAAACGCTGCTTTATTATATACATAGGTACCACTATATATGTCTAGCGAATTTCTTTTTTCTTTCTTTTTTTATTCGATGACCTAAAATCCTATGTGTCACAACCGGATATGGGGAAAAGGGTTAACATTTTTCCCATTACCCCAACTCACATCTATACCTACACCTACCTACCTACCTACCTACCTACCTACCTATCTAATACTCATAGCGAACGAAGTTGGTTTGGTCATGTTTCATACTCCGGAAATTACCTGCCATATTATCACGCGAGGACCAAACCAAAACGCGTACCTAGTGGACCCCGTGTCATCGTCTGCGATTTCGAATCGACAAACGTTTCAATATATATATATATACTATATCATAGTATGAATTTACAAATTTTGTTCTGACAGATACGAAAAATTTGAACGGGTTTTCTTTTTTTTTTTTATACGATATCGAAAGTTAACAAATTTTGGTCTTGAATTTTCATCGATATTCATTCATCTCTGACTAACCTATATTATACGTAAATTCATACGAATTTTCTATTATCGTATGAAAAAATTTTGACGATATCAAAGATTTTCCAATTTTTTTTGTTTCAAATTTTCACGATATTGTTTTCTTATACGGTCTTAAAAACTTGACTAAACCGCGAATTATGGTTCTAAAAAAAAGCAACAAAAAAAACTAAAAAAACTTTCGGTCTTAAAACTTTTTCCTCAAATTTAAGAGATTACGATACGAAAGCTTGACGGAATCAGAAACCGTAATGTAGATTATAATCTAAAGACTTGATATAATAAAGTTATGAATAACGCGATATAGTAGAATATAAAAGTTTGATAAAAACTTAGAGAGGATTAACTGTAGCGTAGATTCTTTGTAAAATTCGAAGACCGTATTTCCTTTTCAAATAATTTTCGCAAATATATGAGTTGATATCAAATAAATTTAAACGCAAAAGTATCTATTTTTTTTCTTCATCTTATCTTATCGCAACTGCAGTACTTTCCGTTAATTCATATAATATGTCGCACATCAATTTATAGATATTGAATAATTAGCTGATTATAAATTTATTGGTATGAACGTAACGTTTTAAAATAGCGCGCAAAAAAAAAAATTAAAAAAATTTAAAAAAAAACAGACGTATGTATTCTGACATTGGTTTGAATCTAGGCTACGTATGATAAGTATATTGAATCTCGATTTCCTCATATGCTATATATGTGCGTAAATAACGTCGCTGTTTCTTATCAAATGTCGAGTGCGCTATATAAAGTTTAGTTTAGTAAATGATCTACCAGTATGAATGATAATTGTGGACTGAGCAGAGTCTGTGTCATACTGTGGTTATACATAATCTATAACACTACGTCAACTGTACTAGTATGTATGTATGGTTACTTAGCTCTATTTTTAGGACCCATGATTCTTCTCAACGGTGTATATTTAACTTATGAACTCACACCATAAACTTTTCAAGCTATGCTAACCGGTCTATGAATACCATAATAAGCCAGAAGACGTAATAGCCTGAACGAATTTTTCGAGAAAGCAAAAAAAAGAAAAAAGTAAGAAGAAGAAGAAGAAAGAAAGTAAAAAAAAAAGAAACCGATGAAGTTTAGAACATCGAAATTTAGTAGAATTATATAGAATGTCAATCGTCTATATATAAAGATTTTCCGGGAAATATCCTTTTTTGAAAATTGCAAGTCGGCGATATCGATGTTCGAAAGTTCAACACGGTGCTCTAAGTTTCGGATTTTTTTTTATTCTCAAATCAGTATTTCTACGATTTTGTAAAATATGTTAAACTTTTGAATAACTTTTAGTACGAAATTATGGTGTTTACGAAACGGTTCGAGAAGAGAGAAGATAAATGATAAATGTATTGCAATGTATGATCAAAGGCCACCCCATTACTCATTTCAATATAAATCCAGGTTCTATATTATAGACGTATAGAAAAAAATATATGTATAAAATAATTCCTGTTTTGTAGTGAGCCGAGATTTTCAGTTTCCCAAATCTATGAAACAAGGTCTTCTTCTTCTTCTTCTTCTGTCATTCTTTCTTTCGATTTGTTATGCAGGATGAATATTTGTTCAAGTTAAAGAAAAAATAAAGAATTGATATCTGGAAAGTAAAAGAAGAATGAAAACTAGAAAAGAAAAGAAAAGAAAAGGAAAGAAAAAAAAAAAATGAATAAGAATAAGAATAAGATCTTCATCCCTTATGGACAAGGAAGGAAGTAGGTAAGGAAGGAAGGAACCAACCGAAGGTCCTTTGCTTTCCGGAGAGATAGAGAAAGAGATATACAGAGATGAGATAGAGATGGGAAAACGGAAAATCAATAGCTATACGCGGGGGGGGGTATGAAAAGGAAACCCTTTCATCTATCCGAAACACACAACCCCCGGACCCCCAAACTCTCAAAACCTTATCGAACTTCGTGACTAAACGAACCAACGCTTTTATACGTAAAAAAAAAAAAGAAACAAGAAAAATGATTTTCATTTTTCCAAATTGTATAAATAAAATGTTAAAATTTCCTAGAAAAAAAAAATAGGGGATGAAAATTGATGTGAAATCAATTTATCTTGGAAAATTTTAGATCGCCTTTACGAGTTATAATACTTAAATATGTATGAAAATGGGCAGCCAACCCTTAGATATATTCTGGGAGCTACTACAGCTTCCCCTAGTAGAAGCGTTTCTAGTTATCATGCCGTTTGTTCTACCTGAAAAGTTCTCCCTACTAATCCCAGTCGACAAACCATTGACCCAGATTTTCTAACGTGCCTATATAACTATATAACGGTATAAGTATGGGTAGTTCTATCCTAAACCTACCCCCCAACCCCCCCCCACCCTTTCCTCGATATAATAATATAGACGCGTGGTCTAGATTGGACAATAAAAATATAGCTGCGTTGTATTATATAACGACACCCAACTATACCGGATATATGGTCCTACTTCAATATCCATTGGGAATAAAAGTTTTAAACTACCCCCTCCCCCTCCGAATCTGCAAATTTTTCAACAACGAGAATCGAAATGAAGAAGAAGAAACAAAATAAAAGGATCTAATCATGAAGAAAATCTAAAGAAATTTTGAGTAAAATAAAAAAAATCGATGAAAAATCTAAAGAAATTAATTTTTTTTTTTGATTATGGAAAAAAGCGAAAAAACGAAAAAAATGTTGATATGCTTGAATGTTGAAATGTTTTAGCTATTTATATTTGCGAGTGTGAAAAAAAGGTCTGGAGTTTGCGGGTATAGGGTGAAAAGTAACCCCGAATTTTTCCCCAGCTTGATATAAAGGGGAAAAAAAACCATTAATCAAAATCTACGCCGTCGTCATTCGTTGGTGTATCGCTGAAATCAGAACAAACGGTTGCCTTGCCAGACACGTGCGTTAGTTCCCATATTAAAAGTAGATATATCAAATGCCTGTTGGCATATATATATATAACCAATCTATATTGGTATAGAGAATAAACTGTGGTATTATTATAAATATGAGAAATCTATCGATCTATAAGCCCCCCTGGGTATTGATAGATTATATTATGGGGTGAGGGGAGGGGGGGTGAATTTCCCAATTTTTTTCAGTCCTCGAACGGTAATAAATATGAAATATTTCTTGTTTTCGCACAAAACGAGAGATGGACTGAAATTTTCGAATTTTTGGGATTTTGGGATTCTGGACTTTACGAGTTTTCATATTCTTCTTCAGTTTAAATAACTCCCGGAAATGAATTCCAAATTCTTACCGTTCGGAAAGTTTTCAATTACGAAACTCGAACCTCTCGGCTCATCGCGGAGAAAAATCAACGTTATATTATTTCGCGATTATGTAAAAAATAAAGTGGAATAAAATCGGCAACAGTAAATATATATATATATATATATATATAATATTGTACGATTATTAACGAACCGTCTTTTGGCTGATCAACTTTTCTTTTATTTATCTTTTATTCGCATCTTATAATATATATATATATGAATAGAATGATCGTGAAGCATATAAAGAAAAGAAATTGCGAACAGTAGAAATTGAAACCTTGAAAAGATCTTTTGTCCTAAATTTCAAAGCGCTGCTTTACCCCCCACTACCGTCTTGCATCGAATGAATGAATGAATGAATGAATGAATGAATGAATGAATGAACGAACGAACGACCACGTAATCATTAAATTACTTTCACTTGAAAAAGTATTCGATTTTAGTTATAAAGGAAACTGAGAAAAGAAAAGAAAAAAAAAATTATAAACAAACGATGTTGATTCATTTTCTCTTATAGAACAAAAGCAGTTCATCGCCGCGTTAATGAGTTGTAAATTTTTTTTTCTTTTTTTTTTTTGCTTTCTTTATTCTTATAATATTGTTTCGTTGATCGAAGCTATATATAAAGAAAAAATTAATTTTCCTCACCCCGTAGATCTCATTTTAATATCCAATTATAACGATATATTTTTTTAATTTTCATTTATTTTCATTTTTCCTTTTTGCCTTTTTCTTATATAAATTTCTTTACATCTAGATAATTTTGGCAAAGTTTCGAAATTATTGCAGTGTGACAATTTTTTGCTCAATTAATTATTTGAGAGTCGAGAAAATTTGATAAAATTACAAAATACTTACTTAAAAAAAAAAAACTTGAAGAAATACGGTAGTCAAAAAAAAAAATTCATGAAATTCAAGATTGTGATAGAAAAAAAAAAAAAAAAAAAAATTCAACGAACAAACTGTTTCACGAAATTTTGGATTTCAGCCTTTAAATATTCTCCGAATGTGATTGAAGAAAGAAAGAAAAAAACGTAAGAAAAAAAACATTTCATATACGAATGACTCGAGGTTTTTGAAAAATATCACAGATTTTTTGATTCCTTTTTCTCAAGTCCGGGAAATACTTTGTCAAGTATCCTTACCTACACTCGAACTTGAAGATAAAAAAAAAAAATATTCGCAAACTTGATCAAATTTGCAAAATCCGTATAATCATGGTATATAAAATAGAAAAAAAAAGACAAATCGTAATCCTTGACATTAAATCGTGCATATGATTGTGTAAAAAATGTACGATAGTATATAATTGATATCATTATATCCTCGTTATGTAGAAATTGTAATAGCCGCAAATTATACTGCAGTATTACGAGCGAATTGTTACATCGCTCTAAGATATAGTAAAAGACTGGCAAATAACAAAAAAAAAAAAAGAAAAAAAAAAGGTGCTGCACACACACACATATACGTATGTGCAAATTATACGTACATATATGCATACGTAAATACATACACACATACATACGTATATTAAAGTAAAAGAGGTGGATAGAAATTTAATATGTATGTATGTATGTATGTATATGTACGTATACGTATATATGTACTCGAGTGTTATCCGAGTGCGTCTCGCTAATGATGCCGAGTTCATTTTCGACCTGGTAATTAGACGTATATCTCTCAGAGTTTTATTACTTCAGTTTCAGTACCTACTCCCTCTCTCTCTCTCTCTCTCTCTCTGACGAGGCAGTTTTTTTTCCTATTTTTTTTTTGCACAGCTAACGCAAAAATTCTCCCTCGAATGTATATATATATATATAGTTAGTATATACGCATTGGTACATATATACGTGGGTGTATACATATATATACGTTGAACTTTAATTCGCAGTCAATTCCTACCTATCTAAATAAATTGCAGCTTTTCTTTTTTGCAAATCCCTTCCGAATTCAACATCTATAGATATTAATCAACGAAAATTATAATACATATTTTTATTTAATATATTCGGTTATTTCTTAACAAGTTAAAGTAAACGTGTGGAAATATGATCGATTGATTCAGCTGATATAGGTATCAATTTTTTTTTTTTTTTTCATTTCATTCTATTTTATTTTATTTTATATACATATTTCAATATAATTGAAGCTCGTGGTATACGAGCAAATTTTTAGCTACTTCTTGGACGAACGGAAAAGGTAAAATAAATATTGATTCTGAGTTAGAATAAAACTCGAGTCTGATTAATACTCGGAATAAAAATTATTGTCCTCGGGCAGTTTAGTTGTTCTTTTTTTTTTTTTATATATGTACACTTTAATCCGTGAGCAGCTTTTATACATAATGGATTATCTTTACCGCGTAGGTAAACCTGTTGATTGGTTGTTCGATCCTAAAATGGAGCCTCTTACCTGTCGAGTGGGTTTAAGAAAATCTATATTTAAACCTTATGTGCAAGTGCTCTGGAGTCTCGAAAGTAAAAAAATTTAAAAAAAAAATAAAAATAATTACAAATACAACCAAAACTCTTATCGAGTTGATTTGAACGACAGTTTCAAAAAAACGAGGAAATTGTAATGGAAACATAGATACCTTGAATGAGAAGGAATTTTTTTTTTTTCTCTATAAAAAGAAAGAAAAAACAAAATTCTATCTACGTAATACATAATTATATCTACATATAGATATACAGTTTGAAATTTATAAAAATTAAATATATGTATATATAGACTAACTTTCTATGTATAATATATGTATATATAATATATAATATCGCCTAGAGCGTATGGGCGCACGGAAGTTATTTAATAATTTCCCATGAGATTATATCGTCTGCCTCTTATGTATGTATGCTTATGTATGTATGAATTTTACATTATATATATATATATATATATAATATTTTATTTGGCTTGGTTATTAATTATGGATGGGTTGTTCCTTTTTTTTTTTTGTCGTTTCAGCTTATATCATATGTAGTATATGTATATAAGTTATGTATGTATGTATATACACTTTGAGTTATTATTTTCTATATATATATGTGTTATATACTATAGTAAGTAAATATCTTGGTTTTAACACGGATTAAGTGTATTTAATTATTAATTTATTAGTTAGATCTTATTATGCACTTTATTATTATATTCTATGGAAAGATACACCTAACTTGAGTTATACAAATATTAAGTGCCCAGATCCGGAGATATATATAGAGATAATGAGAGAGAGAGAGAGAGAAAGAGAGACGAGTAAAATGAAGAAGATCCATTCTTTCTTTCTTTTATATATATATATACATGTGTATATGAGTATATGAGTATATAAGTATATGAGGATAAAGTACAACTTCAATTAAACTCTGACATTGGTGTAGAACTAGATTAAAGATAGTTAGTTTCAAGAATTCAGAGGAGACAAATGATAATTGAAAATGACTTTAAAATAATGAAAAAAAAAAAGGAAGTAATTTAAGTTTGTCGAAAATTTAATTTCAATCGCAAAGGTATTTTTCTTTTTTTGTAAATCTGTAATTATTTCTTTTTTTCTTGCACTATAATTTTTCCAAAAATGAATATAATAGATAATAGAAATAATGCGAATAATAGAGAAAAGTGAACGAAAATAAAACACAAAGAACACAAAAATTGATAAGTCTAAAAATTTAATAATTTCTATGAGTTCAATAGACTCTGATATTCAGCTCCTTTGTTTCACACGCATAGATTTACTTACGTAAGTACTATGGCCATGTAATAAGCTAATAAACTAAACAGTTCGGATTTTATCTCAGTGTTCTATATTTTATAAAAAACAAAATAATTTCCAACATTTACTATCTAAAAATGAACAAATATCACACTATACTTTTATGTATATTCAACATTTGTCTATAAATTCACCGAATTAATATGAATAATAGGTGATAAGATAACGTTTTGATGATTCACCGATATAATTTCGTTTTTTCTTTTTTTTTTATCAATTAATCTTATCTATATATTTCACCTGCAGTGTGTCTTTGTCACACAATAGTCTCCCATAGGTTTTTTTAATTTTTGTTCTTTTCCTGAAATTTTCGATTTTATTTCACTTTTATTAATATTTTTGGAAAAAGAGAAAAGATTTTCTCGTAACAGGGTCTCTCTAGTATATACTAATGTTGCGATTATAACGATAGCTTGTAAAATACAGTCGATTTCGTAGATCCGATCTGCGAATAGCATATGAGTCATTAGACTATTCGCTCGCGGAAAAGAGAAATACAGAGCTAGTTAGTTTATCTATATATATTGCTTTTAGTCATATATATACCTATATACCTATATACATGTGATACAGGGTGATTTTCATAATCTTTTACGAATATTTCAAAGGGTTCGATACGATCTTTGTCAAAATTGAAATCTAATAACTTTCTCAATTAATAAATTAATAATTTTCTAAAATTACTTTTTTTACTTATGATGTTATATAGTACTGATTTTCCACCTATATATATAACTAATCCATTCTGAATACGATATATAATTTTAGTTTCTATAATTATTATAATAGTTATTCATTTATTATACTCATTAGTCAATCAGTGTTTATATTATTAAATTATTCGTTATCTGAGCCAGAATGATAATACATGAACAATACATATTATATGACGCATATTGATTCCTGGTTTGAATAATTATTAATAATAATTATAATAATAATAATAATAATGATACAATAATGATTTGGATAAATTTGAAAAATTATATATAATACCTCGAATTATATATTATGAATATATATATAATCATTTATGTTAAATGTGAAGAATTTTATAAGGTCGTAAACGCCATTATATATAGAACAGTTTGGTATTTCGAAAATCACGAAATTATTCATGTTTTTTTTTTTTTTTTCATAATTTTAATAACGAATTATAACGGTATATAGAGATGAAAATGATATACGACCTTATGTAACTGAAATCGTCTTTTTCGTACCTACGACCTTTATATACCATTAGACATTATATATGTCACTGAACCCATCTGTAAGTAATAAACTAAACTATGTATACCAAGCCTGTAGGTAGATATATATATATATATATATATATATGTGTAGGTATATGTATGAGTCTCGGCTTAGTGGAAACGACAAAAAAAAAAAAAACACCAAAAACTGAGTGGAAAAAAAAAAGAAAAAATTAACCACATGCTGTAGGTATCAGCTATCTATCTCTATTCGTATATATATATTTATACGCGTATCATATATATATACAGGAGTGAGCTGAGATGTGATCCGTATATATAAAGTGGAAGTTAGAAGCTGTGTTTTTTCTTTTTTTATCTTTAATATATAAAGAAAAAGTTTAGCATAAGAAAGCTTACCACGGTTTTATGTATAGTTTTTCTATTATTTCTTTTCTTCATCTTTTCTTGTAATTTGAAAAACGTAAAAAAAAAAAAAAAGTTAGTTTCGTATATAATATATTTTAAGTATAGATATATTACAGGGTGATTTAAAATAATTCGTCGTCAAGATTGAGATAAAAAAAATAAAAAAAATTATATATCAATTTTTCAACCCTTAATTTTTTTAAATTTTAAATTTTTCTAAATTTTTTCTTCTATTATATATTAAAGTATATACTAGTATACCCATATACTCAGTTCTACATCGTCGATGTAAATACGTGTATGTTTCACTCGAATTGCAATCGTGATGTCTGTGACGTAATTCTGGGTCCGTACGTGCCTCGAGCGGTCCCATTATTCATTTGATATGGCACGGCCTGACCAGGCAAGCGAGCATGCATGCATGCATAGCATAGCATAGCATAACATAACATAACATAACATAGCATGCATATACATATCACATACGGCCATACACCGTGTAATGCTATAGCCTTTTGAATATATATATCTATATACATATTTACCATATATACATATACTGGGACTTTATCGCTTCAAGGAAAAGATATACACCATACTCCTTTCCTCTTCCTTTTCTCTTCTTTCTTCTACCAGCTATATAACACATATCGCACTAGGTATATATATATATAGGTATATATAACCTAGTCACTAAACACACGGTAAGACTTGGCTATCGGAGAGTCATGACTACTTACTTTCACCCCAATATATATATATACATATATGCTTTTAGGTAGTACCATACTGTGTACCGTGGTGCGTGTACACCTTTACGTTTTCATACACGTAATCGCGCGTAAACAGAAAAGGGGGATAAGAGACACGCATATATGTTAGTATAGTACCATATATACCCAGGTGAATATATAGGGTGTTTTGTATTGAATAATTGACTAGTTTATTCAAATATTAAAACACCCTATCTATATACTTATTCTGCTTCACCTATACCGCATGTTTAATGATATAAGCTCGTAAGCACAGAAATTACGATTTCGGTGAAATTTGGTATCGTATTATTTTTCTTTACACCGTAAGTTGTGCTATGAAAATAATTACAGCACATAAATAATTCGAAATTTAGAATTTGAAAAATCTAAATAAACAATATCGTATGTGAACTGCACGGATGATACGACCTTTTACTTCTAAGTTTTTAAAACCATAAATAATTGATAATTAACATTAATTCCTTTTTTATTAGGCTAATTTTTTAATTTCAACCTTTTTGAATATATTTCTCAGATTTTATTATTCTCATTATATAGTACCGCTAATTGTCGTATAGTAATAATTACATGCCTACGATCTTATGCAATTCTATCAGACACGTGGCTGATACGCGTAGATCGTGAATTTTTCAAAAAAAAAATCACCCCTTCTCTTCCTCATTTTCTTAAATTTCATTTAATTCCTAAAAAAAAAAAAAGTTTCTCTTTCGTATTTTCTTGTTTCGTCTCTGATTAGAAAAAGTGTATTGATATTCAGTATACATATGTGTAGATAAACACACGTGGTAGTTGATCGACGATCGTATTAAAGCAGCTATATGCTGTAAGTAATAGTAGGATAAAGAGAGCAAAAAAGAAGGAAAAAAAAAAAGAAAAAAAAAGTCGTATTATGGGAAGTATTACAGGAAGGGTTGGGGAGGAGGGGGAGTGAGCAGCGACGTGAGCATTTTATATACAAATAGCGGATAACTATAAATCCGATAAGGATATCGGGCGAAGGGATCGTGCTAAAAAGGTAAGCACACATTTTCGCGATATCATCCCTCTCGCTGGCTCTTCTTCGGGTCATAGGAGATAACTATAAGAGATACGACGTAAATATACCAACGTCTTTCTCTCTCTCTCTCTCCGCACCATTTTCTTCTTAGCCGCAGATAAAGAAAAAAAGAAAAAAAAAAAAAACGCAAAAGAGAAGAAGAGACAAAAAAAATATCCCCACGACTTATCAGGGTTAAACGTTTTTTTTTTTTTTTTTATACGAACGTAAAAATCATCCGATGTTGAAATAAAAAAAAAACAACAACAATTAAGCAAAGGATTGAGATCGAATGACCTATATATATACAAATCGAAGATTTATACAAGAAATTTTATAACAAATGGAAAAAAAAAAATAGAAAAAAAATTTCATCTCATTGGCACGGAATTTCTTATATAATCTTTTCTTCTTTATTTAGGGCATTCCGTGCCAATGAGAACCCAAATTTTATTTTCTCTCTTTATTACGTGTAAAATACTTGATAGTATGTTAAATCTAAGAATTCTATGGTATATTCGTAGTAAAAAAAATGAAGAAATTTTGAATGATTATTTTTCTAAATTGTTAAGGAATGTACCGTATAATCTTGTACACCCCTAGAAGTTATATACAGTTGCATACTTTTAATCAGCGATGGCTTAACGTCGTTTTACCTCAAAGAAGTCCCCCCGACTTCCTACCAGGTTTGATATTTGAGGTTAATCTTCAGGCGACGAGTTTCTCTAAAGAAAATAAGTAAGAGAAAGAAAAAAAAGTAAAAGAGAAAAAAAATAAAATAAAGAGAGAAAAAGGAAAGTGCTCAGGGCTTTTTAATTCGTAATTACTTACTTTCAAGAATTTTCCTTTGCTCTTAACCAACCACCCCTACTACCCTACCCCTACCCCTACCCCTACCATCGCCACCCTATCATACGACTACTTTGTACTCGGTTTTTTAAACTAACGATTTGTTCTCTTTTTTTTTTTTCCAGGTGTCCAGACGCGGCTACACCGCCTCTAAACTACATCTGGTCATACTTTTGGCAGCTGTATTAAACTCCGTTGGAAAAGCCGCAACGTTTTGCCCGAACGGATGTGTATGCGACGATGAAACCCTCGTTGTATCTTGCGTGGAAGCGAATCTCGACGTTATACCAATCGCCTTAAATCCTAGTATTCAAAGGATCGTGCTTAAGGAAAATAAGATAAAAATAGTCGATGCTGCTTTCCAGTTTTATGGTGATCTTAAAAATGTGGATTTATCGAATAACCATCTTGTCACAATACCGAACAATAGTTTCGAGGCCCAAAAACACCTCGTTGAACTTCACCTAAATCACAATAAGATATCGGCTCTAACCGAGCGGACATTTCAAGGGTTGAAATCACTAACGGTTCTTAATCTACGTGACAATTACTTGGAAACGTTGAGAAACGGGCTTTTCACTTCTCTTACTAAACTCGAAGAACTTGATTTGGGACAAAATCGTATATCGAATGTAGATCCAGAGGCTTTTCAAAGACTTGGATCTCTCAGGGTACTTTATCTCGACGATAATCAACTCAAAGGCATACCATCCCCTGCGTTAGGACCGCTAAACGCACTTGCCGAATTGCATATAGGATTAAACGCATTTTCATCACTTCCTGACGACGGGTTTAACGGATTAAACCGACTCGCTGTTCTTGACGTTACTAGTGCCGGTCTTGACAATGTCAGTGAGGGTGCATTCCGGGGTCTTACAGCTCTAAGAACCCTAAAACTATGCGGTAATAAACTCAGAGAAGTACCAACTAGACAACTTGCGACTTTACCACGTCTTGAAGAACTTACATTAGGTCAAAATGACTTTACCGCATTGAGAGCTGGGGCTTTTCACGGATTGTCAAATTTAAAGAAACTCGATGTGTCCGGTGCTAAAGTACTTACTACCGTTGAACGCGGTGCATTTTCTGACAACGCTAATCTCGAGCGTATTGTTCTTAATAGTAACAAGCGACTTTTGACTATGGAAGACGGAGCTTTAGCAGGACTTCCAAATCTGCGACATTTGGTCCTTAGGGATAATGCCTTCACTAGTTTCTCGGAGTCTCTCGTAGCCTGGGGTGAATTGAGGAGATTAGATCTAAGCGAAAACCCTCTAGTATGTGACTGCGGTATTCTGTGGCTCTCGGTGGTACTAGCGGCGAGAAATTCAAGCCCAGTTGTTTGTGCCGAACCCCAAGAACTACGTGGAAGATCTCTTAAGGGTATGGCAGCGGATGAACTTGGATGTGCATTTTCTGACCCAAGAAGACAAGCGCTTCTAGCTACCCTAGGAGGAGCTGGACTAGCGTTATTCGCTGGACTTGCTTTGCTACTTTATTATAGATGCAGAAGAAGGGTACGTGACGCACTTAAGGATTATAAAAACCGAGCTATATCTAGAAAAGAACACGAGTACCAGAAGACATTCTCAGACGATGAAAATTACATCGTAAGAGCTGCCCATGCACAACAACAAGCACAAGTTGCCGCGGGCCTTAAACCAATACCGGTTACCGAACTGTAGCTAGAACTTAGGGCGGCGAGCCCCGGTAATGGAGGCGTTTGGTTTCTTCCACACGGTGGAACAGCGCCTGCAGATGGTTTCACATATATTGATGGTGAAACTGCACGACAAATGCGAAGTCGACCGGGGACACTGCCCTGCTCGGGTATTCAAAGAGGAGGAGGAGGAGGAGGAGGACTAGGAGGAAATGGCAATGGCAATGGCAATGGCAATAGCAATTTGTCCAGTGTTGGTGGTAATAATAATGGAGCTGGTAATTCAGGGGTTGAAACAAACGGGTCAAATCCGAGGATACACATGTCCAGTCATTCTCTTAGAAGGAACAATCATCAACCACCAGCACTTCCTGCCAGGGGTGATAGTTCGATAGAAAGTACGAGGTCGAGAATTCACAATGGTATACCTGGACATCCTCCACCACCCCCTAGACACCCTCCACCATTTACGCAGTCTTCGTATCCCACACTTCCGGTTAACGGACACACACAGCATCATCATTATCATCATAGAGATAGGGAAAGGGAAAGGGAAAGGGAACGTGAGAGGGAAAGGGAACGTGAGAGAGACAGAGAGAGGGAACATCATCATTATCACCAGAAACATAGAGACGCATTGGAACAAGATCTTCAGGATCATCGTGACAGAAATGGTATTATCGGTACATATAGAGCCTGAGAATATTAGGGGCGATTTACATCTATATATACATGGTATGATATGATATGAGAGAGGAGAGAAGGTGGTTTTGTCGAAACGTTGATTTGAGAAGAAGAAGAAGAAGAAGAAAAAAACGTTTGAAAAATTGAAGACTGAAAAGGTAATTTAAAAGAAAAAAAAAAAAAGAAAAAATTTAAACAAATAAAAAAAAAAAAATTAATCAATGTTATACGTGTATATGGGACATTTATACGATATGCAGCTAATAAAAAAGTTTTGCAGCTATATAACTATGTAAAGATGCCAGAGAAAGAGAGAGAGAAAGAGAGAGATGGATAGGGTTTAAGATGTGCCAAGAAGAAGAGAGGAGGAAGAAGGAAATGATGATGATGATGATGATGATGAGTATGAATAAAAGATAGTGATTAAACGATATCTAATATTTTAATCGATAAAATGATTAAAATTATATTCTTTATTCGTATGTATAATATATATAGTAAATATATATATATATATATATATAGTATATGTTCGGCTGAAAAAAAAAAAAAAAACTTATATTTCGATAATATAATAAGTGAATAAATTTAAACCCTTAAAAATCGTACCTTTATGATAAGCAATTCTATATTTGACTCTGTGTTGCGAGTGATGATGTTTATTATTGAATTTTACTTTTTTTATTTTTCTTCATCTCCAAATTACATATTTTTTTTTATTTTATTTTTTTTATCGCAAATTTTGTTTTTTCTATTCATGGAAAAAAGATGATATAGTATATATATATATATAGATATGTGCGAAAAGAAAGGGACGAAGTGTGAAGTGAGAGTGAAAGAACCTCGTGTAACATAGTAATAATAATAATAAATAATAATAATAATACTAATAATAATAATAATTAAAAAATAATTAAAAATGAAAAAAATTTATATATAAATACTATTATATATAAATATAAATATAAATATAAATATAAATATAAATATGTATGTATAATGTATATTTATATTAATATTTATAATTATTCTGTACAATATTATGCTATTTATTCTATATAAACGGTCGACCTATTTTCTAAAACACCAATAATTGTCTAGTGGCTGACGTGATAGAAAACGTTATGTATTATATTATAATATAGTTTAGGCTAGAAGCACGTCAATTCCCTGTTTTAATGAAACATATAATGTATATCTTATGTATGTGCGCCTAGTTTATCTTTCTTTCTTTTTTTATTTATTTATTTTCATTTTATTTCAATTTTTTTTCTCCATTTCTTTTTTTTTTTTTTACATCGCATTTTTGACGATCATTCCTATATATAAGTATACGTTATTCTGTTACATCATAGAATTTTGATTTTTGATTTTTTTTTTCCTAGTCTTTTATTTGGGGAAGAAAAAAAATAAAACGAAATCTCATCCTAATGTATAACAAGTATACTAGTATATTTTGGTCAGCGTTTGTTCGATGAATATAATTATATTGAAAAAAATTACAAAAAAAAAAAAAATTTGAAATTTGACCAACCAAGTACTTCTCGTTGTCACCTGAATGAAAGATTCTAGATTTCTTGAATTGAGTGTACTAGCGGTGGAATTCCATCGCCATCTTGGGTGAGAAAAGGTGATTGCACCTTGGCCGAACCTCGAGGTAGGGAGAATCGCGATCAGTGCTTTACTTTTAGCTTATTATACTCACTCACTCGGAGAGTAAGTAAGTAAGTAAGTAAGTAATGTCCAGACGACTATCTCTTTCCGGATTTTATTTGCATTCGCATTTGCAATTGCAATTTTTTATCTTTTTTTTTTTTTTTTTGTTTCCTTGGAAAAGAAAGAAAATTAACTAAGAAGAAAAAACACTGACCAATCAGTTTTCGGACCCTTTAGCCTTATGTCATTACATTCTGAGTTTCAATTTTGAGTTAATTTTGAAAATCATGGGGGTTAAACCATTTCTGGATTAAAAGAAATAAAAAAAAAAAAAGAACCTATCAAGGGAAATTAATAATTCGATAGGATATATAAGCATGAGACTAAATTGATATTTCGCATTAAGGGTGCTCGTTGGTTGGGGGTTTATATCGTTTTCTTTAAAAGATTTAAGACACATGTATAAAACATCATCATACCCCTACCTGGTTTATGGAAATTCAAAAATATTTTCTCTCAATCAAGAAATACAAGAAAAACAAAAAGTAGGCAGATAAAATTTAATGATTTTTGTAAAAAAAAAAAGAAAAGAAAAAAAAAATTGAAAATTAAATTCGTTTGCACGATGATTATAACTTCTCGCTTCAAAAAAACGACGAAGTACCAATTTTTTTTTCTTTTTTCTCTTTCTTTCTTTTTTTCTCTCCTTTTTTTTTATATTTTTCGTCTTTTTCTATACATCCTCGATATTTATCGTTTCGAAAATATGGCAAATTGAACAGAGAAAGGAAGAAAAAAAAAAAAAAAAAAAAAAATGGTGACAA